>OX371194.1:10072500-12572500 GCA_947310845.1 Yponomeuta plumbellus
AGAAGTGGTACACAATTAGCGGTCTTATCGCAGAAATAAATGTTTCTTGAATCGAGTCTCGCATTTTTCCGAACTTATTTTTTTATGATTTTATTACAAATGTATGAGTCTTCAGAATGTTCCTTGTATTTGTAGTACGAGTATAGGCGATTTTACTTGCCAAATTTCATGTAACATAACATTTACATACAGGCACATTTATATTGCTTCTGGCCCCACACTAGGATACCCTGTGTCGTGGAAACCAGAAACAGCGAAGTCACAAACATGTAAACATCCAAGACCTGGGTTTCTTTATTGGTTTTCCGGGATTCGAACCCGGGACCTCTCGCATGGTAGGCAGATGTGCTAACCACTGCGCCACAGAGGTCGTCGTTCATAGTTCTAGGTCAACACAACTGCTCTGGTTGGCTGAAAGAAATTTCTATAGAAATAAGCTCGCCTATTTTGTAACGTTGCCTTCTTGTGAACAATCAAGTATGAATGTAAATTGTAATAAGAAGCTGAAAATTGGTACAGTCAGTTAAAGAACTGAAGTCTTCTACAGAGAAGATTTTGGACGCTATGATAGTATTTTAGTGTAAGTAATTTTATCCCCCAGTTTTTCATTTAACAAAATTAATTGTTCGGATGTAAATTATAGTGATTTTCAGATAAAATGCAATTCGTACATGTCACTGGGTACATTAGAGTACCTTTTCCGATCTTGGATTGGATATTAGATTTTAATGGGCGTTCAATACGTGCATCAAGTCAAGCGAGCCTAAGTGATTAAAGGGCTCTTGGGATATAGCTCAGCGTCCGCTAGTTATATCGGAGAGTGCATATGATTCTTGGACTGTATTGTGAATGATCTGCAGTTTAAAGTGTGCATTAAACAAAACATGCCTTATCATGGTCTGGCATGACGTCATATCCAAATCCCAATAGCTACAATCCATGGTACTGTCGTGCTCCAGTACGGCGAGAAAACAGCTCAGATGATTGACCTTTTCATTTTGGTTGCAAAAATGTAACGAAACTGATAACTGAGTAGAGCTTCCCACGAACGAGTTTATTGTGAACGAATCTAATGGTTAATTTATGCTGTTGTTAAAGTCTAGTTCCGAATACACATACACAATACACGCCGGGATCCTACGTCCTTGCTAAACGGCTGTCACGTATTCTGAGTATGCAATAAATAAAAAAGGCGATTTAGGAAATCCCGACATGACTCCCCGGATTTATACAGAGTGTTCCAGGGCGAACTTTTCCTTGAGGTCATCAAAATTCGCCGGGCGTCCGGGCGATTGAATGTTATAGGCTGAGAGACGCTCTCCGCTTCCTGAGTTATGGCTTGAGGCTTGATATAGTTTCCGTTATCTCTAATATAATATTACATTTTTATACCACGGCACGGCTGTAGTAATGCTGACTAACGACCACCAATGGGGATCGTTCCGTTTGAACGCGGTCGAGTAATAGAGTTCGGTAAAGTTTTCGAATGTATTTTAGCATCGCCCTCGGGCTGTAATGGATTAATTTAGCTCCCACCACGCTCGGCCTTTGAAGGCTAGTGCAAGTGTTTGGAGTATGTGGAAATATTAACATTCGTTTTAATGTTTTTTATGTCGAAAAGCAATTGGCCATAAAAAAACCGCCTGTGATAAAGGCTTTCCCTTTATCAGTATTAAATCGAGGAGTGTTTTATTTTTCATGAATAAAACAATTAAGGTATTTATGGTCTTAGAAGCTTTTAAGTTCTTGACAAATTAAATCACTGACCTGCATTTGAACCACATACATCTTGTTTCGTAGACCGATTGATCGTCCCTGAACTGCGCTGAATTTCAATATAATTTACCGAAATTATATTTAAAAAAAATTGTTTAAAGAAAAATAACACTATTGATTTTTTCAAATAACTGTAGGTAGCCAACACAACGTAAATACAAGAAATAAACATAAACATTCTTTTTCAACGTTTAGGCAAGCAAAGGTTAATACATCCTTTATGGGGCATTATACATATACGTTTCTACAATAAGATCCCTGAAGATATAAGCTCTGATGTGAAATGATGAGAAATTACACAAGCACGACAGGAGCAGTTATTTTCATCTATTTGTTAATCTACCTGCGCAATAGTGGCACAATATCATTGCATCGGTATAGCCGGGGTAAATCGCTCGCAAAGAACATGGAATCAAGCGGGGCGCTGAGTTCAGTTGCACGCTGACCGGTTACGCAATTTGAATGCGATTATAAGGGTCAATGAAACAAGTATTCCCGTAAAAATAGACTACTGAACAAAAATGCATTTTAAAGAGTCGCCATCCTGGTAATTCTTTTTTCGGAATAAATGCACCTCATTTGTGCTCATCCCGACCACGTGATTTGGTTCGCTAAATAGTCATACGAGGTCATGTGCTATACGGCTATAGGTACTGCTCTATGCTACTCCACGTTCGTTCACATTTCACTGGCAGAAAAACTTAATTTACAAACGCACTCTATCTCCGATCTCGTCTCCATTGTTTTATTTAATTTCTGTTATATCACACCGGACTGCTTACTTTTATCTCGTAGTGAAACAAAATCTCTGACATTTCCGCCCCTGACCTTTTTCAAAGAGGCCAGAGCCAAGGCGCTTGCAGAAGGCCTCGCTACAGGCCTTTTGTTTCAGCCATTGTTACTTGAGTTGACTGCACACTTAATAAAATTTAAGTAAGACTTGTGAAGCTACTTAGTGCACTTTTGAATATAAACACCGGAAAGTTGCTCCGGGCTGAATGCAGCACAATACCTTTGCAGCTGCAAAGTTGAATTTGCAAAACTAACTTCATAGTAGGCAACTTCTTGTGATTTATATTATCACTATCTTCCTACCACGGCTTCTCTCGCAGATGTTTTTTTAAGACTTAAGACTTGCGCGCTCGAAGTTTTCTACAAGCTTTCTTGCTTACAACCCTTGAAGTCACTATAGGTATTAAGTTTATCAAGGTGCACATGGTGCGCCAGGTCAAGTTATCGATCAGCCTGCACTCTGACAGGAACACTCTCTATATTTTGACTGATTTTAGATTATTTGCGTTGTTCACACATAATTATTTAGGGATACATTTAAGTCGCATAATTTTTTTTCCTAATTTTTTTGTCATAAATTAATGTCGCATAATTTGTACTTTTATAATGATACTATTGCATAAACGTTTTTTGGCATAATACGTCATAAGAATAATGGTCTGTTATAGTGTATTAATTTTGACTATTGTCGTGACGCATATAGTCTTTTGTCTTTTTGTCATTTTACCTAATATTAATTTTCTATAACCACACGTGGCATAATTTATATGAAAATAAAGCGAATGTTCTAAAAACCGAAACTGCAACAACAAAAATATAGGTGCGGCGAAGCGCGTAGCGTAGCGGAGAGCGTAGGAGCGTGTTAGGTTGAACACGTAAGACCAAAAACAGACTCAACTTTGTAAGTGCATATGCCTGCATTTTGCGAAACGCGAATTAATTTATTTACGATTTTTGATAATATGGCGAATGCCCTAAAAACTGAAACTGCAGCAACAAAAATATAGGTGCGACGAAACACGTAGCGTAGCGGAGCGCGTAGGAGCGTGTTATGTTGAACATGTAAGACCAAAAACACTCAACATTGTTAGGTACATATTGTACCTTTCTTGAGTAAATTAACAACATACACAACCTCAAAAGTTAAAAAAAAACATATCTCAGGATCTAGGCATTTCCGTGAGGGGTGGGGGGGGATCATAGGGGGGCATCTACCGCCCCCCTCACCCACACAGACACAGGGAATCCTAGTGTGGGGCCAGAAGCAATGTATGTGCATGTATGTAAATGTTATGTCATGTCATGTCATGTCATGTCGTGTTATGTCATGTTATGTTATGTTATGTAATGTTATGTAATGTTATGCTATGTTATAGTTGTTATGGGTAAATATAATTATGCGTAATAACATTATTCCTAATTAAATTATTACAAAAGTCGTTATGCGACCGAATATGGACCCAATTATTTACGATCCAATTCAATTTATTCAGAACTCTAGCAATTAGAAGTACCCTAGACATTTAGATAGATAGATAAATAATTTATTTGTTGGTACTATAAGTACAATTTACCATAGGTCAATATAAACATTTACATACAGGCATATACATTGCTTCCGACCCCACACTAGGATACCCTGTGTCGTGGGAACCAGAAACAGCGACGTCACATTCATGTAAATATCCAATACCTGGGTTTTTTTTGTCCCCAGCCGGGATTCGAACCCGGGACCTCTCTCATAGTAGGCAGATGCGCTAACCACTGCGCCACAGAGGTCGTCGTCGTCATTTACTTACTCATTCATTCTTTTTAGAGATCCACGTGTGAGTGAGTCAGCGAGTGCTATACTTTACTGGATTCGCAAACTTTGGAGCAATGTTTCTTTCCAGTCCTGCCTGTCGTGCAATACTAGTTTCGAAGATACAGGGAGGTCGAGAAGTGCTTGAATAAGATCGTGTGAATATAGAGCGGGTCAGACACGAACATGGCTTAGCGCACTCTGTGCGACATGATCAATATTATCACATTATCAACCTACCCTAACTACTAAAGTTATATAGGTATCTCTGCACTAAAAAAAACAATAAAATACTTTTTCCTTTTTAACCTGTAATAAAGACGATCACTTGTTCTTCAACGTCATAACATAACGCAACAAATTAAAAGGCTTTCTTTTCACAAACAACTATGCTCGTAATGAATGAGACATACAAAAAACAAACAATCGGAAAAATTTAAAATAACAAAAAAATACTTATGTCTGCAGGGCGAACGGCTCACACAAAGTTGTTCTTTGAGATGGGCAAGTACCATTCTAGATAGAGAAACACTTTTTTAGTAGGCAAGCTCCGTTTTTTCATTATACAAAGGAGTATTAAATACTACTTGATTACACGAAAAGTCGTCTTGTGTATTCACATTATTTATTTCTCACAAAACCTGTGAAATTGATTTAGTCCAATTAAATAAAATAAGTAAAAAAACCATTAAAAATGTAAATTTAAAAGACACACAATTTATTCTGTATTCATCGAAAAGTTCCATAAAGACAAAAATACATAAAAATATCTTTATTTCTTAAAAAAGGAACTCGGCCAGTTTTTACGCATCATGTACATACTTCTTTTAAGAGGAAAGGTTATATTTATGTTTTGGTGGAATGTAATATTTACGCAATCATACTGTCTGTCGTATTTTTAGCGATAGGTACAAAGAGCGTGTATGGATTTGTGAGATTTCGTCTTATGCCTGAGGACATCAGCAGCGATCGTGACAAGAAAACGTTTCATATTCGATTCCAAAGATTTTATCAACAAAAGAGATACAAAAGGTAGATATAAGTATTTGTTTTATAAACACTGGGTGACTCAAACGTTACAAATTTCTTAGAAAATTTGACTAATTCGCGTTACAATCAGGCCGGTTTGATTCATTGCAATAATTTGTTCTTACATAGATCTCAGCGGTGGACACCTAACCTTGACCAATTTGAGTTGAAAAGCTTCTTTTTTTTTATTTATGTTAACTAAAAGCTGAAGAATTCTAAAAATAGGCCGATACTTGTTACTTATCGCAGGCACGCCGGTTCCGGGTTCTTTCTATCTTCCCCTTTGTTAATACATCCCCTATTTGTTTTAATAATATTGTGTACTAGCTGTGCCCCGCGGTGTTACCCGCGGTTCATCGATTTTCCCGTAGGAATAAGATATTTCCCCGCGGTAAAACTTAGCCTATGTTTTAATCCAGGGTATCGGCTAACTCCATACCAAATTTTATTAAAATCCGTCCAGCCGTTTCAGCGCTAAAGACTGACAAACATATAAACACACACACAAACTTTCACGTTTATAATATTAGTGTGATATTGTTGGTCGTTGGGAAAGTTATGAGCTGGCAACTGCGGACGGTAAGCCCTATACCAGGACCTAGATTCTCTTAATACATTGTAGCACAATGACAACTGCATGAACATGGCGATTTCGTTTCATCACTGCTTCAAGTCTATGCGCGCACAATGACATATCAAACCTTCTATAGTGCCACCATCTTACCTGTTCAGTTGATAGCGGCGCTAGTGGAGAATTTAGTACTAACATTTAAGAAATTTATCTAGAAAAATGAGAATATTTTAACCAGTCTGTCAATTTTAATGAACGTATATTTATAAATCTTAGTGAATAAATAAAACAAAAAATGGGGAAGAGGATTTACAATTAATTAGTTAGTTACAATTTTGCCCACCAACATATAACTTGGTGGCGCTGTAGGCGTGAATGGTATGAAAAAATATTATTATATCACGTGACCCGACCGTGTATCTGTCATTTTACTATAATTCACTAACAGAATCAGTGCCCAGATGGATTGATGACATGGTTTCAATGGGAAGGAGACGCTAGAAGCGGACGGCCGGGAAACTTGGAAAACGATGCAGGAGGCCAATTCCTGCAGTAGGCGTCTAATTGCTGATGACGATAATATGGGTTACTTTAGTTTGGAACCAGGTCAAGTGGTTACATTCATCATGAACCCATTATGTCCCCACCGAGGGGCACGGGTCTCTTCCCTGAGGAAGGTATAGGCCTTACTCCAGCTCGGGGGCCAAGTCCGGATAGGTGGAGGCTTGTAAGACTAGTGGCTGGCCTTACTGTCAGAAGTTTTCAAGCCGCCCTAAGGCCTCTGACTTGGCTTAACGACTGCCATCGATCGACGGCAGCCGGCACCAACTGCTTAACGTGCCTTGCGATGCACAAAGCAGTGGTTACATTGTGTGGGAGTTATCATTATTAATTTTAGCTATCCTTCGTTTACAAAAAACACTAGTAAATGTTTAATTTGTTACTCTTTACGCCTAAAGTTTTATAACCGGTTTTGGGTGGCAGTAAATTGGAACAATTTGAAAACTTACCCGTAATTTTGCGTGTAACCTGTGTGTTTACTTATTCAACAAAATAAAATAACGCTTCGCTATTGTTATACATTCACCTCTCTGTTGCCCGATTGTGAAAAAATCACAAAAAGGTTGTGCTGAGTCAGTCAACCGATTATTAAAATTACCTTTTACTCTTTTGATGACGGAAATTTAAAATCTGTGAACCCCGGTCGGATTAAACGGACATGGACGATACTGCAGTGCGTTCCGAGAGCTTAACTCGCCGGCTGGTCAAAGGTATTATCCCGGTTAAGCTCATTTTGACAATTATTTGCTCGCTATGGGCGCCAACGCCGAATTATTAATGTAATACTCACAACCTAACGATCGCGTAGCATCACCATCGATATATATCACGATAAGCCTTTTGTGCCCCACGATGTCTATAAGTATTTATACTCAACTACAAATTCAAATTAAATCGTTTTTAATTCATAACTAGTTGTGCCCCACGGTGTTACCCGCGGTTTTTTAGAGAATATAAATTGTGTATTAGCAGTAAATATAATAACTATTCACATTTTTAGAAGTAAAATTATTTAAATTGGAGCGTTGGAAGATCAATTTACAAAATTTCATTTTCATTGATTTAGCGTAGCCTATGTGTTAAAACGTAGCCTATGTGTTAATCTAGGGTGTCAGCTAACTCCATACCAAATTTTATTAAAATCACTCTAGCTGTTTAGACGTGATGAAGTAACAAATATACACACTCACACACTGAAAAACTTTTGCCTTTATAATATTAGTGTAATAAAAAATAAAATCTTTACTTTATGAACGTCAAAGTTGTTGTTGTTGTTGTTGTTAAGTAAGTTGTCAAAGAAGCTCCACATTTATTCTTTTCAAAACAGTTTTAGCCTAAATAACAAACTTTCAAACTTAAAAATTATTACTTCTGGATAATGTTGAATACTAGGCATATTTATCCTCTAATATTAAACTATTGTTTGACACCAGACATCCTTGTCTTCTAAATAACATAACATAACATTTACATACAGGCACAATAAATTGCTCTTTTCAGAAAGAAAGAAAGAAAGAGAGCAAGAAAATTAAATCGACGATTAAAGAGGCAACGAAATGAAATCGACGCAGTCTTGAAACTGTCATTGTACAGTCACGAGCAATAATAAATACACATTGTCACATTTTCTAAAAATCTTAAATTAAAACCATCTAGAAAGATGTGTACGACAATTTGTCCTAAATTATGTAATCAATGGTTCGATAATTTAGGACAAACTTTCGTACACCTGTGCAGTACAGAACAAAATGTGTACGTCGTACAAAATGTGACAGTGTATATAATATTATTGCTCGTGACTGTACTACAATGCATTTAATAAGCAGAATTTAGGCCCAGTTAAGTAGTTACTTAGCGAAATTATCTATTCAGAAACTGGCACCAGGTATCTCAGTTTGGAATCAGGTCAAGTGTTGGTCAATTGTTTATTATTGTTGTAATTTGTTTTTTTCACATTATTATGTTTCTCTTGTTTTTCCTTAACTGTAGATTTTTTGGTGGGCCGATTGGCTCACCATAACAATAGGTAGTGTTTAATTATTCTTCTCAAGGTCATAACGCAATTGTGTATTTGACAGGATGACAAATGAGTTACTTTTATAACGGAATTTGTATGAAAATACTTGCTTGTGACGTCACATTTCAAAGCACACTTTTATGTTTCATCTATTTAAAAATTGTAATAACTAGTAAATGATTAAAATAAATACATTTTCCGCATAATTTTGTAATTTTTGTTTTAATCGAGCATCTCAAATAATTTATTGTTGATAGTGTCAAATACCGTATTGCATAGCTGCTCTTTGGTGATTCTCAGAAAATCGCTCAAATTGCATAATTTCTTTGGCGCATGTTTTTTCATATAAACTCAATAAAAAGTAACATAATTATATTGTAGGTTTATTGGCCCCTGAAGATTGTATTGTATCGTATTTGTAGGTTTTGGTGGCATCTACTACAATATTGTTACTTTTTATTGAGTTAATATGAAAAAAATATGCCCCAAAGAAATTATGCAGTTCTGAGAATCACCCTCTTACATCACGCCTGATATAAATCGGAAAATACGAGGATTTAAGCATGACATGTCCCACTTCATTCCATAATTTTAATCTTCCTTTAGCACGCCACTGGCTCTGTTGAAATTCTCATTGCCCGCCTTAACGGCGTTAAGATGAAGATATAACTCAGTCAGGTCTTCAAAAGATAATCAAAGAATCGTAAACAGGAGAAATGAAACCGCGCTAACTTCGCCATAGAGCGGGGGTATTAACTACTAAAGTATCTACATACCTACAGTTCTGTGGTTTACACGATGTTTTTAAGCATTAACTGGCTTGGAACATGAAAGGTACATAAAAAAGGAAATTACACAGGATAACTAAGAGAAGCGGTGGTGGCGTAGTGGAGTCGACCGTTGCTTCTCGATCATGAGGGTCTGGGTTCGAACCACGCATGTACCAATGACTTTTAGTTACGTACATTTGTTTTTACAGCAACACCATTCGCTGATAAATTGTGCCCGGATAACGGCGACAGGCTTGCCACTTGTCACGTTTGGGACCTAATAAACTCTGCAAAACGTGGGTCCTGTTCTAGAGACTGGTGCCTCTGCCTACCCCTTCGGGGATAACGGGCGTGAGTTTATTATATTATTTTTTATATTTAACTAAGAGTACAGACGGCGGCCTTATTACTAAAGTTGATCTCTTCCAGATCACCTTTCCGAGTAATAAGATTCACGGGTAGCATGTTGTGTCGCTCGCACAATTTAACATTGTTTGTTACGCTCTATTGCACAAAAGTAAAAAAAATACATTAAAACTTAAATAAAAGGTAAGTGTCGATGTACAAAGGCGGACTTATTTCATAAGAAATTTCTACCAGCCAGCCCAAAAAAAGTTTTGAGCAGTATTACATAAAGCGGGAGATAGCAAATAAAGCTCAAAGGTAATTGGAAAAGAGAATAAACACATTTCATCACTTAATTTAAAAACTTAAGGCACCTACAGTTATAAATAGATACTTGCTAATGTACACACTCATTATACACATATCTACTTACAAACTAAATAAAACATATACTAAAATAACATATAAATAACACTAAAACTAAATAAAACATATGTATATATGTTTTATTTAGTTTGTAAGTATACGTACTTCTATACATAAATATATACAAGATAATAAACTTACTAAAACAATAGTTACCTAAATAAAATAATAACAATATTACTTAAATAATGGAGAGAAAGTGCTCTTTGAGTTTCACACGGAACTGTGACACAGACGGACAATCTCTGATTTCCTTAGGCAGTAAGTTCCACTGGCGAGCAGCGCGCACAGAGAATGAGGTTGAGTAGAACTCAGTGTTGCAGACTGGGACTGGCAATGTTCTGTGTTTTCGTGTGATATCACACGTTCTCTGTGGTCTGTTTCGCGGCGGTAGCAGTGCAAATCTTTCCCGAAGGTATAAAGGCGAACCAGGGTTTCTCATGATGTTGTAGAGGAGAGTCAACATAATATGCAAGTTGCGGCGCATTCTGATCGGAGGCCACTATAAGAGGCGTCGGTATTCAGACACATGGTCAATATGGTCATACTTTTTTAGGCCGAACACATACCGAATTGCCAAATTTTGGAGACGCTCAAGCTTGTTGACCAGAGCCTCGGTTGCGTCCATGAAGCAGACATCAGCGTAGTCAAGCAGTGGCAATAGCAGCGCCTGGGAAAGCATAATTTTTGTTTTAAAGGCAAGAAGTTTCTTAATTTTTAGTTTCTTCTTTAAATTCTTAGTTTCTTAAACATTCTTAATTTTTGTAATATTTTTTTATAAGTAGATGTGGTTTGATGCATACTGAAATTTGGGAGAAGATAAGAATATTCTTTATTGCACATTGGACAAACAAAAAACAAGAATATTTACAAAATATACTAAATTTTTTATTGAGAAAAATTCATTTGAACATTAATGATTTTAGAAACAACTTTTCTATTTGAAAATAACGTATAAAAAAACTATATTTAAAATATCCGTGATTTAACTATGCATCAACCCCTCAAACCAAATATTTATTAAAAGTTTACTCATTTTATTACAATTATAAAAAATGTTCATGTAAGAACAGTCTTAATTGTGATCAATAATGTACGAAACCTTTTGTGAAAAAAAATTGCAGTAAGAAACCACCATTATTTTTTTTACTGCAAAAAATGCCACCGAGTAGCGTATTTTTGCATTCAAACTAAAAACGCAGTAATGTCTACTACTGTGCTTCTCGTTACGAGGGCAGAAAATAGGTCACGGTACTTTCGGCGGTCAAATAGTAAATGTACCACAATGTGTAACAAATGACGCGAAGCAAAAAGGGTAAAACCGCAGAGAAATTCAACGCAGATGAGAAAAACTCCCTGTCTTGATGCTTACCAGTTCCACTTGTTTCGGCAGTCTGTAAAATAAATTACTGCTGCACGCATCTCTAGAACTGTGAGGCCTTCATATAAATGGGATCCGTTACATCGGCGGATCACGGAGTCAATCAGCTCGGCTAGCCGCGTGTGTAGCGGCAAATCGAAAATCTTCCGATGTCAAAAGAATGAAATAAGATTGTTCGGGAGATGCCACCGACGCGCCCGCCGCCCGTAAAACTGAGACTAAGCCAGTATCACATTTTATAAACTACCGTCGTATAATTTTACGTTGTGTACGCAGAGGCATATGGATGGATGGCCATTTTGTAAAAGACTTATATGTTTTATAGTAATTTAGAATCCGTTTAACAGTGCTTACATGGTTATAAATGTTATACTTACTCCTCTAAAGTTGTCATTATTAACGACCATGGCATCAAAAAACTTTATATAGTAAAATAACCAGCCATGTGTTTGTCGGGCACGCGCTGTGCTGGGTTCCACAGAAAGAGGGCTTTTTATCTGCTAGAAATATCAACTTCATTAAAGTAACTATTATTGATTTTGGATGAAGTTTTTGTTTTATAAGTCGCCTATTACTTGTTAACTTGTAAATCCTAAGTAACCGTGATAAGTTCAAGCTTTAAGTTCATTACATGTTCATTACTACTGATTTTTTACCTACCCTGATTTTTTCACGTTTTTACAATCAACCGTTTAACCAGGACCAAAGACGCTCTTTAGTTAAAAAAATAATATTTAAGGCTTGAAGCTGGCTTCCCACCGTACGCGATATCGCGGACTGACGCGGACCAGCTCGGACGACACACCGTGGGAAGGGTCTCGGTCCGTGGTAGCACAGACAGACGACAGGTCAGTTGGAAGAGTCTCTCGTGGTGCATGGCTGTCCGTGGTCGTCAGCCGTCCGCGTCTGTCCGCGATATCGCGGACCGTGGGAAGCCAGCTTAATATTTCGCTAACGGTATTCTAAATACAAAATGATCTTTCTACACTCACAATATTTTTGAACGATGGCGTATGCGAGTAAAACAATTAATCCCTAATTTAGGTGGAACAAATTCTTTACGGATTTTATTTTATCTTTTGTCGGCGTAATTAACAAGTATCTCTATCCCAAATTTATAATTCTAGTACTAATCGTCACTGAGCTAGGCCAGACAGATAGGCAGACGGACATGGCAAAACTATAATGGTTTTTTGTCGACTACGGAACCCTAAAACACGGAATAAAATATTTTTTTGCACAACCCTAAGGCCGACTTGCACCACCGACTAAAGTACATTCAGCGTTAAATTAAATAGAGATAAAAGAATAGGGTCCAGGGGAAAAACAAGGATAGTCCCTTTTTTTAAATTTGTTTTTAGTGGCAACACATTCTTTGTCTAAGGTAGCGTTTTACAATATCAGAATACTGCCATACAACAAGGAATGTCGCAAAAAAAGTACGTGTTTTGATTGGTCGGAATGGATTTCTCAATACAAATGTCCGTACTTTCGACCTTTAGAAAGCGTTTTTCTCGCAGTTAACTCAGGTGGACATACCTTGTTCTTTCCCTGCACCCTTCAGAATACTTGAGATAGTGTATGTCGGAACTGACAAAATTCTGTTTAACTTAAAGTTAAATAGATTTTAGTCGGGGTTGCAAGTCGGCCTAAGGCATTAAACGAACTATTGAAATCGGGTATTGATAATCAAGCGAGGTATCTACCATTTCCGTTTGATCAATTATTTACGAGACACCCGGTATTATGTTATTTTACATAACGTTTTATGTTGAATTTTTAACATTCGTGATAAATAGTTGAATTCAATATACTCTTTCTAAATAAAAAGAAACTAAACTCCATCCAGTTCCACTCTATGGGACGAAGCACAGAGGGGAGGTAAGTACAGAGCCGGCAAACATCCGTAAACGGAAAAAAGTCCAGTGTCCAAAAGTGTAGGTACCGACTTATACTATGACTAGCTTTCGCCCGCGACTCCGTCCGCGTGGACTTTAGTTCAAACTTTTGCAACCCCGTTCACTCAATTATGGGTTAAATTTAGAACAAATGGCGAAACACGTGTTCAATTAATTGTGTTGAAGAGTATTTATTTCAAATTTCAAGAAAATCAGACAACATTATTTATACCTCCCATACAAGTTTTGGCAACAATTTTCGCCCCCTTAGTTGTTGAATTTCAAAAAATCCGATCTTATTCCTTGCCTACATTATATACAGATCCTCTGTGCAAAATTTCATCTTCCTAGGTCAAACGGCTTGGGCTGGGCGTTGATGAGTGAATGAATCAGTCAGTCAGCACTTTGAATTTTATATATATAGATTACGTCCTATCTATCTATATATATAAAATTCAAAGTCCTGACTGACTCACTCACTCATCAACGCCCAGCCCAAGCCGTTTGACCTAGGAAGCTGAAATTTTGCACAGAGGATCTATATGTAATGTAGGCAAGGAATAAGATCGGATTTTTTGAAATTCAACCCCTAAGGGGGCGAAAAGAAAGGTATAAAACATGTTGTCTGATTTTCATGAAACTTGAAATAAATACTCTTCAACACAATTGATTGAACACGTGTTTCACCGTTTTTCGAAATTCAGCTCCAAAAGGGGTAAACAGGGAGAGGACGAGGTTGCAAAATTTTGAACTAAAGTCCACGCGGACGGAGTCGCGGGCGAAAGCTAGTAATTTATATAACTGGGAGACCTAAGAATGGACACATTTATATAATTACCAGCTGAGCCCGCTAACGTTGTTTTGCCAGATAGGGGTATGAAAAATAGATAACAACCTATTCTCCGACCTACCGAATATACATACAAAATATCATCAAAATCGTTCAAGCCGTCTTGGAGGAGTATGCGCACTAACATTGTGACGCGAGAATTCAGTAAAATATCAATGTGTAATAAATTTGAAATTAAATACTAAATATAATTTCATAATTAAACTAAGATAGTTCGGGTAACATTTTTCTTTCGTGCTAACCTAATTTATATACCTACTAAAGTATAAACAGGGTATATAACCTCGTAAGGCCCGACCTTGAAAAGAACAATTGATTTTGTGATCACTTGAAGACATTGGGCCTCACGAGGATATATAAATAAAAACTTAGTAAATATACAGTTTGTCTATCCTGTGATTGAGTAAGAAACATCTGCATAACCTTTTATTTAATCATATTAGTAATAGGAGCAGACAAGGAGCGCTCTGGCGACAGAGGGGAGTGAAATCTTTGTGCCCCTGAGCGACAAACAACTTCATCGACCCACATCAGTATGCAAGGACGACGTTATTTGACAACGGCTCTTAAGGCGCCATCATAGCTCAGGGTAATCTGAGCTTCTGACTGGAATGAAAATTAACTTCGGAAACCGCTTAGAAAATCAAAGGAAATTTCCGAACAGAATGCCGTCGTATTCACAAAGTTAGACAGTTTTGTGGCACTGTAACTTGGCTGGCGGCATTGTTATGAATATTGTAAAACACATTTTACACTAATACTGAAATCTAAATAGTCTCTATGGGGTTCAAGCACAAGGATTCTGGATATCATACAGCTTTCCTTGAAATTACGGCATTGCACGGCAGATAATAATTATTGATGGTGTTTTTAAGACACCATGATTAGTTTATTATTTATGGTTCCATTCCAAATATCTTACACGTACCATTTCGGAAAAATCATTATTTTTCCATCCTATTTTTCACAATGAAAAGAACATTCTTTTGAAATTCAGCCAACGATTTCAAAACCCTGTAGTAAAGCGCCTGGGTGAACGAGCTTCACGCGTTTACTTTTCGAAAAAAAAAAGGTAGAATGCTAAGTACGTTTCTTCTCTATTTCTCTATTGCTTCTCTATTTGTTTTTTCTGCAATGGTTGTCTGGAAGAAATTACTTTCAGTAATAAGATCACTAATTGTAGGTACTATGTTATTGTCAAATGTCATGTGCAACTCCTGGTGTACCTGCATACAATAAATAATATTCTATCTATCTACGTCTAACCTCCTCAAGTCTTCAGTCCTGTGCTTGAAAATATCAATGGTTTTCAGTTGTTTATTAAGGATAGGGATGAGGAGTTTAAAGGTGCTCACTCACCTAGAGCATTCGTCTGTAATGAACGTAACAGAGTCACTGATGTAATTAGTGAGGGAAAAGAAAAAAACGGTTCAGTGCGAATAATTGTCAATTCAGGTAACGTTATTTTATTCTAACTCACAAAATCAAACATAAAATGTTACATTAAAGGCAAATGCTCGTCAAGTCACGGAATCAGTATTATAAAATAATACTCCAAATCGAATAAAGTAAAGTACTAATACCAATACTCAGAATACTGGGCACTGGTTGGAAGTAGGATAAAACAAAATCGATGCTTCGTAAATAATAAAGCACGCCACACACTTGCGCGATCGCGGTGGCGTTCGCAGCCACGCGCGACCTATACAAAATTTTAAACATCTGTCAGGTAGAAAAAAGCCCAATCATCGTGCGAGAAATATATGAAGAAAAAAGTCGCTCCATCCCACACTCACGCAGCATTTGAGAGCGTGATGCTGCGAGTTTTTCTTTATTAATAAAATAAATAAACTCACGCCCGTTATCCCCGAGGGGGTAGGCAGAGGCACCAACCACTAGAACTGGGCCCACGTTTTGCCGAGTTTATTAGGTACCAAACGTGACAAGTGGCAAGCCTGTCGCCGTTATCCGGGCACAATTTATCAGCGAATGGTGTTGCTGTACAAACAAACAAATGTACGTAACTAAAAGTCATTGGTACATGCGTGGTTCGAACCCAGACCCTCATGATCGAGAAGCAAGGGTCAATCCCACTACGCCACCACCGCTTTTTTATTCTTGCGGATAAATAAAAACTTAGGGTTCAAGTAACCCGGACCGGTTGTGAAAGGGCTCTGGGCATGTTTCATAGAATAATAACGCAAAGCTTACAGTAGTAATTCGATGTGAATTGCAAAATTTATTAACCAACAAACTGCTTCGCAATGTACTTCAAATTGCCATATTGAATAACGAATTGTAGTTTTATGAAACACGGCCCTGGGCCACAACCGTGACTTTGGTAGTGTGTAGCTGACTTTAACTTAGAATTTATTGAAAAGCGAAATTTACTGGATCTTAACGTCGTCGCTGTCGGGGTAATTGCTATTTAATGAATTAGTTTTCCGATCATACCTACCTATCTATCTTTTGATAAGCACCTTAACCATTTAATTTATCATAACGGTAACAACAGTCGCGCTTAATAAAAAAAGTAGGAGCAATCTACTTCTCTCGCTCAATACTGTCTATCGTCTATGTTTTGTAAGCGAGAGGCAAATGCATATTGTACCTATATAAACTGCAGTGCTGGATACATTTTTTTTGTGTCTTATCGTATTTATGTCCTGCCTTCAAAGACTAATTCCAACTGTTGTCAACTACGACTTGGCCTAAGAAGCTTTACCCTACGCTATACAGTACGGCAACTTCATTGTGTAAAGTTCACGGTTTGATTTTTTTTTAATGTAGTCTCGTTTGTGTCCCACTGCTGGGCAAAGGCCTCCCCTAACTCAGACTAGATGTTTCTGTCTTGTGCCACCTCAGACCACTCCGGCATGTGTCGGCCGAGATCGGTCGGTTGAAATATTAACTAAACATAGGCCGCCCTCTGTACTCTTAGATTAAGAAATACCAGTGTAATCTCCTTTTTTATGGACCTTAAAGTGTTCTCTATCTATCTATCTATCTAAACATTTTCCAGACCTTTACCAATATGGGTATGTTGTTTTTATTTTTTCCATTAGAACGATAAGGAAAAGGAAACTTCAGAAAATTTAAGAAAACTTCGGCAGTCAGTCGTCTTTTGTTCACCAAGGCTTCGACTGTACGAGGCTACTGCATGAGATCTAGTGTGAAATATTCAAGGTAGTTTCGTGGTTTTCTAGATGGACTTGCATGTTTTGATGATTTACGGTTCAGTTCTCCGATCGTATAGATTTGTGTCGAACTTATTGTGCTGCGTGAGCGAAAAGTTGCGGGAAATGCATAGATCTTTTTGGCGGTTGAGCGAAGGTCGCCATTCCTGCGCTATGACTAATTTTAGGTGTCACAGGGGAGCTGCGCGGGGGGTTACCAGGGATGTATAGGATATAGGTATATTATGTTCATGTCATTGTTTCATGATTTATTAAAATGCTCCCATAGTAGTTATATAACCTTATAAAACATTGTGTAGCACGATAACATTTGTGTGTTATTTTTTAATTTTATTTTATTTAATATTGACACACCAACAGCACAAACACATTACAAGTTAGATCTTAAATTAAGCACTCACAATTTAACAATAAGGACTTATTCTAACAATTAAACAATTAACCTCATATTACTAGTACCATTTGGCTCACCAATATTTGTAAAGATATTTAAGTGCTACCTGAGATTTTGGATTTAAAATACCCCGATACAAAATTCAATACAACATGTCAATAATTTTACATGTTTGTTATTACAAACGCTCCTACAGTGGTTAAATATTCTGTAACAGACAGTTGTGGACAGACTGTCGCCCCCGCCCTACCGCTTGAGGCTTGGATGATACATACAACAAAAGTTCTGTTATACAACAAAAGTTATAATTTGTTGTATCATATTGTAATTAGTTGTGAAACATTTTGTAACATAAAGTTGCCATTATTTTTGTGACAATTTAGCTAACGTTACATAATTGCTATATGGGAGCACCATTGTGCTAGTCCACCGACCCTAGTATTACTCGTAACCTACCATATTCAACAAATCTTCATTCACATCCGATTCCGCAACATAAATTCATCCACTGCTGAACACAGTCCTCAGTATTTGGCGAAAATTACCGATTGCCAAAGAGAGACAGGAAAAAAGAGTGAAATAATATTGAGTCGGCCATTACAGGCCGGAAGAGCTAGGAGCTTGCTCAGACGCCGCAGGAAATGAAAGTACTGGGGCCCGCACCTCCGCGCCTGCTATTTCAGTTATAGGTAAAGATACCTTGCCGTATCTGACCGTAATATAGACAGACCTATTGGAACTCGTTCGTTGCTAAACCTCTACTCCAGACGGTGATTCAACCAGTTTGCGATACCACCCAGTGCATATAATTAGTAATTTACACAAATCGCGCTTTATGTTTCTGATTCAGTCTAAAGATTCAATAAGTTTTGTTTAATGACAATAATATTAACTGAATTATTGCATTGAACCACGATATGCGATTTATATAGGCATCTACGAATAAAAAAACATAGATGTGTATTTCATTACAATGATCACACTCAAGAACGGCCCCAGACTTTTTTTTATTAGTAACCAACATACACGGTACAAACAGCGTATTTGAAACATTGTGTACAAATACACAAGTTATAGTAGCGACTCGTGTCGCTACTATAACTTCACAAACAAAACAAATTTATTTCAGGCATATTTAAAATATAACAATACAAACATTAAAGACATTGTATAAAACTTACACACAACACAAAAATTACATTTACAAAAATTACACATTATCGCACTTCACAAACTCAAAAAAAAATCATACAGTCAATGTCAGTGTGAATTCAAAATGTAAAATAATGTCAAGGCAATATTACAGACCTAACAAATGTAATAACTCCGAAAACAAAGCACTGGGAATCGAACCTGGGTCTCGTGAAGTTATAGCAATACCACATGCCAACCGTAAAACATCGTGAGGAAACCTAACTGTCTGAGCTTTTCGATACCTCAACGCTTCAAATCGCCAATCCGCGGTGGGTACATGTGATTAAAGCCCATTCTCTCTCTCTGAGAGAAGGCCTGTGCCCTATAGGGAGGACGTACATTGACTGCTTGCACACTCGAGTTGACATCGTATAGGGATAGAACAGCATTGTTGAAGTTGACAAGGTTTTGGATTCCTTCATCATCATCAACCCATTGTGTCCTCACCGAGGGGCACGGGTCTCTTCCCTGAGGAAGGTATAGGCCATACTCCACCACGGGGGCCAAGTCCGGATTGGTGGAGGCTTGTAAGACTAGTGGCTGGTCTTACTGTCAGAAGTTTTCAAGCCGCCCCTAAAGGCCTCTCACTTGGCTTAAAGACTGCCATCTATAGACGGCAGCCGGCACCAACTGCTTAACGTACCTTGCGAAGCACGGAATCGCTCGGAAAAAATGCCACTAGCGTTAGTCATAGACGGTGACCCATCCATAGACTGAACGCGCCGTATGTTGCTTAACCTTAGTGATCGTTCAAGATCACTCAGGCAGCCCAGGCTACGAGCGATTCCTACGAGAGACGTAAAATAAATCCCAGCTTTTAAAAGCTTGTCCTATAATAATTATGTTCTATAATTCCAGTATATTATACTGGACATACGAAAGCTTATTATCGACATTCAAGACATTTTCTAATGCTTAATTCCTTTACAATCGTTTCCTCTTTGTGGTAATCAAAACCTCTTTCTTCCGTTGAAAGTATTTTTTGGTACTCTTGGCATTGAAGTCTAAAGTATTCTCGATATTAGTAATATTATCCGCGTAGATGATATAATCAAAATTCTGTAAGAAACGCTCAGTGTCACTTATAAAAAGGAAAATAATAAAAAATAGAGGTCCTAAGTGGAATCCTTACGGGGCTCCTGAAGGTGCAAGAATGTCTGCCGATCGACAGCCTTTGACTACTACTGAATGATATTTATTTTTAATTATGCGAACAAATTCAAATATGTAAATCACCTACATCTCCTATATTCCTTAGTTTTTTTTCGAGTACATTATGATCTACTCATTCGAATGCCTTGAAATAGTCCGTGTCTATAACATCTACTTGATATCCACTCCCAGCATGATCTACAACTTTGGTGATATCAGTGCATTTTAGTGCAAAAGTTATCCAGCCCCTTTCTTTAACTGACAGCGGTATAAGTCGCTACCTGCTGACTTGTCCTCGCTCCGAACTAGAACCTGAGCTATGGTAACTAGGCAAGGACATCACAAACATCGAAATAGGTCCAGACTGGTCCCAGTCTGAGGGCATTTGTATAAATCAAGTACGGGGGACTAGAGTGGGAATCGAACCCGCTGTCTTGATAGCCAAGCCTGTTAATCGCTAGACCAACGAGACAGTCAACATGTACACACGTAGGTAGGTACATATACTTCAAGGCATTTTATTATAATCCATAGGAGGGAACAGGGCGCGGCGCCTTCCCCGACCCTCTAAATAATCCACGAGGAGTTGAGCGAGATCTCACTCTGTTGGGTGTTTTAACATATAAATTGCTATCACTTTTTCTGATTTATACTTGCAGGGCTGTTCGCCACAGATAAGAAGGTCGCTCGCTCCCTCGCAACCGATATTATTTCCATGTGCGAATCATCTCCGCGTAAGCCGAAATAACGCGCGGGTGAAAAATATTAGTGTCAAAGTTACTTTACACTGAATTCGATATCAAAGTAAGAGCGATCAACGTAGCGCCAGCGGCAAACGTTGACTCGGCGCTTTAATAACGTTCTCATCGAGTTTTAGAGCCATCGCCCACGGGACTTTAAAATGATGCAAAGCCGATTCACGCACGCGTATAGCATCAATTCCGATGAAACGGAAGCAAAACAAACTACAACATGTTACTCGTGTGCAATAGAGTTATATCTATTTATCTATCTATCAAAACATAATTATCCTATGCCGCAGCGCGTTTGCATCGCTCTTGTAGGGAGATGAAATTGAGGCGCGGATACTCAACCAAGAATAGTTGAGTAGGTAGCTAGAACTACATAGGTTATACTTATACATGACTACACCATTCTACTCTTATAAAATTTCATGAATGTGGGTGATGGCTCTTAGAGTTCTAGTGTGTGGCGTACACAAGTCGCTTTGTAATTGCGAGGGTTCGGGTTCGAATCTTACGGCTTGGACTTACTGGACTTGGATCTACTTAGACGTGAATTTCCTAAGTTGCATTTGTTTTTGTTGTAACAAAACTACCTACTATGGAGAAAACTCCGCATGGAAAACCGTGCCCGGGTTGATATTGCACGGCATTGTCCGTCCCGTGGATTAGACCGTCTAAGTTGGACAGGATAGTAAAGGTTTTAGCTAGGCTTATCCATCTAACACATGTCCCAGGCACTGTGTTTCAACGATCATTTTAAATATTTACTAGCTGACCCGGCAAACGTTAATTATCCTACGACCAGGACCTAGATCCTGTTAATGAATTGTGGTACAATGACAATTACATGCACATGGCGATTTAAAGTCATTGACGCTTCAAGTCTACGCGCGCATGCACCACTGAAATGTCCCTGGGAACTACAGTACCCAAACGAAATATTCCGTCAACTGTCCGTGGGTATTGTAGTACCCAGCCCGACTTCGCTACGGCTGCGTTCAGTTTAAATTAATTTGCACAGAATACAGCTGATCTTAGATTAACCGGTAAATCTCCCATTATTCTGTGTTAAATTCTCCATCCCTAGACGTATTTATTTTCTCGCTATGGCAACAAACAGATTTAACAAAAAAAATTTGAAGTTGGCGGTCCGCCATTCTTTGTTTACATTGATTTTTTACGTAAATGAGGTAAATATAATGTGGTAAATAAAACATTAATAAGACTTATTTTAACGATCATTGTATATCAAAATAATCGTGAAGATATTTTCTTTACGGATGTGTTTAGTCACGGTTTGTATTAGGACGTACAAATTGAGTAATCCTACTTGAAAAGATAAAGCATCGCCTCACGGTTTTCGTTTGACGATTCAGTGTTGAATCATTATTATTTCTTTTATATTATCCATTAGTTTGTGTGAAATATAAGAGATTATTTTATTGTTATCATATTCATATACATTTACATTTGAAAAGAGTCTTAATTATTGAAGATCACCCCTAAAAAGCCACTTGTTCCCAGATACGTAATGAGGAGTACGTAGATACTTTCGATTTATTTTGATAGAAAGCAATATATTTAAGCTATGATACTAGTATCATTTTAATCGTTAGATTATCTAGTTGGTTTCTAATAGGATAAATATTAACGAAAACTGTAAATCAGATGGTAAAGTTCAAAATAAAGTGGACTTAATTTTTTTTTATGGCAATTAGCAAATTGTAAGTTATTTTCTAGTTTTCAAATTATACGGAGTATTATTTGCGTAATTTTATAAAATTGTGCACTTTTTTAACTTTCTGCAGGTATTTTTAGTTTCAGTGTAGCTATAATAGTCTTTTAGATAAGATATTTTTTGTCAAGAAGGTCGCGGGTGAAAGCGCGAAAAAAACCGCGGAGAAAGTGACCTTTGACTCAAGGACAGGTGGGGTTAATGTCGCTAGTGCGCCTGGACATCCGAGTGATAATATCAAACAATCTAGACGCCGATGGTATAAAAAAACACGTCACGTGACCCGTCAGTGTATCTGTCATTGTACTCGTACTATAATGCAATTGTACTATAACCCACCATATACGAGTGAACACAAAAAGTTCATAAAAATCGGTGAAACCATTTCGGAGGATTACGTTAATAAACACTGTCACAAACGCACGAGGTTTCTATATTACGAGTATATTTAATAATAGTGGAGGAGCGACCACTCGATGCCTTTTATATGATCTAACAGAGCGTGAATGTTCCTAGAATGCTTGCACTAAAATATGCTAAACGCTCAATATAACGATTGAGAAGCCCTCTCATAGTATTATTACAACTCAAGTACAACGGCGCAGTTGTAAACGAAAATCACAACCGCAAACCGAATACCAATTTAAAACCGAAAAGCTTCTCATCCCGCCTCGTGACTAATAGGCAGGTGACAGCGGAGTGGAGATTCGAAACGTAGAAAAAAATCGCAGCAGCTGTTCGTTGAAAAATAACGTGCCATTAATCATAACGCTGAAAGGAAGGAGGCGAAGGCTCCGGCGACAAATACCTTCCTGTTATAGCGCTCGTCTGGCGTGCGCGCCGCTGCGACCCACAGTGCGATCGCACGTGAAAAATGGGAAAACATCTTGTTACATTATCGCTACCACCGTTCCGCTTATTTACATGCCTCTAATGGTGAATCATGTTTGACGTCAAAATAACGCATGTAATAACCTAATGTAGAAATATGTAAGATTTTCTTTATTTTTTGGTGAAGCGAAATTATTGCATTGAGGTAGCGTAGGGTTTTCCCCCTTTATAATTCAAGTGAACATCAATCAAAGTACGTACGTCTAGTGAAGCGTAGCTTTTAAACTACTGTACCATCATTTATGTAATTACTAGCTGACCCGGCAAGCGTCATATAATTGGTGTGGAGCACCTTTATTACTTAGGGCTATGAAGAATAGATAACAACATATTCTACCAAATACACATATAAATCGGTCAAACCGTTTCGGAGGAGTTAACACTGTGACACAAGAATTTTATATATTAGAGATGCTAGATGCTACAAGTAGCGTAGGTGGAAAATCCTTTATAATTGAAGTGAACATCAATCAAAGTAACGTACGTCTAGTCACGTGTAGCTTTTATACTACTGTAGCATCATTTATAAAATTATGCTACAAGTAAATTCATTGCCTTTCCATCATTGTTCAGTCGATAAACGATAAAGTTCCTCATTTTAGTTGCAAACTTACTCGCTTAGTGTAATTGAGTAGAGTGCATCAATAAATTAAATGAATGCATTAAAACTGGCGGAAGTACAATATTTTCCCAATACACAGTAGAAATATTGCATATCAAAAGCGCAGTGCTTTCATATCTATTTGAAAGTGCAGTGCATATCTATTTGAGTTACCTTATCCTTTTGTTTCTTTTGAGGCGCACGCAGAATTTGATACGCTGTAGAATTTTTTATTGAACTCTGGTATATTCTGTTCGTAAAACCAAGCACATTCTGGCACGCGATTATTGTGTCGGATTCTGATAAACTTAATATTCAATGTTTGTGTTATGTCAAAGTCTAAAACAACTAAGGGCCGGTTTCTGAATTGAGAATTTCACTAAGTAAATACTTAACTGCAGCTCTGTCTCGTTAAATTTCTCAGAAAAGAGCTTGTATAATTACTTATAGTCCGTGCCAGATTGATTGGGAAAAGCGGACAATGACCTTTCGGACGTTTAAGCAGGGGTTGCAACCTAATGTAGCTTTTCAAATTACTCGTAGAGTACCTACACTTTATATGTAGGTTTATATTTATTTATAATGGGAAATTATACATCAAGCCACAGATTTATTGGCCACGTGATCAAACTTCTTCTTTTATAACTAAGCAACGGGAAAATGAGTTGGCCTCTATTAAACTAATTCGTCTTTTTTACAACGACAACTAAATATTCTATAGAAAGCTTCAAGTAAAGATCAACAATTCGGAATCGCCTATAAAGGGTTCTGTAGCAGCAAGTAACATTTAATATAAAATTTAAAGTTCTTGCAGTTCGCTGTAACTTTGATCGATGTTTTATTAATAGTGTATTTTTTTAATTACGTTATTAATTTTACTTATTAACAACTTAATTAAAATAAAAACACTATTGAGTTGATCGAATGAAAGGTAAATTGCGGTTTACTACGTTTGTGACGTATTAAAGAAAAACTACTTACTAGATCTCGTTTAAATCAATTTTCGGTGGAGGTTTGCATGGTTATGTACATATGTACATCATATATACTTTTTGTTTTTATCATTCGTTTATTTTAGAAGTTACAGGGGGACACACATTTTACTACTTCGGAAGTGTCTCTCGCGCAGTATCATTTTTTCAGTTTAAAAACAATTAGTTATTAGAAACCTCAATATAAAAACTAATTAAAGTAATTATAAAAACTGATTGATTTTATTTGTAATTATTTTATTATATTCAAATAGTTAAATATCAACACAATTTTGAATCAGCCAAATTAAAGGATGATGGGCATCTTGGTACCCGGTCCAATAGCCATCAATGTGGTAAATCTAAAAAATACGTATTTAGACAAACAACTTTTACTAAGGCGACCAGTCTGAAATCTTTGTGGTTTCGGAGATATACACTTCTGAAATCCCTATTTGAAAATATTTTATAAGTACTAATGATTCCTGTGTTTTCGTGTTTCTTTACTTGTACTTTCATATGTAGCGCGCTTCCACGCCCCAAGGACGTCTAGACGAAGCCCCAAGCCGAACCGGTTCTTCCGATACATGCGGTGAGCATGGGCACCTTCGCCGTTATCAGTTAGTCTCTCGTTCGTTTTACGCGCGTTACGACGCTTCGCTGCTGTTTAAGTTTTCCTCGTGTTATCTATCTCGTTTTTACCTGTGACCCCTGCGACCCTACTGGACTCTGTTACCTGCTTTGAACGTTGACATCCGCTAGTGCTCTGGACTTACTGATTTGCTACTTGAACTGGATTATCAAAATGGAACAACAAAATCGCAACTGTGCGATGTGTCGACGAGGCCTGCATAACATAAGATACCAACGCCACTTATTGACAGAAAATCTGCCAAGAACACGAACGGAGTTTGCGACGTATATACAAGAACATGCTGTTTTCGAGGTATGTATAATAATATTTTTATCAGTAGTTCCGTATAAATGTAAATATAATAAATGAAGCGATAGAAGCGTGCGAGAAACCATAGATTGTAATGGTTTTCAATATGAGTACTTAGAGATAATTCTATTTTACCACAAATCACATGATGTTTCTACAAAAACTGTCTCAAGTTGAGCTACCCAAAAATGCGACATAACCGGTTTTGGACCTTCAGCTCGCACAGAACTACCTGAGCGCCGCGGCGCCGTCAGAGCGAGCTTGTTTTATTGTTCTATCGGACCTCACACTAATCTATTATTTAGTTATTGAATTAGTTATGACCTTTATTTTTCTCTAAGCGTTATCGTTCAAGCGAATAATAACTTAATGTAATTAAACTTAATTCATTGTATAGTAAGTAAAAAGGCATTGTTGATGTACCACCGGCTTAAGAGTCATCAGAGCGATCTCTCACTCGTACACATATTCCTATAATCTGCCCTAATCTATTATATAGTTATGAATCTTTGTTAATAATCTATTTTTCTTTCTTAAAGTTAAGTTATTCTTTCGTTATTTAGGAGGCTTACTTAATGCATTGTGTACTTGTTAAAAAAAAAACGTTGCCGATGTACCACTTTGATATTATTGACAGTGTTTTTGTTTTTTTTCAGGTTGTCTTCAATAACACGCTCTATGTGTGTCATCGATGTTGGCAGTCTGCCGAAACGGAAGTGAGAAACCAACATGCCAACCCCGTCTTGCCACAAGTAGTGCAGAATTATCAAATCGAAGTTTCGGAGTACGCACGTGCTCCAAACACTTCACGGCATTGCATTTTTAATAATTGTCACAGAACGACTCGCCATCGAATCCCTGATGGGATAAAAACTCATGTATTTTGTGAATATAAGTTGTATATTCCAAATGGAGCGAGAGTGTGTTTACAGCACTTAGAGAGCAATGTATGGAATGAGCTACCACAAACGTGTAATGTAAGTCATGAATTCAATGCTGAGCAGTTTACTGATATATGTGACATGATGAGAACGGCCTTGCAACGTGGACCCAGGATAGACTTCAACACAATTGGAGCTATGACTAACGAGGAGATGCACTTTTGGACAGGACGCAAACGTGAACAATTTGACGCTATGTTAGAGCAAACACCTTCATTAAATGCAGTTTGTAAGGAACCAAAAACTGCGTTAGGTATTTACCTGACAAAACTTCGCACTGGAGAGCCGGATGAACGATTAGCGACATTATTTAATATGTCACGCAGGAAGCTGGAACGCTGGTTTGCTGCTGTGAGAGAGTGCCTTAGTAGTGAATACGTGGAACGTCATCTGGGATTAGACCACGTCAACAGAAATGAGCTGTTAGAAAGAAATCTTACCATACCAAAAGCACTGTTTGGTAACGAACATAATGACAAGGTAATATTAATAGCAGATGGTACCTACATTTATATTAATAAAAGCTCTAACTTTTTATTTCAAAGGCAATCATATAGTTTGCACAAGTATCAAAATCTTTTAAAACCGTTTTTAATGGTGACTTCCGATGGCTACATAGTAGATGTGATTGGCCCATTTGCAGCAACTAAGACAGATGCTAATATCATGGCTGATGTAATGAATGACGAAGAGCATCCATTACACATCCTGCTACAAGAAAACGACGTGCTCATACTGGACAGAGGCTTCAGGGACAGCTTGCCACTTATTGAGGCATGTAGGTATGAAGCCTATGTCCCACCTACTAAGGATCGCCACGAAACACAACTGACTACTGAACAAGCCAACGAAGCTAGATCAGTGACGTTGTGCCGTTGGGTTGTAGAAATCGTCAACGGTCGTTTCAAACGGGACTATAAGCTGTTAAGGCAAAAATATTTCAATAAGTCGCTGCCGAACATGTTCACGGACTTCAAAATAGCTGCAGCCATGACAAATCATTTCCACCAATTAATCGAAGATAGCAACTATGTCGAAGCTTTCCTTGACATTATAAGGGACAAGGTAGACAGTCCAAACATTCTCTACACATACGTGGAAAGAAAACGGTTGAATAATAGAAGAGTGGATTTCGTGCGAATGGAAGCGAGTGAGGTCCAAAACTTCCCTAGAATGACCGAAGAACAAGTTATATTACTTTCGCTGGGCACGTATCAGCTGAAACTCGCACGTTCATACTGCAGTGAGCATTTAGCTAATGGGCTATATGTAATTGAGATATATAGAGAAAATGCTCTTGAGGACCTACCAGAATATGGCATCGATGATGATGTTTGGCTTTTACGTGGAAGAATACAATCCCGTCATGTTAGGTCAAAAACATATTACTGTTACATACTGATCAGCAACAACGAACATAATGATATAATACAATATTACTGTTCTTGCTTGACTGGTAGACGAACTATGGGTACGTGTGCTCATATCGTCTCTATCGTGTGGTACCTCGGATATGCGAGACATGAGGGTTTCACTGCCCCAGCTGCCTTCCTTAATACAATTATTGTGGATAACGATCATTAACTGTATTTTGTACTTTTATCACCTAGTAACAATGTATTTTAATATATTTCTGAAGAATTATTAACTTGTTTTTTTCTTATTATATGGGGGTCTTAAACAAGAAAAACAGGCAATACTCAAGCACAGACTATTATAATCAAATCTATAAAATGTATAGCCTATACTATAGGGTAAGGCACTGTTGTTTATGTGCATTTAGTGGTAGGTAAGTACAGTTACTGACATAGTTCAGAGGTGTAGCAAGCTGAAGTGGCGATGGGCTGGTCACATCTGTCGCAGGACCGATGGCTGATGGAGCAAAGAGTTCTAGAATGGAAACCACGACTCGGTAAACGTAGCGTCGGCTTGTGGCGCATCTTGGGGGAGGCCTATGTGCAGCAGTGGACTGCGATAGGCTGATGATGATGATGCATAGTTTATAAGATCGGGACGACTAGTGTACTGTGACTCTTAATCATATTTTCTTCTACATTCTCTATTCGGTTTTTTCAGTAAGTTAGAAAGTTGTCATGAGGAATTACTCCGTACACACAGCAAATCAAGACAAGCGCCATGGGAGGCGTGAATATACGTCAAAATGCCGTTATAATGATATGTGACTCATGACTATTGGAAGGGGTACCACGGTCCATACAAAAATGCCCATTCTCCTTTATGGCAAAATTTAACTTTAAAAGTAGTAACCTGTCAGTAGTTACGTCCCTTATAGTATTATAAATTTGTCACGTCACCAGTTAAAGGTTAAAAACTGTGAATTTGGTTGTTTTTCTATCTTCACTCCATATAACGGTAAGTGTTTAAAACGAAAAAAAATAGTTCACACTGTATTTAAGGGGGCTCCCATACAACAAACGTGATTTTTTTGCTCGTCATTGATAACGGCAACAGGTAGACGCTTGATATATTCACAGAAAATTTAGATTATTCACTTTCAAAATAAATAATTAGATTAAAATAAAATATATATTTAAGGGGGGCTCCAATACAACAAACTATATTGATAATGGTACGGAACCCTTTGTGCGCGAGTCCGACTCGCACTTGGCTGGCTTTATTTATTATGGATCGGCGACGACGTCTCTTTCCATGCGAGGTTGAAGGGCCGGGTGTTTCATTAGATTCTTCTGATGTCATGAATATTGATATTATTCCCACTTCTAGGCCAGCTCATATGTTTTGTTTCATTGTTTCTTAAGAAAGTGGGAATAATATCAATATTTATAAATAGTTTTCACATTAAAATTGAGTATTTTTATGTTACCCTGTTTGACACTCGGCTCGTGCTCGGCTCGTTACGAAGGTCAATGTCCGTTTTTCTCAATCTATATGGCACCGAGTATAGTGAGATTCTCAATTCAGAAATCGGCCGTGAGTCAAAGTCTAAGCGAAGTCTAAGACGAAAAATCTAAAAAAGACACATCTCATACAACATACCTACATGAAAAGACGGAGAAAAATACTTTACTTTATTTTAATAAAAAAAATAAAAGTATGTATTGAACTTAGTGCGCAAATAGTTGAACGCTTTTAGTTTAACAAGAAACACTAAAAACCGACGAAATATGACGTAAGTGCGACCCGTGATTGGCCAGCTAAGTTTTTCTGTATAATTTTATTATTTATTCCACCAAAACATAAATTTAAAAATCAGCTAAATGTGTAGGAGACCCCAGTAATTTATTTTAATGTAATTATTTTCTTTTTGAAGTGACTAAATATGCTCTGAATATTTCAAGCATCTATCTGTTGCCGTTATTAATATCAAACAAAAAATGACAAAATATTCACGTTTGTTCACATTTTATTCTGTTTTCAGTATTACTAAATTTTCACAAATGATGTATTTCAACTGTCTAGCTATCACGCCAGACAGACAGTGGAGTCTTAGTAATATGGTTCCGTTTGGCACCCTTCAGGCCTTTCTCCACTGCTCCGGTCCGGCGTCGGAAGCGGAATCAGTCATGAGAATCATGAGAAAAATATTGGATGCCGGATTATGCTTCTCCACTTTTTCCGACTATAATCTCCAATGGACGTGACGCAGTGCTTTATTAAAATTCCTAGGTTTTTCTATTCGAGGCAGGGGACGTTTTCCACACATTCTGTTTATCTAATTAAATAGTATGGGAACATGTTTGGGTTGTATGCGCGGTGCAAAAAGGTGTATTGTTTTTGTACGTCGATCACTTCGGACCGGTAAAATACCGTTCCGATCTAGCAAATTATCGAGCCGTTAAAAACCGTATGCTTGAGTGGAGAAGCTTATTAGTATTATTGTGTGTTTCTAAATCGGATCGGTAATTAACGTTTGCCGGACCGGAGCCGTGGAAAAAGGTATGGAACTTTAAAAACTGGACCACTACTCGTCTCAAAAAAATAATTGATATTATTATAAGAACTTAGCAAGTTCCTTGTCTTCAATTAGAAGTACCCTAGACTTTTAGAATTCATTAGTGGGTCCAAAATTTGCATGCTTTTGACCCCTACATGTTTAATGTTACTGTAGCTGTAATGTAAGCATCTTTTAATTTTGTAACCTTAATAGTTCCGATTTTTGGTTCGTCACGTGTAACGTGTCTTCAAAGATAGAGGAGGTCGAAAAGAGCCCGAGCAGCGTCGTGTAAATATAACATACAGATAACTTGGCCTGACGCTCTCTGTGCGCCTTGATGACCAATATTTTATAATTACCGTTTTCTTTTTTAAATTAAAATTCGTTATAGATTACTTGCTTTGTAGCGATGTTTGTCAAAGTCAAAATGATTGATGCTTCTTGAATAAAATTAGTGAGATGAATGGGTGACCTAATTACAGCAAGCGATTTGATGGATATTATTGTTCCCCTCATACATGTTTCCCCTGATTCCCGACTACCGTCAACGCTTGTTTTACTTGTGGTTGAAAGCTGATTGGAATAAAATATCTAGTTTTTGAGTATTGTTTAAAAAACGTGAATCTATATTTAATTTTAACATCAAACCTTAAGCAATGTATATTTGCACACTCAATTAATGAAAAAATATTACTGTAATACTTTCAACTATTATAGCGAAAGTGACCTGTCAGAATCGTGGCAAGTGACAGTCTTTGGTCACTCCCTTAAGGGACTAGTCATAGAAAGCGCCCGAGGCGCGCGTACGATACGCTGCGTATCGGACGCTCTTTAAAATTGTATGAAGTTCTATGCAACGGATTACATCAAGCGTCCGCGTCCGTGGTGCGCTCTTCATACGCGCGTACGACGCGCGCCTCTCCTTCGCGGATTAGAAAAGAGTGCTCATCCTAGCATAATAATAATTGACGAGCGACCGATAGGCGTCCAACGCTCGCTCGACGCGCGCCCATAGCGCAGCGTTCTGAGTGCGTATACTGAGTTGTTTCATTCGCTCTCGGCAGTCTCGCTATCGAAAGTGAATGACAAAACTCAGTATACGCACTCTGAGTGCTTAGTGCGAGTTTTTTTAACTACTCGATCGCGTTAACGTAAACTCATATTCTATAGGAGTGACAAAGCGCGCCACCTAGTTGTCTCTTTGTCACTCCTATACAAATTGCAAACGCTCTCGCTATCGAAAGTTAATGAAAAAACTCGCACTAAGCACTCTGGGCGCGCGCCCCGGGCGCTTTCTATGACTAGTCCCTAATAGTATAGGTATAACTAATCGGCAGAAAGACCGAATTCTTCCTAACAGGTGCATACATAAAGGTATCCGTCCAGTCTCGTCCCGTCCTGTCCCATCCTGACCCATCCCGTCCCGTGCCGTCTCTTCCCGTCCTATCTCTCTCGTACAAGAAATCCATAAACGGTTTAGTGAAGCTTTTCCGTTTAGTTAATGAACGACGTGTAGCACGAAGTTGGCGTGCAGTACTCGTAAATATCAAACTTGCGCTATGCCAGTTAAACGATATTTCTGTGCAACCTATAAATCGAGGTGCAACGTTGCAACGTGTAGTGCATAGGTGATGGGCGGACTGAACTTTCTCTATAAGTAATATTATTTATTTGCACGAAACAGAACCAACGCGCTTAATGTTTTCTTTACGAGCTATTTTATTTACAATGCTATTAGGAAGTGTTGCTCGCAGTGCTTTTTACAAATCGTTAATGGGGTGACCTGCTTTTGATGGTACTTGAGATCTAGTGACATTTTATTGGTTCTCCTTAATAAATGAAATAAAATAATGAATTGTAGTGGTAAATGTACAATTACAATGAGAGCGGTGAAAGCGCAGCGGTAAATCGCTGGCTTCACATTCTGAAGGTCGTTGGTTCGAATCCCGGTATGTATCAATGACTTTGTTTTATGAGTTACGTTCATTAATAAAGTTGTGGTAGCATTACCAATCGCTAACTGTGATGGAAAACATCGTGACGTAATCCTAAAGTCTAAGGTATTGGCATAACAAAGCGCTTGCTACGTACAGCTGTAGAGCTGAGTCTTTAAATCTCAGGTAACTGTAGAATTAAAATTTAGCGCATCTGCCTACTATGTTGGTCTCGGGTTCGAATCCCGGCTTGAGACAAAAAAAAAGTCGCTGTTCCTGGTTCCCACGACACAAGGTATCCTAGTGTGGAACCAGAATCAATGTATGTGCCGGTAAGTAAATGTTATGTTATAGAAACAAAAATTTAAAAAAACTGAAAAAATCAATATAAGCATACGCTTCAATCAAAAATTATCCAAGAACAGTCTTTAATAGATAATTTGTTTTTCATAATGTCTTAGATGAATTTGCGGTTGAAACTAGTATTTTATAATAGTAAATAATTAAATAACTTCACACAAGACAATTACTATTATAGAAACCGTATTTATGATTATCTTGGTTACTTTTTGACGAAGCCACTCTAAAACTTCGCCTCAAAGATTTATTCATCCCTCATGTATGACATTAGAGCTTCTACCTCCTACACCGCAATTTAGATTATGAGACGACCATAAATCTGGGTTATATATTCACTTATTTAGTATTTCGCGGAAGAAGAGTAATAATGTACAAAAACTCGGTAAAAAAACCGTCCAAGTCTGTGTCGGGCCTTGTGCTGTATAGGAATCCATAGAAAGAAGGTTTGTTATTGATACTAGCATTTTACTTTACATTTATTTTTACGTTAAGGAAAATTTATAGTCAAATTAACAAAGTGAAGAATTTAGTAAACAACGAAAAGTAAACTCACGAGTTGTAAACTCGTAAACATAGGAACTCTTAAATTATTTGACGTATCAGCTAGCAAGTTAGTTAGTACTTTTATGAGGTAGGTACCCAATTACCAGCGAAGTGAAGCGGGGGTAGTCTAGTGGGTAGAACAATACCCGGAAGCTGAAGAGCCAGGTTCGATTCCCAGTGCGGGCATGACTTTATGTGCGGGCATGATACCTATGACTTTGTTTTCCAAGTTATGTTCTTTTGTGAAGTTATAGTATCAATATCACTCACTACCTCTATAATAGCTGTTACACACTATGCCGGCGGAACGACCGGGCGGCTTTATGCCGCGCAGCTTTGCCGCCGGCATGCTTAGGCCGCCGGCACTTGCCGCTGGCTGCCGCAGAGCATCATTGGCATGATTTTCTAGCACAACACTTGAATCGAATGAAGGAAGCCAACTGGGCCGCCGCTTGCCGCGAAACCCGCCGGCACGACCCGCCGGCCTGCCGATGCCGGCGGCTCGGCTTTTGCGGCATTTTCCGGCGGCTTTCTACCCGCCGGTGTAGTGTGTAGGAGCCATAAAAGAAAAAAATATTGTGAGGAAACCTGGGATTCTGAGCTATTCAATACCTCATCGCTGGAAATTGGTTAAAGTCACTCTCTCTCTCTGAAAGAAGGCCTGTGCCCTGTGCCCTATAGTGTGATGTATATGCTTACAATTAACACAATTTTATCAACTTCATGAAGGTAATTTTCAATGAACTTTCAACGAAGTTTTCCTTTTATATGTTAGTCGACGCTCTACTCAATAGTTTTAATTAAATGACCAATCAACTATCTCCGACATTATGTAGTAGACGAGAGAATATCATTACTAATTCGGTCACCTATAGACTTTTTAAAGTTTTTGTTCTACCGTTTTGAATAATCATATCTACGCCAAATTTTAGCTTTCTAGTAGGTGCTAATCATAACTAATCATGGCGAAACCATAAAGGTTCGTTGTTGACTAGGGAACCCTATAAAATTATCTTGCGTGGCGGGTAAAAGGTGCGTCTAATCTAAGCCTAGCGGTCTGTCCTTTTACCCTGTGGTTATTTACTGACGATTGGGTGAAAAATAATAAAAACTCTTCTTACATTTTCTACGACTTCTTTTCCCCTTATCTATATGGATTGGATGAAATCGATCGTAGCCTGGGCTGCCTGAGTGATCTTAAACGATCACTAAGGTTAAGCAATATACGGCGCGTATATTAGTCCATGGATGGGTCACCGTCTGTGACTAACGCTAGTGGCATTTTTCCGAGCGGTTCCGTGCTTCGCAAGGCACGTTAAGCAGTTGGTACCAGCTGCCGTCGATAGATGGCAGTCGTTAAGCCAAGGCAGAGATCTTAGGGCGGCTTGAGAACTTCTGGCAGTAAGACCCAGCCACTAGTCTTACAAGCCTCCACCAATCCGGACTTGGCTCCCGTGGTGGAGTATGGTCTATACATTCCTCAGGGAAGAGACCCGTGCCCCTCGGTGGGGACATGATGGGTTGATGATGATTGGATTGTATTTATTTGTTTGGGATAGCGAAATACTTGTTCGGAGGTTCGATTTTGTAAGTTACGAACATTTGTTTATTTATTGTACGTGTTCTGAGAAACCCACAGCCTAATTGCTCTGCACGTATACGAATTATTATCTCTTATGTGGATTTAATCAAATAGGCTGAGGCGGGATACCTATTCTCTCTAATGCCGGCGCCAGACATAGCTCCAAAGATTTGAACACTTATTTGATTGCTATGTGTGGCGCGAGACTTTGAATATGTGTGCAAAGTTTAAACAAACATTTGCACTTAACATACCAAACATAACATACAGAATATTAATGTGTAAAGTGACGCCCTCTCTAGGTTCTTTGTTATTAAATCGAAAAGCTTATACTTTACCTCGTGAAAATGCATCTGTCCCAATCTGAAATTCGATACCGACTGCACAAAATTAATGGAACAGGTATTTTCCTTTTCTTTGAGATTTCCATGTTGGTCCCTGTTAAGAGTTGTTTGTATACGAGTAGAAAGACCCCTAAGGCGGGCGTCACTCAACAAATTAAGACCCCGTGTGCCTCAGGCACTACAGTCGGGCGTCTGAGTTGTCAATTCACCCTTCTAGTTTAGATAAAACTTGCCATGAGACCCTGTGTAGAGGCAAAGGCATTGTTTTATCAAGTGACTGCGCCATAAGAAGGGTTATATTTGAATGTATTATTATACGACCTCTGTGGCGTAACGGTTAGCGCATCTGCTTACCATGCGAGAGGTCCCGGGTTTGATCCCCGGCTGGGGAGAAAAAAAACTTCAGGTCTTGGATGTTTACATGTTTGTGACGTCGCTGTTTCTGGTTCCCACGACACAGGGTATCTTAGTGTGGGGAGAGAAGCAATGTATGTGCCTGTATGTAAATGTTTATGTTTATATAATAATAACACATTCACAAATCTTATTTTTCTAATATACAAAATTCTCGAGTCACCTTGTTAGTGCGCATATTCCTCCGAAACGGCTAGGCAGATTTTGATGGAATTTTATATGTATGTATAATCGGTAGGTCTGAGAATAGGTTGTTATCTATTTTTCAGTACTCTGAAAATCTGACAAACGTTTGCGGGGTCAGCTAGTATAAAATATAAGCCTAAGTGGCTTGATAAATTTTCGCTTCAGAGGTTTTGTTAAATTCATCTTACCGGTGCTGCGAGAGATATGCTGGTTTTATTTTAAGATACATTTTTTCTTCATCTTACGAACCCTATGAAGCTTTTATTTTTGGGACGGACCGCACAACCTGTGTGCAAAAAAATAAAAATAATAAACTCACGCCCGTGTGCACTAATCTTATAAAACAGTGATGATAAGGCAACTGTAGAATTCCTCCGTGCTACACTTTCAGTCCCAAAAAAGACTCCGGACTGTGATCCCGCTACTACTACATTTCTTGCATAAAATGAATTCGGCTACCGAAAACTAGTCCTATTTTGCTAGTTTTTTATTTATTTAAGGAACGCACTTTCAGAAAATATCTCAACACGAATTGGAATTTATTCAAACCGTTGGTAGCGAGCCAGGGTGGTGCGTGTGTGCCGTGGGTCCGAGAGTAATTCTAGACCGGGCGACCACAACCACTAAAGTCAAATATTGTTCTTATGCCATACACCGGCTGGAATAAACACTTAAGTCCTCAGAAGACGTTCATGGGCTGTTGATGTCATGTCGGCCATTCCAACTTAAAACTTTATTGCAATTTCAGCAGCGATAACAAGCACCTATGTTAAACTAACTGATTTTGCTATCCATTTCTTTTTGACTTAAGTGCTTATTCCTTCCGGGTCTAGAATTGTTCTGGTAGACGGAGAGGCGGTATAATAATAATAATATAAGGCTTTATTAATTTGTTCTAAATAATAATTGATTACATGCATCAAATAACACTTGAAATTGATAAATTAACAAAAATTGTATTACTTAATTTAATTAATAAACTGGTAAATTGTAAATTATATTTCATGCATTTATTATTAGGGCGTCCCTCTCCGGGACATGCTTGGCCTCCCACAGTCCTTGTGGTTTGTGGGGTGTGGTCTAATCACCCTAGCTGACCATGCTTCACTGGGTGATTTTACTGGGAGAGGCGGTAGGTACTAATTAAAAGTTCTGTACGCGTACAGCGCATGCTCCTAAACAAGGTTAGGTACTCATCTCAAAACAAGATTTTCAAACTCAATGTGTTTTTACCTAATTCACGTCTATAAAGAGTTCGGAGCCTAACTAATTGCTATTTTTAACACCAATAACACAAACACGGCTTTCAAACAATCTAAATTGTTGTTGTGTTTCTACTTTATCTGCCTCTCTTTTTTAACATTCCAAAATTTCGAGGCTAGCTGGAAAAAAATTCTTTACAAATAAAAAATCAGAAATCAGAAATTTATTTCCACGTAAAAGAATTTACATTCTGCTTGTTGAATTTCAATGTACTTATAATGCTAATGTTAGCCGCTGCATTGGGGCCGAGTGTAGTGGAGAAAAAGGCAACAAAAAAACTCCACTCTGACTATCTTTTCTCAAATCAACTTAAGTCTAACAAGTCTAATACAATATTTGGTACAAATGTCCATCTACTTAGGAAGGTCAAAATTAAAGACACATGATGCAATCAATACTCGCAATGTCAAACATCGATTGATTTTCTTAAACAAGTATGAAAACACCAATGCTGCGGCCAGACACACGGACAGCACCCGTTCACGAGCATAACGCAGTGGTCAGCCATCGCCAGTCCGCCTTTACACGTAATTTTTACAACAAACGTGTTACTTAAGTTATAACTTAATATATTAAATATATTATGTACTAGCTTTCGCCCGCGACTCCGTCCGCGTGGACTTTAGTTCAAAATTTTGCAACCCCGTTCACTCCCGTAACTCCCGTTAAGGGTTAAATTTAGAAAAACGGTGAAATACGTGTTCAATCAATTGTGTTGAAGAGTATTTATTTTAAGTTTCAAGAAAATCAGACAACCTTTTTTATGCCTTCCTAACAAATGTTGGCAACCCTTTTCGGCCCCTTAGGAGTTGAATTTCAAAAAATCCGTTCTTATTCCTTGCCTACATTATATACAGATCCTCTGTGCAACATTTCAGCTTCCTAGGTCAAACGGCTTGGGCTGGGCGTTGATGAGTGAATGAATCAGTCAGTCAGGACTTTGAATTTTATATATATAGATAAAAATTAATAGAATAGATAGATTTTTAAATGTGCAATGAAGTGTCACAACAACGACAATTTTCAACGTGTATAGTTATTTAAATATTTTATTGGGTTTACGCAAGTGTCTAAATAACTTTCATTGCCACAATCTGTATTTTCATAGTGGTTAGCATCACCTGTCACGCGGTATATTGGTCACTCACTACGGGTGCAGTGCTACGTCAACGTCAAACACTAATCGAGTCGAATCGTAGCTTGTTCCTCGCTCCTGTTCGGTACACTCGATACAAACTCGTTTAGATAAGGGCATCGGGTGACATGCGCGCAAATTGCTTAGCAATAGATTGCACAGCTCTGGGGCAAACGGTTATTTTTACAATCCCTTGTTTGAAGGGATGAGAGCAAACAAATTGGAAAAGCTTTATTTGACGGGTTACGTACTGGAAGAAAATTTACACCGATTTTCGCCCCGCACTAGGGCGTCAAATTATTCGGGATGACCCAGGAAAAATCGGTAAAGTAATAAATTAAATTTTAGGTACTGTAGTTATCGCATTGTTATTGTAAGTTGGCTTGTTATATTCAATTCAAGTCAAGCTGATAAAAGCGTGTTAACAACCTCCCAAATCTCGTAGGAAATAACAACCAAGTAAAAGAAACGTGCAAAGAAGAAGTGTTCCTGTTTTTTACTCCTTCGTAAATATAAAAGTTTGCCTTTGAATTCACAAGCGCCGTTACTTCCAGTACATTTCACATAAAAACCTTCTTAAACTTTGTCTACTAGACGCTCTTGCAGCGGCACGGTCCATTTACACGTAGGTAACGATTACATTTAAAATAAAATATTTTCGATTACCTGTACAATATCCGCAAAGGCTGAACGGATGTTTGGGAAATAAGCTTTTTCTTGAAATGATTCGTAGGAAATGGAAGAAGGCTTGAGGAGTTGCATGGCAATCACAATCGGCAATCTTTATCTCAGTGCCATTCATTTTAGTGGGAACCTACCTTTTTCCAGATTTTTGAGAGTTCCGTAGTCGACAAAGAACCTTTATAGTTCGCCAGATCTCTCCTTCTGTCTGTCTATCCGCGGCTTAGCTCAGAGACGATTTGCACTAAAAAGCTGTTTGGCATAGACACACATATTAATAACGCCGACAAAATGGCGGAATAAAATCTGATATTTTTTTAGGCTACACCTATATTAGGAAAAACAATATTTTTCGCCTGCACCACCATAGTGTCCAACTGCTGGATTGGTCGTTCCATTCAGACCATTTTTTAATTAGGGTTCCGTTTGCTAAATTTTAAGCTTTAAATCGCAAATTCAAGCCGCTTGCTACCGGTCTTGGAAATCCATGGAGGAGGCCTATGCCCAGCAGTGGACTTTTTGTGGCTGAAGATGATGATGATGAAAACGCAAATGTCCGAGTGGGGCGGCCCTCTATTTATTGGCAATTTCTAACATTTACCGATGTTGACTTATGCTGGAGCATTATACTCAATAAGAAGAATTGATGAAGAAGAATTGGCAAATGATGCCTGTACATTTGGTTCCGGTTATTGTCTTGCTTTCTATTAAGAAACAGTCTTAATCAGTTGCGATATGTCCTTGAAAAGAAAAATCAAAAACAATTTTTATGGTGAGCCGATCGACCCACAAAAAATCAAACGGGTTAACGTCAAGTTTTTTTTAATGACGTCTCAATATAATTGAGTAATCAAACAGCCTTCGCATATACCTCGAACGACGACCTCTGTGGCGCAGTGGTTAGCACATCTGTCTACCATGCGAGAGATCCCGGGTTCGAATTCCGGCTGGGGACTAAAAAAAGCAACCCAGGTCTTGGATGTTTACACGTCGCTGTTTCTGGGTCCCACAACACAGGGGTATCCTAGTGTAGGGCCAGAAGCAATGTATGTAAATGTTATGTTATGTTAATGCTATAGTAAATACATCTTTAGCCGCTCCGAGTTTCACTCTCCATGGCAGTCGGCCTAGGGCCTTGCTAGACACTTTTGATTGAGATTTGATGCATGGGAACATGTATGGTCTTGGCCTTCAGCCTCAGCCTGAACGGAGCTCGGCTTTCAGCTTCGCGGAGCTTGAGGCCTCGCAAATTTGTCCTATCCGGCTTTTCATTGTTAATTTTACGCCGGAACACGGAACGTCTTGGCTTTCAGCCTTGGCCTGAACTGAGTTCTATCTCCGGCCTTGCCATGGCGGGGTCCACAGTGCCCACTTTGCGGAGCTCGGCCTTTAGCCCCGTAAGTTTGTGCCATCTGGATTTTGCATTGTTTCTTTTAAGCTGGAACTCGCAACTTCTTAGCCTTCGACCTGGTACTGGATGGAGCTCGGCCTTTGGCCTCGCCTCGCTGACGTTCTTCGTCCTCGTTTTGCCTTGTCAAAGTTTTTCATGCTCGCTTCGCGAGGCTCGGCCTTCGGCCTCGCAAGTTGGTCCCATCTGGATTTTGCATTGTTTCATTTACGCTGGAACTCGCAACTTCTTAGCCTTTGACCTGGTACTGTATGGAGCTCGGCCTTTGGCTTCGCCTCGGTGGTGTTTCTCAGCCTCGTTTTGCCTTGTTAAAGTTTCTCGTGCTCGCTTTGCGAGGCTCTGCCTTCGGCCTTGCAAGTTTGTCCCATCTGGATTTTGCATTGTTTCTTTTACGCTGAAACTCGCAACGTCTTAGACTCTGACCTGGTCCTGGATGGAGCTCGGCCTTTGGCCTCGCCTCAGTGGAGTTCCTCATCCTCGTTTTTCCTTGTCAAAGTTTCTCGTGCTCGCTTCGCGAGGCTCGGCCGTCGGACTCGCAAGTTTGTCCCACCTGGATTTTGCATTGTTTATTTTACGCTGGAGCTCGCAACGTCTTAGCCTTTGACCTGGTACTGGATGGAGCTCGGCCTTTGACCTCGCCTCAGTGGAGTTCCTTATCCTCGTTTTTCCTTGTCAAAGTTTCTCGTGCTCGCTTCGCAAGGCTCGGCCTTCGGCCTCACAAGTTTATCCCATCTGGATTTTGCATTGTTACTTTTACGCTGGAGCTCGCAACGTCTTAGCCTTCGACCTGGTACTGGATGGAGCTCGGCCTTCGGCCTCGCCTCGGTGGAGTTCCTCGTCCTCGTTTTGCCTTGTAAAAGTTTCTTATGGCTGCTACATACTATGCCATCAGCACGGCCGGCGGCTATGACGCCGGCTATAGCGGGTAATTAAGCCGCCGGCAATGCCACACGAGCTGAGCCGCCGGCTGGCTGGCAGGGTGTGCCGGTGGGTTACGCGGTGAGCCGGCGGCAAATTATGCTTCCGGGATCGCCCGATTTCTCACTTGAGGCAATACAACCTTGTATAGTATCAGGGGGTTTCAGGGCTCCTTCAATAATTTATTTTATTCGTTATTCCAAAACGGTTTATTTCAAGCTACGTTAGATTCGAATAGATAAGATAAGTAAGTAGTGTATCTATAAAAAACGTAGATTCTCAGCGACATAGGTAGGGCTATTTTTAGTTCATATTTTCGTTAATAGATGTCGATTCATGTTGCGGTAATGTAAATATCCAATAGATGGCGCTAGGTGTCAAGAAGTAGATAGTACAGTGCCACCATCTTATCTGTTCAGTTGATAGCGGCGCTAGTGGAGAACTTAGTAGTAATATTTAAGAAATTTACCTAGAAAAATGAGAATTTTTTAACCGGTCTTCCAATTTCAATGAAAATATATCTATAAATCTTAGTAAGTGAATAAATAAAATAAAAATGGGGAACAGGATTTACAATTAATTAGTTAGTTACAATTTTCCCCACCTGAACATATATCTTGGGGGCGCTGCAGTTGCGCTGACAACCTTGTAAATTGCCGCGAAAACCAACCATCGTATTCTAACAAGGAGAATTCCAATGATCATTTTTTATTGCCTAAAAGCACTGATAAAACAACGTCTTCTAAGAATTCTAGTTAGATCGATTAATTGCCCCTGAAACCCCCTGTGTACTAAATTTCATGAAAATCGTTGGAGCTGTTTCCGAGATAAATTCGAGCTTTGCAGCGCACACCCTAACAATGTCACAGCTTCAGGAAAATGATTGTTTTGCTTCGAAAAAAGGCCATAATAATTTGGATGTTTGATTATCACACGATTAAAACGTATGATTTCTAACATTATCCCTCCAACAGCGCCTTAAAAAATAACAAATAAAATAAATATTGTTCTAAATAACAGAGTTTAATCTCTAATGAGCATTGCCCCGATTTTTTTGTATTTCTTTTAGAAAATATATTTGGATACTAATTAGGTGCGTTGATAATAGGGCTCCTAATAATAGTTTTTCACATAAAAGAAAAAATTGAAAAAAAAAGAGAAACTTTATGATTAAGTCTCGAACCAGGGTCTTCTGTTTACAGTATCGTCGTATTTCCCACCTGGGCTACTACACCATTACAGATTAATGCGAAATTTACGTTCTTATAGGGTAGCAGTTATTTCTTTGCCTTAAAATACGGTTAAAACGACGTTTTATAAAAATGAAACCTTGTTGGATTAATTAATTGTCCCCGAAACCCCCTGCATACAAAATTTCATGAAAATCGTTGGAGCCGTTTCTGAGATTCTGATTATATGTAAATAATATAATATAAGAATTATATACAAGAATTGCTCGTTTAAAGAGATTAGATGAGATTCAAAATGTTTCGCATATAAAAAACTGTACAGAGCCTAGCTTAACATTAAACAACAATATCACCCCCGTACAATACATGTTAATTCAAGTATACCAAGATAATTTAATTTTAGTCGACATAGATACTGCCTTAAGTGGTTTCGAGACATTATCGGCGAGTCATCCGTCATTTGACACAATTATCGTTATATATGGGCCAATAACTGTACTATTTAGATAATTCCATGTATCTTATATGAAGCATGACATATGTCACAGTAGAGAATATAATGACATTAATCTTGTAATCGCTCGTAGCCTGGGCTGCCCGGGTGATCTTAAACGATCACTAAGGTTAAGCAACATACGGTGCGGTCAGTCCCTCGATGGGTCACCGACTATGACTAACGCTAGTGGTATTTTTCCGAGCGGTTCCGTGCTTCGCAAGGCACGTTAAGCAGTTGGGGCCGGTTGCCGCCGATAGATGGCAGTCGTTAAGCCAAGTCAGAGGCCTTAGGGCGGGCGGCTTGAAAACTTCTGACAGTAAGACCAGCCACTAGTCTTACAAGCCTCCACCAATCCGGACTTGGCCCCCCTTGATGGAGTATGGACCTTCCTCAGGGAAGAGACCCGTGCCCCTCGGTGGGGACATAATGAGTTGATGATGAAATCTTGTAAAAGCAATGTCTACCGATTTTATCGAAATATAATATCGAACAGAAAAAAACCGGTCAAGTCCGAGTCGGACTCGCGCACGAAGGATTCCGTACCATTATCTATAAAAACGGCAAATAATCAAGTTTGTTGTATGGGAGCTCCTTAAATATTTTATTTTATTCTACTTTTTAGTATAAAATTTGCTGTTATAGCGGCAACAGAAATACGTCATTTGTGAAAATGTCAACTGTCTAACTATAACGGTTCATGAGATACAGCCTGGTGACAGACGGATGGACGGACGGACAGCGGAGTCTCAGTAATAGGGTCCGTTTTATCCTTTGTATACGAAATCATAAAAAATTGAAATCTGGAACTTATAATACGTATACATTGGAAAACCCCTAGACCGAGGGTATTTGTACTAATCAAGTACTCATAAATACATACATACATACATAAGCTCACGCCTGTATCCCAGAGGGGTAGGCAGAGATCAAGTACTCACGACCTCATATTTGGTAGCTAAGCGTTTTATTTATTTTATTTTAACCTTAAGGAAAACTTATTGCTAAACTTAACAAAATAAACAATTTAGTAAACATCAAGAAGCTTATTACAAGTTTTCACAAACATGGCTACGATTCTACATAACATAATAGGCTATTTGACAGTGTGAAAAAAACAGTATTATTTATACGTATTCGTACGGCATTTTAACTAAAAAAAAGCAATTATTATTTGTAAAAAAACACAAGGTACAATTATGTATCTGCAGCCATTGTATCGAAAACAGCCTGGATTGGCCGATTCTATCATGACGTCACATGTCAGTAAAAATGGCGTCTGTCATTCATTCTTTCTTACGTTCATTGGTTGGTTTATTGGCAAGCTACGTCATAATTCCTGTGCGACGCCATATTGCCAAAGACAGCGTTTTGGCGGCTTATTTTAAAACTAAAAGGTCATTTACCTTTTTTAGAAGAAATACACGAAAAAAAATTAAATTACCAGTTTCTGATGAGATGGTTTTCAGAAATCGGTCAAATAGGCCATTAATGGATTACACATTCTTTACCTACATAACAGAATCCTCGATGTTGTGAAAATTATGTACTGTCTTGCAAATACACTGCGCCACTGGGTACATTATCGTTACGTTTAAGATAACCATCAGAAGTTTAGCCACGTACAAGACATTAATATTGCAAACCAGTTTCGGGTAACTCGGGATAAACTGCCTTCACAAGTCTCTAACACAAAACATCTATATCTCTGTAGTTTACGCAAGTCTATATTTACATGATTGTGAAAAGTCCTTAATCAGTTACGTTATGACCTTAAAAAGAACAATTAAAAACCGGCAAAGTGCGAGTCGGACTCGCGCACGAAGGGTTCCGTGCCATTTATCTATAAAAACGGCAAAAAAATTACGTTTGTTGTATGGGATCTTTTCGACCCCCTTAGTAAATATGTGTTTTATTTTAATTTACTTATTTATTTTTTAAGTAAATATAACTGATTATGATCGATTTTCAGATATTACTAATATATAAAGCTACAAGCCGGTATACTCACGGACTGACTGATTAATCATCTATATGTTTTCTCAGAAACGGTGGGTTTTAGAGAAAAAAATTGTATGAGAAAGTTGTAGGGAAGGTGCGATATACAGCCATCCTATGAAGCCGATTTTTGAATTTCGAACGCCTTCTCTCATACAAATATGCTAACTCTGTTGTTTACCGGCCGATTTTGATCAAATTTTAATAGAATGTTCTTTGTGTGATCCGATTGAGAAAAAAAATAATTTTGTTTTTCGAAATTCAAAATGGCGGCCGAGCTATAGCCTCCCGAAAATAGGCCATTTTTTAGACCTCTGCGCAAAAAAGTCGGCAGCCAACTGGGCGCATGCTGGAGACATGTTTTCAACGGCATCCGGTTGTCAAAGGACCCAGGTATACCAGAAATCCGACATCTTGAGATTTCAAGATGGCGGCCGAGATATCGATGACTGTAGCTGACCAATTTTCTATGGAGATTTTTCACTGAAAATCCACTTTCAGTACTGATTTCAGTACAAAAAATGGGACAACCTTGCGAGGCCGGAGGCCGAGCTCCGCGAAGCAGGCACGAGCGACACCGCCGTGGTGAGGCCGAAGGCCGCGTTCCGTCCAGGCCGAGGCCGAAGGCCGAGACGTTGCGTGTTCCGGCGTCAAAGTGACAACGCAAAAGCCAGACGGGAGAAACTTGCGAGGCCGAAGGCCGAGCTCCGCGAAGCGGGCACGAGAGATCCGCCGCGGCGAGGCCGAAGGCCGAGCCCCGTCCAGCTCGAGGCCGAAGGCCGAGACGTTCCGTGCTCCGGCGGAAAACTAACAACCCAAAACCCAAAGTGGACAAACTTGCGAAGCCGAAGGCCGAGCTCCGCGAAGCGGGCACGAGGGACCCCGCCGCGGCGAGGCCGAATGCCGAGCTCCGTTCTGGCTGAGGCCGAAGGCCGAGACCACACGTGTTCCCACGCCTCAAATCCCAACCAATAGTGTCTAGCGAGGCCCTAGGCCGAGCGCCGCGGAGAGCGAAGCTCGCAAGCGCGCAGGGTGCTCGCCCCCTAGTCTTCATTTATAAGTTTACAATAGTACACGCTTGATACAATAAACAAGTGTACAATATTAGCTTAGACGTGAAACATTTTTACCAGGCTGTCTTACCTTTTTTTTTTTTTGTTAATGGGGTGAAATGCTTTGTGCACCATAACCGCCACCCTTGGGTTATGGGCGACGGCCGTGTGTCGGACTCTCCTCTCCTAATAATAGGAGAGGCACACCTCCTAAAACACCCCGGGGGCCGTCCTGTCGCTCGTGCAATGGGGCGCCGCCGGATCTCGCAAGTGGTAGACCACAGTGCGAATGCTACAGCGGTGCCCCGGCGACGTCGACCCGACTCGCAAGGAGTCGGGCCCACCCTCACTCGAGAAGGGGCATGGGCCCCCCACCCCCTTCTCCCGTCACGATATCGGACGGCAGGTACCCAACCTGCCGTCTGTGACCCTCCCTCAACCTCCTCTATGCCCTCTGCTGAACAGAGGGACATAGAGGAGGGCCCCCACCGTGTGTTTTTTATAGAGGTTGTCTCCTCGAGGCCCGAAGGCCCCCGGCCCCCTCAGTGTTGGGTTACGGGTGCGGGGCCCATAGTGGACCCCGCGGAACATCCAGCAGCGCAAGCCACTGGACGTCCCCCTCCCTCTGGTTTTGGTCCGCGCCGGCCGAAGCCGGTACCCCCCATATCTGGAGGGCGTTCCCCTATGCGCCACCCGGGGGACGCGTCCGATGGAAGACCAGAAACTCCACACGGAGGGCTGTCTTACCTATAAAAAAAAAACCACAATACTTACTTATAATTTAGGGCTATTTTAGAAACTAAGATTAATAACAATGTGTATTTATGTGCTTCTTGTTGGAGGTATATTTATCAAATCTTTACTCATTTTATTCAAATAATGAAAATCTTAAATTGGGTCAGGAGTTAGCATGTTCAGCGTAACAGCAGCCTAAAATTTTTCTAAATATTAATGCACGTATTGCTACATGCGTTATTATGTCTGTGGCGACTTCCGCCCACTGCAGATTTAGGAGTCGTATTGATTTGAAAAAAATATAATATTCTTTATTTATGCCGGACACATTTACTAGATTCCGACAAAACATCAAGTGTATCCGGGATAAAATTGATAATGTGTGTGTAGTGCTTACGAAAGTTTTCATTGAATATTGTCCTCCACCAATCCGGACTTGGCCCCCGTGGTGGAGTATGGCCCATACCTTCCTCAGGGAAGAGACCCGTGCCCCTCGGTGGGGACATGATGGGTTGATGATGATGATTGTCTTTGTTTTTCAAAATTTTCAATCATGTTTATTTATCAAGTACATGGGTAGTTCTTCAAACTTAAGATGCGTCTACCTTGGCTTCTGTAGACCAAGATCTTGTAAAACCTTAGAAAATGAAGGTGGAAAGGCGACTGCAAAACTATACGACGACTTAAAAAATTTTTTTTATTATTTTTATTGACTTATGAAATCAAATTTTCACAAATCTGTTGTTTTGAAACCAACGTTTATTCATTACGTGGACGACTCTTTTAAGCACTGCGTATAAGTCAATCGTATTCTTTCAACACAGTTAAATTTCCAGGTAAGAATTAAAATTATTTTCAGTACTCTCACCCTTTTTGCTTTTCACGCTTGGTAGGTAAATATATAATATCGTTTATTGTTCATAATCAAAGAAAGTACAATTCTTTCCTTACTACTTAAACTTAAAGGGCATAACAAAAATTAAATCTAGTTTAATTAACTATAAGGATGGGTCCGTTGGTGCCTATTCTAGTGATAACTTTCACTGTATTACAGGCACCAGCGTCCTCCGCCATTTTGGAGTTCAATAATTGATTTTAAGTAATAACAACAATAAGATAGCTAACAATTTCCTTAGAATACAATACAGAAAGTAGAAAAGTTAAAATCAGCGAATTTGCCACCTCAGGAAAGCATGCAGAATTTTAATGTAGCTATTTTATGTAATATATTATCAAAAATATACAAATTAAGTTTCTGGCTGGATTATTTGAGCACACCGATTTATATATTTATATGGGACTTATTGCGCTAAGACTTGTTTTAATTTCGCCTTTAAAACAGTTGCAAGAAGCCCTATAAATGGATGGCAATAATAATTCTGGACGCGAAGAATCTCTTGTACAATTTCTCTAATATAAATCTCATTTGTAGTAAGTAATTGCGCGGGAACCGAGGACTATGTAAGATTTCCTATTTCTCTACATGAGGATGGAGTAATACCACTCTTTTGTGAAACCATAAAGAATAGTTATTACTGGTGCGGCCAGCAAAAGAGGCATTGATAGACGAACGTCTAACAAAATGTGGGTCGACGCAAATCCGAGGCACACATGCGTAGTCCATCAATCTGTAGCTGTGGCCACGGCTTGTACAGTACTTTTCTCAAATAACGCTCGGACATTAAAACTAAGTAGTAGTAGTTGAAGTTTCTATTTAAAAGTACAAATACTTTTCAAAATCAATGAATTATTTTTGGATAGTTAGAATGTTCTTTATTGTACTCCTAAATAACAGATTTAATATTATTTATGAAATTTGATTTTGATTGATTTATTAAATTTACAGATTTTTATAAATCTATGTACAATTGGCGGCATTATTACTATAAGCAATTTCTTCCAGGCAACCATAGACGGAGACAAGAAAGAAATTAGAGACTAGTATTAAAAAAAGAAATTAGTATCATCATCAACCCATTTATCCCCACCGAGGAGCACGAGTCTCTTGCCTGGGGAAAGTATAGGCCATACTACACCACGGGGGCCAAGTCCAGATTGGTGGAGGCTTGTAAGACTGGTCTTACTGTCAGAAGTTTTCAAGCCGCTCTAAGGCCTCTGACTTGACTTAACGACTGCCATCTACCGACGCCAACCGGCACTAACTGCTTAGCGTACCTTGCGAAGCACAGAACCGCTCGGAAAAATGCCACTAGCGTTAGTCATAGAACGTTCACCCATCCATGCACTGAATGGGCCCTATGTTACTTTGACCTTCCTGATCGTTTAAGATAACTCTGGCAGCCGAGGCTACGAGCAATTCTTTTACGTAAAACAATTAAAAATAGACTTACAAAAAGAGACACTGTTTGGAATAGCGTCCCGACAACCGCAACCCGGCGAAATGCAGGCACATTGCAATATGGCAATTGCCACGTTGGCAGATGTAGATATTTCCGACGGCTACTGCAAACACTGGCTGATTCTTTGTTACCAAATTAAATGTATCCGTTTGTGGTAAAACCAGCTAGTAAAAACAGCTTCTGGTGATCTTTTACCTCCCCCATAGACTTAAGCCTGGTAAGATAAGATAAGATACCTAAGAATATTCTTTATTGCACACAGGAAACCAGATACAAAATAAAATTGATTTTAGGTAGCTAAATTTTACACGGGACCTAAGCTATAGTGCTAGTGAGTTTTACTTCATTCCGTTCGGTAGTTTTTGGGTAATGCGCACACAAAGAAATAGAGTGAGAAAAACATATATCAGACAGAGACAAAATTTACTAATTTAATATAGATTAAAACGATCAGGATTAGAACCGTTAAATACAGGGTGATTGGTACAGGACCCGCCATAGTAAAATCACATACTCGTATGGAGGAGGTCATGCTACCTACTGAAGCTTACTTACAGCCTTACTACAAACGAAATTTTAAATACGCGTTAAACAGCTACTTAGTTAAACACTGTCTAAAAATTAAACAATAGTTTAGGAGATAGGTTAACAATTAATTTTATTGGGATTTTTCCGAAATTGCTGCCACAACTTTTTTTATTTAACTTTCTATTGAACTATTCTTTTTTTGTTTGCACATACAAATATTTGATCAAATTACGTCGGAACTCAGCTCAAACTAGGACCAAAAAAAAAAGAAGATATTACGCCTGAAAAAGGAGAAATTACCGAAAATAAAAACTGTTGAGATCATTTTATTTAAAATAATAAAGAAAACTACTGAGTTTCAATAATTTATTATACTCTAAATAACTTCCTTAGTGTATCATTTATCCAACGATACCAAATTTGTATCCAAAAAGTTGTTAAACTATAAAGAATCGTAACTTCTGTAAATGCCGGTCCATTTAGGTAAAGGTTCATTGTTTTAAACAATCAGCGGCCACAGTCCTTTAGCATGACGTCAGAGCTTAGAAATACAATGTCATGTTTTGTATCTTTCTTACGATAATTGATTGAGTGATTTTACTATGGCGGGTCCTGTACCAATCACCTTATAACAAAAGTCATAATTTTTCAGGTCTACGACGTAGTTTATAGTAATATGTACATTTTCGGGTCAGCTGTTAGTATTTTATCACCCTGTATAAAAAATAATGAATGGGTGTGAAAATCACCGCCTACACACATCCACGCCGTACTCATCTTAGTCAATGTTGGGTTTGAAATTAGACGCCGCCGTTCCCCGTTATCTTGGGAGAGCCCGCCGAGAGTTTGGCAAATAAACAGAACGGTCTTTGAGTAAACAAACCTCTCTGATTGCAGAATGGTATTAGCATTATCATCTCGACTGGCTCAGACTGCGGGCATGCATTTACAGTTAGTTGGGATAGTTTTACTTACTGGGGGCCTTACGTAAATTACGTAACGCGTAAAGGGGTGGGAAGGGATTAACAAATTGTGACAGCTAATTTGAAGGGACGTATCTCATGATCAAGAGTCGTTTCGTCACATCGAGAGTTCCGTACATAGTTGTAGATAATAGGGAATGGATGAAAATATCAGAAGTGCTTGATATTTTTTTGATGCTTAGTACGGCATATCAGACATATTCCTTAGTCCGCTACGTATGAAAAAAAATCCACCTTGAAAAGCTGTCAATTTCACCACAGATTTTTTTTAATACGTAGCGGACCAAGGAATATGTCTGTTAAGCCGTACTGAGCCCAGAACTACGAATGGAAAAATATTAAGATTATTTAAAAATTAACTACCAAGCCAAAAAAATTGAAACTTTTTTCTCGCGTTAAGGAAGGTTATTCCTATCACCGAAAAAAATATCAAGCACTTCTGATATTTTCATCCATTCCCTATTATGTACCTAATTGTTATAAATAGTTCAGAAGTAAAGTCCAGCAATTTTATCCGAACTATTAATTTTGATTCCCTTGAGTGTCAAAAAATACGTTTTTTGGCGACGTAACGGTCGTACCTATCTTTTTTTTAAGTTTAGGTACTTAGAGACTCAAGAGACCGTAGACTGGTATACAAAATGTTGAGGCCCGTGTTGCGGGACACTGAGCAACTTTGCAGCGTCACGTAGATTCAGCGTTGCGGGACATGTTGAGGGACATTTTGCCCCCTAGTGTATTATGGTTTTAATTTCTTAGTTTTATTATTTTAATTTCTTTCTTCCTTTTCTCTTTTTCTCTTGTTTTTTGAATTTAATATATTGTATTCCCATGTTTGTGCTGTCCTTTGTGTCAGGGTATCCTACTTTGGGACCAGGGCAGGTGATTGTGTTGTGGTAAAATGATTTATATTAAAAGTAATAATATGTATTGTGTTGTTTTAGGGTTCCATACCTAAAAAGAAAAACGTAACCCTTATAGGATCACTCTGTTGTCCGTCCATCTGTCTGTCAAGAAATTAAAACCAAATACTCAAGTCTTTTATATTATCTTTTATAAACACTCGTATCTTTTAGCACTGACTGAAAATCAGCGCTGAAGGCTTGTCCTTCAGCATAATGCTGAGTCAGCTGCCATTTATAACAGCAGTGACATGCCATGACCTTTATTTTCTCCTTTTTTCTTCTGATTTTTTTGTTAGGTACTAATTTTTTGGTTTAATTTTTGGATTTATTTTGTTTTTGTGGCGTTTGTTCTGTTTTTATAATAAATTTCTTCTTCTTCTTCTTTTTCTTCTACGGTCCTTTTAAGTTGTGAAAAAATCAAACTTTATAACGTAAAAAATAAGCCGTTCGTCCCGCAAAAAAACGTACATTTCGACACTCAAGGGAATCAAAATTCATAGGGTAGTACCCGTCGACCTGGAGCGTTGAAAGGCATGTTATATCGTGTTATTGCTGGTGTACATAAAATAAATAATATTCTATCTATCTACACTACAAATAGAAGACTAAATCTGAAAGTGTAATTTTTAATTTGATCTTAAGGAAATTGTCTTTGAAGTTGGGGAAAAGTTTGAAGAACTGCGAGTACGGATGCCATTAATGCAATAAAAAGTCCCAGTCCCAAAATAATATAATTTAAGTAGCGGCAATACTGCCACACTTGACTGTCGCTTCGGTCCGCCCTAATGAAGCGCCCCTAAGCAGATAACTCAATTTCGCGGGTCGCACAAAAAGCACCCATTTGAGAGTCCGCCTAATTTGACACGACTTCACCATGCGTTTAGAGAAATTGGCCGAGCTTTTCAATTCTACCCACATCCATTGGTTACGTGGTGATATGACTAAACATAACATACAGTCACGCCTATGTCCTGGAAGGGTAGTCAAAGACCAGGGTGTGCCAAGATCTTGTTAGATAACTCTCGCTTTTTTTAACTAAAACTTTCGTAAGCACAACACATTGTAAACTTAACGTAAGTAAAGTAAAAAAGTTAACAATATCTCTCGCCTCATCAACATACATTTCGGATACTTTTTTTCTTGCCCCTTGATAAAAAAACATCTGTTTGGTCCAGGTGTTTTCGCCTGGGACGTCCTTTACTGGACCGTCTACCCATATAATTGCTCATTCAATTCTTTAATCCATCTTTATTCCTTTATGTACCCTCTGTATATATACAAACCTACATTCCTTTTGTTGGGGAATGGACTGTATTACAAAAAAAAAGTGATGAAAATGGTAAAATAAGATATAATAATAAAATATAAGAACAAAATGGGTGATAAGGTGGTGACAGTCAGAATATTAAGTCGGCTTCCCACGGTCGGCGATATCGCGGATATGGGGAGGGTTTCGGTCCGCGGTAGCACAGACGACTGTGGCCCTGCGCCGTACCGGTCGTGGATACGTGGTCGTATCCGCAGAATCGCGGGCCGTGGGAAGAGCCTCGTGCGTGGTGCATGGCTATCCGTGGTCGCCGGCCGGCGTCGGCCGTCGGCAGAATCGCGCACCGGTGGGAAACCAGCTTTACAATGATGAGTGACATGCGATAAAAGTCAATAAAGACAAAAATATAAAAACACAAAAATATGTTTCCAAGGAGTCTTCAACACCTTTCTCTTCTAAAGTAAAGCTAATTTAATAGGCCACATTTGACATGTGTCAGTCTTAGCTTCATAGTGAGGTTACCTGCTAAAAACATCGATTAAATCGAATGAATCGATACGGACTTCAAACATTTGTGAATCGAATGCAGTTATTGTGATAAAGTATGTATAGGTACTGTAATTTTAATTTAGTTTCATTGAAAATCAAATCAAATAAACAATTATTAATAAAAACCCTAAATTTATTAAACAAAATAAGACACGTATATAATTTAACCAAGAAAAAATGCATTTATTCACTAGAACTAGTAGAATTATAACGAGTGTTGTCATCGTCATCACTGCTGTCCGTTCTCAGAGATACTTTCTCAGAGGCACTTTGGCAAGAACATCCTACGAGTTTTTTTTTTACTAAAAGTGTAATAATATAAAAAAACGGGCCTCGCCCTTAACAAAAAAAAATACGCCTAAAAAATTTTTACAAAGATTTGGTCTCGGTCCTAATACGAAAAATATATTTATAAAACACAACAAAGATTTGGCTTTGGCCTTCTACAAAGGATTACCTGTATTAACAAGTTGTCTTCGGATACAGAAAAAGGAAAAACGTTAGACCTGGCTGCACGGACAAAAGCCTTTGGCCTATTCTGCTATTAGCAGAAAAACAAGATTAAAAAAATAAAATATAATGAAACGGATTTTGTTTCTATTCAATTATTTTTGTATTTTTTGGATTATTAAAAGAATAATATAATAATGTTTTTCACTTCTCATGCTATAAAAGTTCGTTTTTATGTGATGCGTACTAGTTGTACAATCTACTAATAAGATAATCACAATGTGGAATCATGTATGGCTATACATTCCTTTACAGGTAGGTAATCATTGCATCAATTCAACATTTTGACTGATGATTCCTTTGATTTTTACGGTAACATCACTAGTTTTTAAAAACAGAAAGGGTTGACCGACATAACCTTGTGATGAAGTTCAGTTTTTTAGGACAAACATTGTTTATTAAGTTTAGAATGGTTTATTAGTCAAATTAAATTGTAATAATGCCTTCTTTTGACATAATTACAATAAATATGTATTATTAACTGAAAAAAGTGAAGCAATTGTGCAGTTCTAACTTTGAAAAAATAAATAATATTGTGTGCCCTGCGTTACAAGGTTACGTTGATGAATTTTGATGAAATGTCAAATGTGACCTATTAAATTGGCTTTACATTAGCCCCTACATCCTCGTTCAGGTCACAAAGTTCTTTACTCAAATCATTGCATGTCCTGTTATTCAAAGTAACACCAAATATACAGGTATGTACTTCATAATATGATTATGTAAATATTACGAAGTCTGTTATTTGATTTTATTTAGAACGAATAGTATTGCTACTGAAAATTAAACAGAATGAAAAGATTTGTACAGAATGACAGCAAACGCTTTTTCGTGTCGGGATACGATATGTGTCATTTTTGCTTAACGTGTTGATCCAGGATGATCCAGGATACTATATATACTTGTGTCAGATTTCATCAAAACCAGTTCCGCTATACGTAAGTGTGATTGTGTGATAAATTGCGTTCCAAACGCTGCTCAAATAAAAGTTCCTTTACGACATTGGTGACATTTTTGGTAGCAAAAAAAAAAAACAGTTAAGTAGTTCATTACAGTTTAAAGGAAAATTATCATGGCTAAGGCTTTCTAAGTTAAAGATAAACATTTACATACTGGCACATACATTGCTTCTGGCTCCACACTAGGATACCCTGTGTCCTGGGAACCAGAAACAGCGACGTCACAAACATGTAAACATCCAAAACCAGGAGTTGTTCTTGGTCCCTAGCCGGGATTCGAACCTGGGACCTCTCGCATGGTAAATACAGGCGCTAACCGCTGCGCTAAAGAGGTCGACACGTAAAAGGCTACCAATTTATAAAAGGACAACTTCGTACAAAATAAATTGATAATTACTTTGATGAAGTTATTAGTTCTGTAAAGCAGATAAATCCCCAATTTCTACGGAACCCTGTTCTGCACGTGGCCCGCCACGTACTTGACTGTTTTTTTTTACAATGAATTGATCACAATTTCAGCCGAGTGAGTGAAATGGTGATAGCCTAACGGACAAAGGTAATATTTAACAAAGAAAGAAACTGTATTTTTTGTTACGTTAGCATAGTTTTGATCGCAAAGATTAAGCTTACGCGCACACTAGCGACACGTGACAGCGACAGCTCGGCGACTAGACGCGACGACAGGCTGCGGCTGACAATTTTCATATACCTACATATTTTGTTCGAAGCTCCGCACACTTGGCGTCAGAGTCGCGGAGTCGCGACGACAAGCTAAGAGCCATCGCAAACAGGGCGACTTGTCGCGACTAGTCGCAGCGATAAGACGCCTGCAAACGACAACGCCGCGTCTCACGCGGCGAGAAGTCGCCCTGTTTGCGATGGCTCTACAAGTCAAAGGGCTTCTGTTCAAAGTTCCTGAATTGAGAATGTCGCTAAGTAACTACTTAACTGTACTGCGGTCTCGTCAACTTTCTCAGAAAAGAGCGTGACAGAACGTTACTTAAGTATTCACTTAGTGAAATTTTCAAACAGAAAACCGGCCCATGGGCCGACGTTTGACTGAATGTGAAATTCTGTCATGCTCTTTTCTGAGAAATTTGACGAGACAGCACTACTGTTAAGTAGTTCCTTAGTGAAAGTCCCAATTCAGAAACTGGCCCATATTTGAATAACGATGTTAATTATTTTTCATATACATAAATGGATTGTATAAAATTGGGACAGCATTTTAGAAAAATTCAAATTCAGAAAACTATTATTTATCAATATTAGGTGTCACAGATAAAACATTCTCTTTTTGACATTGTGCACCAGAGAAGGCATTGGTATGAGGTAGACCTTATAAATTGTACAATGCAATAGAGATGCATTTCGGCTTATTAAGCCTAGGTGCTCACTAGCGACACGCGACAGGCGACAGCTCGGTAACTAGACGCGACAACAGGCCACAGCCGTCAATTTTAATTATATTCTGTTCGAATCTCCGCACACTTGGCGTCCGAGTCGCGGAGTCGCGACGACAAGACGCCAGAAACAAATGACAACGTCACGTCTGACGCGGCGACCAGTCGCTGTGTTTGCGATGGCTGTTACTTGTTTGATTCCTGACCTTAAATACAAAAGTACACTACTTTTACCTTCAAAGGATAATTTGTTAATGAAGCACTTCAAAATCTTACATAGCATCTTGAATATCACGTTTCTTGTCATTGTAACACGATTCAGGATTAGCAGTCTGTAGTCAATTGATAGCAATTATAATTCCTCAGACTGCTAAAGATTTCGATAGCGCCGGCAATTTAGGAGACAAAACCGAGGGTTGAAGCCACGGAAATAATTAGAGAAACTAGTCAGTTAGTGCGCACGATTAATGTTACTTCGCCCACGGTTTACAGCGGGGTGCCTTCCGAACTTCGCTCGCTGTACTCTATGCGCTTTGATTTATACGCTTAACTTGATTTCCTTTATTCGACAACGGCAACGAGAAATAATGGATGGTACGAAATTTTGCTGAAATCGCTTGAGTAACCAATAACCAATAACTTAATGAAATTAGGCATTCCGAAATAAATCGACACAAAAATTACAAGCGAGCTTTTTTGATAGCTGGTGCCAATTTAGGTAGTGCGTATTACGGTTAATGTCAGCAGGTAATACTTTGTTTAAAATTGTGATAACTTCGGTAATCAAGGCAAAAAAAAACACTGGGCAAGAGCGAGACGAGCTCGCCTACGGAGGGGTTTCGTACTCGTAGTAGGTATAATCAGAAATTCAAAGACAATGTTTTTAATAATTTAATCACAAATGCATAATTTTCAGATTTTTCCCTGTATTTGTAGTATAAGGCGATATTACTTGCCAAGTTTCATAGTTCTAGGTTAACGGGAAGAATTCTATGAATTTTGATTCCCTTGAACGTCAAAATATACGTTTTTTTGGCAGCATGAATGCCCGTATCTCTTTTCACGTTAACTGAGAAGTTTTATTTTTTTTACAGCTTCAAGGGACCGTTGATTAAATCAACGGATTTGGTTTTAATTTCAACTCGGTACCTTCACGCGTTCCTGAGATAAAGTGTCTTTACAGACAGAAGGACAACAAATGATCCTAAAAGAGTTCTGTTTTTTTTTCTTTTCAGGTACGGAACCTTAAAAATATCACATGTTTAATAAAAAGTCGCGAAATCCTACCACGTTTTGGTAGCATTTCGCGACTTTTTATTGTATAGAAAACAAGCCAAATTCTCATCTCAAAAACATGTCAACTAAGTAAGAACTCGCTTTGGCCGAGAACATAGCCTGGCGGACTCGGTCCGTTGATCGATTAGGATAGAGAATAGTAAATTGATTTCGTCAGCGTGGAGTGGGAAATGAAAACCAAAAGACAAAGGACCAACTTTCAATGGCAAAGTCGCCCTTAATGGAACTGAATAAAGTGCTCGTATAAGGGCCGATGTGATGTCGACTGTATTTGCTCTAATTAAGTTGACGATTGGGGAATCGGGCAGGGATTTGAGTGGGCAACATTGCCATCGCTTTTTGCGAGCTGACATTGCGGTTTGTTCCGATAAATGTGGGCAAGAGCGAAATTTATTGTACAGTGACAATCTGTTGTCATATTGTCAACGTTAATTTGTCCTTTTGTACATTTCGTGGGTTAAGAACCAGAGTAGCGTAAGGGCAAAAATTGAAAAAAAGTCAAAATTATTGCAAGCAGACAAACTTCATTTTGGCAGTAAACAAAAATCATTTTTTTGGATACGTTTTTTTTGTACTAAGCAATCGACTCACAATATCCATCCAGTTTTTTGGCACATAAAAATACGAAGGATTTAAAAGCGAATGGCGAAAATTAATTTTTTACAATTTTTGCCCTTTCGCTACTCTGGTTCTTAACCCACGATTTTCTCTCGTGGAATAAAGAATAAATACAAATAATAGTAATTTTACCCGTTATTTATGTAAGTCATTTACCAATTTTAGCAACATATGGATACGAATCGGATGTGTGGGTAGCACGCATCGAGCGTGTGTGGTGTATGATGAAAACGTTTGAGTACTCTGTAAACTATTAAGAAGGTAAATTAAGTGCAAGTATCAAATAAAGTATTCTTTAATAAGAATAAATCTAAATGGAGACACCCTTGTAGGAAACCAATTGCCATAACTAAGCTGCTGTACAACTGTCACATTTTTTTAAGACTGGCTTAATCAGTGGCGTTATGACCTTAACTTGCCTTGCGACGCACGGAACTGCTCGGAAAAATGCCACTAGCGTTAGTCATAGACGGTAACCTATCCATGCACTGAGTTAATAAACCAAAAAGGATTTGTAAAAAAATTAAAAAAAACACAAAAACTTAAATTATCATCTTTACTAAAACAAATTTACTTACCCAACCAAAGTCCACACACAGGTTGTCTGGAAGAGATCACTTTTGGTGATAAGGCTGCCGTCTGTACTCTTAGATTAGGAAATACCTGTGTAATTTCCTTTTTTATGTACCATAAAGTGTTCTCTATCTATCAATCTATCTGTCTATCTTACTTACATACAGGCTATTTACCAGGTCGAAACTATTTTTTCTTTCCTTGAGGCGTCAAATATGTATTTATTTATTTATATTTTGGTACCGAATTTTTAAGCCATTCTATTTTTATTTGTAGAGGCTAATGTGTCTACATTAAAAGCAACGAAGAACGACGCTGCTAATAACGGCTAAGAAGCACGCCAGGAAATAGCCTACGTGACAGCCATTATTATCGGTCCAATCGCTTATTTAACTTTTGACAGATGCACACCCACAATGTTTTTTATTTATTTGACAAAAAAACGTAGGTAAAAAATTCACAACATTTCATGGACACCTTTATTTTACAATGTTATAACGAGTAGATAACGTAGCGACGGATATTTAAGCTGATTTTCTGCAAAAATGTAAATCTATCTCCCTATCTCATTTATTACAAACATATATACTATAAGATAAAATAGGTTTGAATCATAAGTAACAAATTAATGGATACTTTATAATTTAAAATAAAATATCAATGCAATCAATCGATTAAAATTTTAACCAAATTCTAATCGATTATCATAAAAAAATCGGTAACTTCGAATCGCTGGTAGTCTGGGCTACCTGAGTGATCTTAAACGATCACTAATGTTAAGCAACATACGGCGCGTTCAGTCCATGGATGGGTTTCTGTCTATGATTAAGGCTAGTGGCATTATTCCGAGCGGTTCCGTGCTTCGCAAGGCACGTTAAGCAGTTGGTGCCGGCTGCCGTCGATAGATGGCAGTCGTTAAGCCAAGTCAGAGGCCTTAGTGCGGCTTGAAAACTTCTGACAGTAAGACCAGCCACTAGTTTTACAAGCCTCCACTAATCCGGACTTGGCCCCCGTGGTGGAGTATGGCCTATACCTTCCTCAGGGAAGAGATCCGTGCCTCTCGGTGGGGACGTAATGGGTTGATGATGATGAACTTCGTAAAACATCAGTGAATTGAGCTGTCAAAAGTAAAATAAACAGTTCGACCGAGTATGATGATCATAAGCAGCCTATACAATATACGTCCCCTTGTAGGGCAAAGGGTTTCTCTCAGAGAGAGAGTTGCCCACCGCGGATTGGCGATTTCAAGCGCTTAGATATATGACAAGCTCTTGCACTTAGGTTTCCTCACGTTGTGGTCCTTAGCTAGTGGTATTACTGCTATAACTTCGCAAATGTACCTAACTTAGAAATCAAAGTCATGCCTAGGTTCACGCCCGCACTTGGAATTGGCTAATAATTTGTCGCACTTTAACTTTAGTTTCGCAGACTATATATAGTTATTAATTAAATTGCGTCCAATTTCATATAAAACAGCGTCGAAAGTTACGAGAAACGCTAGATTAATTCCAAGTACGATTCACTACTGGGTTTACTATAGTTCGTGCCAGATAAACTTGCACAAAAGTCCATTGAACCCAGTCTGTTATAAAAACCAAAAGAGAGTAACTTAATAAGAATAAGAATTAGCAAAAAACGCAAAAATCTCCAAAAATAATATCTAACTTCACCTCAATATCTCAGAAATGATGAGGAGATTTTGTTACATCCGTGTAACTCATTATTACTTTTATCCAATAAGGGGCTTTATTCTTTAAAACATAGTCAACTATGTCAAATTTTCCAAAGAATAGATCTCGATGGGTATTTTTATATTGAGACTATATTTTATACTAACTGTGCCTCGCGGTGTCACCCGCGGTGTATTAGGGAAAATAAATAGTAAAATAACAACTATTCACATTTTTAGGGATTTTCCTATGAGAATAAGATATTTTTTCGCAGTAAAACGTGGCCTATGTGTTAATCCAGAGTGTCTGCTAACTCCATACCAGATTTTATTAAAATCACTCCAGCCGTTTAGACGTGAAGAAGTAACAAACATACACACTCACAAACTTTCGCCTTTATAATATTAGTGTGATTGCCTAAGGTTATTTCCCCCTGGCCAAGACACCAAAAGGTCAATGGACTTTTGTGCAAGTTTATCTGGAATGAACTATAGTACCATTATAATCCATTTATCTATACTTGGCATTATTTCAGACTTTAAACGACACTAAATCAAAAATCTTTAGCGGTAGATAACTCGAAACAAATTTAGTGCTAGCTAGTACTAAATTTGCAATCGATATCGAATTTTCTACCACTAAAGGTTTTTAATTCAGTGTCGTTTTAAGTCCAAAAAAATGCCAAGTATAAATAAATGGATTATAGAACCTTTGACTCCAGAGTCACTCTCTTCCGACAAAAAATCATAGTGTATACGGAAAAAAAAACTATTAATTCAGTTACGAAAGGTTAGCTTAAGGATCGTTTTCTAAATATCCAAAAAACACATAACGAAGCCGACAGCGGTAAATAATATGTTGAGATGTTTGTTGCAATTCAAAGTTTACAATTGGACCATTTTACGCAAACTGGAACCAACCCACAGCATGTCGATTTCGAAAAAACGAGACTTTTGTAAAGTATTTGTATAAAAAAAAGTTGATAGGCTTGTATGACAGATTGAATCCTGTCTAGGAATATCAGACTTACTGATTTTCTACCATTTTTATTGAAAGGGTAGGAAGTGTTATCACTATCTGTGTACTTAAATCAATTTCATAAGCAATGTGGGTTGGTTCCAATTTGCGTAAAAGGGTCCAATTACGAACAATATTTATTTCGATTTTGCAAGACGGTTATTTTGCGGGTGTCAGTGAACTCGAAGATGTAAATTGGCGTCGTTAACAGAGACGAGTAAAATGTAGGCCCTGAGACCGGAATGATACTCTAACAAAGCGACATTCATTAAGCGTTTTTGTTCTACAAGTCCGCCGCCGGTCAGTGTAAAAATGGGTTGTTCCTTTTCCCACATTTTTGCTTCCCGCGGACTGCCAGGCGGCTTGCTTCCATTTTTCCATTAGTCGGCACAACCTGGTAGCAAAACCAGCTTTCGGGTGCGCATATATATATAATACATATAATATAATATAATATAATATAATATAATATAATATAATATAATATAATATAATATAATATAATATAATATAATATAATATAATATAATATAATATAATATAATATAATATAATATAATATAATATAATATAATATAATATAATATAATATAATATAATATAATATATTAACATAACATTTCACATACACTGCTTCTGGCCCTAAGTAAAAATATATATATATATATATATATATATATATATATATATATATATATATATATATATATATATATATATATATATATATATATATATATTTTTACTTAGGGCTATGAAAAATAAATAACAACCTATTCTCAGACCTACCGAATATACGTATTTCATCAAAATCGGTCAACCCGTTTTTTTACAGCTGATTCTGAGCTCAATTTATACTAAAGAGTCGTCGAATGAGTATTGACGACGCCAGTGCCACCGAATTCTTACCTAATATGACATAACGAAAAAATGAAACGAACGTCAGCTGTTTTGACAAAATATTATGCATACGAGTAAAAATTAATCAAAAAGCTTCAAATAAAAATATTTAATTTGAAAACAATAAACCCGAATACAAAAAAAACTCTTACACAAGGCATCAAGCAAGGCATGCATCCTTTGACTCCTTGCAACGGTGCAAAACTTTTACATTTCTTTTCTGAATTAAATAAATTTATTTTAAATCAAAATTTGAAATGACGTCACCTATATCTAGATTTGGTATGACATTCATTCCTACTTCATCTTTTGACCAGAACCTAAAAACCTAAACCTAAAGACCTAAAAACAAGTTAACCAATCCGTGTTTTTTTTAGTAGGTAAAGTAAGTGTTTGATGCCCCTTTACTCTCGAGTTCTCGACGTAATTGTATTCAAATTACGTCACAATTAAATGCAATAAGCCAGAAATTATGACTGAGTAAATGAATTTAAAGTTTCAGTAGAATATGAAAGCTTATTTAGGCTAAAATATGCACTTAATTGTAATGCAAGTTGCCTGTATCGAGATTAGAGAAGCTGGAAAAGATCTAAAGCCTATGAGAGCAAGTCTGGAAAGAGAATTGGAAGCTGCCGCTAACCACCGTCAGAAGTGGACATCTGTCATAGAGGCCTTATCGGTGTTTTAGCTATGGTAAAAGGACCAAAGACTTCTCTTCTTAATAACTTCTTCAAGTTATTAAGAAGAAAGTAAGTAAGGACGAAGTTAAAATTATATACGTACCTAATATACAACAACTCCAAAAATATCTAGCGTAGTTCGTGTTTGCAGTAATGTATCTTATGATTATCTATATATATAAAAATGAATCCCTATTTCCCTTGGTCATGGCATCACGCCTGAACGGCTGGACCGATTTCGCTAATTCTTTTTTTGTTCTGTTCGTTCTTATCAGGAGAAGGTTCTTATGAAAGAAAAAATTAAGGAAATTGCGCAAAAAATTAGAAAATTTAAAATTACTTAACCACCATATAAAATTATTAAACTTTTTTAATGTAACCTTAAGACATTTGACATAGAATTGACTGAATGCGTGCTGCAAATATAGTCAAAGAGGATAAAAAAAAGACGTTTAAAACGGATTCTTCTGTCAATCTTATTTTATTGATAAACAATATAATAAAATCAAAAATCTGCTCATTTTTGGCGTCTAAGGCGGAACAAAGTGCGCGGGGTCAGCTAGTTTATTTATAAAAGACAGCAGCAAAGATTAAGCGTACCGATTAAAATAGTCTCAAAAGACGGTGATAGAAAAAAAACGGTCAACTGCGAGCCGGACTCTTGGATCGAGGGTCGCGCGTGTCTTCAATCATAATTCCTTATAACTAACCAGATTTAAGATTTAAAAATAATTTAATATCATTAAGTTCATTTATTTATCTATTTTAATTTGAACTTAAACGGCATATCGGTTGGGATCATCGGAATCCTCGGAATGAGAACTTCCTCACCTTTTAATTTTCCTTTGAATATCGGTTTACTTATCACCAAACGCGTTCCGTTGAATAGATCTGTTGGTTTATATTTCAAAGCATGATTACTACCGAGCTAACCCTTAGTCATAAATTGTGCGGTGGAAACCCTGTCACATCCAAGGAGTTCAAACATTCAAATGTATTGTTGGGCTAGCTGGCTGGCTTTGGTGATTTTATCTTTGCTTGTTACACAGTCAATAGATTTGAATGAGTGCAGTGCAGAGAGGCCTTAGGGCGGCTTGAAAACTTCTGACAGTAAAACCAGGCACTAGTCTTACAAGCCTCCACCAATCCGGACTAGGCCCCCGTGGAGGAGTATGGCCTATACCTTCCTCAGGGAAGAGACCCGTGCCCGTGCTCGGTAGGAACATAATGGGTTAATGATGATGATGATGAGTGCAGTGTACCAATGATTTCATTCTAAATTGTATAGTCTAGGTCATCCACATCTTTATTCTTAGCCGCCAAAATTGCTCGCTCACAATAACCATTCATAATTTTTGTGGTTAGCAACGTTGTTTGGGAATACTTTGATGAGTTCGTCTTTCAATGATTACGGGAATTCAAAGGAAAATAAATCAATCCGCTCGACTCATTGACAGGTACTTGATCATTACCGATAGTCAGCAATTGGTCAAATAAACCTTCAGTACATGTACATATTATTCAGTAATGCCACTCTCTTGTTTTTTGTCGGCTGAAGATCCTTCACATAGCTCCATAGATTTAATGAGTTGAGGCAGTCTCTTATTTCATCGGCAGCAGTTGATTTTAGATTACTGGCAGTCATCACCATCATCATCAACCCATCATGTCCCCACCGAGGGGCACGGGTCTCTTCCTTCTCCTCTGTGCTTACTGGCAGTGTTTGGCGGAAATCGTTAGATAGAAATTATTGCGCCTCCAAATCATTTGGTGTCGTTGCCTAGATCTTTCAGTATTTGGTTAAGTGCTTCTAATTCACGTTTACGCGCCTGATGTTTTTAAGCATATAATAATATAATATATTTTAATGTATATCGTAATATTTTCATACTTCTTATTCTAATCTTGACGAAGACAAATCCAATAACACAAAATTTGGTCCAGCCGTTCTTAAGTTATAAATGTTGTGGCTAACATGACTTTCTTATATAAAATAATATATCTAAGAAGGTAACATGTCCAAAGGCGTCATGTCAAACTTGGCCAATGTATGAGTTGAATAAAAGAAAGTATTTTACTATATATTTTTGCGATATCATAGTGAAATACACTATAATCACATCAAGTTACACACTAATTTACCAGTATTTTACAGTACAATAAAAATATTTTACATCTCTCATATTCGGTAAGTAGGTCCTTATTACCCCCAAATGGGGCTTGTAGGTGACCAATTAGCGCTCTAGGGTAATAATGTAGCTAGAAAAGTCCTAGGGCGGTAAGTAATTAAAAAAAAAACTCTTCACTCTTTCAAAAAGTTCGCGTACATCCGCGTATGTATAATACATCTAACCATCATACTGGCAATAGACATCATGCATTCAGCCCAATGACAAAAGAGGTCGCTTCGCTATTCAGCCTTGTCTTCGTATGAGTATAAGAGTCACCAATTTTAAATATCGAACGGAGAAGCTCAATTTCGTTTCTGAAAATAATAATTAAAAAATATTAAAAAAGGCGGGAATAGAAAACTTTTACTTTAAACATTGTATATTTTTGGGATTTTTTTTATAATTACGTGCTAATTAGGAAAAAAACATGAGTTCTGCAAGTGATGAAGATATAAACTGCACTCCCGATTCAATGAAAATGGAAACTGAAGCAGCCATTAACAATATTTTGCCTGAAAGTTCTAAAGATAGATATTTGAAAACTTACGACGAGTTCATGAAGTGGCGAAAAGAAAAACGAGTAAATGTTTTTTTCTTGTAATGCCGGTTTTTTTCTACTTACCTCACAATCGAGATGTAAAGCAGAGTAGTTAGCTCGGGTGTAAGCATCACTTGCACCCTCGAACTATAGGCGCCCTCGCTGCGCTCGTGCGCCTAAATATCTCGGGTGCAAATGATGCCTTACAGCCCTTGGCTACTAATCTACTATAAAAATACGTTATTTCTTTTGTTGAGAAATCCAGGACAAAGTCGTTGACTTCAATTGGCTACCTATTAACTACTTACGGCTTAAAAGATACAGACATACACACTGACGGATAAACAAACGGACAGACAGACGGCAGCATACTTAGTCGAAGAGTTTTTGTTTTACCTACTTCCCTTCGGTCTCGCTGGCACACATCGCTTACAGAACCCTAAAAATGTGAAAGAAATGTAGGGTGTACGAGTAGGTAGATATCTACTTTGAAGTTATTCAATGTTATCACGTCCTCGCGTCAGAATGGCACGGTGAGCGGACCCAGCCTCTGTGTACACAGGGGGAACACCTGCGCCGATTCAGACGCACTGAGCGTTGCGTGTATTTGCGCTCCTTTAGAAAAAGGTGATGCGTTCAACGTGTCAATATCGTTCGCATTGAGACACGACTCGCCTCCACTTCTTAGGTATAATATACCTTTCTACCTAACATCACCGTCATTATCCGTGGGACGGTCTTTAGCTGTCTTCTTCTCTTATGAAACTACAAACTGTACAAGTATCGAGAAAATCTTCTTAGCGTATCGATGGAAAATAAGATTCACAATGAAGTGAAATGATTTTGCCAATTAGCGCGAGGAGATCTCTATATGTTGCCCCGATTGCATCAGAAATGAAGCGGGCACTGTGTACCATAGCAAAGGAACTTTCTTTTCACGCGCCCCCAAACAAGTGTTGCAAACAAAACGACGGTAAATTTGGTAGATGTGTACTGTACACGTAAGTATAAAATAGACGGAGAAAGAAGCTCTCAAAAATTCTCATTGAAAAGCACGAGAGCGATTCATAAGGCTAGCTTCGTTTGCTTCAACTCGTCTGCAATCTTGTATCTCCGTACTTTGAGTGTTCGGGCCCTCTCCGTTCCAAATGAAGCGCACGAAACAGCCTACAAAGCAACTATCCTAACTATTACTGCGACGAGTTAAGCGGTACATTTCCTCGCCCCAACTGCACGCCTAACTTGGCAGGGCACCGTCTTTTGTATTTCTTTTTTCAGTATACACATTGCAAGAAGGAAATCAGTCTACCTCATTCCGATTTAGCGTCGTTGACTGTGGAATGAAATAGCTGGTTAGGTTTTAGCAAATCCTCGTTATCTACCCTTTATTTCGAGGGCGGTGAATTGTTTGAAGATCTTACCTTATTGTCCTTCGTTTTTAACTCTTTACAGTTTCGTGGATAAAAAAATTGTCTGTATTCTACTAGAATTTATTTTTAGTACAGCACTAGTAGTATTATTAAAAGCATAAATATTTTAAATACAATTGATAGACGAAACAGATACTGATAATGACCTTTGTAACTTTCAACGATTCAAAGAAAACAAGTGTGGGCGTGAAGCAAATAAAGTTTCGCCATCTTGAATTTCCCAAATAAATGTAAGGAGATGGGTTATAAATGTTGAGGCATGAACTAAGGGTTTAGGTAAGTGAAGTGTGGCTATGGTGTCAATACTCACTTACATCAAGCCGGATCATTATTGAGAACCAGAAAATAAATACTATGATTTATTTAAAATTATAAATCAATCTGTGCAAATAGCGTATAATAAATTGTGTTGTCACTCCCAGTGTAAATTATGCACGTCGCTCTCATTGTATTTTCAATTTTGTAGCCTATTTTGAGAACTTGGCCAGGTTGTATCGTACCGTATCGTAGATTGTGACAAAAGTGTGGGTTGGAAAGTAAAGTAGGTAGCTAAAAGGCTTGACGAAACACCGTGTTCAGTTTTGCTTACAAAGTTTTCCAACGAGCGGGGATTCGACAAAGCACAACCTGAAGAGCACTCGGGCCGTTCTCTACGTAGGTATCTACCTAGTGTTAGATAGAGTTACGGTAGTATTTTCTCACTGTAAAATACCTACGCAAAATTCATTTGAAAGGAGAATTTAAGTTTATTAACTAAAATTATACATTTATGATATCGAACATAATAGATAGGTACCTAAGACCTAACGACCTCTGTGGCGTAGCGGTTAGCGCATCTGCTAACCATGCGAGAGGTCCCGGGATCGATCCCAGGCTGGGGAGAAAAAAAAACTACAGGTCTTGGATGTATACATGTTTGTAAGGTCGCTGTTTCTGGTTCCCACGACACAGGGTATCCTAGTGTGGGGCCGGAAGCGGTGTATGTGACTGTATGTGAATGTTTGATTGCTTAAAAATGTATAAAAAAAAATACTAAAATTTTCAAAACCTTATCGGGCCACACGCAGTATATATAGGGTTCCATAGAAAGAGGGTTTTACATAACTAACCTTTAAAGTAATTTCAAATAAAATTTGCACGAAGTTTTCCTGTTATAAGTTAACTTCGTCGTCGTCAGTCGTCTCATATTCATTGACTTATAAAGTCTACTTATGTGCGATGTTTTTACTTTTAACTTTAAAACAATTATGTGCTACCTATCCTAATTTTTTTACATTTCTATCGAAAGGTGATGGAGAAGCCCTACTCTAGAAAAAAAGTGGAAATCATAAAATACTTAAATTATAATACTTAATAAATTATAAGTATAATAAGTAGATTTATAAAAATCTGTAAATGTTAGGTATTTATGAGTACAATAAAAAATATTCTATTCTATTCTATTCTACTTTTCCAACACCCAAAATATTAGCGACCTAGTCAACGATACTTCTATTTTTTGATCCGTTTGCAAAATATTTAATTAACAAGCTTAAATTAACTTTGTCCAAATAGGCCGTCATCACCCCTCTCTTGGCTACACGGTTGGTTGTAAAAAAGTAATACAGGGTACATACATACCATGTCAAGGCTAGTAAGCTTCACTAGTTAACGAGGAATTAATAGGTCACCCACTAATAAAAGGAAAACATAGTATAAATCCACTGAAAATCACTTTAAAGAAGTTGTTAGTTCTGAATAGCATATAAACCCTCTCTTTCTACGGAACCCTACATTGCTCGTGGCCCGACATGTACCGTTTGTGGGTTTTTCAAGCTTATAATTATTTCGACTGGAACCCGTACTAGGTTACAGTATAGGTTTGGAGTTAGGTTCAGATTGGTGAGAAAAAGGATAAGCCAGGAATTCACTAGGGGACAAGTTGCGAGACATGTGCCAGAACATCTACGGTGCGTGTTCTCGGAACATGTTGGCAACATGTCGCGAGACATTCTCCTTGTCTACACCAGTCAGTCGCCGCAGAGATGTCATGGCATCGTAGGCAAACCAAGAACTTAATATTTTAACTTAATCCCGTGCTTAACCCGTGCCTTTCGAGGAACCAATTTTCTTTCTCTCACGCCTAAATTGTGAGCGGATTTTGTGGATCTTTGCTTCTACATCTTTCCTAGGTATTTGAAGCCTCCCAAGCATCAACCCCACCCAAGCATCATTTTTCTTTATTTTATTTTTATAGTCACGGTCATTCATATCCCACAAACATCCATTGCTTTCGTAAAGTTCGATTAGTTTTAGCACTAACTGATTGCTCCACTCTACGGGCATTTTGAAGAACAAATCGCAGACGCGTCTACACTCGCCGACATCTGTCGCGCGACTGATATCGCAGGAAGTTCTGGCTTGCGAGCCAAAACACGGAACATGCTCTGCAACACGTGGATGTCGCTGCACTGTCGCGTGCGACGTCGTGGAACAGAGCGCGACGTTGCGGCGACACGTAGAAACAGTGTTCCTAGACAGGTTCTGTGACAATTTGTCCCCTAGTGAATTCCTGGTTTAAGGCGTCCTATTTTGACCAGTATAAACCTTAAGAGTTTTCACTTCGAAAATCTTGGAAGGCAAACAATATAATTTTCTTATGGAATCTAATATTTTTGCAAGTGGGTACTAAAATACATTTGCATATTTGAATAAACAAAAGTGTCACTTCAATAGGCCACCGTGCTACCATAATGAATAATATAATATTTTCGTGACGGAGCAAGGACTCTGCATAATGTCGCAAAAAATATTTCAAGCGTAGATTTGTCAAGACCGGAGCCATTCCTCGACCTTCTGTGAATTACGTCTTATAAATCACACACATGAATAAATACGTTGCCATTGGGCCATACGCGGGCCAACAAATCAGGCAAAACATGAGTTTAGGGACACACGGTAATTTTATACCCGCAAGTCGTCTACATGTAGATAGCAGACAATATATTTACATTTATTTGGAATACCTTCGCTTGTTGGGACCTAGCTAATGTAACCACAGTAATTGTTTTGCATTGCTTGTGTTTTTCGCTTATATTTAGTTATTTATTAAACAATCAATACAAGCAAGGTTACATGATCGATCATCACCGATTTGGTATGACATGAAAATAATATGGGGCAAAATATTATGTTTCAAAAAGTTATCAATTCTAAATTCATTAAATTTTCTAATGAATTTTAGTAGACTGGTTTTTATTTCTATGTTTTTTTTCTATGCTGTGTGTTGTGGCAGATAGTTCACAATACTTCTCTGTGTTGGAAATTCTCTTTTCCTCCATCATGAGATAATTTATTAATCTCTTCGCTGGAAACTGTAATAATATCTCGCTCTCTATCCAGGAGATAACAGTAATTATCTTTTACCTCTTTCTCTACACGAACGCGAAAAAGTGTGCCACCATTTGTGACATAACAAGGTACAAAAACTACCCAAAATCACTTACAAACCAACCTCCCTGGAAAACATCATCTGAACCAAAGGTCCCCAACACGCTGGCATCATTGCCACGCTGCACCGTGAAAGAAATACTTCAGTCGGCCCAACTCCCTAACAAAAATCCGCTTCTTGGCTGCCCCCCAAACCCCCATAGTCACCACCGCTAGTCGAACGAAAATGTAATGTTTAGATTAGTACTCTTTATTGTACACACCAAAAACACAAACAAATACATTATGAGACTTATATCACACTTGCAAGAACAACGTGTTATTTCGGAACCCTTACGTTACATGAGAGCATTTTTTTAAGGTTTCAAAGTAATGGCCGAAAGAGATAGCACTATAACGTGACGCAGTGTCTCTTTTGATCACTATTCCGGCGTTTTTGGAGTAAATAAAATCGCGTTAAAAAAATAAAATATCTATGAATAAAAAATGGTTTTCTTCGAAATATCACGTTGTTCTTGCACGGGTGCGAATATAAGTTTCAACGAAAATATTGGCGGTCTTATCGCTAAAAGCGTTCTCTTTCAGACAACCTTGGGATGGTCATAAGGATACTACTATATCCTGGAGGGGGAGGCGGAAACCAAGTTTTCCCACTTTCTATGATCCTGACAAACCTCTTTCGATTCTTAAACATGACGCCTTGAGATTGAAATTAGAAAGAAATTATCGAACGAATGTGAGAGAGATGAAGGGCCGGTAAAGGACTTTCCAGGTGGAGACACCTGGACCAAATAGGGCAAAGGCCAAGATAAAAAGTACCTGAAACCTTGGTGTGTGTGCAGTGACTAATTAATTTTGATGAAGCGAAAAAGAGTTTCTTGATCATGGCAAGGAGCAAACCCCTGACTACCCCACCAGGATGAAAACGTGAGTTTATGTAATGTCATGTAAATTTTATTCATTTTTCGAATAAAATCGCGCAGTTAATTCTTTTGTACCGGTCATGACTTAATCAATACGAATATTCATGGCTCGTTAGCGAGCAAACTGAACGGGTTGAAAATATTTAAATTTAAAATACCTATATCACATTTTTTCCGACTAAAGCGGTATCGCAGCGGTGGAACGTCAGCCTCACGTTTGGGAGGTCCTGGATTAGCATATACCAATTATATTGTTTTCTGAGTTATACGTTCATTTGTGAAGTCTTAGTAGCAATTCTAAGACGTTCATTTGAAATCTTAATAGCCTCTTGCTGACTCGGTGTAGGATAACCATTGTGAGCACAGCGTTGTCAACGATTTACCATTGCCTGTGGTATTTACGTACATCAGTGCTTGCTAACTAACAGGCTAAGGGCCAGATTCAAAGTCGTGACTTTACTTTACAGCATAGACGTCTTCACAAAGTAAGCTTTGTTTGACAAAGTATACTTTCAACTTTTTCAATTTCAGAGACAGTTCCTTGGTCTTTCCTTAGCAAAGCACGTCCCCAAAGTAAAGTCTGAGCAAGTATTGAATTTGACAGAAGCTGTTACATTACACGCATAATTTTCATTCAAGAAATAATGGTGAAATATCATCTAAACTTGATTTATTTGAATGAAACGGAACGTCATTGAAAGATGTCAACTTTACCTTGACTTCAAGGATGTATGGTAATAAACCTCCTTTCGGGGCACTTTTTGGTCCGTGAAAAGCGAATAAAACAAAAAAAAAAAAAATTGACTTTAAGTTTCTGAAGTATAACCCAACCGAATAAAATTTGATTCGGTTTTATGAAAATGTCTTTATCATTCAGGACTACATTATTTGTACGCATATTGATGCTAACTTTTGCTTAGCAGCCACTTTTACTTTGCAGCCAAAGTCATGATCATCGACTCCTTCGACTTTACTAAGCAAAGTGTAGGCTAGTGAAAGTAAAGTAATGGTGTGACAGGGCTATGAAACATATTTTTGATTGAAAGTCGATCTTTTCGTCAAAGTAAAGTCAAAGTGCAGTTTAAGAATCTCAGCCTAAGTGCGAAAATCTCAGGTCTAACTAGAACTAGCTGTCCTCTGGCTTTTTTGTAACAACTCTTCTTCTTTTTCTGCTCCTTTATAAAGAATCAATTTTGCGGGTGTCTTTGTTTGTAGTTACTATTTGTTTTAAAATAATCGAATCCGTCCGCGTGCAACGAAGACTTTTTCATTTGACATAAATAATTTTTGTCCTTTCATTACATTCGTTTTATTCGAAAACCTATGTTAATTTTTACAGTAAGGTATACTCTTGTTATTTGAGCTATGCCAGCCAGCGAGTCTTATTATGAATGATGCAAAAAAAAAGAAAATGATTGAATTGTGAATAAATCTAATAATGGAAATAACATATTTAAGGGACAGATACTTATACAACTATGCAACGAGCAATTCACAATAAACCGTAGTTTGGTCTTAATTCACAAACGACACCCCGGATCTCAATAATACTAACAGAAATGTCTAGAGAACACAGAATATAATGTTGGAATGGCATTGGTGCTGGGTAAGCCTTCTGCATCTAAAATACTGGAACACGCACTGCAGCGTCCGAGTGGTCTTCACTGATGCATGACACAATCAAACAAAGGTGACACAATCTCTCGTAGCTACGGCTACCTGAGTGATCTTAAACGATCACGAATGTTAAGCAATATAGGGCGCGTTCAGTGCATGGATGGGTGACCCTCTATGACTAACGCTAATGGCATTTTTCCGAGCGGTTCCGTGCTTTGCAAGGCACGTAAGCAGTTGGTGCCGGCTGCCGTCGATAGATGGCAGTCGTTAAGCCAAGTCAGAGGCCTTGGCTTAATGACTGGGGCGGCTTGATAACTTCTGACAGTAAGACCAGCCACTAGTCTTACAAGCCTCTATCAATCCCTACTAGGCCCTCGTGGTGGATGGCCTATAACTTTCTCAGGGAAGAGACTCAAGCCTGTATTACACAGGGGCAACACTGTGCGGCATTGCGGCATGCCACAAGGCCGCATGCTACAAAAGTGCGGCAGAAGAAGAAGAAGAAGCTGCGACAGTTTGACACATGACGCAAGGTGTTCCATGCCACACGGTTCTTGACACAATGTGCGACGTTGTAGCATGCGCCCTTGTAGCATACCGCAATGCCGCACAGTGTTGCCCCGGTGTAATACAGGCTTCATGTCCCTCAGTGGGGACATAAAGGGTTGATAACCAAAATTTTGGATACTTTTCGTCGGAAGAGTCCAACCAGGTTTCGGTAAAGCACAGATAAAGTTCGGTATTTTGGTAAAGTTTCATTGCGATCCGGCAAGTCATTTGTGAATAAAAACTATAGGACGTTTATATGGGAGTTGCTACTTCAAGGGCTGTTTGAACTACTATTCTTAGTATTCTTATTCTGTTTTTAGAAGGGACCAACGGAGGGTCGCAATGAGTCACACACACAATAATGTATTTGGATTCCGCCAGCTACTTAACGTTTAAATTGGGTTGTTTGTTTTATTCTCTATCAGTCTTTTTCAATCTATCTATCTTCTATTCAATATATAAAAGAAGAAACTGACTGACTGACTTAGAATCAACGCAGAGCCCAAACTACTAAACCTAGGGGGTTGAAATTTGGCATGGGAGTTCCTTAGGGAGCCTAGGGGAGCACTAAGAAAGGATTTTTTGAAACTCACCCTCTAAAGGGGTAAACGGCGGTGTTAAAGTTTGTATGGAGGTATAAAAAAATGTTGTCAGATTTTCTTGAAACTTGAAATAAATACTCTTCAACACAATTGATTGAACACGTGTTTCACGGTTTTTCTAAATTTAACCCTTAACGGGAGTGAACGGGGTTGCAACATTTTGAACTAAAGTCCACGCGGACGGAGTCGCGGGCGAAAGCTAGTACTCGTATATTATAATAACTGGCTTCCCTTAATCTTGGCGATAAATTTAAACAAATAAACGAGATCGGTATTATTCTTAAATTTTATTTTCTTGGGGTGATTTAGAACCAAACTACGTGTTAAATAAGGGTATGGGTCAGAATCAGAAGGAAAAATACATTTATTTAAATGCCACAGAAACAGAGTACGTAAACAAGTAAACGAAGAAAATGCACGATAAAAGACAATCAAGGAAAAACCTAAGAATCGTGAACGTGTCATATGTCATCTATTTATATAAAAGTAGAAGCTGACTGACTGACTGACTGACTGACTGACTGACTGACATATCAACGCAGGGCCTAAACTATAAGGGTTAGAAACTTGAAACTTTGCACAGGGGTTCCTTTTATAACGTAGGGGAGCACTAAGAAGGGATTTTTTTAAAAATTCACCCCCTAAGGGGGTAAAATGGGGGTGCAAAGTTAGTATGAAACTTTGTCGTTTTTGAAGTTATTAAAATAAAATTGAATATATAAGTTCTTCATTTAAATTCATGAAATACGTGTAAAATATTTTTTTTATAAGCGGTGGTGGCGTAGTGGGGTTGACCCTTGCTTCTCGATCATGAGGGTCTGGGTTCGAACCACGCATGTACCAATGACTTTTAGTTACGTACATTTGTTTGTACAGCAACACCATTCGCTGATAAATTGTGCCCGGATAACGGCGACAGGCTTGCCACTTGTCACGTTTGGGACCTAATAAACTCGGCAAAACGTGGGTCCAGTTCTAGAGACTGGTGCCCCTGCCTACCCCTTCGGGGATAACGGGCGTGAGTTTTTTTTTTATGTTTTTCCAAAATCACCCCCTGAAGGGGTAAAAAGGGGGTGCAAAGTTAGTGTGAAAGTTCTCTGATTTTCAAAGTTATCTCAATAAAAAATTGTATTTGGGTTATAAGTTTTTAATAATGAGTATTTACGATATCCCTTATTGTGAATTCACCCCCTAAAGAGGTTAAAATGGGGTACACAGTTAGTATGAAACTTTGCCATTTGTGAAGTTATTAAAAAAAAACTTAGTATGAATGTTTTTCATTGAAAGTTATGAAACCCGTGCAATTTTTTTTCCAAAAATCATCCCCTAATGTGGCAAAAGGGGGGTGCAAAGTAAGTATAAAAGTTCTCTGATTTTCAAGGTTTTTTTCAATAAAATGTTGTATTTTGGTTATAAGTTCCTAATAATAATTATTCCGACGTCCCTTTTTTGAATTCAATCCCTAAGAGGGTAAAAGACGGGTGCAAGTTTAGGGAGAAGCTGACTAACTTAATTACGGACATAGCAGCGCAGGGTCTAAACTATAAGGGTTAGAAACTTGAAATTTTGCACAGGGGTTCCTTTTATAACATAAGGGGGCACTAAGAAAGGATTTTTGCAAAGTCACCCCCTACGGGGGTAGAACGGGGGTGCAACATTAGTACGAACGTTTGTCGTTATGAAGTTATTCGAATGAAATCCAGTATGAAGGCTCCTAATTGAAAGTTATGAAACTCGAGTAATTTTTTTTATAATCATCCCCTCAGGGGATTAGGTAACAGGGGATGCAACGTTAATATGTAAGTTCTCTGATTTTCTGAATTATTTCAATAAAATTTTATACACAAGTTTTTTTGTTTTGATTATTTCACATGCGCTAAAAGTATATCTACGTGACTTATTTGCAAATAATTTTTCAACTAAAGCCCACGCGGACGAAGTCGCGGGCAACAGCTAGTATGACATATGTCGTACTCGTAGGTCATGGATTTGAAGCCACCTGGTACCGTAAAATGATGTACCTATGGCACCCACTTTTAACGGGTCTAACTTTTTGCGTTATTCCTTCAAAATAACAATAAAAAAAACATTATTATAGTGAGCCCATCGGACCCCAAAAATTATACAGGTTAAGGTCACATTTAACTAATCAAATAAATACTAATATTAACTAATTTTGTAATGTGTGTATGTATGTGTGGGTATATTGTTTTAGATAATAAATATGCAGTTTTCATTTTTGACAAACATTTGTGGCCATAATATTTGACTGGTTGCAAAGTATGACTTTTTATTCAATGAATGCTGATTTATGGTGGAAAGGAAAAATTATCCAAGCGACATCAGACTAACTTTACAGTAGAGCTGTTTAAAGTTTGAATTTTCGGTAAAAAATTGTGTATATTCTTGTAATGGTCCAAAAAGCCTGATTTTCATAAATTTATTTATATTTTTTTTTATCTACGTTATAGTATACGTAACTATTAAAAATAATGCTTAGTTTTAAAGTTAGTGTCGCTTAGTAAAATTTTACCTTAAAGTAGAGATGGGAAAAATTGACTAACCGACAAGCTTTGATTATCGAAGGTACGGTAAGAATGTAATACTTATCTTTTTTTAGAATTTTGTAAGAGTAAAAGTTGCCTTAACAAAATAAAGAACATGTGGAAACTAAATATTAATTGAATATATTTTTTTTCGTAATTTTGACATAAATTACATGCGCTAAAACTATATTGCCAGATACTGGAAAAATTTACTAAGTGGAGTAATTATCGAACGAACAGAAATGTCAAACTTGACCAAATGCCAATTTAGCATTTCACAATTACGACAACCACCAAATTTTCAAAAATGGTCGAATATTTTGTCGTTTAGTAAGGAAAAAAAAGTGAAATGCCGCTAACTCCAAAATGTCGAAGCGACATCAAAAGTCGTCGTAGAAGGACGTGAGTAAGACCAAACGACGCAAAAAAATCAGGCGATTCTAACAATGTCTATAACTCAATTTGGCCAAAAATGTCGCTTGGATAATTTTTCCTTTCCAGCGTCGATATGTTCATAACATGGATCGAACGAGAGGAAGACAAGAGTGGTGGAGTGATAAAGGGAGCTAATTAATCTTATGAAAATGTCGCGGCGGCGCTCTACGCTTCGGCGACGCGGTAAAATAAAAGTTTCAACTTTGCGGGGAATTCTTTGTGAGTGTTTATTGTTGGATTTTTCATGATTAATAATACCCATTAGGCTTTCTGAAGTTGTTAGGCCAAAGTTAAAGATAGATGAATCACAAAGTTGCGGAGCTCAAAACAAGTGCTCAATACCTTCCCACACAAACGGGCTTTGAGAGCCGTACTGATTAATTAATAAAGCACTCTCAGCGGTGAGATTGATCTTGGGATGCCTATGAAGACGTTGTTATCATATTTAACTTTATAGACAAAATATTTTATTCTAAGTATAGGTAGTTAAAAGCTTTTCTATTTTATTTATGAATTAAATACTTTTGATGGTATAAATAAGGCCTTGAGTCGCATCATCTCGAGGCTCTTTATTTTAGCTAGTAGACTGTCTGAAACCATAATATGGTTATTACTTCAGCCGCACTCTCCGCAGAGGCAGTGTCGTCGACAAGGCAGCCATTTTAGCAAAATTATCGCCGCTTAGGCCGAGTCAAGGAGGTCCTTGCGAAACCTTACAACGCATTCGATGAAAAATATATCTCAAGGAAAACCTTGAGATTTTTCTGATGCTTATTTGGAATGATATCTTGTTGTCAGAGAAATGGTACGCCGTCATTTCGCATTATTCCCGCAAGAATGGCTGGGAGGGCGAGTCCTTCGGCTTCCCTGCCATTCCGGAGTGTTTTCTATTTAAAGGCTATACACTAACAACATTATGGTACGCTTTATCGCACAAAAAATAAAAACATAAATGGCATGTTGGTATTTGAACATGTATAATATATTTTACATCGAAGAACAGGTTGCTCCATATCAAGTATATGGCTCTAGTTCATACATAAGCTCACGCTTGTATCCCAGAGGGGCAGGCAGCCTGCCAGCTGGCACCATCCCGACAAATCACTTTCGCATCATTGACATTCATTAGTCATTGCATGCATACACGTCGGTTTCGGGCACTTTTTATCTTGCCCTTTGCTAATACATACCCTATTTGGTCGAAGTATGTGTCTGAAAATATATAAAAATAGTTTATACACCACATGTGGACTTAGTCTTATCTTTGATATGTTTTAAGTGATATCAGACACATAAATTTCAGATTTTAGGTATGCGACCGCCAGGTTAAAGTGGGATTGGGCCGGTCATGTCCGCCGTATACGAGTATGTATGAGCTCGGGCCAATATTGCAAACGACTGGGTTCCGCAAAATGTATACATGGCGACGCACAGGCGAAGATGGAGAGGCGATTTTAATGCATTTTTGTCGGGATGGTGCGACGTTGGGGATATGAAGCGATAGCCAGCAGGAGAAGAAGCCTTTGCTCAGCAGGGACATACTAAAAATACTACGAAAAAGTGAAAGTGTTGGCTTTTAGTGTTTTAAACTTTTTGTTTCTATTTTATCCCTGTTTCGAAGACAAATCAGCTTTCAGAAAGTCATAAAAGTGCGAGCGAGAGTTCCGATATGCCTGATATGCCTCGTATATTATTATGTGTGACAGAGAGGTCTTATACAAATGTTTATGACTCTGTTCGCACGTTTGTAATGGCTCAAGTATAGTCAATTATAACATTTTACATCTCTCATATTCGGTAAGTATGTCCTTATTACCCCCGAATGGGACTTGTAGGTGACCAATTAGCGCTCTAGGGTAATAATGTAGCTAGAAAAGCCCTAGGGCGGTAAGTAATTAAAAAAAAAACCTCTTCACTCTTTCAAAAAGTTCGCGTACATCTAACCATCATACTGGCAATAGACATAATGCATTCAGCCCAATGACAAAAGAGGTCGCTTCGCTATTCAGCCTTGTCTTCGTTGAGTATAATAGTCATCAATTTTAAATATCGAAAGACGAAGCTCAATTTCGTTCTTGAAAAAAATTATTAAAAAAAAAGATAAAGGAGGCGGGAATAGAAAACTTTTACTTTAAATATTGTTTGTGTTTGGGATTTTTTTTATAATTACGTGCTAATTAGGAAAAAAACATGAGTTCTGCAAGTGATGAAGATATAAGCTGCACTCCCGATTAAATGAAAATGGAAGCTGAAGCAGCAATTAACAATATTTTGCCTGAAAGTTCTAAAGAGAGATATTTGAAAACTTACGACGAGTTCATGAAGTGGCGTAAAGAAAAACGAGTAAATGTTTTATTCTTGTAATGCCGGTTTTTTTCTACTTACCTCACAATCGAGATGTAAAGCAGAGTAGTTAGCTCGGGTGTAAGCATCAATTGCACCCTCGAACTATAGGCCCCGTCGCTGCGCTCGTGCGCCTAAATATCTCGGGCTGCAATTGATGCCTTACAGTCCTTGGCTACTAATCTACTATTAACAACATTCCAAATAGATTAAGCTAAAAACTGGTTTAGTGAAAGCTTGATTCATCAACGATACATAAGTAGTGAAATCCTCAATTCAGAAACCGACGGTTATACAATAAATCATCACGTAGGTAAATTAAGTTTACACTGAAGCCGCTAACTTTTGTCTCTAGAAACAAAAGCTGCGTCATCAATTTAAACATAAATAAGTAATTAAAGTACCTACAGAAAGCCATGTCACACCACCTGCGCTCGTAGCGCTCGTGCTTGGCACAGTCGGCAACAGCAAATTTTTTGTTGCAAAGTCGCCCTTAACTTAACTAATTTGATTGCAAGTATCCCAACCAGCAAAATAGTCTCAGGGTGCGCACTTTATAAGAGTGGTTGGCTTAAAGCGCTCTTATAATTGTTTTGTAAAATGTCTTCGTTCTTATATCAGTCTAGAACAAGTCACTACATACTCAAGAATACTCAGTCGTATTGATTGCTCTTATATACATATATAAGAGCATTTTATAAAACTATTTTAAGCCTCTAGCTCATTTGATGTTATAATGGACTTGACGAATGATGTTATAAAATTTTCATGTCTAATATCAGCATTGCATAAGAGTATTGGATCAATACATTTACAATACAATACACAAGAACAATATAAGATGGTTTAATCTTACATCGATCCTGGGGACACAACTGTAAGAGCTAGATGTCTAATATCAGCATTGCATAAGAGTATTGTTAGTATGATTGTTTTTGATCTTAAAGAAGTCCCCGTCCCCGTCCCCGTCCCCGTCCCCGTCCCCGTCCCCGTCCCCGTCCCCGTCCCCGTCCCCGTCCCCGTCCCCGTCCCCGTCCCCGTCCCCGTCCCCGTCCCCGTCCCCGTCCCCGTCACCGTCCCCGTCCCCGTCCCCGTCCCCGTCCCCGTCCCCGTCCCCGTCCCCGTCCCCGTCCCCGTCCCCGTCCCCGTCCCCGTCCCCGTCCCCGTCCCCGTCCCCGTCCCCGTCCCCGTCCCCGTCCCCGTCCCCGTCCCCGTCCCCGTCCCCGTCCCCGTCCCCGTCCCCGTCCCCGTCCCCGTCCCCGTCCCCGTCCCCGTCCCCGTCCCCGTCCCCGTCCCCGTCCCCGTCCCCGTCCCCGTCCCCGTCCCCGTCCCCGTCCCCGTCCCCGTCCCCGTCCCCGTCCCCGTCCCCGTCCCCGTCCCCGTCCCCGTCCCCGTCCCCGTCCCCGTCCCCGTCCCCGTCCCCGTCCCCGTCCCCGTCCCCGTCCCCGTCCCCGTCCCCGTCCCCGTCCCCGTCCCCGTCCCCGTCCCCGTCCCCGTCCCCGTCCCCGTCCCCGTCCCCGTCCCCGTCCCCGTCCCCGTCCCCGTCCCCGTCCCCGTCCCCGTCCCCGTCCCCGTCCCCGTCCCCGTCCCCGTCCCCGTCCCCGTCCCCGTCCCCGTCCCCGTCCCCGTCCCCGTCCCCGTCCCCGTCCCCGTCCCCGTCCCCGTCCCCGTCCCCGTCCCCGTACCCGTCCCCGTCCCCGTCCCCGTCCCCGTCCCCGTCCCCGTCCCCGTCCCCGTCGCCGTCCCCGTCCCCGTCCCCGTCCCCATCCCCATCCCCATCCCCATACTCATCCCCATCTCCATCCCCATACTCATACCTATCCTCATCCCCATTGATATCAGTAACCTTGTCGCTTAAATAAAAATACATTTACTTAAGGTTAAAAAAAAAAAACAATTTAAGGTTTTATTATTACGAGTACCTAAGGAACCCTATTAATACAACATGGCCGTACCATTGGTATTCAGAATGCAAATGTAGTCTAATAGTGCTCTAGGATAATGCAAATATAGGAGGACGCAAATATCAGTACAATAAAAAAAGAAAATAATAAAATAATATACAAAATGTAATATTTGATAAGGCGCACGAAATTTGAAGCGTAAAACAGGGTCTAGTTTACAGTAAATAATTATTCCCGCGAGAATATTTACTATTAAATATAAACAAATACCAGACGATAAAGACAGTTTTATTATTTGCTACGTTTATTGTCACGCTGCGTTGATCACACAAGCACCCATTACAATGAATTGTTTCGCGAAGACTTTTTGGTTTTACGTCAAACTAAAATAAGATTGATGATACTAAGGCTGACATTCAGAGACGAATCCTAAGTTCACGCTTAGATCAGTCTTAGCAAAGTAAACTAAAGTCGTACTTAGTAAAGTGCCGTAATTTTCGTATTCACAGATGATTCACAGTACTTAAGAAAGTCATCTATATTGTCTATCATTTCTTAGTGATGTAGTTCTTACCGGTTTTTTAAATTTGACATTGCTACACGAGAGCAGGACAACATCATACAATTTTATATATGTCAGAGTGAATAAAAAAATCCCACAGATAATGCTCGTAGAACATCAGTGAAATGACGTTTGGAGTAGTCTGTGAACAAAAGGCTTAGAAGTGACAGTTCTAAGTTCACGTAAAGTCACCGATATTGACTACTTACATTTAGCTAAGCACCATTTCATACTAAACTTGCTAAGATTCGATTCTGAATACGAAATGTCTTTAAGTACGTGATTTTGACATTTCTGAGACCAGTCTTTGCTTAGTTTTCGTCTCTGAATGTCAGCCTAAGAATCTTCTTAAGTAAGACCAATTTTAGCCTACGTAGTCTTAAAAGATACTTAGGTAAAAGCGATATCTATTTTTAGAGAAATACAATGTGTAGAAGAAATTGACGAATCGGGAAAGTGACCAATTAGTGAAATTGACGAATTAGGGAAAATGACGAGTGACTCTCTAACCCATATCTATTACCTACTAGCTGACACGGCAAACATTGTTTCGCCACAAAAAAAAATTACTCAGGGCTATAAAAAATAGATAACAATCTATTGTCAGACGTATGCATATAAAGTTTTATCAAAATCAGTCAAGCCGTTTCAGAGGGTATAAATTGACTGACACTGTGGTACGAGAATTTTATATAGTAGACGATAAACCCTGATTAATAAATAAATCATAGTCATTTTAAACCGCTGTGCCGGCCAGCTACTATAAGAATCCCGGCTGGGGACAAAAAAAAGAAACCCAGGTCTTAAATGTTTACATGTTTGTGACGTCACTGTTTCTGGTTTCCACGACACAGGGTATCCCAGTGTGGGGCCAGAAGCAATTTATGTGCCTGTATGTAAATGTTATGTTATGTCATGTTTGGAGGAATCGCTACAGTACGCGTGGTAATTGAGCTAATTAATATTCACTCTCTGAGAGAAGGTCTGTGCCCTGCAGTAGGACGTACATTGACTGCATGAAAAAGTATTTAAAATATCCTGTGAACGCTAAAACGAAAAATGTAACTAAAGCCATTTTAATATAACTCTTCGATATGGATACTGAAAACGCGCAGTTCAGGCACTTCATTTAGCAGAAACCGCAAGGAAATGAAGGCTGAATATAAAAACTGGTTTTTCACTTTGAAAAGGAGCGCTCGGGGTAGAAGGCAACTAAAGAGAGCCCTAAGATTTAGTGCTGCATGACGCCAAACGCAGCGGGGGTGGATGCGGAAGAGGCGGGGCGAGGTAGATGGCTCTCAGCGGTCTTGCCAAAACGCCGCGCCACCGCCCGCCTTGAAATAAAAATTACCATAATATCCCCCGGGGAAGGTAAGAACGTTAGCTGTGATATTGTTTTTTTACGTTTACATTTTGTTTAACAATTCTATGTCGACCGTGAGGCACTGTCTCTCTTATTTATTATTAACTCACTTTTCTTTGGTTTCGCCAATGTTATTTGATATTTCTTAGGAGCGTCGGGGTGTTTTCTCTGCCTTCTTTTATTTATCTGTTTATTTTGATAAAAATGGAACGTACATATTTTATTATGTACAAATGTATTCATACTCAGGATTCGGAAACGTGTGTTGCTTTTAGTGATCGATTAGAATAATATAAAAAGTGCCAAAACAATGTTTCCTAACCATGTTGTGTTAAAATGTATTTCCGTTGTGTTCTGCGTTTGAAAAATTCAAACATTACAATGGTATCTAATAATTAATACAATCTCCAATAATAATACCTATAATAATGATACCATTCATAAGCAATGGCAGCTGTCGACTTCACAAATAACTTTTCTGTAACCTTTTTTTTGGCCTTAATTAATTATGCGCCTAATTAATTATCAAATCTTGTCGGAATCCTGACGTTTGCAAGAGCAATCAATGGAGATGGCAAAATACGAAATTAATTTCAGATTTCAGAGAATTCAGAGCCATTGAGATTTGCCCCGACAATGTTTTTTTTATTTATTTTTTCACGGAAATTCGCCGTAAAATGCTTTTAACTGAAGAATAAAAGCCATAGTTTAAACCAAAACTGAAAAAGTAAAGTTTTACCTAAGTACCTAAGTAACGTTTTAAATACCTAAAAAGGAATACTGACTGTAATACTAAGGTAACTTAAAAAAATTTTTTTTCAATATTTCTTGCAGAAATAATCTCATACCTATAATCTAATGCTTCTTCACTGGCTAATTTATTAATTTTAAAGTGTAAAATGTTTAATTTACTTGTGTAAAATTATTCACACTACATAGGTACTTAGTAGCTATATAAACTAACTTACTAAAACATACTGTATCTAGATCAACTCTCCCCATTTTATTCCAGTTTTAAGATGAAGCAGAAGGTTCTGAAGGTACTGAAGGTTCCTAACACCAAAATACCAACAAGTAAGTCGTCTTATCAGAAGCATTGATCTCTATTCAGATCTGCCTAGTTAAATGCTTTAGATATATAGATAGAATATTCTAATATTAGGTAATTTAGTGGTGCTGCTTAGGTACCTGTTTTGGGATATGGGCTTAGGCCCAATGAATAAGTGCGTGTAACTAAGAACATAACATGATGTTTTTATTTAAAAATACCTTAATTAATTTTTACAATTATTCAGGAAAATTGGTTTACCATACTGTTACAATTGCAGTAATAACAGCTGGCATTACATTTTCTGGATGGGTTGAATCAAGGCTTGGATTTCCCGTTTTTACATAGTTTATGGTGTACGAGTCTAGGTAATTAAAATTATCTATGTAACTACACATTGCCTCCGTTTTTAAGGAGTGTGAAAGATGTCCGTAAAACTAACAAAAATAATAAAACATATCTTTTGACATATCTTTTTGTATTACCTGCACAGAAATGGGTTTTTTTTTCACAACAAGAAAAACAACTTATAAATTTATTGTATTTATAATTTCTTGTATGTAAGATTATCGTATAATTTGGAAATAAATGGCAAGTTCACTTTCGCTTTCTTTCACTTCCTTCATAATTGATTTACCTAGGTACTTCCTGCAAATGGTTTTTGAGTCACCGTATTTTATTGAAAACTGCGTCACGTGATCCGACCGGGAATCTGTCATCGTACTATAATGGCCTCCGTTTCACTAATACGTGTAAGTTGCTTTACCGACATAATACAATTATCATTAGTTTTATTTATTTCAGACCATGTGCCCATACTAGTACTTTAGCGTGATAAGATAAGGGCGTGAGTTTTTTTTAATCATAATTATGTACTTAAAATATATTTTACAAAAATCAGCATACCATGCAAATACCTTAACAAAGATAACCAAGATAAGAATTATGATTACAATAAACCTGCCGTGCCGATACTAGAATATGACAGGATTTATTTTTCAACCTACCAATTCAATTCGTAAAGGATTATTCAAATTTTATCTTTTTCCAATTACTGCTTTGCATCTTGCATCTCTCGCGTGGAATAAGTAGGTAAGTCCCTTTGATAACATTTCGTTTCCCAAAAATCCTTTGAATTCTATTAAGCACAAATAATGGATTTCAATCAGAAGGGTGACTTTGAATACGTTCACCATTTTGAAGGAGACTTGATTTTCAAATAGTTTTACAAATACCTAGTTTTAAATAATTAATTCATCAGAATATGACTCATAGTAATAGTTGGAATAATACTGCCGTTCGTTTCAATCATGTCTGCCCTCGTAAGCTCAGGATATCTATTTACGGGAAAACGTTATGAAGTTAAAATCCACCATGGTTGGTTTACTCAAACAGCCTTGCCAACCCAACAAAGATAAAGTCCACTATTATATCTTTATTTTACAGGGCTATGTAAAAAGAAACCCAGGTCTTGGATGTTTACTTGTTTGTGACGTCGCTGTTTCTGGTTCCCACGACACAGGGTATCCTAGTGTGGGGCCAGAAGCAATGTATGTGCCTGTATGTAATTGTTTATATTTATGTTTATGTGCGAAACTTAAGCCCTAACGGATGTTCGGGAAACATTAATTATTACAAAAAATTAAGGTTTACGCCATGATGGCTCAAAACGGAATCCAGATAAAGTCCACAAACTAAAATTGTTGCCAGCACTATGAAAACCTTACCCAAGCGTACAGCTTAACGTTTCCAAAACCAAGACTTCATCTTCTTAGCATGTCGATGGCAAAACAATTTTACATTTAATTATTTAGATACCTACTACGGATGTAGTTTTAATTAGGTTGTTCTTCTGTGGTGGTGGTAGATCTGTATAGTATTAGAGGTGATAATGGTTTATGACTTGTCAGTATCTAGATTGTTCAACTTTTTTACTGTTAAAATGGAGGAATTGATGGAGCTTTTTACCAAACTGTAGCTATAGTTTACATCTATTGCTGATGATCATAACCGATAACTTCATTTTCAATATTATATGATCAAGGATATATTCGGATAAAAACTTTTTAAATATTATTTTTAACTATATTATTTTAAAACAAACTAACGCCTGTATCACAGAGAGGTAGGCAGAGACCAGGGACTGCCACTTATCACTTAGGTACGCTTTTTTTAATGAGCCTGTTAAATACAGTTTTATCTTACAAAAACATAAAATAAACTTCGGTCGGTAGATAGGTACCGACTCCTAAAACAAAAGATAAATAGATATTGCTATTTCCATTTATCTATTACTAGCTTTCGCCCGCGATTCCGTCCACGTGGACTTTCAAATTTTTGCAACCCCGTTCACTCCCTTAGGGAATAAATTTAGAAAAACAGTGAAACACGTGTTCAATCAATTGTGTTGAAGAGTATTTATTTCAAGTTTCAAGAAAATCGAACAACATTCTTTATACCTCCCGTACAAATTTTGGCAACCCGTTTCGCCCCCTTAGGGGTTGAATTTAAAAAAATCCGTTCTTATTCCTTGCCTACATTATATATAGATCCTCTATGCAATATTTCAGCTTCCTAGGTCTAACGGCTTGGGCTGGGCGTTGATGAGTGAGTCAGTCAGTCAGGACTTTGAATTTTATATATATAGAATATAGATAGATAAGAATTCCGTCGTGGACCCGTTTAGCGGGACAAAGTAGTGAGATCACGAGAAAATTCCTATATATTTATTATTGTTTCAAGTTAATAATGCTAAGGGTACGAAGGCATTTGGACACCATTACTGTAACCAGAACCCATTGATTCAAGAAGGACATTCGCAGCGTTCTGTGGGTTTACAGTTAGATTTTTTCGCAGAGCTATCCCACAATGCTTGGAACCGTTTCCAAGAGGCGGGCACTGTCGCCAGAAGACTTGGTTCGGGTAGACTTCGAGCTACGATTGCTTCCGAGGACCGATACATACGTTTGGCTGCTCGTCAAAACTCATCGGAATCGGACAGTGACAGCTTAGATATTACAAGTCGTCTACAATTAACAACGGATACCCGTGTCAGTGACCAAACGATGCGAATTCGGTCGCACAAATGCCAGCAAAGATCAAGACGACGACTGATCCAAATCCCTTTGACCTGGGGTGTAATTACGTAAGACTCCACTGTATGGAGTTGTCTAATTTAGCCCTTTTGTTCCCGGTATGTCACACCACCATATGTCACACTGTTACATTCAGGGACTTTTTTCCCAGTAGGTAGCTGATACTCCTACTGCGAACTGTCATATACATTCTTGACTCTTTCAAGTCGTCTAAGTGTAACCCGATAGAGTGGAAAGTTACGTAATATAAGGGAAGGGCTCAACGTGCAAGCTGCTTAAGGTTCTCTCGGCAACATTTGGAATGGTGAATAAACCAGTGCGGCCTGGTGCTGTTTACGGACGAGAGCAGAGTGAAATTGTTTAGTGACGATCGGCGTACTAGGTTGTGGAGACGAGCCGGCGAGCGATTTTAGAATGATGTTATCCACGAATTTGACCGTTTTGGTGGCCCCAATTCAATGATTTGCGGTGGGATATTAGCTTACACGGCGAAACTCGCCATACTGATTGAAGGTAGCGTAACTTTCCATATGCACAGCGCGTGGGTCCTGGGTTCATCCATGGTTCATGATTCATCCAAATGTGGAGATTTATCTCTTCTGCAAATCCTCACAACAAAATACGACTACTTTTATAACAGAAACCTTTTAATGACAAAGCGTGCGGCTTGCGCAAATATATTTTTTACACAGGAAGAAAAATGTATCTAACATCTGTTGGTTGTGTGTGTCTAATAAATAAATAAACCCGACAGATCATCAAGACCGAGCAAACCAGGCTGTACTGGACGAATCTCATATCCAAGTCTTACCGTGGCCAGCAAACAGTCCGGAGTTAAATCCGATAAAGCGTATATGGGATCAAATGAAACGATAGGAGTGTGAGTTAGAGAGAGTGAACAAGACATTCACAACAAGCAGCAGCTGGTTGTTGCTATAAAAACTGGGAAGAGATTCCGGGGTTGAGAGCATACAATCCAGGCTTCCGGGAGTGCATAACTAAGAAATGAGGAAATACAAATTACGAACTAGAAAAAGGTTACCATATGTGCAATATTTTTTTATTTTAAGTTTTGTTACGTTTTTGTCATCTTTTTACCTTAAGTTCGATATGTTTTTCAGATAAACATTATTTTAAGTAGGTAATCCTTAGGCTTAATTGCGAGAACGGACATTGTTTAGTTATTAATTCTATTGTTTTAATTGCACATCAAAAAACTTCGTGGCCCCTACGTTGTTTTGACTAGTTTGTAAAATGAATCCAATAGCTACGTATCCAACTAGGCCAACGCGAACTACCCTTTTAGAGTTCATTTTGTACGTTGTATTGCCTATTTTATTCCAAAAAAGATGCGTAGAATCTTTCTCTTTGTTCAGTTTCTACACAATACTCTGCGAAGTCATCAATAGTGTAGCGCAAAACATAAAGCTGAATTTGATGCGGGCTCCATTGTTGCGGTAGTGTCCACAATGAAAGAAACCGATCCCAAGGCGCAGCCAGAGGGATCCTTAACAAGGACTTGGAACGCGGCCAAAACGAAAAGTCCTAGCCCACTCTGCATGTGTACTAAAACCACGGTTGTCAGGCCAATAAACAGAGACATAGCCGCTTGGGTGCCTCGGCGAATGTGCTTTTTAATTTGGCTGCATTTAAATGAAGTGCCGTTTCCCAAATGGAACGTTTTGCTGTTTCTTGTTTTGGTCATTTCAGTAGACTGTGGGTAAAAGGAGGTTGTCTTAAAATTTTAATTAAAATGTAACATTGAAACTATATCAATAAGACCCGTTTAAGATTAAAACACGTGAACACGTACGTGAACACCTCTGAAATTTATGTTTTCTCACGATGCTTTAATAATTTAGACTGGCTTGCACCCAGTGGCGTAGCTAGGTAACCAAGGGCCCTGGGGTAAATAAAAAATGGGGCCCCAACTGCTATCTAATCTGCTTACGTTTTATCGAGTAAAAATATTGAATACTTTAAAAATGCTAAGCTACTTTTTCATCAGCTCTTTTTTTGTGTACTGCAGGGTTATTAATAAAAATATTAAACAGTTATAACATAAATTACAATTAATACTTTGTGTAGGTAAGGTAAATTTTCAAAAGTTCAGTTTGATCGAGATTTTCTGGTGAGGGCCCCCTGAGCTTGAGGGCCCCGGGGTACTGCCCCGCTTAGCCCCTAGGTAGCTACGCCACTGCTTGCACCGCTTTCTTAAATGTGGCTATAGTAGTGTTTTACTAAAAAAAATTATACGAAATTCAATGGCAGCTAAGTGACATTTAGGAAATTGTCCAAGTCGGCTTATGTTGTTCGTAGCCAACTATTAAGGCAATTAAACCTAATTATACACCATGAATTTTGGGTTGTTTGAAAGCCGTAGCAAAATGAACGTGCATCAACAATAGTCGATAGCAATTGTTATAGCACGTTTGCTAGTTTTATATTATTTTTTTTTAAAAGTGCTCTTTCCAAAAATACCTTACAAACTCGAATCTATTTGAAGTAAGAACCTTCAGAAGCCAGCCAGAGCCGTCTCTTTCATAGGCTATCCGGATATTTGAATCACCTTCACGACTTTGTTGGCGTCCAATTTGTGGCGTACTTCAAATCCACGAAAATAACAAAAATAATTTACAAAAAAGCCGACCTTAAACAATTATTAGATTAGTCATCATGGTTAGGTACCGATATTACAGTGTTTCTTTGACTGATACTGACTCCAAAACTAACATTAATTGTACCGCAAGTAAGAATACGCAATTATTTGTTACGTTTTAGTGCATATAATTTGTTTTGGATTAGTTTTTTTACGCCGATTTTTTTTTTGGTTAATTCATTTTATTCATCATCATCATCATTCAGCCACAAGAAGTCCAATGCTGGACATAGGCTTCCTCCATGGATTTCCTAAAAGACCGGTTAGAAGCGGCTTGCATCCAGCGTCTTCCTGCTTATTTTTATTTTTTTTATTGCTTGACATTAATAACAACAAAATGTAGACCCTTCAAATATTCATATGTTTTTATTTTTATTTATTTTATTTTTATATCTTAGGGGTATCAACAGCGAACTTAATTAATGAAATACTGATTCTTAAATACAACAAATAGGGCCAATAACAGATACTCACATTTATACTTTAAATAAAAGCGAAAAGCCAACGTAAAAGCTAAACAAAATGATATGCTTATACTGAAATGCAAACAGTCATGCTAAAATGGTGGTTGAAATGGCAAGTTAAACAATGGTGTTTTTATTTTATTTATATTAGTAAGTGTGTGTGTGTGTGTGTGTGTGTGTGTGTGTTTATGTGTGTGTGTGTGTGTGCATTGTGTGTGTAGTGTTTGTCGGTTTGGATGTGGAAACGAGAGGAGAGGAGAAAGGAGAGGCTGGAAGAGCATTTCGTGTAAGTTTGAGTCACTAAGTACAAGGTGAATTAAAGATTCTCCTTGATAAGTATTCTTATTATGTCAGATTTAAAGGATGCCTTGGAACTGCAGAACGGATCTGATGAGTTAAATTCCTTATTGAATACATCTGCCAGGCGCAATAACGTAGAGTTTTGGGCATAGTTAGTGTTGACATGGGATAGGTAAAACAACCTGCTACTTGTGTGACGTGTTCGGCGACTAGGAACGGAGAACTTCAACTCGGAAACCGTCGCGCGCGGCAAAGCATTGGCGAGTGCACGTCCTACGCTTGCGCTCACGTATAAGTTGCCAGAGTTTTTTTTTAAAACTACCCCCATGTTGGACTAGTTTTATGCGATCCACGAGTTGTGTGTCTGTAGTAAGCGGAAAAAGTGATGCGGTCGAAGATTACGCCATGGAGAGTGAGCAGCGAGTTATAGAGAACGAAGTGGTTCAGAAGGAGAATTATGATGATGCAGAAATTCAGAAGGGAGCTGAGAAGAGACAAAGACAAGATAGTGGAGAAAGCCGGGAGAGGGAAGATGAAGGGGAATTTATAACTGTCAATAGAAGGCCTAACAAACGATTATTGCGAAGCTATTCAAAAAATAATTGTGACGACGCTGTACCGTCAAATGATGAGGATAATTTTGAAGTCTACCTCACATCTAAAAGTGTATTACCGAAACAAATGGCCTTAGCCAAATTACTGAAAGCAGAAAACATTTGCAACATCCTTAAAATTAAATTTAAAGGCCCGTACAAAGTTCAAATAACTCTACAAGATAAGGAAAATATGCGCAAACTACTTAATTGCGAGAAATTTATCGAACTAGGCTACAGATGCCAGCGGACTGACCAACTGAACCTTGTTTACGGCGTCGTAAAGAACGTTGACTTAGACCTAGAGGAGTCAGAAATACGAGAATCTTTTGATTGTGAGTACGATATCGTTTTTATGCACAGGCTCAGACGTCGCGATCGAGAAGGAAAATGGGTAGATAGTGAAGCGGTTCGTATATGCTTCAAAAGCTCGATTTTGCCCTCGTATATTTTAGGATACGGATGCCGGTTCAAGGTTGAGCCTTATATGTTCTCTGTTTCCCAGTGCTCAGGATGCTGGAAGTTTGGCCACTACAAAAAGACTTGCCCTACCCAACACTTCAAATGTTCCAAATGTGGGGAATCACACGAAAATTGTGTAACAGAATTATATGTGTGTATAAACTGCAAGGGCCCTCATATGGCACTGGATAAAAGTTGCCCGATGTTTCAGAAAGAGAAGAATATTAGAGAGATCATGCGGAATAATAGTTGCACTTATAAAAAGGCACTGGACTTGTACCTTCGTCAACAAAGGGAAGGTAATGAGAAGAAGCTACAAACAGACGTTAACCAAGATTATCCGAAACTAACACATAGGGTAAACACAACATCAGCTATGATACATCACGTGGAGAATAGCTGTGAAGAGATGAGCGCCTGCGAAGACAGTGGACCGGAAATAAATCCGCCTGCAACCACACAAAAAAAAAGAGACAGCGGGAAAACTAACTTAAGTGTAGGCTCGAAATCAATAAAAACAAATAGAGCAAAGTCAAATATCCAACCATCAACTTTGGAAAGAAACCGGACAGCTAGAGACAAAGATACATACCTATATGGGCCTGAACAGAGGACTGCAGAAGAAACGGAAACACCTAAGTCAGCTATGAAGAACATTTTGTGTAAATTGAGAGACATTGTTTTATGCGACAGGAGCATTGAAGAGAAAATTAAGGACTTTTGCAGCCTAGTGATTAAGGAGTTGACACAATTTGCGTTTAAAGCTTTGAAAGATTCAGACCTACTATATAATTTATTAAATAGCTTTAGTCATGGATAAAAAGGGTAAGAAATTTGAGCTTAATATTATACAGTGGAACGCCCAAAGTTTAAGACCGAAACTTACAGATTTTGAATTATTACTAAGCCGAGAAAAAATACACATTGCAATTTTAAGTGAAACGTGGCTAGAACCAGATTCCCAACTAAATATATATGGCTATTATATTTATAGGCATGATAGAATAGACTCTTACGGAGGAGTAGCAATAGTGGTCCATAAATCGATAAAAACTGTACTATGTCCCAATAGTACCCTTAACGTAGGTATAGAGGTAGTTCAAGTAAAAGTGCTAAATTGCAATCAGCTAAAAAATATAGTTTCAGTAAGTATACTGAATTGATTTACAATTTTAGTTTCAATTGATTTACACGGACAGAAGATGGGCAGTAGCCCATCTTCTGTCCGTGTAAATCAATCCGATTGGGACTGCATATTCTCCACGTTTTCTAAAAATACTTTAGTGGCTGGAGATTTTAACGGCCATCACAGCAATTGGTCTTATCAGACTGACACCAGAGGAACTCACCTAATGGATCGTTCAATCGACAATGGCTTTATTTCTTTAAATGACGGGAGACCTACGAGAGTAAAGCTCGTAAATGGGAATCTACAACAATCCTCACCTGATATTGCGTATTGTTCTTCAGATATAGCTATGAACATTAAGTGGGATGTTACTAACGAAAATCTGGGTAGCGACATACAATTAATTATAATGATTCCTTACAGTTTATATCCAAGCCAAACTTTAAGAAAGCAGATTGGAAAGGGTATCGTGAATCTATCTGCAATACACTAATAGTTGAAAGTAACGAGGATAGTCTACAGGAGCAATACGATAGTTTAATACAAACTATTAATAAAGCCGCTGACGACGATATCCCTATGATTAAAATATGCACAAATCCAGACAGGAAGTTTGTACCAAAAGTGTACTGGGACCAATCTCTTTCTAAGGCAGTTGCACAACGTTGGTTAGCATTAAAACTGTTTCGTCGCAATCCAACACCTGAAAACCTATCTAGCCTTCAGCTGAAAATATCAGAAGCACAACGCCTCGTAAGACGAGCTAAGTCGATAAGTTGGCAAACGTTTTGTAGTAGCATAAATGAATCTACTTCATTATCAGACATGTGGAGAAAAACGCGATGGATGAAGGGCTTCAGACAGGCAAGAACGTATGTGTCTGAAGAAAAATGAAGTATTAAGGTCATTGGCACCAGATTATGTATTGAACGCACAAATCCACGCATGCATACGAGAACAAATGCTGCGCTAGATCACGAGTTTAATCGACAAGAAATGGAGAATTGTTTAAAAGCCAAAGACACAGCACCGGGTATGGATAAAATATCATACTCAATGATTTATAACCTCCCAGATGTTGGAAAAGTACACTTGCTTTCCATCTGTAATAAAATATTTACTTCCGGTCAGATTCCTGTTCAGTGGAGAGAAATAGAAATAAAAGTTATTCCTAAATCAGGCGGGACTAAAGTAAGACCAATTTCTTTCTTATCTTGTATATGTAAGATTTTGCATCTGATGATAAAAAAACGGTTGGAATGGTACGTCGAAAAAAATGAAATCCTCTCAAGAAATACGACAGGGTTCAGGAGAGCACATTCGTGTTTTGATTGTCTAGCACGCCTCATCACAAGAATACAAATAGGATTTATTAAAAATATACCTACAGTAGGATGCTTCCTGGACATAGAGGGAGCTTATAATAATATCTTGGTAGAAAAAGTAGTCTCTACACTCGATGAACTACAGGTAGGATCAAGAATTTGTTTTTATTTGTGGGAATTTCTTAGTGAGTGACATCTTCTGATCATTAATGAAGAAAAAAATGACGACATACACAGAAGATGGACGAATAGAGGATTAGCACAGGGTGATCCGATATCTCCTTTGCTTTTCAATGTGGCTACAATCGAGATTTGCCGAATTATACAAAATGTATATATATGCCAGTATGCGGACGACTTTGTATTGTATGCAAGTAACCCGAAATTGCAAGACAGTGGCCGTACCATTCAAGACGTGTTAAACGTTATAGTAACGGTGCTGGAGGAATTAGGTTTAGAGTCATCTGCTGAAAAATCAAAATTTTGTATATTTAGTAGGGGAAGAAGAAGGGAACAAATTTCAATTAGAGTCAAAGGGAGGTACTTAAGTTCAGAAAGCTGTATCTAATATTTGGGAATCTGGTTGAACACGTCTCTTCGGTGGGGGAAGCATATTAGTGAAATTTGCGAAAAAGCTAATAAATTCCTATGTTTATTGAAGTTTCTAGCAGGGCCAGGCTGGGGCATTTACCCACAACATCTTCGAAGGCTGTATATATCTTTAGTAAGAAGTCGGCTAGACTTTGGAAGTTTTTTTTACGACAACTCGGCTAAAACACATACATACAAAATAGACAAGGTACAGAACCAAGCATTGAGGGTTATTGGTGGCTTTATAAGATCTACTCCAATTCATGTAATGGAGTCTGAATTAAGTATACCTCCACTGAACCTAAGAAGAGAATACCTCGCAATTAAGTACTGCTTGAAGTGTCAATCTTGGTGTAACGATGTAACAACTAAATTGTTTGAAGAATTAATTAAGTTCATTTTGTCAAAATCGCTATTAGACTAATAAAAAGAAGCCTTTGCTTGTGACAGCTCACGATAAAGTTAAAGGACAAAAATTGTCAAAATCTTATCCTTTAGAGATGTTTACCTCAGTTACCTGGGTCTCAAACATAAATGTGAAACAGGCTATTAGAACGGAGTTAGATAGTGTTACAATGTCTAAAAACACTTATGATGTCAATTTGTTAAAATGTAATGTACGTCAAGAATTAAATGAAAGGTATTCGGGATGGTATGCAATGTATACAGATGGTTCTAAGACGGTAGACGGAATCGGGGCAGCATATTTTGACCCCCAAAATAATGTTAATAAGCAGTTTAAAATTAAAACACAAGTTTCTATCATGACGGCCGAACTCATTGCATTATCAAGAGCACTCTCTTATGTTGTTGAGAACTTAGAATGTAGAGAAATGTTATATACACGGACAGCAAAAGTGCCTTACAACATATTAGTCGTTGCACAGCGGGATACAGAGGAATTACAACAGCTTATTTAATTCTAACCGAGCTACATAAGCTTAATACTAAAGGGGTGACTTTGAAAATGCAATGGGTTTCAGCTCACATTGGGTTAGTAGGGAATGAAATGGTCGACAGATTAGCAAAATCTGCCATAACTGATGGAATCGAATCAATAGTACTACCAAGTTATCAAGAGACGTTTTGTAAATTCCGAAATAAGTGGCATGCCAACTGGAAAGAGTACTTTGATGAGAGGTCTATGACTAAGGGCATTTGGTACAGAACTCTAGAATCAGAGCTACCCCGAATACCGTGGTTCAGTAGTTCTAAGCTTAGAAGACAATTCATTGTAGTTGCACTAAGAATGCGTAGTGGACATGTACCTTCCAATAAGTTCGCTTACCTTATGAAAAAAGTTGATTCTCCTAATTGTACAGAATGTGGAGTAGTTGATGAGGTTCAACACTTGCTATTGGAATGTACTCGAAACAGTAGCAAAAGAAAACAACTTCAAGATACGTATAAAATAAATTTCTTGGATGTTGGAATCTTGCAGAGCATTCTGTCTGAGCCAAACTGTAGCGCGGCTAAGCTTTTATACACTTTTAGTATTACTGCTAGAAAATAATAGTAATTAGATTTAAGAATATTTTATTTGGTGGTGGTTTAATTAAAACGGGAACGATGGGACTGCCATCGTCACTTTGTGTACAAAAGTCCCTAAAATAAATAAAGATTAAAAAAAAAACTCTGAAACCAGATCATGGGAATCAAGCCAACCAGACTGAACATCGTGTAGAAGGGACATATCCAATAATTTGTGACGGTTTTCCAAGGTCATGAGACGGTGAATTTGGCAGGACGCCGAGTAATCACGGTTCAGCGTTTTACTTTTATAATTGAGATGTTTCACGAACTTCGACTGTATGCTTTCAATTTTTTGGGATTGTGTTATGTAGTTAGGGGACCATATACTACTGGCATACTCTAACATGCTCCTAACAAATGCAAAGTACCTAAACCATTTTTATACAGATAGTGTCTTGAAATGGCTTACAAACATGCATGACAAATCCTAAATTGCGATATGCTCGCTGCACTATATAATCAATATGCTTCTCATAGGTCATTTTACTATCGAGTACAATACCAAGGTCACAAACATTAAATATTCACTCTTTCTAAATAGCAATTACCAAATTTTTTGTCCGTCACGTAATGGAATTCCACCCAAAATTAAAAATAAAAATTGCAACAAATTCCTTTTTATTGATCGTATAACATATCTAATTTAATGAAAATAGTATTAATCTTTTCTGTAGTAGAAATTTTAAGTTTTTGTTACGTATAGGCGATGAGAAGTTCCTATACGTCACAAAGTTTAGTGAATAATTAAATAAAACCCAATAGAGATTCAGATGTATCGTTTATTAAGGTAGCATTTAACTAAATCAGTTTTTAAGAACAAGTAACATAAAATTGGTTTTAAAGTAACATAATAAACTTTTTTAACAAAATTGTTCCTAAACGCTACTACTTGGTAAGTTTAACAGCACAATTTAGTTTGTACTTTGGTATTCAGTCAAATAACAGTGTATTTTTTTACTGTAACAGATACTTAACAATCTTAATTCTTACTGTGTAAACTTTGACCGATGTTCTTAGCATGATACTATATTTTAAAATAAATTTTAATATCACACGACAATAGGACAAGTGACGTTAGTGGAACCGACGTCACGTTTTGGAACTTTAAAGCAAGGTTTACACCAGACCATTCTACTACAGTCTTTAGAACACATCACGTCAATCAAACATTAAATATTTCACAGAAATAATTATTCTACAAGTATTTTAACTTTTTGATGATTTTTCTTAGGTCTTTTATTTTTTTGGAATGTTATTGCAATCTTCGGTGAATTTCGCGCTTTTCTCGATCTTGCTTTATTTTTTCGCGATATCTTCTGGATCTATCAGCCGGTGTCAACGCCATAGTAAGTTCTATAAACAAAATTGCAATATTAATCATACATATAATCCAACGACGTACATACACTACGCGGAAGCTTATGAATGCGAGTAGCATTTGAAAATAATTTATCCTCGTGAGGCCCAATGTCTTCAAGTGATCACAAAATCAATTGTTCTTTTCAGGGTCGGGCCTCACGAGGATATGATTATGAAATGTACTTTATATTTGAAATAAAAATAAAACTGTTGTTTTTTTATTTGGTCGGTCAGATAGAGACGCTTTTTGGGTCTGAGAGTAAAAAACACACAAAATTTGCAATAACTAAGTACCTACTTAAATTACAATTTATCGGCAAAATAAATAAAAGACCTACAGACAATTTGCAAATATGTCAACATCCAATGATTTCGCTAAAAAAGTTCGGAGCAGTTACATATTAAATTCGTTACAAAGAACGGAAAATGAAAATCACAATTTCTCTTCAACCCCAGGCACGGTGTAAACCATTCTTAACATTTCCATTACGTCACATTTTGCGTTCCAATAGTACATCACGTCACGTTCTGGATGTGACGTATGATGCCGGTAAAGAAACAGACTCAAAAAATGCATGGTTTTAATCAGATTTTACTATCACATCACATTAAACCAAATTCTAGACTACTTAAGTAATTAGACTTCGGAAGTTATTACTTATATTCATTATTACTTACCAACAAAAACAACGTTCGTGGTGGAACATTAAAACTGCACACCGTGACGCCTATCCACTCACTGCGGTCTAAAAGACGCTACTGAAGCCAAAAAACAAAGATCGCCGTTTGTCCTGGATCAGAAATGTTGCCACAAATAAAAAAATAAACAATTTTTGAGTTGGTAAGATGGTATTTCGTAATTAAATCGAATTTTCTACCGTAGCGTTGCGGAATTCTCCACCAACACCACTTTTAGAAACATAATAAAATTGATATTTTCTATTTATTTCAACTCTAATGTGCTGTAAATAAGGTAAGATAAAGAATTTGGATCTTACGATCCTTTCAAATAACACAAAATTCTCAATCAAAAGACTGGTTGACCTTAAAATTTTGGTACGAAAATTTGATAAAGTAGGGTAGTACACTAAAAAAATCGCTTCTCTTCTATCTTTTTTGGCCAATATTTATGTAAGTATGCGTATACTTAAGTTGTTTTATATGTAAAACAACAGTTTTTTAATCACTTATTAAGGTTTTGCTGAACAAATCGTGTTTTAAAGTCAATAATCAGCAGAATATCGGTACAAAGTCGTAGGACATGTCATTTTCGAGTAGACAAAAATTTTGGTAATAGCTAGATAAGCGAAAACTATGGGTTTTGGACTTCTCGAAAATGTAATTTGGACGCACTTTTGAATGTTAACATTAATTCTATTTAATGTAAAGATATTGGCACGGAACCTTTTGTATTTAACAGAGCGTGTATAAATAATATCTACACTCAAATTGAAAGTCATCTGCAAGAAAATTAGGCGGAGTAATAAATAAATATTTAATTTCATTTCCTGGGGGAAAATATCGCTTTCCTCAATATAAGAACTCCCGGAAAGTTTATCCAGCCGTGGCGACCGACCGGACGGATTGGCCCGCTATGAATAGGGCCAATTTGAACCGGTTCCGGGCTCGTCCCCAGAGGGCAGCGTCTAAGTTTGACCGTGATAAATCTTACCGAACATTAGACCCTCAGGTCATGTTATAACATCGTGACCGGAACGTCCCACAGGTCAATTCGTGTTTACTAAATGTTGGTCTCCTCTTTACAGCTTGTAAAGGCGGATAACTACACGACACAACAGACTGTTAAATTGATCTTAAGAACTTCTCGAATTACTGTCCTTAATGGTTTCCATGTCAGGATTGATTATGTATGAATTAGATTTTTTTTTTTCATTCTCGATCATGTATTCATAATGAAAGTTACTAAATTTTATTAAATTAGTACTTATGTTGCCACTAATTTATTACGCCTTTAATTAGCACATTATAATAAATGATTTTGGTAATTGTAATGAATATTGAATCTGTTAATTAATAACTAGTTAATTTTCCATCTAAGGGTAATTTATTTAACAAAACTGACCGATAAGTAGCGAATCACTGACGTCACAAACTCTTTACTATCTGAACTCTTTGCTTGGAGTGCTTGTTATCAAATGCTGGGCATAATTTTCAATAAGTTTTAAATTTTAATTCTTTAAGGCGTTTTGTTTGGATTTTTTGTTTTAGCTTGGGATCACTTAGCGTTAATTTTCAGTAATTATTGTTCCAAGTTAACAATGCTGAGTACGAAGTCATTTAGACACAATTACTGCAACCAAAGCCGTTACAATGACAATGCCCGTCCACATACAGCTCGACAATTTTAGTTCGGTCGGTCGGTTATTGATTTATCCATTCAAGATTTCGTTTATTTTGGGTTTGTTTGAATTGTTTGTTTAAGACTTTATCTGACAAGTTACTTTACATGTTCATGACTTCAGCAGAAATGACTTACCTTCCTCAGGGAAGAGACCCGTGCCCCTCGGTGGGGACATAATGGGTTGATGATGATGATGATACAACTCTAGCAACCCAGGCTGTACTGGACGAATCTCATCAAGTCTTAACGTGGCCAGCAAACAGTCTGGACTTAAATCCGATAGAGTATTATGTGGGATAATTTGAAACGAAAGGTTAGAACAACCCGCAGTAGCTGCTTGATGCTTTAAAAACTGCCTGGGAAGAGATTCCAGCTGAAGACATTGGTCTAGAGAATGCAATCCAGGCTTCGGGAGTGCGTAACTAAGAAAGGAAGACATACCCATTACTAACAAAAGAAAGAGTTACAATATGGAAAATATTTTTTAGTTAAAATGTTATTGTTAAAATCTCGGTTGTTCGTCTCTTATGTCAGAGACGAACAACCGGCGACGCGAATTCCGTCTCTGCTCACCATGATTAAGCTCTGTGAATTAGAGTATAACCTTGTCAGACTCTTCCGACAAAAAGTATAATGTCTAACCTAATAATGCCTTAAGTTAATAATGTCTAGTGCTTACGAAAGTTTTAGTTCAATAACATAGAAGATAGTTTTAATTAAGAACATACCAACATTCCCTTTTTTTGTTTGTTCAGTTAAGTGTTCTTGATTTTTATTTCACTGTTATGATAACACCAATAATAAGTAACTTTCCATTAGCTAAATGGCTAGAATATTTTACATCAAGAAATGCATTTCCAGTGAAATAGTTTGTATCCAAACACTTAACTAGAAGGGAAGTACGTCCAAAACATATACGTACAAAACGACACATTGGCGATATTTTAAAATTGGCGCGGTTTAGACTGTCAAAAATAAGCCAATTAAGAAGCGCCTACACCGGAAATATTCCATTGGATTTCTTAGAGACGTTTGAAATATACAACGGATGCCATGTTGACATTTGTCTTTCAAGGTTAGAAAGAGATTTATTACTGGTCATTTGTTTTTTTGTTTTTCGGTAAGATTTCTTTTGTTATTTTACTGTTTCATATTTTTTATTTTGAAGCATTTTGTGTTCTAGGTGATCGTTTAGAATTTACAACATTATTGTAACTGCAACAAAATTATTCTTCAAATCGAAAATATTACAATGTACAAAATGACATACAACCACTATGGACAAAACAACATAATGTGTCATTTTGTCCATAATGTAGTCGCAATAGCAGTCACTAATGATATTCATAACACACCGACTGGCCACTCAGACATTATCAACCATCTACAAGTTTTTTGCCATCGACAAAGCAGTTCCAATTAATGTCATTTCTCCAGTTCCCGGTGGTAAATGTGTAAGTGGATAGGGTAAACGAAAGCCAAAGAAATGAACGATAATATTCCACAAACGTCAACCGAGGACCGAAAGAAGACCTTACTAAATCTCTTTAAATTAATGATGACTTACATGGAGATTGCATTTATGAAGAAGACGATGAAGAATATTGTGCCTGTATTTACTGCAATGATTTCTGCTCACGTTCAAAGTCTGGTGAGGGGTGGTTGAGGTGCATGCGGTACAGTGGTTGGGTTCACGCGGCCTGTGCTGATTTGCCAGCGTACCAACACATTTGTTTGCGAATTGTGCAATTATTTTGTGTATGTCATTTAGTCCATACGGCTCATGTCGTTTTGTCCATACGGTATGGACAAAATGGATTTATCTTGATTTTCATTTAATAGCAAATATTATTTTTCTGACAAAACCTTTATGATTTCTTATAACCAATTAACCTAAGCAAAGTTGTAAGAAAAATATATGTTCCTATGATGAATAATATAAAAGTTATTGATAATTAATAAAACACCATGTCATTTTGGACGTACTTCCCCAACAAGACTTCCCGGCCTGGAAGGAAACAATATGATTAAAGAGTGATTTTCTACTATAATTCTGAAAGTATTTAGTTTTGTTTGTTTTAACTTACCCAGAATCTTTTTTTGCGTTCCGTACCCAAAGGGTAAAACGGACCCTATTACTGAGACTCCGCTATCCATCAGTCCGTCTGTCTGTCACCAGCCTTATGAGCTGGACAGTTGAAAGTTAGGCAGTTGAAAATTTAAAAGATGATGTATTCCTGTAGCCGTTATAACAACAAATAATAAAAAAATAGAATAAAATGATCTAATCCAATATAAATAATTCTTTTTATTATATTTACTTTGGGACCAGATCAAGTGAATGTGTTGTGTTGAAGCTATCTATAATTAAAATTCAAAGTCCTGACTGACTCACTCATCGACGCCCAGCCCAAGTCGTTGGACCTAGGAAGCTGAAATTTTGCACAGATGGTATATACATAATGCAGGTAAGGAATAAGACCGGATATTTTGAAATTCAACCCCTAAGGGGGCGAAAAGTGTTGCCAAAATTTGTATGGGAGGTATAAAGAATGTTGTCTAATTTTCTTGAAACTTAAAATACATACTGTTCATTGATTGAACACGTGTTTCGCCGTTTTTATAAATTTAACCTTAAGAGAGTGAACGGGGTTGCAAATTTTTTAACTAAAGTCCACGCGGACGGAGTCGCGGGCGAAAGCTAGTTATTAATATTTCTTATTTGTGGCGCTGTAGATACAAACATCGAGCCCCTTAACTCTCTTATACGGACCGCAATCACGCCACGAATAATTCGAGTCCTAAATCGCGATGAAAGTCCTGCCTAACGAGACCTTCCGTAAGAGTTTCGTATAATCTGTTTTAATTACAGCGAGTGAGTACGCTTCTGCGCTAAAGCGTAGCAATTTGTTATGCTGAACGCCACTATTTTGAGAAACGTTTGCGCTGCAGGCAATCACTACCGATCCTGATTAGATTGAAGTTGCAAATTCGGATGGGTTGATGGGCTATATTGAAATAGTTTACAAGTTCTTACTATAGGTAAAACCCATTTTTTATTTTTTGTTTTTTATTTCATGTTTTTAAATCTATTTAAATACTTTTGACCGCCTACCAACTCTTTTCTTTACCTCCTGCGGTTGACTGGTAGAAAAGGTATATTTTTAATAAGTACTAGCAACCTGCTCCGGCTTCGCATGGGTGGCAAAAACGTTTCCGTGGAAATAGCTATTATGTCCGTGGAAAATTCCCGGGGTATTATTAATATTTGTTTACACCTAGGGTTACATTATTCGAGATTTCGTACGGAACCCTAAACTTTTTGAAAACTCAATATAGCCTATGTTACTCACGAAGAATGTAGCTTTCTAATGGTGAAAGAATTTTTAAAATCGGCCCAGTAGTTTCCGAACCTATTCATTACAAACATTCACACAAAAAATACACAATAAAAATAAAAATCTTTCCTCTTTATAATATTAGTACAGAAGATAGTATAGATTAGTAAATAAATACATTTTAGCATAGAGTACATAATAATTATGTTAGCAAGCACTGACTATAGCAAAAACGGCAGAACCTCAAGGGACACCTACGTTTCTGGGACGCGCTGTAAGAACCAGACACACAACACATGCCATGGAAAGTAATCTTTTAGCTGTGTTCCCATGTGTTTTAACCAGCCAGCGTGGCTAATTTGCAAGCGCTGCAATCGCAGTAACCCGACGGCTTTTAGCGAGTCTCCTCGCCCGGGGCGCGTTCACGAAACACACTCTAATCTTTTAATTTATATGGCTATCAACTGACATTTTAAAAGACTTTTGTACAAGAAATCTGAAGTCTGTATTTAGCTAGTTTGGTTTTTTAAACGGGTATACAAGGAAAGGGGAAGGTAAAAAGTACCCGAAATGTAAATGTAGCGTATTAAATTTGGTATTTACTTTATTTATTAAGGAATAGAAATAGTGCATAGTATTTTTTTCCATGGGAATAATGGCGAACATAAATTGTAAATTTTATGTAAAATAGTCCGTGATTTATGCATACAGGTAAATCATCTCGAAGATGCAAAGGTCAAAGTTTTTTTTAAATAGTTGTAATTACACAATGTTATTACCTTTCCATAGGTACTAGTTGACTTGGTAAACGTTGGTTTGGTAAATCAATTAGCCTACGATCTATTTTCAGACACACCAAATATATGTAACAAAAACATAATAATTGGTGAACCCGTTTCGGGGGAGCTAGATCATAACAAAAAGTGTCCCCAAGATTTTTAAAAGTACATTAGATTTAAATAAATAAATAACCTCCACGAAAAACCACCACTTGTTCTAGTCCCAAACTGAAACTAAAACATTAAAAACCTTATTACAATGTTTATTTATAGATATGTAGAAAGAGAACAATTTATTGCACAGCCGAATAAATAAATAAATAATAAAAAACTACATAATAGTGTAATTTAGTTTTGCGGTAAATCCCCGGCGGCGACGGACTGAGGTGAGAGCACAAAATATCGTGCCCAGTAAGCAAAAGTAAGAAAATCTTTAACCCAACTAAGGGCAACTCGCGCCAATTGAGGGGATAACTAAGTCATCATCATCAAGCCATTACATCCCCACCGCGGGGCACGGGTCTCTTCCCTGAAAAAGGTATAGGCCATACTCTACCACGGGGGCCAAGTGCGGATTGATGGAGGCTTGTAAGACTAGTGGCTGGTCTTACTGTCAGAAGTTTTCAAACCGCCTTAAGGCCTATTGACGGCAGCCGGCACCAACTGCTTACCGTGCCTTGCGAAGCACGGAACCGCTCGGAAAAATGCCACTAGCGTTAGTCATAGGACTGTCACCCATCCATGCACCGAACGGGCCTTAAGTTACTTTACCTTGGTGATGGTTTAAGATCACTCAGGCAGCCGAGCCTACGAGCGATTCAGACGGTCACCCATCCATGCACTGAACGCGCCCTATGTTGCTTAACCTTCGTGATCGCTTAAGATTACTCAGGCGGCCTAGGCTACGAGCGATTCGAGCGAATTCCTAGATAAAAGTAGGTTAACATATAATGTTATCTACGAGTACCTATATCTATAGATAGTTGTGCAAATGTCTTACAGCTTCACTGCGTAGAATCGCCATCTCAGTTCAAAAAGTTAAATAACTTATTTTCTGTTTATCAGAAGATTTTTGTACGTATATTTTACTAAATTTATGAATTTAGAAAATTCTCCTATATCTGCTAATTACCTTTCAACAAGATAGCCTAAAGAAATTTCGGGCTTTTCTATTTTTCGCCACATGCATTGATTCCGCTCGTCACCCGCCCGGCTAATAATAATAACACAAGTCAATTAGAACTACCGTCTTCGGGTTCAAAATTTGAAGCACCAGTCGACGACGTCAGCCTCACTTTACGCACTACGGACGAAAATGTGAGGGCACTTCCTCTTAATGACGGTCGCCATTTCATACCTACACCTAGCAACCTCCTTGTACCGGCGGCACACTTGCGAGTGTCAACACTCTCGGACCATCATACCAGTTTACAATGCCAACCTAAAATCAACGTTATGTCTCGAAGATAAGAACATTACAATTTCCATGTAGAGTTAAATTAATCCTCATGCCGTGTATGTGACTTTACACTGGGGCGCTGAGCTGTAGTTAGTTTCTACTCAGCTAATCACAGACAGCACAATTATGAGTTTTTTTTTAACGCGTCCCGTCCGCCATTTGAATAGCATAGCTATCCTTTCGTTCTTTGTGCGACCTCGATTCGTTGTAATTTTCACATCTTCAGCTAAACATTGTAATAATTGGTCATGCTGTGGAATTTTGATGTAGTCAACAGCAGTACAACCTTTATATTTTATACAGCACAAACGCCTGTAATATAATTTAGTTGAGTGTTCGCACCGTCAATAACTCGCCGTGCTTTAAATATTTATTGACTCTTATGTACAAGAAATATTTTGAATTAATATTTTTATTGTCTCACTCCAATGCCTTTTTCCGAATGCAAAAACCACTAAACGGAACTGAATTAAACGTACCATTATTACCTATAGCTCAGATTCCCGTGTAACACATATCCTCGTAAGGCCCGACCATGAAAAGAACAATTGATTTTGTGATCACTTGAAGACATTGGGCCTCACGAGGATATAGGCTAGATCATAACAACACATGAACATGGATCTATGGATTGTAAAGAAAAAAAGGAGGAATGATCAAAATCAGGACAGGAAAATAGCAAATACATTAAAATACTCTGCCAATGCAATAGAAGTAAAATTACTGTAGCACAATATTTAAAGGTGAAAAAGGAACATAATTAACTATGAAATGTTTTATTTAGAACTAGCTTTCGCCCGCGACTCCGTCCGCGTGGACTTTAGTTCAAAATGTAGCAACCCCGTTCACTCCCGTTAAGGGTTAAATTTAGAAAAACCGTGAAACACGTGTTCAATCAATTGTGTTGAAGAGTATTTATTTCAAGTTTCAAGAAAATCTGACAACATTTTTTTATAGTATCCAACAGAGGGATAGACAGATAAAAATGAACATTTACATACATTCTGGCCCCACACTAGGATACCCTGTGTCGTGGGAGCCAGAAACAGCGACATCACAAGCATGTAAACATCCAAGACCTGGAGTTTTTTTAAATACAAAAACAAGATACAGATAAAGACAAGTTGAATAAAAAAGTTAATGTCTACGCGACCGAAGTCCCGGGCACAGATAGTTTATTTAATATTTGTTTGGCTTTTGCACGCCCACTGTTGTGTGCTTGTGTGCCACTGGATACAATAAAAGAGGCTACGTAAAAAAAAGCTTATAATAAGCTTTGGATTTACTTTCCAAGTGAAATGCAGTTAATTAATTCATATAATTCTTTAGCTGTTACTTTTTCTTGATTCCAGGCATTATTAACTTGATTTTAATCATAAAATGAAATAGGTTCGAAAGCATTTCAAGAAATTCATGTGGCAATTAAATGCATAATAGCATAATGAAAATAACGTTAAGCCACTATTGTAGGTATCATGCAACGCCCAGACCTGGCACATCTGTGTCGGGGAGTAAGGTCGCTTTGCAAATTGCCTAAATTAATAATGTGGAGAGGAATTTTTAATCGCACATCTAAATTTTTACATCGCAATTAACAACTTTTTGCCCGACTGCGAATGCAATGGAAGGTTGCATAACTTACGAAATAAAACAATAATAATTTTGTTCTTATTTTTAAAACACTCAAAAAACGCTGACTAAATTATTCTGTGGTGGAGATTTTACTAGGAAAAGATGTAGCAGATTAAAAGAACAGAGTTTTAGATTGGTTTTTAGAGGAATCGTGTTTTTATATAAAAGGCATTAATGTTTAAAAATATTATTAAAATGCACAGAGTGCGTCAGGCCATGTAATTGTAGTACAGTGTACTGCAGGAACCGATTCGTGCCCGTTTCAACTATTCTTTTTCTTCGAAGCCTTATGTTACCTACTGAACTGAAATAAAAATCGTATAAAGGTTATTGCATACATTTGTTCCAATTCGATTTCGCACTACTGTTCGTGCGTCCAGCAGTTTACTAGAATTCAAAATGTGGATGACCAAAAATTATTGTTTTCGACATTTACAGAATCAATTCATTTAAAAGTCAAGTGCTCTCAATGACATTAAAAACATAAAGTGTTTAAGGAGTAGGAGACTTTAAAATTACATCATGAATACAACACAAAATAATAAGGAGATTGCCAATTTTTTTCGTAAGGTTTTGTGTATTTTGTTTTTCTTTTTTTCTTTTAGTAGAAAAAAGTTGTTGATACCCTCGATATTGACTATGCTGACGTTGATACTCTGCCCTTGGTGAGGAGCTGTTGAGCAAACTCTGTGGACTTCCCAGCTTATCCATACAATATCAATATTTTCGGACTGCGTTAATAAGATCAGTTCCCTGTTTTATTCCGAGCTCAGTGACTCAATATCCGTTCCCGTAGAGTTGCTCATATCTTGTCCACTTTCTACAATGTGTTGAGTATCACTTGCTCCCCTTTGTAACACAGGGAACGTTTATTGATCTCCAAAGTGATGCCCGCCCTTTGTGACCGTCTCGGATCCGAAGCATAATATACGGCGAAATATTCGAACAATTTTACACTGACTATGATTCGATTGTGGAACAGCCTACCTCAGGACTATTTCAAGAATAGGAAGGCTTAGGAAAAGGGTTTCAATACGTTCGTCTATTCTTCGGCGATATACGATGATATTATAATAAGCTTGTCAGAAACCCGGTTCAAAAAATGTGTGCCAATAAGCCGTAGCACGTTGTGCCTAAAAGGGCTATTATAACATGAAAGATTATTTAAACAATAGAATAAGTCCAGATAAGTCCAATGCAAGGGATCTAGATTTTACAATAATATGTAAACTCTATTAAGGACCAAAAAACTTTGAAAATACAGAGTTTGAAGATTTTTTTTCCGTTTTTCTCTAAAATTAACTAGATTTGAAATAGTTCAGTAGCTAGATTAATTTGAACGTTTATGAAGTCACAGATTCAACGTTATTTTGCATAAAAATATTTTCATTTCATTGATTGATTAATTTGTGTTGTTAATCAACAAGGCTGTCCGATGTTACTGATTATTTTTTGTTAGAAAAAGGGACCTTAAAATTAGTTCCATATAAATTTGGCCAAGGTTTGAGCCTGTTGATGGGGTCCAGAAGAAACTCATGGAAATCTCCAAATCACAAAGGCGGATGCCTTTGCACGATGGGTGAAGCGAATAATGGGCACTGTCCTAAATACTGACAATAGCTGTTACAAATTATATTTCATTTCAAATGTCGGTGAATAATATAAATCAATAAAATTAACTGGTCGCGGCAGACCAAGGCAAAATTAAATGAATTCTTGCCGGGATGGTGCGAGTTGGCTGGAGACAGAGAGAGTTGGAAGAAAGGAGGGGAGGCCTTCGCCCAGCAGTGGGGCACAAAGGACACGAGATTCTTATACGGGGTGTCCCAAAAATGACGTTCAATGACATTTAAACTTATTCTAAATTTTCACTTTTTTTAACAAGTTTAGTGCTAGCATTAAGTTAGGTAGCCCAAGTGTTAGGTTTTTTTATTTGAACTCGGTCACGAACTTACTAACTTAATGCTAGCACTAAACTTCTTAAAAAAAGTGAAAATTTAGAATAAGTTTAAATTGGCCATATCTCGAAAACCGTGCAACTTTTACTGAGGTCATGTAAGGTTGGTTCGATGCCTCTTGAGCAGGTCTACCTCCGGTGTCACTGTGACGTGTAATTTTTGGGACACGCTGTATATTAGACGTAGTTTTACAGTTATGCTGCTCTGTTTTGCAGTGGAACTGTTTGATAAATAATGCTTAGCAATGTAAAACTCTAAGTGGTAAATAGAATTGCTATGGTCAGTAATTCAACATAGAACAATGATGACTGTAACTTTTAAATGTATTTTTGATAATTACAGTTCACTAGTTTGTTCAGTTCAGTTCATTCAGTTCACTTCATTAGTTTTTTACAATAATGTATATTATAAGACTGTGACTTGGCCAAAAAATTAATTCCATAAAATTATGTGAACGCCGGCAATTGACATATATAGCTGTCTAAGAAATAACTCTAAATATAAGGAGATAAGGAGTTGTTGCAAATTTTGTAGGGAACCCTGTAAACGTCGGAGGCGTTCGCGTCACTTGAGCCAGGATTTAGGAAAGCAAATTGAGTTGTAAGCTCCAGGCATACTCAGGCAGAATACACCCTGCTCACGAAATAATCTTTAAGATATTTCATTCCGCTACTCTGAGTTCTTTTTAACCGAAGAAAGGGAGGAGGTTCTGTATCCGACGCGCATACTTCGTTTTGTATGTATGACCACGCATATTTTTACATACGTAATAGTAGCTATACTTCGAAGTTGGTACAGTCGACAGCACATGTACACGGGCAGTTTCGCCAAAGTATGACAGTGGTGAAAAATATGTATATTAATATTAACTACGTAAATAAGTATTTTTTTTGCAAAGGATCGATTCGCTATAATGTTTTTCATTAAATAAAGCCAAAACTTGGTCAAGATTAGCTTAATTATCCTAATTACTTGAGTTTTTAAGCGGCTTGTAGTTGATTAAAGTTCCATTCCGCAACCAAGAACTTGTGGTGTTACAACCAAATAAAACCAACTTTAACATTTGTTACTTACGTTTATTCTCTTCAAAATAGTATTTTAATCCAAAAAAACTTACAATCTTAAAAAATTACATTTATTCACTTAAACGAGTTCAGCCTTTAGTTCCATTCCGTTACTATTTGTTTAAATTATGGGATTTATTTCTCGGTCAGTCACGAATTCTTCGCTTAGTAATAAGTAATTTTATAATATTCATCAAAACTAAATAAACATTAAAGTCCAACAAAAAAACTAGTCTCCGTAGAATAAAAAAAATTAAATAACCAAATAATAAGTAGTCATCTAAAATAGGACAGTTACAGAAGAGAAATCTGTAATCACGGAATGGATTTGTAAAGGATAGTTCACAATGTTGAAAAAAAAAGTTAGTAAACAGTCAACACTCAGACTAGCAGTTGACACTAGACAGTATTAAATAAGTAGGTTCAGAGAGGCTAGTTAATTGTAATTTTTATTTATCAAAAATGGAGGGTTACTACTTAATTATTTTTTATTTTGTTTTTTGCATAAGGTATATTTCTAGATATGCGTAACCTTTTTGGCATCATATTATTATCATTTAAATCCACTAAACAACTTCGTTGTGAGTAAATTATGTGTTGTCAGCTTTTGAATTAACACCAATGTGGTAGTTTTACTCTTTTTCTTACTTCGAAAATCTTGGTCTCGGAATGGAACTTTCCACTTAGTCATTTTTTCAATATAATATATATTTTATATTATATTGAAAAAATGTTTTTTAAGTTATTTGATCAAGAATACAGTAAAACAGATATATTTTATAGTAAAATAAACATCTTCGGATTAAAATGAGACAAAAAAGTTTATAGCCTGTATGAGTTTTTTTCAAGAAAACTTGATTTCTTTTCTACATTTTGGCCATGGGACATCAGAATAATTTCGAATTTTGTTTGCTCTAATTACTTTGTTTATTATTTGCCTTAAAGGTTTTAAGTTAAAATATGTTCCAAAAATAACTGTTATAATCAAATAATGTCAACTTATTCTAAGATTAATGATTCCAGCCAAAAACAAACTGTTTAAAGTTATGGGACATAGCAAAAAGTCAAGGTGAAAACTTTGACGAAATTGCCCACACCCGTGTACTCTATTCAGTTACGTTACAAGCGACTTTGCAACAAAACTGTAAGAGATGATCTGCTGTAGAAGAAAAATACAAGTACAAAAAATAGACACAAAGTTACCTCGGCATTGTCCGATGGCACATAATAGAGCAATCCTCCGCCTATTCCAACCAATTATAAATATCAGTGTAATGTCGAAGTTATCACTACTAAGCGTGTAGGTATCGAACACGTAAGTACATGCGGCCGCCCATCCAGATCGAATAATCCGACCGATCCTTTAAAAATGGAGAAACATAAAAGAGGCAAAAAATTCTTTGCAGTGTTGAACTGCTTAAGCACGGATTGCGAGTGGTTATATTATGAAATTTTCATTCGTGATACTTAGGTTACAAAAATACGAGTTTATTAGAATTAAAGGAATTTCTCAGGTTAGAAATTGACGACTTGTTTCTGTCTGTTCAATCAATAACATAATATGGTTAGAGAAATAGGTGTGTAGGTACTAAGTTTTACTATATTTAGGGTACTATATTTAGGTATAAATCTAACTATTTTATGAATTCGTTACCTAAACATTAAATTTAAAGACTATTAAAGCAAAATAGTTGACGTGTTTCGTTTGTTTGTTTGTAAAGTTATGTTTGATATCTTCTATAATATAAAAATGAATCGCTAAATGTCTTGCTAAGCGCAAATCTCGGGAGCGGCTGAACCAATTTCGCTAATTCTTTTTTTAGAATATTTCTTAAAGGACGACGATGGTTCTTACGGAGTTTCATAAACGAGGTACCCACTAAAGTATTCTGTAGGGCTATCTTCTTACGTTGAAGTACTTATACATACCTACATTGTAAAAGTAAAATACTTTTCTGATCTACCTACATACTACTAATACCTAGCCTAGGTTTATGTAGAACGTCATTTGTTCACAAAAGTTAACTGGTAATAAAAGATTAAGATTAAATAGTTATTCATGCAACGAAGACAACCCTAAGGCGCCAGAAGAGGTAAGAGTTACGCGATAGAAAGAGAGGCAACGGTGTAGGTGAATATAACCGTAGGTTTTGTAGCGCCGTGCGATCTGAATTGCACCTAATTCTATCGCTGCTTGAGTCCCATTTTCTTTAATTGATTTTGCGGAGTAAATCTTCTGTACTTGTACTATTATGTATTCTGTGCTAATATTTAGGATGTTAAATCCAAAAACAACTGAACTCGTGCTATCTCATTCCTAAATAATACACTTGAGGGCAAAGAAAAATACTAATGTTTATTTAATTTGAAGTTTACGATAGATACAATAAAAATATATCAATTATATGTATTCTAGTGGAATTATTCCTGACATATTTTCATCTCTATGTTATCGCCAGTTTTAATGACGAATCGGTCCAAACGCTCGTCGTTTATTGCGTCGTCAAGGGTCATAAATTCGTAGTGCGATCGACAACACATCACCAAGCTTCCACATGAATTGAACTTATTTTGTTTTGGCGCGAACTGCAAGAAAGTTATTTCGTTAACCAGGTCGCGCCAAAATATATTGCGAAATATCGATATAATATATAATCTCGGACCTCCATTTTGTTCGTTTATTTTTTCTGTCTGAGCAGTGTTAATACTTTATATACGAAACCAACGATGTATTTTGTCACTTTCAATAAACTACGGAACTAAGAAACTTTTCTCTGCAAAAAAAATAATATTGGTGTAAAAGTATGGATAAAAAGGTTACATCCCTAGTAAGCACAGATACACAACATTTCAGGAAAACTTAAAAGATGAATTTTGAAAAGACATCTACTAATTATTAAATCGCACACTGAAAACATAAATGGCATTAAACAAAAATCTCATTTTACAGTATGGCCGTTTTAAGATTTTTTAAATGTTCTGGTGGGCGATGTGGAACCGTAAAAGTTGTCAGTAAAGCCTTGTGACTAATCACAAAGTATATGTATGTCAATGTATATGTATACATATAGATAAACGTTAGCTGTCGTGACTAATACAGAACTAATACAGACGCTAAACGAATAAGGCAGTCATGCAGCGTGATATTAAAAAATGTGTCGGTGTCAGTATATCGGTGAACTAGAGTGGTTATAACATTAACATAACATTTACATACACGCACATACATTGCTTTTGGCCTTCACTAGGATACCGTGTCGTGGGACCCAGAAACAGCGACGTCACAATTATGTAAATATCCAAGACCTGGGTTTCTTTTTTTTGTCGCCAGCCGGGATTCGAACCCAGGACCTCTCTCGCGCTAACCACTGCGCCACTGAGGTCGTCCTTATGAATGACAAACAATTTTTTACATTTTGCCCATTTTTTTTTATTTTTCAATAAAATTAATCAATATAAAGAGTGTGCAAAAGCTTAACAAGACTTAACAAAAGTTATTTGATTAATAAGTGATGCTTTAAATTAAGTCTTAAATACCTAACATGGACATTCTTCTATGTAGGGTAATGATTTACTGCGACATTGGTAGAGCGCGATAAGCATTAATTACATTAAATTAATTTAAAGCTCTAATAGTACCAAAATAATTCATTCAATTTAATGTAACAAGATTTACTTGTGGCTTATCACGAATTACTCATTATTCAGTTTCGAAATTTATCGTTTGTCAATATTTGGGTCAATGGTCGTTGTAGAATTTTTTATAGAGCATTGGCGTGATTAGGTATAGCGCATTCCATGTCCGACATTATGATTGAAATAATGCAAGACCTGAATACAATTTACAAACAAATACTTATCTATAATAATAAATAATAGTTTCACCACATCCAATATACAACATTCTCAGATTCTCGATTTTATTTCATTCATTCAAGATAACCGCGCATGAGACAAAAAAATCCGCAGTTTCAGAGTTATGCTTGATAGCGGTTTAATTTTATACATAGATGATGCCTACCAACGAAACATGAGCATAAAATTATTTGCAAATCGAGAAACATTTCTTTCGCAGTTTGACATCAGCGCTGTGTTTTCTTTTTTCAAGTTTATTGTCGAGTCGAGGCTGAAGAGCGAAGGGCTGGCTTGATGATTCGCTCCCTAATGGGCACACACTCAATTAGGTTTTATGGCCACCGCGCCGTTCAATTTAACGCCCTCTGCGGCCACAAGCCTTGAGCGACTAGCTATTTATGTGTACTATTTTATTGACTTATATTCGAGCCTGGAGCTGCTTTTATAGCAGGAGAGGTGAAACCAACCCGGAGTCGTGAAATTTATTTAAGTCTGTCGCTGAACTGAAATTATACTTGTTGAGGTAATCAAGGGCTTAGTATTTTTTCCCCAAATGGAAAATGAGGAATAGTAAAGTTCTTGTAATGCAAATAAGACTCGTTACGTGTCGACTTGTGAAGGTTTCCTTCATCGCCACAAATACACTATAAGTTGACCCTAATATGATACATTCCAGAAATTTAATAAAACCTATTACTTCACAAACAAACATAAACATTAAACATTTACATACAGGCACATACATCGCTTCATACTAGGATTCCCTGTGTCTTGGGGACCAGAAACAGCGATATCACAAACATGTAAACATCCAGCACCTGGGGATTTTTTTGTCCCCAGCCGGGGTTTGAAACCGGGACTTCTCGCATGGTAGACAGATGCGCTAACCACTACGGCACAGAGGTCGTCTAACGTCAATAAAAAAGGCAACGACGTTTAAACAAAAACTGCCCTACAATAAAAATTCCGGGCTTCGTGACAAAAGAAAACAAACAGGAGGTAGTCATGTAGTCGCCATCGTTATACAAATTAACAACTGAGCATTCGCCTTGTCTTAAAAGCTTTGTCAGAAGTGGGCCGGATTCACGGAAGGATACCCTCTCGCAGCCCGATAAACAAGTTCGGCTATTGTCGCCTCCCGCAAGAGTAGTGCGGACCGCGATTGTACCTACACTCCACACCACAGACAGATAAGTATCAGGCGCTACAACCCTTGATAAGTAAAGCGAGCGCGGACTTCGATCAAAACAAAAAATGCAAGATACGGTACGCTCTTGATACATATGAATAGCTGTTCGTTAGTCTCGCTACAACTCGTGTACGGTTGGACGGATTTAACTATTTTATTCGTGGAAGGCCAGGAAAAATTTAAATGGTGAAAAAAACCGCACAAGAGCGAGTCGGACTCGCAGTTTTTTCCGAACTTTTCCCGAAATTCAAAAACAATGTTTTTACGATTTCATTACAAAAGTTTCGGATTTTCAAATTACTTTCCTGTGTAAGTAGTATAAGACGCTTCTAAGTCAATGTAAAAATAATGATACGGCAGTTCATGCCGCAAAAAAAAAGTATACATTCGACACTCAAGGAAATAAAAGTTCATGGAGTGCGTCCGGTTGACCTAGAAAGATAAAATTTGGCAAGTGATATCGTCTTATATTAGAAATACAACATACCATCAGAACCTATACATTTGTAATTTATTCATAAAAACGTGTTTTAAATGTTCGGGAAAAATTGCGAGTACGGAGCCTCGGTGGGCGAACCTAAGCCGCTCTTGTCCGGTTTTTCCTTTAGTCGTGCTCAAAGTGAAGATAAGTCTTGGGTTATTATTAGTTAAATTGGGTGTTCGCGAAAAATTTATGATATAATCCAAGTTGTAATAAAAAAAATTACTTCAAATTACTACAACACGAAATGATTTTATTGTTCTGAAACGAAGATGACCTTTAAATTCGACGTAGGAACAACTTACCAATATCGTTTAGGTATTGTAGAAATATAATAATTGAGAGCCGACACCGGTGTTTTTGTGGTTTCCACCTCCAGATATAGACACCCTTTGTGTACATAAAAAAAGATTTAAAAAAAAGTTACCTGACTAGCACATACTTAATGTTGTAGTGTGTTGAAGTCAGTTTTTATTTTTACTAGCTGATCCGGCCAACGTCGTTTTGCCATATCAATAAGCCTATGACCATTCTCAGACATTTACACAAAAAGGAAATACCTAAATAAAATCTGTAAAGCCGCTTCGGTGGAGTTCGATAACAAACACACGAGATTTTCATATGTATATTAGAGTACTTTTTTCTTAAAGTCGATTGTTTGTGAACCACACTACGCGTCCGCCAAATTATGCTTATTATATTTAAAGAAGTGAAATCCTGACTACTAACTGACTACTAAAATTAATTTTACAGTTAAAAACTTTCATTAAATTAAATTAAAGTTATTTTGTTTTGAAAAATAATTATGAACTAATAGTTATAAAGAAACAATCGATGGAAAACATACTCCACCAATCCGGCTCCACCACGGGGGCCAAGTCCGCCAAGTATGGCCTATACTTTCCTCGGGGAAGATACCTGGTTGCCCTCCGTGGAGACATAATGGGTTGATGATGATGAATCGATGGAAAGGAAGGGGGTGCCCCTGTACCCCCCTGTTTTCCGACAGAATATGCACGAGTCTCTGCGAAAAAACCCATATCCTTAAAAAAACTCTTGAAAATTTTAAGAGTAGTATAAGATTTCTCCAGGATTTTATCATAAAATCCTGACTTGATGACTGTGGACGGGAACATTTACGCTTCCAAAGGAAACTAATAATTTTCCATAACGGTCCAGGCGTCTTCGAACGAGCAGGGTCTATTCCATTGGTCGATATATAAAACCAACAAACGGGTGTTTTAGATATAAAGTCCATACACATCACAGTTAGCCGTGAACGAAGAAAGTTACGTAATAGCTGGACGCAGCCGATGAATAAGGGAGACAAATAAATAATAATTTATGATGGGAATCCCGTCTATTTCAGAACTGCATATGTACCACGAAAGCCTTAAGACGTAAATACTGGTGAAATTTCTTTGTTATTAATTTTATTTATAAAAGAAAATTAATAACAAAGAAATATGTGAACCGCCGCCGTATCAATTTAAGATGCTAAGCTGATACGGCGGTTAACGCTTTATTGAGCAGATAATAATATGTACCGAACACCAACACACGCTGTAATCTGCGTGGTTTGAAATTTGCGGTTATGTAATTAGGTATTAATTATTAACAATTATTAACAACAATTATTACAATTAAAAACAGCATCTATTTTGGATTTCTCGGAGTGTTTTTAAAGTACAGACTTAAATAAAATAAAACATTATCTTGTTTAAAGAAATACGCCAGCAATAGGCTATTTGACCGATTTCTGAAAACCATCTCATATTTTGTAAAAAAAGCAAACGAAAATTTACTTTTGAAATAAGCCGCCAAAACGCTATCTTGGGCAATATGGCGTCGCATAGTAATTATGACGTCACTTGCCAGTAACCAACCATTGAACTTAAGAACCAGTGAATGACAGTCGCCATTTTTACTGACATGTAACGTCAATATACAATCGGCCGATCCAGACCTTTTTCGATACATTGACTCCAGATACATAATTACCAAATGTTATCTTATGTTTTTCTTCTAAATAACACCTAATTATTTTTTTAGTTAAAATGCCTAAAAGCGATTTTAAGACTCATAATTTATACGAAGACGTATAAATAATACTGTTTTTTTTTCACACTGTCAAATAGCCTATTAGTACCACCTCTCCATCAATATTAGGATACATTGATTAGCGGACCCACGAACCCACGCCACGCGAGTTTGTGTAGAATAATTTGGAGGTGTCTTTTTTTTAAAATAAAATAGCGTAATGGATAGCTATCGTTTAAGCATGTACATTTGTTACTACTTTCACCGCTCAAAATTCGTGGTGCAAAAGGCTAGTAATCGACGAAGATCCTTTACCCAAAAGCAATGTAAAGGGGATGTACCGCGGTTTATTTATTCCTAGTTTAATCGGGTCTCGGTCGGTACAGCCTCTTTGCCCTGAAATACGGTCCAATTAAATCCAGCCATTGCTGTCTCCCAGCTTTTATTGCCGTCCATTCTGGAACTTTCTTTAAATACTCTACAACGAATAGGTTCTGTGGTCCATTTTAAAGCAATGTGTAATGACTTGCAGGTTTGTGAACACAAATCCGTGCAGTCGGTATAAGTTTCTTTAAATATGTGTATGTCGTACTTTTCTGCATGATGTGAGAGGCAATAAGAATATTTGAAAATCAGAAGCGCAGGAAGCTTCTTTGATGTTCAAATATTGCTATTACCCGACTGCAGATAAAGAATTGTGTTCTTAACTCAAATGTGTTTATGTTGTACATTTTTTCGTGACAGCGCAGGACTAAAACAGTTGAATAAATTTTAACATGTTACTGTTATCACATCACAGACAGTAATGTAAGACAACATTTTGCAAAAATTATAGAAAACATTGTTATCCCCTGAGATTAATTAAGAAAGCTCTTCTATCTCTGTGAAATTCTACGATGGAATTAGTATAAACGTAATTAAAAGCTGGCAACACAAACGTTGTTTTCCCATATTAATTAGATTACGACCTATTCTCCGACCTATGAAATATATACAAAAAAAAAACTATGAAGCCGTTTTGAAGTAGCTCAATTACAAACACTTTGTCAACAGATTTTTATAATTAGATACATATTTGTATTATTTGAATGTTATTAAAAAGTAATTTAGTTTTATGTACCTATACTACGATTATATAGGTACTTCCAATATATTTTATGTACGAGTACATCTACTCGTACTTATGTAGTCTCTACCCGGTTTATAAGAGATCACATAGCGATAAAACTGCCAATTGTATAAGGCAAAACTTGTAAGTTTTTTAATGCCGTTCATTTTCTGATGTGTACAATAAAGACTTCGAATCGAATCTGATCTAAATGACATTAATTACGAACTATGAATAATGATAATCTATTTCCTTAACTGTGTTCATTTCTATTTAAACGGTATTTGATTGACAGCTCTACCATCAAAGACTGTTAAGAAGGGTACTTACTTCTTTTTGGCGGGTAAGTTTTTGTTTTTTGTTCTGTAAGTTTTTTAACAAAGCGTCGCTCGCTGCGGGCGGGTGCAATAGAGGGTACTCCAGAGTCCTGGGTGCTCCACGGCGGCGTTGACACGAGATAACGCACGAAGCACTGCCAGGCGAGACTGTCAGCCCTGCCTAGGCCTGCCATCAACTAAATAAAAACTTACGAAACCCCGGATATTTGCCCAAAAATCGGTTTTGCTTTTGTAAACAAATTATATAGTTTTTTTTGTTAAGCTACGTAACTATTTTTGAATGCTAACTATAATAATTCTTTAATTTAGCTGCACTAAATCAAGCAAGCAAGCTGGTCGCGCAGCGTAGTACGACCAGCCACAAGATGGACAGACGATCTCATCCAAGTGGCAGGAAGACGCTGGATGCAAGCCGCTTTCAACCGGTCTTTTTGGAAATCCATGGAGGAGGCCTATGTCCAGCAGTGGACTTCTTGTGGCTAAATGATGGTGATGATGAAGAAAATTCTGCTTACACTCTAACAGGGATAAGCTCGCCTCCGTAATGTTACTTTTTATGTTATGTCCTTTTCTATGTTACGTGTGGAATAACGTATTATGGTATTTTTCAAAACATACTCATGCCTCTATCCCGGAGAGCCAAGCAGATACCAGAGCCTGCTACGATCCTGACATATCTGTTTCGTTTCGTCAACATTCATTAAGGTCATAGCCCACTTACACGACTCTGCTCCCGCCCGGCAAAAATGATATAATTCAAATAATTATGGGCTTTAAGTATTGCTCTTTAGATATATTTTACATTGGCATCATAAATTAGCTGACAGCTGACAGCGAGCTGCGAGCTCATATTTGAATTATATTATTTTTGCCGGGTGGGAGCAGAGTCGTGTAAGTGGGCTATGGCCTTTGGTCGTACATGCACTTCATTCTTTCCATTTGACAAAATGTTTCTGTTTCCATTAGAAATTTGTAAAAGCAAGTCAGTTCCTTAAATTATACATAACACTTTTTATTTCGGATAGAAGCAGAGTTTTAATCAATTGCGTTTGACCTTAAAATAACAATTAAAAACCATTGTTACGATGAGCCAATCGGTCCACCAAAAATTAAAATAAAACATAAACATTTACAAACAGGCACATACATTGCTTTTGGCCCTACACTAGGATACTCTGTGTCGTGGGCACCAGAAACAGCGGTGTCACAAACATGTAAACTTCCAAGACCTGGGATTTTTTTTGTCCCCAGCCGGGATTCAAACCCGGGATCTCTCGCTTGGTAGTCAGATGAACTAACCACTGCGCCACAGCGGTCGTCAATTCTAAAGGCTAACAGCCTTATTAATAAAAAGTCAGGTCACTAAAAGCACTGCTATAGTGGCCTTATAAGATCATTATAATAGGGTTTCACAAAAACGTTATTAATAAAACAAAATCCACATTATAACTGGGCTATAACCCTGCTATAACTTATAGTTGATATGGCCCTACTTTATCTCGACTACAAGCTTACTATAAGCGATATTTTAATCTGTGGTTGCAAAACCACAGATTACAAAAGTGTGCATTTGTCAGATTGTTGTCTGAAGTGGTTTGGTTGTCATTGAAGTCCTGAAGTGGTTTTTCGTGAAAAAGTGCTATTATCGAACGTTTTTGGCCTGTTTACTGGACCCTGATTGACTACGGATTACCTATATTACCTTGGCTATTGCTGGACACAGACGAATCTGCTCTCACAGTTGACATTGGCATTGTATAAAATAAAATGGTATAGAAATGGTATCCTCTTCAATTCAATTCTTTTTAAATGTATCCTCTTCAAAAACTTTCAAAGGAAAAGTTGAAAACTTTTTTTTCTTGTCATGTACATAGATTAGACAATCTGGGTGTTTTGACACTTCCACAGACTTAAAAGAATGAACTAATCATAGTACGCGACGTTGCCAAATTGACAGGTCGTAAAAGAGCACGATAGTTAAAGTAGGATTGTTGTACTTTTATTAATAAGGAAAAGTTAGAGCATACTATATGTCTAATAGAGGACTATAGCCAAAGTGCGCTACAAGCACACTATAGGTCGTTTTTATTAATAAGACTGTAAGCTTTTAAGTCAGGGTTTTTTAAACCCCTTTCAGACCCTTTCCGGCCCTTCTAACGTGGATAAGTCTGGGGAAACCCGAATGTATGCCAGCCCTAGCACTTCTTATAGAATAGCAAGTACTTAACGCTACAGCAGCAGTGGGGGACATCCACAGTTAAGGGATTTTGCATAGTAGGTATATCGCCCGGTTTCTCGTAGGCTAACATTTTGTTAATCTGTTGTTAAGTTTGTCAAATGTGGTATTCGTATGCACTGTGAAACTCACAGCAGTGGATTAACAGCTTTTTAATGTAGGAGAAACTGGGGTAACTGTTTTAATTAAAGAAACACCATTCTCTCAAAACATTTCACGGACGCAAAGTCATAATGTCGTCATGTTTTTAGAAATACAAAAACTAACTACAAAACCTAGCAGCACTAAAGGCTGGTACTAAATTCGAAGTAGATACCTACATTTATATGTAGCTATTGCAGAGGTATAATTTGGAGCTGGTATCAAATTACATAACCAGAAAAAAATATTTTGGGCATAGACACCAAGATATAAATAGCCGACTTCAAAATATTTTTACAATAGCTACAAGTATGCGAGTTGAAATGCCATATTCGTTTAAATTATTTCTGTCGTTTAATGCTGTGGGTTTTGAGTGGTGCTGTTCGGTTTTTATTTTGCAATAAAAAAAAGGTATCTGTTTTTTTTTGTAGTCAACATTACTACGACTGCGCCGAATTGTATTTTCCAAAAACAAATGCACGCGTCACTATAAAAACCTGGCCAAGTGCGAGCCGTACTCGCGTACGAAAGTTTCCGTACCATTAGGTATTTATACAGCATTCGAATATTTCAAGCGTACCTGTTGCCGTTATTACACCGAGCAATAAGCAGCACAGAAATCACGTTCGTTGTAAGGATGTATATCAAAGTGGGCTTCAATATTTATTTTATTTTAATTATTTATTTTTAAAGGGAATGTGAATAATTGGATATTATATGAATGTTTCATGCCGTTATTCATATAGAGCTAAAAACGTTAAAAAAATCTGTACGGGGAGCCCTCCTTAAATAGATATTGATTTTACAGTCAGCGGACGGATGGTCGGACGGACGAACGAATGGACGGATGACGGACGGACAGACGAATAGAAATACGGACAGCGGAGTCTTTTTTACACTTTACACTTTGGGTACGGAACACTAAATCCACCCAAATCGCCTCAAGTGCCTTTAAAAATTAAAGAATTTCCTCGATTGCTCCTGGATCCCACCACCAAATCTTGACTTGATGACTCTGGGGCCATCTGTGACGTAAAAAGACCTACGAATCGAAACCTCCTTTTTTTGGTGTTTGTAAATTATACTAATAAAATGTTAAGTATTAGTATAATATTTGATTTAATTTAATTATTTTTAGTACGCTTTATAAAATCAGGCAAAAAGGATTGAAGAAATGTGAAAACGCATTGTAGGTAGCATGTAAAAAATCTGGGGCTACATTATGTTAGAACTCTACAGTAGGATATTCACAACCGAATGAGCGTGGCGCTAGGGATTTCATTACATTGCTGCTTTAAGTCTGAGCCAGCACAAGTAACACACCTTTTACGCGTCAATAACGTGAAAAAAATATGTCACGTGACCCGTTCTTGTATTTGTCATGTAGGTACTATAATGCACTTACAGGATCGAGGCTCTGGTTAATTGTCAGATCTTGTTTTCGTGCTTTGAGCTTAACAAAAAAATTGCGACGCTCTTCAGGTAGAGGCTGGAGGATTGAATGAAAATTGAATTTTAATAGACGACAATAAACATGAGTGCCTTTGAAACTGTTGGTAGGAAGGAAACCTAAAACTTATAAAGGATTCTTACAACGAAATCAATATAATGTATTATTATTGTTACTAATGTCTTCTTTCTTATTTTGTCAATTATAAGCGTTCATTTATAAGGTATTTCTTTAAAAAGTCCATAGGTACATGATACGCACCTTTGACACATAAAAGTGGTTGCCTAGTGGGTAGAACAATAGACTCTGAGACGAGAGACCCAGGTACGATTCTTAGTGAAGGCTTTGACAATGACTTTGTATATTTTCAAAGTTACGTACACCTGCGAATTTTAATAAGCAATACCACACGCTCACGTGGAAGGAAAACATGAAAGTAAAAGCAGAATAATTATTCTACACGACTTAATTATACATGACACGTAATAGCCGAGCTAAATTATTATTTGTGGCGAGCAGAATACAAAATATTCAAACATACTCGTAGAAAGGATTTTTTGCTGTAACACACGTCATGGTACAATCGACAGCAAATTGACCTTGAGTGCGTGCATTCTACTTAGTTACGTTTCGGGAGACTTTGCAACGAAAATGTAAAGTTCGACCAGTTGTCTACTTTACACCTACCGATTTTCCAGATAGCATTAAAATAAATCTTTGACGAAGTCTGGGTTATTCACCAGTAGGTGAGTAACTGAGGGCCGATTTGTCAATTGAGAATTTGACTAAGTAACTACTTAACTCTGAAGTGCTGTGTCGTCAAATGTCTTTAGAAAAGAGCGTCACAGCATGTTCCTTAAGTATTTACTTAGCGTAAATTCTCAATTCAGAAATTGGTCCTCAGACTGCATTTTTTTTGGATGTGGAAAAGTTTGTGAGTACTTAATATAAAACATGTTAGGGCTTAGAGAGCTATCAGCCCTTTTCGGTGTATATTGAAGTGCTCTTGTGTTTCCAAGAATGCTTCAAATCAGAAATCAAAGCAGGATACCTGGAATTGACTGATATTGCCAATTAATTGTTGTAACCGCTCCTTGCGCTGACATTGAAGTGGTCAAAGCACAAAGGTAATTAATGAGCAGTTGCAGCGAAATATGTATCTTGCAAATTTAGTAAGTAGGTAAGTTTAGGCCAGCGTGGCCAGCTAGTTGGGCGGTGACCTACATGGCGTTTAAGAGGTTTAACCCCTTTAAACCATCGTAATCCTAGTCATAATAATAATAGTCCGTGCTTCGCAAGGCACGTCAAGCGGTGGGTGCCGGCTGCCGCCGATAGATGGCAGTCGTTAAGCCGAGTTAGAGACCTTAGAGCGGCTTGAAAACTTCTGATTGTAAGACCAGCCGCTAGTCTTACAAGCCTTCACCAATCCGGACTAGGCTCCTGTGGTGGAGAATGGCATATACCTTCCTCCAGGGAAGAGACCCGTGCCCCTCGGTGGGGACATATTGGGTTGATGATAATGATGGTCAAAAGATACAAAGGTAAAAAGTCTATTTTGCAAACCCCGTCCATTCCACATTTTTAAGAAACACAAATAATTCACATACTAATTTATCACATAATTATTAATGAAATATAGGTATTATTTACACGTTATTAAAAGAGCAGCGGACACAAGGACAGAGCAGAACACTCATTTGAGTTGGCCACTTCATTTTTTACTAAGCAACACTTTTACAAAGGTGTAGGTACTTATTTAAGTTAGTGGAAAAAGAGTAACCGAAGGGAAAACAAGATAAGTAGGAAGAGTAAAAAATAGTGCCTGTGATTTTCCGCGCTATGGTGAGGTATTATATGTATTATAAAGGTCGGTCTTAACTGAGAATAATGACTGTGTAAATTATAAAAAGTACCTATTTTTCTTCGTCCTACTTTGCTGCCTTTGTTATAACTTTCTTAATAGTCTCAGTAAATGTTAACTAATACTTTCGAAACCATCGAAGAGTTCTGTACCATTTTATCTATACTACAGTGCATACCAGGTACATTATAACTTTTTTTTGTTACACCTTTTATAGTTATTAAGATTGAGAGAAAAACGCCAAAAAAAATACGTTTGTTGTGTGAGAACCCCACTTGATGTATTTTATTTCATTTATTAATTTTTAAATGTATAACTAAATACTCTTTAAATGTTTCAAGTGTCTACCTGTTGCCGTTATTAATATCGAGCAAAAAACGGAAAATGTTTTTTTTATGAGCGCCCCATTCAAATGCTTTAATATTTTATTCAGCTTTTAGTATTTGTTGTATAGCGGCGACGGATATACATCTGTAAAAAGTTCATTTCTCTAGTTATAGCGGTTCACGAGATAGAACCTGATGACAGACGAATAACCTTACATACGGTTTATATGGCTGCTACGTTACGAAAAAGAATGCAAAATACTAGCCAAACTAAAACCCCAATGTGTCGGAAAACATACTGCTCTAAATTTGTCAGTCGAACCAAAATATCAGTATAATTAATATCAATTTTAAAAAAAGACGTAGAACAAAAATTGTTGCAAAGTGCAAACGTTACACATTACAGGAATTATGCATTTTAAAAATTACACTGAATGTTCAAAGTCTTTTAACAGTCTACATTTATTGCTAAGCCAGCAGCGCTAACCGCACTGGACTTTACCCTGCCGTAATCATGCAGTAAGATTAGCGCCGGCAAAATCCTAGGAATATTTACGCTCTGCAGTTTTATTTATCGCAGCGAAAACGACCAGTAGCGAAATTAGTGTAACAATAATTTACCGCTACCATTTGAAACGCAGATTTTTCCAAGAAATGGATCGCACTTAGAACACGAACGCGAAATACGCCATTAACTTCGGGTGGTTTGGGAGCCACAGCGAAATTGGTTATCGAATACGTTACTTTGCTTTTTGAAAAAAGACTATTTATTATTGACTATATTCCGGATTCACTTATAGTTTTTGGAAGAGTCCGACCAGGTTTTGCTCTGACTCGCAGAGCTTAATCGTGATGAGTAGAGACGTAGCTCGCCTCGTCGTCGGTTACTCGTCTCTGACGTAAGTTGACATAAGTCGACTTAAACTCGAACTTGTGGGAACCATTAGTAGCTAGCCAAAGCGGTGCGTGAGCACCCGGATTCACGGGGCATTTTGTTGACAGACAGAGAGGTGGTACTAATTGTTCGCAATTTTTTCGATACAAGATTTGTCAGCTTATTTTTTTTATTTTATTTTACGTATTTTACTTACCCAGCGGCTCTCAACCCACCCAGATTTCAGCGTGTATACTGTGTATTTCAGGTGATTACGAGTATAAGTGAATATTGTAAGCGGCTCAAAAAAGAGGTTTTAGTATGGTTTTTTTTACGTTTTTAATGAACTTCAAAACAATTATTTAACAGATATTTCAAATGCCCAAGCGTTTGAAATTGCTTATAACACACGCGTGGTAATTAAGCACTATCTCTTACTCTAAAAGAAGGACTGTGTTCTGGAGTTGGACGTATAAGATAAGAATATTCTTTATTGTAAATGAGATACATAAAAAAAAACAAATATTGATAAAAGCTTCTTGCAATATAAAGGCGTCACTCGCAAGTCTTGCTTGTGACTGGTTGTGTGGCCCAGAATTGTATGCATCGTTTTTGTACTACGTGACCAGAATTACTTTTGACAGGGTATATTATTAAGATATAAGTAGATTCAAATATGAAACAACTGGCCAAGTACGTGTCGGGCAATGCGCGGTAAGTATAGGGTTCCGTAGAAGGTGTTATGTTTATTTCCGTTGGAAGATGGTCTATGGTCAAAACTATACAGGTTTTACGCCTAGTGTGGAGACCACTGTAATGCTTGTATGTGTTATTCTATTACTTATAAATAAACAATTTCAATTTCAATTTCAAGATGTTCTAACTTCTTCGCTCTGAAGCGGTGGTAGCATGCAAAGCTATGACTTTGTTTATTTCCAAAGTTTCGAAGTCTGCGAATTTTTAGTAACAATACCTCACACTAACGGTGAAGGAAAACTCGTGAGGAAACTTGGGGCTTGGTTGGCTCCGTACGTATTGACTTGTCTTTCCTTTGAGATAGGCTGACTATGCTGTCAGGATGGTATGTATTGTAATTGGGCAAGGCTACTCCATCTAAACAATGTCCTAGGCACTGCACTGTCCGAGAGGTCCCTTCACCATCTAGTGTCAGTGAAAGTGCCACTGGACGCTGTATATTTCAATGATCTCATTACGTACATACAAAAATACAACAATATTTATTTTTTATCTTAATTTTTTTCCGTTGCATAGCAACTGGAGTCACCTTTTAAGCATGGAATGCCTGTGCTTGTGCTTGTGCGTGTGCGTGTGCGTGTGCGTGTGCGTGTGTGTGTGTGTGTGTGTATGTGTGAGTGAGTGAGTATGTGTGTGTATATGTGTGTGCGTGTGTGTGTTATGAATGCTTCCGTATGTGTAAATATTGTTTTACTCACTCTATTAGTAGTAGTCTAAGCTTGGATAGCTTAGATTACAATGCGACATACCCTTATAAAATACCTTTTTTACATTCAAAATAAGTTTTATCGTAATATTTAAGTCTTTATTTATCTTATCGTATGCAAAAGATGACTGCGCACTGAACTGCATCCTAGCAAATATAGTTCGTGTCGTAGTTCATGACTTTTTCCGTCTCCGATATGCAGTGAATGCTGCATATGGATTGAAAGTGTTTTGTACCGAAAAATCCCGGTATAATCATCATCATCATCATCGGCCTATGGTTGTCCACTGCTGGACATAGGCCTCTCCCATTGCACGCCACTGAACACGGTCCTCGGCTACTCTCATCCAGCTCTTGCCAGCCGCCCTGCGAAGATCATCGCTCCACCGAGTCTGAGGACGTCCTACACTACGTTTACCGATCCGCGGTCTCCACTCAAGAACTCTTCTACCCCATCGGTTATCAGTTCTTCGGGTGATATGGCCGGCCCACTGCCACTTCAGCATGCTAATTCGGTGGGCTATGTCGGTGACTTTGGTTCTCTGTCGGATGACTTCGTTTCGAATTCGATCTTTCAGAGAAACCCCGAGCATAGCCCTTTCCATAGCACGCTGAGCGACTTTAAATTTGTGGATCAGCCCCACCGTGAGTGTCCACGTTTCGGCACCGTATGTCATGACGGGTAGGACGCACTGATTGAAGACTTTCGTCTTTAGACTCTGTGGGATTGGCGATGTGAAGACTCGACGTAGTTTCCCATAAGCTGCCCAGCCCAGCTGAATTCTTCTATTGGCCTCTTTCTCGAAGTTGTTTTTACCTAACTGCATGGTTTGCCCGAGGTAAACATACTCCTTTACAACTTCGAGAGTACTGCCTTGAACTGCAATTGGCTCCGGATTTACGTGTTCATTGAACATAATCTTGGTTTTATCCAAGTTCATCCGGAGACCAATGCGTTGAGAAGAATCAGCTAGGCTACTCAGCATATGTTGTAAATCTTGCAGCGTTTCCGCCATGATGACAATATCGTCTGCAAACCGCAAGTGTGAAAGGTACTCGCCGCTAATATTAATGCCGTACCCCTTCCAGTCCAGCGTCTTAAACATATCCTCCATAGCATTTGTGAACAATTTGGGGGAAATAACATCCCCTTGTCTCACACCACGATGTATGGGGATAGGTTCAGACTGCCGGTTCTGGATTTGGACGGCCATAGTAGCCGCGTTGTATAGACCTTTCAACACTTGGATGTATCGCCAGTCGACTTGGCATCGCTGCAAAGATTCCAGAACAGACCAGGTTTCGACCGAGTCAAAGGCCTTTTCATAGGCCCGGTATAATGGTTGATTATAATAACCTAAGTTTGAACGTTCTGAACTCCTGTAAATATTTGCAAACTGCACTTGCAAATGCACTTGACATTGGCATTCAGACCAACCTCTACAAACATGCTGCAAAACCGCATAGAGCCAGTCATTACCTTCCAACATAGGCCATAGCTATCGAACCACTGCCAATCTACAGGCTTGTCAAACTCTTTTAACCTTACCTCAATCTGGTTTCTGAATTAAATATTTCACAAATTAAATACTCAAGTAGAGGTATTAAATGCTTTGTCTTCAGATTGCAAAAAAGAGCCAGACAGATTCACATTTTTTAATGTGGGTACTCAGCTTGTGTGTTGAGATCCTAGATTTGAGTCAATAAAGAAACGGCAGATAAAAAAAAATTAAGAATAAATAGTCATTAAGAACCATGCCTACGGTCACTTAAAGCTTTACGTACAGTCGACAGCACGTCAACCTTCACATTTTGTGAAGATTCACAATAAAATGTGAAGATTGACGTGCTGTCAACTGTACGTTAGGGTGGGTCGATTTTTTCAAATGTCGAAAACTAAGTACGGGTAGGTCTCAAAAGTTGCATTGGGTGAATACTATTAATGTAAAAATATTTAAAAAAAAATTCCATATAACTTTTAGCCCTCTACCGGTACCTAAACAAAACGAAAAAAAGCTAATTTTCACTCCACTTCCCATTTGATTTACTTGCACGTAATATTACTTTTACTGCTTAAATTGTAATTTTTTGTAACATAGTATAATCTAATAAATAGTATGTGAGTTTGCCGCTTCATGCACTCAATGTTGAGCCAGATAGGTACACTTGCATATCATCAAAAATCCTAGATTTTTCCAGCGCACTCGTGATTTTCACTCGGGAAAGCTACTATTATTTTTGTTTTGTTTGGAAAGAGTTTGCATAATTGATACTATCTTGCATTATATAAACATCATCCTGACTAAATTTACAGTTAATTAGAAGTGAAATTAGCCTTATGTGTGTGTCAATTACGTACTTTCTTAGAATGAGTTCAATAGTATTAAAAACTCGAAGTAACGTAATTTTTTCTACCTCTGGAACACTTATTGTATCGTGTACGAATGTATTACCTACTGCAATTAACGTAATAAAACTTATTTTGTATGTGCGACAAGATTTGCTAGAAAAACACAGAGGAAAATTGCCATCTGTTACCGGCGTTTTCGCCTCTGTCTGCCGTCAGATCGAAAATATCTGTACGTCTGTTTCGATTCCGACTTAAAGCACTAAACGCATTAAGGACTTGCTGAAGAGGAATTACGTTAAATCCTCAAAGCTTATTTGCTATGTTAAACAAAAAATAACTAATTCTTATGAGTAAAAAGTCTAAAATTTTCGACAAGCTGCTATGACAAATCACTTTGATTTCGCGGCTTGTAAATGCGGTAGTTTTGATTCCTGCACCTGCTCTAAAGGCTGATACGGTTGCTATTATTGAATGGTGGTTCCTATTAGACCAAAGGATCAATAGAAAAATTCTAATAGTTCTCAAAAGTTAAAAAGCGCATGAAAGTATACATGCAAGACGGAAAATGTCCGCCATACAAGTGTAACGCGGAAAATTCATACGTTGAGTAGAGAGATGAGAGACTTTTGGCTTATTTAGGACACACAACACTACGCATTGGTACTGGAAAATGAATTTGTGATTCAATCACAGACTTTTTTAACTGTAACAATATTTGGGTGATCTCAAATGCGTTGGATGTTATCGTACTATTACTAATACGGGATGGAAGTCTGGAGATATAAGTCATATTGAGTTACGTTTGAAAATACCTCTACAATGGTTCATTACTTAACTTCACGCTTATGAATTGCCATTGAGACATTTATTTACCTATCTAGATGGACGGACAAGTGAATCAAGTGCATTCTTTGTACCATCGACAAAGCACTGGAAACTTGTGAAAATCGCTGTGTAAAAATGTTTGTACACGTGTCGGGAAACCTTCTTATGCAGGATGAAGAAGCCACGAAATGTTTGCGCACAGACCAAAAATATCTGTTCAAAATAATCTTGTTTGTTATGAAGAACTTGCTTACAGAGAGCCGGGCAATATGTCTCGTCCTCGTTGGCTTTCATATTACGCCTTTAAGTAGGAACCAATGACCTAAGCTGTTGAGCGCTGTATGGAGCTAGTTACTGAATTTTCTATGACAGTAGTAGGGAAAACAGCGTACGAAGGTCTTTTCCGTATGAAAATACAATCTAGGTCTTTAATGCCGTCCTTTGATAAGAAGGCCGAATTCAGATGCTAATATGGGAGATTTTCCTCTTTTTTACATATTTTTTTTACCACAATTTATGTCAGTTAAAATGTTACCGTCTGTACTCAATATTGATAAACAATGTCTGAATGATAATAAAACGTATTGCATTTCAAATAAACTTTCTTTATTTTAATCTTTCATTCACTTAACTTTGGTTAGAAAATATCAAGATTTCCAAAAATTCAAACGCAGGTAGAGGGCTATAAGTTATATTATTAAAAAAAATGAATTACTACATTTCATTGTGCTTCTGCAACATTCTGCAACTTTTGAGATCTACCCATCAGCGAAAATACAAAAAAAAGTTTTTTTAATCCAAATCGACCCACCCTACTGTACGTCCTGGGCGTTTCGGGCGAAGCGTTTCCATAAAAAACAAACAAAACATTTTGCTATGCTGCACCGCGTTTGCATCGCTTTTCAAAAATGTCATAAAACGCAATTTTAAAAGCACGTTCAAAAATCGTCGAGGGCAATAATTATTACAGCCGTACCACGAGCGATTTGCGAGCGGTTTGAAAGCGATGCGATTGCGCCGTGGCGACGCTGTACCGTTGCGGCGATGTCGCCGCGGTTGTCACCATTGACGCCATTTTGTACAATCGCGTTAGACAGTCCGAGCCACCCCACTTGATTCATATTAAGTCCGTTTAAGTGGACGTAGCATCGTTAAGAGGTACCTACAATCGTCGTTGATACAATGGATATTTTATTAATAATAACTGATGATGATGTCCTCCTTGTCGTAGTCCGACGACGGCGAGTCAAGTCAAGTCACATCAGAGCCCACCGTCGCAGCAATCCTACCAATCTATATATATAAAAGGAGAAGCTGACTGACTGACTGACTGACTGACTGACTGACATATCAACGCAGGGCCTAAACTATAAGGGTTAGAAACTTGAAATTTTGCACAAGGGTTCCTTATGTAACGTTGGGTAGCACTCAGAAAGGATTTTTGAAAATTCATCCCCTAAGGGGGTAAAATGAGGGTTCAAAGTTAGTATGAAACTTTGCCGTTTTTAAAGTTATTCGAATGAAATTTAGTACGAAGGTTCTTCATTTAAAATTAAGAAATAAATGTAAAATAGTTTTTTGAAAATCATCCCTTAAGGGGGAAAAAGAGGGGTGCAAACTTAGTATGAAACTTTGCCGTTTTTGAAGTTATTCGAATGAGATTCAATATGGAGGCCCTTCATTAAAAGTTATGAAAAACATGTAAAATAGTTTTTCGAAAATTATCCTTTAAGGGGGTGAGAGGGGGTTGCGAAGTTAGTATGAAAGCTTTTTCGCATGCGCTAAAAGTATCCCTATCTTATTTGCAAACACTATACTCAACTAAAGCCCACGCGGACGTAGTCGCGGGCAACAGCTAGTACTTAAATTAATCGATTGGGAGAGAGCTAAAATCCTAATTTATCCCGTTACATGTGATACATAGTAGTTGCTCTCTCCCAATCGATTCATTATTAATCATTATTCCACTCAAATACCTACCTATGTCGTAGCCTTGTATGTACTTTCGTTTTCTGCTTGCTCGTCAGATTAATAATTAATTTTTAGTTACTGAGGGTCCAAAACGCAGCAAGGACATGTTTGGAAATTTAAGCATTATTTTTGACATCCTTCGTCAAGATAAAGCCAAATTGCTCTACTGGCAAAATATATGCGAGCAGCGGCCGGCCAAAATGGTATGAAAATCCATATTTGTCGTGTTTTAGCGGCCAAATAAATTACATTAGTAAACTCACATATTTGTCGTGCAATTTGAAAATGGAACGATCTTTTACTCCGAAACATGGCAATCAAGGAGGTAACTTATCAAAGGTTTTTTTAAATTTCGAACTGGCTTGCAAATAGAAAGATGTTTATTGAGAAAAAAGCAAATCAATACTAGAAAAAATATTGTTATCCATCATTGATTTTGAGAAAAGTACTATTGTCGGCTAAAGTCGCAAAACTTAGGTAACTCCATTTTCTTTTAAAAATGTAAGAGATTTGCTATAAGATGCGTCCAGAAATTTACTTTCTAGGGATGCAAAAAAAAAATATGGAAAACAAAAGGAGTTAAGAGGTTTGCGACCTTAGCCGATGCTATACAAGCATTGGCAACAACTAGGCAATGATGGACTTACGTAGGTGTGCCTCGGCTTCGGCTCGGCCGACACTTACACCTCTTTCTACCAATGCCTCTTTTGCTGGCCGTTGCAGTAGGTACTTACGGTCTATTTTTAAGTAAAAAAAATTGCCAGTATCGACAGTGCGAGAGTAGTCCTGTTACTCGTGTTTAATTAGTGCTGTGAACGTACGCAACGCGGTGGAATTGAGTCGCTGGCGCGCAGTGTAATCATCGTTGGATTACATTCGCAGAGGATTTGTGTTATTACCAAATATGTTTACTTAGAATTCCCTTTCCCGCTATTGTTTATATTATAATTAATCACTAGTGACTCTGCTTGGGGGAATGTTTGACAGTCTCGTTGGCAGTCTGATTACCATGCTAGAAGACGACTTCCTATGCTCGATTCCCACTGTGGGCCTGCTATAAATTTGGACGTCATGATCCGTCTGGGCGTATTTTCATGTTTGTGATGCCTTGCCTGCTTACCATAGCACAGGGTAGGCTAGTTTGGGACCAGGTCAAGGATTACGTTGTCTGGAGGTTATTATTATTAGTAGTGTAGTGGTAGTGGTATTGTCTAGTGGTAGTACCTTTCAGGCTTAGTAACCTGAAAGAACTGACTGTAGTCAGCCGGCCTTCCTCTGGGGGGGAGGGGTGTAGAGATTGTGACGGTCCACACTGCCTTTGGAATTCGACCACCACTTATTCACTAATGTAGGGGAACGTAATAATACTTTGTTTTGTACAATAATTAATAAAATTAAACAAAAATCTGCTATAGTACAAGAGTTTCGCTAGATGGTGTTTTATGGTGCAATAAAATTTTGAGTTTAATTATTTACAACACTTCAATTATAGATTACCACGATGGCTCATTTTACATTATTGTTTCTACAACAACGTTTTATAGGTGGCGACTGTATCAAAACAGTCGACGCCATTGTATCGACAGAAAAAAAAGAAGGAAGTTAAGTCAAGGACAATCTGCAGATATAACCATAGGAGTCCGATAATGTTATTCACTAAAAAACTAATAAATCAATCAATGGATATTAGAAAAAGTATTAAATATACCTAGTTCTTGGAAGGGTTGTAATGAAAATATGTGGGAACCCAAAGGGCGGCAAAGGGAGGACGCCATCGGGGGAGGGGGAGAGTTGTCAGAGGGTGTGGGGGGTGAAGGAAAATATAGACGCTTCTGACACTGGTTGGGCTTTGATTTGAATCGGGGGCGTTTTTTTCTCTGAGGGCTTCCGGCAGGTCTAAATTTGGATTAGGGTGAGTTAAAACCTCTAAATTCAGATCAATGTAATATCGAACAAACAGATCCTGGTACATCGGTAATGTGGCTACAGCAACAAATATTGTAAAATTCAGGTGTGGTATAGCGTGGGTAACGTTTTGGTGAGGTGGCTTGTGCAAATCAGGGCTGAAGCAATGTGAGCTCGTGGTAAGGTCCATACCAGCGGATCTGACTACATCGATTTGGTGAAGGTAATCTCTAGATCATGCTCATTGCTCAGGTCTTAGTAGCGAAAGTAGTAAAGACAGGGTTACTATAGTCGATTACAGACCTGAACGTTAAATAGGCGTCTCTTACATTACCGTATTTCGACATTGAATGTTATTTGTGTTTGCATTTGTTCTTGGTAAATGAACTGGCTTACATCAATTCCAAACAGTCGATCTATTTGTAGAAGTAGGATATCTGTTCGAACGGTGATTTTCTTTGCCTGTTCTTTTCTCACTATGGATCCAAAAACATAAAAATCAAAATACCAACCCTGTAATAACCCTGTTATTTACCACGGCATAAGTAGTCACTTCGCACAATTACTGACATACAAATCTGCTATTATTTAGCCCGGAGAAAATTAATATTAAAGCCCGCGGCTTCGCCGGGCCCCGAATTAAGTAAGTAGCTGAATTGTTTGCTAACTTCGTCTCAGTAAACACAATTAAAACAGCATCTCGCGTGTGCCCGGCTCCAGAGGCTTAGACATAATATTCCGCATTGGATCCGGGCTCTAAGTAGGCCCTTAAAACGTCCCGGGTACGTAAGTTGAATTTCAGTTGCTTTTAGATAGGAGGACGCGAGCTGTCGGTAGTTGATAACCAAGAAATAGGGTAATATAGCCGCGGCCTTGTGCTGACTGATGGAACGTAATGATCCTTTGTTTCCAACTTTGCTTTGAGTGTGAGTATTTCGAGCTAAAGAAACAGATGAGGACGATGTAAGATTTAAGCGTAGTAGTTTACAAGAATTTGCTGAGCCCCGGTATGATAAATTGGGCCATGTTAAGCACAAACATTCTTACGCACAATTTCTCAACTTCCAAGAAAATCGCTTTTGTATGTATTGTACTGTATGACACTGTTTTGTTCCATGTTTTCTCGAAAATATTTGTAATCACTTTAAAATTAAAATGTGGAAAAACATAAAAGAAGCCTGAGCGCAGAGGTGTATCACATACCTCTGCAATTGAAATTGCCAACGTAGGCACATGTTGTTATTAACTTGACTTAAGGCCATATCTCTCTCTCTGAGAAAATGTCTGCCCGACGGTGGGTCGTACTTACATGGCTGGATTATTTATGGAAAAATAAAAATTTCCCTTCAAAGTTGCTAATTGTGGGGAATTTCAAACCCAAGCTAACTGGACCGTGTTTCTGCCTAACATCACGGTCCTGTTAGCTTATGGGAAATTTTGCCCTAATTCTAATGCACTCTGTGATTCGTCATATCTTTGCAAGTGGACAATTCGGTAGTAATCTAGATTTTGTGTGATTAAGACTTTCCATGATCCATGACCCATTAAACCTTTATATAAGCAAACAGCTAACTACAGCAGACAGTTCAAAAAGTTTCAAAAAATGTTTACAATAATATGGTTTAGGTATGTCAATACTGATAACATTACTTATAAATGAACGAAAACAAAATCGCAACGGAAGCAGAGACTTATATTTCAATTTATGAATGAGCACAAGAGCGTGCCAGTCAAAGCTCTCGGCCGGCCCGCCCTGAGCATATTATTTACCGAAACCATGCGAGATATTTAAAATCGTAATATTATTATTTTGATTCCTGACTGTATCGAATCACAATCGAAATCGTAGAGATTTATTTTCTTTATTTGATATACTCGTAAGTCACGTTAATTGAAAACAAACAGAGCTAGTCGGACCATGCACAGTGTAAGGTTTTGTAGAAGGTTTTATTTATTTACTTATTTCACAAATTAATGTAATTAAATTACAGTTTACCTTATTTCATAATTATTTGAGTATCGAAACTAGCAAGCAGACACAAATTATATTGTCAATTGTAAACGTGAGAATTATAAGAAAACAATAATGAAATTGAAAGTCTTAATCAATCAGTATTTAGTGCGAAGTAAAATTAAAATAAATATTTTATTCGAAAAGTTATAGATAACCTTAAGTTATAACGTGGGCCCAGTTCTAGTGATTGGTGCCTCTGCCTACCCCGTCGGGGATAAAGGGCGAGAGTTTTTTATTTTTTTTATAGTTACAAAATGTAATCAATACGTTTTATTCTTCTCAGACCCGTGTCGACAAAATAACAATAGAAAGCTATTGTTATTTTCAAGGTCAGGACTGAGGAGTTTAAATAAAATTCAATTGAAATTAGATTAGAATGTCAAAGAAAACTCAATAGAGTTCCCCGAATGTGTTAAATAGTAACCATTTAGTGTCCTCAATAGGCACACCGGCAAATAGACATGTCTGAGAAACGATTAGTATTGTCTTGCAGTTCAAAAATACGTTCACATAACATTTCATCATTTACATTTTTAACGAAAACTTCTTTCGAGTCATTGGTATCCCCCCGGGAGAGAGTGCCGGAATATCAAACGTAATCTCGACATCTCGAGAGGGCGGGAGCATATCTCTGCAGCCTTGGGGCAAATCGAATAAAACGTAATCAAATATGAGGTACAATTACGTTCGGCTGTTTCAGGATTGAGCTCTCTCGCTGCCGAAATGGAATTTGCAAAGAAACTCTCGGGATAAAATGCCTGGACCGTGTCTCGGAAAAAATGCCATATGCAGCAGTTTTTTACTACAGTAGTTGTGTAAGTTACTAGGCAGGTATCGTTCATTTCTTATTTCGAATAGTGGAATATCGCACCATCGATGTATCGAAACATTTTTGTTATTGAGATCGGGTTGCAAGCATCGAAAAGTTGATTTTCAAGTCCAATTTACACCCAGTCTAGGACTACGTGGGTAATTTTTTTTAATTAGCCATTTCTGTGTCTGTGCTGGGCAAAGGCCTCCCCTTTAGATATACACTTTAAGCTTTATTATATCCTCGCAAGGCCCAATGTCTTCAAGTGATCACAAAAACAATTGTTAGTTTCAAGGTCGGGCCTTACGAGGATATACAGGGTGTCCCACGGCTATGCCACATGGAGGGTAAGTACCTTGAATTTTAAAGATGGAACATTTTACTGAAAAAATATATTATTTTAATTTAAAAAGCAATTTAAACTGAATTCATAGATTTTAAAATAATCACGTGGTTGAAACGGGAATCGAGCCCGCTACACGAGAAAAAAGTTATCCTGTATCTTTATCATATTATACCGATCGAAAGGCTACAAGGTAAAGATTTATTTGTTGCTAAATAACATAGTTTTAGAAATAAAGGGAAGTACCCAATGAATGTGGGTTGATTCATTACCACTAACTTGAAAATCATATGAAAAGGGAACTTAATGATTATGACTAATGAAAGAATAAGGTAATCATCAAACAATACTAGAAGCGCCTTTTTCATCTGACATTTTACAAGGCTCACTAGGGTAACCAATAAAAAATAACCATAGCCGACCTTTCGCTCGAAACTGTAAATCCATATTCAAAGTTGGAAGTATTCAAGGTTGGAAGTGCAATAACAAAAATGTTTCAAAAATCAAAAATGTTTGCTAATAATAATATTTTAATGTATCGAGAAGAGTATGTTCTCCGATATGCGTAAATAATAAAAAAACAACTGAGTTACCCAGCGCCGACCATAAGACGCCCGATTAATTCTTTTTTCCATAATTTTTCGTATTGTTTTTCTATGTTTAGTAATTTTGGCTGAAATAAAAAAATTGCGTCCCGTTTTTTTTAAGACTAGCACCATATTATTATGTTTTTAAAGCATGATTAGTTTCATCATGATAAGTAAATAAATGATCATTATTGATCGCGATAATGATCGTGTAGGTTTTAAATAAAAATATTTTAATAATGCATCGACGATCAAAATATCTAAATGAAGGGTTATGACTAACGCTATTTTCCGAGCAATTCCGTACTTCGCAAGGCACGTTAAGCAGTTGGTGCCAGCTGCTGTCGATAGATGGCAGTCGTTAAGCCAAGTCAGAGGCCTTAGGGCGGCTTGAAAACTTCTGACAGTAAGACCAGCCACCAGGCTTACAAGCCCCGACCAATCCGGACTAGGCCCCCGTGATGGAGTATGGCCTATACCTTCCTCAGGGAAGAGACCCATGCCCCTCGGTGGGGACATAATGGGTTGATGATGACATCTCATTTGTTCAAAGTAACCAATCCCCTTTACAGTAATCGTCACATCACAGTGACTGCATATGCCTTACGGCAACGTGCTGTCGGAATCCGGTCTAACTAACCGGTTTGGAGCAATCACCAATATTCACTGGAAGTTCGACCCTATTTTACAGGAATAAAGGTTTAGTTGTAGGAGACCCGTTTTAAACTTCGTATCCTGCCTAAATGTCCTCGAAACCGAGTCGCTTTAAGCCATAGCCTAATTCAGGAGTAGTTGTGGGTCAATAGTATTAGCCAATACCAAATCAAGCAATAGGGAGAGAATGAGAATGCCGCAGTATTGGTGTTTTATTACTTTTGTAAGAATATTAAATAATGTTTGACTTTGCAAGTATTTATTGCAGTCATGGGTCTTGAGCTTCATAGGTAAATGGACATTCATACCAAATTGCGTCACTGGTTGTTTTGGCGTATTTCTTCAAATACTTCCGGCAAACAAATGGTCGTGTACCACTCCGAATTAACTGTTCTGCGATTCTCCAGTGGTATTGTAGCCACATGGCCATTAATACCAAAAAAGCAGGCCACCATTTGCTTTACAGTGCTTTTTGCACGAGCCACTTTCGTAGGGTTCGGCTCATTTTGATTTTTGTTTAGTTTCGGGATCGTACGCGTAGATCCAGGATTCGTCACCTGTGTAGATATTATAAACAGATTTTGAGTCGCCTCCATTGAATTTTTTTAAGGTTTTCTAGCACCATTCGACGCGAGCATCTTTTTGATCCTGAGTTAAGTTGTGCGGGATCCAACGCGAACAAATTGTTTTTACAGACAAATGTTCATGTAATATCCTATGAATGCTCGTCATACATATGCCCAGAATAGCCTCTATCTCGCGATACGTAACATAGCGGTCTTGCATTATTAGTTTTCGCACAGCTTCAATATTTTGTGACACAACCACCGATTTCGGGCGACCTCCTTTAACTTCGTCCGTGAGCTTGCTGCGCCCGCGATTAAACTCACTAAACCAGTGATACACAGTCGTTTTTGATGGAGCTTCACCACCAAAAGTCGAAGGTAATTGATCTACGCACTGTTGTTGCGTTAAACCACGTCGAAAATCGTAATAAATCATAGCACGAATATTTTCACGAGTGAGTTCCATTTTTTGAGCGATATGACATTTTAAAGCCAACAAAAACAAAACACTAACGTATATAAGAGAAAAATATTAGCGGCCAGTATTTAAAAAAAGAACGAATTTGACCATGGAGGTCAGACATTGCGTTTAAAATTATTTGAATCCTTGATTCCGCATACATAAGTAGCAGCCTATGTATTACATATGTTGATTTATTGTACTGGTGAAAAAATATTCCTGTATAATTTGAGAAAAGATGGTCAGTGTGGAGTTTTTTCTTCGCTGCCTTTTTCTCCACTACATTCGGCCTCAAAGCAGGCTAACATTAACATTATATGTAAGTACATTGCCATTCAAAAAACAGAATGTAAATGCAAATTACGTTGAAATAAATTTCTGATTTCTGATTACTAACTTTCGACGGCGGCCTCTATGACGGAGCGGTTAGCGCATCTGCCTACCATGGGCAGGCCTACGAGAGGTCCAGGGTTCGAACCCCGGCTGGGGACAAAAAAAAACCCATCTCTTGGATGTTCTTGATATCGCTGTTTCTGGTTCTCACGATACAGGGTATCCTAGTGTGGGGCCAGAGAAGCAATTTATATGTAAATGTTTAATGTTTTTTTAACTTTCAGGTTATACTACAATTTTACAAATGTACGTACTATTAAAAAACAAAGTCGCCGGATACATGCGGCGACTCGAACCCGTGACCTCCTGAATGTGTGACCGGCGTTCGATCGCTCCGCTATCAGTACTTTTATGTTGTGTTTATTCCTCAAAAATCCGCCGAGAGGCGAGCCCAATATTAACATTATTCTACGTGATGTCATGTTACACCGACTCTTCCTTGTTTTCCCGTTTCTAAATCTTACGTGTACTTTCTACTGAAATACGACTCAAGTACTTATTTTGTACTTGTTTAAAACTAGCTTTCGCCCGCGACTACGTGCGCGTGGACTTTAGTTCAAAATTTTGCAACCCCGTTCACTCCCTTAAGGGTTAAATTTAGAAAAACGGCGAAACACGTGTTCAATCAATTGTGTTGAAGAGAATTTATTTTAAGTTTCAAGAAAATTAGAAAACATTCTTTATACCTCTCATACAAATGTTGGCAACCCATTTCACCCCCTTAGGGGTTGAATTTAAAAAAATCCGGTCTTATTCCTTGCCTACATTATGTATAGACACTCTGTGCAAAATTTCAGCTTCCTAGGTCCAACGGCTTGGGCTGGGCGTTGATGAGTGAATGAATCAGTCAGTCAGGACTTTGAATTTTATTTATATATATAGATAAATAATTTCTACAAACACTACCGACTGCCTCGTTGGTCTAGCCGTTATGTCGATTACATAGCAAGACAGAGGTCGTGGGTTGTACAAAAGGTACATTTGTACAAAATGGCCCCAGTCTGGATGTTTTTCCAGATGTGTAATGTCCTTGCCTGGTCACCATAGGACAAGGTATCCTAGTTTGGGACCACGTCAAGTGATTGTGTTGTGTGGAAATTATCCAACCCACGATCACCAGAATGTAATGAGATGTGATGCCAAAACGAAGAACGAGTAAGCGTGAAGGCGTTATCTATACTTAGGGCCTTTTTCCATTACTCCGGTCCGGCGCCGGAACCGGAATCAGTCATGAGAAAAATATCGGCGGCCAGATTATACTTCTCCACTTCATCCGACTATAATCGACAATGGACGTGACGCAGTGCTTTATTAAAATTCCTCGGTTTTTCTATTCAAGGCAGGGGACTTTTTTCGCACATTTTATTAATGTAAGTAAATAAATAGTATGGGAACATTTTTTGCCTGTATGCGTGGTGCAAAAACGTGTATTCTTTTTGTACGTGGATCACTTCGGACCAGTAAAATACCGTTCCGATCTAGCAAATTATCGGGTCGTTAAAACCGGATGCCGGAGTAGTGGCGAATCTTATAAGTAATCTTGTGTGTTTCTAAATCGGATCGGTAATTAACGTTTGCCGGACCGGAGCAGTGGAGAAAGGACCTTATAGTGTACTATATATATACTTTTATACTCTATACTAATATTATAAAGAGGAAAGATTTGTATTTTTGTGTGTATGTTTGTAATGAATAGGCTCAGAAACTACTGGGCCAATGTTAAATACTCTTTCACCATTAGAAAGCTATTCTTCGTGAGTAACATAAGCTATAATGGATTTTGAAAAACTTTAGGGTTCCTTACGAAATCTCGAATAATGTAACCCAATGTGTAAGAAAATTACTAACCCGGGAATTTTCCACGGAACTAATATAGCAATTTCCACGGAAACATTTTGCCACCCGTGCGAAGCCGGGGCGGGTCGCTAAGTTAATGCAATAAAGAGCAGACTGCGCCATTAAACGCCCGTGTACTATCACAGTATTATTTCGTCATATCTGGGCTTCGATTCTGTTAGTGCATTATAGTTTGATGGCAGATACACGGTCAGGTCACGTGACGTAATTTTTTCATACCATATATATTTCCTTTACAAAACTTAAGGCTGTAGGTTTAAATATTAGTTTAGATAGTTACACACTAAGGTATTTATTAAAATATTCAACATTACACACCCTCTCACACACACTCACTCATAAACATTATTGCACAAAGAGAGGTTCCCTACTCAGAACACACTTTTAAAAGATTGCTTGATTAATAAATGTTAAAGTAAAATAAATTCTGCAATAAAAAAAAGCGGTGGTGGCGTAGTGGGGTTGACCCTTGCTTCTCGATCATGAGGGTCTGGGTTCGAACCACGCATGTACCAATGACTTTTAGTTACGTACATTTGTTTGTACAGCAACACCATTCGCTGATAAATTGTGCCCGGATAACGGCGACAGGCTTGCCACTTGTCACGTTTGGGACCTAATAAACTCGGCAAAACGTGGGTCCAGTTCTAGAGACTGGTGCCTCTGCCTACCCCTTCGGGGATAACGGGCGTGAGTTTATTATTATTATTATTATTAAAATAAATTCTCTTATATTTTATGTTGTAAAGGTACTTGGGAATAATATTACATATTAATGTACAAACACGGCCTCTAAATAAACACGCTTACCATACCTTTTGGGATGAGGCGCTGTTTACTGTAATACAGGCAATAAGCCTAGCTCAGTAGCAGATGCTGTATGTTTTTGTGCTATTGAACTTATCAGTCATATGTAACTTAGACATATTTTGTACTCTTTTGACCAATAAATATATTCTTATTCAGATTCTTATTGATGCCTTAGTTATTCACACACATGCGCGCGTCGACTTAAAGCAGCAATGACACTAAATCGCCACGTAAATGCAGTTGTCATCGTACTACAATGCATTTGCAGAATCTAGGTACTAATCATCATCATCAACCCATTATGTCCCCACCGAGGGGCACGGGTCTCTTCCCTGAGGAAGGTATAGGCCATACTCCACCACGGGGGCCAAGTCCAGATTGGTGGAGGCTTGTAAGACTAGTGGCTAGTCTTTAAGTTTTCAAGCCGCCCTAAGGCCTCTGACTTGGCTTAACGACTGCCATCTATAGACGGCAGCCGGCACCAACTGCTTAATGTGCCTTGCGAAGCACGGAACCGCTCGGAAAAATGCCACTAGCGTTAGTCATAGCGGTGACCCATCCATGGACTGAACGCGCCGTATGTTGCTTAACCTTAGTGATTGTTTAAGATCACTCAGGCAGCCCAGGCTACGAGCGATTCGGAGGTACTAATACATCATTATTATCTACACTACACCATTCATTCTACGCAGGCCGGATCGTAAAGTGATATGAGTTATTGTTCAACTCTCTTTATCCGGATTCATAACAGAATATCTAGATTTAAACGATACTTCGCTCTGGCTCATCCTACTTTGGTAGACTCAAATGGGCTCTTCCGGGAATGTAAACGTTCCAATGGACGATATTCCCGGGATAACTTCGTAATAATTTAGTAGTTATATTTTATTTTATTCAGCTGTTCACTTGGTAAACATATATTTCATAAGAAAATTTTGTTACGTGACATCCCGCTAAATGCGGGAATATCTTGAAATATTTTCAAAAACTGCTTTCTCAACCATTATCCATTGAAGTCAGAGCTCTCAGCAGCTTATCTATATACGAGTATATAAAAGGAGAAGCTGACTGACTGACCGACTGACATATCAACGCAGGGCCTAAACTATAAGGGTTAGAAACTTGAAATTTTGCCCAGGGGTTTCTTTTGTAATTTAAGGGAGCACTAAGAAAGGATTTTTGTAAATTCATCCCCTAAGGGGGTAAAATGGGGGTTCAAAGTTAGTATGAAACTTTGCCGGTTTTGGAGTTATTCGAATGAAATTTGGTACGAAGGTACTTCATTTAAAATTATGAAACACGTGTAAAATAGTTTTAAAAAAAAACATCCCTTAAGGGAAAAAAGGGAGGTGCAAACTTAGTATAAAACTTTGCCGTTTTTGAAGTTATTCGAATGATATTCAATATGAAGGTCCTTCATTAAAAATCATGAAACACATGTAAAATAGTTTTTCGAAAATCATCCCTTAAAGGGGTAAGAGGGGGTTGCGAAGTTAATATGAAAGCTCTTTCGTATGCGCTAAAAGTATCCCTATCTTATTGGCAAACACTTTAGTCAACTAAAGCCCACGCGGACGTAGTCGCGGGCAACAACTATTCATAATAAAGGGAAACAATTAAATTATCCGATTGTGAAGGTATTTCTAGAAGTTTCATATTATGAGCATCGTTCCCATGACAACTAATCAACATTGCAGCGCAAGTACATACGGGTGCGGGATTTTGTTCAAAGTAGTTTCTCTTTTGATACGTCTTTTGATACGTCTTTTGATGGTTCTGATTATCTTTTGTCCTCTGCCATCCTCAGCCACTATCAAAAGTCTGCTTTTGATCATCAGCCAGTGGGCGTCCAACGTTGCGTTTAACAGTATTTCGCTAACAGATCCGAATGTGTTTCGAATAGTGGAGACTAATAATTGGTCTTCTGTATGTTTAAATATTTTGTTACTCTGTATTATGTAGGTACTGTTAGTCTTCCCAGTATTAAATAAACAGATAAAAAATAAATAAATAACAAATCGCTTTATTATTTTGAGCATTATATTCCACCTGAATGGAGTTTGAGCGGACGGCAAGCCGCGCCGATGAGAGACGGCGTGGTAAGGTAGAATAATAGAACACTGATTTTAAGACAACCCACCACGCAAAAGTCTCAAGGGATGTAATAACAGAGATTGACCATCATGTGTTGTACGGCAATGTCACTCACGCGTTTTGAAAGTCAAAAGTCACGACTTTCGACACATTTATTTGATGTGTGTGTTTTTTTATTGTTTTCATTTATGTGTACTAGGTATAAAGAATTTCTATCTATCTACTTCTATCTATTTTAGCGCCACAAAACGCGCGACACTACCCATGTATGACCTGGTTTAAGGGGTAGGGGCAATAATCTTCTAACTGAAAGATACGAAATGTCAAGCACACACAGCTAGTTTATTCTAAAACAAGTTACTTAGGCAAGTTGCAAGTCGCCTATGTTGCTTAAGCTTCGTGATGGCTTAAGATCGAGTGATCCTGATTAGGCAGCCGGGGCTACGAGCGATTCCATGCATGGATGGGTGACCGTTACATAAATAGGCATTTTTCCGAGCAGTTGGTCCCGGCTGTCGTCGATAGATGGCAGTCGTTAAGCCAAGTCAGAGGCCTTAGGGCGGCTTGAAAACTTCTGACAGTAAGACCAGCCACTAGTCTTACAACCATCCACCAATCCGGACTTGGCCCCCGTGGTGGAGTATGGCCTCAGGGAAGAGACCCGTTTCCCTGGATTGATGATGATGATGACAAGTTGTTAGTTTCAGAATCAATCAATGTAAATGTGATGTATGTACATACATAGATAAGCTCACGCATGTATCCCAGAGGTACCCCTCAGCAGAGAACGAAAACTATGAAACAGAGTTTTCAAAGTTATATTACAGGGTGACTTCCAATTCGTTTGACAACTTTTAAGGGGGCATTCTAACTATGATCTTGTAACATGTGGCGCTAGTGAAAAAAATGGGGCGTCAATTATTTTTAGCTACTTAATATTACTGTAATTTCACCTGTAGAATCTTAAGTGTGGCTATTGGCTCACCATTACAATGCTTTTTAATTGTTCTTTTGAGAGTCATAGCAACTCCGATTACTCTTAGACAAGCAATATCAAGCGAAATGTTATAAAAATCAAAAAACATAACTATTGGTCGTGCACCTTATGGGTCGGCGCAAGCCAATTCATTTTGTTGTTGTTTGGAAAACCTTTTAGTTCCGAGCAAAATTCTGAAAATTTACAAATTTGTTATAACAAATTTGTAAATTTGTTGTTATCCGATAAATCGTTAGTATTACAATTTCTCGCAATAAAAATATAACTAAACTAGCTTTCGCCCGCGACTCCGTCCGCGTGGACTTTAGTTCAAAATGTTGCAACCCCGTTCACTCCCGTTAAGGGTTAAATTTAGAAAAACTGTGAAACACGTGTTCAATCAATTGTGTTGAAGAGTATTTATTTCAAGTTTCAAGAAAATCTGACAACATTTTTTTATACCTCGATACAAACTTTAACACCGCCGTTTACCCCTTTAGAGGGTGAGTTTCAAAAAATCCTTTCTTAGTGCTCCCCTAGGCTCCCTAAGAAACTCCCATGCCAAATTTCAACCCCCTAGGTTCAGTAGTTTGGGCTCTGCGTTGATTCTAAGTCAGTCAGTCAGTTTCTTCTTTTATATATATATAGATATAAGTAACGATTTCAAATCACGCTGTACATATGGATTACGATTGACGTACAGTATGGATTAGAAATTTCCACTACTTATTTATTTACTCCGGGCTCCATTATCAGACCCGTACCGATACCAAATTATGCTAATCATATCACATACATTTGCAAATTTTCGAATCGGTACCTAAGTAAACTGAAAGTATAATTTAGTTTTTCAGCGAAGCCGAAATGTACCTATTGGCGAAATTATAAGCGCTGTTATAAATAATACAGCCTTATTAATGCGGACTACGGGAGATCGAGCGGGAATGAGCCGGTTTTATTGCTGCTGGCTCTTCCACTTCAATGTACGTTTTCCCGCGTTATCTCCTAGGTACTAGCCGGTAACTTTTGTACTCTGAATGCTTCATTCGAACGTTTTTCAATGGAGCGGCTGAGATCATGACTTGATATTAAATTTTACAAATGAGCAACACTGCAATAAATGTATTCAATTGTATTACTTTTCTATTGTATACGGACTTGCAATATAATATGCAACAATCAATAACGGTTACTACTAAAAGTCTACTAACCATTACAAAGTAGAATTGTGTTGCCATCGAAAATAACACCACACGCACTCTCTACGTATTAACATACACATACATGCACAGTCATACACCCACCCACTTCACGCACACATACACACTTTGATACACTTAGAAAAAATACACCTAAAGAAAAGATTGTTTACCATACGGCTACGATTAGGTACTAAGTTTGAAAAAACTTCGGTTAAAGATATGCAAAACACGTCTTGTTATCGTAATCCCTAAATTAGGCGGCATTGCTCAATTAGTTTTGTTTTCATAAGCCGTTATGCTCATACATAGTTACAAGTGAAAGTGGTCAAACAAGTTAAAGTAAGATATATCAGCGTCCTTGGTAATTCATCCCCTATACTTGGCGGATAAAGTAAGGAACAAAAGTTTATATGGCGGAGCCTAAACTTTTGCTTTCGGTGCCACTGCCACTCCACTATTGCAGGCTGGCGCTTAACTTCGCATATTCCTCTCTTCTCTCGCCATGTTCAATAGAGTTTCGCCCCTGGTAAATAACAGTCTTGCTGATTAAACACTATTCCCTTAAAACACTACAAAAGCACAGTACAAATATGCTGCGGTAAAATATTTACCTTGTAAACTTTGTACCACAACTATTTATATGGTGTTTGTGGAGTGTTTACACAAAAGTAAGATAAACAATGTTAACTTTTTCCTTTGCCGCCTAAGCTGGCGTGTGCAAAATTCTGGATCCGAATTCTGGCTAACTAGAGCTGCAACACCATTAACACCTATTACACCATTTTAAGAGCGTTTTAGTGCTTAATAACTTTCATAATTATGACGATATAAAGTGTATTATTTATACAAAGATCAATCGCACTAAAACACACTTAATATTATTTAAAGCCAATTTATGATAGGAATTCCTGTTAAAAGCCGCCTATAACACAATTTTAAGACTGTTTTAGGGCTCAATAACTTTTCATAAATAAGACCGTTAGAGATCTGAGCTCCTAGAATTCATAAAAAAAAGTTGCAGTAAGCGTTATTTAATATCGTGGCGGAGAGAATCTTCAAATACGAAGCTATGAGGCAGCACCGTCTTTGAACCAGGGACGTACATCATTTACTTCGTAGGAAAGCGGGTGTTATGTTCCCGGATTTTTCCGTGATGGAACGGTTCACTTAAAGGCCTTAATGCACGATAAAAAAAATCTGCATTTTTGTGGCAGAATCCCGCAACGGGTGAGTCTCCATGTATGCCTTCCAAAATACAAGAGTGGACACAATAAAAGTGAAATTTTAATTTTTTAACTAAAACTGATTGAACTAAAACCGAAACTAATAAACCTTTAAGGACTTTTCCGACAAAAAATTAGGTAAGTGATTCAGTAGTAAATATAAGAACATAACATAAAATTTACATACAGGCACATACATTGCTTCTGATCCCACACTAGGATACCCTGTGTCGTGGGAACCAGAAACAGCGACGTCACAAACATGTAAACATCCAAGACCTAATAAGTAGAAAATATTTTAAAATGTTGTCTAAAATTGTTCCACCAAACTTAAAAATTGTAAACGAACTGTCTACCCGTCTATTGCGGCGGAAAAGAACATGAGTTTTATGTGTTTATTAGCTGCCTACTATTAATTTTCTTCCGGATACACTTACTTGACTTTCTGTCGCAAGAGTCCGACCAGATTTTCGACAAAAGTCAAGAAAGTGTAAATTAGAAATTTATTACCTATCTTGGAATGTAAATATTCCATCTATGGGCCGACCGAGACCGCGATGCTCGCACATTGTATACATAACCGGTCTATATATCCCTAATTACCTAATTAATAATCGCGATTATACCCGTCCAATGAGACTATGTTATCCATTATCCCCATCAACAAAGGTTAGCTGGAAGAAAATACTTTTTAGTATTAAGCTCGCCTATTTACATGATTTTATTGTGCAACAAAGAATTATCATATAAGTTTAGTGTTAGTATCTATTCGTATATTCGTCCCCGTCTCTCTTTTTCCCTCGGAAACTTTTACCATTTAAAATACAGTTTAAGCAACAATGACTTGTTTGAAATAAATAAACTTGCGTGTTTAGTAACTACTAAATATTATTCGTAGTAGTGTGATTTTTTTTAGTACCTACTGTGTTGTAGGTTGTTTTACGGATAAACTTACTTGGATCCGTAAAATAATCTATAATGTGTAGTGCTTACGAAAGTACTGTGTTGATCCTACTTATACAAACCGTAAGGCCTAGAGCATAATGGCAAGAAAAAATATACGGAAAATAAAACGTATTAGTTTTCTTTTTAGAATGAATCATTTTCCTGTAACCTAAATCAGAAGACGAGCTCTTATTGTTTACTTCTACTCCCAACGGAGCATCGTAGCCAGAATAAAGATTTCTACTTTTGTGAATCTCTAGCAGCTTGGATTCTGGTTATGTTCGAGCTTTTGAACGCAATGTCATCCCCCGGTGATCATTGCCGCAATTTCTACAGGCGACGTTTCAGCATCAGAAACTAAGCCGTAGTCTACATCGTCACGAGTCTTTTTACTTTCGCTCCAAGCACGTGAAAGCAAAATGGTCCTGCTGGACGACTGGAGCGAAAGCGACTGCAGAAACAAAGCCCCAATGAAATAAACTCGGACCGCATCAATTTTTAGTATACTCGACGTTCGCTCGCCGTAAAAAATTATCACTTCATCGGGTAGGAGAGGTGTCGTGAAAATAGGCGCCGCTCGGGGTAGGTCGGGCGGGAACGGCGCGGGGTGCGGGGCGAGGGCGGGGGGCGGGCACTCACTCAGTTCGGAAGCACACGGGGCCGGGGCGGCCGCGCTTTCCTCACTCAGTGCACTTCGTGAAACAACAAAGTACTTCACTGCATTTGCAGTTAGGACAAGAGAACTTTCGACTCCTGCCACGGATATTGTAATAAAAGCAGAAATTGTTCTTGAAAGTGATTGCGAGTGTTCTTGGACAGTGATTGAAGGGGTGAAGCTCGGAATGATTTTCGAATCGGCTAGGGGGATGTATTGGAGCAAGGTAAGTTAGTTTAAAGAATATTAAGTAGATAATTAAGAAATCTGTAAATATAAGGGTGCTATGATAATTGCCTGGTATTTTGACGTACTACTCTCTCACCAAGAGAAGGCCTATGCTCTACAGTTGGACGTATAAAGACTGCTTACATATTGACATAATTTCAGTCGACACCAAATAGACCTTAGTATGTTAGTTTCAAAGTCGCCCAAAAAGTTATTAAGTAGAGTACACGGATATAAAGTTTGATGTAGTGTCAACTGTTTTTTTTTCTGAAAACAATGACGGTAAAGGCTTGCTTCTGTTCCCATCACGATCTGGAACTTTACCGCCCTAGCAATATCGGCGGTAACTAGGTGGAGTTATAATAAACTTAACGCCCTTCCCAAAACCTACATAGGTAATCTCTGCATTATTGCGAACACTTTCAAAAGAATCATGCCGGTCTATCAATTGTATATTGAAACTGAACGTCGCATTCTTTCGCATATTTTTGTAGAAATAGAAGTTTCGGGATTTTTCTTTTAATAAAATTTTCTTTTGGTACTAAATAATATGCTTGGCACGTACTTAAGGTTAATTGAATAAATTAAATATTTATATCGTGAAAAAATGTTAATTCCTAGAGGATCTCGCAATACTTCGATTTTCATTTTCTTCAAATTCTGGTTGATCAATTTCAATTTCAATTTATTCAATGTATAACATAGTGTAGGTACCTATATACAGATCTTCGGTAGATATGAGCTCACTTTACTATGCCTACAAATGGACCTTCGCCTTAGTTGAAGTTCTTTAACTTCATGGCCTTAATAATATCTAATTTACATATCTTTAAAGTACTTTAAAATTAAAAATACCTTTCTATATTATACATCTCACATTTTCCTAATATTACACAAGACAATTTGTCACCGCTTATAGTTTTTAAAAAAAACATTAATTGAAGACAAGAACATTACATTTTCTTGAAATTAAATAAAAATAAAGGATTTTTCTCTCAGGATTTAAAAGCGTTCAGCTCTGAAAATTCGCTATTTCGTAAATATAAAACATTAATTAAGTAGTTTGATTCTCTTGTAAGTTTGCCTACAGTTTGTACGGAAAACTTCTGTCAGAATGCATATTTTATCTCTTCTCTATCCATAGAGTTCATAAAGAATTCAAGGCTACTTTCCTGAATTTACCGCCATTGTTTTCGTAGTAGGCAAAATTTAACTTACTGCGGGGACGAGAAAAGCAATATAAGATCCAGATTTTCCGAGGCCTTGCTTGCTAACGTTAAAAATTGTGAAAAGTAAATTAAAAAAAAAAACAAACATTTAGGGCCTTTTTGCTAAGAAATTTTAAATCTACTTTTAAATCGGTTGAAGTGTTTAAGAGATAAATAAAGAAAGGCACAAACGTAACTCAGAGGCACAATTAACCGCCCACTCAAATATGCCTACTCATAGATGCGTCACTTTGTTTTTCTCAATTTCTTAATAAAGTTTTTTCGTAAGCAGTAACATTTGAACGTGAAAAACTAGCCAAGTGTAGGGCCACGCGCTGTGTAGAGTTCCGTAGAAAGAGGTGGTTTTATCTGCTTTACAGTAGGGTAGGACGGGGCTAGTTGAGCATAGTGGTAAGTTTGGCAATTGAAATATCTCAAAAACTGTACATACTCGTAGCACACTATCGCACAAATTGTGGAAAGAAACGTTTGAAGGAGAGGAACACATGCGTCCGCCAACGACAGTTTGTCTATCGAGTGAAGTACACGCTCGATTTTTTTATTTTGCGACCAAAAAGTTAAAAAAAAATGTGAATGGCAATATTTTCTCTATACGAGTCAAATATTTTCGGTTCTCATTGAAATAAGTGTTAAACTTCCATAAATTTAATATATAATATATAATATCACAGTAGAAAAGAAAAACCACAAACGTAATTTTTTGCCGTTTTTTGCTTGATATTAATAATGGCAACAGGTAGACATGAAATATTTAAATATCCCGTAAAACAAACGTGATTTTTTTTCGGTTTTTGGTTCTCAGTTGAGGACGTTTTTCCGTTCATGACGTATTTCCGGTTTCGTAGATTAAGATTCTTCTTTTTTGCTTTAAAAAATAATTTAAGCAGCCCAATTTGAAATATTCAGCCCGCTCACGAAATTATCTATTATCCCGAAAAAAAATTTAAAAAAGAACAATTCTTTTTAGGACAATGGAAATTGCGCATTTTAGAGGTGAGACTTCTGGATCAGAATTGTGCAAAGGATCGCGAAATACATTGGTTTCAAAGCACTAGATATTACGAGCGTAATCCCATTACAAGCATGACTTAGACACACGTAGTCGCTAAGCGGTCAACGACCTATTTAATGTCGACTTAGACTCCACACATCCAGTTGTCAGTTATCATATCACTAACAAATCTATGCCTACTTCCTTTGTACTTGATTGTTAATCAATAATTGCTTAGAAGACAAAGATGTCTGGTATTACATTGTAAATTAATATTAAAGGGTATTTAGAGGACGATTATGTCTAAGTGGAGTTCAACACAATAAGTAATAATTTTTATGTGGACAATTTAGCAATGTAATTAATTTAAGTGTAAATTAAAGCTTTTTTGAAAAAAAACATGAGTAATGTGTAGGCATCATGTTTATATAATTTACAACCTCTTTCTAATAAATATCTTCCGGCACTACCCCATCCATTATCCTCATCAACGAAGGTTAGCTGGAAGAAAATACTATTTAGTATTAAGCTCGCCTATGTACATAATTTTTATAGTGCAATAAAGAATTTTCATTCATTCATTCATAATGTGGAGTAAAGTAAACGAGTAGAGGCGAACAAGCTACTCCTAATATGTCACAAGATCACTACTGTCAATGATACTTACTACTCGGTATGGGGAATATTTTTCGCGTAGGTATTCAGAATGTTACAAATTCAATCTTGGCTATAAGTCCATAGATTTCTCATCCATCACTATATTCTCAGTACATTTTAGCGCGATCTTGACTTGATCAATTGCCCGTTGCTACCCTCCCCGCACACCTTACCTTCCTCCAATTTTGTGATCACCGTTCAGTACGTCTCGTCATGTGGTGTATATTATTATATTAGTGATGTGTGGTCGCATCGCTTTGCTCTATCTTACATTTTAGAGCAAAATTATCAAGCAGTTTTTCATTGATAATTTTGATTTGTAATGTTGGGATGCCTGTTATTTTTACATTGTGATTCAAAATAAGAGTATAATTTCCCAACAAGCAAGTCATATTGGTCATAGGTATTATCATTTACAAATTCAAGATAAACTTAAAAGAGATAAACTTTTGAGGGTTCAAAAAACGTCCGCGTGGGCTTTAGTTGAGGTAAATGTTTGCAAATAAGATAGGGATACTTTTAGCGCATGCGAAAGAGCTTTCATACTAACTTCGCAACCCCCTCTTACCCCCTTAGGGGATGATTTTCGAAAAATTACTTTACACGTCTTTCATGTCTTTCAATGAAGGACCTCCATGCTGAATTTCATTCGAATAACGTCAAAAACGGCAAAGTTTCATACTAACTTTACACCCCCCCTTTTTACCCCCTTAAGGAATGATTTTCGAAAAACTATTTTACTTTTTTTTTATAAATTTTAATGAAGGACCTTCATATTGAATCACATTCGAATAACTTCAAAAACGGCAAAGTTTCATACTAAGTTTGCACCCCCTTTTTTCCCTCTTAAGGGATTATTTTAAAAAATCTATTTTATACATGTTTCATAATTTGAAATGAAGAACCTTCGTACTAAATTTCATTCGAATAACTTCAAAAACGGCGACGTTTCGTACTAACTTTGAACCCCTATTTTACCCCCTTAGGGGATGAATTTTCAAAATACTTTCTTAGTGCTCCCCTACGTTACAAAAGAAACCCCTATGCAAAATTTCAAGTTTCTAACCCTTATAGTTTAGGCCCTGCGTTGATATGTCAGTCAGTCAGTCAGCTTCTCCTTTTATATATATATATATGTATAGATATATACTAGCTGTTGCCCGCGACTACGTCCGCGTGGGCTTTAGTTGAGTAAAGTGTTTGCAAATAAGATAGGGATACTTGGAGCGCATGCGAAAGAGCTTTCATACTAACTTCGCAATTCCCTCTTACCCCCTTAAGGGATGATTTTCGGAAAACTACTTTACACATCTTTCATGACTTTCAATGAAGGACCTTCATGCTGAATTTCATTCGAATAACTTCAAAAATGGCAAAGTTTCGTACTAAGTTTGCACCCCCATTTTCCCCCTTAAGAAATGATTTTTAAAAAAACATTTTTACACGTGTTTCATTATTTTAAATGAAGAACCTTCGTACCAAATTTCATTCGAATAACTTCAAAAACGGCAAAGTTTCATACTAATTTTGAACCCCCATTTTACCCCCTTAGGGGATGAATTTCCAAAAATCCTTTCTTAGTGCTCCCCTACGTTACAAAAGGAACTCCTGTGCAAAATTTCAAGTTTCTACCCCTTATAGTTTAGGCCCTGCGTTGATATGTCAGTCAGTCAGTCAGTCAGTCAGTCAGTCAGTCAGTCAGTCAGTCAGTCAGTCAGTCAGTCAGCTTCTCCTTTTATATATTATATAGATTAAGCCCAGTATGCTAAAAACCAGGTATTTAGTGCAAACCTTTTTCAGTCAGTTAAAGAACTTACAACAATGGCAGGTGGAGGCAGGTCAATAGTTACCGATATAATAAAGCTTTTGTGCGAGAAAAAGAATCTTCAATTCATGTGGAAGCTTGGCGACGTGTGGAGAGAAGAGAGACAACGAATTTATGTCACTTGAGGTCACTATTGCCGAGCGATCGGACCAATTCCTCATTAATACGGGCGATTTGGCTTCGTGGTCATCGTCGTCAGATGAAAACGGTAACATTAGTGATGAAGAGATGTCAGAAATAGTTCCACTACAATAATTATAATTGATTTCATTTTATTTTAACTTCCAATTAAAATAAACTACACATACATACATTGGTATTTTTCTTCGTCCTTAAGTGTATTATTACGAGTATAATATTAGGAATGAAATAGCACGAGCCCAGTTGTTTTGGGATTTAAAATATTTTGTAGTAGTAATAAAATAGTTATTTCACTGATATTTTCATTCAGTTGGAGTAGGCGGAGGGTTGCGGACAATGCCGAGCTAACAAAAACAAAGGGTACCCGTTGATCTGAAACTATGAAATTTGGCATGTAATATTGGCATGGCATGTGTAGACAACACTACAAATCCAGGAAAAAATCTAAAAACGGTACATTTTTAGTTAAATTCTAGTAAAATTAGTCATTGAAGTTCGGGAAAAATTGCGAGACTCGATTCCTGGGCTATTTATAATTTATAATGTAATTTTAACTACAAATTTGTACGGATCCTCGGTGGCCGAGTCCAACTCGTACTAGTCCAGTTTTTCATTATAATCCTGTGTGCTTAAAGGAATGGGCTTTTTAAAACTGCACTTATTTTACGTCCGTATTTTTGCAGAAAGAACCAACAATACAAAGAGGCAACTAAGGAGAGTCTCCGATTAATTCATCAAGATCAATGAAGATAAGGAGTTATCAATATATTTTTCTTTCCTAAACGGGATTGGTTACTGTCACTTCATCGAATAAATCCTCCATGTGATTTGGTACAAGTCAGCTTAAAGTCTGTTTTTTAATTCAATGCAAAAAAATAAACTGTCATGTTGACATATTAATACAAGCCAAGGGCTGTCAACGACTGAATGTTGCTAGTACGTAAAAACCAAATAACCCCAATTTACTTCCAAGTTAAAATTGTGTGTGCTACGTAGGTGTTTTTTTTAGACTTTCCTCTTATGAGTAATTAAATTTTAATGTCTTTGATGTGATAAGGATTTTTGTCACATGAGCCTTCTATTGACGGTAAAAATAAATCAAGCGATTAAACCTTTATATTTTATAGTGGCAACACCGCGTCATTTTTTTTGGCATCGAATTAAAAAATGGACTTTATAGGTTTAAGACCGGAATAATCATACATAGAAAGGGCTACCTACGTAGTGTTTGGATTTACAAACTAACAGAGCCTCGAGTTAGATGTTATCGATGTTAGTGCATTACAGTTTAATTACAGTTACATAGTTGGGTCACGTGACACGTTGCTTGGTTCCATTGACGCGTTGAATTACGAATACGCGTACGTGCGTTGATTTGAAGCGGCAAAGAAATTAAATCACCGCAGTCGTGCAATTATCATTGTACTACAATGCATTAGTAGTGCCCAGTTCTGTTGTAATTAAACCGCAACGAGCATTTTTCCATGCTGTTGGGTTTACTCTAACAAATTACCGTTATAAATTATTATAACGGTAACATTACCGTTATAAATTATTATAACTCTAACAAATTACCGTTATAAATTATTATAACGGTAACATTACCGTTATAAATTATTATAACTCTAACAAATTACCGTTATAAATTATTATAACGGTAATTTGTTAGAGTAAACCCAACAGCATGGAAAAAAGCTCGTTGCGGTTTAATTATATCAGAACATAGCTTCAACTTAACTTACAGGATACATTTTATGCTTTTATCTGTACTCTTGTAAGGTCTCACGCCCCGTGTCCATGTCAAGGTTTCACGAGTCTATAAATTATTATAACGGTAATAGTTACCGCCATTGTGAAAAAATATTTATGAAAAGCTATTATTAAACCAGACTCGTGAAACCTTGACACGGACACGGGGCGTGAGACCTTACAAGAGTAAGACCTTACAGATAAAAGCATAAAATGTATCCTGTAAGTTAAGTTGAAGCTATGTTCTGATATCTACGGAGAGTTCATATTCTTGGCAAGGAAATAAACTCACGCCTGTATCCCAGACGGGAAGGCAGAGACCAGGAACTGCTACTTGCCACGAATCTGACAAATCACTTTCTCGCATTTATTAGTCGTCGCATGCACAAATAAAAACACCCCCTCTTTCTACCGGAGCTCTTTACTTCGCGTGGCCTGACCCGCTCTTGGCCAGTTTTTTCCTGGGTACTCTTGCTGTCATACCTTTACAAATAACATAACAATATAACATAACATTAACATGCAGGCAGACACTTTGCTTCTGGCCCCACACTAGGATACCCTGTGTCGTGAGAACCAGAAATAGCGACGTCACAAACATGTAAACATCCAAGACCTGTTTTTTTTTATCCCCAACCGGGTTCGAACACGGGACCTCTCGCACGGTAGGCAGATGCGCTAACCACTGCGTCACAGTGGTCGTCACATACAAATACACTAAGGAAAACCAATAATTAGCAATTTCACGGCCGATAATTTTTTGTACACTCTTGTCTTGTCACTAAATCGTCAAAATTTGACAGTTAATGTACTGGAAAGTCGCTACTTTTGACGTTACAGTGCCACCATCTTATCTGTTCTCTTATCCACTATCTTCATCTTAACATTTAAGAAATTTACCTAGAAAAATGAGAATATTTTAACCCGTCTTTTAATTTTAATGAAATCTATCTATAAATCTTAGTAGGTGAATAAATAAAACAAAAAAACGGGAAACAGGATTTACAATTAATTAGTTAGTTACAATTTTGCCCACCTGAACAGATAACTTGGTGGCGCTGTATGCTGCGCGACTCGCGTCGTCGTCGTACTGCCTAGGCAGGTGATTAAAAACATTAACGGCACTTTCCTTCGGGCATTGTGGTGTCCCAAAATAACACTGGTAGCTGTTGTTTTGGGACAGGGCGATTTCAAAGATTGGTGGAGCAATATTAACGTATTTTTGTTGTTTATAACCAAAGCCTTTGATGACAAAATGTTCTTCGGCTTACAATAAAATCTTTCAGTTTCGTGTTTTGCAGTTGGTACCTAAGTATAGATAGATAGAGAACAGCGGTAGCGAGATTGGGGCACGGAAGAAGAATCATGAAAGTAGAATTAATGCAATAGAAATGTGGAAAAGGACCAATAAAAAGGACCTCAGTCCTTGAGACATATGTGTGGTGTCTGGTGTCACTTTGAATGACAGAATACGCAATAGTTTGATTAGAGAACGTTGTGGACTGAAAGAGGATTGTAGTGACTATAGTTGAGAACGGAATGTTGCATTGGCTTGGACATGCGGAGAGGATGAAGGAAGAAAGACAGACTGCCGTACTCAGAGACATTCATTAACTTTAATGGTTACTTAAGAAAGAAAAATAACACTTATATCAATACCCATAAAGACGATCATTAAAATGTTTAATGAACATTACGTTAAATGACGTCTTAGATGAGTGCGGTCGTAACGAAACAAATCTATCGAACGAATGTGAGTGAAGGGGCCGGTAAGGGGCACCCCAGGCGGGCATACTTCCACTAAATGGGTTATTTACCAACTGGACACACATGACTGGACACTCTATGAGAGAGGCGATTGTTAACCTGACTGTACCCTTTTTCTACAAAAAAACAGAGTGTGCCCAGTTGGCGAAAACATAAAAATTATTATTTCAGCTTTCACCATCTGGACACACGTAAAAATCTTGGTGTGTCCAGATGACGAAAGAATAAATAACACTAATTTGAGTTTAACCAACTCGACACAGGCGTGTCCAGTAATGTGTGTCCAGTTGGTGAATAACATATAACACAAAATAACATATTATAATAACATAAACATTTACATACAGGCCCTGTGTCGTGGGAACCAGAAACAGCGACGTCACAAACATGTAAACATCCAAGACCTGGAGTTTTTTTTTTCTCCCCAGCCGCACTGTGGGCTGGATTTCGGCTTTCATAGACATCCGATCAGTAATGTAGAAAGTGGTGACTTTTATGCCAGCATATGTTTTAAAAGACCAAATACATACCACAAAATAGTATCATTATAGTACAGACTTACAAAAGGCTCCCTGGGAATTTTTTATTAAAAAAATTGTATGGAGCCGACGTAATAATTCAATATATCTCCGGTCTCGCACAATTGGCGCAAATTATTTTTTAGGGAGTCAATCTTTGAATTATTTGGATTTTTTTGACATATTGCGTAGTGAGGCCAAAGTTGCGAAACATTTTTTTTTAAATAATCAAACCTTTTTTTTGTATTGTATCAATAGTTTAATTTTATTCCAGAATAACACGACTACAAAAATATATGAATATATTAAAAAAAATGTTTAAGTGACAATTATTGAACTTTTTAAAGAATCGTTTTTTGCGTTTTGTAAGTCTTTAGTTATTACAGTTTGGCGTCTATAACTATGGCATAATAATGAGTACGATCACCATTATTAAATATCTGTGTTGAACAAAAAATTTAAATATTAATCATTATCGGCTTAAATCTATACTGTGAAATTTGCAAACAAGTAACTAATTAAATATTAATCTTATCAATAATATTAATGTCTCAAAGTACCTATTAATTATTCACCTTTTAATCTGTTAATCTTAATGACCCAATCGTTATTTCAATATCATTTACAGATTACGTTTAGGGTAGTTAGCAAATTACTCGCAATTATAGTGGATATTTGTATGCTACCCCAATTTCTCACTAGTCAGTTGGCTTTGACGATTACAAGTGAATACATTTATCTAAAGAAAATGGAGAGTATCGTGTCGTTATAAACTTAGATTTATTCGTGATATTAAGAAGTGCAAACAAAATAACAGACTACAAATTTTTTTTCGAATCAGTGTTGTCACGATTGGACTGCAATTTATCCGAAGAAGATCCTGTGACTTTTCGGGAATTTTCGACTCGACAGACGATGGAGTTCAGCAAATCGAAAAGCGATCATATTCCGAAAGAAATATGAAAGTTGGCTGGAAACGAATATCGACTAGCCTAGCTGCATATTAAGCCAAGAGAAAGGAACTTCCACCTTGATAGCTTCAGTTTATGAAGCAGAGTCATGTACATCAACATCTTCAGTTGGAACTATGACCAAAAGAAAGCATCCACGGAAAGCTTTTGAGGATTTAGGAAGTAAGCAAGAAAAAAGAAGAAGTGGCGACTTGCACGGGTAGCACGATGATGCGAGTCACGCGTTTTGTGGCGCTTAAACGTCAGAATTTGACAGTTAATGTACTGGAAAGTCGCGACTTTTGACGTTGTCGCGCGCGACTCGCGTCCTCGTACTACCTTTGCTGGACGGTGAATGCAGTGAAGTGGTATATGCTGCTTGATCAAAACTGAAGGCGACCGGAAGGGAAATATGGCTTCTGTTATTGAATACATGATAAAGAATCAAGAGTCAGTTAGCAAATTTCAAGACGTCATGATGAAACCACCATCCACCAAGAAACTATTTACACCTCTAGAGGCTCTTGGTTTATTGCTATCACTGCATTCAACGTCAAAGTCGCCACTTCTTTTTTTCTTTTTTGCTTATTTCCTAAATTCGCAAAATTCGCCTAAATCCGCTTTCCGCGGATGCTTCCTTTTGGTCATAGTTCCAATCCCAACTGAAGATGTTGATGTAGATGACTCTGCTTCATAAACTGAAGCTATCAAGGTGGAAGTTCCTTTCTCTTGGCTTAATATGCAGCTATATTCTATTTACTGAAGCGAACGACTAAAGGTAAACAAAGACACAGCATCTCTCAAACTTACATCTCACTCAAAATAGCTCATGCAAGCAGCTTTGCTTGCATCGTTGTACTATTATGTATTCTGTGGCATCGTATACATCGGTTTGGCAGAATCAGTGTTGGGTCCGGCTCGCTCGCCCATACTATTTTCCGTTTCGTAATAACAAACACAAAAGTATAAAACAACTGGACGATGGACCAAAAAACTTTACCAATACCTTATTTACAATGATGAACAGACTAAAGATAAGTTACCTATTTTATTTTCTTTAGTCGCACTCCCATCAACAACAATGTCAATCTTACTTTTTTTTGTCTTTAATTAAAAACGAGGTTCGTAGTCAGCTCTCCATACTTCTTCCTACACTTCGCGTAGCCCATTAGCATAAAATAGTCGATCATAATCGGCCTTTAAACAAAAGTCCGTCATCTTTCCTAGTTGCGAACATATTTGGCAGCAGTAGGATCGCTTTTATTTGAGGACCACTGAAATTTTTGGTATTTTTTGGGGCATAGATCTCATAAGCAAATGGTATTTTCATGATAAAACAAAATATTAGTTAAATAAACTGCAAGTGGGGGATAAAATCAGGTAATAACAGTGTTATTGTGTTAATTGCTTAATGGTATTTATTAGGCATATCGTTTTGTCTAACTTTGCTAAATATTATGCAGTGTTATTAATGTGGCATATTGAAAAACCAAATTTTTGACATGTTGACACTTAGTCGTTCGCTTCAAAAAATAGACTGTAGGCTAGTCGATATTCGTTTCCAGCCAACTTTCATATTTCTTTCGGAATATGATCACTTTTCTATTTGCTGAACTCCATCGTCTGTCGAGTCGAAAATTCCCGAAAAGTCACAGGATCTTCTTCGGATAAATTGCAGTCCAATCGTGACAACACTGATTCGAAAAAAAATTTGTAGTCTGTTATTTTGTTTGCACTTCTTAATATCACGAATAAATCTAAGTTTATAACGACACGATACTCTCCATTTTCTTTAGATAAATGTATTCACTTGTAATCGTCAAAGCCAACTGACTAGTGAGAAATTGGGGTAGCATACAAATATCCACTATAATTGCGAGTAATTTGCTAACTACCCTAAACGTAATCTGTAAATGATATCCTCGTGAGGCCCAATGTCTTCAAGTGATCACAAAATCAATTGTTATTTTCAAGGTCGGGCCTCATGAGGCTATTGAAATAACGATTGGGCCATTAAGATTAACAGATTAAAAGGTGAATAATTAATAGGTACTTTGAGACATTAATATTATTGATGAGATTAATATTTAATTAGTTACTTGTTTGCAAATTTCACAGTATAGATTTAAGCCGATAATGATTAATATTTAAATTTTTTGTTCAACACAGATATTTAATAATGGTGATCGTACTCATTATTATGCCATAGTTATAGACGCCAAACTGTAATAACTAAGACTTACAAAACGCAAAAAACGATTCTTTAAAAAGTTCAATAATTGTCACTTAAACATATTTTTTTTTATATATTCATATATTTTTGTAGTCGTGTTATTTTTATTGCGCTAGTTATAGATGTGAAGCTAGAATAAAGTTAAACTATTGATACAATACAAAAAAAAGGTTTGATTATTAAAAAAAATGTTTCGCAACATTGGCCTCACTATGCAATATGTCAAAAAAATCCAAATAATTCAAAGATTGACTCCCTAAAAAATAATTAGCGCCAATCGTGCGAGACCGGAGATATACTGAATTATTATGCCCTATTAACCTAAATGCCCTATCTTTAAAGATGAGATTAAACGGCAAAAAGAAAGAAGGCTAAAGTTCTCCAAGTAATAACAAGATAAACTCTGTAAAACACACTAAAGAAAAATCGGCAAGAGTACAACCAGGCGTCTTTTTTGCCGAAATAACCAGTCATAAGCCAACTTTCAATAGCGAAGTAGAAATAAAAACTACACTATTAGACCTTAGTAATACCCTGATAACTGTCATGGCAAAAATAACCCAGCTGGTCGACAGCTTACAAAAACTGAATGTCTAGATATGGCTCAGTTTACCCGTAAAATATCTTATATGGAGGTCATACACTGCAATGTGTGTGGCATGAGAAACAAGTTTATGGAAATCAAACATATGATCCACCACCACGAGCCCCACGTAGTAATCCTGAATGAATGTAAATACAATTTTGAAAAGTCCAAATATGACATCTGCGGCTATGATAAAATACATGATAGTAGGGATCAGCATCTTGGCACAGCGTTATATATTAAAAAAGGATTAAGGTGGAGTCAGCAACAACTTATCCCAGGTATTGAAGAAGATTTTGGTGGTGCTCTTTTTTAAGAAGGGTGACAAAACTCTTCTTAAAAATTACAGACCCATCTCGCTCCTGAGCCATGTCTATAAGCAGTTTTTACGAGTGATCACGAATCGTCTCGCCAGGAGACTCGACGAGTTCCAGCCGCCGGAACAGGCCGGGTTTCGCGGAGGATATGGCACCGTAGACCACATTCACACAGTGAGGCAGATTATACAGAAGACCGAAGAGTATAATCAGCCCCTGTGTCTTGCTTTTGTGGACTATGAGAAGGCCTTTGACTCTGTCGAAACCTGGGCTGTTCTGGAATCCTTACAGCGATGCCAAGTAGACTGTCGTTATATCGAGGTGTTGAGATGTCTGTACGAAGCCGCCTCCATGAGTGTCCAAGTACAGGGCCAGCAGTCTAAACCTATCCAACTGCGTAGAGGAGTACGACAGGGGGATGTTATATCCCCGAAACTGTTTACAAGCGCGTTGGAAGACATGTTTAAGACGCTGGACTGGAAAGGAAAGGGCATTAACATGGTGGACATCTCGATCACCTCAGTTTTCGCAGGTCTGTTGCAAGAGCCATTTTAAAAACTTCTAAACAGTGTAGGCATAACGGTGGGCCTTGTCCAGTACCAAAAGACCATATTGAAGATTAAAGATATGATCAAAAGGGCCATCTAATAAATTATATCAAGAAGATACTCAAGTGCAAATTTCAAGCCCAAAGAATGTTTTTTCAATTTTGCATATATATTTTTTAATAACTGAAATAAATTATCATAAAAATAAAGTAATATATTTTATTCAATTTAAATTGTTTTATTTATGACTTCATATCTTATTAAAATCATGTTAGTAAAAGTGCTTGATGGTGCCGACCGACCCATATATGGGACATCATTTTCCAGCTTTTCCGGAAGTGGCAGATTTTTTAAAATATTTTTCCTGACATGCAGGAGCCATATTAAGCTATATATATAAAAATTACAATTTTCTGAGGAAAAACAAAGTTTCAGGCCTATCTGGGTTTACAACATATCAATAAATGTGCCTATGTGTCATTTAAAGAAAGGTACTGTATAACTAATTACCATTTCCTTATACAATAGACAATTATAATGTATAAGTCACAAATACAAATCGTTGTTCAGTCCTCATTCATATTGCTAATGTTAGACGCAAAAACTATATATTTTTTTAATTGTTTTTCTCCAGTCCATCCAAAAGTTGTCTGGAAGAGATAACTTTTAGTGATAAAGGCGCTGTCTTTATTAAGATTAAAAATACCAGTGTAATCTCCTTTTTTATGTACGACTAGCTGTCCCAGCAAACTACGTACCGCCAAAGTTTTCGTAATTTTTCCATATTCTCTCACCATTTAAACCATTCCTGGAATTTCCAAATATAAAAAACCAAAAATCAGCCAAATCGGTCCAGCCGTTCTCGAGTTTTAGTGAGACTAACGAACAGCAATCCTTTTTTATCCAAGAGAGGTAGGCAGAGACCAGGGACTGCGACACACAGATAATTGTCGCTTCATCAACATTAATTATTGCTCGACCGAATCGTCGACGACCTCTGTGGCGTAGTGGTTAGCGAACCTGCTTACCATGCGAGAGGTTTCGGGTTCGATTCCCGGCTCACTGTGGGCTGGATTTCGGCTTTCATAGACATCTAATCAGTAATGTCGAAAGTGGTGACTTTTATGCCAGCATATGTTTTAAAAGACCAAATACATACCACAAAATAGTATCATTATAGTACAGACTTACAAAAGGCTCCCTGGGAATTTTTTATAAAAAAAAAATGTATGGAGCCGACATAATAATTCAAGATAGATAGATAGATAGATAGTCTTTATTGTCTTTCTTTTCGAATTAATTTTACATGGCCAAAACAATGGCAGTGGATATAAATTGTAAATATATGTCCGCAGGGGATCTTACAATTTTGGTTTGTGTTCCTTAACCTAACTTAGGTCGCTAATTAAACTTAATATTTGATAACTGTTTGAAAAGAGAACTCGAGTGGGACACAGCTTAATTCCTTTAGAGTCTAGGTTGACGAGAAGGAATCGATCTCTTGTGGACCGGTTTGCACCTTTCTTGTTTACACACGTAATCAATTTCACCTATCCTTAGACTGCGCAGCATGGGATTATTTTGTCCATACCTCGTATATGCTGGACCAGGTTCATCCAGGCCTTCAAGACCCGCACTATGCAGCTTTGACAGCATATCATAATGCAGGTCGTGAACCCTAAGATGCCAAGGATCCTCGTCCAGCATTTCCCATAGATCTGCAGTAGGAAAATCCCTAGGGAATCCTGCTGCTGCTTTTAAAGCCATTCGATATTGTCTTTCGATAGCACGTAGATTGGTTTTACTAACTCTAGGTAAGAGTTGTACTATCCCATAGTCGAGTACAGGTAATAAACAAGCTTTAAGCACCAAGTGTTTAACTTCCACATCAGTTTTTGCATACCATCCGACTATTGGGGATAGAACTCCTCTTACGATCTTAGCCTTATTTATTACACATTTAACATGTTCATTCAAAGTCATGTTCTTGTCGAACCACACTCCTAGGTATCGGACGCACTTTTTGTAGGGAATTTCACTATCCTTCAACCGCACTGAAGGTTTGTAGCCGCGACCTCGATTACCAATACGGGGTTGTTTTCGTGAGAACATAATACACTCAGTTTTATCCACGTTACACTTTAGGCCCCACCTTTCGTAGTAGTCTATAATAGTTTCAGCCGCCCATTGTGCCCGTCTAGTGGCAAAGTCTGGTTGGACGGCTGCATTGAGTATACACAAATCATCGGCATATTGTGAAATCATTTCACCGGCCACCCCTGTTTTCTCAATATCGCTTACGTACAGGCAAAAAATTAGGGGTCCGAGAATCGGGGAACCCCGTGAGGTACATATTTTTCTTCTCCCGTCGTGGTTCTGAATCTCTCACGTATTTTACGTTCACTGAGGTAGTTTTCAAGGAGCTTGATTATATTGTTGCTAATATTTTTATTTTGTAGCTTTTTAAATAGCCCTTTATGATTAATAGAGTCAAAGGCCTTTGACAGGTCGGTGGAGATCATAGCAACACTGTGATTTTGTTCAAGTGCATCACATATGTATTTTCCGGTACGTAGGATTTGCGTGCCGGTTCCTTTACCTCTCATAAAACCATGCTGAAAATCTGGGATAATTTTTTCAACTTCTTTGAGAGTTCGATTGTACATTATTCTCTCACAAACCTTACCCATGATATTGAGCAGAGTGATAGGCGTATATGATGTTGCGCTCTTAAAGTTCTTGCCACTTTTGTGTATAAAGATACATTCACCCAGCTTCCATTACTTTGGGTAGTATCCTGTTGTAAGTGTGTCATTTATAATTTTTCGGATATGGTTCCACAAAATTTGACCACCGTACTTGATGGCGTCTATACGGATACGGTCTGGTCCTGGCGCTTTATTGTTTTTGAACGAATAGATGGCTCTTTTTACTTCGTCCAGATCAGCTACAGGAATCGGCTGGAATGGTGTTGTGTTTTCCGTGGATGAGTCTTCTTCTGCTATATCAGCTTCAGTTACTATGGCAGATTGTATCAAAGAATCTAGGGTATCTAGTTCACTGTTGCAGTTATCTAGCATAGGCAATCTTTGCACTGGCCTTTTCAAGCTCTTTTGAATTCGCCACATCTTTTCCCTATTGTTGTGACGACTCTCAATTATCTTCAGCCACTTTTTTTTCCTTCTGTTGCATCAATAGGTTTGTGACAAGCTTCTTTTTCTCATTGTACATGCGTCTACTGTCAGGTCTCCCATTTCTTTTGGCTTTGCGTTTGGCTTCATTTTTTTCTTTGATGGCTCGCTGTATTTCCAGAGGCAATAAATAGTTCTTTTCGATCTACAGTTTTCAGCGGAACGCATTCATCTAGGGCATTTTTGATTACTTGTTCGAGCTTCTCAATCTCGTCTTCTATTTGTTGATCTGTACAGATTTCGAATTGCGGGTCAATGTTATTTTCAAAGAAATCGAGGTATTCTTTTTTGGTCTGTTTGTTTATGACTAGTTGTTTCATATCACGGATCTGGCTAGTTTCTTGTTCTGTTTGTACTTGCAATGTAATTATCCAGGGTACATGATCTGAGGCGATGGATTCGATTTGTTTTGCTCTTATATCTATATCATATTTAAATTTACCAGTTGCTATAGCCGCGTCTAACATGTTGTTTCCTCTGTGCATTGGCCTTGATGGGACATCTGCATGAATCAAAGTACACTCGTAGTTTAATATAGCCCTCTCTATGTGTTTTCCTGCACCCACCGTTCTAGTGTGTCCAAGTTGCGTCATCTTAAGATTAAGATCCCCAATGGTTAAACAGTCAATGTCATCAAGTAAGGATTCAAGTTCTCTCCTCAGTTGTCTATAATTGACATGTGGAATATCATCATCATCATCATCATCAGGCTATATTAGTCCACTGCTGGACATAGCCCTCCCCTAATGAGCGCCATAGCGCCCTGTCTTCAGCTTGCCGCATCCAGCATCTGCCTGCAGTCCTTCGCAGATCGTCATCCCACCTGGTTAGAGGGCGTCCTACACTACGTTTGCCGAGTCGCGGTCTCCACTCAAGAACACGTTTACCCCAGCGGTTGTCGGTTCTTCGCGAAATATGGCCAGCCCACTGCCACTTCAGCTTGCTAATTCTCTGAGCTATGTCGATAACTTTGGTTCTCTGTCGGATGTATTCGTTACGAATCTTATCCTTCAAAGAAACTCCGAGCATAGCTCTCTCCACAGCTCACTGAGCGACTTTAAACTGGTGGACCAACCCTTTCGTGAGTGTCCATGTCTCGGCTCCGTAGGTCATAACAGGTAGGACACACTGATTGAAAACTTTCGTTTTCAAGCATTGCGGTATGGATGACGAGAAGACTCGACGTAGTTTCCCAAACGCTGCCCAACCCGGCCTGTTCCGGCGCCAGGAGACTCGACGAGTTCCAGCCGCCGGAACAGGCCGGGTTTCGCGGAGGATATGGCACCATAGACCACATTCACACAGTGAGGCAGATTATACAGAAGACCGAAGAGTATAATCAGCCCCTGTGTCTTGCTTTTGTGGACTATGAGAAGGCCTTTGACTCTGTCGAAACCTGGGCTGTTCTGGAATCCTTACAGCGATGCCAAGTAGACTGTCGTTATATCGAGGTGTTGAGATGTCTGTACGAAGCCGCCTCCATGAGTGTCCAAGTACAGGGCCAGCAGTCTAAACCTATCCAACTGCGTAGAGGAGTACGACAGGGGGATGTTATATCCCCGAAACTGTTTACAAGCGCGTTGGAAGACATGTTTAAGACGCTGGACTGGAAAGGAAAGGGCATTAACATAAACGGCGACTACATCTCGCACCTGCGATTCGCAGACGACATTGTCTTAATGGCGGAGTCGCTAGAGGAGCTGAATCAGATGCTGGCCGGCCTAGCTTCAGCCTCGCGACGTATCGGTCTTGGCATGAATTTGGATAAAACCAAAGTCATGATCAATGGCCACATTGATCCAATACCGGTCGTCGTAGAAGGTCACCTTCTCGAAATTGTTTCCGAATACACTTACCTGGGGCAGATTCTGCAGTTAGGTAAAAACAATTTCGAGAAGGAGGCCAAGAGGAGGATCCAGCTGGGCTGGGCAGCGTTTGGGAAACTACGTCGAGTCTTCTCGTCATCCATACCGCAATGCTTGAAAACGAAAGTTTTCAATCAGTGTGTCCTACCTGTTATGACCTACGGAGCCGAGACATGGACACTCACGAAAGGGTTGGTCCACCAGTTTAAAGTCGCTCAGCGAGCTGTGGAGAGAGCTATGCTCGGAGTTTCTTTGAAGGATAAGATTCGTAACGAATACATCCGACAGAGAACCAAAGTTATCGACATAGCTCAGAGAATTAGCAAGCTGAAGTGGCAGTGGGCTGGCCATATTTCGCGAAGAACCGACAACCGCTGGGGTAAACGTGTTCTTGAGTGGAGACCGCGACTCGGCAAACGTAGTGTAGGACGCCCTCTAACCAGGTGGGATGACGATCTGCGAAGGACTGCAGGCAGATGCTGGATGCGGCAAGCTGAAGACAGGGCGCTATGGCGCTCATTAGGGGAGGGCTATGTCCAGCAGTGGACTAATATAGCCTGATGATGATGATGATGATGATATTCCACATGTCAATTATAGACAACTGAGGAGAGAACTTGAATCCTTACTTGATGACATTGACTGTTTAACCATTGGGGATCTTAATCTTAAGATGACGCAACTTGGACACACTAGAACGGTGGGTGCAGGAAAACACATAGAGAGGGCTATATTAAACTACGAGTGTACTTTGATTCATGCAGATGTCCCATCAAGGCCAATGCACAGAGGAAACAACATGTTAGACGCGGCTATAGCAACTGGTAAATTTAAATATGATATAGATATAAGAGCAAAACAAATCGAATCCATCGCCTCAGATCATGTACCCTGGATAATTACATTGCAAGTACAAACAGAACAAGAAACTAGCCAGATCCGTGATATGAAACAACTAGTCATAAACAAACAGACCAAAAAAGAATACCTCGATTTCTTTGAAAATAACATTGACCCGCAATTCGAAATCTGTACAGATCAACAAATAGAAGACGAGATTGAGAAGCTCGAACAAGTAATCAAAAATGCCCTAGATGAATGCGTTCCGCTGAAAACTGTAGATCGAAAAGAACTATTTATTGCCTCTGGAAATACAGCGAGCCATCAAAGAAAAAAATGAAGCCAAACGCAAAGCCAAAAGAAATGGGAGACCTGACAGTAGACGCATGTACAATGAGAAAAAGAAGCTTGTCACAAACCTATTGATGCAACAGAAGGAAAAAAAAGTGGCTGAAGATAATTGAGAGTCGTCACAACAATAGGGAAAAGATGTGGCGAATTCAAAAGAGCTTGAAAAGGCCAGTGCAAAGATTGCCTATGCTAGATAACTGCAACAGTGAACTAGATACCCTAGATTCTTTGATACAATCTGCCATAGTAACTGAAGCTGATATAGCAGAAGAAGACTCATCCACGGAAAACACAACACCATTCCAGCAGATTCCTGTAGCTGATCTGGACGAAGTAAAAAGAGCCATCTATTCGTTCAAAAACAATAAAGCGCCAGGACCAGACCGTATCCGTATAGACGCCATCAAGTACGGTGGTCAAATTTTGTGGAACCATATCCGAAAAATTATAAATGACACACTTACAACAGGATACTACCCAAAGTAATGGAAGCTGGGTGAATGTATCTTTATACACAAAAGTGGCAAGAACTTTAAGAGCGCAACATCATATACGCCTATCACTCTGCTCAATATCATGGGTAAGGTTTGTGAGAGAATAATGTACAATCGAACTCTCAAAGAAGTTGAAAAAATTATCCCAGATTTTCAGCATGGTTTTATGAGAGGTAAAGGAACCGGCACGCAAATCCTACGTACCGGAAAATACATATGTGATGCACTTGAACAAAATCACAGTGTTGCTATGATCTCCACCGACCTGTCAAAGGCCTTTGACTCTATTAATCATAAAGGGCTATTTAAAAAGCTACAAAATAAAAATATTAGCAACAATATAATCAAGCTCCTTGAAAACTACCTCAGTGAACGTAAAATACGTGAGAGATTCAGAACCACGACGGGAGAAGAAAAATATGTACCTCACGGGGTTCCCCGATTCTCGGACCCCTAATTTTTTGCCTGTACGTAAGCGATATTGAGAAAACAGGGGTGGCCGGTGAAATGATTTCACAATATGCCGATGATTTGTGTATACTCAATGCAGCCGTCCAACCAGACTTTGCCACTAGACGGGCACAATGGGCGGCTGAAACTATTATAGACTACTACGAAAGGTGGGGCCTAAAGTGTAACGTGGATAAAACTGAGTGTATTATGTTCTCACGAAAACAACCCCGTATTGGTAATCGAGGTCGCGGCTACAAACCTTCAGTGCGGTTGAAGGATAGTGAAATTCCCTACAAAAAGTGCGTCCGATACCTAGGAGTGTGGTTCGACAAGAACATGACTTTGAATGAACATGTTAAATGTGTAATAAATAAGGCTAAGATCGTAAGAGGAGTTCTATCCCCAATAGTCGGATGGTATGCAAAAACTGATGTGGAAGTTAAACACTTGGTGCTTAAAGCTTGTTTATTACCTGTACTCGACTATGGGATAGTACAACTCTTACCTAGAGTTAGTAAAACCAATCTACGTGCTATCGAAAGACAATATCGAATGGCTTTAAAAGCAGCAGCAGGATTCCCTAGGGATTTTCCTACTGCAGATCTATGGGAAATGCTGGACGAGGATCCTTGGCATCTTAGGGTTCACGACCTGCATTATGATATGCTGTCAAAGCTGCATAGTGCGGGTCTTGAAGGCCTGGATGAACCTGGTCCAGCATATACGAGGTATGGACAAAATAATCCCATGCTGCGCAGTCTAAGGATAGGTGAAATTGATTACGTGTGTAAACAAGAAAGGTGCAAACCGGTCCACAAGAGATCGATTCCTTCTCGTCAACCTAGACTCTAAAGGAATTAAGCTGTGTCCCACTCGAGTTCTCTTTTCAAACAGTTATCAAATATTAAGTTTAATTAGCGACCTAAGTTAGGTTAAGGAACACAAACCAAAATTGTAAGATCCCCTGCGGACATATATTTACAATTTATATCCACTGCCATTGTTTTGGCCATGTAAAATTAATTCGAAAAGAAAGACAATAAAGACTATCTATCTATCTATCTATCTTGAATTATTATGTCGGCTCCATACATTTTTTTTTTATAAAAAATTCCCAGGGAGCCTTTTGTAAGTCTGTACTATAATGATACTATTTTGTGGTATGTATTTGGTCTTTTAAAACATATGCTGGCATAAAAGTCACCACTTTCGACATTACTGATTAGATGTCTATGAAAGCCGAAATCCAGCCCACAGTGAGCCGGGAATCGAACCCGAAACCTCTCGCATGGTAAGCAGGTTCGCTAACCACTACGCCACAGAGGTCGTCGACGATTCGGTCGAGCAATAATTAATGTTGATGAAGCGACAATTATCTGTGTGTCGCAGTCCCTGGTCTCTGCCTACCTCTCTTGGATAAAAAAGGATTGCTGTTCGTTAGTCTCACTAAAACTCGAGAACGGCTGGACCGATTTGGCTGATTTTTGGTTTTTTATATTTGGAAATTCCAGGAATGGTTTAAATGGTGAGAGAATATGGAAAAATTACGAAAACTTTGGCGGTACGTAGTTTGCTGGGACAGCTAGTCGTACATAAAAAAGGAGATTACACTGGTATTTTTAATCTTAATAAAGACAGCGCCTTTATCACTAAAAGTTATCTCTTCCAGACAACTTTTGGATGGACTGGAGAAAAACAATTAAAAAAATATATAGTTTTTGCGTCTAACATTAGCAATATGAATGAGGACTGAACAACGATTTGTATTTGTGACTTATACATTATAATTGTCTATTGTATAAGGAAATGGTAATTAGTTATACAGTACCTTTCTTTAAATGACACATAGGCACATTTATTGATATGTTGTAAACCCAGATAGGCCTGAAACTTTGTTTTTCCTCAGAAAATTGTAATTTTTATATATATAGCTTAATATGGCTCCTGCATGTCAGGAAAAATATTTTAAAAAATCTGCCACTTCCGGAAAAGCTGGAAAATGATGTCCCATATATGGGTCGGTCGGCACCATCAAGCACTTTTACTAACATGATTTTAATAAGATATGAAGTCATAAATAAAACAATTTAAATTGAATAAAATATATTACTTTATTTTTATGATAATTTATTTCAGTTATTAAAAAATATATATGCAAAATTGAAAAAACATTCTTTGGGCTTGAAATTTGCACTTGAGAATCTTCTTGATATAATTTATTAGATGGCCCTTTTGATCATATCTTTAATCTTCAATATGGTCTTTTGGTACTGGACAAGGCCCACCGTTATGCCTACACTGTTTAGAAGTTTTTAAAATGGCTCTTGCAACAGACCTGCGAAAACTGAGGTGATCGAGATGTCCACCATTCGTATGATACAATTGCCATGTCCATACTATGGCAGAATAGACGAAAGTACAATTGTTTGCCTTTGAGGCAAGTTCGGTATAGGCTTATGTTCTGATCAGATCGATCAACGCCTCCCATATTCTCATTTTATGTTTTGACAATAAATTATGCGGTTGGACAATCTGTATATATTTTTTTCAATTGTTTAGAGAAAAGCCTCGTTTTTTGTAATGGCACAACAGACGGAATATCATCTTCACTATCTGAGTCAGAACTAGACCAATTGCCATGATAAACCTGTGCAGGTGCACGTAAGAGACGTAACTTGGTAAATTCGGTGTGGTGATATTATCCTCTTCTCCAGAATCTTCGTCGGTAACAACAGCACTTGATCTGGTGTCTCAAATGTGATGCACTTTGAGACTAGATCATCATTATTCTCTAATTCATTAAAATTTCATGTAACGATAATGTTTTCAAGCTGAAATAAAAAAACATATTGCTTGACAGAAATACTACTGTTGTGGCGACGAACCCATGTATGGGTTATTGTAATATTCGGCAAAATAAAAGTAAAATAAATGCAAATTATTTAAATTTTCTTTGTAATATAAATATTGCAATCTTTCATACTTCACATTTTTAATATCATATTGTAGAAAAAATGCAGAAAATGTTATATAATCTTACTTTTTTGAAGTCATGTTTCACACTTTCGAAAACGGAGGTTTTCATTTGCCAAAAAGAACTAGATGTTATAAAATTCAGTACGTACTTATCAGCACAGTTAACAGTCATTAACTTACGATTCTAAAAGTATGTTTCAACTGTAATAATAATGTCATACAAAGATGGGAGATTTTTTTATTTCTCGAAACCCATGTATGGGTTGGTCGGTCTAATTGGGTTAAATAATTTGTATTTAGTAACTTTTATTTCTTATTCAGTGAAACAAACACAGGTTAATTTGAAACTTCGTGTGGAAGCCGTAATTATTCAAATAGATTTGGTCAGATTTTCCACATATTGTTAAGCTTTGGCGACATTTTCCAGCGTCAAACATTTATTTTAGGAAGTCTCGCCTTCTGAGGTTGACAATTCAACATACTAATCTGCGCTTTGCGACTTTTTAGTAGTCCTTTTAGGCTTGTTTTTGTTTATATTATCTCACAAATATTATAAAGGCGAAAGTTTATGAGTGTTTGTTACTTCTTCACGTCCAAACGGCTGAAGCGATTTTAATTAAATTTGGCATGGAGTTAGCTGACACCCTGGATTAACACATAGGCTACGTTTCACTGCGGAAATGTATCTGCGGAAATGTAAATAGTTATTATTTTTACTGTTAATACACCATTTATTTTCCCAAATAAACCGCGGGTAGCACCTCGGGGAACAGCTAGTAAAATATATTGCAGCCAATAATAACAATCGACGACCTCTGTGGCGTAACGGTTAGCGCATCTGCTTACCATGCGAGAGGTCCCGGGTTCGATCCCCGGCTGGGGAGAAAAAAAAACTCCGGGTCTTGGATGTTTACATATTTGTGACGTCGCTGTTTCTGGTTCCCACGACACAGGGTCTCCTAGTGTGGGGCCAGAAGCAATGTATGGGCATGTATGTAAATGTTTATGTTTAACATACGTCCCACTATAGAGAATAGGCCTTCCGTCATAGACAGATAGTGTGGGGCTTAATCACCACGCGTGCCCACTTAATTAAACCTAAATAAATCTATGAACAAATGAACCCAAATCCCATGAACTGATATTCTTAGACAAAGATTGATGTTTAGTGTGAATAAGTGCGTGTGTGTGAGTGTGAGATATTTTTTTCTTTTATTATAACTTTTACGTGTGCAATAAAGAAAGCAAGAAAGTAAAGTGCACACCCCGCGGTCGCCCTATATACAGCAAAAGTGAAGTACGGCTTAAATGTAAATGGGGGTAATAGCGCAGAGGAACGAGTGTCCAGGGCAGCTACTTGCCGCATATTTCATGTCAGTGCAGAGTTATGCCGGCAGTACGTTTATCATGTCTGCCCGCTGAATGCAGATCCTGTTAAGCTATGATGACAATTCCTATGCTAAACACGACCAAGGAGCGTATAATCCCGACTTACGTTAGGACACTTGTTTAGAACAATAAGTGCAAGAAAGAAAGAAGACATTTATCAAAAATTGTCACAGAAACACAATGTAGAAAAGTACAGTCGACAGCACATCATCCTATACAACCATGCAGTCTACTCCGTTGCTATGTGCTATGGATGACATAACACCAGCAAAAAATATTTTTATTTGGGATCATAATATTTTTTTGGCACCCGGACCGTAACACAATATACCTATAATCCATTTATCTATACTTGCCTTTTTTCCAAACTTTAAACGACACTAAATCAAAAAACTTTAGCGGTAGAAAACTCGAAACAGTTTGCAAATTTAGTACTAGCTAGCACTAAATTAGTAGACTGTTTCGAGTTTTCTACCGCTAAGGGTTTTTGATTTAGTGTCGTTTAAAGTTTGGAAAAAAAGTCGGTAAATTTGCCGAATCACGGCTCCACCTCGAAAGTGCTCCAAATTTTTTTTCTATTGTTTTTCACCACTAATACAGAGTATCCCGAGTAATATTGAGGAGGCGCATGGCTTTGGACCCGTAAAAAAAAAACAAAAGGCAAGGTAAGAACGCATCAAAGTCGAGTCTGTTTTCGATCTTACATAGAGAACCTAACGCTCCGACGCACAGTGGTCCCATCTTGAAAATCCGTGGACTTAGGGTCGAAAGTCAGAATTCCGGTCTGATTTTTTTATATGTGGTGGACAGTTATACGCCTAGTAATAGTTGTGGGGAAAACTTTTTTGAGAAATTGATACTTTACCAGAAAAAAAATAATCAAGTTTTTTTTGTATGGAGAAATTAACCTTTTATTTTTTTTCTTTTTTTGTTTCAACTTGTTTAGCCTATGACTTTAATATTACAATAGTATAAGTTATGGCCAACCCAGAAAAAATATAATCTACAGCCGTCACTTGCCGCCGCGCGAGATTTCGATCGCGAAACATAGCTAATTTTTTTCATACATTTTACTAAGAATTTACCATCATGCTCGACATTTCAGTTGTCTGTATGTCACTGCCTCAATTAAAAACCAAATGACAATATTATTTCCTCAAAAACAGTTCAAGGTAAACATTTAGCATTTTTTTATTATTAAAAGGTAATTTGTTTTTTGTCCAGCTTTAACCATAAGATTACGAAAATGTTTAATAACTTTTAGGTCAGCTCCCCAAAATGTACCAATTACCACTTATCTACCACTTTAAGTATCTACCTGAAGTTTCTGGGTAACGCTAATGCTGTTAGTGCGCGAATAAATGAGTCAACTACGAAAGTAAGCTTCCGTTGATCACTGTGCTCTGATCGGTCGTCATAACTACTATCGCAGACTGCTGACGACCAATCAGAGCCCAGTATCGTGGACAATAGCTCTTCGCTTATATTGCTGGTACTGAATATGACATCGGATTGAAATTAATTTATATGACCTATCTATTACTATGCTTCCGTTGACTACCTTGCTTGCGCAAATTTTGTTGTGTGTTCTCTGCTATTGTATTTATATTATACAAAGTATTGCAGTAGCATTATTGAATCTGCATCCTAGCTGCTCAGATTAGACACTGTGAATAGGTATGGCGAAATCAAACTTTCATTCATAAATCGATTCACGTTCATGAATCGATGATCGTCTTCTTATATAGAAACAAAGCCATTGTGGAGGTAAGTCGGCAATGAGAGGATTTTTATACGATAAGTTGTGCATTGCTGCACGAAATGAACCCCCTTAGCTATTATGACAGTGATGTCATAATAGCTAAGGGGGTTCATTGATGAGCTCCTATTAATGAGCTCTCTGGTTTTAGCGTTGATGTCGAAAACAAACATAGATTTATCTTCTGAATCCTTGACTATTGCAGTGTTCTCCTTATCGAATAGAAGCTAGGTCACTACATCTACAGCATCAGGATTCTTGCTTAGATGGTCCACAATCTTAGCTAATGCAAGTTTGCCTTTTTTTTTAACTTTGATGTGAACATGTATTGCAACTCTTCTGCCGTCACAAGAGGGTCGGAGCGTCTTTTTTTCTGTTTCTCACTCAACACTTTAAAATCCATCCATATTTTGTGGTTTTGTAGATGCTCCTGCTTCCGCAGTGCAGATGGATGCTATTAGACTTTTTGTCGGCGTTAGATCTGGAAGTTCCAATGGCTCTGCTGAAGTTTCCATCATCATCTTCAAATCTACAGAGTCACGAGTTAGCCACGTGATGCTTGTCTCTAACCACGTGCGGTTCACTTCACGGTACAGAAATGTTTTCTGACATCTGTTTCTTTCATTCCACTTTTTAAATAGACATGTCGTGAAAAGTCGGGAGAATTCTGTGATTTTAGCTTGGTCTTATTGGGATATTTCGACTGATATTTCAGAAACTATAACTTTGTATAAATACTGAAAATTGTTCAAATTGCCACCACTATCGCGAAGTTTGATACAGGTCGATATTTATGTGTAAAATCCAGAAATAACACTTCCTTGACACACTAACTTCACTTCAAAATAAAAATATTTAAAACTTTTGCAGTCAAGCGTCGGGAGCAGAATGAAACAAATTTCGACATGATTTAAAAATAAAACCCTAATTAGTTGTCATGTAAACCAATCAGAGCCCAGAATCACATAAGTACTATCCGCGATACTGGGCTCTGATTGAATAAGAATAAGAATTGGTCGTCAGCAGTGTGCGACAGCAGCAATCAGAGCACAGTGAACAACGGAAGCTTGGTATCGTAGATGACGCATTTGTTTGTGCACTAACTTATTTACCCAAAAACTTCAGGTCGATACTTAAAGTGGTAGATAAGTTGTAGTTAGAACTGTTTGGGGTGCTGACCTAAAAGTTATTAAACATTTTCGTAATGTTTTTGTTACAGCTGGACAAAAAACAAATTACCTTTAAATAATAAAAAAAATGCTAAAAGTTTACCTTGAACTGTTTTTTGAGGAAATAATATTTTCATTTGGTTTTTAATTGAGGCAGCGACATACAGACAACTGAAATGTCGAGCATGATGGTACATTCTTAGTAAAATGTATGAAAAAAATTAGCTATGTTTTGCGATCGAAATCTCGCGCGGCGGCAAGTGACGGCTGTAGATTATATTTTTTCTGGGTTGGCCATGACCTATACTATTGTAATATTAAAGTCATAGGCTAAACAAGTTGAAACAAAAAAAGAAAAAAAATAAAAGGTTAACTTCTCCATACAAAAAAAACTTAATTTTTTTTTTTCTGGTAAAGTATCAATTTCTCAAAAAAGTTTTCCCCACAACTATTGCTAGGCGTATAACTGTCCAACACATATAAAAAAATCAGACCGGAATTCTGACTTTCGACCCTAAGTCCACGGATTTTCAAGATGGGACCACTGTGCGACGCGCTCCGTTTCGCTACGCGCGTCGTCGCACCTATATTTCTGTTGTCACGTATTCTTTATACTCTGTATTAGTGGTGAAAAACAATAGAAAAAAAATTTGGAGCACTTTCGGTAGTAGCTGTTTTAAGGTGGATTATTGATGTATGGTGTTTTTATTAATTTCTATGGGGTTCCATAGCATGCGCCACCATATTATTGCATGGTACACCATTACCGAGTGATAAAAAGCAGTAAAAAAGCCGTGGAGCCGTGATTCGGCAAATTTACCAAAAAGTCAAGTATAGATAAATGGAGTGTATAGGAGTCGTTGCATGTCACTTGAGCGCTAAGCATATTATTTTGTCTTTACATTCCGGATAAAACAAACATACCTTTGTTGTATCCAGAATAAAGTTATGTTGGTAGCACTTTAATTTTATATTTGATTGCTTCAACCTAATGCAGACATTTGTGGAAATGAGAATTAAAAAATCTCTCGTTTCTATTTGTATGTAACTCATTCTTTGGTTTCTCAAATCTATTTGTCTAGATAGACACCGCATTTGGCGCATTATGTGCGCTAGTTGTGCAGATTACTGCTGCATATAGGGCGCTTTCCACTGCTAACTACCGGTTGCGTTGGTAACATCCAACGTTATTTACGTAATCGATGTATACCCAGCTTAGCAAATTAATGTACCTAAAAGCGAGATGAATCCATAATTCCATTCTTATAAATATTCTAAGCTAGCTGCCCCTGCGACTTTGTTAGCGTTGGACTGGAATATAAAGTAGGTATCCTTACCCCTTATGCCCGATCCCAATAACCTACCAGCCAGCTACCACCAGTTAAAATGTTAACTAATGATAGGCCACTCAATAGAAAAGAAAAACGGAACATTTCAATATCGCGTTGACAGCTGTCGGTTATCTGTAAAGTGTATCCAAATATTACAGTCTTATCATGTAAACAATTATGGCGGAATGGGTAACCATAGGCTACTATAGTGCTGTGATGTATGTTGGAAAATGTCGATGTCGGTAAATTTATTATGGTGCATTTCTGCACTGCATTTCTGAATATATTCTCCTTGTAGTTATGCAAAACAATATCCAACCGCAAATACAGTAGACGCGTTTATCATCATCAACCCATTATGTCCCCACCGAGGGGTACGGGTCAGACGAAACACACAATTAAATATTTATTTCATTCCACACTCAAAAACAAACCCTCATTGTCATGCAATAGGCTCTAGTCTGTGGATTCGAATCTCTAATTCAACCTCTCGACAGCGTTGCCAGAAAGTTACAAAAGTAACATTTTACGTTACTTTTGTCCCTCCTTTGTTACCTCGATGTTACACGACCCAATATGTAACTTTTGTGTTACTTCATCTCCATTAATATACTATGATAGCTTTTTTTCATATTCATTGATGACAAACCAGGTTATAGTATTGAAAGACATTCTTAAATTGGTTGAACAAACATCATTGATTGTACGTTATGTTTTTTCTTTTTGAACATCGCCAGTCTTTCCATCAACAAATTATTAAGATTTTTTCGAATGAAACAAGAAACTTATTTTACTTTTTGTGTAATAAACTGCCATAATAAAGTATTGTGTCAGTTTCTACAATAAAAAAAAAGGTTATGTTATTTTTCTCGAGAAATGTTACTTTCTGATCTGCCTCGTGTTATATTTGACTATCTGCCACTGGCAACACACTCGACTCAACCAAAAGTCCAAAACACAAACCAACCAACATTGGGGAAATCCCCGTCCAATAAGTAATGCGTTCGGTTCATTCCGAATAGTGCCAACCGATTTAAATAGCGTTCGATTTGCTATTTTGCAAACAGTTAGTTACGTTATTTTAGTCGCATAGATTTGCTTTCAAATGAAAAAAAACATCCACCTTTTGTACACTATTTTTTTAGTGCAATAAAGAATTCATAATATTACTATTATTATTATTTTGAGTCACTTATAGATAGTTGAAACAATTTTTATTCCAGGGATCCGTTTGCGAATTATTAAGTGCTTTTAAGTGCAAATTTTACTTGAGTTAATAAAATTTCGTAATCTTGAAAAAGCCTGCTTCAGAAAAAAAACAGTTTTTTTAAAATGTTTTTTTCACCGTTTTTTTTAGCTCAGAAAAAATACCGATTTTAATCATCACGGTACCTCGACCAGTAATAAGTAAGTAAGACTAGACAGTCTGACAAGCGAGTCCTGGGACGCGATTTATTTCGAATTCTTCATATGGCCACAATATGACTGTCAAACTTAGGTATTTCAGCTGCAAGTAGTACAGCCCAAACAGTTTGATACTCGTCCGAAATTTAGACAAGAAAAAAACTTTTCAACATAATTTTACCTATGTTTTAGTATATACTCGTATGTACCTACATACTAAACCGTAGGTAAAATTATGTTTAAAATAATGTTTTAAAGCAAACATGAATTATTTCTTGTTGTAAGGTCTGTCGGATGACGAAAATGTTAAACGTCAGATCGAAGACTTAGTCGAAAAACTCAAAGATGTTGAGAAAAAAGATATGAATCAGGTTTTGATTATGGCTCCGCATTAAATGTTTATAAGTTTATGTGGTGCATCTTTATTATCCCTGTTTTTGGTGGAGTGGAAATGTTGGTTTTGATGTAATTAATGTTTTCGTTTTGTTTAGATTTATTTACGTTTGGACAAAATTCATTGGAGACTCCAAACTAATTAAACAAATAATCAAGTTAAGCAAAAGTATCAAGATGGTTTATATTCAGACTATATGCAGGGTTATCAACTAAAAGATTTTTAAATTTCCCGCCAAAGGCTTCAGCCACGACTCACTTGTCGCACTCTATCATCCTTGACCTCAAGTTTGTATCGATACGGAATAACGTCCAGCCCTAGGCACCATAGGCAAGACAGAGTAATGTTAGGCTTGTAAGTTTGAGGTTTTGGCGAATTCAATTAGTTTTCTGCAAAAAATATTAGTTTTACGATGAAATTGACGTATTATTACAAAAATAATGGTATTGCACGTGATTACCCAGACGCTACAATAATTATCTACTAGCTATTGTGTGTGATTATACAGGGAATGCGTATTTTTCTTCCGGTAAGTGGTTTGTTTACATGATAAGACTGTAATATTTGGATACACTTTAGATAGGTTATTGGAACCGGGCATTAATCAAGGTAATAGCCTATTTCTGTTCTAAATCTCATCCCCTAAGACCTTTTAACGGCTCTGAATGCGCTATCAGTTTCCACTTATAACAATTCAACGAACCCGGTTCCATTTTAACAATTCAATAAATCAGCCGAATCTGTACAAGGTATATTAATTATAGTCCTGGTATTCAAATTTATAGGCACATAATTATTATAAATAATTCAAGAATCGAGTCTCGCAGTTTTTTCGAGCTTTTCCCGGACAAAGAATAATAATAATTAATATTATTATTTATTAATTAATAAATACATTATTATTTAGTTCTAAGTGTATAGTTTTAAGTTTCTTTCCTGTATTTGTAGTGTAGGACCATATTACATGCCCAATTTTTTTATTGGGTAATTCCCAAAAAATGGATCAAATTGTATAATTTCTTTGGCGAATTTATTTTATATTAACTTAATAAAAAGTAACATATATATTGTAGGTTTATTGGCCCTTAGGATTGTATTGTAACATTATGTAGGTTTCGGTGGCATCTACTACAATATATTATGTTACTTTTTATTGAGTTGATATGAAAAAAAATGCGCCAAAGAAATTATGCAGTTCTCATAATCACCCAGTTGTAGGTAAATGGAAAGTACTTTATTCATTCTGATTTTCTTGAGTGTCAAAATATACGTTTTTGGCAGCGTAAACGGCCGTTTTTTTTCAGGTGAACTTAGAAATTTGATTTTTCCGCTGCTTCAAGGGATTGTAAACTTGACTAAAATCCGTTTTTTCATTCGATGCAAAAAAAATGACGCGGTGGTACCGCTATAAAATAATTTATTGGTTTACTCGGTAGATTTTTTTTTACCGTGAATAGAAGACTCGTGTGACCAAAATCCTTATCATAGGAGCTAAAAAAAACAGCTACGTAGCACAATCAATTTTTACTTGGAAGTAAAATGGGGTTATTTGGTTTCTGCGTACTAGCAACATTCAGACATTGACAGCCTTTGGATTGTATTGAGATGTCAACGTGATAGTTTTATTTTTTTGCATTGAATTAAATAACAGACTATATATGGTTTTAAATTTAACCGGGTACTTAAACTCGTTCCCGAGATAAAGGGTCTTGCGAGGCAGGCGGACGGACGGATGGACGGACGGACAAAAAAGGATTCCATTTTTTTCATTTTGAAGTACGGATCCCTAAAAAATCAACATTTCAGATTTTTATTTGCAAAGAGTAGTTAATTGCTTAATTTCTCTATGTGAAAAATTTTAGACGTCGTACGGTATAATTTTATATATCGCGAAAGGTCCTAAATACATAAACTAAAAAGGAAGTGATTTTTCAGGATCGTAGCTGCAGGTGGCATACCCTGGTCTCTGCCTGCCTCTCTGGGATACAGGTGTGCGCTTATGTATGCATCTATTTAGGTAAAATATATAGGTAAAAAAGGAAGTTGCTTTAGGTTAACTAACATTAAATTAGAAACCCTTATTTTGTTGTGTACATAAAATATAATGTCAATAAAAATCGTTAGCGAAGTATGTTAATACAATTTTATTTAGTCCTCTGATGGGCTATAACTTTGGACGGTAATGGTGACAGAGGGTTATAAAGTGTCCGCATATTATTTTTACGCTACACAAAAGCAACACCGCGGTACTTACTGCTTAGAAAGTGGGCCAGATTTTTATTTTAATTACATAAGATTTAATATTTTTGGGTTTTGAAACTTTTAAATTATTATACCCAAACCAATTAGGGCGCATTTAATGCAGTTTTACTCGTCATTACAGAAAAACTTCAGGCTTACTTTAATGCATACCCAGAAATAAATAATTACGTTTATGATACAACAATATGTAAGTATTGTAAGTGTTACAAATAATAATACTTAGTACTTGAGGCAAATTGGCCATGTAACTTGTTTTTCATTATATCGTTTTATGTAATTTATTTTAAAAATATAATAAATTACCCGATTTGAGAAACTTTTTTCGGTATGTTTGAGATTTATTCATTAGGTCTATTTTTAATATTCTACTAAAATTATTGTGTTTTTTTTTGAGAGATGGTATTTGCCTACATACCAAAAAAAACTTTAAGGTCAAGGCTTTTTATTGAAACCTAAAAAATATAGACTTATATACAAATCTGATAAATATAAATTATACCTACTGAAGGCATACTTCTTGAAATGGTTTTGAGATTTCTGTTCATACTCAAAAATGTAGGGTAGCCAATTTATTATAGTATAGAGAACGATTAACAAAGTTACAACTAAACAACATCAAATAAAGTGCGTACTTATTAATTTTAACTGTAATTAAATGGCATGGTAATATATTGTGCTCTTCCCGGCAAAACACGGGTATCACAAAATAATGAGGAAGATCTGTAATTTTACGAATGTACACAAATAAACTATTCTGATAAATGTCCTTACATTAAATATTGCGTTGAAACCCGATGTACCTTATGCGTAGACGGATTAAGTCGCGTTTTGTCTAAAGCCGTATTTATTCGCTATATGCGTTGTTTATCTATTTACAATCAGCTCAATTCGCTTTATACATAGGACGGTGTCAGTGAATTTTGTAGATTGCCTAAAATATTCGTCGAGTTAGAACCTAAGTTGCCTTTTGCCTAAATGTCTTATCTATCTTTATACTGATCACCAATACGCCAAACTTATTTAGTCGTTTTATGCGCTGGCACTTTAGATATTGCTAACTATTTTACCTCTACAATTGAAACTGAATGAATGACATTTTTGAAAACTTAAATCTTTCTACTACCTACTGTATTGTGATGTTTCCACATAATTTAGTCAACAACTCATCCACATATTTATCTATACACACGGCGTCCCAAAATTATGGGACATGAAGGGAAAGTACCTTAGATAGGGTATTTTGCTGAAAGAAGACTTTATGTTATTTTTTAAAGTTAGTAATTCTGCATTCAAAGATTTCCTAAAAATTACTTGCCTCGTCTGGGAATCGAACCGACTTAAATGTAAAAAAAACACCCCTACTTTTATGATGTCAATTGAAAGAATGACCAAAAAATAATAACTTTTTTCTAAGTAACATAGTATTTTAAAAGAAAGGAACATCGTAAAATTAATCATTTTAATCAAATTAAAAATATACATAAAACTGCCGTAGTCAATTTAGTGGGTATTTATTTGTAAATTATTTAATTGAATGCTCAAAATCTGATCACTCTTGTCTTACTCTCCACATTTTGAGCATCTAATTTCACCAAAAAATCGCGCAGGACACGAAATTTATTAGCTATCGCGAAATTAATGCATGCATTACGAAAGTACTAAATTACACGTGAAAACTTTGATAAAACAAATGTCACGACATTAATTTCATGCCACTAATTTTGTAATGTAAATTCAGCTTTAGAATAGAGATTACGCTCACAAATTGATCATCATCATTATCATCATTCAGCCACAGGAAGAGATCCACAAATTAGAGATCATTTAAATTTTTACAAAAGTAGGCCAAATATGGCCTGTCTGAGCACTGGTTATATATTCTATTGTTTAATATATCCGAATCCGAAGCACGCCCTAACTCTACGTGGTCCGAATACAAATTTTGTTATTTTTTCCTGAAAACCGATTGGAGGGAATAAACTAAGCGGATACCTTTAATCCAACGCGGATATCGTTATTTTTTATTGATTCTTTGACGATGTGGATCTACTGATATTATTCCGGAAGAACAAGGCGGTAAAAAAGGTAAACAATGCGGTTTCGTTTCTTTTAGCCACAAGAAGATGTGTCATACATAATATTAATAGAATTAATATTTTAAATTTGCTTGTGAGTTACTTTTGTAACTACCCGGAACTACCCTTAAACACTGTTTACAAGAAAAAGCTAGTGCTTTAAAAGTCATCCAATTGTTACGTAATAGATTTAATAGTAATTATTAACACGTTACCCCTCCTCTCCTCTACAAATATATACAAATATATATAAATATAGCCCAACACAAACAGTGGAACTCATATTTTTTATTAATCTGTTTGCTCAGGGTTGTTTGAATATGTTTTTGACTTTTAAGCATATAGAAGAAACAATTGAAAAAGTAAGGAAAAATTGCAAATTAAACAAAGACCCGCTGATGCTTACGCAGTATGTACCCTTTAGTATAGAGAGTCAAGGTTATTAGTTCAATCGCTACTATTGTAATGTATTTTTTTATTAAAGTAACACTAAAATTAGAGATGTCGATGAGTCGGCGGAAGGTCCGTGGATGCAAATGACGAGAGACTGTGTGAAATGGCATTTGGGGGATAGAAAGCCTATAATACCCAGCAGTGGGCAGCTATTGACTGATGATGAATGATGAAAGAAAGAATGAAAATTAGAATAAATTAAAATAATTCTAATTAGAACACACAGAATAAATATTAAATTTAGTATGCTTGTTGCATGTACAAACTAAATTACATGATGAATATTTGAGTCTTACGTAATTGGGTATTTGACAGGATGTTAAATGAGTTACTTTTAAAACGGAATTTTAGAATGAAAATACTTGCTTGTGACGTCACATTTCAGAGCACTCTTTTTATGTTTCATCTATTTAAAAATTGATATAACTAGAAAATGATTAAAAGAAATACATTTTCCGAATCATTTTGTAAGCATCTAATTTAATAATTTAATAATTTATTGTTGATAGTGTCAACTACCGTGGTGAAGGTTGCGGTGACGGTGGCGGTCCATACAAACGTTATCCCTTAATCGGCCATAGGGATAATAGTTCCCAATTTAAATTGAACCTTATCGCTTTGAGATAAAGTCCAAAACCAATGAAAAATTTAAGGTTATTTACGGCAGTAGTATTTTGTATGGGCCGCCACGATTTTGGTGTGGTGTTTTAATCCTTCAGTTTTCACATGCAAAGTGCATGTTTAGTTTCACCGCGGTGATGCGTCAGCTTGTGTGTGCATCAGTTTAGTTGTAGCTGTCTTTACATAACTAATGTTCTATTTAGACGAGCACCCAAAGCTGCCGGCAGTACCCTCCCTTATGCACACACTTAATCAAGTGGAGTTGCAGCTTTAAAACATAAAATCCACCAAACAGACCTGACAGAATTTTAATTAAAGTTGGACTGGAAAGGAAGACTTCCTGCTTTAAAGTTCTATTGAGAACAACACTGTTCTACCTTGTGTTTAAATGCAGCATATTTCATCAGTATTTGATTTACAGACAGAAAGAAGAGCAATATAATAAGTACTCGAAACCGGCGTGCGTGCGACGACTAATTAATGTCTGTGAAAGTGATCTGTCAGAATCTTGGCAAGTGGCGGTCCCAGGTATCTGATAATAAGGCGTGATACGCGTTTACAATAAAGTATATTGATATCTTATCTTACCCCTCTAGGATACAGGCGTGACTTTATGTATTTACGTGTATGTATTTGAGTTATCTCGCAAAATGTCGTTTTTTTAATTATTAGAATAAATATTTTTTCACGATTATTGAAACCCGAAATAATAATAAAAGCATCATCATCATCATCATCATCAACCCATTATATCCCCAGCGAGGGCCACAGGTCTCTTCCTTGAGTAAAGTAAAGAAAGCATCGTTCTATCTTTAATTTTTATGCAGTATTTCTGCGTCTTCTATTGTATACCTGAATATCATTAAACTGTAATTTAAGTCTTGTTTTCCATTTAGCATCTTCTTCATTTAGACTCATGAAATCCCCAACATACCTACTGAGTACTATTGCTGAGCGTTTGACAAGGGTTTGGATGGACGGGCTCTCCGAAAGTATTTGTTCAAACTTTCTGGGTCGCTAATCCAACTTCAACTGAAACCCGCGCGAACCTATTTGGCCGGAGTGGCTCTTGATTTTTGTTACACAAGGTGAGTTCTTGTTAAGGCTGCTCTAACGTGGGGCATGCTCGCACAATCTGTTATTTTAAGATATATTTTTTTTCAACCAAGTAGGTACACATTTGATAATTGTGGTCTAAGGTTTTGATAGATAATTAAATAACGGACATTTTAACCCGGCGAGAGTGTGGTGGGGTGTAGCATACCCCATCACTAGTGTAACTAGATATATTTTTTTAACTGGCAACTCTGCGATTTTGTGACTTTGTGTAGCTGGAGGTAAGTGGTTGCCGGAGCGGAAAGTGGTGTGATCTCAGTGTTACGCTGATAGGTATTTGGAGTAGGCGTGCGTAAACGTCAGTGGGGTATGTCACACCCCGCCACATAGTTCTTGTCAAGTTTTCGTAAAAAACATATTTTTTGTTTAGCAGTATTTATGTGTGTTTATTGTTGTTTTTTTTTTAAGTTTTGAATAAAAATTACACTGGAGGCAGATGAAAGACTAATAAGAGGCATTCTCGATGAAGTTTTAAATGAATTTTCGGATGAATCAAGTTCTACCGAAGTATTTGGTCATTGCCGTGAATATGAGGATGAATCTTAACACGCAAGGTGTGCGTGATGGCCAGGAAGAGAGCACCAGCGAGTGGGATTCTGATGACAATATTCCTCTTACTGCAAAAAGTATCTGTGTACAAGCTGCAAAATATCACTGTGCTTAGAACACGCAATATTTAATTGCAAAAATTGTGCTGAAGGCGAGGCCCTTAACTAAGATATTTCTTTTAATTTTATGAGTGTTTTGTGGTTTAATTTGAAAAAAAGATCTTTTTTTTTGTTAATTAAGAAGTTTTTTTTTGTTTTATTTAGTATTGTTGATTTTATGAATATTTTAATCGCCCTAGATAATTTTTGTCACTAAAACGTTGCCAAACTGTTCAACTACTTTGGAAGTAATAAAAGTATACAAAATATATACTTAATTGTTTTATTTTGTATTATAAGAATCGTCAATTATAATACAAAGTAGTAATTTTGTAATATTTTGGAGAACTACTAAGGTAAAAGGCGTTTTGTTCTTTGGGGTATGTTACACCCCACCACATACTCAATGTAATTTTTCTGCACCACACTCTCGCCGGGTTAAAAACATTTTTGTTTTTAAAATGTTGGAAAATGTAAAACAAGAAGTTTTCAGTAAACAGTCTTGTTTCCAAAAATATTAGTTTTTGGAACCGAACATTCTCAGTCAAAAACTAGGTTTATTACCATACTACTAACTATATTACCAATAGAATTAGAAATTCCTTATTGTATTATCTATCAAACCATCAGATAACATTTATTCAAAGTAGGTAACTCATTACGAGTATCACCAAATCACCAAAAATGTTTTATTGTGCGAGCGAGACATACGTAACGTAAACTTCAACAGAACTTGATTTTTAATAGATTTTTTCCGTAAACGAGAGTTCTGCTGCAAGGAATAACTGTCTAACCTTATGGACTATCACTTCCTTACCGCGAGGATTATAATCCGGCCTCAACTAAACCCAAATTTCCTGATTTGTGCGGAATAAATTGGATATTGATTCGACTCGAAAAACGGATTAGTGAACCGATAGTGGGGACTACATACAAAGCATTTTATTGAGATTTCTCTTGCCTAAAACGGCTGGTTGAATTGAATACAAACTTAGTGCCCTGCCTCACTGGGACGCCATGGCGACGTCGCCAGCCACGTATCCAGGCAGTTTGTATTGAATGGTGACGTCGCCAACAGTCGTCAAGTGAGGTAGGCACCATACATTTCAATACTAACTGCTTGGATACGGGCGATGTGGCCATGGCGTCCCGGTGAGGCAGGGCCCTTAATGGTATCTAGATGGAATCCGGTGCTATACGTTATTTTTAGGGTTGTGTCGTCAACAACCCTTATACTTGCGCCATGTCCGTGCGTCTGTCTGTCTGTCCGTTTGTCTGTCCGCAGCTTAGCGCAGAGACGATAAGTATTAGAGAAGTGAAAATTTACATATTTATAAAGCCGTTAAAATTAATTACTCTGAAATCTTGCGCCTTTAGAACGAGACGTCTTAAAACCACATGGACACGCTCAGTCCAGCAGAAAGTAACTATTATCGAGACAAATATAAAGGAACTTGAACTAAATGTGCAAAATCGGTCGCTATGCTAGTATATTTTGAGAGCTTTTAGGAACCGGTGCCAAGGAAAGTGAGGAAGATAATTTATGTACACATATATTTACACTGACTGACTATAGTACATTGGCACGGTGGAAATAATATATACAGAAGGAGTTGTCACTGACTAACTGCAATAAACTATCAATTACAGCATATCAACGAAATATAACATAAAAAATATACAATAAAATCGATACCTCATCAATCACTAAATTTTTCTGACCGAATCCAAAAGTCATGTTTTTATTCGGTTCCTTCACCTATAGCCTGCCAGCTATGCTCAGCGTTCGCAGGTCGAGCAACAAGGTTCGAATCTACGCACGCTTAACTGCCGCCTGTGAATGTGGTGTAGAGTCAACCCCACAAGCTCTATGACCCTAATGAGGGATCACAGGAACTGATGGTACACAAAAAAACAGAAAAAATCTTAACTTTTTTAGGGCAATTCCCCTACACCTAAATTACGCTTTAAAGTTTTCGAGTAGTTTGAGAATTATAGCACAGAGGAAAAAAGGACGTTATAGGAAAAAAAAACCGGCCTTAACAATAGCTATCGAATAAGATATGTAGTTATATTTTTTATTGTTTCTATAATTTCTAATGTACGAAATGTCTTTGTCTTTATCGTAAAAAAACTGGATTTACAATGTAATTATAAAAATCTCGTGTCAAAGTGTTTGTTATCAAAGTCCTCTAGAAACGGCATTTTTTTATGACATTTTTGTGTATATTTGGTAGGAAAATATGTAGGTCGTATACTAATTAATATGGCAAAATAACAATTGCCGGATCAGGTACGAGGGCTGCTACTTATGTATGCGGAATAGAAAAAATAAACAAATGTATATGGCTAAATATGCTTTTATTGTTTTTCAAAGTATTCTCCACTATGATCGATGCACTTTTGCATTCGATGAAACCAATTTGTAAAACACTTTTTCCACTCTGATTGAGGTATCCCCAAAGGGGTCCTGCTGTTTGACCAAAAGTCATTTGGCAAAATTACACTTGACAAACAATGTTTGACAAAAAATGCTTTCGCCAATTGATCATTTTACTACTAATCATTTTACAAATGACTCACTTATCCAAATGATCAACACTTAAATTTACATTTTACAAATAATTATTTTACTTAATGAACATTTAACAACTGAGTTATCAGACAAAACTACTATTGGTCTAAAAACGTTTGATAAAATGTATTATTTGACAAATGTTTCGTTTATTAATCAATCTTACGAACGGGGGGTCGGCGATGTAAAGAATACGTGACAACAGAAATATAGGTGCGACGACGCGCGTAGCGAAGCGGAGCGCGTCGGAGCGTTAGGTTCTCTATGTAAGATCGAAAACAGACTCTAATTTGATGCGTTCAACATTTTGTTAAATGACATTTGGACAAATGCTTCATTTGCGAAACATATTATTTGGTGAAATTAAAAAAGGTCAATTGACATTTTAATATTCAAAACATTTAACAAATGTAGTGTTTGCTAATGGATCATTTGCTAAGTGAGTTTTTGTAAGATGATACTTTTGTCAAATGTCTCGTTTGCCAAATGAACATTTGGTTAAACGTTGTTTGTCGAATGACCATTTGTCAATAATTTTTTGGTCAACCATTAGTAATCCATCTCCAAAACGTGCTGTTTGAACGCATCTACGGCATCTTCACGGGTCGAAAATCGTTGACCACGTAATTTAATCTTTACATTTGGGAATAAATAGAAATCATTGGGAGCCAAATCAGGGCTGTACGGTGGATGACCCATCAATTCTATTTTTTGACCATCCAAATATATAGTTGTTTCCTGAGATGTATGACGGCTGGCATTGTCATGGTGAAGTATGATTCTGCGTCGCTGGTTGCTTTGGCGTATTTCTTCAAATACGTCGGCAAACAAATGGTCGTTTACCACTCCGAATTAACCGTTCTGCGATTCTCCAGTGGTATTGTACATGGCCATTAATACCAAAAAAGCAGGCCACCATTTGCTTTACAGTGCTTTTTGCACGAGCCACTTTCGTAGGATTCGGCTCGTTTTGAAACACCCAAACTGTTGATTGTTGTTTAGTTTCGGGATCGTACGCGTAGATCCAGGATTCGTCACCTGTGTAGATATTATAAACAGATTTTGAGTCGCCTCCGTTGAATTTTTTTAAGGTTTTCTTGCACCATTCGACGCGAGCATCTTTTTGATCCTGAGTTAAGTTGTGCGGGATCCAACGCGAACAAATTGTTTTTACAGACAAATGTTCATGTAATATCCTATGAATGCTCGTCATACATATGCCCAGAATAGCCTCTATCTCGCGCGATACGTAACATGGCGGTTTTGCATTATTAGTTTTCGCACAGCTTCAATATTTTGTGGCACAACCGATTTCGGGCGACCTTCTTTAACTTCGTCCGTGAGCTTACTGCGCCCGCGATTAAACTCACTAAACCAGTGATACACAGTCGTTTTTGATGGAGCTTCACCACCAAAAGTCGAAGTTAATTGATCTAAGCACTGTTGTTGCGTTAAACCACGTCGAAAATCGTAATAAATCATAGCACGAATATTTTCACGAGTGAGTTCCATTTTTTCAGCGATATGACATTTCAAACCCAACAAAAACAAAACACTAACGTATATAAGAGAAAAATATTAGCGGCCAGTATTTAAAAAAAAGAAAGAATTTGACCATGGAGGTCAGACATTGCGTTTAAAATTATTGGAATCCCAGATTCCGCATACATAAGTAGCAGCTGTAGTTATCTCTATATCTTGCTTGATAATCAGCGAGCCAATCACGTGGTCTCACATGTGACACGTGTTCACGTTACCTCGTGATTGTGAGTATAATAGGGTAATACTAATTAAGTACGTTTGTCCCAGTTTTGAGGTCCGCGTAAGTCGTATACTCAATAAAACATCAAGTAGGTAAACCTTTTATACGCATGCACTATTCTTCGTAAAATAGTGCACGCAATATACATAAAATATCATCATCAACCCATTATGTCCCCACCGAGGGGCACGGGTCTCTTCCCTGAGGAAGGTGTAGGCCATACTCCACCACGGGGGCCAAGTCCGGATTGGTGGAGGCTTGTAAGACTAGTGGCTGGTCTTACTGTCAGAAGTTTCCAAGCCGCCCTAAGGCCTCTGACTTTGCTTAACGACTGCCATCTATCGACGGCAGCTGGCACCAACTGCTTAACGTGCCTTGCGAAGCACGGAACCGCTCGGAAAAATGCCACTAGCGTTAATCATAGACGGTGGCCCATCCACGGACTGAAAGTGCAGTATTTAATTTCACTCAGGCAGCCGAGGGTACGAGCAATTCATAATATGTAAAGAAGTACCTATAATTGATGTATATTATACATCAATTACAAGTACAGTTGACAGCACATCATCTACAGCTCTACTCCGTTGAATTCGGGATGCAAAAAAAAAAGTGAACTGCCTGAATCGAAAACCATTTCGAGCTTAGCATCCAAACTACAGTATTTTTTGTGTAAGAGATTTTTATCTTAAAAGATGAGCCTTATTTTGAGTAAATAATAATATTTAAATGCCCTTCATTTGACCTCTATGGTGACGTCACATGTTAAATCGTCTGTAGTAGGTTATTCTGTGAAAATCTACGAAAGGTCTGTCAACTTCATTTGTCAAACACATCGATATTATAGTGCCACCATATTATCTGTTCAGTTGATAGCGGCGCTAGTGGAGAATTTAGTAATAACGTAACATTTAAGAAATTTACCTAGAAAAATGAGAAAATTTTAACCCGTCTTTCAATTTTAATGAAAATTATATGTATAAATCTTAGTAAGTGAATAAATAAAACAAAAAATGAGGAACCGGATTTACAATTAATTAGTTATTGTGCGGCCGCTGGGAGTTTACGATCCTGACACCTGTCTGTTTCATATGACTAGTGATGAGAGAAAAGCAAAGTTATCATTCCTTACGTTATTCTTAACTAGCTTTTGCTACTGACTCACGATTAAGTAGTTTTGTTTTTTAGACGACCTTCACTCAGTCATCTCTTGTGCCATTTTCGCAGGCATTTTAGAAGGGTCATCATCTTTTTTGTACCGAATGGCGGTGAAGTGTTGTGGCGAGCTGTGCGACCTTTTATTTGGGCCCAGATCAGCTCAATCGCTTTGTACGGCAGTGGTATGGAGAGATTCTGAGAACGCGATGATCTTTTTCTAAAGCCTGTTCATCAACTTCGTATCGTTAAAGGGACCGTTATTATTTTCGTTATTTTTGGTACGTCACTACAAAAAAATACGGTTGACATAACCTTGTGACAGCGTAGTAAGGATTTTACTCACGAACATTAAATATTTATTTCTTCTTATTTCACATTTAAATCACTGTGCAAAATATAACAATGATTGTAAGTTTACACAATGATATAGTTTCAATGACAATTATTTGCTAGTAGGATAAATAGGACATAAAAATATTTTAATCGAAAATTTAACGGCACTTCAAGGTTACGTCGACCGTTCTAACATGACCTGTCAGGATCGTAAACTCCCAGTGGCCGGACGGTAGTTACAATTTTACCCACCTGAACATATAACTTGGTGGCGCTGTAAACACGATTTTTTTTTACACTAAACCACAGACAATCTAGATGGTTTGGCCCATTCACACGCAAATGCAATCGCGAACTTACCTACACACACAGTAAGTAGCATATGACGTCACGTCGAATAATATTTACTTTAATTAATTAACAATGATAAACTCGATTATTCACGAAAAAAATGAAATTAGTTTCTTAAAATTACGTCTACTATCAGAATATAAAATAAAATCCAATCATAAAAAAACTTTGCATCCCCAATTACGGGCGACTTTGCAACTAAAATGTGAAGGTTGATTTGCTGTCGACTGTACATTTATATTATATCTTCTTTCTTTCTAATATATAAAATTCTCGTGTCACAGTGTTAGTGTGCATACTCCTCCGAAACGACTTGACCGATTTTGATGACATCTTATATGTAGGTATATTCGGTAGGTCGGAAAATATGTATACCAGCTTGCTGTAGAATCTCACAATCGTGTAAACAAACCAATTCAATCACGATTACTCCGTAATTACTTACATTTGAATATCAATCCTGATCATAATCACATTTCAAGGAACCATTCATTGTTCTTACAATCATTTTTAAACCAAATAACTTCTTTAGGATAGTTATTTTGATAAAAAATACTCGGACGACGAAAATTTCAATAGTTTGTAAAGCTGACATATTATTTTTTACTCATCAAAGTCTTATTTGTCTTTGGAAAGTTAGTGTTGTTCAATGTTTTGAATTGATTTTAAAACTCATTGATTCAAATGTTTCAATATTTGAATCAATAAGTCAGTTCGAAAAAATAAACTTTAATATAATTATGGCTAAACTCTAGTTGCGGATTGCGTGATTTTTTTAAAAGCAAAAGGTATTGAAACTCAAACTTAGCACAGTGGGGTTTCTAACTTTAAGGCGTAATTATTTTAATAACAAACAATTTTCTGTTGCCACTTTTATCACCCATGACGACTCGCTTTTTCAAACCTGGCATTTTTTTCTTCCACAACAAACCGTCATGTTTTTGTTTTGAACGATAAGATGAGTTTGCATTGTCGTTTAACATAAAGGATATAATTGCATTATCTTTACTAATAACTCAAAAAAAGAGTTTTGTATCAATTATGGGCCCTAATAAGCGTGAAGGGAGTTCTACTCCATCTACGCATAAAAGGGTAAATATTAAAAACACGTTTATACTTCACTCACTGTCACCGTCCTGTGTGAGTAGGAATTGATATATTAATGCATGGCGATCGTTTATCATGTTTGTGCGATAGTCACTAAGTTAAATATTCCCATTAAACATTTGGACAAAAGTGAATCCTGATTTTATAGAAAAAAATCGATAGGTACACAAAAAGTATATCTTGATTTGAATTGCTTCATAATCATTTTGGATTCATTCAAATATTTAGGATAAACCAACGAACAGTGAACCATATCCCATATCTCATTGATCAATGCTCAATCACTCACTTTGACATGAGTATAGGTACAACACTATCACTTATTTGTCTATGATCAATAGACAACTGACAAATAAATATCTTGTCTATGATTGCCGGATTCTAATGAACTCCACTATAATTATCTATTTTTCATGCCCCTAGATGATAAGGGCGGTCCTCTAGAACTATTTTATCTGGAAAAACAACGTTTGCCAAGTCGCTGGCCGCGCCAGTGTACGTGGAGCGCACTAAAAGTTTCCGGAATTATTAAGAAAAAAATACTATTTAAGGCCAAAAATGATTTTTTTGTGTCTCATAATATTCTCCCTTGGCGTAAATGCACTTTTTCATTCGATTAAACCAATTTTGAAAAAAAAAATGCCACTCCTCCGTGGTGACCTCAGAAACGTGTTTTTCATACTCTTCGACAGCCTCTTCTGGGGATGAAAATCGTAGACCGCGTAATTGGTTCTTAATTTTTGGGAACAGAAAATAGTTACAAGGTGCCAGGTCGGGACTGTATGCAATATGGCTCATAAGTTCTACGTTTTTCACGTCCGAAAATTCGTTTGTCTGTCTGGCTGTGTGGGAACTAGCATTGTCGTGGCCCAAGATGATACGGCGTTTCTACGGTTATTTTTACGGAGTTCGTCAACGATTCCCGGCAAACAAATCGTGGTGTCCTAGTCACTATTCACCGTACGACGATTCTCTAAAGTGACAGTAGCCACGTGTCCAGTTTTATTTAAATAAATAAGCAATCATTCGCTTAGATTCACTTTTCACGCGCGCCGCTTTGATTGGTTTCGGCTCATCTTGAAAGACCCATGCGCTCGATTCCTGCTTTGTTTTGGGATCGCACCCATAAATCCATGTTTCCTTACTTGTTACTATGTCCTACACCAAATTTGACGCATTCTCGTTGAATCTGGTAAGCATGGCACTGCACCAAGTGATGCGGTCCGTTTTTTGAGCCTCGGTCTAATTGTGTGGAATCCACCGCGAGTACCTACAGCTTTCTCACACCCAAATGTTTGTTAAGGATTGATTGTATTTAACTCATGTCTATGTCTAAGGATGCGCGAATCTCATGGTAGGTTACATGCCTGTCTGTTTCAATCATACGGCGCACAGCATCGATGTTTTTGTTGCTCACAGCGGTGGATGGACGACCATCGCAAGATTCGTCACTGAGATTGACACAACCGCGCTTGAGTTCTGCAAACCAGCTATAAATAGTCGTGTTGCATGGTGCTTCATCGCCAAAAGCAGATTAAAGCCAAGCGATGCTCTATAGAGCTATCAAATTACACTTAAAATCGTAGAAAATCATACTACGAAAATTTTCCCTAGTGAAATCCATGTAAATGTAGACACGCATTTTTTAAAATGGCGCAACAATGTAAAAACAATTGACAGTCACATGAAACAAACTGTATTCGACAGGCAAAGAGTTCAACTTTCAAATGCTGTAATTACTTTTTAAATATTGTTTATGTATACCAGCTTGCTTTAGAATCCCACAATCATGTAAACAAACCAATTCAATCACGATTACTCCGTAATTACTTACATTTGAATATCAATCATGATCATAATCACATTTCAAGGAACCATTCATTGTTCTTACAATCATTTGGATACTAAATAACTTCTTTAAGATAGTTATTTTAATAGAAAATACTCGGACGACGAAAATTTCAATAGTTTGTGAAGCTGACATATTATTTTTTACTCATCAAAGTCTTATTTGTCTTTGGAAAGTTAGTGTTGTTCAATGTTTTGAATTGATTTTAAAACTCAGTCAGTTCGAAAAAATAAACTTTAATATAATTATGGCTAAACTCTAGTTGCGGATTGCGTGATTTTTTTAAAAGCAATTTGAATTGATTCAAAAAATTGATTGATTCGAATGTTTCAATATTTGAATAAGTCAGGTCGAAAAAATAAACTTTAATAATGACGGCTAAACTGTAAATGCGGATTGCATGATATTTTTAAAAGCAAAAGGCATTGAAACTCAAACTTGCAGCACAAACAGCGTCAAACTAGCACAGTGGGGTTAGAAGCGTAATTATTTTAATAAGAAACAATTTTCTGTTCCCACTATTATCACCCAAGACAACTCACTTTTTCAAATCTGTCATTTTTTTGTTCCACAACAAACCGTCATGTTTATGTTTTGAACGACAAAAAGAGTTTGCGTTGTCGTTTAAGATGAAGGATATCATTGCATTCTCTTCACTGCTTCTCAATAAAAGAGTTTTGTATCTAGAACCATAAAAGCGTAAAGGTAGTTCTACTCGTACTCCATCTACGCATAAAAGGGTAAATATTAAAAACACCTTTATACTTCACTCACTGTCACCGTCCTGTGTGAGTGGGAATTGTTCCGAGTTCTGTGCGTTTTTCTGTTTCCTCTAATAATCGACGACTTTGCTTTTTTGTATAAATTTTGGACATTTTCTTAGCGATTTGGTTGGACTTACTCTAGGGACGACGACTTCTACGTGACATCACGGACTTTGTTTTTGCTTACGATTGGATCTCTTTCTCAAGAAACACGGAGGTAACAATGTTCTTAAACTATTAGTCGTTTAAAAAGTAATAAAGATACACACAGAATCACTCAGATATGCTACGAATAAATCCAAGAATAATTGATAAACTGAAAAATTATTACATGAGTGAGTGAGTGAGTATATAATGAGTGAGCCGCATATTCTACTAAATTTTGTAAAGAGCCTTGCCCTAATTTTTGAAATATTGCAAAAGCCCTTTTACAAATTTAATTTATGTAGGTACTGAAAGCCTAAAACATAACAACGTATTTTAATGCATATTAGGCCGTTATAATTCATATATTAATGCATGGTGATCGTTTATCATGTTTGTGCGATAGCCACTTAGTTAAATATTCCCATTAAACATTTGGACAAAAGTGAATCCTGATTTTATTGAAAAAAATCGATAGGTACACAAAAAGTGTATCTTGATTTGAATTGCTTCATAATCATTTTGGATTTATTCAAATACTTAGGATAAACCAACGAACAGTGAACCATATCCCATATCTCATTGATCAATGCTCAATCACTCACTTTGACATCAGTATAGGTACAACACTATCACTGTCTATCGATCATAGACAACTGACAAATAATTATCTTGTCTATGATTGCCGGATTCTATTGAAATCCACCTTAAGTGCCCGATTCCGGAAACTTTTAGTGCGACCTATGTATGTACATAGAATACCTACTCTAATTGATTAATTAAAGGTTTGAACTCCCTTCCGTCTTGTTTCACATACATACACTCAAGCAAACATACAGCAAGCGCTGACGTATAGTTAAATATCTTAGCCACTACGGTTTCACTATATTTGGCCTTCGCCGTTAGCGAGTGTTAGGTATAGCTACTACAAATGAATACTAAGAATGTTAGTAACTCAAAAAAAATCAAAATGTATTTTCAGATATTTCTAATGTTATTGATAGATAGAAAACACTTTATTGCTCAACCATGATACAGAGTTATTGTAATTTCTTTATCCTTTTTTATTATTTTCCCTATCCTTAGGTATCTAGTTGTAGCACTACTAGAGTTATGACTGCTCGTTCTGTATTGTAATTAGAACGTTTCAAATGTATATTTTTAAGGCACTTATTCGGCCGTGCGTTGACCTTTTCGGTTGCGCGTTACGGGTCAACGTCTAAAGGCTTTTAGGCAAACGTTTTCGTATTTTTACCTCGTGTGTGCTCTCTCCGAATGCCAACCGCTCCGACCTATATTTCGTTTCCTTTATTACTCGCCAACTGAAAGGTCAATTAGGCGCCGTTTGTATAGCATTCATGATAGAGTTGAGTATCAAAATTAATTAAAATATAGAACTACCTACCACCTTCGAAAATTAGATTATCCGCTGGTCTAGCGGCAGTAGGGTTGACAATGAAAACATAGGTCACGGGTTCCGCTTCTGTTGGAGGCTTCTATTTGTACAAATGACCTTAGTCTGAAAGTTTTGTTGCCTGTGAATAGCATACGGTATTTTAGTTTGGGACAAGGATATAATGTTGTGTGAAATCTATTATTGTCGTTAAGTCATCGTCCTCATCACCATCATTTTATTTCATTCGGAAAACGAACAGCTTATCACTTTCACATTAAAGGCGTTTGGGTAATTTTGTATGGACCCTTGGCATGATTTTTATTTTTAGCGGCCAGTAATGGAATTATTATTTTTGGATAGTCCTTTAATTAAGATTGAAAACCCATAATAGTAGATTAGTAGCCAAGGGCTGTAAAGCATCAATTGCAGCCCGAGATATTTAGGCGCACGAGCGCAGCGAGGGCGCTTATAGTTCGAGGGCGCAATTGATGCTTACACCCGAGCTAACTACTCTGCTTTACAGATTATTATGAGGTAAGTAGAAAAAAACTGGCATTACAAGAATAAAACATTTACTCGTTTTCCTTTTCGCCACTTCATGAACTCGTCGTAAGTTTTCAAATATCTCTCTTTAGAACTTTCAGGCAAAATATTGTTAATTGCTGTTTCAGCTTCCATTTTCATTGAATCGGGAGTGCAGCTTCATCACTTGCAGAACTTATGTTTTTTTCCTAATTAGCACGTAATTTTAAAAAAAGACCCAAAAACAAACAATATTTAAAGTAAACGTTTTCTATTCCCGCCTTTATTCATCTTTTCTTTTTCTTTTTTTTTCAAGAACGAAAGGACAATGCCCAAATTGAGACCACCCTCCAATAGCAATAAGATATATGTCATTGGATAGGTCTTTTTAATTGGAACAATAATTGTTATGACAGCTTTGTGGTCAAAATTGTCCGTTTTGAGTTATGAGACTTGTTATTACTGAAGAAAAATATTTTTAAAAACAAATTTTCAAGTATAAGTATAAGCGAACAGGTAGCCACGGAGACCCTCCCCTCTTTTAAATTCGGTGACAGGAACGCGCGCGGCGCGCTGGTGGAGCGCTGGTCTGACCAGCCTGGTTATGATGTGTCAGTCGTTCATTGCCAATGTTTGCGAGTTATCGTTCCGTTCTATTCTTTTTCACTCGATTCTACCTTGAGACTTTTTGACCTGGCATTGATATTGGACACATATCTTTCATCATCATCATCATCAACCCATTATGTCCCCACCAAGGGGCACGGGTCGGGCAAGGAGTCGGGTGGAGTATGGCCTATACCTTCCTCAGGGAAGAGACATATCTTTGCTCTCTGTTTATTGAATTCCGCTATGACTTAATGCCATTAGCATTAAATCCACCTCTTGTACACTTTTATTGTGCACTTAATAATTAATAATAATAATAATATCATACCGGACTTTTGAATTGCATCTCGATCAGGTAATTGTGATGGAAAATCTACCCAACTATGTTATGTGTCGGTGAACCCTCTAGCGCGGAAGATATCAGCAACATCGGTTAGACGATCTGCCTGACTACAGGATTCTCGAAAATGTGTGGCTTTTGCGTAGCCGCATTCAATCACGTCATGTGAGACGAAGGACTTACTATCGTTATTTTTGATAAACCAAGACGAAGGAAACAACATGTATTATAACAACATAACATAATATTTACATACAGGCACATACATATTGCTTCTGGCCCCACACTAGGATACCCTGTGCTGTGGGAGCCAGAAACAGCGAGGTCACAAACATGTAAACATCCAAGACCTGGGTTTCTTTTTTTTGTCCCCAGCCGGGATTTGAACCCGGGACCTCTCGCATGGTTGGCAGATGCACTTACCGCTGCGCCACAGAGATCGTCGAACATGATTGTACATGCCTATCAGAACGGCAAACGATGGGCACATAATTTCCATTATATGGTATTTAGGGTATGCAATTCATGCAGTATTTAATACACCAGCAATACACTTAAATGATGATATTATAGATAACCCTTGATGATAAAATATGATTGAAGAATAAGTAATGAAATATTTTTTTGTGTTTTTATTTTTCCCTCCGTTTTTTTTATATCTGAACTTAAAAGTAGTTTAACTTCAAACGGACAGTCCAACAGTATTTGTACATAACAGTCAGTACCAACAAAACTAACATTTTTCCCTCCAAAAAAGTCTTTTTTTGTGCTTTTATTTCTGAACTTTGAAGTCTCATTACTCCGAATGGACAATTTTACAACAAAGTTGTGTTAGCAATTGTTGTTCCTATTGAAAAGACCTATCCAACGACATATATCCTATTGCTATTGGAGGATGGTCCCAGGTTCCATACATTTTTGGGCATTGTCCTTTAGCTTCGCCGTTCGATATTTAAAATTGATGACTATTATACTCATACGAAGACAAGGCTGAATAGCGAATTGTCATTGGGCTGAATGCATGATGTCTATTGCCAGTATGATGGTTAGATGTAAGTGAACTTTTTGAAAGAGTGAAGAGTTTTTTTTTAATTACTTACCGCCCTAGGGCTTTTCTAGCTACATTATTACCCTAGAGCGCTAATTGGTCACCTACAGGCCCCATTTGGGGGTAATAAGGACCTACTTACCGAATATGAGAGATGTAAAAGATTTTTGTCGTAAGTAATATCGGAGCCGAGATATTTGGGTTCAAAGTTCCTCAATAAACAGTAATGATATCATCATTTTAAACGTGTGTCTTATTTTTACTGTAAATTCTATTTGATTCAGGTTTGTTTCAATAAGGAAATAAATCCGATGCAAATAAAAACATGAAAAAAATTTACTCACGCCCATTATTCCGGAGGGGTAGGCAGAGAAGCAAACTCATTGAATTGGGCCCATGTTTTGCTGTGTTTATTAGGTTCCTGTGTAACAAATAGTATGCCTGTCGAATTTAATTTTTCATCATCATCGTCATCATCACCAACAGTTTTTTGATTGGATGAATGAATCATGAATCAGGTCTTACTGCTTGTTACAGTTCCTAAAAATATGTTTTGAACATAAAATATTTTTTGAGATTGTTCTACTCCTCAATGTGAATGTCTTTTACTATGGCGACCACTTCGAAATATGAAAAAAAAAACAGCTGTTCCATACATTACTGCACAAGGTATTTGAGTTTGTATGGTTTTTTTATTTTGGCATATTTCGAACTTGTTATCATAGTAAAAGTTGCTCGTATTAAGGAGCAGAATCATTCCTTAAAATATTTACACTTATTTTTAGGACCTTATGTACCTTAATGTTGACGAGTGGACTGTATAAAATATGGGAAACTGATGGAAATCGGGAAAAGTATCTATATTCGCAGAAAAGTGTGTGATGAGGTGGTGACAATCGAAATATTACAAGAATATGAGTGACGTGAGCTCAGAATAAGAACTAATTCTGAGTACATGAGTATGAAAAAACAGTAAGAAAAGAAAAATAAACGTCGACATAAAAATTCTCCAAAGAGTCTCCCACATCCTGTATACCTAAAATGTTCATTTATTTTTTGTATTATCTGTGTCCAGTTCACTGAATTCTTATTTTTACTCATAATTAATAATAACTAATCGCTATATTGCAGATTCTACATCGAATTAAAGTGATCTAAATACATAAATAAAAGGAAGCACATCATAGATTAATTTTTTTAATATCTCAGCTCCGATACACTTTAGAGAAAAACCGCCATAGAAGCAAATCAATGTCTTAATTATGTGCTATCATATGGAACAGGTTTCATCAGTGGCCACAGCTTTCGACAATCATGCCACTTTTACCCAAACCTCTTTGCACACATAATATACGAAAAGCCAACAAACATTTTCACAGATAGGAAATCATTATTACGTTAGTACATCTTAGGATTTACGGTTGTATAGGGACCCGATATTTTGAGGCATGCGTGGGGGAAGGCGTCCCGAACGCATGCCTCAAAAATCATTATCCAAATTTTATTTAACCCGGCGTCATGGGGGCTGGGTCAAAATTACCCGCGCTTTTGTAGTTCGCTTATAATTTTACAACGACGCATGCAACGTTGTTGTTCTTCTCAGTAGCTGGAGTCATTGAGTCCCTCTACACGTTTATGCCGCGAAATATGGGTCATATTTACAGGCATAAATAGTAACACTGCCTACAGGCATGCCTGTAGTCAGTGTAACTATTTTACGCCATTTTTATCAGTCACTGTTTAAATGATTTCTTGTTTTTTATGATGCTATTTCTTTGTGTTACTATATTGTTTGGTGGTTTTGACATATTTTTTTTCAGTAGGTAGTACGTGCAATTTCCGCGAAACACTGGAAAGATGTCATAGATATTATGGCTGTACTTGAAGAATCTGACTCGGATGTATTGCCGTCTGATCAGGAGTCTGGAGAGGATGATGACCATGAGTGAGCGTCGTGAAGCTGCCTATACGGAGCAAGAGATTTCGGATGACGACGAGGTTCCATTGGCGATAGTTAGACGCTTTTAATACAATACAATTAGCATTAATACAATTGGCGCTAATTAGACAATTAGCGCCAATTGTATTAATAAAGATGAGTCTGATCAGATTTTTTTAATTATTATTATATATAAGAAGATTTACAAAAGTGCCATTGAAAAACCAAAGACTGGTTAATATTCTATTAATGTTAAGTTTTGCTAAAGGAAGACAAATTTGTTGATTTTTCAGTACATAGTTTTCAAAACCTTGTTTTTATTAATAAAAGTTTATATTTTCATTATGTTTATATTATAACAGTAAATTATTGTAGGTAACGAAAAAATTTAAATTTTCTTAAATACATACAGAAATATTCACATTCCTTATCTGGGTAATAATTACCCAGCCCCCACGTCCGTGTAACAGTTTTCCACCCCCATGACGCCGGGTTAAGAGGCTGTTCATTTATTAGTCAATTCGGGGAACAGGGTCTGATCAAGTCTTTCATTTTCGTGCCTGACTACTTCGTTGGTCTAGCCGTTTAGGTGCTTACGTACCAAGACTGAGGTCCTGGGTTCGATTCCCATTAGAGGCCGCCGTGCATGTATACAAAATGGCCTCAGTCTGCGTGTTCAATGTTTGTAATCCCTTTGCCTGGTTACCATAGCACAAAGTATCCTAGTTTGGGATCAGGTCAAGCGATTGTGTTGTGGAAGTTATATGCTTATTATGGATTTGAAATAGATGACAATCCCAACGTAATATATGATTCAAATGTCTTTGTTAGCAAAGTGACAAATTATACCCTCCTTCTGCCGTAATTCTCTAAGTTCGATACTGCGCCAAGCTTTACTTATGTACTTACTTTATATCAATAAATAAAAAGTATTTTTTTTAACACGTGTATTTTTTGTCATTAAATTTATTAAGTATCTGAGACGTCAATGAACCATGTGAAGCCCCGAACTTTTCGCGAATTCGTTTTATTGTGATAACAACAAAGATTTGGAATTCGTAATTCGTAGAGTTATTGTCCTGTTCTATCAGCATTTTTTGGGGAAAAGTAAGAGATAACTGAAAAACCTGATTTCATAGAAAAGCTTTAGTTCGTTCACCTATGTACCGTTTAAGCGATAAAAGTCTAGTATTCTTCAATGACTCGGGAAGCTCATACATATTTACGTAATAAACAGGTCTAATCATGATTATTTATTAGTGGCCACGGCTGACCACGGCAGCGGCAAGGTTGCCAAAGTAACGGAAATCTAAGTGAATTCAATTTTACCTAATAAACTCAACCTCAAACTCAAATATTTTATTCATCGTAAAAATATAATATTTACTTTATGAACGTCAAAGTTGTTAGTTTCACAATTAATAGATTACATGGAGAAGAAAGTAACAAAGAACCTCCAATAAATAACCGCGATCCGTTTTACACATAACTAGATAATAGAGCATCCGGATAAATGTATAAGAATCAATGTTTCCATAAATTCGCAAAGGTTTCTCAAGAAAGTGACTTTCCAAAGCAAAATGGCGGAAAACCGAGAAGTTTCTTCGACAGTTCACGGATTCTTCAGTACAATAGCTTTAATACTTAACGACGATTCTGTATACTCAGTTTCGCAAAAATATAATAACTCTTTCCAGAGGGCTGGCTGACATGGCTGTATTGTTACAAGTTTATGATTTAAGAAAAAACCGCCCAAGTGCGAGTCGGACTCGCGCCAGAAGGGTTCCATACCACTATCTATGATCCATTTGTCTATACTTGACATTTTTCTCAGACTATAAACGACAATAAATCAAAAACCTTTAGCGGTAGAGGGCTCGAAACAGTTTGCAAATTTAGTGCTAGCTAGTACTAAATTTGCAAACGGTATAGAGTTTTCTGACGCTAAAGGTTTTTGATTTATTGTCGTTTAAAGTCTGTGAAAAATGTCAAGTATAGACAAATGGATCATACCTGTCTACTTGTTGCCGTTATTAAGATCGAGCAAAACAATCACGTTATATGGAAGATAGATAGATAGAATATTCTTTATTGTATGTACTACACCTCGAATTACACATGAGATTTGACAATAACATAGTACAGTACAATTGGCGGCCGCCCTTATTACTTTCCCCCCCTTTATTTTTGTTTTTATTTCGATTGAATTGTTTTTTTTTAAAGTGAATATACCACTGAATATTCTGTAAATGCATCGCTCGTAGCCTGGGCTGCCTGAGTGATCTTAAACGATCACTAAGGTTAAGCAACATACGGCGCGTTCAGTCCATGGATGGGTCACCGTCTATGACTAACGCTAGTGGCATTTTTCCGAGCGATTCCGTGCTTCGCAAGGCACGTTAAGCAGTTGGTGCCGGCTGCCGTCGATAGATGGCAGTCGTTAAGCCAAGTCAGAGGCCTTAGGGCGGCTTGAAAACTTCTGACAGTAAGACCAGCCACTAGTCTTACAAGCCTCCACCAATCCGGACTTGGCCCCCGTGGTGGAGTATGGCCTATACCTTCCTCAGGGAAGAGACCCGTGCCCCTCGGTGGGGACATGATGGGTTGATGATGATTCTGTAAATATTTGAAGCGTCTACCTGTTGCCGTTATTAACATCGAGCAACAAACAGCAAAAAATCACATAATCTCTAAATATTCTGTTAATATTTGAAGCGTCTATCTGTTTCCGTTATTAATATCGAGCAACAAACAGCAAATAAATAAATCACATAATGTATTCAAAATTCCATCTAGCTATCACTGTTCATGAGATACAGCCTGGTGACACAAGACAGAATGACAGACGGACGGACGGACGGTCGGACGGACGGACGGTCGGACGGACGGACGGTCGGACGGACGGACGGGCGGACGGACGGGCAGTAGAGTCTTAGAAATAGGGTCCTTTGCGAGTAGGACTTGCGTGATACGGTTCCGAACAAACGAGTAATCAACTTTGGGGTTGAAAAGTACGAACTTTCACTTTTCCACCTTACAGGTAAATCTGTAATAGTTTTTTTTACTATGGTTGTGTCCCACTGCTAGGCAAAAACCTCAACTTTGGACTTACAGTCCTCCTTATCAGTGCAAACTACACCCACCCGGCCATAGCTACGGCCACCCACACCATCCTCCCCGCCGTGACGACAATTTTTGCAAACCTTTTCAGCCCCATACGTCTGACACGGCTAACTCAACTCCACTAAAATAATGAATATCCTTGTTTTTTGTTTTTAATATCGTCATAACTTTTGTTTGTGCTGAGCTTAATATTTTTACACGTTCAAGGAACGGTAGCTATGACTATTATAGTAAAGTGTATTGAAGGGTGCAGAGAAAGAACAAGGAATGTCACTTTTTTTTCAAATTTGTTTGTTAGTGGCAACACATTCGTTGTCTAAAGTAGCGGTGTTTACAATCTCAGAATACTGAAATACAACAAGGAATGTCGCAAAAAAGTTCGTGTTTTGATTGGTCGGAATGGATTTCTCAATACAAATGTCCGTAGTTTCACACTTTAGAAAGCGTTTTTCTCGCAATTAACTCAGGTGGACATACCTTGTTAGTACCCTGCACCCTTCTTTTAGTATTTGACATTACATCAGGGTTTTGTTTTTTTTCTTCAGAGGCAAAGAACCCTAAAAAGGAAACTTCCATCAGTCTTTCTGTATTAAGGGAAGTTTTAACGAGGGTCTCGAGGAAAATTGGGGTTTGTGCGTAAATGCGCTGATGTAACGATAAAGCTGCGTTAACAGAAATTTATAGACTTTTTGCGGTGAATTGTTTCGGAGTGGTATTGCCCACATTTATTATTGCTTAGACAGGCAATCGCATTTTGCCGATTAACGGTAGCTCAGGTTTTCTAAAGATAAGTAATTGTGGTTTGATTGAATTTATCGGATAATTAATACTTCTGCAATAGTATAAAACTGTTACAGAAGTGTAACAGTCTGACTTCTAAATGACGGTTTATACTTTCTGATACTTGGGTTCTAGCAAGTAAAGAAATAATAATTGTTAGTCCTAGTAAAGCATAATGACATGCAAGACAACGAATCGACATTTGCAAAAAAAAGCTTATAATAAATAAAAATTGTTTAAAAAACAACTATATAAAAATAACATTCTAAACAATTACTGTATGTCAGTAGCTATCTTAATATCGTTATGTTGATCATAAGGGTTACTTCTTTATTTATTTTTCAAATAACTTTGTTCTCATACCTCGAAATTACACGTGATAGATTTTTTGTAATTTGTACTTCAAACTTAGGAACTATTAAATATAACAATGCACCTATAGCCATATCAGCTGCATCACAAACAGACCAGTGTAACAATTTACAGCCATATTTAGTTACATAACTATAATAACTATAATTGAATAAGGTTTTTGTTTTTGTAAAATAAATAAAAAAAAAAAAAAAAAATTTTCCATTACATTAAAGTGAAGGGCGGGTGATCGTGCTCTTCCACTATAAAGGGAAATTTCCCGCCAGGCAGATCGTATGTCTGGGGACCGCCCCGATCCGACTGTGGTTCGTCGGACATTGTATTTATGGTTTGTCATGTGTAACGCTTTCATTGCAGGAATATTGGAGTTTATAATGCGCGCGCAAAGTGCTCACACTATAAACTCCAACATTTGCTCGACATGACATGTGCTCGCCACATACTTTTACGCATTTCCGAAAATATTTTGTTAAAGTCAAAGTCAAAGATTGTATCCTGAGGAAGGACACACCTAGGTACCTTAACCGAATTCTATGTAGGTAAGCGAAGTCGTGGTCAGAGCGATAGGTATTTATAAATATTTTTTTAAGTTTATTGGTCGCAGAGGCAAAATTTTATTACTTATAATAAGGCATAATCAGCAATAGAAATCTCACTGAAGAGAGTTACCATCATAAGAGGCTGGCGAAGAAACTTCAAAGAAAAATACTATTTGTCAAAGTATCTGAAAGTGTGGTCGTTAACAGAGTTCGCTTCTCTGAGTACAAATCCAATAAGGACGGAGACTCCTTTTCAATTTGCTTATCCCGTTACCAAGTGACGACATTAATTAATTTCTACGCACCTCTTGATTTATTAATACCTCCGAGTCGGCCACCTGATACTTTATAAAATTATGGCATTTTTCTCAGCAATCTCAGTCAGATTGCAGGCTGTGGCTGGACGAAGATGGCCGAGGACAGAACGAAGTGGCGTCACTTTGGGGAGGCCTATGTCTAGCAGTGGACGAGTTCTGGCCGATTGATTGATGGTACCTATATTCTGCTCACTGTTGTGAAGTCCAAAAAAATGTTAATGTGTTTAACTTGTAAGTATTATTATCTAAAGTAGGTATATAGATAAGTAACACCTCACGCCCAGTTGGCTGCGGACTTTTATGCGTGAAGGTCGAAAAATTCTCAAGTTGGTAGCAGAATTCATTTTTAATTCTGAATAACTGAAAATGAATTTAATATTTGTGATCCCAAATACTCTTTGATACCGTTTCAGTCAAATTGGCTGGTAAGATAAAATTTAATCAGTTTAATTTAATAATCCTATGAAAATCGGGTTCATAGAATTGTGGTAATTCGGAAGTGTCCGAATTACTAAATGATTAGGTAGGTACTCGGAAACGATTGTGGTGTGGAGTGCCACACCACAATCGTTACCGAGTACCTACCTAATCATTTAGTCGACGAGTTCTTCGAATTCCAGGAGACAAAAGCCATGCAGGCGGGACGCAAATTCGCCATGCTTTTTAATTCAGTCAAAAGTTCCGCCTACTTTTCTCCGTTTCTGGTTCCCACGACACAGGGTATCCTAGTGTGTTGCAATGTATGTGCCTGTATGTAAATGTTTATGTTTTTCTAATCAATGCTCAGCAATCGAATGGTTTATTACTTATTATTTCAGTTTTTTATTTACAACTGAATGTTAAATTTATTGTCCATATAACCCAAGGTTAGCTGGAAGAAAAAATATGTGTATTCAGCGTGCCTTTGTACATAGATATAACTAACTTCGCAAAATACAGTTTTTCCAATTGGAGAATGTAGTCAGCTGAAACGAAGGGCATACATTTTTATGCTACTTTTTAGAGAGGACTATCAAATTTTAATGAAAGAATACCCTATTCAAATTTAATCTCGAAAGAAGTGAAACACGACGACTACAGGATGTTCACATATCAGAAGCAAACACCGAAAAATTTTTAAATAAATTGTTAAAAAAACAAACAAAACAAAAAAAAGATGGAGACTGTGTCGATCGTGACTAAAGAAAATTCTTAAAAAAATATAAATACATCACATACCCACCAGAAACAACCACACATGCTACTATTACTTTTAAAAATTGTTGGGTCTCAGAGATGGGTTTTCATACACTATTAGGTAGTGACCTCACACGTAAATTTATTTTGTCGTTGCGAGTATTAAATAATTTTCGGCCGCGTTTTGTTCTCGTATTGGTTATAAAGAAAGCTGCGCCTGATAATTTTGCGATTTTGTGCCTAAATGGTAGTTGGATAGACATGATTTTTCAAAACTATTTGACAAATGGACTGGCAAACGCAGCGTGGTACAAACTTTTTTTTTTTTTGTTAACGGGGTGAAATGTTGTTGCGCACCATGACACCGCCACCATTGGGGGAGGGTGACGGCCGTGTACCGGACTCTCCTCTCCTAATAATAGGAGAGGCATACCGATTAAAACACCCCGAGAGCCGTCCTGTCGCTCGTGCAATGGGGCGCCGTGGTGGACCACGTTGCGAATGCTACAGCGGCGCCCCGGCGACGTCGACCCGACTCGCAAGGAGTCGGGCCCACCCTCACTGGAGAAGGGGCATGGGCCCCCTACCCCCTTCTCCCGTCAGCGTGGTACACCCACCAGCTCACTGGTTTCACGATTTGAGGCAGATTGCTGGCTTGATGAGGATGTTCGAGTTCCGTACGTCAAAAGTAAAAAAACGGAACTATTATAGCATCACTGTGCTATGTTGTCCTTCCGTATGTCCTTTTGACTCGAGAACGCGTGGAGGAATAGAGTTAAAAATAAAACTATATTATTTTATTATCTACAAATCTGCTGTTTCTTGAAGCTGTGAACAAAATCGAAGTTCTAAGTTAAGATAAAAAAAGGATACGGCACTTTATGCCGCAAAAAAACGTATATTTAGACACTCAAGGCAATCAAAATTCATAGGGTGCTTATAGTTGCCCTAGAACATTTGGGAAGTAATATCGTGTTACAGGCACGACAAATACAGGGAAAAATCTGAATGTCATTCATTTATAGCTAATTGATTGTTTTTCAAAGATCTTTATTAAACATTATATTTAAATTGACATTGTTGAACAATCGAGTGTAAATTTATCCTAGGCAAAAACCATTTTAATTTGAAATATAAACCAGGTTAAGTGTGTAAGCTTATTATAATCATGAATGCATGAACTTTACACATTATTTATAGGTACATTTTTATGCTGACATGAATATTAAATGATGAATTTGAAACAAATTGAAATGACTAACAACAAAACGTGCATAGGTAGTTTTTTAGGACGTACACTTTGTAGGAATGAAAGTATAACAATCGATAGCGTAAACTTTGCAGAGATTATCGTAGATTCGTAGCGCAACTAAATAATGTGGACGTATGTAAAGTATAATTTTCTGTCATCAGTACGAGTACCTAATGAAAACCCCCGATGAAACGTCCACCAGGTCAGACGGGCGTCACGCAATAGCGTGTGGTAACCGGCCACTTTACAATTTACTGCTTTCACTCCTATTCGGGTTTCGTTAGCTCTGAACGAGACAATACGTATCAGAGCCTCTATTTTCTGTGAGTTAATCATCTTAACTTGACCCAATATTGTTTGCTGCTCTTTATATTCATTGATTATGTATGTATAGCTACTTGTTCCCAGCTAGATTTAGTTTCTTTGAAGGAACACCGACTACCGGAGGGACTAGAAATTGTAGTAGCTCCGGTACAATCGGTCTGCTTTCCCGATCGGACAACTTTCACAAACGTTCTGTTTTCCCAAATGATCTCCATTCCCTCCATTCCCATTTGACTGCGAAACTGACGTTACTTATCATAATTATGGAAAAGGTTTTGTGTCAGGTTGGTTCAAATAGTAAATGTGCTTTCCCCTATCGGTCTACTATCACAAATGGTCTGTTTTCCCAAATAGTAAATATGCTTTTCCCATCGGTCTACTTTCCTGAATAGGAGGGAAAGGGCCACGGACCTAGAACAAAAATAATTTATGGATTTTCATAAATTTCACTACATGTTTTAACAATATTTTGAACTTATTGTAATATTGTCCAGTGCTCAGTATGGGATCGATTCACCGTGGATTGTCACCAAATTTTAATAGGACCAATCTAACACTAAACCTTTTCCAAAATTATGATGAGTCAGTTTCGCAGTCAAACCAGCTGGACCCCAACAGATTAGGAAGTCGACCGATTGGGAATGTAAACCATTTGGACAGGAAAACTAATGAGAAAATAAGTTCAGATATTGAGAATGTAGACCGATTGGGAATACTTAGAGACCATTCAGGTAAACGGACCGTTTGTGAAAGTAGACCGATTGTACCGGAGGGAACAACACATCCATGAGTAATAATTTTTAAGTTTGAAAGTTTATTAATTATGCTAAACCAGTCTCTACGAGTATCTTGTCTCTTTTCGGTAATGTCTTTGTTATGTAATACAGTGTTATCTATATGTCAGTTAAGTAAAGCTGGCACGTTCAACACATTTACACGTTGCGCTTGTGTAGTGTCTGTGAATAGCGCGCGGCATGACGTGTACTGCATGCGCATCATGAAAAGTCTGCCCGTCTCTCTTGCGCGCGGTCTAGCTTATGAGTGTGAAGGGGACAGTTATAGTTTTACTTTTTTACTACTGTTTATATATACAGCGTTATCTTTTTGGTATTCAACCGTATGTGCGTTTCAATGAGGGATTTTTCTGACAGCTAAGAAAAGTAGTTCCAAATGAGCCGCTTCCAGAAGAACTAAAAAAAAAACGAATGGCTGTCAAAGGAATGCAATTTTGGACCTCAGTCCAATAGCCATGTGTGATACATCATTGAATAGGTCTCAGCGAGCTGAATAAAAGTTACTAGAGTCTGACAAGCGAGTCCTGGGACGCGATTTATTTCGAATTCTTCATATGGCCACACTCTGACTGTCAAACTTAGGTATTTCAGCTGCAAGTAGTACAGCCCAAACAGTTTGATACTCGTCCTAGATTTAAACAAGAACTTTTGTTTCTATTCAACATAATTTTACCTATTTTTTAGTATATACATACGAGTAATAATGTTTTAAAACAAACATGAATTATTTCTTGTTGTAAGGTCTGTCGGATGACGAAAATTTTAAACGTCAGATCGAAGACTTAGTCAAAGAACTCAAAGATGTTGGAGAAAAAAGATATGAATCAGATTTTGATTATGGTTCAGCATTAATAAATGTTTATAAGTTTATGTGGTGCATCTTTATTATCCCTGTTTTTGGTGGAGTGGAAATGTTGGTTTTGATGTAGTTAATGTTTTCGTTTTGCTTATATTTATTTATGTTTGGACAAAATTCATTGGAGACTCCAAACTAATTACACAAATAATAAACTTAAGCAAAAGTATCAAGATGGTTTATGGCATATAGATGCAGGGTTATCAACTAAAAGATTTTTAAATTTCCCGCCAAAGGCTTGTGCCAGGACTCACTTGTCGCACTCTATGACGTCAACAGCCAAATGTTTGTCCTTTCGGAGTTATATTGTATTGAAAAAAAACTAACATTTTCAATTTCAAAAAAATAACATGTATACATCACACATGGCTATTGGGCTGAGGTCCAAAACTGCATTCCTTTGACAGCCATTCGTTTTTTTTTTCTTCTTAAAACGGCTCATTAGTCAGTAGATGGCATTTTTAAGAGAGGGTTTTTGTTTTTCTAATGGGAATTGCCAGTTTATTCTGTGGTCTTTCCTCTTTTCTTTTGGTTCTTGCATTTGATTGTGATTGGACTTCGAACAACTGCTACTGGTGCTAAAATCATGGAAAAAACGTTGAAGAAAAAGAAGAAGAATAGAAGAACAGAACATTCGCGTAACCACAATAGAAACCGAATGATGTTGCTCAGTTGATCACAGATTCCTTCCAGTTGATGAAATTACAGAACAGTAATAAAGTTTTTATCTGTGGCAAGCAATTAGAAAAAAAGGTAGGGTAATTCATCCAGTAACTGACCACTGAGCGTCCGTTACCCTTTGTTACATAATTAAATTATAATTAAATTGTTGAGGATTTCTGGGATAATTATTTTTTGTTTTGGTAAAGATTTTCTTAGGTGAAATTATTTTTGTTCATGTGAAAATTTATTGAAATTTAAAACTATTTTGTGACTATTGATTCCACCTTGTTTTTAATACTTTTCGCTCGAATTTGCTAAAAATATGTTATAACAAGTAACCCATATATTTGTATTTATTTATCTACAACGCACCTATCTTACTAAAACCTAACTCTAGTCTACACTTAAACTAGAGTCGCATTTTGAATCAAAATCATATATTTTTAAACATCCTGTATAGTGAAATTGCATAAGTGTGAGTACTGTGAACGTGCCAGCTTTAGATAACAGACCTATATCTATCTGAAACTGTTTTGAAAATAATAAATGTGGAGTTTCTATGTTAGCTTATTCTTCTCCACATAATCTGTTGTAAAACTAACAACTTTGACGTTCTTAAAGCATTTTGTTTTTGCTGTGAATAAAATATTTAAATTTACACATAATCTTATGTTATAATGTCTAAAATTAATATTACTTATTAGTGTAAGGCCAACTTGCACTACTTCATAAATGACGCTAAGTTGCCATTTAAATCGATTTTGTACGAAGAATTTTAGTAAAATGCTGCTTAGGCCACATTTAAGAAAGTGGTGCAAGTCGGCCTATCTGTACTTTGCACACGATTCAATTGTATAAGAAAAGCTGGAGTTTAAAAATCAATAAAAAAATTGAGAGGTAGGTATTCAGTAGTTTCGTCCTACAACGCGATGAGCGAACGGTACCTACTTGAAGTCGGGACGTACTTTAGAAAACGGTCCTAAAATGTGGTACGAACGGCTCCGAGACCATAATTTCACCATATATATCCATCTATCGAATATAATTATAATTAACTCTTTTTCGTGCGTTATAAAACGGTAGATAACATTGTAGATTGAAAGAGGATGTAGTAACTAGATTTTTACCAGACTAGACTAACTCATATTGTTATAAATGGCACTTAGAAACGTGTTTATAAAAGTAACAGTATTTTAGTTTATTTGTATGGAAGTATTTACTTTATGAATGTGATTTAAAGTTTGTAATTGTCTATTCGGAAGCGTTAACTCGTTGCCAATTAAACGATTACAAACATGAACCTCTGTGAGTTCTTTTTTGTTCAAAATCTTAGTAAAACCGGAATCATAACATTTAACTGTATGATATAGTACTAACGAACAGAGGGGTGCAGAACAGACATATTTACCCCCGGTTTCTCGTACACTAATAAGCTGTAGATTAATTGGCCGAAGTGCATACGACAAAAACGTTTGAGATCTGTTAACAGTAGATTAACAGGTTGTTAGCGTATGACATAGGTTCCCAAAGTGGTCCAGGTGGACCCCCAGGGGTCCATAGGAGACCACACGGGGGTCCACGTAGACGTGAAAAGAAAACAGGGGTTCACAAGTTGTAAATGGGGGTGCACGCAAAATTTTCTAGTTTTCATAATAAAGAACAAACATTCTGGCTTGGATTTACCTATCAACGTTAATGGTTGATTGTTTGTAATAATAAATGTTTATAATTTTGTATAGGTAAGCACAACTATTATTTTAATAAATAGGACTCAAGAAAATGTGATAAGTACTTTTTTTTCTTCTTAACTATCCCAATTTAGGGTGATATGTTTTGGAGTTTTGGGAATACAGTAGAAATGTAGCAGCAAATCTACCGAAAATAGAAAAACTTTGGAGGTGGTCCGCTAGAAAAAAAAGTTTGGCAACCTCTGGCGTACGAGAAACCAGGGATTAGCGATAAGATCCAGTTGGTTGCCCCCTTACCATTGACAGGAGCCAACCATCAGGCTTGAGGCGAACACGCGGCGTCCTTCCGGTTCACTTTAATACAAAATGTCCTGACGGGACGGTATGAAGCCCACTGAAAAGAGACGAAGCGAGGGCGCGAACTCAATACCTACAAGGCGTTGTGACTTTACGCGCCCTCGTCCCACGTCCTTTCCATTGTGCTCCGCCTTAGGGTGCGGTTATGGGGGGAGGACCCATATCGGTCGATGTAAAGTGGTCGATCAATTGATAGTCGATGTATTGCTATTCGATTTGGCGTAGGGGACCCTGCGGTTATAAAGAAACAGGTAACCCGTACCTGTACCCGTACCCGCAAATCCGTACGGGTCCGTACTGATCGGTATTGGTATGACGGTTCCAACCATTCTCTATGTGCCCGATAAAAGATGCAGGTTAATACTTGTCGGTACGTATAGGTACGGATTACATGCATCGATCATATCGGTTGAAGTCTTCGCCTGAGTAAGGGGTGAGTGTGCGTGAAAGAGATTTGTACGTATCAGTACTGGCAAACGCGCACCGGGAAATCTGATTCTTTATAACCGCACCCTAACATTTTTTCTTGCAAAGTCATCCATGACGTGCCGAGTAAAGTGAACGCGTATAGGGGCCACTGTGCTCTTGAATCTAAGAAACTCTTAAAAAAGTATGCAAAACAAATAAACGTTCACTTCACATGTAATACAACTGTAAAATTCTAAACTGTTTTCAAACTACACTTACATAATTGTGGCCACTTTGTTATGGGCTTTAATTAACCTTTTTTTTCCACAAGTTCCAAACTACTGTAGCCGTACGAATAAGAGTTAACTCGTGCTAATTAGCCTGGCAGAGTGCGGTAATGTGCTGTATTTTTATAGGGGCTTATTGTGAAACGGAACGTGAATAATAAATATCAGCCCTACGGGGGTCTTGGCCACGGTCTTTGACAATTTAACACGCAACGCCTTGGTAACGTTACAGGCGAGTAAGGTAACGAGCAATATAACTTTGTCTAGGAACACAGTTGTAGACTTCCTTCTTTTCTTTGAAAAACTAATAAAAAGTAACATAGCAACACCAGACTGTTGAGCTAAGCATCAACTACTAAGTAGGCTAGGCTAACTTACGTTACAATGTGACATGTCGCACAGTGGTCCCATCTTGAAAATCCGTGGACTTAGGGTCGAAAGTCGGGATTCCGGTCTGATTATTTTATAACACATATAAAAAAATCAGACCGGAATCCCGACTTTCTACCCTAATTCCACGGATTTTCAAGATGGGACCACTGTATTTTAAAATGTGCACTTATTGTCGTAAAATAAGAAATCGCAACCGAGGCGATCGGTTTCATCGGCGAGTACAAATAGTTACGACGGTCGTGCCAGCTGAGAAGGTAAAGCCGACGGCAGGTTAAATTTTACATTTTCGGTGCAAATGTGTCTTTAATTTGTAAGTACACGCATGCAGCTAATAGAATTTTTCTATACAATCATACACTGCCCAAAACAATTAGGGGAATAAGATTTCAAAGTAGAATACATTAACATTTACATACAGGCACATACATTTCTTCTGGCCCCACTCTAGGATACCCTGTGTCGCGGGAACCAGAAACAGCAACATCACAAACATGTAACCATCCAAGACCTGAGATTCTTGTTTACAAGTAAAGTTCTTTGGTTTTTAAATTTATATGTACAGTCACGAGCAATAATATATATACATACACTGTAACATTTTCTAACAACCTTAACTAAAAACAACCTAGAAAGAAGTGTACAAAATTTCTCCTAAATTATGTAACGAATGGTTAGATAATTTAGGACAAATTGTCGTATACATACATGTGCAGTAAAAAACAAAATGTGACAGTGTATATATTATGTATATACGAGTATATTATTGCTCGTGACTGTACCTGCAAATACATACCAAAGAATATCAGCGTGTTTGTTAGTAGAGTCTACGCACACCTAAAAACAAAGTGAAATTATTTACTTTGCTTAACTTTAAGGGTTTCGTATCTCAAAAGGAAAAAAAAACGGAACCCCTAAGAGAACATTTCGTTGTCCGTCTAACCATCCGTTTATCTGTCCGTCTGTCAAGTCTCTCTATCTCGGCAACGCGTGAAGGTATCGAGGTGAAATTAAAACCAGATAATCAAGTCTTTTGAATCGCTCGTAGCCTGGGCTGCCTGAGTGATCTTAAACGATGACTAAGGTTATGCAACATACGGCGCGTTCAGTCCATGGATGGGTCACCGTCTATGACTAACGCTAGTTGCATTTTTCCGAGCGATTCCGTGCTTCGCAAGGCACGTTAAGCAGTTGGTGCCGGCTGCCGTCGATAGATGGCAGTCGTTAAGCGAAGTCAGAGGCCTTAGGGCGGCTTGAAAACTTCTGACAGTAAGACCAACCACTAGTCTTACAAGCCTCCACCAATCTGGACTTGGCCCTCGTGGTGGAGTATGGCCTATACCTTCCTCAGGGAAGAGACCCGTGCCCCTCGGTGGGGACATAATGGGTTGATGATGATGATGATGATGAATCAAGTCTGATGATGAAGATGATGAATCTTTGAAGCTGTGAAAAAATCAAGCTATTAAGTTAATGTAAGAAAAAGAAACGGCCGTTTATGCCGCAAAAAAACGTATTATTTCGACACTCAAAGGAATCAAAATTCATAGCATGCTTCCCGTTGACCTAGGACGATGAAATTTGGCAAGTAATAAATATCTTGTTATACTACAGATATAAAAGAAATTCTGAGAACTATTTGTAATTTGATCATAAAGAAAATTGCCTTTGAAGTTTTGGGAAAAGTTCAGAAAAAACTGCGAGTCCGAAGACCTCAACGGGCGAGCTCAACTCGCTATTAACAGAAATCTCACTCAGAAGACTTGAAGGTGGCCTTTCAAGTCGTGTTGTTATTGATTGGAGTGTCTTGTTGGGGCGTCTGTTGACACGCAGACGACCATGGCAACCTGTTACACGGAATCTTGACTCGTCAGATATGTACACTGGCCTCAAATGTCGAAGTTGCCAATTAGCGTAGCTTTGGCCGAACGATTGGCGAGCTTGTTTGTGCTGAATAGTTAGATGCACAGACCACACGGAACGGCGTGCTCGCAGATTGGCTTTCCTTAGCCACCATCTGGGCTATGATTCATAAAAACCCGTTTATTATTTATTATTTAATTACAGGTACGTTGCGTAGCAGTCTACTTAGTGAATCTGCGGGTAAATCGACTTAGCAATGGACACCTGATTCTAGTAGTAAACCATAACTTATTTAGTTCTATGAAACAAGCCCATGGTGGTGAGTATTTCATACAGTAGTATTGTATGTAACACACAGGTGTTGCAAATACGCCAGGAAATTCAAGTATTCGGGTTAGAATCCCGGCTGGGGACAAAAAAAAACCAAGGTCATTGATGTCACAGAGTATCCTAGAGTGGGGCCAGAAGCAATGTATGTATGTGCCTGTATGTAAATGTCATGTTATTTTGCAGACATCTTGCAGTCACCACTGCACCACTGTGCGATCAAACAAAACACAGTTGATGATTGTAGTGATCTTGCAAAGGAGTGATTTTGCTATTTCAACCCGGACCACACCTTGTTGTATATTCTCCCGTCTCTAGATATCGCTTCCATACATAGTAGCTAATAGAAGGGACTGTTCAGTCCCTACATATTATGTCATAGTTTGACCCGCTTGATGCAAAGTGACAGCTCGGGAGAATTGGATTTCAGGCAGTTTTGGCATAATTAGGTATCTTCTAAGCCACAATCAATAACAATACCCAGAAGACTTGAAAGGAGTGGCCTTTGAACAACAATGACACTAAGAAAATTCAATTGCGTCACTACAGATGTAGGCAGATCTTACGCGAAGGATTTTTGTTGATTTGTATATTTTATACCATTTGTGGAGTGTTTCTGCTCACCATAATAAATATTTTTCTTAAACTTACTAAATTCCTTAAATAGGGAAAATAAAATTTTCTTAAAAAATGGTTGCGCTAATCTTTGTACTGAATACTGTTTCTGTATTCGCGAATTAAGCGAAAGTTGTAATTGCGATAAAAAACAAACAAAAAAAATAAAATGTCACGTTGATTAGGGATAAAACAGTGAAAAATCTGATGTTGTGTCATAATGTTTTAATAACAGGAAGACGCCTCGTTAAATCGTCTGCAAAATAAATGCGGTCTCGTGCATTCCGGGCGCGCGTATACTGAGTATTGTGAATCCGCTACTTGACTCTTTTTTCAAGTATGTCTTAAATGCTAAATATCTCTTCCATTAGACCAAAAAATATTTTAGTATATTTTTTGAGGACCTAAAAGCAACAAAAACATTATTTTAAAACGTTGCTTTGCTAAACAGACAAAAACGCGGTCCGCCATTTGTGTCTATGGTTTGAAGTCCTCTACGTTTGTAAACAAAGTTTGACATTCAACATAGGTAAAGTTCGTGCCACGAAAGAAGTATGAGTCACAATAGAACCTACGCACGTACGACTGACAGATGTTTGTTTACAACCAAAGGTGCTTTCAAGATGGCGGATAGTGTTTTCACCGTTCCGATTTAAAAGCGAAAAATATTTTTTTAATTTGCAAATTTTGCAGCCATCCTGCATATTTACTTAGCAAAGTCAATATATTTCGGTTTCTTACGTTAGATACTACAGGAAATACCCATTTATCGCGTCAAATTTGATACGAGGCAAGTAGCGTATTATAAATAATCTCTCGGAAGGAAAGGGTGGTGACACTGATATTCAATTCGTAGTAAAAACAGACCACCGTGCAAATCGGACTCGCGCAACGAAGACTCATACTGCCATAATATTGCCTAAATTAGCTACCTAACTTCAGTCCGTAGCGTTATACGAGTTTTTTGCAGTTATGGCCCAAGACTAGAGGAAATTAGGGATATTGACTAATTAAAGATTTTTGAATAATTGAATAAAAAATGACGAATTGGAAAAGTGACCAACTAGTGAAATTGACGAATTAGGGAAAATGACGAATGACCCCCTAACCTGATGCGAGTGCTTCAATAAAAAAAATAAGGAAAAAATCAGATACGAGGTTGAGCAAGTAAAGCGACGATAAGTTTAAGCAGCCTTTCTGTGTCCATACAATAAAGAATAATCTAGCCATCTATCTATACTTCCCACTATAGGGCCAGGCCTTCTCTCACAGAGGGAGTATGGGGTTTAATCATCACGCGTGCCCACCGTGGATTGGCGATTTCAAGCTCTGAGGTATTAAATAGCTCAGACACTCAGGTCTCCTGACGGTCTTTTCTTTCACGGTGTGATGTGACACGCGAGTGGTGTTGCTACTATAACTTCACAAATGTACAGGACCTGCGTTAATTTAATTGGGGGCCCTTAGCGAGAGTCCTACTCATACCTATTGGTCGGTTTCATAAAAACAAATTTCAATAGGCTATTTGTCAGGTTTCTGAAAACCATCTCAGTCTCTTTGTTAGTGTTTATTGAGTGGTCAGAATGTGGTAACTTTAATTTTTTTCCTATATTCCTTCTAAAGAAAGCAAATAAAAATTCACTTTTAAAATAAGCCGCCAAATTGCCATCTTGAGCAATATGGCGTCATAACGTCACAGATCAGTAAACAAAACCAATGAACGTATGAACGACATGACAGACGCCATTTTTAAGGAGCTGTGACTTCATCATAAATTCAGTGTATCCGGGCCGTTTTCGATAAAATGGCTGCAGATAGAAAATTATAAAATTTTATCCTAGTTTTTTGGGCAAGATCCATTTTTTTAAGTTGAAGTGCCTTAGAGCGGTTCGAAGAATCATATTTTAGACAAATATAATTATATAAATAATGATTTTTTTCCACACTGTCAAATAGCCTATTGGCTTTATACGATAATGCAGAAGATAAAGCACTATACCTCACGTAAAATAATAGAGTCCGTGCTCTCTTAGGTATTGAGTCCTAAACATACAATGTAATTTATTGTTTAAACTCACGTATGTGTCTCGTAGGGATAGGCAGAGAACACGATTTGCCATTGAATCGTTAAGTAAATAAAAATATGAACCGACTTCTTTAACGAATAAAACTACAGTGACTTTGAATCTGCAACATACTTTTTAAAAAGGGATATTCGAAACCATGACTTAGAAACATAGTATGACACTTATTTTGACTTATTATTATTATGACGACCTCTGTGGCGTAGTGGTTAACGCATCTGCTTACCATGCGAGAGGTCCCGGGTTCGATCCCCGGCTGGGGAAAAAAAACTCCAGGTCTTGAATGTTTACATGTTTGCGACATCGCTGTTTCAGGTTTCCACGACACAGGGTATCCTAGTGTGGGGCCAGAAGGAATGTATGTGTAAATGTAAATGTAAAAAAAAATTTTTGCTATCCATAATTACATATTAATGCAATGGTTACCGTTTATTTTCCCAAACATATTGACATGAAACTATTTTTCATTACGATTATAATAAATGATTGAAAAAAAAATATTTACGCCCGTTATCCCCGAGGGGGTAGGCAGAGGCACCAATCACTTGAACTGGGCCTAGGTTTTGCCGAGTTTATTAGGTCCCAGCGTGACAAGTGGCAAGCCTGTCGCCGTTATCATGGCACGTTGAATTGAACGAAAGACGACTTGCGTTCGTCTGCTGACCTCATCATTTCTGATTCGGTCTCGTTGAGAAATTCCTGGCATAGCCCTTTCCACAGCTCGTTGCGTGACCTTGAGCTTTCTTATGAGGCCCATAGTGAAACACTTACCTACACACAAACTTGTTTTAATATATATTTTTGGTTACATATATTGCATATCGGGTGGGGTTAACATTTATTTATTTTCTATAGCTTTAGGTATATATACTCAGAGGCACAATTAACCGCCCACTCTAATTTTCCGTCGTAACTTGAAATATTAATTAGGGAATGATTTCCACACGCCTTTTAAGATTGTCCCAAACGTGTAAGCTAGGGTATACCCACGGCATCAAGGTACTACGTGAGTGGTCGAGGCGAGTGCGAATCATTCCCTAATGAATATTTCAAGTTACGTCGGAAAATTAAAGTGGGCGGTTAATTGCGCCTCTGAGTGTATTTACTTCATAATTAAATATGACAAATAATTAGTAGGTAATAAAAAATAAAAAAATAAATAAACTCACGCCCGTTATCCCCGAAGGGGTAGGCAGAGGCACCAGTCTCTAGAACTGGACCCACGTTTTGCCGAGTTTATTAGGTCCCAAACGTAACAAGTGGCAAGCCTGTCGCCGTTATCCGGGCACAATTTATCAGCGAATGGTGTTGCTGTACAAACAAATGTACGTAACTAAAAGTCATTGGTACATGCGTGGTTCGAACCCAGACCCTCATGATCGAGAAGCAAGGGTCAACCCCACTACGCCACCACCGCTTCAGGTAATAAAAATTTAAAAAGACGGTGGTTCGAACGTCTTACGCGTGGTGCCGGCCGACTCAACTGTATTTTCACTTATTTACGCATATCGAGCGATAAAATCATAAACATTAAACATACCGTACCACTTTGAACATGTATTCAAAGTGTTCAAAGTTTCGAACCAAAGGCAGGAAATCACGAATATTAATTGATCTGTCTTCCTCAGCGAAAATTAATGCCGGTGGTGGCACATCTGGCACATGTAGCACATCCACTGTAGCCATATCTATCTTTGCCTAAAACTTGAGAATTTTTGAGAATTTGTCTTTTGGAAAAAATATTCTCTTTTACATATCGGCAGATGAGGCACTACTTGTGAACGAGATTATTTGAACGGGGACAACATATTTTATATCACTATTTTCATTATTTTTTCGCACATACATATGTAAAAAAATATTATTAGTATTATTTATTTTGTAATTATATAAACGTATGTACTAAGCGACGCAATCTTGTTCTGTGTTGATCGTGTTCCTACTGGACAGCTCCGCCACAGGGAGGTCGGGAAAATTCTTCTCTTTCGTCGAATTAATTACTGGAGAATATTGCCTTTGTAAAACAGTCAACGTTCATCGACTAAGAGTTGGGGTGGTAAAACTTTCAAGATCCCGCTTGCCACTGATTTCTCGTAAACCAACAATCTGTAAACAGCCTGTCATTTTTAATACAGATACAACAAATTTCTAGTATAAGAGAAACTGGACGTTGTAACCACAACGTCCCTGATGAAGGGCCGCACGTTATAAGTAAAAAAATGATATACTTAATATCATAGTTAACACTTTGTAATTAGATAGATAGAGAACACTTTTTTTGTACATAAAAAAATATTATTTGTTTATGTTTTCCTTAGCAATAAAAAAATTTAAAAGGTAAGAATTATGAAAATTAAGAAATACCAATGTAGGTATTTCTTAATCTTCTTAACTCTCATTTTTTTATAATTAAAGAAAACACAAATAAATAATGAATGTTTTACCCAGATGTGTCTTACGGTTTCCCTTAAGCACCCCGTTACGATTAGAAAGGTCCCCATTACCGTTACCAAATTAATGTTTAGTTCAGAGATTTCATGGTGCGCGACCATTGAAATAGACTGTATGACGAGTGTCTGTAGGTTACTTATTGAGTGCGATTGAATCTGGAGTTTTAGGAGGGGTTCAAAAGCAAAGGGAGTCAAAGGTCGGCGTACTGGGGCGGAAGTCGCTTCCAGTTCCTTGATTTACCTACCAATGCCGCCCACTATGGGAAACGCAGCCTGAGCAAACGACGATTGAGCCGTCCTCCAGCCTCCTTCAGCACTAACCTAAAAATTATTTATAGGAAGAACAAAAAAATTAGAATGAGTAATTCTGTCGACCGAATAGTACCTACAATATATGATATTTTAAAGCACTAATACAAGTTAAACTCGGCAAAACGTGGGCCCAGTTCTAGTGATTGGTGCCTCTGCCTACCCCCTCGGGGATAACGGGCGTGAGTTTATTTATTTATTTTTTATTTTTGAATCTGTAAATGTTATTTATGAGCACAATAAAGAATATTCTATCTATTCTATCTTTCTATCTACAAGTTAAATAGCACAAAAATATTTTGCATCTGTTATTTAGCTGGCCTTAGAGCCTGTATTACAACAGACAGCGCCACCTCCTAACAGGTTCAGTATGTATGCTTGTACATGAAATTTACTTTAGGTAAGTAACTGGAATACTTACAGATTAATTTATGAAAAAAACAGTTCCATTAAAACACTCGTTTGACCTAACCTAAACATGTTATATTTCTACCTATATTTCCTCAGTTAGACTTTGTAAATAAAATAAATAAAAACAAATAAATAAACTCACGCCCGATATCCCCGAGGGGGTAGGCAGAGGCACCACCCACTAGAAACGGGCCCACGTTTTGCCGAGTCTATTAGGTCCCAAACGTGACAAGTGGCAAGCCTGTCGCCGTTATCCGGGCACAATTTATCAGCTATTAAGGGCCCTTAGTAAGTGAATATGCCGAAATTCGATGTTTTCTATTAGCTGTTATTCAAAAACTTTACGATTTTTCGCATTAAAATTTGGAATGTGTATTACAGACCGTATATGTGAGGGGATGACTGTTTTCAAAACGCGATTGGAAAAACTTTGCTCGATAGAAAAAAATCCAGAAGTCACTTCTAAAATTTTATGTAAATGCACATTACGGACGTGTTTTACAATACGAATTCCTGTAAAATCACAAACAGATAAGTATTTACCTTTTCGATTTCTTGACTGTTTTAGATTTCCAAAAAACAACGCATTTCTATTAACTTTTGACAAATATGTGGATGGCGCTTACGATGTTTAGTTTCGAACTCGGTGATTCCATACTAAACGTCCACCCCGAACGGCGCACCTCCGCGAGGCCCAGTCTACGCCCAGTCTCCACAGAACACACCTACTAGAGAAGAATGAAAACTACATACAAATAAAATCATCTGTCACTAGCGCCACCTAAAGTTTGCCCACAGCAACTATTTTCTGGCGGTAATATATGAATTTTGGACTGTCAAACAGATTTCCTAATATACTCAAAAGAAACATTCTGAATGAACAGGCGATTCCACTTGTGAACTCACCATTTTTGAGTTAAATTTACCTCTTCATTCAAAATGTTTCTTCTGAGTACTGAATGCAGTTTTTGGGAGGACTATATGGTGAAAATTAATAAACAATTTTCCGATATGAAAACATTCTAATTGTGTTTCAGATTTAATACAGTATAACAAAACAATATACCGAAATAGCTGTACGTCGTCTGCTTCTGTAAACTTTCGTATTTTTATCCCTACGATTGTCGTTGTTAGCAGAAATGTTTACTGTGATAGTCACTATTTCGTTTGAACCCCGTGAAACACTAGAGTCACTATCTTATTACACTTTAACACACAAACGAAGAAGTAAAAACTCAACTCAACGCCAAAAGAACGCAAATAATTAGAAAAACAAAGCAAACGTGCCTTGTTTACAAAACATACTTTACTCTTTGTTACAAAATGAAAATTCGTCGCCATCTTGATAGTAGATAGTTTTTTGGTGTTGCCGTGATTTACACCTTTACTTTCTACTGGTATGGTATAGTTTATTTTTAAAATCTTAATGTGACCTTAATATAAATAGTTTAAATGAAATTTAGTGTTACTTTCCTTTTTTTAGTTTTTTTCCGTTAAAAAATAAACACTTTTTTTCAAAATCATTAGGAATTAGCGTCTCTTAAATTCTACCAATCTACAAAGGGTATAGTTTTTAGAAAGTGGCAGGCAAAACATTGCCCACAGTAGGCATTTTGGTTAGCCCATACAAAGTTAACACCCCCTGCCAGCAGTGTTGCCAGATCTCCTGATTTTTCGGGGGATCTACTGATTTTCCCAGAATTCTACTGATCTACTGATTAAGTCTGAAAATCTACTGATTTTTTCAAATAGGTAACAATTTTTTTTATTAGCAATACTTACCTGCTGGGGGTTTTCCCCTATTCATTTTTCTATGCTGCTAGGAATGAAACATGGTTAGGTTGGCACTACAAAACTGTCATCTTAAAATAGACCTAATGTGATGGACACATAGTTCAATATTGAAACTTGAATCATGCTCCGCAGTCGGCGAAATAAACCGGCTTTACATAGACCCGCTAAGATGATAACGTGACTAAATTAAATATCACCTAATAGGATTATAAAGAAGCGATATGATCTCTATTCAACTTAGGCGCATAATTATAGTTGCAGAGAATTTGTTGTGACTTGTTTGAGTGCATTATTTCATTGTGACATCAAAACACTTCATCAAAATGTCTTCTTCAACATCAGAAAATGAAAATGACGGAAATGCGACGCCACCAAAGAGGAAAAAATATAGTGCTGCCTATAAACCAGAATGGGAAGAGAACGAGGAATTTAAATCATGGCTTTCTAAAAGCACTAAAGGTTAGAAAATTATTTCATTCTACTTTTAACAGTCATTCTGAAATTGCTGTGATTTAGAAAATGTCTCGATTCATATACTGCTAGGTGCATTCATCATACTGTGAGAATGTTGGATAGCTTTTATTTATTGGAGGACATGGATTCGTTTTAGAAAGAAGGCAGCTCAGTGCATTATGGTCATATTCTAATCTGATCTGTGACTTTTGACTGCAGGTTAATTACCTTTCTTATACTTACTGATTTATTTTAATCTATGCTGTACCGACTCATATTGATTTATACTGGATTATATTTAATTAAGCAGTATCATTTTATTCGTTCATTTTGTTACTTACCTACATACACATCATACTTCTTGTTCCTAGTTTCGAGATACGAAATTTAAAACTCGCGCGTGATTCTAGATATTCTAGCTAGAGCTAGTGCACTTTGTGATAGTGCTATCCTTTTCGCTCTGCTTGCCTTATCTGATGAAAAAAGAGAGCCACAGATTCCTATGCTGCGACGAAATGACGGCAGTAAAATGTTACCAGCATTAGGGAAAACTCCTAAATGATTGGTGAATTATTGCAGGTGTGGAGTTTGCTTATTGCAAAGTGTGTACATGTGACTTAAATATCGCAAAAGGAGGAAAGACTGACGTAGAAAGACACGGAAAAACCAAAAAGCACAGCAAAAATAAATTAAAACTTCAGGGACAGAGAAGCATATACCAAATGCCAACTTTACAAAAATCGACTTCAGTGCAAACAGAAGCAAAAGAAGGCGAAATCAGGATTGCCGCTTTCGCAGCTGAGCATAACATTGCACTGAATGTTATGGACCATCTGGTCCCACTTATAAAGGCAGTATGCCCTGACTCTGAAATAGGCAAAAATATTACGTGCGGCAGAACGAAAGGGGCATGCCAATAGAAGTTAGATACTCTTTTCTCATTTGACACTGACACTGATAAGCTATACACCATCAAAGGCTGGTTTTTTATTGACATATTTGAATATAGAACACACTTCTTTTATTTATTTATTATTTGAATGAGCATCATTTTTCCGAGAATCTGGCGGGAATTCACTTGCAACAATGGAGCTCAGTCGACGTGATTTTCGCGCTATGATTTATTATGACTTTAAAAAAGGTTTAAAGCCTCAAGAATGTTTTGAACTTTTGGCTTCTACTTTTAGTGAGTCTGCTTGTTCCCGAACAACAGTATTCAATTGGTTTGCTGAATTTAAAAGAGGACGGGGATGTCTTGAAGATGAAGCGAAGACAGGACGGCCGCCAACCGCGGTCACGCAAGAAAACGTTCGTGCAGTCGAAAAACTTATTCGCGAAAACCGACGAACCGAGCGAGAACTGGGAATTGGATCAGCAGCAATGCAAACCATAATTCACGAACACCTTTCTCTCCGTAAACGTTGTTCGAGATGGGTGCCGCACAAACTTACCGATGAGCAGAAAGACCGTCGGGTGGATTGGTGCCTATTCATGATAGATAAATTCAACGGAGGCGAGAAAAAAAACGTATATGATATACTGACTGGTGACGAAACATGGCTATATAACTATGATCCCGAATCAAAGCGACAGTCGACTGTATGGTGCTTTGAAGACGAGCCAACTCCAACGAAATGTCGCCGTGCACGAAGCACACAGAAACAAATGGTCGCCTCGTTTTTCTGCAAAACGGATCATATTGCTACTGTTGTGCTAGAGAATGAAAGAACGGTGAACTCCGAATGGTATGTGACAGTTTGTGCTCCAACAGTAATATCAGCTTGGTGTGACAAGCGACCGAAGTCAGGAATCCGGCACCTTCTCTGGCACCACGACAATGCGGCGCCGCACACGTCTGCCAGAACACTAGACTTTTTCAACTCGAAAAATGTGTCAATTCTCCCTCACCCGCCATATTCCCCTGACCTAGCGCCTTGTGATTTTTACTTGTTTCCAAAAATCAAAGAAAAACTAAAGGGGAAGAGGTTTGAAAGCAAAGAAGATGCGCTGGTTGCCTATAATTTCGAGATTTCTGAGGTATCTAAAGAAGAGTGGTCACAGGTATTTTCCAATTGGTTCAGACGTATGGAAAAGTGTATACGTGCTCAGGGTGAATACTTTGAAAAGGTCGATACTTGTAATAAAGAATAAATTTTATAATTTTTGAGTATCTAGTTTCTTTTGGCATGCCCCTCGTACAAAACTGATCACAGAAGTGCTCGGTAGTAGTGATATCGACAAAATGGCTGAAGCAATGAGGAACAATAAGTTCTCATTATCTTTAGATGAAAGTGCTGATAAGAGTACGAAGAAAAATTTGGCAGTAATTGCGAGAGTTTGCAGAACTAGTAACAAGGTACAATATTTTCATTTTCATTTCCAATAATTTCTATGTTTATTGAGTAAAATTTCAAAAAAGCTGTTTTTCTTTCCCAGATTGAAGATTATTTCTTCGAATTGTTCGAAGTTCAAGAAGCTACAGCAGAGAAGCTACATGAAGTCGTGACCAAAAAAATGATCGAACTGAATATACCCTATAAAACAAATATGATAGGACTAGCGGCAGACGGTGCAAATGTCATGATGGGGAGGACAAATTCTGTTGCTGCAAAATTTAAACAAGAGATACCACAGCTCTTCATAATGAAATGTGTTTGTCATTCCGTAGCTCTCGTCGCATCCAATGCTTGTCTAAAATTACCTAGAGAGCCAGAGGACTTAGCACGAGACATATACAATTATTTAAATGGAAGCCCGAACGCGCCGGATTGTTAAAATAGTTTCAAGATTTTCTAGAGCTCAAGCCGCACAAGATACTACAACCGTCACAGACTAGGTGGCTGTCTCTGGAATTAGTAGTGAAGAGACTCTTAGAGCAGTACGAAGCTCTAAAACTATATTTTCGTGATGCCGTACATAAAGATCGTCTCAAATCGGCAGAAAATATAATGGCCATGTTGGACAATCCAATGAATAAATTATATTTCCAATTTATGGAGTATTCCTTGGAAATATTTAATGCATTGAACAAAACAATGCAATCAGAATACACTAACGTTCATTGCATTTATAAAAACGTCTTAACTGTAATTAATACCATACTAAGGAGCTATATAAAGGAGGAATACATAAATCAAAACAGTTACGACAAAATAGATTACAAAAATCCTCGGAAATATTTACCAATAGAGGACTGGTATTTCGGGGCCAAAGTGGCAGCAACTTTATCAACAAATTGCTTTAACGCTGAACATGTAAAACAATTCAAGATACGTTGCCTAGAGTTCTACATTGAGGCAATCGCACAATTGTTAATGAGGTTCCCTCACAATGATGATATGGCTATTTTACAGAAAATGGAATTCATTGCTCCTCAAGCTGTCAGAGGTCGCAAAATAAAGTCCATTGCTGACATATTAGGAAGATTTCCTAACATTGTGCCAACAAATAGTATACAGGCAGTCGATACAGAATGGCGCCTTCTAAGAAATACACCGTTACAAAATGCAGACGAAAACGAAAATGAGACGGCGGAATCATTTTGGCAAAAGATTGCGAAGATAAGAACGTTCCCGAATTTGACTGCAGCTGTATTCACTTTTATGTGTTTACCTCACTCCAGCGCGGCCGTAGAAAGACTTTTCTCGCAAATTAATGTGACAAAAACGAAGCTACGTAATAAAATGTCCACTGAATTAGTTTCCGGAACGCTGCACACAAAAAATTTTCTTAAAAATTCTAGTTGCTATGATTTTAATATAAGCCCTGAGATGTTAAGTAAGCATAACAGTAAGATATATTGACAGAAATATTTAAGATAATAATGTAATAAGTAAAATTTGATGTTATTTTTGTTTTATTTAACAAAATTGCATCTACTGATTTTTTGAAAAAAATCCCCATACATCTACTGGTCTTTACAAGTCCCATCTTCTGATTTTTTTAAAATGGATCTGGCAACACTGCCTGCCAGTCTCGCTTCGGCATTCGCACGTGGGGGCTGTGTCGCTTGTCACGCTGCACGCGCAAAAATTACGAGTCCAAAACACGAGTACACAACTAATTTAAAATTGAGTACTTTCAGAAAAAGGTCGCCTAAAGCTATAAATGAGTTGCTATGGTACATAACTACCTACCCTGCCTATTGACTTACATAATTAAGTACAGTCGACAGCACGTCAATCTTCACATTTTAGTTGCAAAGTCGCGCGTAAGCCAACGGAGTAGAATGCATGGGTGTATATAAGGCCTGCAATAAGTACTATACTTGAGCCATTACAAACGTGCGAATGAGAGTTCAGATATGCGGATAAGCCTGAATTGCCTGATATGCCTCCTATATGTGTGAGGGAGAAGTCTTAATGGTCTGATACAAATGCTTATGACTTAGTTCGCACGTTTGTAATGGCTCAAGTATAGTTACTTGATTGATGCTTTAGACAACTACATACTTCTATTTAAACTCGGCAAAACGTGGGCGCATTTCTTAGTGATTGGTGCCTCTGCCTACCCCCTCGGGGATAACGTTTTTTTTTCTATTTAGCTACAAGGGGGCTAATAAATATTACGATTAACTATGTTTATTACCTATACGATATTATTATATTTTTAGGTTTGTTGAAAAATAGGGTGAATGAAATGCCCTATTTCGGGTCTCGTATTTTTGAAACATAGCTAGGTGTAGTTAGGTGCGACAAGTGAGTCGTGGCACAAGCCTTTGGCGGGAAATTTAAAAATCTTTTAGTGGTTAACCCTGGACATCGTCTGAATAAACCATCTTGATACTTTTGCTTAACTTGATTATTTGTTTAGTTAGTTTGGTTGGAGTCTCCAAAACTTCATAAAAACCAACATTGATTTTTTTTTGTCTATAATACATATTTTTGCGAAATAGTTACAAAGTAGAAGTTTTTGCCAAGTACTTCTTTTAAATCGTCGCTGGAACTCGATTCATCATTACTAGTCCATAGATCTGAACTTCCTGAGGAGAAGTCTTGTTCTCCTATATTCGGTCGGTAACAAAATCGATGAAAGCCATGTATAGTTTAGTTCTACGTCTGTTTCTCTTTTAACTGGATGTAAGTTTCAAATCGGAAATAATGGGTGTTAATCAATTCGAGATGTGCTCAGTAACTGGCTGGGTTTCCTGGGACTCAGGTAGGTTGCACGGAGCAGACGACGAGGCTTCGATTGTACCTTAGTATTCGTAATCTTTAAGTACTCGAAATATAAAAGCGCTGAGAAATATAATGTATTGACAATAACAATAACGAGGTACCTAACTACCTCTGTATATTTATGACCTATATATTTATGACCTTTTTGACCACACCTTTTTTCTTGTTTAAATCTAGGACGAGTATCAAACTGTTGCGGCTGTACTACTTGCAGCTGAAATACCTAAGTTTGACAGTCAGAGTGTGGCCATATGAAAAATTCGAAATAAATCCCGGGCCACGACTCGCTTGTCCGTCTTTATCTAGCTGCTGCGTACTTATACATATTTTTTTTTGTTTTATAACAACAGGGTAAATGCACCAACAACGGACATACCAGGGGGATTTAACCTATGCGACTACGTCTGTATCATCTTAGTATACTCTAATTACATAATTCCTCGAAATATAACTAGATTTTTGCTTTTTACCCTAAGGAGCGTTTTCCTTATGTCAAATTTAGTTTTAAAAGATTCACTAGGTGGCGCTGCCGTACCTTAGTAATAAACATCAAAGCCAAAAAACACTATTGTTCTGTGGAATTTGTAATGGTTGATTACCTACAAAAAATATGTTTTAGTTAGGTGATAAGAAATCAGAAATCAAAAATTTATTTCAACGTAAAGAATTTACATTCTGCTTGTTGAATGTCAATGTACATACAGTTATGTATAATGTTAGCCGCTGCCTTGGGGCCGTCTGTAGTGGAGAGACCTATTTTATGATGTATCACACACATGGCTATTGGACTGAGGTCCAAGATTGCATTCCTTTGACAGCCGTTAGAATTATTATTTTTTTATTTCTTCTGAAAACGGCTCATTGCGGAATGTAGCTGAAGCATCCAAACACTTAGAAATATAATGTAAAACTATCAGAAATTTACAAAGCAATTAAATACACTGTGATGAAAGCACGTAAGTAAATCTATTTTATGCATTGTCATTTTCATCGTTTGCACTTGACAGATCCGGCGGGGGTCTTGGGGTGTAAAGCGGGAGAGTGCGCCCGCGCGCTCGCTGCCAGGACCGCTAAACTGTAGGTCTATTTCTTTATAAGACTATTGTCCATGTTTTTTGTAAGACTGTTTGTTTTCGTATAAATAAATAAAACCGACGACTTTAGGTGATTTTCACAAAAAAAAATGTTTTTTCATATTTTTTTTTCTTTAGTATCATGTAAATAACCACCCCTGAGCGGACGAAACTGTACAAATCAACACCCTGTATAAGGTGCAATGAGCTATTTTGTTTAATAAAATTCTGGTAAGCACTTAGAGGGTAATAAAAAAAATTTAGTGAAAGTTTATTTAATTTATTTATTCTCAGAGTGTTTGATGTGATGTGTTTGTTTGGATATGTATTATTTATGGAAGCGTAAATTAATAAAAAAAATCCATTCTTATAAAATATATTTGAGATAAATCAAAAAATATAAAACAATTAAGTAGGTAACTAAGTACTTAAGCTATATTTTTATTCGTCATAACGATATAGCTTAAAATAAAGATAAAGGGAAAATTATACGCTCTTGCTCCGCCCACTTTGAACGTACATTGCTGTTTTTTTAACAAAAATGCAATCCTATTATTTTGCTCAACATGTTTTAAATATAAAGAAAGAAGGATTTTATTAGTATTGTCACAGAAACACAATGAAGACACAAGTACGTAATAAACAAAATAGTAGCAAAATACGTAAGTACGTAATAAAAGTCAACAAAACAAGAAAAATAAAAGAAAAATATGCATATCAATTAAATACAATTATGTTTACTCTGCTGATCAATAATTAAATTTTGCTGATCAAGTAGTTTTTTTGCGGACTGAATGTTTATCATATAAATTCATGTTATTGTAGCTGCTTATTTACGATTTAATTTTTACCATTATCAAAACTATTTGCGGAGCTAGGATTGCTGTCTGATTTTTTTTTTATTGATAACAAAATCTTGTATCCAGAGTATACAGGCCAAATTATTTACATGCTGTTTTGTGTGGCTCACCAAATTTTATAATAGCAAAACAATTTAAGTACTTCTCTTACAAAATTAGACTTTTTGTGCTTGACATATCGATAAATTCACTTTTAGTCACAAATAATCTTTTTTCTGGATATGTGCAAAAGTATTTCGTTACAGATACTTATGCTGATACCTAGAAAACTCAGGTATTGTTATTAATTAATTAATTCGTAATTAATTTTTATTTATTATTTTTTAGCTTAGTGAATACAGAAGATTTATTCAATGTACCACAGAGTGTAACAGAAGCTGAATTTGAAATTGAAACTGGCAGCCGCTCCTCGATAAGCAAATTAAATGGATGGACGAAGAATATTGTCTAATAACTTTTTGCGAAAAAACTCAAGCAATTTTCAATGCGCAGTCAGACTTTTTGTTTCGACCTCTTTACTTATTTAGAAAGCTTCCACTATTACGTTTCGGGATCAATTTTTTTTTAATGTATGGTCAGCGATTACTCGAAGACCCGTGAACAGATTAAAAAAAATATTTTTCATTTCGAAATGTTTTACGGGTGGATGTTAAAATTTGAATTTTTTAGTTGAGATGTTTTTTTAGTATGTAATTGATTCTGTGCCACTATAATTAACGTAAAATAAGCGAATAAATATAACAAATATAATTTTGTTTGACCCGATATGTTCGTAGGCAAAATAAAAAATATATATGAAATATTAAATTAGGTCCATAATATGTACCTAATTTAATATTTTTGTTTTATTTTGCCTTTTTAATATTATTAGTCAGCTACAATCAAATAAAAGAAGCATTTAGAATCAGTCATAGAACTGTTTATTTATAAATAAAAATACCTACATTAAAAAAATTAAAACACTTACTTCTTTTATTTAATTGTAGCTAGCTACTAAATAACCTTCACTCGGTTAAGGTCGGATTCTGAGTGAAGGACTGCTAATGCCTACTTTCATAATTTTTTATTATTTTGCCTACAAACATATTTGGTTTTATGTAATAGGTACCCAAATGTTGTATGTATCCAAATTGCAGACGGGTTCAATAACTGGGTCGTTTACCCTAAATTTTTTAGTATTAAAAAGTACCCTAAATTGTTTAGTATTAAAAAGTCAAATCAAATCAAATACGTATATACGTATGTTGACTTTTTATAATTTACTTACAATGATTCCTGCCGTTTAACATTTAACGTTCGATTATTGGGTCGTTCACCCTAGTATTATATATATTCGTATGTTGACTTTTTATAATTTACTTCCAATAATTACTAACGTTCTCGTTTACCATATTTTCAATTTTTCAAAATGTACCTACCTACAATATTACAAGTACATTATAAGTATACTATGTTTTGTATGTTGCAAATGCATAAAGATAGCGAAATAAAACCTTATACGGCACTAACATTACTTGGCTTTTGTTTTTTTATAACTTGGATACCTAAATGATTTCATACCACGGTATGAAATCGATGTACACCTATTAGAACTAGAAGCCAACTGTCAAGCTAATCTGCCTATGCAACATGGTAGTGGTTATAATAATAGCATCAAAATTCGGAGAACGGTAGCTCGATTTGTTGCCTATTGTACTCGCTTCTGTCTGCACCGCGTGCGCCTCCCCGCGCGCCCGCCGCTGCCCCCGCTGATTAAACACGCGGATCGTCGCGAAATCTAAATTTTCGCTGACCGCCTAACCCCCCTTAACTAAGTAATTATTTGTAAGGTGAAATGAAAAGTCGCAAACAAATCACCGATAAGTTCTTATCATTGCACAGATTATTACTCTCAATCAAAAAGCTTGTATGAAAACAAGGTCAGAGGACTTTTATTTTCTGAATTTTGTTTCCTGCAGTCAAGAATTTAACTGTAAATCAGTGAATCAATTCTGTTGATAAATAAGAGCCACATGCCAGAAAATAATAGAGGCCATGAGAGCCAGAGTGGGCTAACTGTTTATAAAAGTCAACGAGAAAAAATGAGCCCTAATTTAAATTGTAACTTTTGTAAATCAATTTATTTCATAATGTTTTGCTGTCTTACGCACTTTTTATGTAATTTTTATGTGTTTTTGCTAACCCTAGGCATCTTATTCATTAATTTATTTTCCGATAGAAATATGAAAAAATTATAGACCACTCTGGTTCTCATGGCCTCGATTTTATACGTGTAACTAAAAGTTATCGGAGACTGGATCAGCGACTATGAAAAACTGATTATCTCTTGGTTGCAGCAGCAAAAGCGTTTTTTGACATATCCACATTAATGAATTAATACATTCACTGAATGTATTTTTTAGCAATCAGTAATAAGGCCGCCTGTCTATAATCTTTATTTTATTTACATAAATATTGCAACATAGCAGTAACCATAACTAACACAAAGCGTTACTATATTATAACTGAGTACTACCTATAAAACATCTTCAAGCATTCTCTTACATACCTTCACCTCACTTGCATTGGGTTAAGGAATATCTGAGTAATTGCAATTTTATGTACAATAGAAGAGATCAAGTCAAAAGATTGTGTTGTGTGGAAGTAACATAAACATAAACATTTACATACAGGCACATACATTGCTTCTGGCCCCACACTAGGATACCCTGTTTCGTGGGAGCCATAAACAGCGACATCACAAACATGTAAACATCTAAGACCTGGTTTTTTTTTATTAAGTTGTTATTATTATTAAAGTGTATCTACAATATATTTGTATTTCCAGACCTTCTATCACGTAACTTTTCACTCTATCAGGTTAACCATTTTGGCGAGTCCAAAGTGTCAAAATATGTATGTATTTAACAGTTCGGAGTAGGTTAAATCGGAAAACTCTAAACAGTGCAGGATTTAGGTAGTTGTGTCCCAGATCGCACCGACAAGTCATGATGATGTGACAAAATAGCTAAGTAAAAGAAAAATGTGAGAGACACAAAGTAGCAGTTGTAAGGAGATCCTCAACCGTCGTTCGGATAAGTCCAACCGCCAAGCTACCGCAGTAAAATCTACTCGGAATCCCTTCCACAATGCGACCCATTTCATAACTTCGAGAAATCCACTCGGTTCGACGTTATTTGTGAAGTTTTCGCCACTGTGTATTGAAAGGTAGAAATAAACCGTAACACAATTTAAATGGATTTGGAGCTACAACTGGTATAATAAGTAATTAAAACAAGTAATTGTGTTGTGTGAAACTTATTTAATGGGATTAAAAACAAAAAGGTTGTGATTGGTGACGCCACTGTCCCATGCATGAGAAGTTACATCAATACATACAGTAATTAGTGTTAAAAGAAAGGAATCTTTTTACCTGTGTAGCAATTTCTATCATGAAAATCTTCAGGTTTGAAATGTTCAGCATTGTTTTTAATCCCATTAAATAAGTTTCACACAACACAATTACTTGTTTAATCTAGGCCAGGGCCTTATGTTTGGGAAAAGCTCGGAAAACAGTGGATACGCAGTGGCGGATTTACCCTAGGGCCCAGTAGGCCCGAGCCTAGAGCGGCAGATATTATGGGCGGCAAATTGTGACAAAAAAATCACTGACGATAGCAAGAAATAACTTAAATGCAAAGTACCTAAATATTTAAAAGGCTGTGCATAATTATGGCGGGCCGCACTGCACTGCAACGAATAGCAATTTTTATAGGTATGCGCCACTAAATTCATTATGTACCTAGTCTAGCGTAAATTCATTATGTACCTAGTCTATATGATAGGTGCTGCGTGCTGTGCTGAGAAAGGGGCGGCACATGGCCTGGGGCCTAGAGCGGCCAAGACTGCAAATCCGCCACTGTGGATACGGAAACCTCGGTGGGCGAGTCCGATTCGCTCTTGTCCGGTTTTTCCCAGCGAAATATACGTTTTCCCTGTATCAACCCTGTAGCGGTCGGCTGGGTGGCAGCACTCCATTATTGGATGCTCAGATTGAGATTTAGAGCTATCGCAAACAGGGCGACTTGTCGCCGCGTCTACTCGCGGCGATAAGCTGCAATAGAAATTTTATTTAAAACATAATAATAAATTTTGATGCAAAACCGGCCTATCCCTAACAGAATCTGTTATCCCTGGGTCATGGATGAAACTAGGGGTAGCCAAAATGTTTTTAAAAAATTGCAATAGATAAGTATGAATATGAAAAACTGTGGGTTAGGGCACTTTTGCGCTGACGGCCTCTAATTAGCCAGAAACCAAGGAACGCGCGTCAAAGGATGAAATCAAAATTATTAAATCAGTGAGACAAAACTCAATATCACGTAGGGATCTCGAGGTTACACATTATTACTCTCCACTTGTTAGTTTTTACGCACGTTGTACCCACACATTTCAGCCTAAGCAACGTCGTATGTAATCTCTCAAAGATTAAATTTACGGAGATTGAAACCATCATCCCTATCGATACAAACTATTCAAAGGAAATAGTTTCTTCATTAAGACTATTTAAAGTATGAATTGTCGTCTTTGCAGATGTTGACATCGACGAACACGCCCGCGACGATGGTGCTTTGAGGTAAGTTATTAAGTCTCCACGTTTACTAATCTCGCGAAACTGTCCCAAGATGATAGGATTACTTCATTCATTTTTTCTTTAATGTGGACTGTAAAAAACCGTCGTGTCGGGCCACGCGCAGTGTGGGGTTCCGTAGAAAAAAGGGGTTTTATTTGCTTTACACAACTAATGTCTTTATCAAAGTAATTTAAATGGATTTTGTACGATGTTTTCCTTCTTTTTTTAGTACTCAGCCTTGATATTTTTTCCTTTTAATGTGCTACTGCTTTGAATTTTTTAACGCCTTTACAATCAACCGTGAATAAAAAAATAATTTTTCTACACCCTTTATCTTGGGAACGCGTCGAGGTATCAAGTCAAAATTCAAACCATAATACTTAAGTCTACGGTGCGCGGAAACTGTGAAAAAAAAATCAAATCAAACATTTTCATCTTCTTTATATATAAAAATGAATAGTTCGCTAGTCTCACTAAAACTCGAGAACGGCTGGACCGATTTGGCTCATTTTTGGTTTTTTATATTTGTGGAACTCTAGGGAAGGTTTAAATGGTGAGAAAAATGTTTTGGCGGTACAAAGTTTGCCGCTACAGCTAGTTCACATTACGTTTACTTTATGTACGTCAAAGTTGTTAGTTTCACAAATATAATCGATTACGCGGAGAAGCTAACAAAGAAACTCCACATTTTGGCTTTCCCTAAACAACGAAGAAGTGGGCAAATACAATGTGAAAAAGTCATCGGCTATTTCCTTACCCACTTATATTATTTTCCTTAAAAGGTCAATGCGAAAAACCCTGGTCGTAAATAATTGGGACATTAAGCTCAGGACGTATTCAAAGGGAAATTTACCTCGTAAATGGGAAAATTCGGTGTGCCTGTGCTCTCTTTTGTACACAAAATGGGTGAAAATTAGTATATTTTAGACTGAAGAGGGTCGGGCGTGATGATTCGTGTGAGCCGAGCATGTGTAATCGTTTACGGTTTGAATGTGGCCAGGTAGCTGGGTGGCGTGGCCTGAGGCTCTTTTTACACACCCAAATCGAAATTTAAAGCCCTATTTCATTTCCTAACATTGCGATTTTAGAGTACAACGTTTTTTTAGACACATGTTTAGAAATTCTGAGGTGATACCTACGAATTTCGCTGAGTCAACAAAATAAGCCAGGTAGAAATTTTTCCATGATTTGTTTTATGTTTCAGCCTTTTTTTGTTATAGTTAAAAAATAACTTGTTTTTATTCAAACAAACGACTAATTCGATCTTGTAAAGTGTATGTCATGCTTCAATGAAAGTTCATTGACGATATGTATATCGTCAATAATATCTGTAATATTTTTAATGAACATGGCCAAGATATTGACATCTTGGTATTCCGTAAAAAAACTATTCATCATCATCGTCATCATCAAAGGAATTCAAATTACTCATCGTCTTGATCTTTGCTGTGCAAAATCTTCTGATAATCTTCTGAAAATCTTTGATCTTCGTGCATTCGATACGTTTGGTCACTGACCCGGGAACTCGTTGTTAAATACTCGTTGATAGACGAGTTTTAAATTTCCGAGAATTTTAAATTTTTATGTTTATTAAATCCTTCATGCGAATGATTCCTCAAAAGTCTGATGAAATGAAATGGAAAGACTTTATTGCAAAACGGTTAAAGAAATGGTTACTGGCTCCCCAATTAAGATTCCATGTGCTATGGGTAGCCAGGCTGGTGTCACACTGACAATAAATATTGTTGTTGCTGTTGTTACACTTTATTGCACAAAGAAAAAATACATGAAATGACTTAAATAACAGGTTTGTGATAAAATATATGTCCAAAGGCGGACTTATTTCTAAAGAAATTTCTTCCAGCCAGCCTAGAAATTTTGGAATGTTAAAACAAGAGAGTGAGGTAGGTCAGATAAAGTGGAAACAACTCATTCTATCTGAATATAAGTAGGTATAAAAATAATAATAATAATAATAAACTACTTACTAATATACATACAACTTGCATGATTTACCACTGACTCTACTCGTCTGCCGAGAGCTGTCATGCTTGGTGAGGTAGCGCACGCCAAAAGGCGTGTCGGCAGACCGCTACTGCGCTTTAAGGACTGCGTTAAGCGTGACCTGGCGGCATTTGGGATCGTACACGATAGCTGGGAGGAACTCGTTGTGGACAGAGAAGCCTGGAGAGCGAAGGTTCGGGAGGGCCGTAAGACCTGCGACGAAGTATGGTGCTCGGCACTGGCGGACAAAAGAGCCAGGAGGCTTCATCTCCGTATAGAGCCGACGCCGGACCTTCTCTTTATATGTCCCACATGCGGTAGGGGCTGCCGCTCTCGAATTGGACTTTTCAGTCACTCAAAAAAGTGTCGAAGTCCCACAGAATACTGCTTGAATCGTCCGTAACGGACGCGAAGGCCTATGATGAATATACATACAACTTACATGATTGTCTACATAGATATGAGAACGCCAGAAATATATATCTAACTTAAAGTATATAGCTAAATACTCACTAAACAATAATAAAATTTTGTTATCGTGATCATCTAACCACGGTAAGTGGCACGCGGGGAAAGGGAAAATTTTAGCTGTGCTGTGTCGCGTCCATTGGGTAAAACGTCCTTGCCTTAATTTGCCACTCAATATGGGACAAACAAATAATGTTTAAAAAAATATAAGAATCCTACATATAAAAATGAATTGCTGTTCGTTAGTCTCATTAAAACTCGAGAACGGTTGGACCGATTTGGCTGATTTTTGGTTTGCCGGGACAGCTAGTTAATAATAAAATTAACACCGAACTTAAAATAGAACAGACTTGGTCTGAATTTTGAAGAAATTAGCTTCAAAACCCGGTCGATAACGCACCTGGGGATACTTAGGTATTAGGACGGCTACGAAATTACAATCATGCTGCTGCGATAATAACGACGCATTAGTAGTAGGACGCTTTCGTGCTTGGGTCCTGCGATAATCCAATATAAGTTCTTAGAACATTAGTTGTATTGAGACGCATGCGTTCCCACAAACAGCTTAATTATGTCAAGGGTGAAATTTGGTTTAACTATATCTATTAGTTTTACTATATTATCTATTTGGTTCTACTAAATCTATAAATATTGATTTAATATCATCAGACGAATTTTTTTTTCACTGACAGTAAATATGGAAGATAACGACGAAGACGCCAAAAACGGAGGTAAATAATTTAATATTATAAATGAAATTGGGAAGGGACATAGAGACTTTTTGATACAACGGCGAATCCGCTATTTCTTATCGACCGATAAAAATGAGCTTTTAGGGGAGATGCTTTATTCTCGTTCAATATCAGAACAGAATGATGGCTCCAAAATTTCGACCGAGCCTCATTCGATTGTGATTGTGACACACTTGTCTAACAACTGACATTGGCGAGTGACTCTATAAAACAGAATTTAATTATAAGTCAATATTAACCTTCTTTCGTTCACCGTTTAACACCTTTATTACTAATTTATTTACCAATAACAATATAAAATTGTGATGTGTTACTAACCAGATAAATTTGTATTATAAATATATGTTTGTTCATGTTTGTGCACCATCTATCTATAGCTCAACAGAGTAAAACTTAAATGAAATAACTGACCATTCGCTTAGCTGTTACTTTATGCAACTTGACATTGACAGAATTATTGGTTGCCATTAAACCACTAAATCTAAAATAGTATCACCGTTAAGTCAGTTATTGTATACTTACTTCGAGTATAAATTGTATAATATTGTATTGTATGTGGGCGCAGGTCAGCCGAGGGCGCGGTGATGGCGGGTACGTGGCGGGGCTCGGGGTGACGTGGCGCCGCTGGCCATGCGGCTGCTGCTGCTGCTGCTGACGCTGGCTGCTGCGGTCACCGCTGACTGCCCACGCCACTGCGAGTGCAAGTGGCGTAGTGGCAAGGAGTCCGCGCTTTGTCCGCGTGCCGGCCTAACTGCCATTCCGCGGCTGCCCGCCACCACCCAGTTACTTGACCTCTCTGAGAACCGTCTATCCAGTCTTCGTGACGACATCTTCTTCTCTGCCGGCCTGCTCAACCTTCAGCGCCTCTACCTCATCTCGTGCAGCATCCGCGGTATCCGCCAGTACGCCTTTCGGGCTCTCGTTAACTTGGTGGAACTAGACCTGTCGAGGAACCGCCTGGACGCAGTTCCCTCGCACGCCTTCACCTCAACACGAGAACTCCGAGAACTGCGACTCGACGGAAATCCCATAACGAGAATTAAAGACGAGGCGTTTTCTTCTCTTCCTCATCTATTTAGGCTCAGTCTCAAGTCTTGCAAGATTGTGGAAATAGAACCGCGTTCATTCGTTGGCCTAGAAGCGTCGCTAGAGTACTTCTCCGTTGATAAAAACCGTTTGCAAGTGGTCCACGCGGCTGTGCTGGCACCGCTGAGAGCTTTGAAGGACTTGGAACTGGCAAACAATCCGTGGGAGTGTACGTGCGCTTTACGGCCTATGCGTGATTGGATGATCCGGCGCAATGTGCCGGCTACCGTTGTACCCGAGTGTGCGCTGCCTTCGCGCCTGGCCGGCCAGCCCTGGGACCGCCTAGAACTCGAGGACTTCGCCTGCTCACCCGAGGTTCACGCCGCTCCTAAACATACAGTGGGAGTCGAGGGCGAAGACGTAACGCTAGTGTGTAGAGTGAAGGGTATCCCGGCACCAAGGTTACGGTGGTTACGAGGCGGCAGACTTGTTGCAAACTCTACTAACAGTCACTATGTCAATTCTGGGAAGTCATACGTTGTGCATAGTATGGAGAACACTAGTAATTTGACCATAAGATCTTCTGATATGCAAGATGCTGGACCATACCAATGTTCTGCAGAAAACCGAGCCGGTAAAGCGGAAATCACATTAACGCTGTCCATACAGCGCAAACTTCCGGACAAAGGTTTCGGAGGACAGCGGCTGCTAGCCGGAGTTGCCGTATCGGCTGTTATAGTGTTATGTGTATTTTTAATGGCCATGTGCGCGTATGAAACTCGTAAAAAAAGACAGTTAGATAGAATTAACGAACAAATAGTGACAACGAACCATCGTGCTGAGAGTTATGAGAAGATTGAGATGGAACTAAGTAATAAAAACTGTGCTAGTGAGAATCGACGATCGATGGTGCAGTGCGAAAGTGGGAGAAGGCGCGGGGACTACCGGAACGTACCGTGCTACGACACGGAGGATGAATGCGAGGGGCATGCGGCGCGCGGGGGGCCGGTTGAGCCGGCGCGAGAGCCGAAATGGCGCCGCGCCGAGGTGAGCCCGCCACGCGCAAGCGCTTGGCCGCGCCGCGCTGAGCCAGATCTGCATATACCACGCCACACCTACGACATCAGGTACGTCCAATATCTACTTGCTTTTAATATACCAGAGCTTCAATTTACTCAGAGGTTTGCATAAACAGAATTAGGTCGCGGCGTACCTCCCTTGGGTAGGCTACACCGGAATTACATTTCTAGCCAGAAGGTTATCAAATTTCGCTGCGTCTATATCTCTACATTGTGTCCTTATTTCCTTGTTTAGTATTCAAAGCTTCAAGTCATGCGAATTTTAACCAGCGCAAGCAGAAAATTAAATGTCTCATCAACCTTGCTGGTAATCAATCACTAAAATAACAACGTCACTTCCGCGTAGATGCGTGCCGGTAACTCAGCGTTAACCGTTCATTGTTCCAGAGCTGATAGAACCCCAGAATCCGTGCCGAGCTCAACTTCAATCAGGGTAATAGGAGCTAACATGACACACATATCCGACGACAACCGAAGAAACAATAACCCCCAAATCAGACCGAGCACGCGAGTTCGGACACATGACCGACTTGACAACGACCTGTCAGGCAGTGACAGCGAGAAGAACTACCCAGATCTCGTCGAGATGAGCGCGACCAGCACCTCTTATATGAAAAACGAGAAAATGCGCGAACCTTATTTTTACACAATTCCCCGTAGAAAAGATGCGGAGAGTCGTAGTCCACTTTTAGGCAGTAGGCGGAATAGTTCAGGCGGCGACTCTTTTACGTCCACAGAAAGAAAAAATTACGAGGCTCGCCAGAAGCCGGCCGGTAGACGCTCAAATAGCTTCCTTGACCTCTCGATAGGCCGAACCCGCTTCCGACGTAACCCAAGCCTCCCCAGCACGCCCACACGAGAACGGCCCTCTGTGCTCTCAGCCACACCTCTGTTGGACCTCTCGGGCCTCAGGAATTACTCCCAAATAGACCAACCGAATGAAGACTATGACTTTCGAGCATCTCAGCTCGAAAAGTTTCTAGAAGAATACCGAAACCTAAGGGACCAGCTATCTAAGATGAAAGAGACTAGGGAGAGCTTGCAGCGGAACCGGGCAGCAGAGAACGAGGAGTTGCGGTCGATCCAGAAAAGCAAACCAAGCGTGGCGGTGACTGAGATATCGTCGCTAGCGGCGCTGGCTGACGCCGCCTCGCCGCTTACACTAGGGGTCGACCAGACCCACGAGTGGATCTCCACACTTAGGTATCGGAACTGAACATTTCTTGTAAATATTTAACACTTTAAAATGGTAAGCATTTAAATTCCTTGCCATAATAATAACACAAAAAACTGTTGCATAGGATAATTGTATACAAAGAAAAATAATGCGTCTTAAGGAAAGATAAATTTTGGGCTGAAACAAGAAACCCGTGTAGGTTTGCATGGGACTAATGTTGTATTATATTGTAAAACAATTAAATGAAATACTTTACAAAGAGAAAATGTAAATATCTCATGGAGATATCTTGACAGAAACTGTGTTCTTCAATGTTAAAATAAATCATATTTGTCAGAATTAATACCTTGTGGTTTTTATAGTCCACCGACTGGCCTTCACTCGCGCTTTACAACGAGGGTGAGTAGATAAGTAAAAAATTGCGTGACTTACACCTATAAAACAAATCCCGAAGTCAGAAGAAAAAGTTGTTCTACTCGTAAGCAGCGAAGAGATCGTTAGCGAGCCGAGTGCTACGTTACATGCGACCCAGCACTGAAAAGGTTCAGCGTTTGTGCTTTCCCCGCCTTACTTGGCGAAAAAAAAGTAAAAATCATGAAAAAATTCATCATTTTCGGCATCGTTTCAGCGTCATTAAATTTTGAAATCCTGCTACACAATTATTATAACTGAAAGTTTATGAACGTGTTTGGATTTTTGTTACTCAATCGCGCAATAACGGCTGTACTGATTTACTTAAAACCACCTGGACACAAAATCACTGCCTTTGCTGAAGTGCATGATATCACAAAACGTGCACCTTCAAAGCGTTCACTGTTGGGTATGTAGTACCTATGTGATAATAAAAATAAGAATAATAGGTACTTAGACGCATTTTAGTACGATGATTATAGGATCCAAGGCCTACGTTCAGCAGTGGGCATAGGTGGATGATTTATTAAAGTATTTTATTCACCTATTTGTGTCAGGTTAGTACCTACTTACCTATTGAATTTAACAATATAATTACAGTTTCTTCTTCGGATAGTGATGAGGAGCCACCAAGACACAACGTCACTGCTACGAGGGCTGCTACTTATGTATGCGGAATAGAAAAAATAAACAAATGTATATGGCTAAATATGCTTTTATTGTTTTTCAAAGTATTCTCCACTATGATCGATGCACTTTTGCATTCGATGAAACCAATTTGTAAAACACTTTTTCCACTCTGATTGAGGTATCTCCAAAACGTGCTGTATGAACGCATCTACGGCATCTTCACCGGTCGAAAATCGTTGACCACGTAATTTATTCTTTACATTTGGGAATAAATAGAAATTATTGAGAGCCAAATCAGGGTTGTACGGTGGATAACCCATCAATTCAATTTTTTGACCATCCAAAAATGTAGTTGTTTCCTGAGATGTATGACAGCTGGCATTGTCATGGTGAAGTATGATTCTGCGTCGCTGGTTGTTTTGGCGTATTTCTTCAAATACTTCCGGCAAATGGTCGTGTACCACTCCGAATTAACTGTTCTGCGATTCTCCAGTGGTATTGTAGCCACATGGCCATTAATACCAAAACAGTGGGCAACCATTTGCTTTACAGTGCTTTTTGCACGAGCCACTTTCGTAGGGCTCGGCTAATTTTGAAACACCCAAACTGTTGATTGTTGTTTAGTTTCGGGATCGTACGCGTAGATCCAGGATTCGTCACCTGTGTAGATATTATAAACAGATTTTGAGTCGCCTCCGTTGAATTTTTTTAAGGTTTTCTTGCACCATTCGACGCGAGCATCTTTTTGATCCTGAGTTAAGTTGTGCGGGATCCAACGCGAACAAATTTTTTTTACAGACAAAATGTTCATGTAATATCCTATGAATGCTCGTTATACATATGCCCAGAATAGCCTCTATCTCGCGATACGTAACATGGCGGTCTTGCATTATTAGTTTTCGCACAGCTTCAATATTTTGTGGCACAACCACCGATTTCGGGCGACCTTCTTTAACTTCGTCCGTGAGTTTACTGCGCCCGCGATTAAACTCACTAAACCAGTGATACACAGTCGTTTTTGATGGAGCTTCACCACCAAAAGTCGAAGTTAATTGATATACGCACTGTTGTTGCGTTAAACCACGTCGAAAATCGTAATAAATCATAGCACGAATATTTTCACGAGTGAGTTCCATTTTTTCAGCGATATGACATTTTAAACCCAACAAAAACAAAACACTAACGTATATAAGAGAAAAATATTAGCGGCCAGTATTTAAAAAAAGAACGAATTTGACCATGGAGGTCAGACATTGCGTTTAAAATTATTGGAATCCCAGATTCCGCATACATAAGTAGCAGCCTATGTATTGCTAAAGTGCATGCACCTCGTGAAACCAAGAACGTGAAAATTCCTCAGAAATTTTCTTAGTTATATAGATAAAGGTAATGCTTAGTAGGCCATTCAGATCTCCGACCATACTACTATAACAAGACTGCGGTTTCCTTACTGTTAGACAGCTTTTTGTGTGGCACATTGTTCTCCGAAAGCACGATCCCCTAATGCTTAAGAAGCGCCGTTTTGACAGAGTATGTCCAGTCCAATAATCCAGCACATAAAAACGGGTCAGATACTCTCTTCCTCTTGGAAAATGCAAAGACCTAACAAAGTAATGGCTCCTTAGTCTTGACTATCCAAAAACGGAAGGATCCACTGAAAACTATACAGTAAAAGCCTCACAAATGAAAATATCCTAGCCCATTCCTGTCATTCCCATTCTTTCCTTTCTTCCTTACACAAACAAGCATAACACAAACACCGGGAGTGTTTGTGTTTCTATACCTACATCTCACAACACTTACCAAATTGTATAAGTAATTTGTATTTTTATTCATCCAATTTATGTTACATTAATTAGTTAAATAATGCATACAAGTGTACAATTGAAAGCTAGCGGTAGTTGGCGTTGACATCTGAAATACAGTGCTTACCACTAGTTCAGATGTCGTCGTTTTTCCTTCAATGTACATAATTTGAACTGTAAATGAAGAATGAATGAAGACTGTAAATGATACAGAAGAAGATGAAGAGGAAGCTTTGTCTTCTGATGAAAATTTATTTTTAATTGCTAATTTTGTTTTCTTGTTTGGTATTCTTTACCATTATAATGCTGCAGTTATTGCTTTGTTTCGTTTTTGTCATGAATAAAATTTAATTGACACACTAAAGCGGTTATATCTTTTTATTATAACAAACTTTAAAAAAACGTATACAAGTAAAAACGATTAACTGTGGGAAATTGTGCTAATTTCCCTCTTAATATTTGGATAATTTAATTTTTTTCATGACAAATATATTTAATAATTCGCTATGCACCAAAATTTGTATTCCAGTATACTAAATTAGGGTTTCTAGAGGAGTTATAGCGTATTGAGAATATATAGGCATAACCAGATATCTTCACCACCCTGGTACCTCATTTCCCGTTTTTTTATGACTTTAATACCATTTTATGTACTTTTAATAGGGCTAAAATATTGTCAAATGATTAAGTTATTTACAGAAGTTAATATCTTTTTCATTATAATGTTACATGATGTAACTTATATGTTTCAAATATTCAAATCCCTTTTTCTCATTTTGACAAATCATGCACTTATCCGGTTCTCGCAGTATACCCTCGAAATATACACAAAATGAAATCACAAATGTTGGTGAAGTTGTTATTTGTGATTTTGATGATAACAAATACTGTGGCACGAGATTTTATTGATCCAATTTAACAAGATATAGGTCGGAACATAGTTATTATTAGTTCATAGTTGGTGTAGAATGGTATTCACGGTAAGCAGAAAACCTGTGTTGTGAATACTAGCCTCACTCCCGAGTGTAGGTACCACTAATATAGGAAACAAAATGTGGGTATCTTGACGCGGTACGCGATGAGCGCATTAACAATTTCATAATTTATAGTAGATAGTCATTTTTGTAGAGTTTTTAACTATTTTAAACCATCAACTTATCAGTGATACCTATAATATGACGGAAATATCTAGTAGGTAACTCGCAAGATGGCAGTCAGACGGCGGCAACGCCATTTATTCCTACTATTGGCTATAATTGGTAAACGCTGCCTGCCTGGCACTATTGAACATTGGGTACGCTTTTAACACTCGTTAGCCATACTCAATGTTCTTATGAAAACACGATACCATTAAAACGCTACATAAACTGAATCGTATTACCTTAAGTAACATTGCTGTTCTTGAACTACGCCACTTTCGTTGGTTTCACAGACATTATCATACAGATCAATTGCGATTGCGAAGCCCGAGGCGGTTGTGTGATAAAGCGGTCAGCTTGAGTGACCACTGGGGAAGATCCTTGTCACTAGATACTTTGCCCTCTGCGGTCCTGCGAGAATGCCACCGAGAGGGGTCGGTTTAGCCCCGGGCGTTGGTCGGTACACCACTTCGGCGGATATTGAGCGTGAATACATAGGGTAATAAAGTATTTTGCAGGCAGGTATACGAACTTCACTCCGACGACTTGTAAATCACGAACGGAGGATAGAGGTAAACAAATATCCGATCGTAATCTTACCTAAAGATAAAACAAAGAAGCTGCGCGGAGTTTCGTTAACTTTTTCTAATTCCTTTCACTATACTTCATATTATGTTTAGGTACTTACCTAAAGGTAAACAATGTGGATAAGTGTTTTTATTAAAATATACACTTTTAAAATCAAAATTTTTACGAATTAAATGTGTTTTTATGAAATTACATTTAATTTCACATTGAATTGGTAATGTGTAAAGATTTTGGTTTAATAAGTGTACATTTCAATAAAAAGACGTATCAAGATTGTTTACCTTTAGTTAAGTACCTACACATTTAAGAAGTATAGTGCAATATTCTGAGAAAACTTGAGGGAACACATGTGTGAGCTGTAGAAGTTTCCCCAGATTTTTTCAGCAACAATAACAGTAAATCAAGCGAACCGGGGGCACGCGCTACGCAGCAGTGGACGGCGAGCAGACGACACGGTGCGAATTTACAGCGACAATAAAAGTATCGCCTTTTATTGTCCACTCGAACATGAACACAATTCGTTCCGACAGCTGTAATTGCTGCGGACTTCGCACTCTATTGGTCTGCAAATTAAACTCGTACTATTTCAGTACGTAATACGTTGCCGCGCTCTCCCGCTTTATTTTCTTACTTAGGTGAGCGTTATTGTCGCTAATCAAGTTACTAACTCTGCTTTTAGCTCGCCAAGTTCGTTTCGGTTGAAATAAATGGAAATTAAACTAGATGCGGTTTGATTGCGCCTAGGTAAAAAAAAGTAGATATAGGGCCGATTCTGAATAGACAATTTAAAAAAGTAAAAGTAACAGTAAAAATTATTTATTTCGTAATATGTGATTGACAGTATACACTGTTTGGTGGGCCCCACACTAGGTATATCCTGTATATTGGGGGGTCCCGTTTGTGGGTTTCTAATTGTAGAAACACATGCCTCAGCGAGGCATATAGGGTGTTTTTCATAATAATAATCTAAGATTTCATTAAACCAAAGCTATAAACTAATTCTAATATTAATAAATTTTTAACATGCAGCCTTGTTATTGAGGAAAAGCAAGTAAAAAGTCGGAAGTGAGATACTTAAATATATACTGTGATAATAAATAACGAATAAATAAATAAATACTAATAATAATAATTAAAAATAGGTAGGTGATAACTACACTATACACTACACTACTATTTACACTAAGTAAATAAGTATTTACTTAGTGTAAATAGTAGTGTAGTGTATAGTACTTAAGTAAGTAACGTTCTGTCATGCTCTCTGCTGAGAAATTTGACGAGGAAGCACTACAGTTAAGTAGTTACTTAGCAAAATTTTAAATTCAGATATCGGCCCATAGACGGTGCAATAGTAGCTGCAGAGTCAGTGGGCTCCAAAATAGCGGTGCTATAGTATAGTATTCGCAATTAGCACACCCCGCTCGTGCTGTAATTGGTTTGTAATCATATGAATCCGGTGCCGGCATGGGGCGTTTTCGCATTGGGTGATAACTGCTCGACATCGTTAGACTAGTATTCATACAGCATTCACACGGAGGCGTCGATCGTGTGAGCTTTCATGTTACTCATAATGTAGTATATATTTATGTCCCACTGTAGGGCGCAGGTCTTCTGCCTACCTCGGATGGACAATTTCAAGCACTGAGGTAAGACTCCTCAGACGCTAGCGGTATTGCTATCATAACTTCAGAAATGTACGTAACTTCGAAAACTAAGTTTTTGGCCGGGATCCGAACCCACGACCTCCCGAATGAAAAGCTGGCGCTATACCGCTTTGCTACCACCGTGTCTAAAGCATGTAGCCTATTGTGGCTGTCAATATTATTAATAAACTAGATACACGCTAAGTTTTATATTCGTAGTAGGTACCTAACTGCTATACAACTGTTGTTTTATACCTATTGCAGCTACGAACCATATGACAATATACGTATATCAGCACAGTTTTTGTACTTCGAATTCAAAATTCAAAAAGATTTATTCAGTTCAGCAATGTCACAACAGGAGGTGCAGAGACCCACCAAGTAAGTTAGAGAACCTGTGTATGGTGGATCCCGCTCTTTCATTGGGTCTTAACATACAATACTAGTAAGATCTGTTATTACTGAAAAATTGGTAATGTAAGTTTAAATTTAAATTTATTACATGCATTCATGCTAGTGAGTGTGTGAGTGAGTGAGTGAGTGAGTGTGTGAGTGTGTGAGTGTGTGTGTGTGTGTGTGTGTGTGTGTGTGTGTGTGTGTGTGTGTCTATATGCCCTAGTACAGTAGTGTCGCTCCCTAACCTGTACTGACTGTAAGTCTTGGGATGAGTGAACTCACTTCTAGGGAATGTAAGAGGTGTATTGGGTATAGTGAGATAAACGGATACCTAAATGGTAACACGTACCGAAAATTAAAACAATAATAATTAATGCTAGTGAGTGAGTGAGTGAGTGAGTATAGATAATGTATATTATTTACATGTATAGATAATGTGTTTTGCAACTGTGAGCATCTTGAAAAGAAAATTATAAATAACCTACAGTCAGATCATAGTGGTTTATTCATTGTTTTGCCTACAACAGTAGAAAAAGAATGCCAAGAAATAATTTGTAGGCCCATAACAGAGAGAAAAATTGAATTATTTAAAAGGAAATTAAGTACCCACATAGGCTTACTAAAATTTGATAGCAATGATCCCAACACATTATATAAAGAATTGTTTACCACAATAGCAAACGGATTCGAACAGGTTTTTAAAATTAAAAAAATTAAAGGCGTTAAAGGTGGTTTTTCAGAATGGGCCACTCCTGGTATACATAGAAGTAGAAAGAAATTGTATGAATTGTATGAAGAAAAACAATCAAATCAGGATCCGAGTTTTAAAGAATATGTAAAGAAATATTCTAAAACCTTTAAAAAAACCTGCTCTATAGCTAAAGCTCTCAGTATAAGTAAAAAAATAGAAGCGTCATCGAATAAAATAAAAACGGTTTGGCAAATAATTAACAAGGAGACAGGCAAAACTAAACCTAGGGATCAAAAAAATTTTGTACTAAGGGTAGATGGGAAAGTAGTTGACACAAGTGAGGATATCGCAAAAATATTCGAAAATTTCTTTACAAACATCCCCCTCAATATAACAGCGTGTTTAAATTCTTCCCCAGAGTCAGCAGAATCCTTGATGTTAGAAAATATAAAACCGTGCACAATAGCATTTCAATTCTCCCACGTTAGCCCCCAAACCATTTTGAAAGCATTTAAACAAATAAATATAAAGAAAACCGAAGATCTCTGGGGACTATCACTTAAATTGATATCCACGGTAATTCATATCATGGCACCACACCTTGCTATAATTTTTAATAAATGTATTGATCAGGGGACGTTCCCTGATCTATTAAAGTTTAGTAAAATTGTTCCTTTATTTAAGTCAGGTGACAGTGATGATCCGAACAATTTTAGACCCGTAGCAATACTTCCAGTATTTAGTAAAGTATTTGAAAAAATCATTTTACACCAATTGCTGACACACTTCACATTAAATAAACTCTTCCATAAAAAACAATTCGGTTTCACTAAGGGTCGTTCAACGACAGACGCAGGTGTGGCGTTGATGAATCACATCTTTGATGCGTGGGAGGAGGCGCAGGATGCCATCGGGGTTTTCTGTGACCTATCCAAAGCTTTTGATTGCGTAGACCACAAAACCCTCCTTCGTAAGATGATCAGATACGGTCTCAGTAATAAATCTTTAGAACTTCTTACATCGTATTTAGCTAATAGAGTGCAGAAAGTTGATATTAATGGAGTTAAGTCAGCCGGATCCGATGTTAAAATAGGAGTTCCTCAATCAATTTTAATTCAATACAGTTCAATTTTAGGACCGTTCCTTTTCTTAGTGTATGTTAATGATCTGCCGTACCTAGTTGAGAAATTGTCACAAATAGTATTGTTTGCGGATGACACTTCTCTAATTTTTAAAACCAAGAGAGGTCAATCTAATTTAGACGATGTAAACAATGCTCTTTCTAAAATTCTGAACTGGTTTAACGTAAACAATCTTATGTTCAATGCCAAAAAAACAAAATGTATTAAGTTTTCATTGCCCAATGTCAAAAAAGTGGACACAAGTTTAACAATAGCTGGTGACAGACTAGACTTAGTTGAGACAACGGTGTTTTTAGGCATTACAATAGACTCAAAACTACAATGGGATCAACACATAGAAAAGTTAGCGGGTAGGTTGAGTTCAGCTGCATTTGCAGTCAGAAAAATTAGACAACTAACAGATGTAGAAACTGCGAGGCTAGTTTATTTCAGTAATTTCCACAGAATTATGTCATATGGTCTGCTACTATGGGGGCGGGCGGCAAATATAGAAACAATTTTTATTCTCCAAAAAAGGGCTATTAGAGGTATTTACAATTTACCTGCCAGACACTCACTACGTGAGTTTTTTAAGGAAATAGGAATTCTTACGCTAGCTTGCCAATATATATTCGATAACATAATGTATGTACGTAAAAACATAACTACATTTAAGCTAAACAGGGATATACATAACGTTAACACCAGAAATCGAAACAAAATTGCCTCATCTAGATTCAGATTAGCCAAGGTAAATACATCATTTGTAGGATATAGTGTACGTTTTTATAACAAAATTCCTGAAAGTATTCTATCCCTGCCAGGAAATAAATTTAAATTTGTTATTAAAACTGCGCTGTGTAAAAAGGCATACTACAGAATAGATGACTTTATAGATGATAAAAACCCTTGGCAGTAAACCAATTCCACAACGAGCTAGTTATTGGTATTCTAATAATATATAGGGTTTAATAAATTTCATACATACGTACAGACGCTGTGATTGCATATCAAAACTATGCTATTATTATAGATAACTGACAAGAACTTTATCACACAAGTTTGCCAAAGGCCATGCGAATGGTGGCGCGGTGGCCGGGTCGCCTATCTCCCTCTAATATGGTTGAGACTGGTGATGGCTGACCCCTGCGTTACGCTCGTGAACGGGTGCCGTCCGTGTGTCTGGCCGCAGCATTGGTGTTTTATTACCTTTTAAGAATATTAAATGATGTTTGACTTTGCAAGTATTGATTGCACTCATGGATCTTGAGATTCTTGGTATACGAACACTCATACCTAATTTGTATTAGCTTTAAGTTGATTTGAGAAAAGATGGTCAGAGTGGAGTTTTTTTTCGCTGCCTTTTTCTCCACTACAGACGGCCCTAAGGTAGCGGCAAACATTATACATAACTGTATGTACATTGACATTCAACAAGCAGAATGTAAATTCTTTACGTTGAAATAAAAATTTTTTAATTTTGAATTTTGAATTTTGAGTGAGTGTATGAGTGAGTGAGTGAGTGAGTGAGTGAGTGAGTGAGTGAGTGAGTGAGTGTGTGTGTGTGTGTGTGTGTGTGTGTGTGTGTGTGTGTGTGTGGGTTGTGTGTGTGGTGTGTGTGTGTGTGTGTGTGTGTGTGTATGCGCGAGTACAGTAGTATCGCTCCCTAACCCTGCGACTGTAAGTCTTGGGATGAGTGAAATCACTTCTAGGTAATGTAAGAGGTGTATTGGTATAGTGAGATAAACTGATACCTAATTGGTAACACATACCGAAAATTAAAACAATAATGGTTATATTGATTATGCCGAGACCTTTAGTAATGTTTCAGTTTCATCGTAAGAGAGCTTAACTATCCAGGATAAGAGGTCAGATTTGCAGGAATGATACGTTTTACTGTATATGTCTAGTTTTTTATTAATTTGGTTATATAATAAGGCCGATTGCCTTTCATTCTGTTTAGAGGCAAAAGAGGTTTTAACTTGCATGATTTGTATAATTTTGTGATGCCTTCTTTTAGACAGGACGGATTCATCAAATTTAAATGACGTGTGTGCCCTTAATATAGAGTGCAATATATAGAGCTGTCTAATAGTTAGTATGTCTGTTTCTGAATATAATGACTTGGTGGGATAGCGAAATGGTTTGAAATGAAATGAAAATGAAAAAATGAAAATAGTTTATTTACATAACAGATATTTACATTAGCACAATCGGACAAGATCTTCCTTTTAAGTATTTAGAATACTTGTAACAGGAAGCTCCGCAATTTGAAGAACATTAACTTTATTAGCGATCTTTGGGCTCTTTCCAATTCAATTACTTGTTAATCAACTATGCAATAAACATCGAGTTATCGTAGTAAACAATGAATTGCAGTTGTTTGAAAAAGGCATAGGAGTTCATCAGTCTGGTGTCGGGATCTCAGACGCAACCAACACTAACGGTTGGCCGTTTGAATGCAGCCTCCTCAAAAGTATCTCAAAAGTTGTATTGAAAGTATACCTACTAATCAATGATAAAATTCCATTAAGCATATCTGATCATGACATATTTTTTATCTTGTTAAAAAATCGCCTGCAGGCGATTGGTTCGGTCCATGGAACGATTCGGTAGCTTTATGGAAAAAGAGAAAGGCGAAAAAAATATTTTCTTTCGTAACCGCAACCGGCGCGGTATATTATGACCACGCAAACAAATTGCAAGTTACTGTATCATATCTCATCATCATTCAGCCACAAAAAGTCCACTGCTGGACATAGGCCCCCTCCATGGATTTCCAAAAGACTGGTTGGAAGCGGCTTGCATCCAGCGTCTCCCTATCACTTGGATGAGATCCTCTGTCGATCTTGTGGTTGGTCGTCCTACGCTGCGCTTGCCGATATGTGGTCTCCATTCAAGAACTTTTCGGCCCCATCGGCCATTAGTTCTTCGTGCTATGTGCCCCGCCCACTGCCACTTCAACTTACTCATCCGGTGGGCTATGTAGACGACTTTCGTTTGTCTACGGACCTCATCATATCTGATTCGGTCTCGTAGAGAAATTCCGAGCATAGCTCTTTCCATAGCTCGTTGCGTGACCTTGAGCTTTCTTATGAGGCACGTAGTGGAAGACCACGTTTCAGTACCATAAGTCATCACTGGTAATACACTCTGGTTGTATAATTTTGTTTTGAGTGATTGAGGTATATTGGAGGAAAAGACATATCTATCATATCTAGTTATAACTATTTTTATAATAGAAAAGATCATTGTTAGGGTTTCGTACCTAAAAAGGAGAAAACGGGAGCCTTATAGGACCACTTCGTTGTCCGTCCTTTCACCCGGTTATCTGCCAAGCCCCTTTATCTCGGGAACGAGTACGGAAAGATCGATTGGAAATCAAAACAATACACACAAGTCTTGCATTGAAGCTCAAAAAAATCAAACTTCTAAGTATACGTAAAAAAGATATTTCGAGATCAAAGGAATCATAATTTACAGAGTGATTTCCGTTGACCTAGAACAATGAAATTTGGTAAGTAATATCGTCTTACACTACAATTGCAGGAAAAAATCTGATACATATCCATCTACTATTATCATTTACTATTTTTTTATTATTTTCATAGAGGAATAGTTGTTGAGGTTCGCAAAAAACTGCTGAAATCGATTTCAGAACTTCTATAACATCTACCTAGGACGGAACCCTGGTCGGGTGAGTCTGACTGTCACTTGTCCTGTTTGATATGAATTTTTGAGTTTCACAAGGATTCGTTAACATTAATTGTTAACATTGACTGAGAAATACAAAAAAAAATTACGCTAACGATGTAGCCCCTTTTTAAAATTTTGCTAGTTACTCGTAAATTAATCTATAGTACCTACACAGGGTTGCTTCACCGCTCATTCTCAAAATTTCCAATCTGCAAAATATCCACCCTTCTCAAAATTGCGTTCGCAAAACCGTTCGTTATCTTTTTCGCAAACTGAGGACCTAGGATTCAAACAGAAATCGCAACATTCGCAACAGTTTCGTTAAAGAAATGTCCAAAGCGTGTTCTAATTTACATTGGAAACTTGTACAAGTTTCCCAAGCAATTCCCATGGAATTGAAAATTCGTTTCCTGTTGAACCTTCCGTTCCAATTATTCCGCTGTGAATTTAAAGTGGCTCCTGCTTCGAAACGTAATTTTCGGAGAGATTAATCTAATAATGTAGATAGGTATGCACGGTCTACAGCACATCAACAGTTACAGTAAGGATAACGTTACAACAAAAGAAGTTGACCTGCTGTCTACTGTACCTACTGCCTAGAAGCTTAAGTACAAAAGGGCAAATTTGGAGACTCATATGGAGATGAGAATCGCTCGTAGCCTGGGCTGCCTGAGTGATCTTAAACGATCACTAATGTTAAGCAACATACGGCGCGTTCAGTCCATGGATGGGTCACCGTCTATGACTAACGCTAGTGGCATTTTTCCGAGCGATTCCGTGCTTCGCAAGGCACGTTAAGCAGTTGGTGCCGGCTGCCGTCGATAGATGGCAGTCGTTAAGCCAAGTCAGAGGCCTTAGGGCGGCTTGAAAACTTCTGACAGTAAGACCAGCCACTAGTCTTACAAGCCTCCACCAATCCGGACTTGGCCCCCGTGGTGGAGTATGGCCTATACCTTCCTCAGGGAAGAGACCCGTGCCCCTCGGTGGGGACAAGATGGGTTGATGATGATGATGATGATGATATGGAGATGACATATGAGACAATGCTAAACACGTGCTAAAAAAAGAAAGAACTTGTTTTACATGCGCGCAATATTTTTGTTGCAAAGGAAGGCAAAATGATAATAACATAACTTCCATAGCGAAAGTGTAATAATCAACGAAAAATTGTGTTGAGAATAGGCTAGTTTCCCAAAAAAATTTAATTAGTCCGTCTTTTAGATTATTCAAAAATAAGGGACACGTATTTTTTTATTTGTAAATTAGACCAAAAATGACAAAGATATAGCCCATTAAAGTTACGTGTGACGTCACGCCGTGCTGCATTTTGTAGCACTGAGTGACGTCACACGTAACTTATTTTTTGTTTAATCGAAAAAAGAAAAAATACGTATCCTTATTTTTTTATAATCTAAAATACGGACTAAATAGAATTAAATTATGTTGACCCTGGAAACTACCCTATTGTCTTTAAGCAAGTAAAAATATAATTATGTTCGTACAGTTCAGTTCCATGGAAAATCTTTATGTACTGTACACTATTGTAAAAATCCACTCAAGTACACTGTTTTACGTACTGAAAAATAGTATAAATAGGAAAAATAGTAACAGCCATTCGTGGATATTCACCCTGCATTTTACAAAGTCAGCTACTCGCAAACACAACACGTTCTAGTCGTTTAATAAAGAGATGGCAGGCCATTAGGTGTATTTATTTGAAATTAACTAGAGAGTTACAGAACCCGCTTTACAAAAAAAGAGTCCTGAGTAAGTGCGACAAATGTAGAGAACGTAACGTGGAAAGCGTGAAAATAATTTGTCTTTTATCCCGACGTTAACAGAGAAAATATTTGCCTTCATAAGCTGCGGCTAAGATTAATAAAACCTGTCCACCTACGTTATAATTCAGTGATGTTCATTTTGCAATCCATTAGCCTAGGCGCACACTAGCGACACGTGACAGGTAACAGCTCGGCGTCTAGACGCGACGACAGGCTACGGTCGTCAATTTCCATATCATCATCATCATCATCAGGCTATATTAGTCCACTGCTGGACATAGCCCTCCCCTAATGAGCGCCATAGCGCCCTGTCTTCAGCTTGCCGCATCCAGCATCTGCCTGCAGTCCTTCGCAGATCGTCATCCCACCTGGTTAAAGGGCGTCCTACACTACGTTTTTCATATATTTTGTTCGAATCTCCGCACACTTGGCGTCAGAGGCGCGGAGTCACGACGACAAGACGCCAGAAGCAAATGACAACGTTGCGTCTGACGCGGCGACTTGACGCGGCGACAAGTCGCCCTGTTTGCGATGGCTCTTAAGGCTAATATGGACTTGATTGATTTTCCTCATGGCAATCGCTGTGACTCGAGATTTTAATCTTTATTGAAAACTGGACTTTATTGTGAACCTTGTTATAAGTGAGTTCACCAAGTCCTTTAGAACTTTTTCACTTCCACCTCTGCAGTTGACTGGACATCAACCTGCTACACGTGCGCTCTACTTGGTTAGATTAAAGGTGATTTTGCAACTAAAATGTGTAGGTTGATGTGCTGTCGACTGTACTTGGTTTGCCTTTCTATTTTCACTTCAGGTAAGCTACTCGTGGGTGAAACAGCGATGAATTTGCCCGGGGAGTGTGTGCGAATGTTGTAGTTATTTGTTTCTTGTTTTAAGACGAGACATGCCGTGTTGGCTTATTTTCAAGAGTTCCACAGCCCTTTGTTATGAGAATAGCATAACTTAAGGCTGTTGTTACATGGAGCATGCTGTCTCGCTTGCACAATTAACATTTTTATTCACTGTATTTTTATTAACTGTGTTTATTAGTAAACTTTTCATTAATGAGGTGTGAGGGTGGATAATTAAGGCATATTTTTCTTATTCTGTAACGAGTTTTTGGTTGAGAAAACCTGATTAGTTTAAAATGTCAGTAATACAATTGCATCAAACCATCAAAACACATGAATCAAAAGTTTACTAATTTTATTACAATTAATCTTCATCATCAACCCATTATCACCCCACCGAGGGGCACGGATCTCTTCCCTAAGGAAGGTATAGGCCATACTCCACTACGGGGGTCAAGTCCGGATTGGTGGAGGTTTGTAAGACTAGTGGCTGGTCTTACTGTCAGAAGTTTTCAAGCCGCCCCTGAGGCCTCTGACTTGGCTTTTATAGACGGCAGCCGGCACCAACTGCTCCTTGCGATGCTGCACGGAATCGCTCGTAAAAATGCCACACGCTTTATTCATAGACGTTCACCCATCCATGCACTCAACGCGCGCTATGTTGCTTTACCTTCGTGATCGTTTAAGATCACTCTAGCAGCCGGGACTACGAGCTATTTCAACAGTGAATAAAAATGTTAAATTTTGCCGGCGAGACATCATGCTCCATGTAAGAGCAGCCTTAAGCGCGGTACTAACAGGGCGGCGAGTCCCTTGTTCAATAGAGTAATACTAGTAGTGTAATAGTGGTTTCATTGACACTGTTAGCAGTCTACTAACAATTCCAAAGACGCCTCACGTATTCTATCTTCTTCATGAGAAGTGACTTTTTAATTTACACGCCCCGTTTCGTACTATAGGCTCCAGGGCAGGGGCGCCGACTCCGTGGGTGCTCGGGGGCTCGAGTGCCATGAGAAATACAGTGGGTGCCGAGCACCCCTGAGAATATACATCAAGAAACAGATCAGTAATCGCCTTTAAGAGATGGGCGTTTTCTCATTACCCGAGGACCGACGATCCGTTTAGCGCAGTGGCTTAGAGCACTGGTTGAGACGCAAGGGTCGCGGGTTCGACCATACTTATGTATAGTTATGTAGGTTATGTATAAATTATATAATAGTTCTTGATTTAATAACTAGTTTCATTTGTATAATTAATGGTTTCATTTTATATTTTTTTATGAAACATAATTAGTAATGAAGTATCTACGCAATATGTAGGTACCTAAGTTATTTGTCAGTCGATCAGTGTGCATTTCTCTTCTCACACTTTGCCACTTTTCGAGTCATCAAATAAGCATGATCATTGAGCACCCATGAGGTTTTCTAAAAGCCGGCGCTCAATCATGTTAATAGCAATTAATTTTAGGTCCAATAGGGTAGTTTCCAGGGTCAAAATAATTTAATTCTATTTAGTCCGTATTTAAATACGGAATAAATACGTGAAAAAAATACGTGTCCAATATTTTTTTATAATCTTAAGATTATAAAAAAATATTGGACACGTATTTTTTTCTTTTTTCGGTTAAACAAAAAATAACAAAGATATAGCCCATTAAAGTTACGTGTGACGTCACTCCGTGCCTAAAAAACGCCGTGCTGCAGCGTGACGTCACACGTAACTTTAATGGGCTATATCTTTGTCGTTATTGGTCTAATTTACAAATAAAAAAATACGTGTCCCTTATTTTTCAATAATCTAAAAGACTGACTAATTACATTTTTTAGGGCAACTAGCCCATTGTTCTGACCGGAAGACAAAAAACCTAGAACTAGGTAGCATTACCGCCAAAATCGCTTAGGGTTCTATACCTGAAACGGAAAAAACGGGACCCTTGATCCTGTGATCACTCTGTTGTTCGTCTGTCCGTCCGTCCGTCTGTCTGTCAAGACCCTTTATCTCGGGAATGGGTGGAGGAGGTATCGAGTTAAAATAATAAGAACCATATTCAAGTCTAAAGCCAAAACTTTCGTAAGCACAAAGATTAAGCTCTGCGAATCGGAGCGAAACCTGGGCGCCTATTCTGTTAGTGCATTATAGTACAACTAGCTGTTGCCCGCGACTACGTCCGCGTGGGCTTTAGTTGAGTAAAGTGTTTGCAAATAAGATAGAGATACTTTTAGCGCATGCGAAAAAGCTTTCATACTAACTTTGCAACCCCCTCTTACCCCCTAAGGGATGATTTTCGAAAAACTACTTTACACGTCTTTCATGACTTTCAATGAAGAACCTTCATGCTGAATTTCATTCGAATAACTCCATAAACGGCAAAGTTTCATACTAACTTTGCACACCCTTTTTACCCCCTTAGGGGGTGAATTCACAAAAACGGATATCGGAAATAATCATTATTGAAAACTTATAACCCAAATACCACTTTTTATTGAAATAACTTTGAAAATCAGAGAACTTTCATACTAACTTTACACCCCCCTTTTTCCCCCTTAAGGGATGATTTTTAAAAACTATTTTACACGTGTTTCATAATTTTAAATGAAGAACATACGTACCAAATTTCATTTGAATAACTTCAAAAACGGCAAAGTTTCATACTAACTTTGAACCCCCATTTTACCCCCTTAGGGGATGAATTTTCAAAAATCCTTTCTTAGTGCTCCCCTATGTTACAAAAAGAACCCCTGTGCAAAATTTCAAGTTTCTAACCCTTATAGTTTGGGCCCTGCGTTGATTCTAAGTCAGTCAGTCAGTCAGCTTCTCCTTTTATATATATAGATTGACAGATGCATAGCCAGATCACGTGACGCGTTTTTGCATCCCATTGACGCCTAGAAGGTTGGATTTGTGTGCGCGCGTAGACGTGAAGCGGCAATGAAACTAAATCGCCATGTTCATGCAGTCGTCATTGTACTACAATGCATTAACAGAATCTAGGTCCTGGTCGGACTCTTCCGATATAACAACACCCGTAAGTAGATCCGGCCTAAAAGTTTACAAAGTCTAAAGCCGGTTGAAGCGTCGAAAAAATCGAAAAAACGTTTACGTTTCGTTTACGTCGCAAACGGCTATGGACGCCTCGAGCTCGACAAGCTCTTCTCCGGTTTTTTTTATACCATACCACATACCTTAGACTAGATAGCATTTATAAATAGCCCGTGGTACTTGGTTCCCCATCGTGGGTCCCAAAAATCAGCATTAACATGATTGATGATGGTACAGACACCTTTTGCAAATTCTAATTATAACAAAATACGATATTTTTATTCAGTGGCGCAAGTGTTACTCCCTGGTGGCCCTTAATAGACTACAATGAAAATAGAGGCAAATTACAGCTATTGCTGTGCTTACATAATTATATTGAACAACCCACGTGGGACGTGCGACGAAGCCGGAGTGGAGACGCGGCGTCCTTTCAATTTGTTTTCATACAGTGAATTCAACAACGGGATTTCCACACCACACAGATACTAAGAATACGTGAGGACGCGAACTCTAGACCAACAACACGTCTTCGGCGACGCCCATCCGCGGCCCACGTCCCATCGGTGACACCCACGCCTTCCATTCGGCTTCAGGAGGATTTTTTTTAAAAGATTGAACCAGTAATTACTTTATTATATTCCTGGTGTACAAGAAAATGCTTTCAAGAAAGTGGCATTTTTCCGAGCGGTTCCGTGCTTCGCAAGGCACGTTAAGCAGTTGGTGCCGGCTGCCGTCGATAGATGGCAGTCGTTAAGCCAAGTCAGCGGCCTTAGGGCGGCTTGAAAACTTCTGACAGTAAGACCAGGCACTAGTCTTACAAGCCTCCACCAATCTGGACTTGGCCCCCGTGGTGGAGTATGGCCTATACCTTCCTCAGGGAAGAGACCCATGCCCCTCGGTGGGGAGAGCACAAAAAGGCCTATCTGACCTTTTTACATAGTTTAAAGGTGCCAGGAAGTAAAAAGATTATTTTTTTGTATCGAAGTTCAGTTATGTAGGTACCACTAGAGCCTACTCAAATGACATTATTTTAAAATTTTATGCACATACCTATTAAATATTATACCTTTTTGAATAGTTAAAGAGTCGTAGAAGTTTTTAAAATTATTTGCAGAATAAGTTCCATACGTAATTTTTTTTTAAGAGCTTCAATGTGAAAAATATTTAGAGAAAAATTATTTAATTCTAACCGTTGCCGAGCAGTTTTTTAAAGCTGTTAGTAGTAGATGTAGCTTTTGCTGATATTTTTTATCAATTGACATGCCTTTTAACTAAATACTTAAAAAAAACACTTTATGAGCTCTATTCTGAGAAAAAATCAATCAAAAAGCCAAAAAAAAATTTATATTTTTTTTTAATCTTTAACAGTCAGTATCTCCATAACGGTTAACTTTCGGACCCTATATAATGGAACAAAATCCATCAGAAATGACCTAAATAATAACCTCCTTTAATATTGTGTACCTACGACTTTCCCTGTAACCCTGTATAATTATGTACGTCTAATCGATCAGTGAGTTTCTTTGCCACGTTCGTTTCTTATTATGGATGAGGTCTTGAAAATGGCATGCACGGTGGTAAGTGGTGGTATCTGGTGTCTGGCGTTGTAGAAAACCAGCAAACAGACAGTTTCGCATACGTAAATTTATCATTTACATTTTATTACAAAAAAATTATCATCACAAGTTATTTACATGTAAAGTAATTTGCTAGATAGTGTCTAAAATAACTAATTCAAACAAACTCAAGATAAAAGAAACCTTGATTGTATAAACCAATAGCCAAGCATAGAGCCTAACTAAAAATGCGTATCGAAAATCTATATCGAGGAAAATTATGTTTGAACAAGTATCCATAAAATATTTAAAGAAATATTTAAACTTACTTATTTAAAGAAATATTAAAATACTTAAATTTAGTCTTAACAAATACTATTATTTATAATCTGTGTTAAATTATGTTCCCTAAAATTATGTTAAATGTTAATATTTCTACAAATCTTTATATCTAAATAAATAGAATAGATTATTTTTCAATCTTTTTTACTATTACTGCTCAATGAACAACCTAAACTTTTCCGAAAAGTACTTGGTTACAATTTAACTACAATGGGTCCTATTAGTTAGGCTAGACGATCACATTTTGGCTAAAGATTTATATTTTCTGAGAATTTAGGTACTCATGAATTGCTCTTTTAAATAGTACACATTTAACTCACACAGAGCTTAAAATATAGTAGGTAGGAAGTTTAGATAGGTACTCACTTATTGCTTAGTATCTGCCATGGAAAAACCCTATCTTAGACAAGCATCGGAGGCAAAGAAGGAGGGCTACCGCATAAGTGCTTCAGGTAGTGAGTATAAGGTATTTAGGTCGTTTAGAGGATGGGGTCTTTCTTACAAACACACATTTCAGAAGGAACCTTTACTATTTATTTACTCAAATCATCTTTTTGCTCTCAAGACATATTTTATAGCCGACTAACTCGCACTGATTTTCTGGTTGCTTACACGATACCCATTTGTTTGAATTCTTGTGCATATTATTAATTTACTTAGTTGCTCGTCTTCAAGTAGGAGAATTGATGGGAACAATAAATCAGGGCGTAGCCGGTTGGCAGTAGGGCGGGTAGAGTGAGGGGACGTAATCTCCTTATTAGCTATCAGTCAACTAGGTTCTGAGCGAACATCAATCGCATTTAACAATAGGACTCGTGACACTTTCATAATGTATTAAATGGTCTATCTGCTGTATCTTTCATATAATTGTAATCGTATTTTTTTTGCAGAGTACTGACAACTACGAGTATTACATATCGTAGGTCGGAAATATTATTGGTACATTTCAAATTTTATATTCTGTTTTGAGTAATTGACGATTAAAGATTTCAAAAAATTTAATATGTTGCAGTACAATCATTGTTTCTCTACTGGAATTAGTATTTTTGTGACGGATAAAAAAATATTTTGATTTGTACCGTTAGTTATTCGGAAATAATTATCTTCAAAATTCCCACCATTCTGCACACTTAACTCAAAAATCGTGTTTTTGGAAATGTTCCGGTAATTATTCCGATATACGATATTGTTATCTACCACAGATGTCAGAGATAAACATTATCTATCTTATCTCTCTATACGAGCAATTCTTGTACATTATTATATTTATATATAATCAGAATTTCGGAAACGGCTCCAACGATTTTCACGAAATTTTGTAGGCAGATGCTTTCGGGGGCGTTTAATTAATCTAACTAGGTTACATTTTTAGAAAACGTTGTTTTATCCGTGTTTTATTTCAATCGAAATTTGCTATAACAACATACACAGGTAAATTTCGCGTCTATCTGCATGATTGGTACAGTCCTGACGGGAAAACGGGCGACCCGTTTCGGACCGATTTCAAGAGACCCGGTTCAAGTCATGATGTATTTTTTCCAAGTTCTTTTTTTGTTGGAAAAGGATTATTTTAATTTTATATTACAAAAAAAGTACCGAGCAAAGCTTGGTCACCCAGGTACTAATTGTAATATTTATATACAACACTTCATAACAAAAACTCACGCCTTTATTCCGGGGGGGTAAAGAAAGAAAGAGAAAGAAGTTTACACATACTTGCACATACCAAGGTCCTCACGACCTCTTCCGCTTTAACAACATTAACTTATTCATTCTATGCACGCACGTCGGTTTCGGGCATGTACTTTTTAAAATTTGTACAAAGGCAAGCTAATGAGTATTTTTTTCCAACCAGCCATGGCATATGTGGACAGTAGAAGGGAGCCAGAAAAGATATAAATAGATAGATAGATAGAATATTCTTTATTGTACTCATAAATTACATTTACCGGTTTTTATAAATCTAAGTACAATTGGTGGCCTTACTACTATAAGCATTTTCTTTCAAGCAACCATAGACGGAGACAAGGAAGAAATTAGAGACGGGTATCGTGCAATTGATAAATTAAGAAATATGAGATATACACCGGCGTTTGCTTGACGATCAATATGCTACGGCGAGTGTCTTCTTAAAGGCAGGTAATCTTCATAAAGTCCGGATTTCTGTCGCTGGAAGATTGCATAATTTTACGATGGGCATGTTCTACCGGACACCAGAAAATGAGATGAAATTAGAGCGGTGAAAGTATACATACCCAACAATGTGGCTTCACGGATACAGCTCCATTATTATCGCGGCGAAAGCCGTAAAACACAACAATCAACTGTGAGGTAGCGCGGAATCGTCTCAGATAATAAAATATTCAGAGTTTAAAAGCTTTTGTTCCTTGAGATTCTCGTTAAACTTAGCTGGGACTGGGAGCGATGCACTCTCAACTTTGTATTTAACCGTCGACTGGCATGGCATATTGCGAGAAAATATCTGTTTGAGTTCGTACAAGAGAACCTGCTGCGCAGCACGTGCACTTGAGTTATGAAATGTCAAACTTTGAAACTCCAAATAATAGCTTTGGAGCGGTACCTACTGGATCGTTTCTTTCTCTTTGATTTCATAGCATGATCTCGACTGCCGGACTTCGTTACTTTTCAGTCATAGTCGCTGAGTGACATCTTCATACACAAGATCGCATCATGTCCTTTTTTATTCAACTGCGGTGGAGCCCAAAAGCAGGGTAATGTTTTAGGCATGAGGGACGAGAGACACTCCAAATAACACTTACATACATTTAGGGTTAGATTACAGTACTAACGCAAAAAAGCCCGGCCACGCACGTGCGGCCGAGGACGATGTTTAGCCGAGGAGCACGACATGGGAACGGGTTTTTTTGGTCTCGTTTGTAGTGGCTAACTTCGTAAGTATTTTCTGACAAGAAAATGGATAATGTCGCATTTTCGTGATAACAGTTACGGTTTTGTGAAAAAATACTTTTTTCTTCTGTTATCACAAATCATCAACATCAATCCATTATGTGTCCACCGAGGGGCATGGGTCTCTTCCCTAAGGAAGGTATAGGCCATACTCCACAACGGGGGCCAAGTCCGGATTGGTGGAGGCTTGTAAGACTAGTGGCTGGTCTTACTGTCAGAAGTTTTCGAGCCGCCCTAAGGCCTCTGACTTGGCTTAACAACTGCCATCTATCGACGGCAGCCGGCACCAACTGCTTAACGTGCCTTGCGAAGCACGGAACCGCTCGGAAAAATTCCACTAGTTAGTCATAGACAGTGACCCATTCATGGGTTGAACGCGCCGTATGTTGCAATTTCGTTCTTTCAAAGTTGGGCGCATTCGCTTTTACAAGTTCATAACAGCGAATTCAAATGTACTTAGTCGGATTCGTGACAAGTGGCATACTCTGGTTTCCTCCATACCTCTCCGGGATGCAGATATGTTATTTATGTTTTTAAAAAAAAAAAAATACCTAGGTATACCTAATTTTTTCAGTTAATTTCAAACGAACCCTTTTCAATCATAACACAATAATAAATCTGCCATTATTCGTAATACTATATCCAGACCTTAATACAAAATTAACAATTTGCTGTTTATCGCACATTATTCACGAAACAAACCGCGCCGGGCTAACTGACTTATCTGTGAAATTGGACCGAACAGCAGTCGCACCAAAACCCACAAAAACAAACGTGATTCAAATGCAAAATCTAAATCGCAAATCTGGAAACTAATCAGGCGGGATCTAACATCATGGCTGCGCGACGACCCGCGCGGCCGGCCACCGCTCGTTTGCCAAAATGACGGACAAACCTTTTTTTATCTTGTCCCACCACAGGATTCGGTTTCAAACGATTTCGGTCTCGATACAAAACAGGCTGAACTGATTCGCCTGACAGTGCAGCAACGCAAAATTTAAACAACAATGTTCAGAAATTTAGACGCCTGCCTGTACTTTAGGCCGCAATTTTAACATAGTTTACAGGTTATAGATCTTGATCTTAATCGTCTAGCTTGAGTCAGAGTGATTGTTCAGTGGCTACAACAGCTGAAAATGTATTTTTTCCAAAAATGTAACCGCTCAAGCTACTCTCTTAATCATGTAGACATTGATGTTTAGGACCCGCAATAAAAAACTAGGATCACCAAATTCACCAACCTATAGACTAGATAGCATTTTTGCCAAAATCGGCTAGTATGCCGTTAATTCTATCTAGTTCTAAGTTTTTTGCCTTAGGTTCATGGTTCTAAAAATCACTATAGGCTATTTGACCGATTTCTAAAAACCATCTCATATTTTTGTTGGTGTTCATGGAGTCCTCAGAAAGTGGTGATTTTAAATTATTTCGTGTATTTCTGCTAAAAAAGGCAAACGAAAATTTACTTTTGAAAAAAGCCGCTGATCGCTAATTTCATCGAAAAAAAAACCCAACTCTATTTTTTTATACAATTCCAATTCTTCGAATGTCTATAAAGTAAAAATTATTCTATATTTCTCTTGCCGTGCTTCCATTTCCTTTTCTTTTGGCCTCGTGCCAGTCTTTTTTCTATTTAAATCTTACAAGATTAAAGCTTTTTCTCACTTTCTTCAGGCCAAGTGGAGGCTGATGGAGCGCGCCATGCTCCAACTCAAACTCATAGCTAGTACTCTATCTACGAGTTTGAGTCGACTCAGACTCGTAAACAGAGTGCCTATAAAATGTGAAAGAAAGGAGAAGAAAAAACATCCGATAAGAGTCTTTGAGCGGTTCGATAGATTGTTCCATACAATAGTGAATTGTTCGTTTCGGCGCCTTGTTCCACCGACAACTTTTTCAATTTCATGTACTGTTTTATAAAATTTGTTTTGTTGCGATCGAACTGCCGGTTCTTTGACTCGCACGAGTTTACCAACACTGAAACTTTTTCGACGCTTCGCCTTAGCGCTGAATTAAGACGCTATACGGGGTGCGAGTCTCTTAAACGAGTTGTTCAATAGAATATTATGAGGATAATAATATTTGCTACTAATTGACTCTATTTCTCTAGTAAGGCATAGCACTACAGTGTAATTGCTATGGTATAAACCGCAAACATTAAATAGGCATCTCTTGCGAAGAAGATCGAAACGCGCGAGGCACGAGTTAAGATTATACTATCGGAATGCGATTGGTTATTAGACTACCAATAGTGCCGATGAAACGACCAATGCCGTATTAAAATAACTCTGTTGAACAACAATGTATTTAGGAGACTCGTCCCCAGATCGAAGTAAGATTTTTGTTCGGTCCCAGGTAAGTCTCATTCCTTTCCGGGCTAAAAAGCCCGGTACGGAAAATTTTTCGCTTGACATGAGGCGCTTTAGAGTCGCTTTATAGTAAACCAGACTATTCCGCCAATTTTTTTCTTAATATAATTTTCTTCATCTCCGGAAAATATTTTTTTTCTATTAGGCTTTCGTAGTTAAAAAGGAATGCGTATTTTTGTAACTCATAGTTTCGCCCTCTGTCTGCCTGTGTATTCAGTATCAAAATGAAAAGAAGTAACATTTCTCCTGTAAATGTAGCTATGTATTCTTCTTCTTCTCTTTATAAATCAAGAAGAAAAAGAATAAAATTATATAAAGCGTGGTTGTACGAATCAACTTTGAAATAATCATAATGATCAAAGAGTGATACTGAATAAGTGTAACGAAACTATAAAAAAATTCAGGATTTTGAGATCATAAAACATCATGAAAGATAAAACTTATAATATTTAGTGTTTTCATTGAATTGTAAAGGTTTCCTTATACCTAAGGGTGCAGATTCATAAAACTTTATTTTACGAGATAATTCAAATATTGATAAACGCTTCATACATTATAAGGTGTTACGTGTCGGAGTGACGTCATAGTCTAAGGCCATTTTGTAAGCTGCGTTTTTGTACCAGTTGACTACATTGACTGTTTATACTCATTGTGAAAAGTATACTAATACTCTACTACTAAGTAGAGGAAAAAATGCCATGTTTTATTATTTTTAATGTGTCTCCTCCTATTCTATTAAAACATTTTTAGTGTAACTCAAAAACGACTGTAATCAACGTTCTTTTGATAATTCTAACATATTCCAAATTACCTATGAACACAATTTTTTCACAGATTTTGCAAGTTACGTCTTTAATTCATATTCTTTCAAAGCAGTATTGCAATGAGCGAATCAATTAGTAGGTAGAGTTGGCGTGTTCCATTAATATTGAATCGTGTAATTTACACACAGAATAACGCGGAGGCAGTGACATTCCCAGAGACGGTCCACTTTGCTCGTTTGTGATGTAAATTTACCTTCGCTTAGTTAGCCACCAGCGGGCGGCCGCGCTGCACCCTCCGCCGCCGGGTGGCAGATGCCGCACGGACCCGCCGGCGACTGACGATATGACATCTTAATTTCACCTTATTTTGCATTTATTTTGCTGCGGTACTGACCCCTTTTTCTGATAAACAAATAAACTCAAGCAATCACACTCTCACCTACTTACTCATAGTGAAAGAACAATTAAATCTAAAATGCTTACATTTTTTTTAAACCACCTGTTTTAAGTTTTGGTTACGGTTTTTGTTAACCGAAGAAGAAGGCAATATTTGCTGTACTTAACACACGTGATGAATGTAATACAGCAGCGCATCCTAAATCATTTTAATTGTAAACCAAATCATATATAATATGTCAGCACCTAGTTTTAGTCTAGTATAAGTATTTTAAGTCACAAATAAATTACCTACATAGATACATAGAGCAACTACAGAGTTTGTAAAATACAAACATGTTCTAATAATGTCTCAGTCTTTAATAAATCATGGTCCTACAAATTATAATATCCATTTTATTTAACACAGCTCTTTGTAAGCATTATGTGCACAAATACAATAAATGGGTACCCATTTGTTCATAATTAAAACCTTTACATATTTTGTGTACAAATGTCGCCCAAGTCGTCGGTTGTATTGCATGCCGCATCATACCAGTAAACCAAATAAGAGTGCGCAGCACAAAGCACAAAAACAAATTGCGACCGAGCACGCAAGCTCTGTCAATATAAAATTCTCCTATCTCCCGCCATAAGTATCTTCGTTGCACATTTCAATGGGAACTCGAGCGTACCTGATGTTTAACTCATACGAGAGGCGGCCCCGTTGAACGTCGCCGTCCTTATAGCATAAAAAAACTTTGAGGAGACGTGCAAAAAAACACTATGGAATGAACTAGCGAGAGTCTATGAGGAAACTCATTACCAAACTCCTTGAGGTACTATTTCGGCTGAATAGGCTGCGGCGCGGCGAGATAGCGGTGCTTATGAGCGATATCGCGACAAACTAAGTGTATCCCCCCCCCCAGCCTCTTTTCAGCCACAGCGCGCGCGATACACACGCAACTCCCGCCCTAGCAGACAGAGGTAATAGACATTGTTTTAAATAGTTTTAGAAATAAATTGTATTTTATTGAATGTTGTTCTTAGTTATATTAGAACCTTCTAAGTGCTGACCTTCAAAATAACAATGGTTTTGATACATTTTGTAGTACTCGGGGACTTAAGAGGTTAAAACTACCCTGCAAATAATTTCTTACACTTAATTTTTTTCTTCTTTTTGTAAAAGAATAGGCCATGTTGAATGATAAATAAGCATGGTTATTTTTTCTCCATATATTTTTTTTTATTGTTTATTACCACAACAATAAACATAAAACATAGACATTTGCGTACAGGCTGACATTGCTTTTGACCCCACACTACAATAGCCGTTACTTACCTCTATTTTGTAAGCTATTTAGCAATAGTAGTAGATAAAGATAAAATAAAGATTAAGATATTTTATTCAAGAAAACAATTATACATTGACCTTATGACTAAGGACCTTATGACTATGAACTTATGACTAAGGTGTGGTACCCTGCTCCCCAAAAAATGTAAGAACCTGTGGTTTAGGATAAGCAGTGCTCTTCCGAAAAACATTTTACATGTTGAAGGTCAAACAGACAATAAATCACTGTGTAAATATAGTAAGCACAGAGAAATTTTAAAGTTAAACAAAAACCTAAATGAAGTTCAAAGTAGTTTTATACAAATACAAAAAACAAGAATGTGTGTGTGTTTGTGTGTGTGTGTGTGTGTGTGTTTGTGTGTGTGTGTGTGTGTGTGTGTGAGTATTACTGCTGATTAGACGTTTCAATTGATAGTGTCGACAACAATATGTGGATTCAGATAATTTTTTGTGGAATTTTAAGTTTTTTTAGCTTACACATCTACATATTTTACGAAATAACAGCTAAGAGCTGTTCAGTTTCATCATAAGACAATGACATTAGCCAGTTGGATACAGTTTCTTTGCATTTGTTTGGGAGTAAATTGAAAGCTCTTTATTCAATTTATTATAGAGGTAAGGCCCCAGGAAAACAAACATTCTATGTGAGAAGGTGGTTTGTAATCTTATTGTATAAGGAGATACGTTTTTACTACGAGTTTGTAGAAATTTTTCGTCGTAAGGGAGTTGCAAGTGTTGTTTCTGGATTATGCTTTGAATGAAGTGTTGGCGTACGGTGAGTACCTTTGCATTTTCATAGAGCAGTTTAGTGGGGAAACGAAAGTTATAAAAGAACATTACTTTTAGTACAGCACGTTGGGCCACCTCTAAAACCTTCAGATGAGTCTTTGAGGCTCCGCCCCACGAAACAATACAGTACTTTAGTAGTGACTCGCATAGTGCTTTGTAAATTTGTACTAATAGTGTAGGACCGGTAACATGGCGGAGAGTTTTAAATATAAAGATGAATTTACGCACTCTTTTGCTCAAGGTAGAAATATGAATTTTAAAATTAAGATTTTGATCAATAATGACTCCAAGATATTTAATATTATTAATTTTTTCAAGGTGTGCACAGGTACAGTTTAAATTTGGATACTGTGGAGAAAAGCACTGATGAGCATATAGATTAAGATGGCTTGGTAGCTGTGAAGAGTTACGGAGAGAAAACGAAATGAATTTGGTTTTTGTAGAGTTCAGGGTAAGGATGTTTTGCCTGAGCCAGTTACTTGCCACGTTTAAGCCCAACTGAGCTACATGGAAAACTTCCGGCCAAGTGTTAGCCTGAAAAGTCATGGCTGTATCATCAGCGTAGGTGATTATTTTACCCTGTTCTAAGTTCAGCGACCATAGGTCGTTAATGTAGACTAAAGAACAGGGTAGGTCCCAGGATACTTCCTTGAGGTACACCGTAGCTTATAGGTAACTCGTGACTAACGTGTCCTTCTAGCTGCACACGTTGTTTTCTATTAGAGAGATAGTCACGAAAAATATAATGCTGTCTACCTCTTATTCCAAGGGCTTCAAGCTTATCTAGAAGGATGGGGATGGAGACCGTGTCAAAAGCCTTAGCCAGGTCAAGAAATACTGATAAGCATTTCTTTCCCTGGTCCAAGCCGGATGTGACATTACCTACAAGCTCATGAACAGCGTCATCAGTGGATCTCCCGGATCGGAAACCGAATTGATTATCTGAAAGGAGTTTATTCTTTTCAAGATATTCAGTGAGTCTTCGATTTAAAACTTTTTCCAATAATTTTGAGAGCGCTGTTAGAATAGCTATAGGACGATAATTTGTGCTAGGTCTCCATCCCCTCCTTGAAGATAGGACAAATAAGGGCCTGTTTAAACGATTTGGGGAAGACACCCTTGTTCAAACAGTTATTTAGGATGTGAACCAAGGGTGCAGCCAATTTAGGTTTCAGGATCTTGATGATTTTGTTAGATATGCGATCATGTCCGACTGAACAATCAGTTTTTAGGCTCGAGATCAAAGTTTCTATTTCGGTTATGTCGGTTTCCAGAAGTACAAAAGTGTTTAAAGTTTTTAAAATTGGTGATAAAGTGCAATTAATAGGAGATTTTTCTAAAAAATTAACGTTTTTTTCAGCTAAAGAGCCACCTATGTTAACAAAATGTGAATTGATCTCATTAACACTTTCTGACGTGTCCCGTATTTTAAGAACTTTGTGAGAAGAGCTTCTTATTTTGGTAGTATGACTTATAGTTTTGATTGCATCCCAAAGTTTTTTACTGTTTTTTCCTGCTTTTTCAATTTGTTCCCGTTCAAATTCTCTTTTTAATTTTTTCAACAGGTTATTGCAAAAAGATCGATATCTTTTGTATGTTACACTAACTGTTTCATTCTGTGGATTTCTTTTGGCTTTCTTGTGGAGTTGGTCTCGTAGGTAGTAGGTACAATGTTATTTAAATGGTACGAGTACGAGAAGTGTCAATAGTGGCAACCTGGTACCATCGTATTGAGTTATAATATTACGGTTTTATTAACTCTATTCCATAGAACACTCAAACGACGATAGTCTGGGGTAGAGATTTTACAAGGAAAAGATGTAGCCATACCTAGGTTAGAAAGACGGAGGTTTAGATTGGTTTTAGAGGAATTGTGTTTTTATTCATAAGGCCGTTAGATTCCAGATAACCTACCCACGGGCTTCGGTACCCACCGGCGGCGACTTACTTACACGTCTATGGATGCGAACGAGTTCAAATGACACAAAAAGCGGGATGATTGATTGAGCCGCACAGTGGGAACTCGACGAATAACGTCGGCCAAGTACAAGTCAGACTTGCACATTGTGGGTTCTGTACCAGCTTTTATATTAGGTATATTTATTATTATTATATTTGCTATATTATATTTATTATTATTTACATGGTACTTTTTTTTTCATTGTGTTTAATTGTTCATTCAATTCCAGGCTAGCGAGAGTTCTGTTTACAGTTTTTATAATTTGTGGTCGGGCTATAGGCACTGGACTTTAAACACATTAACCGCCGGTTTTTCGAACGCTAACAGTATGTTTAACTACTGTAAAAAGCTGTCAGTCGTTTTTTTTTAGTTTTGCCAACTGACAGCTGTTAACAATGGATTAGAGAAACACAAGTATGTATTTCTGCGGACTCACATCGAGACGACGTCTTCTTTATGAAAATCTTAATTTTAACAATTTTTAATTTTCCAAATGAGTCATTTTCCTAACTCTAAATAGTGCGAATTCGGATTTTTCACAAAAGAAAGTAGGTATGTACAGTAAGATACATTTATGTAGCAGTAACCTCATAGTATTTTCTCTGAGTAGGTATGTGTACAGCATTTTTATTTTGACTGAGTAGTAATATTATTTTAATTTACTAGTTTTTTTTTTGTAATAACAAGAAGCATGTAATTAAAACTGGTTTAAAACTTGTCTTTTGTGAGACAAAAAAATAAATTTATTTACACCTATATATATGAAGGAAATAAATTGTTTTTTGTTGGTCTCTATAAAGGCACTCGTACAAAAAACATTTAATATAATACAATATATAAATAAATGTACCTAACTGTACTTTCTGTTGTAAGAAAACCGAATTCGCACTATGTAGAGTTAGGAAAATTAAGAATTGGTAAAATTAAGAATTTCCATAAAAAAGAATTCATCTCGATGAGAATCTGCAGAAATACACACTTGCAAATTAAAGAATTAGGAAGTACTCGCCAACGTTCTACAGAACACTGCTACTTTTTACTAAGTTTCCATCCTGGGATCCTGGAGACATCGAGGGAACTATTCAAATCTCAAGCACTCGAAGCGATTTGGTTGACTTTGTAGTGACTCGTGCATTAGCTTTCAGAAGACACAATTACGACTTCGTAATGATATTGAAAAAAACATGAAATAAATGATATATTTTGGAGGAGGTATCCGAACTGTATACTAGCTCTATATGTATAAAAATATATACCAACTTATAACTAGCACCGGCTCCAAAATATACTTCTACAATACTTAAATCCAATATAATTTCTGTTTTAGTGGTAAAAGGTTTTGTATTTGTTTTTTTTTAATGATTTTTGGCAAATGCTTCAAAAAACAGACAAATCACTTCAAGTGTGCTTTTAAAATTTGAAGTAGGAATTTAAAAATATTTAGTCAAACACTACAGCATAAAAACTTTTTAAAATAATAAAATCGGAAGTCTGAGATTAAGAAATAACAATAATTACACAATAACTAAAATATTCGTTCAGTCGTGGTGCTGTGACTTTATAATGGCGACGCTGACTATCATAGTATATGCCAAAAAAGTTTGAGAATCAGTCTGTCACAGGTTTTCGGTTCACAAACTGTGAAGCTATTACTCTGTCAGAACCCACGTAAGTACATGAGGAATAATCAACGCTAGCAATTATAAAAATAAGAAACAAAGCTGTGTACATGAAAATAATGTTGAGATTAATCAATGGCAACACCTATCGTTAATTGCTTGGCCAATCTAAGAGCGACTGTGCACTATTCAAAACGTGTAATTCTAAACATAAACATAGATTTGTCTATGATAAACATGTATATTTGTAACACGAATATCTAATTTAATTTAATCTCTAATATATAAAATTCTCGTGTCACCGTGTTAGTGCGCATACTTCTCCAAAACGACTTGGCTGATTTTGATGTTTTATAGGTAGGTATAACAACCTATTCTCAGAGCTACCGAGCTCTGAGAATAGGTTGTTATCTATTTTTCATATTCTATTTGGCATGTAAAAGTATCATGTCACATTGTTTCATCGATTTGTATGATCTAATCTAATTTTTCGTTGTAACGTAGTTAATAACTGAGTCGAGTTTAACGATCGATGTCCTGTCAACTGTACCTACCTTTAGATTAGCATCGAGCTTCATTTGCGTTAAAATCGAATAAATCTTCATATGCATCTATCAATTGGTATTCCGAAATGAATTTATGCCCGCTGCCGATTCCGTTCGGAGTGATATCAACAAGCTATCAATGAGTAATTTGATAGGATACCTATCTATGTTCTCTGGTGTCTCTTCGGCAAATATCATGGACAAGACTACTATTTATTATTATTATTTATTTGTTCACTGAAAATAATGCGAAATTACAATAACATTAGTTTGCCAAACTGCTAATGCAGCTTATCGGCAAGGTCTTTTGATTTTGCTAAGCCAATTTTACACTAGATCCAACCGTGCATTTAACTTTTGACATCACGATTTAATAACGTTCTATGAAGTTACTGATTCGATACTTTGTGATAATCGATTTGAATTATGTTGAAGTTTTAATCGATTTGTTGGGGTTATAAAACTGGGCATAGGTCGTCAAAAAAACCAAGAATACATTTTTCTCTGATTGGCATCGAGATTTCGCTTTTGACAATATTTGACAAAACTAATTATCAGTGTTATCGAGGATGGAAGTGATACCAGTTCATTGTCAGAGCAATCGGACGATTCGTCAGAATAAAATAATATTATAGAATTTTGGTTTTTCTATTTTGTTACTTATAATTAAACCCTATCTCTCGTAATATAAATAATAACAGATAAAAACAAGGATTTATATTTATTATGAATAATCAATGAGAATAAGTCTTCGCTTCATCATTTACTCGGTATAATATTTTAGCAAAATGCCTCACGTGACTATTGCGAAAAAAAAAGTGTCTATGAAGTATTGCATTTTTGGCCTATGGTTTCCTGTCAAATAAATACGGAACTTCATGGGTGTTCACGTGTCAAAAGTTAAATAAGTGGTTGGATTGGGTAGGTAGGTATAATGCTGAGTTCTCTAATTTTACTTCTAAACGAAGTGTTTTAACCTCCAGAATTTTTTAGTGGCCATGGCTAAGTTATTTTAGACGTTGGATTGAATTCGAAACAATACACTGGCGATTCTATGACACCCTAACAATATCGGTAATGTAGTGATGACATCACCAATCCGCTCTTGGCCCCCGTGGTGGAGTGTGGGCTATACCTTCCTCAGGGAAGAGACTCGTGCCCCTCGGTGGGGACGTAATGGGTTGATGATGAGTGATGACATCCATGATAACTTTATTAAAATCGAAAAATTGTAATAAATCTTATCAAGCGTTATTCGACAGCTTTTGCTCTCGGAACGTTTCCATAATTTTTTGTAAGAAGCCAACTAGAGAAAAGTAAATTAACAGAAGTTTACTTCACGAGATGTGTATTTCTATCTGCGGTGGCTAAATATTATCCATCAGTAACTCAGTACGTACAGTCTGTTAGCTTTTAGAATATACCTCGGGCTCTAGAGTAGGCTTCGGTTTTCGCCGAAAGGATACGAGTGTAATACTACTTCCTGCTCTGTATAAAACTTTTCTTCAGTATTTTGAAAAGTTGTGTAAAGTTAAGTATTATATTAGTTCCGATATTTCTATTACATGAATATATCCGATTATATCCGATAGTAGCCGAGGTATATTCTAAAAGCTAACAGACTGTAACAGAATCCGGATTTCAAAAAAACCCGACTTTCAGGAAAACACTTGGTACATCGTAGAACATAATTAATGAAATTAAAAGGAAAACTTTGATTGGTCGGTTTTTTCATATTTTTTAACCTGTCCTGATAGTCCGACTACGACCCTGCGCCTATAGCCGCAGCCAAAGCGCCGACCGACCGACTACAATTTATTCCAATACATGGCGAACTTGCACTAAAAAAGTTTCAATACAATCGGAGAGAGTTAAAAGATAATTGCTCATGGTATTTCTTAAACGAATAGTTTTCACCTTTCAAAAAGTCAATATAGACACGTGGTACAGAACGCGCCATAAAAATTATGCTCAATGTATGACGATACGAATTGAACATAAGTTATTATAATGTATGAAGCATTTCTACATTTTTTACTTTTTTTTATTATCATGCAAAATAATATATTTATGCACCCTTATAAGAAAACTATCAGAATTCAATGAAAAAACAAAATGTTTAAGATTTTTGATATTAAAGTAACTTCATTTGTGACTCCGTACAAAATAATATTTTAAGTTGTAAATTTTTCCCACGTCTCCATATGATTTCTTTGATATAAAACCAATGTCACTTCAATCTAAGTTCTAGACACAAGTTCCCCTTTGAAATCAGTAGCAGATACATAAGTTCGCATGCCAACTTTTTCCACTATTGTCGCAATAATGTAGCACTCTCAGGACTTGAATTATATCTGTGACTAGCAGTTCCTGCGACTACGTTCGCGTGGTTAAGTGATTAATCTATAGCCTATAACTACTCTGAAGGTCTGATAAAATATTTTTTTAAATCGGTTAAGTATTTCGTTTTTGACATAATATGAAGCTGATTTTATCTTTGTTTGTAAAATTTTTATAAATAATGTAAATGTAATTTTAATGTGACTTGTAATGAATATTACCAATAAATAATGTCTATGTCTATTTTCGGAGATTACCCCCTACACACAAACATACAAACTCTTTCTCTTTATAATAGTAAAGTAAAGTAAAAATTGTATATTGCCAAATGAATTATGAATGAATGTTACATTCATGTGGATTAATATTAACACCATTCGCTGATAAATTGTGCCCGGATAACGGCGACAGGCTTGCCACTTGTCACGTTTGGGACCTAATAAACTCGGCATAACGTGGGCCCAATTCTAGTGATTGGTGCCTCTGCCTACCCCCTCGGGAATAACGGGCGTGAGTTTTTTTTTTTATTTATTTAATATTAATATTAGTGTAAATTTACGTAGATACAACAAGTTTTGTTAATACAAGATTTAAAAAAAATATACAACTTTAGAGAGTGACATGATTATCTACTTAAACTTACCTATCTCCAAGTTTTTACATTTTTACCATGTGCAGTCGTCGCAGCTCGATCTTCGGGCGCATTTCAGTTGTAAGTTTGCCTCCACCGGAAGTAATAAAATGCACGCACGTAAACGTTCAGCTGGGACTTTAGACTGCGATTCTTCGGTGGCAATTGCGCTGAAGGTGTGAAGTCTGTGAACCCTTCCGAATATTGAATCGGATTTGTTTTATTTTATTGTAACAGGAACTAGTTACATTAATTGGAACTTACTGTAGAATTGAAAATTTGATGTACATTGCGTAGAAGTCTTCATATTGTTGATCAGTGGTTTGGTCGACTTTGCAATCTACTACGGAGATTCAATAACTAGCGAGAATTAATAAGACGCAATTAACTTTTATCAAATGTTATTTTATTTTTCAACAAGCACTTTTTAGTTGTATACACTCAGCATGTATTTTATCTAAACCTAAAATTCCGTTGTTAAATTTTTTTATCTTGATTATCTAAAAAACCTTGCACTGCGGCGATCACTGCGTTATCATCATCAAATTTCCGGCCTCTTAGATACTTGTTTAATCTCAGAAATAGATAAAAGTCACTTGAAGCAAGGTCTGGAGAATATGGAGGATGTTTCACCAATTCGAAGCCAGCATCATTGATGACAGCCATCGGAACTTTGGACAACTTAGGGGTCGGTGATGATGGCATCTTCCAAGTCATGGATTGTTTTTTTTTTTTGTTTCAGCTCAGGTCGTAATAGTGAAGCCATGTTTCGTGCGTAGTTAGGAATCGAGCTAAAAACCCGTCAAGATCTGGTAACGGTTCCAAAAAGCTTTGTGAAATCCTCAGCCTGGTTCATTTTTGGTCGGCCGTTAGCATTCCATGCACCCAACGCGCTGAGCCTTTTTTCATATTTTATTGAAATCTTTAGTAAAGTTCTTCTAGAGCGTCATTAGTGGATGTTCTTCCCCTCTTAAACTCAGCACACCAACGCGTAATCTTAGTAGAATAAGGAGGAGCATAAAACCCTTACGTATCTTGCAAGTCTTGATTTGTCTTGATAATTATTCAAACAAAGCTATTTAATTAAAAAACAAAAGATCAATAAACTTTTTTTATTTTATGTTGTCGACATTTATTTTATTTTTTTTATTTTATTTTATTTTCTCCAGGATTTTCTTTTTCTCTATCAGGAGCTTGTACCTCATTCTCACTACTCACAACACCCCTCATATTGTTTTAATATATTATCTAACGTATGATATTGCAATACGTGGATCAACGTGTTTTGAGGCATCATCATCATCATCATCACGAGCCATTTGACGCCCATTGCAGGACGTAGGCCTCCCTGTGTCGTACATATGTTTTAAGGTATGTTACCCATTTATTTCGAATGAATGTGTCCGTATTGCTGCGGCCACACTTGAAGGCAAAGATTCGTGTTCGCGTTGTCGCGACAAAATTTCGTGTTCGCTCTACGGCGAAGAGCTTGGCCACATCAAATAAACCTTCGCTACGTCGCGACAATCTAGAACTTTGCTAAATTCATTTTGCCCTTTGATGTGCGGTATTTTACCGACAACAGCGCGAAGGGTGTTTGTATTCGCGATGATGATTCGCGATAGGACGAATTTTTTGGCCAGACATGTCGCGACAACGCAAATCTTCGCGTTATCGCGATAGTGTGGCCGTACCATTATGGTAAATATAAGAGGTGCCATAAGACTAATGCCAATGTTTAAATCCTTAACAAGCTAGGTCAGTTGCTAGGTCTGTGTCAACATTTTCTGAGGTAGGCTCAGATGAGCCCGCAGACAGGTTTATCCCGAGGCCTTATTACACCACCTATTACAACGATCACCTGTTACACATTGGGCGAAAGCAATTATATTATAAGTGTTAGGTATCTCAATTAGTCTGTACTATAGTATGGACTAAAAAGATTACGACAAGATTTGGTGCGCATAATATTACAGCTGGCGTATCCTGACTACGGCCCCGTGCTGGCGCGTAGTCCGCTGCGTGCCGAGTCATTTAACAAAATGACGGGCCCTTTTTATCTTAGTCCGGGCTGCATTTTGTTCATCTCTCTATTTTCCCGCACCACAACTCGACATCCGTCATTTTGTTTAGGTGGTTGCCGGTCGTTGGTGCGATGTTTTAAAACACAAAAATAACAAAAAACTCTATGTGGTTCCGCAACAGAATACCGCAATGAGGTGTTTATTAATAATCGACTCTACACTTACCTATCTTTGGTGCCCTTTGTGCAAGTGAGAGGTACTTATCTTTGTTTTTCCTCCTTATAGACATTTTGTGCTGACCGTATCGTTATTACTTATGTATGATAAGCTGAAACAATAAATAGTTTTCTTTCTAAGTATAACGGTTTAGTTATGTAAGCTGATGATATTATAGTTTGTGTAGCAGGTCTGTCGATCAGAGTGCGTATACTGAGTTTTGTAATTCACTTTCGATAGCGAGAGCGTTTGCGTTTTGCATAGGAGTGACAAAGCGCGCCATCTAGTTGTCTCTCTATCACTCCTATGCAAATCGCAAACGCTCTCACTATCGAGAGTGAATGAAAAAACTCAGTATACGCACCCAGGTGGAAGAAAACTGAACTAAATGGATATCGATGGATGAATGAGTTGCACTGGCTAAAAACTAATGGCTTTTATCGGTCACGCACGACCTACATACTCTTAATTTTGTGCAGTCGGAAGCAGGTCAACCTATTTTGGTGGAAAGCCTCCTTTGCCTACCAGAGTAGACTGTACGTAAGTCTTTACATCCTTTTTTGCTGCTTTTGGTGATGTAACCAGGCAGTATCATGTCAAAAACATACACATAAGAGGCACCGTCAAAGTGAGACCTGTCCCAGATAAACTACAACTAAGTGAATGAATGGAAGGAGAGCCGTCTGCGGTGTTACGCACACGTTATGAGGCGACCTTCCGACCACATGACCAGGACCTAGATTCGGTTAATGTATTGTAGTACAATCCAATTAGCCTGGGCTGCCTGAGTGATCTTGAACGATCACTAAGGTTAAGCAACATTCGGCGCGTTCAGTCCATGGATGGGTCACCGCCTATGACTAACGCTAGTGGCATTTTTTCCGAGCGATTCCGTGCTTCGCAAGGTACGTTAAGCAGTTGGTGCCGGCTGCCGTCGATAGATGGCAGTCGTTAAGCCAAGTCAGAGGCCTTTAGGGGCGGCTTGAAAACTTCTGACAGTAAGACCAGCCACTATTCTTACAAGCCTCCACCAATCCGGACTTGCCCCCGTGGTGGACATGTCCTATACCTTCCTCAGGGAAGAGACCCGTGCCCCTCGGTGGAAACATAATGGGTTGATATAATGAATATAATGAATACTCGTAGTGCTTTTGTTGTCGTTCCACTCCAGCCGCGGAATTCTGCGAATAACTTCGAATCGATTCAGAACTAGCTAGTATTTTTTTCGTGCGTATAGTCAATTTGTCGAAAGAATTATTCATCTTTAATCATTCGGGTATAAGAGCGTCAAAGGCGTCCCAAATTAATACAATTATGTACTACAAGGCAGTTATACGTATACATAGAATCAAATGCGGACGTCCATGGTCACAAATTTCTATAGTTAAGATACTCAGAAAATCAGTCTCATATTGTGTGTATTGTCATTATCTTTTATCAGTATATTATCATATTGAGTGAGGGCGTGTGTTTCGGTGTGTGTGTGTGTGTGTGTGTGTGTGTGTGTGTGTGTGTGTGTGTGTGTTTGTAAATGTTGGCGTATTTGTAGCCGTTAGAGAGTGAAGTGCTGATCACAATGTGTGTATAATATTTGCCCAATTTTTACAGTTTTCAGTTTTATACCTTACTAGCTTTCGCCCGCGACTCCGTCCACGTGGACATTAGTTCAAAATTTTGCAACCCCGTTCACCCCCTTAAGGGTTAAATTTAGAAAAACGGCGAAACACGTGTTGAATCAATTGTGTTGAAGAGTATTTATTTCAAGTTTCAAGAGAATCAGACAACATTATTTATACCTCCCATACAAATTTTGGCAACCCTTTGGCCCCCTTAGGGGTTGAATTTCAAAAAATCCGTTCTTATTCCTTGCCTACATTATATAAAGATCCTCTGTGCAAAATTTCATCTTCCTAGGTCAAACGGCTTGGGCTGGGCGTTGATGAGTGAGTCAGTCAGTGAGGACTTTGAATTTTATATATATATAATAGAAGGTAGATTTTCGTTATTGCGGTATTTGTCAGCAACTTAAAAATATTTGAAAACAAATTTAAAAACGACTTAATCACTGTAACGTGCACACAAACAAACGCTAAGGTCATGTCTTGTCGAAAGAGCTTTCCTTTCCTTTCCTCCTTGGGCATCGATCTAGCAAATGGGACATCAAACGCTACTCGTGGGAGAATTGAACCTTCATATAATTTAATTTTGCGAGTGAATTAATCTGAAATGGTTTTTAGGAAACGCCATTCGTGGACAACCGCGGAGGCAGACTGAACGTGGCGTCATTCATTTACTGGCGTTGTGGGAATATAATAATGACTTTAATCGCTCCAGCTATATTAAAATGTAGCAGACAATAGAAACGAAATGTGGGCTGTTTAGAAACATTTTAATTACACTATACACGCTTAATGTCGCGTTTAGTTTTTTATTTTACGTCGCGATTTTTATTTGGGAACATCGACAAATTGTGTAGCATATTATTCATATAAATAAAATGGCAAAAAATACAGATTAAATAACTGCAGTGTGTCATGCCAATATCAAATAAAATATGGCATTCGGAACTATTACTATTAGGTTATAGCCACGTCACACACTTTTCTACTATTAAATTTTAAACTACTATACTCACCAATATCCGTAGACTTTAAGACGGTCAATAATAATATAAGAATCATGAATATCTGTAATTCATCTTTAGGTACATTAAGTACATTATAAATCTGTAATTGCCAAAATACAGGACCAGATAGTTCGGCAAATAGCGGACTTGATAATTGTACCAATATCCTAAGTGATTTTATAAAGCCCTCAAAGCACGTAATACGTCTTTGTTGTTCTTTGTTTTTATGGTGAGAAATAAACTTTACTTTACTTACTTACATTGTAATGGGTCCCAAATGCCATATTATTATTTTATCTTTGTTATTGAATTCCTCTGAAACGGCTTCACCGATTTTTATGTATTTTTTGTGTAGTTTAAGAACAGGTCATAGGCAGATAATTTATACGAAGTACAAATGCAACAGTTTGTTAAACAAATGCTTATAAGCTTGCTGCTTTAATTGCAAAAACACGATTCCTAATGAAGACATACTATAAACTCTGATTAAGATAGTCTGTAGTGGAGATTCTACAAAGAAACTGCTGCCTCTGGGGAGTGCTTTTGCAGTTTAACAAATAAGGCCGCTATTTTATTTGCTAACTCGAGTGAAGCAGGACTTACCTCTAAATCGAGGTTGTTATTTTAAAATATATTTTACGTATTTGTACCTACAAATAATCTTTGCAGTCTGTTTTTTTATGATTTTAGTACTACTGAATCTCACATAGATAGTTTTACTAAGTTAAGTAAATTACAATTATGACAAGTCAATATACCATCCATCGGAGCCTCAATAAACCTCTAAAAACTCGTATATGAAACTGGTTCTAGGTATCAACGACCGCCTCGACCGTAGTGTCATTTAGAGGGCCCCACTCTTTCTTTTTTAAGCTTGTCACAGAGCAACAGACAATACAGCAAAAATAAAGTGGAAGAAAAATAAAAGAGAGACTCGGCCTATTCCAAATGTAAATCTCTACCACTGTAACGGGTCCGCCACTGAAAAATAAGACGTAGGGAAACGAGATCGTTGTTCCTTGCTTTTGGCGGCACGGAATTTCCGGAACGACGCACAGTAGGTACACGGATTTACGTCGAGTTTATGTGCCATTTAGTGCCAACAAAAATACTGACTGTAAACAAGTGTACAAAACGACTAATTGAATTTGATTTAAAACCGATCGCGCCACCATTCTCGAGGCTACCATAATGCGTATGGCTGTAGAAAAGCGTTGCGAAAAGCTGCCGGCATGATAAAAATATGCAGGAGACAAAACTATAAACATGAAATTTTAGACCAGATACTCCTCAGAAAAGTATTTTAGAGCACGAAATTGCTACAAGCGTATGATCAACACATATTACCAGGTGCTCAGCTTATTGGAAAATTTGCAATAGTTTAACAATTTGCTGACTATTTAACTAAATTACTTTCCATAGGTAGCCATACTGTCAATATTTTACCGACCGAGTGATGCAACTAAATATTATTAACATGTCGATCGGCGATTATTTCTTCTTCTTTCTTCTAATATATGAAATTCTCGTGTCACAATGATAATGCGATACTCCTCCGAAACGGCTTGACTATTTTGATGAATTTTTTTATATATACATTCGGTAGGATTGTAAGTTGTTATCTATTTTTCGTAGCCCTAAGTGAAAAAAAAATGGCGAAACAACGTTTTCCGGGCCAGCTAGTATTATGTAAAGTTAAATTATCGTTTATTTTCGGTCATTAAACAGTCGCGATTTCATTCCGAGTCATTAAAAAGATACTACATGTAAGTACCACACCAAATTACTCCCGGCTTACCTTCAGATCCGGTTTTTAACTAGATAAGGCTATCAAACAAATTAAAATCTTATATGCTCTACACATAGTGTAGTGTATTAGACTGTAAAATGTAAAACTAAAATTTTGAAATGTAAAATTTTGAAAAAAATAATAATTTGGAATCGCAAACTAAACGTGATTTTTTTTTAAGCTCAAGGCCACTTCGTCAGACACAAATCACGGCATTTTCATACCTATATTAGGATTTAAATAATAGTAGATAGATTATTTGTTAGAGAAATAAGTCTGCTAAGAACAAACAAATAGCTATTAATTTGGTCTATTGTTTGGAAATGAAAGGTGGTGTTCTTTCGCTAATTCATTCACTCTTAAATGACATTTTGTAGCTTATAAATGATGAAATGGCTGGTAATAAGTCGATACAAAATTATTATTTTTTTTAAGCATTCTTGTGTTTGTTGAGTATTATTGTGTTTGAACCATTTAAAATATAAATATATATTTGTAAGGGGATTTGCGAGATGTGGCGTAATGGGGAAAAGGCCTATACCCAGCAGTGGGCAGAGGTGGGCTGATGATGATGATGATGATGCAGAGGATTTATTTCTTTATTTATAATAAGGATTGAATATATAAAACTATAACTTATAACTGAGGGAGTATTAACAAAACAAAAATAAATAATAATAAAAAAAAACAAACTATTGTTTATATAATAAAAAAAATACATACTAATAAATAAAAATATATTGGAGCCAGATCGCTGCCAGCCGGTAGAGTTGGCCTCGCTGTACGAGTATAGCGAGGCTTAGCCTTTGGCCAAAGTAGGCACCATCCCTCGGATCTCGAGAAGCGTCAACTAGACGCGACAATATGTCCATAGAGAGGACTCGCGCCTCCGGGCCCCATGACCCCAGAGTCTCCACCCCACAAGGCACAAATATATAGCCCTGACCTAGAGCTGCATATTTGCGCCTCTTGTAAGTATGTAGCCTCTATTGTTATTCACTGCTGCTACTTTCAAAGGCATTCCATTTAGTCCTCCACTCCTCCCAGTTTGTCGCAATGCAAATCTTAATTAATTTAATTTAACGCAACACAATTCTTTTCCTGCAGCGCTGTCCTCTGTTTTTTATGTATGTTTTTTTATATCAGGGCGTATTACATTTGTACTTTACGCACTACCAAAATGGCGGGTTCCTACTTACCTATATGAAATGAAAAAAAAAACAAAAAACTTTATTGAAACCGGTTACAGAAAATGGTTACTGGCTCCCAAACTAGGATTCCCTGTGCTATGGGTAGCCAGGCTACTTCCAAAATCTAATATATAAAATTCTCATGTCTCAATGTTAGTGCGCATACTCCTCCGAAACGGCTTCACCGATTTTCATGAAACTTTACATGTATATTTGGTAAGTTTGAGAATAGGTTTTTATCTATTTTTCATACCCCTATCTGGCGAAACAAGGTTTGCCGGGACAGCTAGTATATAGATAAACTATGTTTTACAATTCGTAATCTATGTTTTACAATAGGTAGTCCACCTACTTACCAACTAAACGTGTAAAGTATGTTTTCCTCTTAATACTATGGGAAACAACACAAATAGCCATATCAGCTTATTAACGCCGAAACACTGTTTAGTTATGTATACAAAATGCCAAAATTTAAATATTACATTAATTAATTACTAAAAACACATGCACAATATCCACCAAATGTTTCATCGACAACACAAATCGTCGCCTTAGCGCTGAAAAGAGCTATGCCACACTTTTGACCGAATTGAGTTATGAACACCACCTTATTCTGCGTTAAATGGAGATTGTATTGGTGAAGAAATCAAAGTGATAGGTAAGCTAGCAGCTTATTTTTCATTCAGATATGAAAGGAGTTAAATGGAAAGAGGAAGAAAAAATCGAGTGGTAATTTTTTTAATTGGCTCTATGTCGGAACCACTCAAGTGTGGCTTAGCTCTCTTCGCCACTAAGGCGACGAAATACAATAATAGTTTAGCCACTCGAAAAAAAATCCAACCTAACCTAACAGACCTCCCCGGAAAACAGCTGAACCAAATATCTCCTGCACGGGCAGCATTGCTGCCAAAGATATCCGTTGATAAAGCGCGGGTTCCTGTAAGTCATAGTCCAACATAAATAGAAGAATACACCAGCCATACCCTAAGGCCGACTTGCACCACCAACTAAAATCCATTTAGCGTTAAATTAAATAGAATTTTGACAGGTAGTGTATGGCGGAACTGTCAATATTCTGTTTAACTTAAAGTTGAATGGATTTTAGTTTAAAGTTATGCTGTTTTAGAACGCGCCCGGCGAGTCTTGATTTCCACTGTGACGTCACAAGGTCCGACTAGCACTGGCCGCCCAGTTGGCGGGCGCCCGCCAGTCTTTTCTGAGCCCAATTTTCGTATATAGGTACCCATTTTTATTTCATAAACTGAAAGATGGACCGAAAAAAATCCGACGACATGAGAACCTTGTATTTTTTTTTTATATTTATTACTGATGTATATATATTTATTGGCTTTTTTTAAGTCAGTTATAAATGGTCTTTTTATGTACTACCACACAATTGTTTCCCGAATGTCTCTTAAGCCAACTGTTGTTGGCGTGATTAATAATTATGTATGTCTATGCAAAATTTCAGCTTCCTAGTACTAATAGTCTTTGAGCTAGGCAGCGAACAGACAAACAGACTGACGGAAATGGCCCTGAAAACCGAAATTCGAAATTACTGGAGTTCGGAGAAAGGTTCGAAGTTTCTATTTGCACATATAAACCTGTGCAGTCGACAGCACATCAACCTTCACATTTTAGTTGCAAAATCGCCCGTAATGCAACAGGGTAGAGTGCATGGGTGTATAGGATGATGTGCTGTCTACTGTACTATATATAGGAACACTAATAAAATTTCTGACTAATATGCTAATTTTACCAAGGAATTGTTTGTCGCGATAGATATATACATTATACATAGATATCTGGTTCTCTGGAACAAATACGAGTAAAACAAAACAGGTGACCTAGCTCTGTCTACACACCGAGTAACTGACACAAAATTAAACATTCATTTGGAAATCAAAATATTAATTGCTTGCCTTTGTTTAAGGCCTTTGTTTACCTTTTGGAATAATTTAATAATTCAAAGGACCTTTGTTCCAAGACCCTTTTTGCACTCAATGCAGAATTTCGACTTCTGTTTAAAGTCTGACTAAGAAAATAAAAAACTTTGCCGTATTGAGGGAAATCAGAGGAACTAATTTATTTTCCTGATAATATTAACTTTTTAAGTATTATGTATTTAGTACTATACTATATACAGTACTATGCTATTGTCAAATTTCATGTGTGATTCCTGGTGTGCATACAATAAAGAATATTCTATCTATCTATCTACTATTTATAAGTATCGATTTCTGTCAGACTACCTGTGAATAGTTCAAGCGTGAGTTTTTTGTTTTGTCGGGGACAAACCATCAAAAATTATTCATAGTCGCTAAAAGAAGATACAATGTAATGTTGCCTCGGTACCTAGGTTGGTCCCGCTTGATAAGTACCTAGTAATTTTTAGCAGTCGGTTTGTGAGACGAGCAACCCACGACGCGAGCTTAGTCTCTGCTCACCATGATTAAGCTCTGCGAATCGGAGCGAAACCACCCGTAAGTAGATCCGGACTAAAAGTTTACAGTCGGTTTGTACTTTATTTTTTACTTCAGTATTTTGTAGCGCAGGCGGCAGGCATTTCATGAAGCCAAAAGGGTCTAAACTGCAAAGCATTTGGGTAGCGCAAAAGCTGTTTGTAAGTCAACAGCACAATATGTACACACATAAAGTGGCCCATAGTTATCAGGACCGCAAGGACAGTAAAAGCTAATTGAGCGGGAGGCATTTACGAGGCTGGGTCACTAATGGTGTGCGATCCGATTGAGAAAATTGACCTCCGCTTTATACCACTACTCAATTGCATGCCCTTAAGTGAGCGCTGGTCGTACGTATGTACTGTGCTTAATAATGCAGACACGTCCCACTGTGAGGAACAGGAGGTGAAGGTGTACATATTACAATATTTTATCATTTTACCTACACAAATGGCGCTCAACGTATCATTAATCATGATCATCAACTATCAGGCCAAGTCCGGATTGGTGGAGGCTTGGAGACTAGTGACTGGTCTTACTGACAAAATACTTACGTATGGCAACATTTTTTTTTTTTTTTTTCAGAATATCTAAGTGGTATTTTTATTGTTATTTTTTGTATTTTCTATCAAAAGGTTTATTCCAACCAAGCCCAGCTGTGCCGTAGAATTAACCATCTTTTTTTAAGTACTTACTACAAAAGTTAAGAAATAGAACAGATAAAGAGATTCTATAAACCAATGAGATGAATAATTGACTAATTACTGAACCTTTTTTTCGTATATCCTCTAAAACTAGGAACTCATTCTGTTAAATTCAATAAACTTTCAAAAGCAGACGAACCACGAACAAACAACAATAATTTTTTCCGCGTTGCGTTAGTGTTCTTTTTTTTTCAATATGTATATCCAGCTTTCTATCGCAAGCCAGTTCGAAATTTAAATAAAACCTCTAATAAGTTACCTCCTTGGTTGTCATTGTTCGGAGTAAAAGATCGTTCCATTTATAAATAACACGACAGATATGTGTTTAGTATGTAATTTATTTGGCCGCAAAAACACGACAGTTATGAATTTTCATAGAAATTTTTCCGGCCGCTGCTCGCGTGTAATTGGCCAGCACAGCAATTTCGATTTATCTCGAAGAATGTTGTCGAAATAATGCTCAAATTTCCAAGCATGTTTGAGAAAAAATATTTATCTATCAATCTATCTATCTACAGCCTCCTGCAAAAAAATATCGGAACAAAGAGAAGCTTTTCTATTTAGAGCAAAACAAAGAACTACAAAGAAGAAATGTAACAAGCAAACGGTTCGTTGTAAGTGGAACGCTGGGACACGACTCGGATTTATTTATTTCGATGCTGAAACGTTTTAATTCGAGACAACAAGACAAGCGAAGAGCCGGTTGACAGGCGTCCCTTTACAGTAATTGGGAAACCCAAAGCTTTCAAAGGGAAGTGTAATTAACTGTTCTGATTCCCGACATTATCATCTACTCGCTTCCACATTATACTATCCAGAAGTCGACAGGAGGGGGTCCGTTGTTGAATACAATTATGTAAGTATGGCAGTGGTTGTTTTATTGATACTATTGGTAGTCTACTAACCACTGAGCGCTTTTAGTTTTTTTTTATACACACATGATGTTTCTATTTTTTCTCTCATAATTACTTAATTAATTTCATCGAAAATAATATATCAAAATATAGTCAACCAATTGCATTTCAAGTGAAATTTAACTCGGCGCTTCGCATTATTCGATTTTGTTTAATTTGCTCTGGTTGTGCCATTGAAATGCCGCTGTACTGCTGTTTCTTAGTAGACTACTAATAGAGGCAAATATCAACTATTGTCGTGCCTGTGTAGGTAATTCTATTGATTTTTTTAAGTATAATATGCCTGTTTACTTGGTCCCGGGTTCGAATTCCGGCTGGGCACAAAAAAAAAAGAAACCCAGGTCTTGGATGTTTATATGTTTGTGACGTCGCTGTTTCTGGTTCCCACGACACAGGGTACATCCTAGTGTGGGGCCAGAAGCAATGTATGTAAATGTTATGCTATGTTTTAGAGACTATACTCCATCCCAAGACACGAGCTCCCAAATAAAACCGTCCACGTGCGCCTATTGGTTAATACGCGTGACCTTCAATAGGCACTGCCCTTCCTTATGAAGCAGCCCGTCCTCGCTTATAGTTTCGCCTATATCTAGCCACGCGCACTTACCAATTTGCGATGCGAGTATTAGGTTTCCTCGGAACTCGAATCGTGGAACGAAGTACAGAAGCTGGAGTCACAAAATCATTACATTTGCGTAAGTAAAAAACGTTGAAGACGTTGGCGAGACGATCTCGACCGACACATGCCGGAGTGGTCTGAGGTGGCACAAGACAGAGACATCTGGTCTAAGTTGGGGGAGGCCTTTGCCCAGCAGTGGGACACACTCGAGGCTACGTAAAAAAAAAAAAAAAAAATGTCAACTTTACAGGAGAGCGAAAAAACTGTGTAAAATTTCAATTAGCTACATTAGAGGTGTACATTATTTGGGAAAAGTATTTAAAATCAACTTATTGAAGATAAAATAAGATTGATTGATAAGATTGGTTGGAAAGAAGCGCGCCACTTTTCTTCATCCAATGGCATCAAAAGGTCAAAACGGCCAAAAATGACTTTCGCACTGTTAGAACTTAACTGACGATTTCAGAGACTGTCCCCGTGTGCCTCTGTGCCACCATTCATGTTATTATTTCCACACTATTTAAGAAAACACCAGAGACAAAAAGCTGATGAAACTGCACATAGAACTACTTTGCATAAAGTAATTAAAAGCTCTTATCCCACGCCCGCATATAACTCTAAAAGAAATAAAAGTGCATGCAACGTACCTCAGAGGAAAAATATTAATCCTGAGTGGAATCCAGCTTATTTTTCGAAGAATAGACGCCTATTACCCATTATTATAATCTGTTAGCTTTTAGAATATACCTCGGCTACTATCGAATAGAATCGGATATATTCGTGTAATAGAAATATCGGAACTAACATGACACTTATTTCGAAATCGGAACGAATATGACAGTTAATTTCGAAATCAGAACTCGATCATCAGTACGATATAAATATATAATATAGTTACTGCGAAAACCGAAGCCTACTCTAGAGCCCGAGGTAGCTATATTCTAAAAGCTAACAAACTGTACGTATATTAACGTATTATATCATCATCATCATCATCGGCCTACGGTTGTCCACTGCTGGACATAGGCCTCTCCCATTGCACGCCACTGAGCACGGTCCTCGGCTACTCTCATCCAGCTCTTGCCAGCCGCCCTGCGAAGATCATCGCTCCACCGAGTCTGAGGACGTCCTACACTACGTTTACCGATCCGCGGTCTCCACTCAAGAACTCTTCGACCCCATCGGTTATCAGTTCTTCGGGTGATATGGCCGGCCCACTGCCACTTCAGCATGCTAATTCGGTGGGCTATGTCGGTGACTTTGGTTCTCTGTCGGATGACTTCGTTTCGAATTCGATCTTTCAGAGAAACCCCGAGCATAGCCCTTTCCATAGCACGCTGAGCGACTTTAAATTTGTGGATCAGCCCCACCGTGAGTGTTCACGTTTCGGCACCGTATGTCATGACGGGTAGGACGCACTGGTTGTCACGTATTATATAGCAGTGAGATATATCACTTACACAGAATAATAACGACGCAATTACATTTTTTGCATTAACAGAGGAGAACATTTCGACGATGGTTTTGAACAAACTAGAAGAAATGTAATTTATGGAAATTCAATTGTATCGACGTTACCTCGTGACTAGGAGGAGCTAGGAGCTTAGCACAATAAACTTATAAGCAACATAAGGCGCGTTCAGTGCATGGATGGGTGACCGTCTATGACTAACGCTGGTGGCATTTTTCCGAGCGGTTCCGTGCTTCGCAGTTGGTGCCGGCTGCCAACAATAGATGGCAGTCGTTAAGCCAAGTCAGAGGCCTTAAGGCGGCTTGAAAACTTCTGACAGTAAGGCCCCTAGGTGGAGTATAGCATATACCTTCCTTAGGGAAGAGACCCGTGCTCCTCGGTGGGGACATTAATGGGTTGATGATGAAACTTATAGGTGGCCCATTTTTCAAAAGTGTAATTTAGTGTTTTTAGTTCCGGATGGGTGATATGTACTTCGTAGCACAGTGGCGCGTATCTAGGGTGATGCAGTACCCTGGCTGGATGCCACATTCGTCATTTACCGCAGTAGTGTTTTGTATGAAAGCTACCCACTATACCTATCCCAGAAAGCTAGCTGAAAGAAAATGCTTCTTAGTACTAAGCTCGCGGATTGTCTGGAAGGAATTTCTTTAAGCAGTAAGGCCGCCAATTGTACTGTATCTTTGCAAATGTAGTGTACGTGTTTTTCCTGGTACAATAAAGAATATTTTTATCTTATCTTATTGAAAACGATGGAAACGTAGTGGGCTGTATGAACGATAATAAAAGCGTAGAAATAACCGCAATATTATGATTTTAAAAGATTGAAAACATGGACAGAAACACTAACTACTTGACAACCAAAAAATATTTCCAACAGAACCTCAATGTGACGTATAAAAGAACAACCTTTGAAAATGATATAAAAAAAACCTAAGGAACAGCGAGGCGTTCGCCACACTTATCTTATCTCGCCTTTAAACAAGTTTTTTTATTGTGTAATAAGTATTATTTCTCACTATACGGTACCTAGTCACTACTCATTTCTACAAATTCGAACTCCACGCAGGCGAAACCTCAGATATCGGCAAGTCCTATTTACTTTATTAAATACGAAAGCTCCCGTAAATGCCGAGTCAATACAGTGTAGGCCGCAAGCCCAGAAACCCGCGGGCTTTATGGCCCATATTATTGAGCCATAAAACAAAGTTTCCCTTCATAAACGCCGAACAAAATATAACGTCGCCGCAGTCCGCATACTTTCTTGTGTAGTTACCTACCACAGAGGTAAATTTAAAATGGTACATTGTATACAAGTCCATAAGTATTTATAACATTGTTGACACTTTTACAAAAACCTTCGTTAGACCTTCAGAAATAGAAGTTATAATTGGTTTGTGTGTTTTAGTCATTTTTACCTGATTACGGCACAGCCGAAATGAAGGGTTATGAATTTTAGTCGATGTTTGTTATAATTAAATGTTTATTTGTGTTTACGCATGCCCCACCGTAGCGCCTAAATAGGTCACTCGAATCTGATGAATGAGGTGGCCGCCGATTTGTTATTATTTTATGTATTTAATTGATATTGGGAAGACCAACAGCACTTAACAAAACCTAAAGGCTCATTTACATGATGCCATTTTCTTGTACCTACATACCAGAGCAATAATTGAATGCAATAAATGAAGCTTGAAAACTTGAATGCAATTATTGTATTCAAGTTTTGACAAGGAAATAATTGCACATGCCGAATTGCAGAATTGCGAAATTATTGTACGTGCTGTTTACATCAAGAAAAGTTTTAAGAAGAAAATTGTCCCATTGGTCAAGAATGTTACGTTCTGTTTAGACCATGCAACTCATTTATTGCGTCGATATAATTGTATGCTACAGGCAAGAAACTTGCCTCGTATAAATGGCGCTTTAGAAAATATTTAATCAAACGGAGAACGAATTATAATTCTCCACTATTAGAATCAAGTTGCAAGCACAAGGGGCAGCATAAAAACTATATTATTAATACTAAATTCTAGAAATAAAATATATTATAACAATTTGAATCGACACACGGTATCTTAGTGTGGGGTCAGAAGCAACCTAACTGCCTATATGTAAATGTTTATTGTTTATTATTATGTTTAATTGTATTTAAGGAATCGTAGGCTCTAAGGACTATATTCTATTCTATTCTATTCTATTCTATTCTATTCTATTCTATTCTATTCTATTCTATTCTATTCTATTCTATCTATTCTATTCTATTCTATTCTATTCTATTCTATTCTATTCTATTCTATTCTATTCTATTCTATTCTATTCTATTCTATTCTATTCTATTCTATTCTATTCTATTCTATTCTATTCTATTCTATTCTATTCTATTCTATTCTATTCTATATTAAGCGGAACTTCTTGTCAGTGATGTTGGTGGCAAACAATGTCTTTTCGCTGTTGATCTTATTTTAAGACACTGAACACGCTTCCGAAAGTTGTATACAATCGTTTTCATCATACACTTGAGTATAAATTAGCAGATTGTTTATCCCCCTGAATAAACACGCCTGGCAAACAACTATTTTTAAGGCTAGAGTGTTTCGTAGATTCCTGAGTGCAGTGAGGGTTTCAAAGTATACCACTTGAGCTTAAAATAGGGTTGCTCCGAGGTACACTAGACTCTCTACTTTTTAACCGACTTCAAAAAAGGAGAAAGTTCTCAGCTCATACATACCTACATACAAAAGGTCACGCCTGGACCCTAGGCGGGTAGGCTGGGGTCTGTCACTGAGTAATACTTATGGACTGTTCTCAGTTCGTCAAGATCTTTTTTTATGTATATTTCCCGATTACCCGAAGACACGTGGACCAATTTCGAAAATTCTTTTTTGTTTGAAAGGGTACACTTCACAAAGGGTACATTCACCAACTTAGGATCCAATAATGGGATCCTGTAAAAATCGAGGAAACCCTTCAAATTTCAAAGGCATACTACATAGGATTTATTTCGACGATAACTAAATTTTAAATAACAATGATAAACTAAATATTAAAACTAAACGAAATATTAAAAACTTAAAATTACATTAATATTAATAATTAAATTACTATAAATAAAAATACACTGAACGCAATTTGGGTGTTTCTTATAGTGACTCGTACTTCGAACATTCATATTAAAAAGAAACGGTGAAATATATTTTTTAAATAAATAAATCAAAACCGACTTCAAAACACTAAGTACAGCACTAAAAACAATAGAAATCATTTAAACGAATAAGGCCTTTAAATTCAACGTAGGTATTGTAGAGACATTAGAGTCGGTGTCACAAATGTATGTGCCAGTCGTAAAACTTGGCACCGGCTCCATAAATAGGAAACACAAAAACATGAATTAGGTAGCTATAAGCAAAACTCTTCAACTCGAAAAAACGAACGAAGTTCGAATTGCCTCTTTCCCGCCTATTTGTTTACTATTTGCCAAACCTTTAAAAAAATATATATTATTAACTTTATTCCGGATGCACTTACTAATAAAGTTAAAAAAAAAAAACTCACGCCCGTTATCCCCGAAGGGTTAGGCAGAGGCACCAGTCTCTAGAACTGGACCCACGTTTTGCCGAGTTTATTAGGTCCCAAACGTGACAAGTGGCAAGCCTGTCGCCGTTATCCGGGCACAATTTATCAGCGAATGGTGTTGCTGTACAAACAAATGTACGTAACTGAAAGTCATTGGTACATGCGTGGTTCGAACCCAGACCCTCATGATCGAGAAGCAATGGTCAACCCCACTACGCCACCACCGCTGTTAATAAAGTTAATATAAAGTTAACATTTTTTAGTGCTTACAAAAGTTTTAATTAAAAAAATAGTCCAATTTTTGTCCAAATTTATGTCACTTTAAAGAAATCGTCCAAAGTCCACAGTCCAAAACTAACAGACTCTACCACATGCTATTTACCTATATTGCGTTTATAAATTTTTTTAAGAAAAACTGTATGTTTTTATAAATAACACCGTAATTATTTTTATTTTATTTGATTTATTTAGGAATACAAACAGTGCATAGTTCTTTTTTTTTCTTAACATATGAACTGATTTACAACATAATTCCCCATTAAATTCTCCAATTATGCATTGCCTTACATTAACAGATAATAAAGGTATTTTCAAAATAGTACAACATAAGCGGAGAAATGCTGATGCGATGTTTTAAAACGACGGTAGCTTTACTAGTGATTTTGGCTCTCAGAACAAAATCTCGAAGTGCGAAGTGGGTCCATCCGCTATACTAATTGGGTCAGTTGGGTGTAAACGCAAACTTCAAGTAACTAAAACCGTCGGCGGTTTACCAAGCGAGCCCGAAACCAGAATGCGCAACTAACTTTGCTCAAGGGGTAATTCAGATCCAAGAGGTACGTCGTCGATATCGCTTCTGCATTTGCACTCCACAATTTCAAACGGAAATGGAAATAAACCTTTTTTTAAAAGTAGGTGGTTTTTAATGTTTTTTTTTATGATTTACTTAAAAACGATTACTTTAAAATATTCTTAGGAATTTTGTATACCGAGTTGCACAATATTTGACAATATTTTAAACCCCACTAAAATATGAATGTAAAAAACTGAAAGAGTCTTTTAAGCCCCACCAATATCTCACCAATATCAATATCAATGGTGGGTACAGTCCGCAGCAAATTAAGTATAAAATATAAAATTCTTGTGTCACCGTGTTAGTGCGCATACTCCTCCGATACGGCTTGACCGATTTTGGTGAAATTTCATATGTATATTTGGTAAGTCTGAGAATAGGTTGTTATCAATTTTTTATACGCCTATCTGGCAAAACAACGTTTGCCTAGTCAGCCAGTATAAATGTAAAAAACAAAATGTAAGGCCAATTTCTCGCCTTAAGCTGGCTTCCCACGGTGCGTGATTCTGCCGACGGCCGACGCCGGCCGACAACCACGGACAGCCATGCACCACGCACGAGGCTCTTCCCACGGTGCGCCACGTATACCCACAACCGGTACGGCGCACCGCCACAGACGTCTGTGCTACCGCGGACCGAGACCCTTCCCACGGTGTGTCGTGCGAGTTGGTCCGCGTCCGTCCGCGATATCGCGGACCGTGGGAAGCTGACTTTAAAGATCATTATCATCATCAACCCATTATGTCCCCACCAAGGAGCAAGTGTCTCTGCCCTGAGGAACGTAATACTCTTACGTATTACTCGTCCTTAGGGACTAAGTTTCTTGCCTCGACCACGTTTCCAGGCCCTAAATTAAGTAGAAAACAAACTAATAAAGAACTTTTAGTACTCTCGTGATGTGACTTCAACTTGCCCAATATTGTGAAAATTATTCACAGTTAATAAAGTTTAATTAACTTCCACCCAATAAAATCACTTTTCCTGGCCCTAAACTAGGATACTCAATTTTGCTCAAGGAATATTAAGCAACTTAGCAAGCTAAATTTTTTTTATCTTTATTTTATTTAGAGGCTTTGATCACCAGGTGATCATGTCAGCCCCATCGGACCATAACAAAAAAAAAAGTATGGTTGTCTGGAAGAAATTGCTTTTAGTAATAAGGCCGCCAATTGTACCATGAACCTATGTAAATATTTTGTGTTCTTTTTGTATTTTTTTCTAGTGTGCAAAAAAGAATATTCTATTCTATTCTATTCCTACACTAACTTATCTAAAAGAAAGCTACATAAAATAGAATCAAAACTCTCATCTACCCGTCTGTCCGTCATTTTCTGTCTGTCTGCCGACACAAATAAACAAATATATATGTTATATTAAACTGTTTAATGAAATAACTGATACGTTTTTCCTTATCAGAGTGCATTTATCTCGTTCTCGTTTTATGCTTCCCTTTTTTAGACTTCGGAAACTCTGAAATAAATATTTTTATGATTTTATTTTTTTAATACTAGTCTGTTTTTTCATTCAATGCAAAAAAAAAAATTGTCACGTTGACATCTCCATGCAATTCTTTAGGCTGTCAATGTCTGAATGTTGCTAGTACGTAAAAACCAAATAACCCCATTTTACTTCCAAGTTAAATTGTGTATGCTACGCAGGTGTTTTTTTTAGACTTGCTCTTACTAGTAATTCAATTTTAATGTCTTTGATGTGTTAAGGAAGTTGGTCACATGAGTCTTCTATTCACGGTAAAAAAAATCTACCGAGCTACCCTATAGCTTTTATAGCGGTAACACCACGTCATTTTTTTTTTGCATAGAATTACAAAACGGACTATAGCTGACCCGGCAAACGTTGATTGCCATATTTGTTTTCACTTAGGGCTATGAAAAATAGATAACAACCTATTCTCATGCATGTATACTCTTAGGAAACGGCTAAGTTTGTATACTAAAAGCTATGAATCGGCATACGTGTTTGCCGTCTCTATTTTATTCAACCTCCATGGAAAGCATGCTAAAAAAGAAAATAAAGCAAATGTAAACCAGGCCTTACAACGGGAAATTTTGTTGGACAGTTTATTTTGCGGCGAACTCAGGTGCGGCTTAACTTTCAGCCAAGTAATTAACAAAGAAGCTTTGTATTAAGTGTCCGGTTCGTACTGCTTATCGCGCGAAACTTTATAACTCGCTTTTTTAAGGAAATTACGGTATTCTCACTAATTGAGGAAGATTATGGTTGGTTCACACTGGGGTGCCAGTGCCTTTGGAGAGTTCGTTAGCAGAGCGGTGTGTGCCGTTGTTTCTGTCATTAGTAGGTAAAGGTATTATAGGAGAATCGCTTGTAGCCCTGGCCGCCTGAGTGATCTTAAACGATCACAAATGTTAAGAAACACAGGGCGCGTTCAGTGGGTGACTGATCTATGATTAACGCTAGTAGCATTTTTCCGAGCGCTTCTGTGCTTCGCAAGGCACGTTAAGCAGTTGGTGGCGGCTGCCGTCGATAGATGGCAGTCGTTAAACCAAGTCAGGCGGCTTGAAAACTTCTGACGGTAAGACCAGCCACTAGTCTCACAAGCCTCTACGAATCCGAACCTGGCCCCCGTGGTGGAGTATGGTCTATACCTTCCTCAGGGAAGAGACCAGTGCATTCCACGAAACTAGCTCCCGAAGAAAATAGCCTAAGATAGCGTTTTGGCGCCTTATTTGAAAAGAAATACACTAAAGAATTTAAAATGACGTCTTTCTGAGGACTCAATGAACACCAACAAACAATATGAGATGGCATTCAGAAATTGGTCAAATAGCCTATTATTTTACGAATTACATTTAAAATAACACCAATAAAATTTTAAGATGGAGTTGATTAACTTAGTACCACCTACCAATCGTTTTAGCTTATATTTATAACTCGTATTGCTCTTACATAATATACATTTTACGGGTCTGATCCTGAACTTAATTATCTTTGCGAGGTTTCGTCTAAGCTTAATCTGCTTAACTCGCCGGAGAGGTAATCGGCTGCACTTAAAAACATTGAATCAACAATTTGAGAACTTTTACAGGAGAGCGATTTTTGTAAATCGCTATAAACAAGTAGGTATATGAAAATATAATTTATTACATATTTTATCTGTTCCCCACGATATCATACACCTACAGACATTTATTTTTTTATTTTTGGCATGAACCCTTTATTTTCTGGAAGCAAAGAGCTGGAACGAATTGTTCTACTGTATTAGTAGATTTTAATATATTTTGGGAACCTTTGTTGACAAAAATCTGTGTTTTCAGGTTGAGCAGTCTGGTAGATGATGATGATAATGATATTATTAATCTATTTTTTTTTTACTAACAATATTTAAGAATTACCTACCCCAGATTTTCTATTATTCCTTTTTTTTTGGACTTTATACCACGGGGTTCCATTTTTGGAGTTCCATAGTTAACGAGCAACAACTATGTTTCGCCATGTCCATCTGTTAGTCTGTCTGCCCGCAGTTGAGCTCAATAACGATTGGTACTAGAAATCTGAAATTTGGCATGGATATACATAATTAATCAAACCGACAAAACGGTAGAATAAAATCTAAAACTATTTATATACAGATTCTGATGAATTCAGAATTTAGTATATTTACTATGCCAATATTAGAAACTAACTACATTTAAACAACAAAAAACACAAAATATTCAGTCAATTAGGATAAACACTGAATCATCATCATCATCATTCAACCACAAGAAGTCCACTGCTGGACATAGGCCTCCTCCATGGATTTCCAAAAAGACCGGTTGGACGCGGTTTGCATTCAGCGTCTTCCTAAATATCCGATTATATTCAGTGTGTTAAGTATGTTGCTGGTTAAATAAATCAAAAATATGCTTTCCCTAATTCTGAATTTAGCCTATACCATAGTGAAAAATGTGGGGTATCGATGGAATTGTCGTTTAAACAGTATAAATTTTAAAAAAAGTTTTTGTATTGCGATTTCGTTTGCGGAATATTAAGATTGCGGTATTTTGTTAGAATAGGGCGTTCCCCCAAAGAAACGTGAAAACAAATTAGGGCTGTAGTACATATCGAAACTTAAAAGAAAAATATCACGACTACGTAGACTCTACAAGTTAACGAGTTACAGAGGAGCAACTTGTAAAAGGAAAACTTCGGACATTAATTCTATTGAAAATAACTTTGACGATTTTATCTTCTGTTAAGCAGGTAAAAAAAATTCCTTCTACAGAACCCAACAATACGCATAACCAGACATGCAGTTAGCTGATTTTTTTAATGATTCATACAACTTAATCAAAAGTTCTACAGGTTAAAAGTGGATGACTCGGTTTCTTCTTGCAGCAAATGCACTGTTCCTTAGCTATGTTCAAAAACGTAATTGCTAAGGAAAGTTGGAGCCGATGCCACAATGCGCCACCTCCTCAAACTTTCCTTTTGAATGATTGTCCAGTGTCAAGCTATTGTGAGAAGGCCGGCATTGTTTCTCTCGTGTCGGCTTTTCGTCGGTTAGGAACTTTTCTCATTAAGCCAATCTGTTACACCCACCATCGACAATCCGTTAGGAGCCCTCACACTGTCACAGGCTGCCCCACACTTCAATGATTACGGGCCAGGGAACTTGCCAACAATGTTTAATGAAAATTGAACCTCATGTTAGCAAAAATGTTTCTCGTGTGATACATATTACACACACATATTTTGAACTATTGTAAGGAGCGTATTGTATGGGCTTTGTTGCCTGGTTCAAATCAATATTAATACGCTTTTATCATATACCTACAGGGTTACCAGAGTTACCGCGAAATTCTATTCCGAACCGGCTTAGTACTTAGAATTCTTCTTCTGGCTCCAGAGCAGACATTTTCCATCTCGGCGAAAAATATGTAGGTACTATGCTAAGGTTATTAACTTTATCCCGATTACACTTCCTTGAGCTTTTGTCGGAAGAGTCCAACCAGGTCTCGCTCTGATTCTAATCATAGATCTGTTCCTAGATACAAATAAGTTTTAAAATATGTAAGGCCATAGCCTATTTTTTCTTTTTATTCCACTGTAAAAATTGTAAAATCTGTTTCTATAACCGTATGAGACGAGCAACCGACGACGCGAGCTTCGTCTCTACTCACCATGATTAAGCTCTGAGAATCGGAGCGAAACCTGGTCCGACTCGTCCGATAAAACAACACCAGTAAGTGGATCCGGACTAAAAGTTTACAATGTGTTGTGCTTACGAAAGTTTTAGTTAAATTATGTAAGTCTATCTTTGTTCCTGTCTAGTAGCTAAGTTAATATAATGTAAGCCCTTATGTGGCCTATGTTTGGATATTTTCACACAACCATATTTTTATAATTTAACTTGTGCTGTGGGTTTTGTATTAAAATTAAAATTAAAATAGTGAGTAGAGACGAACCTCGCATCGGTTGCTCGTCTCTAACGTCTGGTCTCGTCTCTCTCAAGTAATAGTATCTTTAAAATCAGCGTTGCAACGGATCACTTTAGACGACCTCTGTGGCGCAGCGGCTAGCGCATCTGTCTACCGTGCGAGAGGTCCCGGGTTCAAATCCCGGCTGGGGACAAAAAAAATCCCAGGTCTTGGATGTTCACATGTTTGTGATGTCGTTGTTTCTGGTTTCCATGACACAGGTTGGACCAGAAGCAATGTATGTAAATATTTATGGTTACTTGCAACATTATGATGAATCGTGCCCAAGTGGCTCAATACTTAGGTAAAACCTATATGTATTTTATTATTGTTTTCGTGTTTTACAGTTTATTTATTTTTTACCCACATTTTTTTTATGCTTTCTGTGTTAATTGTTGTATAATGTGCCTATGCATATTAAACATTAAACATTTTACATACAAGCACATTGCTTCTGGCCCCACAATAGGATACCCTGTGTCGTGGTAACCAGAAACAGCGACGTCACAAACATGTAAACATCCAAGACCTGGTGTAGTTTTTTTTTCTCCCCAATCGGGATTCGAACCCAGGACCTCTCGCAGGCCTCGAGCGGTTAGCGCAAGTACATACACCACAGAGGTCGTCAAATAGGTAATGGTTGGATAACATATTGTAATGGTTCTTCTTCTAAAACGAATAAATAAAGGTAGGTATAAAAATGCACGATAAAAAGTGAAAGAGAAGTTAATTAAACGCAGTTTAGTACGTACGAACACCAACGTTAAAGTAACTCGGCTGTGGCGCCTATAAAAGTTTTATGATAAAATTACTATTTATGTTTAGATTCCTAAGCCTTTTGTCGAGAGCACAGCTCCACACCCGTACGTACAGACCAAATGCAGGGGCGTAGGGAGATGCTTCCAAGACCTGGTTCCATAAGATTACAAATCATAGTTAATTATGTCAAAATACTTTACAAAATACTGTTTCTTGTGCAATAAAGAATTTTTCATTCATTCATTCAATTCGATACACATTGCGTAACCATGTCCTCCTACTTGTTAGTATGTGTATTACATAACCAATTATTATTATTATACTTTACTACACACATGAGTACACAATAGGTATAGGAAAGGTAACAAAATAAAACTCATGTACAAAGGCGTGCCTACCTCTGTGAGAGATTTCTTCCAGAAAACCTTGGGTAGTTAGAGCGGAGGTATGAAACGGGTCTACGCATGTGCCATGGTATCATCATCATCAACCCATTATGTCCCCACGAGGGGCACGGGTCACTTCACTGAGGAAGGTATAGGCCATACTCCACCACGGGGCTAAGTCCGGATTGGTGGAGGCTTGTAAGACTAGTGGCTGGTCTTACTTTCAGAAATTTTCAAACCCTAAGGCCTCTGACTTGGCTTAACGACTACATCTATCGACGGCAGCCGGCACCAACTGCTTAACGTGCCTTGTGAAGCCCAGAACCGCTCGGAAAAATGCCACCAGCGTTCGTCATATAACGGTCACCAATCCATGCTTCAGAGCATGTTCAGCGCGTTCAGACGCGCCCTATGTCGTTCAACCTTTGTGATCGTTTAAGATCACTCAGGCGGTCGGGGCTATGGACGATTCTGGTATACACATAGGTGTATTTATACAAATAATAAATATAATATTAATACCTACCCGAAAATATAGTATACATGATAATAATTAAAAGAATAAACTACATAAGCAATCAAAGAAAAAATCCTACATAAAAATGCATAATGACATCCTACTTACATCAGAGAATTAAGATATTGTCAGATATCGACATTCAAGCGCTTTTTGAAAATACTACGTGATGGGCTTGTATGAATACTCTGCGGCAGTGCATTCCAGAGCCTGCGTGAAGGAATCCCCATAAGCCCCGGTATTGTGGACAGGAATGTGAAGAGATGAGAGTTTATTGATCTTACTGGTCTCACTCCAGAGTGCAAGAATTGGAAACGCTCATTTAAGTAAAGACATAGGATGGGTAATGAAGGGTTTTGTAGAGAAGGGAAAGGATATTTGCATTGCGGCGAAGGTGAATTGGAAACCTTTAACTCATGTCGAAACCTGGATACAATTCAATATCATGAAACGTATATTAACCGTATACGCAAGTTTAGAAGTCATTCAAGTTTATCAAAGCTCAGTTATCAGTTGGCATCCAAATACCATATTATATACCCCCGGTTTCTCGAACGCTAACACCCCGTCCAGGTGCTCCCGTGCGTATTCCTAATCGCGCGTAAAACGTGTATCTGATGGATCTCTAGTACCTTAGGAACGCGCGTCTACGTAAAGCGCTTCATCTGAGTGCTTATACTGAGTTTTTTCATTCACTTTCGATAGTGAGAGCGTTTGCAATTTGTATAGGAGTGACAAAGCGCGCCACCTAGTTGTCTCTTTGTCACTCCTATGCAAATCGTAAACGCTCTCGCTATCGAAAGTGAATGAAAAAACTCAGTATAAGCACTCCGGACAGGCTCTAACAGTCTGTTGATCTACTGTTCACAGCTGTCTGTTGTTTTTTTTGTATGTACTTTTGACAAGTGACAGCTGTTACCAATAGATTAACAGACTGCTAGCGTTCAAGAAACCGACGGATAGGCAAGTGTGGGATGTAGGAGAGACTTGGCAAAAATAGTAGTAAGAAGAACCAACTTTGCAATGTTCATAGAATTCTCATAGTAAACTGGAATTGCAGGTCTATGGCCCTGGTGATACACGTGACTTCTTTACTCTTATCCCGCGCCCGCCGTCTAGATAGATAGATAGATAGAGAACACTTTAATGTACATAAAAAAGAAGATTATACAGGTATTTCAAGAGTACAGGCGGCGGCCTTATTACTAAAAGTGATCTCACATCACAGCCCAATTCTCGGCAAAAGACCTTCAACTTTACAAACCTACGTTGCGTTTAATTTTGCATGTAATTACTACAAAAAATACGCTATACCTACTATCCTCACTTTGATAGAGGGATGGTAGCCCTGTGGGTGAAACACTAGATTCGGAAGCGAGAGACTCAGGTTCGATTCAGTGCGGGCATGTACATATGATTTTGTTAAGTATGAATCTCGATGACAGTCTGTTAGCAACTGTACTTACGGACAGAAAGGTAAAGAAAGAGTTGATTTCTTTGTCAAAGAAATAAAACAAAAGTAACGCGATTGAACACTATGCGTGTAGGTTGATGTGCTGATGACTGCGTAACAGCTCATATTCTCGGTAATGGGCTATTTCGTCGACGCCGTTTTCAATTTTCTGCTTCCTTTTTTCCTTGTATCCCGCGCTAGTTCCCGCTTTGCGCAAGATATAAGTTACGTCTAAAAATATATCCGAGAAGAGAAGGATCAGATTGTTATGATGAAGGTTCTTTGCTAACCAATTAAAATGTTTAATGTCTTTAAAAGTTTCAGTTCAAATACCCATTAATACCTGATCCAGGGAGAGAAGCTAGCGCCAGCGAGGAAAAAAATGCATGTGTATTTTACTGACTGTATTTGCAAAAACTGTACAATTTTGACGTTGAACTTGAGGCAAAAAACCTAGAACTAGATAGGATTAACGTCAAAAACGGCCTTTGTTGGCATAAATACTATATAGTCCGAGGTCTTGGATCCTAGACTAAATTATTATTGTACAGACACTTTTTGCTATTTTGCTCCGTGAAAAGGATATAATTTTTTTCCTTGATGGCTAGTGCCCTAGAGTGTTACCCGAGTGGCCCCTTAATAGTATGTCACTACTTTCAGATTTGGTCTACATAGACGGGTTCAGGAAACTACAACATAGTTATAATGTTTAATAGTTATAATAGTTTATAATACTTAGTTTGCTGAGTTCGTTCATCTAATCAGTTCAAAAAATATCCACCCAGACCAACGCTAAACTAAACGAAATATACTATTTGTTTATTTAGATATCGGTAAGATCAGCAAACAGGTACAGTGTCCATCAGCAATTAAATCATTTCTGTCAGCAGTAAAAGCTTTTTAGCAGCTACTAGTGGATGGCAGAAACATTAAATATACATCATTTGTGCAGAACAATAGTCAAATGGGGGCTGCAGAAAATAATCACATCTCGACACTTCGACTCTCTACAAGAAAAATCTTCATCGTTTGCCCAGATTAGGATACGTTTGAATTTTATTTTTTTTGTACTTCCGGTTTCATCGATTACATTATTTTTGTCGCTATATTTTTTTTTTAAACAAACTCAAATTAAGATAGGCTCTCACGATTACGGACTATGTCGAAAAAAACACATGTATAACGTAACATAACATTTACATACAGGCACATACATTGCTTCTGGCCCCACGCTAGGATACCCTGTGTCGTGGGAACCAGAAACAGTGACGTCACAAACATGTAAACATCCAAGACATGGAGTTTTTTTTTTCTCCCCAGCCGGGGATCGAACTCGGGACCTCTCGCATGGTAAGCAGATGCGCTAACCACTACGCCACAGAGGTCGCCATGTATATTTTTGGGATGGTCCCAAAAATATACATGTGTTTTTTCATCAATTATTGCCAATACTCGGTGGTTATGGTGATTAAGGGGATTTAATGTGTAAAACTAGCGCCACCGGGAAAACAAAATCATATCTTTTTTTACATTTCGAATTTGCAAAAAGTGTCTTTACAAACTTATTATATATTATTAATATATATTAAAATTATTAATATATATTAATAATATATATTAATCTTATTATATATTAAAATAGAATACAGTCAATTTTATTACAAAATAAACTTAAAAATATACTGTGTTCTGGTCTGAAGTCCAAAGCATACTTTGTTAGCATACTAGGTTTTTTTTATTTTTACATATAAACATAGAAGTTTGCCAAATTGGACGCGGGAAATCTCTCTAGTTACCTCGTGTGTTCTCTGAGGAAGGTATAAGCCATACTGCGCCACGGGGGCCAAGTCCTGATTGGTGGAGGCTTGTAAGACTATTGGCTGGCTGGTCTTACTTTCAGAAGTTTTCAAGCCGCCCTAAGGCCTCTGACTTGGCTTAACGACTGCCATCTATCGACGGCAGCCGGCACCAACTGCTTAACGTGCCTTGCGAAGCATGGAACCGCTCGGAAAAATGCCGCTAGCGTTAGTCATAAACGGCGTCCAATCCATGGACTGAACGCGCCGTATGTTGCTTAACCTTAGTGATCGTTTTAAGATCACTCAGGCAGCCCAGGCTACGAGCGATGAATAATCTTCTAATAATAAAATTTTCGTGTCACCGTGTTAGTGCGCATACTCCTCCGAAACGCCTTGACCGATTTTGATGAAATATTATGCATATTCGATAGGTCCGAGAATAGGTTGTTATCTATTTTTCAGAATATCGCCAATAACAGCATAGGAAGCCCACCAGTGGACTCTACCGACTATCTAACAAATATTTCTGGTAGCGGCTGAATGAAAACAATAAAGAACAGAAATATGTGGCATGCCTTAGGGAGGTTTATGTCAATCTCTGCTGGACTTTTGCCCACCTTTCACTGGATTAAATGACGCTTTAAAAAACCTGAAGTTTATTGCTGCGCCACAGACTTTATAGAGGGTGTGTTGTGTACTGTGTAGTAAATACTTTACCCTCCACGAGGTTTCTCGAGCCGTCCATATATTAGTAAGTAGCTAAATCGTAATCGATGATCTCAGGAATAAATCAATCAATCTTTGGAGAGCCTTTGAAGTTACCAACATTGATAGAAATCGGGAAACAAATGTAAGTAAGTAAGTAAAGTAAGTAAGTAAGTTAAGTAAGTAAGTGAATAAATAATAAATAAATAAACAAATAAATAAACATTTACATAAAGGCACATTGCTTACGTAATATACATTTAGGCACAATATAATTATTTTACCAAACGACTTCTAAAACATTTTTAGACCTCATATACCTATTAGGTTAGGTGAAAATATGTAGTCTTAACTTAAGCCTAACTTTTTTTACTTTTAATTTCTACGCAGTTTGCTAAAATTACCAAGGACTTTGTATTTCACTAAACCGAGAGTAAGGGTCGATTTCTGAATTGAGAATTTTACTAAGTAAATACTTAAGCAACGTTCTGTCACGCTCTTTTCTGAGAAATTTGACGCGACAGCACTATAGTAAAGTAGGTACTGAAATTCGCGAAATTCGGTAAAACTTAACAGGGTACAAGTACCCAAGTACTGATCAAACATCTTTTATTAACACACAAACAATCATAACGTTAAGCGGACTCGCCTACAAAACTTTGTTGTTCAAATCGACCATCGACCATTGTTCTTGATTTTGCTAAGCCTCACCACGAAGTGCTTGAGCACTACCTGATGTACCTAGCTAGGCCATGCCACCGACGACAGACGCAACGAGCAATGACGTTCGATGAGCGTTATCTCCAATCTCGACGTCTTTAAGCCTGGAGCACTCAAATTGTATCAAATTAAAAATAGTTAGTTACCGACAAGTAGGTATATTGGACAGCAAACGAAGCACTCTTTTACATTTCGCCCGTCCAATCTCAAAGTCGAGATTCAGTCGAGGGTGCTCCTACACAATTTCCTCAAAAAGCACCTCCTTAGCGCTACACTCGACCTTTTTCACCTCTAAGCACTTCTCTCCGCCCCTTTAGTAGGTATTTATTTATAGGTTGACCAGGAATTAATGAGCCCTGAAAGCTGTTTTTTATTATTTATTGTTTTGCCTTGCACAGCTGTTGTTCCTTGGGTGATTCTGAGCTGATTTAGACCGGGAAGCATCCGGAGGCACCGTGCTAGTAGGCGAGGGGGCGAAAGAGAGGGGGTTTCGTTTTCCGGACTAAGGTACCTACTTGACCAAATTAATTAAAGAACTTGCGACTCTGTTACTCAACGCTCGAGACTAGCAATGCCTCCCTGCGTGAAATAACGCAACGTAAGATTACATCAACACAACACAATCTGCCACTAGCGTTAGTCATAGAACGATCACCCATCCATGCACTGAACGCACCCTATGTTGCTTAATTTTCATGATCGTTTAAGATCACTCAGGCGGCCGGGGCTACAAGCGATTTTTGAGCGGCATTTTTCCGAGCAGTTGGTGCCGGCTGCCGTCGATAGTTGGCAGTCGTTAAGCCAAGTCAGAGGCCTTATGGCGGCTTGAAAACTTCTGACATTAAGACCAGCCACTATAATCGTTCCAATCGTTTATTTAACTTTTGACAGATCACGCACATGTAGTTTCACAATAATTTTCGGTAAATTGTACTACAGAGAATACCGTACTTCATGGATGGGCACCGCCCACTTAATGATGTGAGCACAGACTATAAAAACCGTTTTGAAATAAATCGATTTTGTAAATAAACTATTTGTTTATGTAGTGAAAATTACGTTCCGTTCTATCGTACCAAGTGATGGAATTGAATTTATTCGCTGTAAATTAATATATCTAAAATAATTGTTAAACTTACTGAAGTTTAAGCCTTTATACTAGGGCGGCATAATAACTTCTGACAGTAAGACCTGCCACTAGTCTTACAAGCCTCCACCAATCCGTACTTTATGAATTATGGCCTACACCTTCCTCAAGGAAAAGATCCGTGCCCCTCGGTGGGGACAGAATGGGTTAATTATTATGATTATGAAGTGAAGCCTTTATTATACCTACTTGTAATGGACAGTTACAAAATATTGAAATTCATGGTACTTTAGGGATTATAAAATTTAAACAACTGAAATAGATATGTACTGTAATATAATTTAATTAAAAAGAATCTTCTGTATCTTCCCCGTATGAACTGGAATCATCATCACTCGAGTTCTCAGTAACATTAATTACTAATTCCTGCATAGGTAGATTGTCAAATGCAACATCCCGATCCCAATCGGACATTATCAAGTTTTTTGTTTTATCCACTACACTCGCCCAGTTTTCAGGCGTGACAAAAATATTTAATATTTAATATTTTTGACGGAAGTTGTCGTCGGACATGATAAAATATTTACACAATAGAAATAGTTTATTTTAATATATACATAGGTAGGAACGTAACTTAAATACCTGTGTATATTTATAAAATAATGTGAAATGTTAAGCAAATATAAAATATGAATATGTTAAGTCATTTTTTTTTTATTAAATAACATGAAATTTACATACAGGCACATACATTGCTTCTGGCCCCACACTAGGGTACCCTGTGTCGTGGGAACCAGAAACAGCGACGTCACAAACATGTAAACATCCAAGACCTGGGTTTATTTTTTTGTCCCTAGCCGGGATTCCAACCCGGGACCTCTCGCGTAGGCAGATGCGCTAACCGCTACGCCACAGAGGTCGTCAAATTACTCATGAGTAAAATCGATTATAAAAAAATCGAATCGGGAATACTTTAGGGTATCACTATTTGCACTAGTACTCGAGCTGTCAAAAGTTAAATAAATGATTGGAAAGATTATAGTGTTACAAGCCTTCACCAATCCGGACTTGGCCCCCGTGGTGCCCCTCGGTAGGGACATAATGGGTTGATGACGATGATTAACACAATCTCCTTTCGATATGTTAACCAGACAATGATGGAGAACTATCCCGATCTGAGGCACGGTATTTGACACTATCAACAATGAATTATTTGAGATACTTGATTAAAACCACAATTACAAAATGTTTCGGAAAATGTATTCTTTTAATAATTTACTATACTCAGAGGCACAATTAACCGCCCACATGCCGCCCACTTTATTTTTCCGACGTAACTTGAAATATTAATTAGGGAATGATTTCCACTCGCATTTTAAGATTGTCCCAAACGTGTTTGATAGGGTATACCCCCGGCATCAAGGTACTACGTGAGAGGTCATGGCGAGTGCGAATCAATATTAAATATTGATCAAATTTTGATGAATATTTCAAGTTACTTTGGAAAATTAAAGTGGGCGGTTAATTGTGCCTCTGAGTGTAGTTATTACAATTTTTAAATGGATGAAACATAAAAAGAGTGCTCTGAAATGTGACGTCACAAGCAAGTATTTTCATACAAAATTCCGTTTTAAAAGTAACTCATTTGACATTCTGTCAAATACCCAATTCTCGAAGGTACTTAAACCAAATTACCTATAACAATAATAACTCCCACATAACACACAATCGCTTGTTTCGCGGAATGGGTGTAATATAGACATTAAGATTTCTAGTAAAAATATCCAATTTCACATTTCATCATAAACCCATCATGTCCTACCGAGGGGCACGGGTCTCTTCCCTGAGGAAGGTATAGGCCATACTCCACCACGGGGGCCAGGTCCGGATTGGATTTCACATTTGTTTTATTCCATATAACTTTTCAAGAAAAATTAAGATATTTTTACCCAAGCACCAACAGGGTAAAACTAATTTGTATTATCTTGATTGAATCGTGGGCTATATAACCTAATTTCAGCGCGGGAGCACCGGCTGTTTTTGTTTCATTTAACAATTCCGTTTCATAAACAAAAAAGCCCTTGTGTAACGAGTGCCTGAATAAAGGGCATCTAACTTAATAATTAATTTTATTATCCGCAAACAGTGAATACAGAAAAGATGATAATATTCTACATTTTAAAGATGAAATAAAAAACAAACCTACAATTGGCTCCCTTGTTACTTAGGTATAGCAATTTCTTTTATAAAATTAAATATAGCTCCTTTGTTGCTATAGATACTTAATATATGTTGACTTGATATTATATTGTTCTTTGATTCCGTTAATTTTACTACATAAAAGTTCCAAGAACACACGGCCCCCACTAAGAGACCTGAAATACGACCATGCGCATTCATGGTCCTTTACTGAAGTTATTTGTCAGGCGTAATAATATAAATCAATCAAAATCAATTATTATTAAATATAATATTAATAACATTACTAGCTGACGCGGCAAATGTTGCTTTGCCAGATAGGGGTATGAAAAATAGAAAACAACCTATTCTCAGACCTACCGATTACACAATAAAATTTCATCAAAATCGGCCAAGCCGTTCCGGAGGAGCATGCGCAGCGCAGGTGCCACGAGAATTTCATATATTAGAAAGTCTAGCTGCTGACTCGGCAAACGTTGTTGCACCATATATTTTTATTTTTCACTTAGGCCTATGAAAAATAGATAACAACCTATTCTCAGACCTACCGATTACACAATAAAATTTCATCAAAATTGGCCAAGCCGTTCCGGAGGAGCATGCGCAGCGCAGGTGCCACGAGAATTTCATATATTAGAAATACTAGCTGCTGACTCGGCAAATGTTGTTGCACCATATATTTTTATTTTTCACTTAGGCCTATGAAAAATAGATAACAACCTATTCTCAGACCTATCGAATATACATAAAACATCAAAATTGGTCTAGGCGCTTAGAATATGAAGATTATTAATCGCTCGTAGCCCCGGCTGCCTGAGTGATTTTAAATGATCACGAAGGTTAAGTAAGCATCATAGGGCGTGTTCAATGCATGGATGGGTGACCTTTCTATGACTAACGCTAGTGGCATTTTTCCGAGCGGTTCCGTGCTTCGCAAGGCACGTTAAGCAGTTGGAGCCACCTTCTGTCGATAGATGGCAGTCGTTAAGCCAAGTCAGAGGCCTTAGGACAGCTTGAAAACTTCTGACAGACCAGCCACTAGTCTTACAAGCCTCCATCAATCCGGACTTGGCCCCCGTGGTGGATTATGGCCTATACATTCCTCAGAGAAGAGACCCATGCACCTCGGGGACATAATGGGTTGATGATGATGATGACGATACTTCATTTGCTGCGGACTGTACCCACCACTATAGGAAAGTTTCTTGGACTGCATAACGTTACGTTATCATGTGGCTGATAAAGAAACCGAGTAATGTTCCTTAGTATTTACTGATGGAGCGGCTTATCGACAGCTCATAGGGATTGTTCCGTCATGATTATCATATCTGATTACCTTTTTAGGGTACTCGTACTATGCCTCATCATCATCAACCCATTATGTCCCCACCGAGGGGCACGGGTCTCTTCCCTGAGGAAGGTATAGCACCATGCCTATAACGTCTGAATATTAAATGAGAGGTGGTCCCATACAAAAAAAGGTTTCCATTCCCGTTGAGGGGTCCTGCTACAAAAAGTATTTTTAATTTTTTATTTATGATATTTCATTATGTCTAATAAATAAAAGGTATAGCCACGCATTCTCGCTCTCGCTCGCTCGTAGCCTGGGCTGCCTGAGTGATCTTAAATGATCACTACGGTTAAGCAACATACGGCGCGTTCAGTCCATGGGTGGGACACCGTCTACGACTAATGCTAGTGGCATTTTTCCGAGCGGTTCCGTACTTTTCAAGGCACGTTAAGTAGTTGGTGCCGGCTGCCGTCGATAGATGGCAGTCGTTAAGCCAAGTCAGAGGCCTTAGGGCGGCTTGAAAACTTCTGACAGTAAGACCAGCCACTAGTCTTACAAGCCTCCACCAATCCGGACTTGGCCCCCGTCGTGGTGGAGTATGGCCTATACCTTCCTTAGGGAGGAGACCCGTGCCCCTCGGTGAGGACATAATGGGTTGATGATGATGGACTGAATATATTTTTTTTGCTAAAAACATCATACCATATTTCCATTTTACGGATCCCTCAGTGCACGAGCCCGACCTCCACTTGGCCAGGTGTTTATAACCTTTTCCTTAAAAAAGTTTTGACAATTTTATGATCAAAGATAAGGTGGGAGATGATACATACCTTATTTTCTTAAGATTGACAAACGGGTGATTTCGTCATCGAAGGATAAGCATTTTCGATTCAGTTATAGATACGGAAACTCACTCCTGTATCCCGGAGATAGGCAGAGGCAATGGTTGCCCATTTGTCATAATTCTTTTTTTTTTGACCGGAGAAATCTTTCAAAGATATCCGACTCTTACACAGAGTCGGGTTATGTAGGGTTTCCACCTACTGAAACCCACCCTGGTGGCCTACTTCGTGCATGGTAGGGGGAGCTCCGGGCACTCTGACGAACCCATCCGGAGCCCCTCTGGCACTTGGTACGTAGTGCACCTCGCCCCGGCATAGCCGCAGCCCTCCACGGGAATCCGTGCCCCCACGGCAACGCAGGGCCACCCTACGTCGCCGTCTTCCCGGAGCCGCATGAACGGACGGATCGAGTCCCCACTCTCCCGTCCGCGGCTCCAAGGTCCCTACTTAGTCACCTCTTACGACAGACAGGGGATACTGTAGTCATATTCTGAACCCGACACTACAGGGTTAACTTGTCACAATCATAACGAACCTTTTAAACTGGCTTGCACCACCGACTGAAATTCATTTAACTTCAGGTTAAATAGAATTTTGACAGATAAAGTATGGCGGAACTGTCAAAATTCGGTTTAACTTGAGGTTAGGTAAATGAATTTTAGTCGGTGGTGCAAGTGGGCCTAGTCCGTTATCTACAAATCAGTACTCCCAGAAGTAGTACCTAAGCTTGTAAAAGTAGATTAAGCTAGATTACATAGCCGATTACTTCTGGAATGACTTCCTCTTCAATGAAAATATCGTTATTTAAATAGCGCGTTCGCAGTAGCGAACCCACTCACTCTGCGCGACCACTCTGATCAAACCTCTCGTACAAACTTACGTACGACGGAATGATACAATGCGTTACTGCGCGAATACACTTGCTGCGGCCGTGGATGCCTACCACCGCCCTGTCGTCATGCCGTCCTGAATACTTGTGACGTCGTTCGTTATTAGCCCACAGTGCAGGTGTACGTACAGACTATCTCACAGAGGGCATATCTCGATAACCGATGAACCGATTACAAACAAGTTCTAATCAGTGAAAAAATGAGAACGAGAGGGTGCCAGCACCGCAAAATTAAATCATGAACACAAGTGGCGATCGATTCAATTCGGTATTTGACGCTATCAACGATAAATTATTTGATATGCTCGATTAAAACAAAAAATACAAAATGTTTTATTAATTTACTAGTTATTATAATTTTTAAATATACATTAAACATAAAAAGAATGCTCTGAAATGTGACGTCAAAAGCCGGTATTTTCATACAAAATTCCGTTTTGAAAGTACCTAACTCATTTGACATTTTGTCAAATACCCAATTAGGTACAATAAGCTCGAGGAACTTGCATGTCCAATGCGTTAAGTGAAAGCCGCAAACTAACTAAGCAAGCGAAATGGTTTAGTGGAACATACACAATAGTACATTACTGCAGCAGCCAGCAAAAGAGGCATTAATGGACGAACGTGGAAATGTGGGCCGAGGCGTAGCCGAGGCACACATACGTAAGTCCATTAATTCCTAGTTGTGGCCAAGGCCTGTAAATGATTTTTCTCAAATAAAGCGCGGAAATTAAAACTATGAACTCATTCCGTTAAATTCAATAAACATTCAAAATCAGACGAACCACAAATGAACAACAATAATTTTTGCCGCGTTTTTACCTCCTTGGTTGCCATTGTGCGGAGTAAAAGATCGTTCCATTTTTAAATACCACGACAGATATGAGTTTAGTGTGTAATTTATTTGGCCGCAAAACACGACAGTTATGAATTTTCATAGAACTTATTCCGGCCGCTGCTCGCGTGTAATTGGCCAGCACAGCAATTTCGATTTGAAATGTCGCAGAAGGTTGTCGAAATAATGCTCAAATTTCCAAGCATGTTTGAGAAAAAACAATTAAATAAACCAATAAACTAGCGCCTGTATTCCGGAGGGGTAGGCATATACCAGGATCAGCCGCTTACCATTTCATTTCATCTTGAAATGAGGCAGTTATTGTCTGATACAATAAAAGAAACCTACAAAGAAATCGTAGTTTTATACATTTTAATAATCTACATCAAGAACTCTAGAAAATCAATTTTGCACTTCTACGCATTTAAATATTTCTAAAATCAAATTGTCATGCTGTGCTAAAGAAAATACACAGCATGCACAAATGCAAATATATATATATATATATATATATATATATATATATATATATATATTTGTCCGTCTGTATGTAAGGTACGCGCATCACGCAAACACCACTTGATGAAATTGAGTAGTTAATACTGTGAACATGATTATTAATAAAAATATTTCATTTCAATCCTTCCGGATAACATAGAGGCCTAATCGCTAACATATTTAGAGGGTAAGTAAGTTACATATCTTTTCAGGGGGTGGGAATCGAACCCACGACCTCTTTCTTGGTAGCTAAGCGCCTTAACGGCTGGACCAACGAGGCAGAGGAAAGATTTCGCACCCTTGCAAGAACAACGTGATATTTCGAAGAAAACCATTGCCAAAATATTTTTTTTTACGCGATTTTATTTACGCCGAAAACGCCGGCATAGTGAGCAAAAGAAACACTGCATCACGTTATAGCGCTATCTCTTTCGGACATTACTTTGAAACCTTAAAAAAATGCTCTCGTGTAACGTAAGGGTTCTGAAATAACACGTTGTTCTTGCAAGTGTGCGATTTGTATTTTTGTGTGTATATTTTTAATGAATAGGCTCAGAAACTACTGGGACCGATTTTAAAAATTCTTCCATCATTAGAAAGCTACATTCTTCGGGAGTAACATAGGCTATATTGGGTTTTCAAAAAGTTTAGGGTTCCGTACGAAATCTCGAATAATGTAACCCAAGGTGTAAAAAAATTCTACCCCGGGAATTTTCCACGGAACTAATATAGCTACTTCCATGAAAATGTTTTTGCCACCCGTGCGAAGCCGGGGCGGGTCGCTAGTCATGTATAATAGAATACTATAAACGATATACTATAAAGAATGACATTTAATACAAGGACCATGCCCTTGATTTACCCCAACGCGAGCAAAGTCGCGGGCACAACACCTGAGTACGTATACTGAGTTTTTTCATTCACTCTCGATAGCGATAGCGTTTGCAATTTGCATGCAGGAGTGACAAAGAGACAACTAGATGGCGCGCTTTGTCACTCCTATGCAAATCGCAAACGCTCTCGCTATCGAAAGTGAATGACAAAACTCAGTATACGCACTCTGATAAGAGTTAGTGTTCGATACGCTATCGATCGCTGATACTTATCCAAATCAGTGTCTGTCGAAGTTCATACCTCATTTGTGATCGGTTATTCGATCAATATTGGTGTTAGATGACGAGCCTAAAAGGAGTCGGTGATGGGTTTTTGGTGATTCTCAGAAAATGACTCAAATATCATAATTTCTTTGGTGCATGTTTTTTCATATTAACTCAATAAAAATGCGTCAAAGAAATTATGTAGTTCTGAAAATCGCCCTTTTAGGAAACAGACCGAAATAGCTAAAGTAGAAACCATAATTCGAGATACCAAATTGACAGTTCATTTCGCACAAGTGTTGCAATAATCAGGCTAGTGCTGTTCTTGTCGATATTTTAATCGGCTTTAGTATCGATATCGGCTTTGGTAACCATTGGTATGTATCCATTTGTTATGATGACTTAATGAAATTAATTTAAAATTTACATGAGATAAAGGCTTTTTGCAGATGTGAACGTTTTGCGATCAAGTCTGTATGTGGTTTTGGTCGTTTTGAGAATCCAGTCGTTTTGATACCGACCATCAATTTTTAACCTTCTCATATTATAAGTAACATTGTGTAAAGTGGTTTAAATAAATAAAAAATAAGATAATAAATTGATGTATCATTAAATAAATAGCGTATAATGTCCCATCGCAGGACACAGGCCTTCCCTCAAAGATAGAGTATGGGGCTTAACCACCACGCGACTCGTATGAGTTGCAAATATTCTCCGCAATAAATTTATATAACGCAAAATTTAATTTTTATTAAGTTTTTTTACTATCAAAGTAATTTTGGACGATTCGAAAAGCTTCTACCAAGAACGACAAAACAAACACATTTTATTTTTCCTTGTTATATTGACCCTACATTTGTTATACATTTTTGAAAAGGTCTATTAAATACCTTTTAGACCGGGAGATAGTGACACAAATTACTTGGTCATTAGTAACAGTATGGCGGTTCTTCAGGGGTCTTAGTACGCAATGACAAAAAGAAAAATGATGGTCATAGCGCTGGTACTGGCGGCCCAATCGCGTGGGCGTTAGTCGAACTCGTCGGATAAATTACGAGTGTCAAACGATTTGTACCACAAAAATTTTAGTATTTTCCGATAGTCCATAAAAAACAAGTAGGCGGTAGTGTCATGCCATACTTCTCCGGTGTGGCTTACAGCCCGCCATACCGACGCTAATGCGTTAATTAAAAAAAAAATTCAACCATTTGTACCAGGCTAATTTTGGCACAGTTAATTATAGTCATGCAGCCATTTACGAAAATCACCATGCCATACTTTTCGGACGGTTCCAAATGGTCGCCATACCGCCGAAAATCTGCAATTTTTTTTTTTTCGTCAAACGATTTGTACCACCCTAATTTTTTTTTTCAAAAGCTCCTAAATGATTAAAAATAGAAGTGTGATAATGCCATACCTGTGGGAGGTGGCGAATGTGTATAATATTTATTTTCATTTGTAAGATTTTATTCGTATTTTGAACGATTTGTATCGCTTATCGGCTTATTGCAAATTATAATATTCGCTAATTATTACGACTTAGCAAACCCATTGGGAATGGATGAAGAAGTGCTTGATTTTTTTTTTTTGGTGATGAAATAACCTTCTGATATGCCGTACTGAGCCCAGAACGACGAATGGAAAAATATTAAGTATATTTAAAAATTAACTACGAGGCCAAAAAAATTTAAACTTTTTTCTCGCATTAAGGAAGGTTATTCCAATCACCAAAAAAAATATCAAGCACTTCTGATATTTTCATCCATTCCCTATTGGTCGAGTCGATATTCATTATCGATATTGGCTACGTCACTATTTAATTTTCTCTAACCCTGGTAACCCTTTATCCATCAAACAGTTGTCAATTTAGTCTCTCGAATTAAAAATGTGACGTTAGTTCCGTTTTTTTTATTCTGATGTTCCTTTTTTTTATTTCTACTTAATTTTTTAGATACACCTATTTGGTTGGTATCTAAAAAAAGAAATGAAAACAAAAGTAACACATTAAACTTATGTTACGGGCATCCTGATTTTTTAAAATCAATAGCATAAAAAACGCATCAATCAAGCCAATAACACTTTGGTGCCATGCTCCAGGGTGATATTACGGTGGTGAAAATATATATAACTTGTATCTGAAGCAACACATTAGGTAGATCGTGTTTATTTTAGTAGGGTTCCGTACTCAAAGGGTAAAACGGGCCCTATTACTGAGACTCCGCTGTCCGTCCGTCTGTCACTAGGCTGTAGCCTTCTCATGATCTGCGTTAGTTATGACAGTTGAAATTTTCACAGATGATAATTATATTTCTGTTGTTGCTATAAATACTAAAAAACAGAATAAAATTAATATTTAAGGAGGCGCCTATACAACAAACGTGATTTTTTTTGCTCGTATAGCAGGTTGTCTATTCTAGTTTATATCTCATTCTCACTACTTATTGGACAACCCTCGTATATCGTAATGTCATAGTAAACCATGATTGTTCTGTTAAACAGATTGCGTTAAATTAAAATAGGTACCTTCACGATCGCAGTGGAATACTAGTTACGTGCCTGTCATCCTTAAATTACCTACTCTTCCTTACATAGTTAAGCTCACTTAAATTAGTTTCACAAAGGCAAATGAAATCGAATTTTTCCTTTCATTTATTCAGGTAAGTATACAGTTTTATGTTTGGTTTTTACTTTATTTACATTCTGGTTAAAAAGCTTGCATGAATTTAACCAATTAGTTGTGTATACGCAAAGCATTACATGAGTTGGAATAACCTAGTTGCCCACCTAGCTAATCTAATATTTATCTCAGCCTGTTAATATTTAGACATATCGCAGGGAGTGCTCAAACTTGTGTCGTTTATTTAGCCGTATTTGAGTCACACAAATTGAAAACCAGCTCTTTAACAAACCTTGTCCTAGTGTACTTACAATAAAGAATATTCTATCTATCTATCTTGTTGTTGTTGTTACACTTTATTGCCCAATAGAAATAATCTATATATATAAAAGGAAAAGCTGACTGACTGACTGACTGACTGACTGACTGACTGACTGACTGACTGACTGACATATCAACGCAGGGCCTAAACTATAAGAGTTAGAAACTTGAAATTTTGCACAGAGATTCCTTTTGTAACGTAGGGGAGCACTAAGAAAGGATTTTTCGAAATTCATCCCCTAAAGGGGTAAAATGGGGGTTCAAAGTTAGTATGAAACTTTGCCCTTTTGAAGTTTTTCGAATGAAATTTGGTACGACGGTTTATCATTTAAAATTATGAAAAATATGTAAAATAGTTTTTCAAAAATAATCCCTTAAGGGGGTAAAAAGGGGGATGCAAAGTTAGTATGGGACTTTGCCGTTTTTGAAGTTTTTCGTATGAAATTCAGCATGAAGGTCCTTTATTGAAAGACATGAAAATTCGATAATCATCCCTTAAGGAGGTAAGAGGGGGTTGCGAAGTTAGTATGAAAGCTCTTTCGCATGCGCTAAAAGTATCCATATCTTATTTGCAAACACTTTACTCAACTAAAGCCCACGCGGACGTAGTCGCGGTCAACAGCTAGTCTTCTATATAAATAAAATTCAAAGTCCTGACTGACCGACTGACTCACTCATCAACGCCCAGCCCAAGCCGTTGGACCTAGGAAGCTGAAATTTTGCATAGAGGGTCTATATAACATATAACGTAGGCAAGGCATTGAATTTATGGGCAAGGATTAAGACCGGATTTTTTAAAATTCAACCCCTAAGGGGCCGTCCATTAATCACGTGAGGCTTGAAAGGGGGGGGAGGGGTTTGACAAAAATCACGAAATGTGACAAGAGGGGAGGGGGGGTGTAGTAAGATATCACGTGTATTTATTTTTTCATTATATTTTCAAACGCGCAGCGTTCAACACGCGCGCTTGCGGGCGCAAGACAATTGTAGTTCTAAAAAATTTAAGATTTTTTGTAGATACGAAAAATACACGTGATGTTGGGTGGGGGGTGGGGGGGGTAGTCTTAAATCTCACCATTTATCACCAAGGGAAGGGGGGGGGGGTTAAAAAATGCTTAAAAAAAGATCACGTGATTAATGGACGGCCCCTAAGGGGGCGAAAAGGGTTGCCAAAATTTGTATGGGAGTTATAAATAATGTTGTCAAATTTTCTTGAGACTTAAAATAACTATTCTTCAACAGAATTGATTGAACACGTGTTTCGCCGTTTTTCTAAATTTAACCCTTGAGGGAGTGAACGGGGTTGCAAAATTTTGAACTCAAGTCCACGCGGACGGAGTCGCGGGCGAAAGCTAGTACGTAATATAACTTAAATAACATGTTTGTGATACAAATTACGTGCCAAGGCGGACTTATTTATAAAGAACCCATCTACCACCATCTATCTATCACTTCATTCATATCATCTATCATTCTACCACCCAACCTAGAAATTTTGGAATGTTAAAAAAGAGAGGGGTACCGCAGATAAAGTAGAAAAACAACTCATTCTATCTAAATATAAGTCGTCGATACATGTCGTTGATGCGTGAACATGTTTTTGTCTCAGGCGATTGGCAATTTATAATCTGCACTGATAAATCTGGCAGGGATAACAAGACCGTGCCTGGCCTATCCGTGCCAGTATTAAATTTGGCAACCCCGCGGCATGTTCGTCTGTCCGATAACGTTATCTTTACAATATCGCCAAGATTTTTACCAGTTGTGTTAGGATATCTTAGACATAGTTTCCGCGAATGCAAGGCGGTTTTTTTGAGGGATTTGCTATAGTTTTTGAGGGATTTGTTATAATTCGTTACATCCCTTTTTTACAAGAGAAGGTCGGCAGTATATTTTGTGTCTGAAAGTGTGTCATGTAAGTTGATTTTGTACCTAGTGTAGCCCTTCGGTCGCACGGAATTTGTGAAATTGTTAATTGAACGCGCTTGTTGGAACATCAAATTGCGTAAAGTTTGCTAATTGGTTTTAGATATTTCTAGATAATGTACATACTGGTTAGAATCTTAATTTAAAACAATGTGGGAGCACATTTTGAATTCTTGCTAATATGACAGCTGAGCTGAGATTAGCTGAGCCTGTGACCCTGTGTTATACAACTGTGAACGGTATTGACTCTCTTGATTCATTAAATAGTCTTAGAAAAGCAATAGGCATAGATTAATTGAATTTACTTGGGAAATTCTAAGCTCTGCAAGTTTCCTCGTCTTCTATACAACACTCCAATCCTTCAGTGAAACTCAAGCTTATTTACAAAACACTTTATTTATATATTATTCCTGACAAAATGTTCGCAAAACTTATTGGAGCGACCTTGCTTCTGAATATTGTTAGTGCAACTCACGATATTCCTGAGTCCAATTACTTCGAAACGGGGGTTTTCGATGGAGCCCTACACGAGAGCATGCTAGACCCTGCCCGCTGCCACGAACACCTGCGCGAGATGTCAAAATTTCCATGTAAGTATCCACAGTCATCTCACTAAGTGCCCTGCCTCACTATACTTGAATCATTACAAACGTGCGAACCGAGTCATAAAAGTGCGAGCGAGAGTTCCGATATGCCTGATATGCCTCCTATTTAAGTGAGAGAGAGGTCTGATACAAATGTTTATGACTCAGTTCGCACGTTTGTAATGGCTCAAGTATAGGACGCCATGGCGACGTCGCCAGCGACCGTATCCAAGCAGTTAATATTGAAATGTATGGTGCCTAACTCACTTGGCGACGGTCTGGCAACGTCGCCATTCAATACAAACTGCTTGGGTACGTAGCTGGCGACGTCGCCATGGCGTCCTAGTGAGGCAGGGCACTTATATTCTAAATTAGCTGATTGCACACACAGAGTGTTTTAGTAAATACTGCAGCCAGACCCGACGGCATATCGGGCTTCAACCCAAAAAAAATCTTCATACATCTGGGTTTGTTTAGGAAATTAGTTAAGTGTTCTTGGAAACATAGTCTTAATATTTTTCCTCTGTGTTAGAAAGTGAAATAAAAAAACAGCTTAGTATGGGTCAGGCCACTTGCAGTATAGTGTAGGGTTGGATGGAGCGTTTTTACTTGCTTTGCAGAACCAACAACTTCATCAAAATAATTTTGTAAAAAAAATTATGGAGTATTTCTTTTATAAGTTCGTCGCCTCATCATCATCAACCCATTATGTCCCACCGAGGGGCACGGGTCTCTTCCCTGAGGAAGGGATAGGCCATACTCCATCACGGGGGCCTAGTCCGGATTGGTGGAGGCCTTAGCTCGCGTCGTCGGTTGCCCGTCTCAAACTGTTTTTGAGACGAGCAACCGACGACGCGTGCTTCGTCTCTACTCACCATGATTAAGCTCCACGAATATGAAAACAACACCCGTAAGTTGATCCGGATTAAATGGTTACAAGATTTTTTTTTTCTCATCAATATAGTGTGAATAATATAGTTTGTCGTGATCAGTATGTCGGCTGTCAGTATTTTAACATCTTGTACAGTACACCTAGAGGAACAGCCAAGGATGGGAAAGAGGGTATGTAAGTGAGCGTCGAAGGAAGCATAATTATATGTTCAGCAGTAATCGATTGTGTGCTGAAATGCCGATGACAGTTGTGGATCCCACCCGACACCAAAACGGGCGATCGCAAGCGACTCATGTGTTGATGTTGCAAAAGTGGTTTACCAGGTAAACCACTTTTGCATCATCTACAACACCAGGTTTACCAGGTAAAAATAAATCATTGTAACAGGAAAATTCTAGTACCCGTCCGTCGTAGATTTACTTTTAACTCTTCGTCTCATCTAGTACCTAAAATTAATATTTTTTGCAGTCTACGACGCAAGCTTTCGGGTACCAGAAGGCTTATTGCAAGGAAACCTTATCCACTACGGAAACTTCCACCAGTGTCTCGCTATAGACCAGAAACTGACTGAAACCAATCACATACGAGGCAAACACTGCATGATATTTGTCGACGATCTCACGGTCACGCTACCAGACTTACCCTGGTCGGGACTGGAAAGGGACGGAGCGAGGGTCAATGTGACGGAAGATGTCAGGGCTGCTGTTGGAAAGCTGAGGGAGTACGAGAGAATGGAGAATCGATTAGAGGCCGCTGAATTGGGAAGGTGAGTAAAGAAGGTAGAAACAGTATAATCGGTGCTTATAGCGCCCTTCCCAAAAGCCGCGTATTATCTGCATCCTTCCAAAGAAATTACGCCAGGTAAATCCACGGCTTAAGAGATATTAAGATTTAAAGTATACCTGCCAAACTTTGCTTCATATACAGAACATTCTTTACGACTAACTTTTCTATAATAATAAGTACACAATAAAGAATTTGGCGTCTTACCACGAAGAAAGTTTTATTTGCATCGTTACCTACCTCGTTGGTCATTAATACGCTAGACCACCAAAATAGTGGTGGTTTGATTCCCACTGGAGTCCGCCGAGCTTAATTCGCACAAGCGGTGTATTTCCATATTTTGGTATCCTCATCTGGTTACAGCGGCGCAGTATATGATACCCCGATTTGGGACCACGGCAGGTGATTGGGTTTTGTTTTTGAATTCCATTCACGAACATGAACCTGACACTTCAGACTAGGTGTCACAAAACCGATTTCACCGAAACCTAAAACATCCAGCTCACACCCAATTTTACAAAAGTGTCTTCCAAATTTTTAATTTTTTTCGCGTTTGTGCCGTTATACATTATCCCAAATATTCCACACTATGCTATACCTGTATCGTGCAGGCCGATTGCTTTGTCAATGGTTTTAATAAGTCGTAGAAGGTACATACCTACTTAAGTAAATATTTTCTTCAAAAGATTGGCAGACCTTATTAAACATTATGTATTAGAATTTTATGTATTATGCTTACAGTTTCATTTTACAAAATGAATTTATAAAGATCGTTGTCGTATTTGTGACCTGTGATACATCAAACGTTACATCACAAAATCATCGAAATATCAACTATCTTGATAACCCCGGAGTGATGTCCTATCGACTCTGGTAATACCCAGTAGCGATAAGATTTTTGTATGATAATTATCGCAACGATGATCGTCAAACAAAACCAATTAACGAAATCTACCAAACTGCAACGAGGTATGAAAAAGAGATATGTATCGAATAATCTCGTACGATGTCGAAAGTATCACTAATGGAATTTCCCAGATTTGTTTAGTGTTCAATAGATTTTAAGGCCAAGCTCTATAGGAAATGAACCGCCTCGTTGGTCTTGCCGTTATCACGCTTGACTACTTATCCATAGGTTGTGGGTTCGATTCCCACCGAAGGCAGCCGTATTACATTTGCGTAGTTTGTGTATTTCCTTGTCCGTGATGTCCTTGCCTGATTACAGTATCAAAGGGTGTAGATATGTATCCTAGTTTGGGGACCAGCACAGGTAATGCTACGACGCTAGTCGCGCGTTTTAAGCTGGCTTTCCACGGTCCGTCCGCGATATCGCGGACGGACGCGGACCAGCTCGCACGACACACCGTGGGAAGGGTGTCGGTCCGCGGTAGCACAGACGGACGACACAGGTCAGTTGGAAGAGCCTCTCGAGGTGCGTGGCTGTCCATGGTCGTCGGCCGTCCGCGTCCGTCTGCGATATCGCGGACCGTGGGAAGCCAGTTTTAAATGTTAAAAGCCGCGACATTCCAAAATTAAATGTCAAAAGTCATGATTTTCCAGTATATTAATTGTCAAATTAAGACTTGTGTTGTGTTGTGTAGGATTTTTTATTATTACGAAATAAATACTTTTAACCAATTTCGATATTATGATATTTTACGTTTGTGTTTTTCCTCGTACAATACAGAATATTCTTATCTTATCTTATCTTATGCGTCAACAAACGTATTAAAGCTGACCACGCGTTTCTATTCATTTATTTATTCGACTGGCCAAAACAATTGTTAGCAGATCGAATTGACCAATGATCCAAATCACTTTTGGATGATTTTTCTTACATCAAATATTTCATTTTGCGAATGACTGAATAAGCTCTCGTTTTCAGGATTACCCTTCCCTCTGCCGTCTACCGTTTAGCCGTCTGCATCCCAGCGTCGTGCACGACGCACGAGGTATTGGACGACATATTCGATCATAGTCCGGGACTGTGCCGGCTGGTCGGGGACAGGCCGCGGCGAGCTGCCGACTACGTTGCAATGTGCGTAAATAAAAAATACCACGCTTAGGGTCGGCCCCATCCCTTATCCAAGTCTCGGATAACTACCTGCTGACGAATATTTTTATCTATCTCTTTAACTGTCTGATAATAGCACGCCCATATTTCAATGGTAGTTTATTATTTGGGTAACTATCTGACCAAATTTTTCAAACCTAGCAATCTCAACTTTAGTGAGATGACACAAAATATACAACATAATTTGTTGTTAGAGCAGGACAGAGTATGATGAGTCAATCATTCATTCATTCATTCAAAGAAAAACCACGGTCTTATTTCTAGGGTCGACGGACACGTTGTCGATGTTTTTTAACTAAAACTTTCTAAAGCACAAAAGTAAAAGTCAAATAAGTGTATCCGAAAAAAAGTTAATAATATTGTCGAAGATTATTGTTTTTTACTATTTTTTCATGTAGCCTATATGCGTCACACTGCAGGACACAGGCCTTCTCTCGGAGAGAGAGAGAGAGTATGGGCTTAATTATCATGCTATGCAATAAAAGTAATTAATTTATTATTTCATAATTAATCTAAAAGAGGTAGGGGCTGCCGCTCTTGAATTGGACTTTTCAGTCACTCAAAAAAGTGTCAAGTCCTGTGTCCTTAGGCACTGTTTGAATCGTCCGTAATAGACGCGAAGGCCTATGATGAATTAATCTTGTCAAGTGGCAGTCCTTGGTCTCTGCCAACCCCTGTGGGATATAGAAGTGAGTTTATGTATGTATGTATATTTTGTGTACATTCAAATGATGGTTTCATGACAGCTCTCCGAAATGAAAATGTTATAGAGTAGGTATACTTCTGTCGCTAAGCCAAGTCAGAGGCCTGGTATTGCAAATAGCAAAAACAAGCAAATTAATAGCAACATTAACCCCCGGTTTCTCGAACGCTAACAACCTGTTAATCTACTGTTAACAGCTGTCATTTGTTTTTTTTGTATGCACTTTTGACAACTGACAGCTGTTAACAATGGATTAACAGACTGTTAGCATTCGAGAAACCGGCGGTAAATGTGGCAGATACATACCAAATTTTTATTAATTTTCCAAACTTATTACTATACTGTTTTTCTGTAATATGTTCATTTTTTTATATTTTTCGCCAGTTTGATTATTTTTGTTTAATATTGAATGAATTGAACGAATGAAATTACTGAACCTACCACTTACGTCAACACTAGCAAAATAAATCTGGCAACATTATTTCACAAAATGACTGTTCCTGTACAAACGTCAAAAGTGTTTTCTAATTAAAACTTAGCTTAAAGGCCCCCGTGGTGGAGTATGGCCTATATACCTTCCTCAGAGAAGAGGCCCGGTGCCCCTCGGTGGGGACATAATAGGTTTAAAATGATGATACTTTGAACATTTTTTTTTACCCTCTCTCTTGTGTTTTGAACTTATCGACTCTACGCCGACCCTAGATTTAAGAAACACTCCTAGGACGAAGTTAAAGCCAGCCTATGACAGGACTTCCTGTTGTAAGCCGGCTTAAGCCCGTCTCACCCACCAAATCTGTATTTTTTCGTTGTTTTTGCTCTATTATTATTACTACACCGTCTTACCAAAGAGCAAAAACAATATAGGTAACTATAAAATCTTGCGAAAAAACATCGCGCTTTACGCGCACCACAATATGTTTCGAACATTCTACAATGACGCAGTCTCCGGTTGTTATTCATTGCCCTGCCCATAATGATCTCTATTGTATTTTTAAACATGTATTTATTAATATAAAATTGTTAGTTGTTAGTTAATACGGGTGTTGTTTTGTGCTTTTCAAAAGTTTTAGTTCAAAAAAATATTTAGTCTATCATTGTTATGTTATGTTATTAATTAAACGTTACCCTATATTAATAATTATTATTAAAATAATGTTATTTCCCACTCGAACACCATTTATATTGTAAAGTGATTAACAATTTTACAATCATGGCTCAGCAGAAATTTCAAAATATAAATAGTTTTATCCAGTTTTCTATCCGTTTAAAACGATTCTCCCTAGGGCTGGAAAGCATTACTTTCTTCAGACCTTCTTTCCGAGTATGGGTAATGAAAAATACATTTTGCTTAGAGAGTAATGTATTACTAGTATTATTGGTAGTATTTAAAATTTGAAAAAAAAAACTTTCAATCCTCTTTCTATGATTCTTACAACTTTTTAGCATAAAAAATCTGAAACATGAGTCTAATTTATCACTAGAAAAAGTATACCAAAATGACTTTCTTTTCACGTCACGGACACATTCAGTCACTAGAAAATCATTTTTCTAGTGACTGAATGTGTTCGTGATGTCGGTCATCGAAATTCTATTCATAGGAAAAATAGATGTCATCGAATAATGGTAATGATTAAAATTAATCCAATTAGATAGACGTGCATCCGATATGAACACAAATTTAAATAATGATCAGTAATTTTGCGGTTATGATCTGTATCGTGTTTGACAGAGCGATGTGCGGCACTCGCTTTAGTTATACCTAGGTTGAATAATTTGCTCATACCTTCGGATAAATTATAATCCATTATATACTCCATTATAAGTAGCATTTTCCACCATTCAATCTGAAAGGGCGGCATTTATTATAAGAAATTCTGGTTTGCTTTCAGAGTGGTGTTCTCATTGATTGGATTAGCAACCATCATCAGCACAGCCTACGATGTACGACACATCGTAATCTTACAAAAAGGTCAGTCATATTCATATTGACATATGTTACACTTCTTGAGAAGACTTGTCGGCTGCCTGAGTTAGATCTGTTTTTTTACTGCGATCCATAGTTAGATTTTGGGCCCGTCATTACCAACATTTGTAAAAAAAACTGAAATAATAAATAGTCCCAACCCGGCTACTGAACATTGACTATTAATACATATAAGAAGGATGGACCAATTTCGTAATGAGTCACAATATTGATTTAGGTCCAGCCTGCTTAGTAGTTAATGTTCAGCAGTAGTTTTATTTTTATTTTGTGTTAGTGTTTTTTTTTTATTTTGTCGCGCAAACACACCGAATAGGTTGAGATGTTAGTTTTTCAAATTTACAAAATTTTGGGTATAGCTATTGGGTAAGGAGTTATACAGGAACTTAGAATCGAACATCCTTACATACATATGGTTTAAAACACAGGGTTTCTTAGTTTGGAACCAGGACAAGAGAAGTGTTGTATGGGAGTTGAAAGTAACCACTATTTTTCCAAAATTCCAGACCCAAAAGAGTTAAGTCAACTGTATAGTTGCGCTTCGCTCTATACGAACACCAGAAATATATTTACGTTCAGTTCAAGACCTGGTGCTTTGACCTGTTTGGATGGCATCAGAAGTCTGTCCATCCTGTGGGTGATCATTGGACACACTTTGATCAACCAGGCTATATCGGGCTATCAAAATATTATTGAAAGATATGAGGTGAGTAACAAATAGTTCAAAAAACATAAGAGGGTAACATTACATAGAATCACTGACAATGGTTCCAAACTAGGATGTCAATGGCACAACGTACACAACCACTCTGTGTTATTCTAATCCAGCTCTAATTCTAGTAATTTACTACAAAATTAAAAATGTTTCGTTTTTTAAGCGAAGCGTTTTTTTCTTTTTATTTAGTTCTTACATTTACTATGTTTTGAAACCTGACCCCTCACCATAACTTTACGCACCAAAACACACTTTTATATATTTGGGTGAAATCAATACAAAAAAATGCAAAAAACACTAACTAAAGATACGAGAAGATAAGTAAGAAAAACACACTATTAAAACGCAGTTCTCTAAATCATAAATCATATGCTAGGATACCCTAGTTCGGGACCAGGACAAGTGATTGTATTTACTTATTATTATTATTAAGCTTAATACTGTTCTTAATGTACCCGCTAATCAAACGACCAGTTATAAGCTTCAGCGACTCACTTAAATATTTCTAAATCACTTGCTCTCTGAAATAGTGCTTTGGCTATAATTACGAGTATATTACGGCCCGGCTATTTGGCATATTTAAAATTACAGAATTTTCGATAGCCTGCTTACTAGAAGCTCAAGTTTTAGAAAGCTCCAGTTTCGCCGATATCGGGTGTTCTGGAATCATCAATGCGATTGCAGTTCTGTAATTAATCACAGGATAAATGTGTCTAGTGTTCAACACATCCAAGATATTATTTTGTAGGTTTGATTTGTATTAGCATTAAGGTGATTTGAGAAAAGATGGTCAGAGTGGAGTTTTTTTTCGCTGCCTTTTTCTCCACTACAGACGGCCCCAAGGCAGCGGCTAACATTATACATAACTATATGTACATTGACATTCAACAAGCAGAATGTAAATTCTTTACGTTGAAATAAATTTTTGAATTTGAATTTGAATTATAACATTCCGCTTGTTTCCAGTGGTACAATAGTTGGAAGGCCATTTGGATTCAAGCGATGGACATTAGCGTGGATTCCTTCTTCCTACTCAGTGGAATGCTGCTGGTATACGCGTCTGCCAACAAACTTACTGGTGGTAAGCTTAATAATTATAATAGTAGTAGCTTTATTATTAAAGAGTATCTTGTAAATCTCGGAAGCGCATTCGCACTCGGGAGGTCGTGGGTTCAAATCCCGACATGTACCAATGACTTTGTTTTCTAAGTTACGATATTTCTGATATTGTAGCAGCAAATATCACTCGCTAACTGTGAAGGAAAACACCTTAAGGCAAGTTGAGTCACATAACTCAACTCTTAAAAATGTCGATTCGCGAGTGTCCGTATAGTTGGCTTTCACATGGTCGATTTCAGTAATTTCTAGTATGTCACAGAACTGTGTATTAATAGCGCCTAATAGTGCTACATGGCACAATTAGCTAGGAAAAATATTTCCCGAGATATTAAGGCGACTCACTGAGGCAGCCAACTAGACGTCTAGTTAGCAGAAACAACACGAACGGCTGTATATAGAGTTATGGTTTGTATGCCAGATAATTGTGCGCTAATAGTGCTCCCTACATGCCAAGTTTCCAGAATAGTGCTTCAATACAAGCTGAGAAAACATACCCTATTGTTGAGGCAGCCAACTAGACGCTTTTTCTTACCATGATTTCTTCGTAACGGCGTAGAGTTTTAAAACAAAAACTATACCAAATAACTGTGCGTTAATAGTGCCTCTTAATGAAATACAAATGCCCCCGAATCACCTATGCGTTTAGCCAAGAAATTAATGCAAACTTTTACATACATTACGGTTCTGGTACATGTAAGAACAAAAGTGAAAAAATAGTATCAATGAGCAAATATGGCAAGGACTAAAGTATCCGGAGTTGGTTCAACGCTTTTAAAAAATTTAGCAAGAGGGTGGTCTCGGTAATTTGCCTGTTTGCGGTGTTGTCGTATTGGGACACTGCACACCCGGTTTTTTGAGATTTACGTTCATTTTCAAAAATATAGCGTGGACATCTGCCATCCTGTAAATACTTTGTAAAATGTTGTATGTTACTGAAAATACCTAATCATACTTTATTGTATTCTTCACACATCTTGTGTACGTCTTGCATGTAGAGTCCGCAAAAAGGAAGTTTCCTCTTTACTTACCCTCTTTTATTGTTTTTTTTTTTTAAACTCATGTCATATCGAAACGTGACTTTGGCAGGATTAGTGCGATTTGTGTATAATCCACATAAATATAAGATTAATTTCTGTTCGAACGGTAACTACTCCACTTAGTAATTTTTTCCAGTATCTGGCAATATAGTGTTAGGCGCATATATTTTTTCCTCAGAAAGGATTTGTTCTTTTTATCACTTAAGTAATTTTGGCTTATTTGCTTTTTTTCCTACGTGGCGTTTAGTTAAAGTGCCTATGAGGTACATTTTATTTTAATTGTTACTGAGCATCGTGTTGTGACTGAAATGTTACTAGTTTTCTAAACATATTCACATTTTGTATTGATTATAATAATAAATTATTAATATAATATTATTTTAATAATGAATAGGACTAAATACTTAAATTTGTGATCTCAATGTTCTTAAAACACATAGTATATACTATATTGTGATATACGAGTAGATTTATAATACCTAACTTATCCTAATATTGTGTACCTGTTGCTTTGTTAAAATGAATAAAACTCAAGACAGTTTAAGTGCATTTTATTTACATTCTTTAATAAAAAATTAATCCAATTTTCAATCAAAAGTTAATTTAGGTCAAATTTACAGAAAAAAAATTAATTAATTTTTAGTCGGTTTTGCCTCAACTTCCACATGTTTTTTATTTTGTAAAGGCAACTTTTATTCTAATATAAATTCTAAAAAAAAGATATGTGTTATATTTTTACCATACCTTCCTTAATAAGCTTGTTGGTTAGTAAATTTTTCCCATCTCTACTTTTACGGAAAATCTTTAAAACTAAGCATTTAAGAGTGTAGGACGCTGTGGGTAGACTCTTCGAAATTAGAGTTAGAATTACAGAAAAACGAACGAACGAAGCCTTCGACACTAACTAGTACAGCATTACGCCGAAGAGCTCGCGCTATCGCACGCCTAGTTAAAAAAGTAGTATATCTCAGAAACTACAAGATATACCTAAAAGACCTTCTTAATCTTCAAATCAAAAAATGTATTTTAATTTTTTTAGGTAATCAGCCATAACATTACATACCTATTCTGTGAAAATTTCGACTGGTTACTGCTAAGTTACAGCCCTTCAAAGGTTGGATAGGGAAAGACAGACAGTGAAGGCAGAGTAGGTAAAAGAGTCTCGATAGGCACCCTGGGAACAACACCCTAAAATCAGGAACATCCCACCAAAGCGGGTCATCTGGACATACGGTACAACATTTGAAATATTATTCTCCTTTTGAGCTTCGCCACCGCAGTCGTACACAATTTGTGAGGGAGAACGTAAACGAATACCGTGTCTTGTTCATCATTAGCCCACTATTGACCACCAATGCCCAAGACACGCAGTGTACGCAGCGCAGCCTGCTTTGGAGCAACTAGCCACTAAGTGGATGGCAGTGAGTGTAATAATAACTTTTCTGCTTGACGGTATCATATAATTGTTGCAAACAATTTTCACCCTAATTGCGTTTTGATAAGACTTCATTTTAATTGATTCCAAAATTATTGTTTAGTACGTAGCAGTTCGCATTAATTTCTTGGCGAAACGCATAGGTGTTTCGGGAACATTTGTGTCTCACTAAAAGGCACTATTAACGCACAGTTATTTGGTATAGTTTTTGTTTTAAAACTCTACGCCGTTACGAAGAAATCATGGTAAGAAAAAGCGTCTAGTTGGCTGCCTCAACAATAGGGTATGTTTTCTCAGCTTGTATTGAAGCACTATTCTGGAAACTTGGCATGTAGGGAGCACTATTAGCGCACAATTATCTGGCATACAAACCATAACTCTATACACAGCCGTTCGTGATGTGTCTGCTAAGTAGACGTCTAGTTGGCTGCCTCAGTGAGTCGCCTGAATATCTCAGGAAATACTTGTCCTAGCTAATTGTGCCTTGCAGCACTATTAGGCACTATTAATACACAGTTCGGTGGCATACTTGTAATTACTAAATTCGACCACGTGATAGCCAACTATACGGACACATTCGCGATAGGCTTGCGTGGTGATTAAGCCCATAATTTCTCTCTTTGAGTGAAGGCATGTGTTTCCTACAGTGCGGCGTATGTAGGCGACTTGTATTGAAAAAAATTTTTTTTTAATTATCAACAAAAAATACTGTAATGGTCAACCATAATTATAATAATATCTGAACAGCAAATAATGGTCACCAGCAAATACAAAATGCAAGAAATACTTAAAATAATCAACTGAAGATACCAAATAAATCACTAGAAAATTTCAAATCGGGCCTAATAAACATGCCGAAACACCGTTTCTCACAAATACGCTACACGTGACTTTACACACTCGCAGAAGTAATCACGTAACAGTTTCGTAGCGTTTATTTTCGTAAACGCTACGAAAGTGCTACGCGGCTACCTGAGCTACGGACTACGCGTCTGTTTTAACCGACTTGTTCTTTTTTGTGTGTGATAAAAGTTTAACAAAATTTTCCTTCCAGTGGGGTTACTGAAAAGCCTGCACCTTTTCTACCTGAACCGGTTTCTTAGGATGTTCCCAATCCTGGCGACAGCCGTCTTACTCCAGGCTTCGTTCCTGAACCGGATCACAGACGGTGCCAATTGGAGCTGGCAGGCAATGCAGGTGGACAATTGCAGACGTTATTGGTGGTCAGCGCTGCTCCACATTCAGAATTACTATAACAACGCGAATATGGTTAGTATTCACTCCATAGATATAATTTGGTTATTTCCTTCACATCACTTCTCGTTAAATCCCTTTTACTTCATCTTCTTTGCCACGACTCCGGTCCATGATGCTGTGCAGCACAGATCGTCAGCTCTAAACATAGTTTGTGAGTTCTCATATACTAGGTATTCTAAATAGATAACTTTCACCTTGGATACTTTACAACTCAAAATGTAACAGTAAATTTACTGATCTACCACAAAATAATCTCAATCATCGTCGTGTCGTTCTGTGGGACGCAACAAGGCTGTATAAAAAAAGGCAAAGTGCGGGTTGGACTCGCGTGTAAAAGATAAGACACTATATTATAACCCTTTTTTTAGGTTTACTTGTTGTAGTTATTAACATTATTATTATTATTAAGATTCTTTATTGCACCAATATTCATACAAGGGCGTGCTTAATGCATGGAGAAAAAAACGGGAAAAATCACGTAGTTTGTATGGAAGCAACCTTAATTTATTTATATATTTTCGTTTCGTCTACGTGTTGCCGTTATTACTATGGAGCAAAAACGTAACAAAAAAATTTATTACTTTTTTAATATTTCATGTAGCGGCAACCGAAATACATTATCTGTGAAAATTTTAACTGTCTGACTATCACGGTTCATGGAATACCGTGGAGGGACAATCAACGTGGAATACAGATACCTGACAGACTGGTGACAAACATAAGATGTTTTACCCAAAGGGTACAGCATTTTGTAGCATCAGCATATTGTACGAAACATTAAAAAACTTGAAAAAGGGTGAGGAAATAAGATAATTAAATCTCATTTCATTTTCTCTTCTCTCTTTCAGTGCCTTCCCCACACGTGGTACTTATCCGTGGACTTCCAGCTGCAAATCGTGTCTCCGATAGTCCTCTTCTGGGTGCTGCGCGGGCGCCGCAGCGGCTGGGCGGGGCTCAGCCTCGGGCTCCTACTGTCCCTGACGGCCAGCACGCTTTATGTGTTCTTGGTGGTTGCACAGCCGTAAGTATTGTTACCCGACTGCGAAAGCAGTTTTTCAAATAGCTCATGATGAAAAAGACATTAAATTTTGCAACTAGTAACAAAATATTCGAAAACGTACGCCGGACAGCTGCCATTCACCTCATGAGGGATCTCGGAAACTTGTTTTGTAGGTAAATTATTTAACTGAGGTTGAAAATTCGACAAGTGCATTTATCTATTCTTACGCAAAGATTGCTGTCTGGCTCGCATAATTTAAATTTTTAATATTTTTAGAAAATTTATCAAACTTTTGATAAATGTGGTCCGACGGATTTGATGCATAATAAAATTAAATACGTTACATTACAACAAGATAATATTCATTTTTATTAATATTCTTCGGAAGAAATTTAATCAACATTAATAATTTTCTCAATCAAACACTTAGTACCTAGGTAGGTATCTATAGTGTTAGAAAAATATGCCTTAAATTACTGGAGATATCATAAAACGTTACTCATTTTATTACAATCACTAGAAATGTTAGATTATGCAAGTGAGACAGAATGTTCCAAGTAGCTCCACAGCTTTTTTTGCTTTTAAGATGAGCTTTTTAAGTTAGATAAGCTAGACGTCAGTGTCAGACGTTACGTTTCGTTACAGAATTACGTTCTGAAAAAAATGTATCAACTATCGTAATGGACCGTCACTCCTTTAAAAAATATTAGGTATCTAATACTATTTTAATTAGATACTGTTGTGGATTTATTTAGTGTTATTCTTTTGATCGCATGTGACGTTTTTCTGTAATGACAGTAACTAATGCAGTAAAATGTCGAGTGTTTCTAAAATAAAATTAATGAAGGACTTACAAAAATGCTTCAAATCAAAAGATGGTTTTTTCCTGACTGTACAGAGACAAGGTCTACAAGCTGCATTTCTACGAGAACACACTTACGCGCGCGCCGACGTTCTTCGTGGGAATGATTTACGGATACATCTTGCACATCTACAGGAACAAGAAATTAGAACTCACAAACGTAAGTTGGTGCAGATCATCTGCGATCTGAGCCTCTATTCTGTTAGTGCATTATACTACGATCACAGATACTCGGTCGGGTCACGTGGCGTGGTTTTTCATACTGTTGACGAATAGATTTATTCACATAGATACGTGCACGTGACGACTTGAAGCGGCAATGAAACTAGGCCGCTAACTGACCGGGACGCCGTTGCGACGTCGGCGTCGCCAGCAACGTATCCAAGCAGTTACCCAATATTGAAATGTATGGTGCCTAACTCGCTTGGCGCCGGTCTGGCAACGTCGCCATTCAATACAAACGGCGTACGTAGCTGGCGACGTCGCCATGGCGTCCTAGTGAGGCAGGGCACTTATATTCTAAATTAGCTGATTGCACACACAGAGTGTTTTAGTAAATACTGCAGCCAGACCCGACGGCATATCGGGCTTCAACCCAAAAAAAATCTTCATACATCTGGGTTTGTTTAGGAAATTAGTTAAGTGTTCTTGGAAACATAGTCTTAATATTCTTCCTCTGTGTTAGAAAGTGAAATTAAAAAAAAACAGCTTAGTATGGGTCAGGCCACTTGCAGTATAGTGTAGGGTTGGATGGAGCGTTTTTACTTGCTTTGCGAACAATACGAACTGCCTGGATACGTGGCTGGCGACGTCGTCATGGCGTTAGTGAGTTAGCGGCCTATATCGCCGTGTTCATGCAGTTGTCATTGTACAACAAATCTAAAGCCCATTACACAATGAAGAAAATAAGGTATAAGAATAAGAAATAAGAAATGAGGAACAAGGAATAAGAAATAGCACAGCAACCAAAACACAATAGACGTTAGGCTACAATATTCAACCAATCACAGCGGACCTGCAGCTGGTGTGTGCACGAAGCACGAGTGCAGCGTTGCCAGAATGTTACAAAGTAACATTTTACGTTACTTTTGGCCCTCTTATCTCTTATCTTATCCTCCATGTTACACGACCCAATATGTTACTTCTTTCTTCTTCATGAATGTCATGGCGTTTTTTCATATTAATCTATATATATATAAAAGGAGAAGCTGACTGACTGACTGACTGACATATCAACGCAGGGCCTAAACTATAAGGGTTAGAGACTTGAAATTTTGCACAGAGGTTCCTTTTATAATGTAAAAAAACACTAAGAAAGGATTTTTGAAAATTCACCCTCAAATGGGTAAAATGGGGGTGCAAAGTTAGTATGAAACTTTGCCGTATTTGAAGTTATTCGCATGAAATTCAGTGTGAATATTTTTCATTGAAAGTTATGAAACACGTGTAAAATATTTTTTCGAAAATCATCCCTTAAGGGGCTAAAGAGGGGGTGCAAAGTTTGTATGGAAGTTCTCTGATTTTCAAAGTTATCTCAATAAAAACTTGTATTTGGGTTATAAGTTTTTAATAATGAGTGTTTTTGATATCCCTTTTTGTGAATTCACACAGTTACAATTTTGGCCACCTGAACAGATTTTTAGTAGTAATTTAGTAGTAACATTTGAGAAATTTACCTAGAAAAATGAGAATATTTTAACCCATCTTTCAATTTTAATGAACATATATCTATAAATCTTAGTAAATGAATAAATAAAACAAAAAATGGGGAACAGGATTTACAATTAATTACTTAGTTACAATTTTACCCACCTGAACAGATAACTTGGTGGCGCTGTATATGGTGATTATTGATGATTTGCAAACATATTTAAAAAAAAGGTTCTATATTCGCCGTACATATACATTTTGCCATGTTACCACATAACTCGGTAAAATCTTTCTTCGATTCGCTATAGCCCTATTAGTCCCATTTATATTATTGAAAACCTGATGTAGAATTACTTACTGTTACTTATGAATATTTATTGTAACTTATATGGTATGTACCACACTTAGCACATAATAACATAACCGTAAGGGGTTCCAGCTGGTTCACTAGCACCACCAAGGGAAAAATGATATTTTTTTAGAGATAAATACATTGATAATTAGATAGATAGATAATGGTGATAATAGTGATTATCATGGGCACATGACTGTAATTTAAATTAATTGGAATTGGAATAATGGAATTTAGTCGAAGGTTTTTTGGTACACAGCCATGGGTCCGAAAAATCACTATTAAATATGGTGATGGGATTGAAAAGATACTTTTTGCAAATTGTGTGAAAGAGCTATGATTTTTTTATCATTTAATATTAATACTTAATTACCAACATTAATTTTAAAAAATACACAGATTATGTAGATCGGAATAAATAATATCGACATCTTTATGGTGTTTGTCCCAGCCCTATCGATTTTGGCTTTGTTCAGTAATCTGTGGCAACCGTGTACGATTGTAACATTTTTAGTGCATGAGTACACTACAGCTGTCTCTTTCTGGCGCAGAGATTTATCGTAAGAGTAACATGGACAGCTATACAACTGTTACTTTTTATTTTATTCCTCCTTCTATGGTACTCCTTCTTCTGAGGGTTGTACGCTCGAAAAAGCAACAAAGACACGACTATATTTTTCTCTTTCTAACACGTAGCTTGCGGCTATTTAAATTGACGAAACAGACTATGTGGCACGTATTCATTTTTTAACGCTCCTTCTATGGTATTCCTTCTTCTGCGACCTTAGGATAGAACATCTATAGTGACGACCAAAGAGTAGGTATATCGCGTCAGTGACATGACAGCTGTCACTGTCAGCAAACCGGGCGTGAAGCCCATTACGCAATGAAAAAAAAAAGATTTATGAATAAGAAATAAGGAACAAGAAATAAGGAATAGCGGAATCCAGAAATGACAGCACCGTTGAGCAAGGAACAATTCAAGAATAAGGAATAATAAATAAGAAATAAGAATAAAATTTCCGTCGCGGTGGGAATCTGTTCCTTATTTCTTATAGCCAGCCAATCGCAGGGCATTTTTTTAACGAACTGGCGTGAGTGTCAGTGTTGCCACCTTGCCCAAGGAAAAAGTAGCTAAACCTTAGTAAAAAAGTGGCTAGTTACCAATAAATAAAGGCCTAACGGCCTGGCCACGGGGGAAATCGCCCGCGCAAAAAACCGCGCGGCGCGAAAAACCGCGCGGCGCGAACGGCGGGGCGTCAACCCCGTGGCTTGCTACGTACATATGTATGAGTTTATTTTAGTCGCTAGTCGCAGCTTCGACTGAAACAAACTCATAGAAATGTACGTAGCAAGCCACGTGATTGACGCCCCGCCGTTCGCGCCGCGCGATTTTTCGCGCGGGCGAATTGCCCGGTGGCCAGGCGGTAAAGTGGCTAAACAAAATAATACTTTAAAGAGTTGCGTTCAAAAACTACTGGCGATGTCGAAAAAGAAAAACATACAATCAATGACATTTGTCTAGTTGCAACCAATTTACAGCGCCACCAAGTTATCTGTTCAGGTGGCCAAAATTGTAACTGTGTGAATTCACAAAAAGGGATATCAAAAACACTCATTATTAAAAACTTATAACCCAAATACAAGTTTTTATTGAGATAACTTTGAAAATCAGAGAACTTTCATACAAACTTTGCACCCCCTCTTTAGCCCCTTAAGGGATGATTTTCGAAAAAATATTTTACACGTGTTTCATAACTTTCAATGAAAAATATTCACACTGAATTTCATGCGAATAACTTCAAATACGGCAAAGTTTCATACTAACTTTGCACCCCCATTTTACCCATTTGAGGGTGAATTTTCAAAAATCCTTTCTTAGTGTTTTTTTACATTATAAAAGAAACCTCTGTGCAAAATTTCAAGTCTCTAACCCTTATAGTTTAGGCCCTGCGTTGATATGTCAGTCAGTCAGTCAGTCAGCTTCTCCTTTTATATATATATAGATTAATATGAAAAAACGCCATGACATTCATGAAGAAGAAAGAAGTAACATATTGGGTCGTGTAACATGGAGGATAAGATAAGAGATAAGAGGGCCAAAAGTAACGTAAAATGTTACTTTGTAACATTCTGGCAACGCTGCACTCGTGCTTCGTGCACACACCAGCTGCAGGTCCGCTGTGATTGGTTGAATATTGTAGCCTAACGTCTATTGTGTTTTGGTTGCTGTGCTATTTCTTATTCCTTGTTCCTCATTTCTTATTTCTTATTCTTATACCTTATTTTCTTCATTGTGTAATGGGCTTTAGATTTGTTGTACAATGACAACTGCATGAACACGGCGATATAGGCCGCTAACTCACTAACGCCATGACGACGTCGCCAGCCACGTATCCAGGCAGTTCGTATTGTTCGCAAAGCAAGTAAAAACGCTCCATCCAACCCTACACTATACTGCAAGTGGCCTGACCCATACTAAGCTGTTTTTTTTTAATTTCACTTTCTAACACAGAGGAAGAATATTAAGACTATGTTTCCAAGAACACTTAACTAATTTCCTAAACAAACCCAGATGTATGAAGATTTTTTTTGGGTTGAAGCCCGATATGCCGTCGGGTCTGGCTGCAGTATTTACTAAAACACTCTGTGTGTGCAATCAGCTAATTTAGAATATAAGTGCCCTGCCTCACTAGGACGCCATGGCGACGTCGCCAGCTACGTACGCCGTTTGTATTGAATGGCGACGTTGCCAGACCGGCGCCAAGCGAGTTAGGCACCATACATTTCAATATTGGGTAACTGCTTGGATACGTTGCTGGCGACGCCGACGTCGCAACGGCGTCCCGGTCAGTTAGCGGCCTAGTTTCATTGCCGCTTCAAGTCGTCACGTGCACGTATCTATGTGAATAAATCAATTTTTTGCCATGTTACCACATAACTCGATAAAATCTTTCTTCGATTTGCTATAGCCCTATTAGTCCCATTTATATTATTGAAAACCTGATGTAGAATTACTTACTGTTACTTATGAATATTTATTGTAACTTATACGGTATGTACCACACTTAGCACATAATAACATAACCGTAAGATGTTCCAGCTGGTTGACTAGCACCACCAAGGGAAAAATGATATTTTTTTAGAGATAAATACATTGATAATTAGATAGATAGATAATGGTGATAATAGTGATTTTAAGGGCCCATGACTATAATTTGAATTAATTGGAATTGGAATAATGGAATTTTGTCGTAGGTTTTTGGTATACAGCCATGGGTCCGAAATCACTATTAAACATAGTGATGGGATTGAAAAGATACTTTTTGCAAATTGTGAAAAAGAGGTATTTTTTTTTTATCATTTAATATTAATTCTTAATTACCAACATTAATTTAAAAAAATACACAGATTATATAGATCGGAATAAATAATATCGACATCTTTATGGTGTTTGTCCCAGCCCTATCGATTTTGGCTTTGTTCTGTAAGGATTCCGTTTTCAGCCATCATGGCGTAAAGTTCAATTTTTTGTAACAAATGTTTTCCGAACATCCGTTAGGGCTAAAGTTTCGTACAGGCCCTGTAAAAATAAATATATAATAATAATAAAATTTGTTCTGTAATCTGTGGCAACCGTGTACGATTGTAAGGTTTTGAGTGCATGAGTACACTACAGCTGTCTATTTCTGGCACAGAGATTTATCGTAGGAGTAACAAGGACAGCTATACAGATGTTACTTTTTATTTTAACCCTCCTTCTATGGTATTTCTTCTTCTGAGCCTAAGGTAGAATCAAAGATGTTATAATCAAAGAGGATAGAGCACTACGAAAAACCTACCATAGAAAACTAAACTCTGTGCCTACCCAAATAAAACATAAAATCGTATGAGTAAGCAACTAGAGAAAAGTGTCCAGAGCGAGAGCCACAAACTGAAGGAGTGTGTCTTACTGGCACAGTTGCCACCATAAAAATAAAACTGAAAAATTGGGAAATGTAGGGCTAAAATAAATATCATAATGAAATTTTACCATTTTCATTACAGAATACAATATTAGATAACATTTTTAATTGTAGGTTTTTTCGGAATCCTTTACAAAGCGTGTTTGTAATTTTTTTTCTCTATAACACACATAATAAAGGGAATAAAGACATAGCACTTCGGAAAAATTAAGAGAAAGCTGGATTTTTGCATACATGTGCAGCTAAAAATGTTACGCGGAGTCAACGGTCATGATAAACAGTTTTTAGCGAATATCTCGTTAACGGTTACTTTTATCAAAAAAATAGTGGTGATCAAATTTGTAGCTCAAAAAATTGTCTACAAAATACATTTTATTAATTTTTTCGTAGTACTGACTTCGAGAAAATTTGATTACAACATTGAAACATACGTGCGCGCACTCCTCAACGATAATTATGTATGTATCAAATATTTGCAATTAAACGTTGAATACGGCTCAATAAATTCGAAAATTTAAATTTGAATTGATTAATAAAAATAAAAAATAACGGATATATATTATATAATAATATGTACTACAATTGTAGATCATACTCCATCTAATGAGCTAGTCGGAGAAGAATGTTGAATGTTTGCTTGTCATTTTCATTTCATTATTGCTGTATAAATTACAGAATAAATGTCAAACGTTTGCTTTGTTTGTGAAAAATCTTTCCTGGAAGGTAAATTTGTTGTTGTGGAACGTAGTCTTGATACGTTGAGACAGTCAAGTGTTCAAAGTAAAGATGGAAAAGATGAATATTTACAAAGTGCTAGTTGAGTTGTACTTCATAAACGTAATTGTAAACTGCCGGAAGGAATATAAGCTCAAAAACCGTTAGGTAGTCTTACGAAAAAAAGCTCATTTGATCACTACTATTATTTCGATAAAAGTAACCGAAAAGTTAGAGATATTCGCAAAAAACTGTTTATCGTGACCTCTGACCCCGCGTAACATTTTTAGTGGCACATTTATCGATGGGAACTTTTGGTTCACCAAAAGTCCCCATTATATATTGCTTAGGACCACAAAAGGAAGGTTCATGCAAAAATTCAGCTTTCCCCTAATTTTTCCGGAGTTCGGACTTTTTTCCCTGTACTAACATGACATCCCTGATGATTGAATATGACGTCTATGATTCCGTTTTCAGCCACCATGGCGTAAAGTTCCATTTTTTGTAACAAATGTTTTCCGAACATCCGTTAGGGCTAAAGTTTCGTACAGGCCCTGTAAAAATAAATATATAATAATAATAAAATATGACGTCTATCAGCATATTGTTGGATTGTTGTTTGTTTCCTGAATTTCCTTAAATATATAGAAAATAGTGAAAGTGTGCTGTAAAAGTGAGAGCTTTGCCAACTGTGGGATCTGGTTTCACCGGTAAGACCAGAAACTTTGTTTTAGGATCTAAAATAATACATTTTCTTTTTATGTGGAATACTATGACCATGATGTTGTACAATGTAGGCCATGTGTTTGATTACCTAATGGTCTCTTTCCAGTTTTCCTAAAAACGAAAGCTTACGTTCAAAATGGATGGATGCTATATGAGGCTCCGGTTCGACATCACAAAATCCTGCATTTTGTGAAGCCTGCAAAAGACTACATTTTAGAAAATGAGATTTTAAACCTACGGTCTTACCTAGGTTGAAGGAAGATGCTGTACCATTTGTAGTGGTGAGTAAAAGGCTTCAAACCTCTGTAGCATACCTAAAGTTTGTAAGTTTGTACATGAAAAGTTGCCGTTTGGTGTACAGGTAATAATTATAGATATAATAGATAGATGGATAGAGAAAATAATTATCACAAACAACAAATACTCTTTGACAAAATGTCCCCAATTTATTACTAGTTGTAACGCAAAATACTTTAAAATGATGATAATGGACGATTGAATGAATTAAATTGGTTTTTTTTATTATATTTTATATTTTCAAACGGGAATAACTCAAAAATTATCACTTAGTTTACTTTGTATTGACGTGCATACCAACCCCTTTAGGTACGTTGCACAGAACTTTTCTGTATCCTTAGTGTTTTGTTTGTTATGAAGTTTATTAGAAAGTAACTAATAAATAAATATTTACAGCCTGTGGCGAAAAAAGTAATGCTACTGAGCGACGCAAGAAAATGTTGAACTGGAAGAACCACCAACGAAGCAACCATGGCTCGATGCAGATGCCTAAACTGACTAAATGAATACCCCAAAAGAAGAAGCTTTGAATATTATGCTTGAATAGAAAAATTGTCACGATTTATAATATTTAATTTAATACTTAATAATTCTATTTTATTCTGTAATGTTTAGCTTTAACATTTTAAATGTAAAAAAAACCTTCAAATGTTTGTCACCAATCTAGCAACATGAGTTTTATTCGCATTGGCAAGTTAGATTTTATTATCTGAAATTACAATTTGTACACAAAAATTTGTTATAGATTCTGCAACAACATTTTGAATTTTTTATTTAACCCTTGTCGAGACCAAGAGTACAATAATAATATAAGGTTCTAAATTGGTTCAATGAAAATAATTTGTGAACTTATGTAGATCAAAATATGATTAAGTTAATTCCGCAGAATGAGTGCGATTTTCGCGATAAAAAGTGGCCTACTGCAACTGATGATAATAAACGTAACAAAAGTTCACTATTGATAACTGTGAATAAGTAAAGTTCATTAGCTTGCATGGATATTTCTCAAATTAAAGGCCCAGACTCGAATCGAGCCATGAATGTATGCTAAGTAATTTTTGTAGCAATACCTACCACTCATAAGGTGTTAAAAAAGTTTTTTAACATGGTTGAATTTGAGTTTTATCTATACTCTTCTCTCTACTCTTCTTTTCCACTACAAACCTTATTTGAGGGCAGAATGTAATGTACTGTAAATTAACACTCAATAAGCATGTTGTAAATTCAATACATTTAAATGAGTTATTTCTTTGTGTTTATTTTTAGATTAAAACAAATTTTATGGCTTGATCTTGCCTTTCATTTTATAATGTTAAAACTTCGTTAAATAAAAATATATGTAACTATAATTAGAGTTCTTCAGTCAATGAATATACCTACCACTAGGTACTGTGTCGCCCATTATGGAAGTAAATGCCCAAGTTATTCCTAAAGACAGAACTTCTCTCGATCCTTCCGGCTGGCTTCCCTTATGTTTCGTCCGGTTTTGATTGACACCAAGGTCACCCTACTTAAAAGAGATGGCATTCTCTAGTTCGAGCCTCCTTGTCATGACGTTTTTTTGTCAGAGTACTCAATCCTCTTTGATTATTACATCCATGGGTAGAATCCATAATTCGAGATACCAATTTGACAGTTCATTTCGCACAAGTGTTGCTCAATAGTCAGGCTAGTGCTGTTCTTGTTGATATTTTAATCGGCTTTGGTATCGATATCGGCTTTGGTAACCATTGATATTTATCCATTTGTTATGATGACTTAATGAAATTAATTTAAAATTTACACAAGATAAAGGCTTTTTGCAGATGTGGTCGTTTTGCGATCAAGTCTGTATGTGGTTCTGGTCGTTTTGAGAATCCAGTCGTTTTGATACCGACCATCAATTTTTAACCTTCTCATATTATAAGTAACATTGTGTAAAGTGGTTTAAATAAATAAAAAATAAGATAATAAATTGATGTATGGCTGATCCTGTCCTGTCCGACCCACCAGCTTTCAGTCGTTTTCAGGAGCCTGAAAATTTTCAGCCTGAAAATCCAATCAGCGGACGGGGCTCATCGCGCCCAACAAGACGAGCCCAAGCACGGGATAATTCGGCCCAGCGGTCGCGGAGAAATAGCCGTGTAACCATTTTCTGGCGGCCATCTTGGACTTTAACCGAAAAGTTTGCACGGCGATTTCTCCGGGACCAGTTGGGATAGAGATACCGTGTTTGAGGTCGTTGGAAAGGGCTCGGGGAGAGCCGTCCGCTGGTGGCCTTAAAACGGCTCTACATAGAGTCCACAGGGAACAAGTAGAGTTTTTCATCATTTTTGACCACAAATTGTTATTTTAAACAATTTTTTGACACACCCGGACTCTACAATACAACAGGAAAAACGTGACTCTACATAGAGCTAAAAATCTTCTAATTTTGTTCCAAATTCCCATTTAATTCTTATCTAATTTTATTTTTATTTTATTTCTTTTGCAATTTCTCTATTTAATTATTAATTATTCTAATTATTATTTTTTTTTTTTTTAATTTTTAAGTATTTAATTTTTTAATTTTATAACTTCAATCTTTTATTTTTCAATTTTAATTTCTACTTTTTTAATTTTAATCTTATCACAAGTGACCTGGCCCCTATTGGCAAATTAGTTTTAAGTTGACTTTTATTGCCCTTTTGCACTAGATTAAGTTTTATATTTTACACGGCCTTTTGCCCTAGATTTAAGAATTTGACATATACATTTTTAGTACTAATAATTTGACTCGGCCCTATTTCCGCAATATATATAAGTCCTTGACCCGCCCTCTTCACTCGGCCGGGCCAAACGGTATTTGGGCAACGCCAAACCGGCCCTCTTTTAGACGGGAAACAAAATGGACACCAGGCCGCGCAAGTCCGCGACTACGGCGGAGGCCAAGAGCCGGCCCGGGGGGGGGCGCGGGAGCCCTGTTGCGGGTGCCTGTTAAGGGGCTCCGCGGGACCCCGCCTAGAAAGGCAACCTCAGTAAAGGCCCCGACAGAGGGAGCCGGGACCGCGGGGCCCGCTTCTGCCAGCACCGCGCCACAAACCAAATCGCCCCAGAGCACCAAGGCGGCCGCGGCGGAGGAAACTGTTGCCCCTGGCGGCATCCTTCCGGCCTCCCGTTCGCCCCAGACCGGCAGGCCATCTTTGGGAGGGTCAGTGACCGGAACACTGGCCAATCTCCCAAGGATGGCCAATGACGTAATGCTGGCGGCGAAAGAGAGGCTGGAGTCCTCAGGCAATATAAAAAGGGAAATCCGGGAGTTTGTCGTGGGCTCGCTCGGCAACTTGTACCAGATGGTACTTAGGCTGAGCGAGTCCAGGCAAACTCTTTGCCTGAGGATGGAGACCGCCAGGGCGGAGTTCGCTGCGGCCGCAACCCAAAAGGAGGAGGCACACGCGGCCTGCCTGGAGAAGCTGGCGGCGGGCGCGGTGCTGCCACAAATCGCAAAGGACCTGGGCGAAATCAAGAGAGAAGTTTCGGCGGCGCGAGACCTGATCTCGTATGACGTTCTGGGAGAGCTGCGGGACAAGGAGGCACCACCGGCTCCGGGGGCGGTTTCATCCCTCACCAAAGGGATGGAGGCGCTCACGGAGCGGTGCGAAAGCCTCATGAAGGAGTTAAGCGGTGTGGCGGGAACAGCCAACACCAAAGCGGGCGGGGAGTGGGTGGAGGAGGTGAGAGGGGAGCTCCGTGGGCTTCGCGAGCGGCTCGACAGGCAGCAGCCTGCGGCGCTGGCGGGGCCCACCCTGGCTCCCCCCGCCGACCCGACCCGCCCGACCTGCCCCGCCACAGCCGCAGTCCCGCGGCACTCCCAGCGAGATCGGGCCTCGCGAAAAACCTACGCCGAGGCGGCTTCCTCGCCGCGCCACCCAATGGTGGTGGAGTCGACCCACCCAAAAAAAACTGCAGAGGAGACGATCGCAGCGATTAAAGGGAAGGTCGACGTCATCACCCTCGGGATAGGAGTCAACGCGGTTAGGAAACTGCGCAACCAAAAGGTGCTGCTTTCTTGCGACACCAGCGAGGGCAGGGAGGTTTTCAAGAGGGAGTTGTCGGGGGCCGGTGGCCTCTTTACAGTCACCGAGCCCGCCGACAAGCGCCCGCTGATTCGCCTCGCTGGGGTCGCGAGAGACATCCCCGAAGAGCAGGTGATGGCCGCCATCGAGTCCCAGAACAGGGACTGTCCCCCGTCGGCGCGGGCTGAGGAGCCGCGGTGCTGCCACTGCGCCAAGGCACCAGGAGTGGAATCCTCGCACCCTGCATACGCCGCCGATTGCCCTGAGCGCATCCGTTGCGATACTATAGCGCGGCAGGCCATCAAATACTGCTGATACGGGCACCTTGGCCACACCACAGTCTCAGGGCGCACCGAGAGTTGGGGTGGCCGACAGCGACCGGGACCCCGCGGGGCGGCGGCGGGGGACGCGGCGGGGCACAATACGGCTGATGCAAATCAACATCGGCCGTTGCCGCGCCGCGTTCCACGAGGCCGTCCAAGTGGCCGTCGAGGGTGGCTACTCGGCCGTACTGATCCTAATTATGCGATAATTTAGGCAGTTAATTTTATTTAATTTGACATTTAATTCTAATTTAAGTAAATTTAATTTTAATATTATTGAAATCTCATATTTGTAAAACCCCGGCGCCTTGCTTGTAACTACTCGATTGAGTAGACAGAGATAAGGCGCCGGGGAATAACCTTAATTTTAACCTAATGACACTATATTTTAATCTTATGATATTTTATTATAATTCAAATTAATTTAATTTCTAATTTTAGCAATGTTATATTATGTAAGTTAAATCAATGAATTTAAAATCTTGACCTGTAACCTAATCTTATCTTTGATTTTATGTGAATGGGTTCAGAAAAGAAAGAAAGAAAAAAAAAAAACAGGGGAGAAAAGGATTAACGAAAGAAAAAAAACAAAAGAAATATACCCCACGACATATAAACCCGTTAGAATAAGCTTACTACAATCATAATTGCACAACTTTTATGTAATATAATTTTTAATTTAATTAAGCAAATGTAATGAAGAAGACGTTATTGAATAAAATCAAAGATATTTTAAAATAAATGACATAGAGGTTGCCACAAAATCAATAGTGGCAGTATCCCTTAACCAAAAAAAAAAAACCACTTGGTCGACTCGATATTCATCATCGATATTGGCTACGTCACTATTTAATTTTCTCTAACCCTGGTAACCCTTTATCCGTCAAACAGTTGTCAATTTAGTCTCTCGAATTAAAAATCTGACCCTTACCTACCTATACTACCCATTATAAAGTTACTTATAGTGCTAAGGAACTTTGTAGAACTTGCATTATAACTATAACTTACCAGTCCCTGTACTCTCGGTGCTAATGTATTCAAATTGCTTCACAATTAAATTAATTCAATAAGTCAGTTTCTAAATACGTTTCAGTTGTAAGAAATAAGCTTAAGCTTATCGAAACTGTGCGCCCATGCATCGGAAGCTGAAAGCAGGCCCTAAATTAAAGTAATAAACCGGACAAGAGCGAGTCGGGTTTGCCTACCGAAGGTTCCGTACTCGCAATTTTTTTTTTCAGAACCTTTCCAGAACCCACAGACATTTTTTATTTATATTTATTTATTTACAAAGTTCTTGTAGCTTTATGATTTTATTACAGATGTATACTTTTCAGATCTTTCCCTGTATTTGTATTATAAGACGATATTACTTGCCAAAAGTCATGGTCAACGGGAAGTACCTTATCAAATGAATTTAAGATTCCTTGGAGTGTCAAAATATACTTTTGCGGCATAAACGGCCTTATCTTTTGTGTAAGTTTGTACGCTAACTTAGAAGTTTGATTTTTTTACAGCCTCAAGGGGCTAGATAAGATAAGATAAGAATATTCTTTACTGTAGGTACACGAGGAAAAACACAAACATAAAATATTTACAAGGTAACAGTACAATTGACGGCCTTATTGCTAATAGCAATTACTAGACTAGACTCGAGTAGGTATTTAATTTTAATTTCAACTTGATACCTCTACGCATTCACCATTAAAAGGTCTTGGCAGACGGACGGGCGGATGGACGGACAGACAGACCATTTCCGTTTCTTTTTTTCTTTTGAGTTATGGAACCCTAAAAAGGATACTTTTAGAATAAATAAAAAAAAAATGTTGACTGAACGACGCAAGTAGGCAACATGAGGCAGTGAACCCACGCACAGTTACAGATTTCATAAATGTAAACATTTACATACAGGCACATACATTGCTTCTGGCCCCACACTAGGATACCCGTGTCGTGGGAATCAGAAACAGCGACGTCACAAACATATAAACATCCAAGACCTGGGTTTTTTTTTCTCTCCAGCCGGGGTTCGAACCCGGGACCTCTCGCATGGTAAGCAGATGCGCTAACCGCTACGCCACAGAGGTCGTAAACAGCAAACATTTTTGTTTATCTCCCGCAGTGGCAAGTGGCTATCGGCTGGCTGGTGTCTCTGGTATTTCTGGGGTCATCAGTGTTTGCTTTCTACCCGCCTAATCAGGAAGGCTTCGAATCCCAGCTGTATCAGAACATGTTCGATGCGTTCAACCGAAGTGTCTGGGCCGTCGGAGTTGGCTGGGTCGTCTTAGCCTGCGTCTACGGATACTCAGGTGAGTACGATACACACTCCTCTTGGAAAGAGTATTGTCGGCAGACGAGATATTTTATACGCCTCCACCAATCCGGACTTGGCCCCCGTGGTGGAGTATGGCCTATACCTTCCTCAGGGAAGAGACCCGTGCCCCTCGGTGGGGACGTAATGGGTTGATGATGATGAAGATATACTTACTCTAAAAGAGGGACACTGCATCTAGACTGAAGAGGGATGCTCTTGACACTCCATAGGGACACTTTAGTTATATGCGCGTGGACCGAGGGACTACTCTTGAGATTCGCGAAATAAGTTCCCAAGATTTACCCCCGATTTCTTGTACGCTAACAATCTGTTAATCTGCTGTCAGCAGCTGCCAAATGTTTTTTTGTACCTATGCACTTTGGCCAACTGACAGATGTTAACACTAGATTAACAGACTGTTAGCGTACGAGAAACCGGGGGTATTTAGATGATAAAACAATTATAGAACAAACTAGGTACCAATTGGAAAAAAGGCCCTTAGAGTCTGATCCCTCGGTGGTCACCTCACTGGCGCTCTCCTGTAGTCGAGCTCTCAAAGAGGACCTTGAAAATCAAGTTGCAAAAGAACCTATGCCTGGAAAATCAACAGCCTGAGATATTGAGATTCAAAGTCACCGATAAAGAATTTAACCCTTAGAGCGCTTTCACTTTGTCGTGCGACTGAAGCGCTGCACAATCGCGCTGCAGACGCGCGTAGAATTTGTAATAGGAACCAGTGACCTTTTTTAATCTTATATGTATACCTACGGTATTTCCTCAGAATAAGAACTAAAGCATTTCTAATATTTTCAGTTTTGGCAATACATTGCGGACGTGGCGGTGACAGTGGCCGTGTCGACATTTTTCACCATACTAATCGACGCCCCCTTCTCCGCGCTGCAGAGAATGCTGCTCGGGACAGGTAGGCCTGTCCACTCCACTGCATACATGCCATTATGCCAGCGTGCCTGTTGTGTATGTGCATGTCTGCGAACGTTAGGTACTAATGCAATCCGCTTATACCTATAGGGCAACATTTATTAGTTTGGTTACATTACACGTCTTTGCGTATCACCTCGCATTGGAACGTTGGTCTCAACTCAACACACTCGGTGTTATTTAATTGGATAAAAAAAAAGAAAAAAGTGTTATTTATTTATTTTTCAGTCAGCCGCCCATTGAGATAGTCGGCGCGCATAACGCTGCAAATTGCGTAGACTGAGCGCAAAACTAGCAAACTGTGAATGATAAACCGATACGCCGCTAACTCAGTCGGCGGACAACAGTTTGCCAACTGGGGACGCAGCCTAAATGGTCAAGCATACCTGTAGAGTAGAAAGTTAACCTACCTAACTAGGTGATAGAAGGGCAAACCTAGTTGAAGCCCACATATGGGCCATAACGGTCGCAGACCCAACAATAGATCTGTGAAGTTAACATTAAATATGTTTTATCCACAGGGACGCAGAAACCTAAACCGAAGGCCAAACCCGTGGACGAAGAAAAGAAGCTAAATAACGGCGCTTCTCTTAACGAAGACATCCAAATTGTCAAAGATACAGTTTTAGTAACATAGTTATGATATGATAAAATATAAGTTAACTATGATAAAAGTATCTACTTATTTATAAGAGACTGAATAATTAACAGATAATTAAGGAAATAGCTAATTATTTCTGATATCGAGTCGATGCTGAAACTCCCATGTTGGTTCACTTCTTAACGATTCTAGACTTTAAACTGTGCTAATAATTAATATTATTGTTGTTAAGTGTTATTTGTAAAATAGGATTCACAACTTTTAGTTAGCTATTTTAATCCATTATTTCGTGTACTAACTTATCAGTATTTTTTGTATAGGAAATTCTAAACATCATTACCTACATAAAATTTGTTCAAAAGGCAAACTTGTTAAAACATTAAAGGCTTGTGATTTCCCGTAGGGACTTAATAGCTTTCTTAATTACGGGCCTAAACCTGGTTTATGTTAATGCTTTATTTATTATAAAGAAACAATAAAATAGTATGCCGATTCATAGCTTTAATTACGCACCATATGTTAGTACCTGGGTGACTGGGTGTAATATAAAATATGTAATATAAAATTAAAATAATCCTTTTTCAACAAAAAAAATACTTGGAAAAAAAACCTTCATGACTCGAACCAAGTCTCTTGAAATCGGCCCGAAACGGGTCGCCCGTTTTCCCGTCAGAACTATCCCAACCTTGCAGGTAGACGCGAAAATTACCTCTGTACATATGTTATTATAGCAAATTTCAATTGCCTTAAAACACGGATAAAACAACGTTTTCTAAAAATGTAACCTAGTAAAGTCAATTAAACGCCCCCGAAAGCATCTGCCTACAAAATTTCGTGAAAATCGTTGGAGCCGTTTCCGAGATTATTATATATAAATATACATATATACAAGAATTGCTCGTTTAGAGATTAGATAGATAAAAGTACCTACGTAAAAAAATCTAAATACATACTACATACAGCCAACTATTACCAACAACTATTATTTATTATTTGCTTACGTACTTATAAAAGGAATGCGCTATTTGACGGATTTCTGAAAGCCATCTCATATTGTTTGTTGGTGTTGTTGGAGTCCTCAGAAAGTGGTCATTTTATATTCTTTCGTGTATTTCTTCTAAAAAAAAAGAAAACGAAAATTTACTTTTCAAATAAGCCGCCGAAACGCTATCAGACAGTATGGCGTCGCACAGGTTTATGACGTCACTTCCCGGTAAACCAACCAATATACCACAGCAATATACGTATAAATGATACTGTTTTTTTCACACTGTCAAATAGCCTATTGGCGTCTCGATTCTATTCTAGCTCTATGGAAGCATGAAAATAAAGCATTTTTAACTATATTTCTTTCTTCTTTCTTTAAGTCACTGTATGAGGACAATATGGCCTATACCTTCCTCAGGGAAGAGACCCGTGCCATGATGATGAGGACAATATAAGAGTACAGTACATGTTCGAATGAAATTCAATCAAAGACTTCTTGTAGATACACACACTTGGAAATTCGATCTGTGAAAGATATGATTTTTTTTCTCTGTGGCCCAAGTCAGTGTTACTTAGTGGATTCGCTTAAGAGGATCCAGTGGGCTAACTACCGCCACCGATGAAATAAAAAATATCTTTAACAGATCGAATTTCCTGGGTGGCTCTAGTGAAGGCTAGTGTTACTCAGTGGATCCCCTTAAAACTCGCAAATCGCATCGTTGTGGTATCGCTGCCTTATAATATTGTCAACGAATTCGATGTGACCGATAATAATAACAGATTTTTTGTGGATTAAGTATGTTTATTTCGAAATCGAATAATATTCCGACTTCAGAGTGATCAGAATTTTAATTTTGCTACAACAAAGTGTTAATTCGATCTGATTTCCTGTTTCGCATAAATTGAAGCATTTGTGTGAAACAGAAAGTAGGTACTTACAAGTACATAATCGAAAATCAGTACACAACTTAAATATCCATATTAGGTAATTCACCTCGTTCGATATTCTAAATCTTAATACAATAACAATTTGTACAAAATACAAAGTCAATATAAAAATGTAAAATGTAAAACACTGACAATCACAATAGCAGACATTTTCGTGTTAGTTTATTGCTTCACAGCGTACAAATAAATTGACGCAACAGTATGCTCTTTCTACACAAGCTAAATTTATGCAATTCGACCATAATGGTTATGGTAAACTGGCATTCCATAAAACTTTCATAGAACTACATACTCATTTCATACGCAATTTATGGCACAGCGGCTAGCGCATACTTTGCGAGAGGTCCTGATGTTGTGCCTAACAAAATGCTAGGTTGTCAAAGTGGTAGTGTCCACTTTTGTTAGGCACACATTCCTCTGTACTCCAGCCCTTTTCGTCATATCTTTTTTTAAGATGGTACTTATGAAATTTTAGCGCGCGTCTCTCGTTGTCATGCTACCGTCGATTAACCCTTGACTGAATCACGAGGAAGGATAATAATATTATTAACTTTATTCCGAATACACTTACTTAAGTAAGAGTATCTGGGACACTTAAGTTAGGTAGATATAATATAGAATAATATTCTTTATTGTACACATAAATTTATTAAGTTTTAGTTCAACAAAGGATAATAATGTTATCTATACTATTGTCCATCCTCGTTAACACGTGCTATGCCTATACCATATTAATTTGGGTCTTAGACAAAATGTAAACAACATTTCAGTACTCTTTAGACTATTTTCATTGTCAAAAATAATTATTTCCGTTTTTACACTAAGAAATAAATAAAATAGATTAGATAACATCTAGTTTACTTTAAAAATTAGTGTAGAAACCGAAATAACATTTTTTGACAATGAAAATAGTATAAAGAGTACTGAAATGTTGTTTACATTTTGTCTAAGACCCAAATGAATATGGTATAATTATTGTACTGTTATTTTGGTTTCATCCAGGTTTAGAATTGCGTTATTTTATTTGTACGCATTTTAATGCGACCCTCTATTTCAGCAACACCCATACACTTTTCGTTACAATACATATCTGTAATCCGCTATATTCGAGTGTAACCTGAAATGTAAGAAAAATTAAATAACTATTAACGAAATAAAAGGCAAATTAAAAATGCAAAATAAAAATACAAGTTCGGCAACGCTACAAAACAAAATCTTTTTAAGAGTGCAGTTTAATTTTTTCGTGTGATTTCTAGGTTTATTATACGATCCATGCATCGCTGCGTGCGTTATGTCTCGTGCGTCCCAAAACCTGCATGCGGACATGTTTTTGTTTTAATATGTTGTATCACAGTATATGTGTAAGGGGATATACCCCCTATTTAGCGATCCTCATTATTCTACAATCGACAAAACTGCATAATGTCTATCAGGCATATTATGGACTAAGTTGCAAAAGAATGTAAAATTTTATCAGTACATATTCCACTGATGCACTCACTGAATGTCACTTTGTTGTACTAAGTTAACAAACTAAGCTATCAATCACTGCACACCAAGCGTGCATGTTTGTCTGTACAAAGTTATTGGCCAAATGATTTGCCTCAATGGTGCCGCCGGTTTAACCCTTCGGCTCGGCGGCTACCAAATTTGGTAGCTAAATTAAACCTTATATTCATTATGGCTTGTGGCTATATTCATTAAAGTCCCTTGTGTCAAGCTAACTTATCATTTGCAGAGTTGAGCCAACGGGTTAAAACAGAGGACGAAACTAAAAAAAAAATAGTTAATCAAGATTGCGTTGGATGGTGTGGACGATCGAATAGCCTTATTCTAGAACTTATCCTATTCCATTTGTTATTGAAAAAAAACCAATCTAAACTAATAGCGTGCGAGACAAAAACGTGTGCTTTCACATGTCACACACTGCTTTATTTAAATGTACAAGTTCTTAAAGCTTTCTTAAACGGCCGTCATGCCTACTAGACAGTCCCCAGCCTTCTAGAGTTCAGTAAACAATTTATGTACAAAAGCGACCAATCCCGTGCTTCAAAAATTCATATCCAATCCAATTTGATACATAACTTCCTCTGTGGTGTCTCCAAACATGCCATTGTCACTCTTGTCACCGTTGTTATTACCATTGGTGGGTGTCTGTGAAGTGGTAGGCCGGTCATCTTCGAGGTCGCTGCAGTCGGAGTGGGGAGCGGGTGCGTTAAGGGGCTCCATGCCGAGTATGATACGGATCTGGTCCGTGAGATGGGGTGCAGACACCACCTGGTGGTATATGCCCTCAGCAGAGCTCAGTACACAGTCCACGTCGAGACTCATGGAGAGGTCGTTTACGTGCTGTGAACAAGATGCATTGGTTAGATGGGCAGATATTTTCGACGTAGTTTTAGAGAGGTTCTGCTATGAAACATATTAGAGCCATCGCAAACGGGGCGACTTGTCGCCGCGTCTAGTTATCGCGTTGTCGTTTGCATCTGGCGTCTTGTCGTCGCGACTCTGACGCTTAGTGTGCGGAGCTTCGATCAAAATATATGAAAATTGTCGGCCGTAGCCTGTCGTCGCGTCTAGTTGCCGAGCTGTTGCTGTCGCGTGTCGCCTAGTGTGCGCCTAGGCTTAGTCGTAGAGAAAAATAAATGTCACGATGTTTCTCTCCACCCACATTAAAACATGTTTTAAGTCCTCCATTGACTGCGTTGTAAGTAATTTATACTATGTCTAGCGCTGTTCTAATTTTACAAAGGTTACGTTCAAATAAAAATAAAATGCACTACCAGTACAGTATCTTAAAATATTGTACAAACTATTTTAAAAAAAAATGAAGTCTTTGTGGGCAAGTTCAGAACATGTTTTTAAATAAGTTGTTTGTCCTTTTAGTACCTACATTTTTTTTAACCTTATTGACAAAATAACAGAAAAAACTCATAGGTACAGTCGCTAGCTAGCAGCATTTACATTTTTGTTGCAAAGTCACCATTCTCATAATGTCGACTTAAGTGCACGAATGTTAAGGTTGATGAGCTGTCGACAATACCTACATAGCTTTTATACTCACTTTTAGTATTTCAGTGAAACCATAATCTCTTGTTATGATAGTATCTTTTTCGGCGTCAAGTATAGCAACGCATATTAGCAAATGAAAGTTAGCACACGGTAAGCCGGTCCAAAGCACCTCCCATAACCTGGAAAGTAGAATTCATATTAGTTTTCTGCCATAACTGAGCACCTTCGTTTTATGAGCGCTCGCCGGATATGCGGCTTTTTATAAAGTTTATTACATTGTAAATTTCGATGGAAATTTTGTAGCTGCCTCAAAGTATGGATTTGAAAAATAACTTTATAGGTACCTACTTTACTATTACTTCCAAAAAGATATTAACTACTTTTTCTATTTGCGACCCCACTCCCAAAGTAACGAATTTTAACTGTTTGAGAGAAGACAAAAGCTTTAAACATCACACATCGTGTAAATGTAGTCCCGCTTGTTTTAATAGTTACAACTCAGCAGTCGGGTCCTTGGTTATTTTTCATTAGAGCTTTTTTTAGTCAAATTTATGCTTATGAACCTAAGGTAAACACGACAAATAGATAGAGATCTTATTCAAAAATTCAAAAATTTACGAGGGAGGGAATATACATACATACATACATACATACACATCTTAATAGAGGCAAACAATCGCTCTGTCATTCCAATATTCTGGAGTTGTCCGATTTCACCTACTCCTAACTGTCGAATAGGTACAGCCGACAGCACGTCATCCTTCACACTTTAGTTGCAAAATCGCCCGTAATGCAACGGAGTAGAGTACATGGGTGTACAGGGCGATGTGCTGTCGACTGTACATCATTTGATATTTTGGATTCATCTACATCGTTAACCCGATAAAGTAACGTTGGGTGATTCTCAGCACTGCATAATTTCTTTGGCATTTTTTTTTTCATAACTCAATAAAAAGTAACACTATGACATCTTGTAGTAGATGCCACCAAAACCTACAAATACATTACAATACAATCTTCAGGGGCCAATAAACCTACAATATATGTTACTTTTTATCGAGTTAATATGAAAAAAAATGCGCCAAAGAATAAAAAAAAAAAAAATAAAAAAAATAAAAAAAAAAAAAAACTCACGCCCGTTATCCCCGAAGGGGTAGGCAGAGGCACCAGTCTCTAGAACTGGACCCACGTTTTGCCGAGTTTATTAGGTCCCAAACGTGACAAGTGGCAAGCCTGTCGACGTTATCCGGGCACAATTTATCAGCGAAGGTGTTGCTGTACAAACAAATGTACGTAACTAAAAGTCATTGGTGTACTGTATTTAGACGTAATCATTATAGTTGTGGGTAGGCGGTGCTTGAGAAATAAATCAGTCTTCGTCCGACCGTCTTGTGTTTTACTACATGGTGACAGCGGTGTTACGTAAACAAATCAGTACAATTACGGATTTCAGCGTGCGGATTTCAGTGATTATTGGATTGTTTCAATTGTTATCAACCATAAAACATGGAACACGCGCGGCCTCCGGCTGAACTATGTCTGGAAGGTGGACCGGCAAGTCGGGCTGACGCGTGGCGCAGGTGGTTGAAACAATTCAACGTGTTCCTGAAGGCATCAGGTGTAACCAAAGAACCAAGTGATGTGCAGGCTAGTCTACTTATAAACCTGATCGGGCCCGAGGGGTACAACATTTTCTCAACGTGGAGGTTTGCTAAAGAAGAGGATCGCGACAATATTGCCAAGGTCATCGAGAAATTTAACGAATACTTCGGTACTAAGACAAACACAACTATAGTGCGATTTAAATTCTTTACGAGAAACCAAGAAAGTGGAGAATGTATTGACGAGTACGTGACGGCCTTGAGAATACTGAGTCAGCAGTGCGAGTTCGAACATTTGGAGGACGGTTTGCTGCGGGATCGTATCGTGTGCGGCGTGTTAGACGTCGCGGTCCGCGATAGATTGCTCAGGACGGAAGACCTGACCCTAGAAAAGGCAGTTAAGATATGTCAGGCGAAGGAGATATCTAACGACGAAGGCCGGCAAATAGAAGGGGTGAAAAGTGAACCCAAGATGTCAGTGGATGCAGTGTGGAGCGGCAGGCGACGCGGAAACCGATCTGGTCCCGGGCGTGGCGGGCCGGGCTCCGAACGCGGCACGCGACGCGGCGGCGGCGGCGGTTGGGCGGCGACCGCGCCGGGCGGCGGCGGCGGTTGGGCGGCGACTGCGCCGGGCGGCGGCGACGGTTGGGCGGTGACCGCGCCGGGCGGCGGCGGCGGCGGCACGTCGTGGCCGGCGGTGCGGGCCTGTGCTGCGTGCGGTGAGGTGCGCTGCGACTCTGACGCCCGTTGTCCGGCAAGACGGGTCAAGTGTTTTGTATGCGGCGGAAAGGGTCATTACAAGAAAATGTGTAGTGCGCGCAGACTAAATCGAGTGTACGAGTTGAAGCAGGAAAGCGACTCTGACGATGAGATGTACTACATATCGACAATTGAGTGTGTAGATGCAATTTGTGAGGCACGGGATTCCAAATGGTATGAGAAACTTATTTTATTATCTGAGGACAGTAAGTTAGAACATAATTTTAAGCTTGACAGTGGTTCCGACTTAAATGTAATATCAAAACAAAATTATGTTAGTATGGGCTTTTCTTTATCCCAAGTCACTAGTGACAACACTCGCGCGCAGTCATTTTGCGGTAATTACATACCAATAACCGGTTCAACCACAATTCATTGTATGCATAAAAACAAAGAATATAAATTAAAATTTTATATAGCGGAGAATGAGAGTCAAAGTCTGCTAGGTAAACACGCGTTGGAGCAATTAGGTCTTGTAAAAAGAGTGTATTCCGTTGATTTGCAATGTTATGATGATTTGTTCAGTGGATTGGGAAAACTGCCAGGTTATTATAAAATACCGTTAGATAGTAATGCGAACCCTTGCATCTGCCCGGTTAGAAAGATACCTCTCGGAGTGAGAGACCAGTTGCGGAAGGAGTTGTGTCGCATGGAAGACATGGGGGTCATTCGGAAGGTCACACACCCCACAGACTGGGTCAGTGGCATAGTTATCGCGGGAAAAAAAGACGGGAAACTTCGTGTTTGCTTAGACCCGCGGCCTTTGAATAGAGCTATACGCCGACAACATTACCCGTTGCCGACATTAACTGAGATAGCTACCAAACTAAAAGGTGCGCGGTATTTCAGTAAAATGGATGCGCGCTCAGGCTTCTGGATGATTCAGCTAGATGATGAAAGTGCTGACCTCTGTACTTTTGGCACTCCATTTGGAAGGTACCAGTACCTGCGGTTACCTTACGGTATTAACTCTGCATCTGAGGTATTTCATGCAAAGGTCAGACAGCTGCTCGAGGATCTCGAAGGTGTAGATTCCTTCGTGGACGACGTCATCGTATGGGGATCAACGATGGCGGAGCACGACGAGCGCTTAAAAAAGCTGCTAGAGCGGGCACGACAGGTAGGTTTTAAATTCAACCAAGATAAGTGTGAGTTTGGTGTCACAGAGGTCACCTACTTAGGACACACCTTCAGTGCAGATGGGATGAAAATAGATGAGGCTAAGCTTAAAGCTATAACAGACATGCCCAACCCAAACGACAGGCAATCATTAGAACGGTTCCTGGGCATGGTCAACTTTGTGAGTAAATTTATAGAAAATTACTCTGAAATAGTTGGTCCGTTACGAAATCTTCTGAAAAAAGACAGCGAATGGTGCTGGGGAGCAAACGAGGAGCGCGTGGTGGCGGTGCTGAAGCGTGCGCTGTGCCGCGCGCCGGTACTGGCGCTGTTCGACGCGCGCGCGCCCGCCGTGCTGTCCGTTGACGCGAGCGCGCACGCGCTGGGTGCCGTACTGCTGCAGGTCGGACGGCCAGTCGAGTTCGCCTCGCTCACGCTTACGGACACGCAGCGCCGTTACGCGCAAATCGAGAAAGAAATGCTCGCAATCGTGTTTGCCCTTGAGAGGTTTCATCAGTACGTATTTGGTAAGGCTGACATCACTGTGGAGACGGACCATAAGCCGCTGGAGCCGCTCTTTAATAAATCTCTTGACTCTGTGCCAGCTAGGCTCCAGCGAATGATGCTCCGTGTACAAAGGTATGACTTCAAGGTAATATACAAGCCAGGCAAATATATGTATGTAGCAGATGCTTTATCAAGGGCTCCGCTTGCGGATCAAATGACATGTAAGGTATCAGATGAAGTCGAGGAACAAACATGTTTTCTGTTAAGAAACGTACGGTTCAGCGAGGAAAAGTTGGATCTAGTCAGAGACTGCACTAGTAAAGATAAAGAATGTCAAGCAATAATAAAATACATAAAGTATGGATGGCCAAATAATAAATACGACACCGAAGAATGCGTACGAAACGCATGGAGCTACAGAGACTCGTTTGAGTATGCCGATGGAGTGATATTCAAAGATAATTTGGTATTCATACCAAACGGTCTTCGCAAAGAAATGGTATCTCGCGTGCATGAGGGCCACTTGGGCATCGACAACTGCAAGCGGCGCGCGCGAGAAGTAATGTTTTGGCCGGGCATGTCACGGGACGTGGAGCAAGCCGTGCGCCGGTGCCAAACGTGTGCGGAGCTCGTGGCGCGCCCACAGCGCGAACCTATGATTCCGCATGAGATACCAGCATTGCCGTGGTTTAAGGTAGGCTCAGATATCTTTGAACACAGAAGAAAATACTTTTTAATCCTAGTGGATTATTTCTCCAACTTTATAGAGGTGAATCCTATTTCAACGCCGTCATCAATAAATGTTATCGCAGCGCTAAAGGATCAATTTGCTCGACACGGAATACCGCACGAACTTATCTCGGACAATGGACCGGCTTACGCGTCAAAGGAGTTCAAAGAGTTCGTAGCCAAGTGGAACGTAAAACACTCGACCTCGTCTCCCAACTACCCACAGTCCAACGGGAAGAGTGAACGTGCGGTACGTACAATCAAAACATTGATAACCAAATCAATTAAAACCAAAGAAGACTTCTACTTGGGCCTACTAAATTATAGGTCAACGCCAAAAAACGGCATAGCTAGCCCTGCCCAGTTGTTAATGGGTCGCCGTTTAAATAGCCGGTTACCAATGCATGAGTCAAAGCTTTATCCAGAAAGGGACAATAATATTGACTACCGAAACATGCAAGCGCAGCAGAAAAAACGAAAAACGTTATACGACGCACGCACACGCCCTCTGCCGGAGTTAAAGGTGGGTGACAGAGTGATAGTGATGGACAACGCCGGCGCTGGTGGCCAGACGCGCCGAGCGGCCCTGGTCGCAGGCCGCGCACCCTATCCGCGCTCTTACTTCCTCACCGACGCTACGGGCAGGCGCATTAGAAGAAACCGGAGGCATTTAGCTAGGTTGCCCTCTTCACAGTCCTCAAGCACACACTCCGAAAATGAACAGCATGAAGACGGATTTGGGTCCTGCGAGGTGTCTGACTGTGACACAGCACCTGACGTGACTCCCCGTTCTGAAGCACCGACTGAACAACAGCGTGAGGTACGGGTAGCTGCAAGGGCAGCTAAAGAAAGGATTGCTAATTTGAATGCGCCCTAGGTAACGTAATATTTAATATATTGTACCTACTGTATGTAAACTGTCAAAAACTATTAACCGCCTTTATAAAAAAAAAGGGCATGTGGGCTATGTTAGACTTTAGTTATTATTTCACAATGTGGTGGTGGCTGTATTGTATTTATATAAGTTAAGATTTAAACTTTGTTTGCTTATTATTAGAAAGGGAATGATGTACTGTATTTAGACGTAATCATTATAGTTGTGGGTAGGCGGTGCTTGAGAAATAAATCAGTCTTCGTCCGACCGTCTTGTGTTTTACTACAATTGGTACATGCGTGGTTCGAACCCAGACCCTCATGATCGAGAAGCAAGGGTCAACCCCACTACGCCACCACCGCTTTTTTAGCGCCAAAGAAATTATTCTGACAATCACCCAGTTACACGATAAACAGGCACGGCCGCGTATCACAAAACTACAATTCGTAGCAACAACTACTTGTTAATTTGTCGGTTAATCGACTTTCCAATGTACTGTCGTAGTAAACCACGAATCGTAGTTCTACGCAGCAGGCCCCTGGTCACCTCATGATGTCGATGTGCGAGAACTCGCGCTTAAACCAGACGAGCAGCCAACGGAAGCAGAAGTACATATTGCCCGAGTCTTTGAGGGAGAGGTGGCGAGCCAGCTCGGGACTGGCGAACGTCAGCAGCTGCTGCAATTGAACCAGCTGCAGTTTCATGCCCGCCTGGTCCATGTCGAAATTAGACGCCTGCAGAGTGGTAAAAAGTTCATGAATAAAAATAAAAAAATCAATAAATAAACTCACGCCCGTTATCCCCGAGGGGGTAGGCAGAGGCACCACTCACTAGAACTGGGACCAGGTTTGGCCGAGTTTATTAGGGCCCAAGCGTGACAAGTGGCAAGCCTGTCGCCGTTAAAGTTCATGAAATAAGAATTAAATTAAAAATAATAGGATTTTTTTCTAAGTCTCTGTGCCGATTTTGGCATGGGAGTGAAGCCTGGTGGTTCGTGACTACCCCAAAATTCCCTAGGCCCACCCCGGATTGCCTAGGCCCACCCCAGTTTGCCTGGGCCCACCGCAGGTTGCCTACGCGGGCGCACCCCAGGGCCATGTTTCATAAAAACTACAATTCATGGTTTACTACGACAACTTGAAGTACATTACATAGCAGTCTTCTTACTTGAAAATCTGTGGGTTAATTGGCTCTGCAATGCACTGTTTGAATTGTCGAAATTGAAATCACACTGAATTGTCGAATTGTGTTTTTATGATACAGGCCCCAGGAAGTCACTGCTTACAGGCCGTCTGTACATTTAAGTTAAAAAATATATGATTGGTTAATTAATGATACAAAAAATTTGAAATGTTTAAAGCAAAAACACTCACAATTTTGTCCATAAATCCAACGAAGCACCAGAACGCATCAACTTCATTACCGAGCAGCAAAAGAAGCGGCGCCAGAATATCACTCATGCCCTGGACATATCCCAGGTCGAAGTTATACATCACATAGGTCATGAGAATATCCTGCAGCACAACCAAGTTGGGATTATTATCGCCGGCGAAGAACGGATGCGTCCTGTCCGTCCGATTTACGTCCTTCTCGACTAAACTCTTCCGGTCTCTGTACTCGGAGAATCGTGCCTCCTGTCCGTCTGTCATCGACCTCCACTGCAGCTTCATGGAGAAGTATTCCTCGGTCCTTTTCTTTTGCAGGTGGCGCAGCTCCGAATGTCTCATGCACCAAGGGTAGTAGTCGAGGAGGTACTTCCAAACCGATTTCCTTATGGAGTGTGCTACTCCCTGTAAGGAAAAAACATAAACATAACATTTACATATAGGCACATACATTGCTTCTGGCGCCACACTAGGATACCCTGTGTCATGGGAACCAGAAACAGCGACGTCACAAACATATAAACATCCAAGAACTGGAGTTTTAAAACAATTTAATGTCGGGTGGAGTTCAAACTAAGTGAAATATGCCTGATAATTTTACAGCATAGGGTGTTTGCTACCTAGTAATCTAAGTTCGGCAGTTCCTAAGTAATCTAAGGAACTGCGTATAATATTCAGGTGGCGAACACCGTGTTCTAAGCTATTGTCAGTAAGCGGAAATCTAATTTGCAATAGAGCTTTGTTTCGTAGCTTTTTTTAAATAAACATTTAGTTCAATGAAATTCTTGAATCGGTACATTAAATTTTAGGTGAGTAAATTAATAAATCAGCGCAAAACCTGAAAAACGTTCTTAACATAATAGTATCAATAACATGAACAGATTCTAAAACGAAGTTTAAAATTCTCTAATTTCATTTTATTATAACCTGCCCGTTTCATCCGAACGAACTACTATTATCACAGATTAATAAGCAGGAGGACAACAGATAGATTGTCACAATACAATAATTACGAGTTATACTTTTACGAAACGCTGCTGACCTGAACCGCGTATGAATTTAAAAAATTAACAAAAGTGTTTTAAACCTTTGCTTTGACGAATTGTTTTTAGATTTGGATTTTATTTATCAATAACATGTCATATGAATAATAATTATACCCCTCTAAATATAAGTTGCTTGACGCCGTCGACCTCTGTCACTCTGCCCTCGGTGTCTTGTATGCCGTCCCATTTTTCCGTGGACAAGGGCGCGCCCCTGAAAAAATAACAATTTGTAATATTAGCATTAATAAAGTACTGCATTTTGGAAGACTAACCAGACACAACTTGTAACATAAATGTTTCAACACTTGGCTTGGGGTCAGATTCTTGACATTCTATTTGGGTCACACAATAAACTATGATAACAAAGTTGCATAGACTTAGACATGTTAATAAAGTGATATTATTATGTATTTTTTCTCATTGTGCAATAAAGTGTAACAACAACAACAACAACTTAAGCCCGGGCTCAAAATTAAATTATTTATTTGACCTATCATATCACTGTGGTTTTGTGAATGTTTTATATTTGTGGTTTTTTTTTAATTTTTACATTCCCCTATCTTTCTCTAATTTAAACTTTTTGAAACCACGAGGCACATTACATAACCCATACAAACTGGATGGATACTTGGAATGCAAATGAATTGCATTCAAGTGGCATATCAATCTGATGCAGTTGATCTTGTGAGATAATATTGGATCATCATATTGAGGAAACTTCTGGAACCTTTGATTGCTTTATTATGATTATACTGAACAATACATCTAGATTTTTTTTTGAGGGCGACAGGCTTTCCACTTGTCACGTTTGGGACCTAATAAACTCGGCAAAACGTGGGCCCAGTTCTAGTGACTGGTGCCTCTGCCTACCCCTTCGGGGATAACGGGCGTGAGTTTACTTATTTATTTATTTTTATTTTATCTTAAGTAAACTTTGCAAACCTTGGTATACTGGGTCTTGGCGGCAAAGTCGGTTTCACGCTGACCACTTCATACTCATCACTTTTTGTCACAGTGGTTGCTTCCTCTAAGGCACTCATACTTTTCGTCAGCAAGTCCGCTACTTCCTCTGAAACATCACGCTTGCCATTGCCGTTTATACCCTCGTTGCCATAGTATACTGCAAAAGCAATAAGTTAAATGCAAATAAAATATATTAATTAATTAATTAACTGATGCAACACCAAATTAAAAGTCTTACTACACCAAAACAGTGGCACTATTTACTTCCTGTTTCTCATAAACTAATGATCTGTTTATAAGTTGCTAACAGCTGTCATCTGACCACATTTCATACAGAAAAAAAGACAGGGGTTAGTAAAACTGAGAATTTCAGTGTTGACATAGATATAAATGGTGTGATAACAACTATAGAACAACAGTTTCTAGAGATTTTACTTTAGTGTAGGCTAATAATCTACAAATGACAATTGAAGCTAAAATAATTTGCCTCACTGCAGAGCACAGACCTCAACGAAAAGCAGCACAATGGAATAATAAATATTGTCTAAAAGAAAGCTGAAAGCAGATGAATGAAATGTTTACTGTAATGGTAATACTACAGTTCCCTTTGCCTTTCTCAGATGTTTTGTTGTGTTCATTGAGTGCTCAGAAAGTGGACAAAAAAAGCAAACAAAGATTCACTTTTAAAATAAGCCGCCAAAACGCTACCTTGGGCAATATGGCGTCGCACAGGAATCTTGACGTCACTGGTCGGTAAACAAAACCAATGAACGTAGAACGACATGAATGACAGACGCCATTTTTACTGAGATATGACGTCATCATAGATTCGGCCAATCCAGGCTGATTTCGATTAAATAGCAACAGACACAAAATTATCAATTTGAAACATGGTTTTTGGGTTAAATGATGATCTTTTATTTAAAATGCCTTATAGCGGTTTTAAGACTCATAATCTATGCGGATTATATATAAATAATATGTACTATTATTTTCACACTGTCAAATAGCCTATTTGCTTCATCCAAATTAAAGGCAGATGTGAACCACGTAATATTGCTGTAAGACTTTTTTACAAACCTATATCAGTCAATTTCGAAAAAGCCTCCAAAGTGGTCTCATAGGGCCGTTGCTTGAAGTTTGACATGAGGTTCCACACCACGTCAGTTGTGTTTTCTGTGAAGATGTCCAATTCAGCAAACGATCGGTTCAAAGCTTGCGACTCAATGTTAGGCTCAATCACCATGTAAGTGTTTCTATCGTGGCGCGCCTTTGCTGTTTTAACATGGTTCTTTAGATATGCTACAAACACTTCTGCATTCCCATGTTGGAAGAAGAAAGTGGTCTGCCAAACACTTGGTTTAGTAGAGAATTGCATCTGTTGACTGTTCCGGGAGACACGGAATGACTTCAGCTCATCAATCGGTATCTTCACAATGCGTGCCCGAGCTGTCATGTAGTCTGATGTCAGATTACCACTGAGTGTTCGTTGACGACGGCCTGAAAGAATACTATGCTTGACCTTTGGATACTAGCAATATATGTACATGTCTCAGGTTGTAGTAAGTGATATTCTAGAATAGTTCTTAGACAAAACCATACAATAACATTAATGAGAGATGATACAGAATACTAGTGCAACCAAAAATAACATGAATTTGAAATGATTTCAGAAAATGTAAAAACATAGTTTAAAATAAACAACTGTACACATTATAAGTTGTAGTTTAAAACTATAGTACAGTGTTATATTAATCAGCATGCATACATACATACATACATAAACTCACACCTGGGTAGGCATTTTGTCACTTGCCACAATCCTAACAACCATTTTAAGCCTTATCAACATTAATTAGTTGCTGCATGGGTCCCGGGCACTCATGGATCTTGAGCTTCAAATGGACATTCATACTTTTGTATTAGATTTAAGGTGATTTGAGAAAAGATGGTCAGAGTGGAGTTTTTTCACTGCCTTTAACTCCATTACATTCGGCTCTTAACAGAATGTAAATTCTTTACATTGAAATAAATTTCTGATTTCATGTAGATCATTTTCACACTCTATAGCACAGTATTCCATAAAAAAAATAGGTGCCTAAACCTACCAATGGTGTTAACAACAGCCCATTCCTGATCTTGGGTATCAGAGTCAATGGTTATCAGGTCATTTGGCCTCCATTCAATGCACTTCATTCCACCAGGGGTCTCCACAATGCACAGCATGCCAATGGAGTTGAGGTCTGCGATTGGACGCCCAAGACAGGCCTTGAGTAGGACCCCATCTTGGGTAAATAAGTCCTGTGAATTGTAAATAAATGCCCACTGAATACTACAAACCTTACGTTTTTAGTAGCCAGATTTACGCCACTCTGTAGAAGTTTATTACTTAGAACACAAGTTGCAGCCAAAATCAGCAACACTTTAAAAAAGCCATAGTAGTACCGAGAAAGTTGATTTCTCCGATGCCATCGAGTGTACCTATCTAGTAAAAAATAGTTGATGATAACTTTATTATAAAACCTTTGCCCAAGCTGATAATACATCGGTACACACAAAACAGATTAGCTAAGAACCTTCCTTATTTAGGTACGAGGGGCGGCTGGAAAGTTATCTACCTAACATAGAAAGAAAAGACATAGGAAGCTAATATTTTTTTATTTTTCAATGTAGTCCCCTGCAACTGTAATACACTTATTACATATTTCAATAAGAGACATTAAACCGTCAAAAAAATATTTCTTGGATTGGTCGTCAAAATGATCATCCACAGCAGACTTCATTTCCTCATCAGTCAAAAATCTCCTTCCCCTTAGGCTTTTCTTCAAATTTCTAAAAAGGAAATAGTCATAGGGGGCCAAATCTGGACTATAGGGTGGATGGTTTAGTTCTGTGAAGCCGTTTTTGTCCAAGACCGACCTTGCATGGAAAGCTGTGTGGACCGGAGCATTGTCGTGCAAAATTAAAATTCCTTTACTGAGTTTGCCTCTTCGTTTTTCTTTGATGGCTTTTCGCAGTTGGTCGAGTAAACTAGCGTAGTAAGCGGCGTTCATCGTAGTATTTTTTGTTAAGTAATCTATCAAAAGAATCCCTTCTACATCCCAAAAAATTGTTGCCATAAGCTTGCCTGCTGATGGCCGAACCTTAAACTTGCGCGGTGGCTTCTCCCCTTTAAATTTCCACTGCAATGACTCCTGTTTGCTTTCGGGGTCCCATTGGCGAATCCAGGTTTCGTCGCAGGTTACTATTCCGGAGATAGTTTCTTCTTCTCTGTCTTTTACGAGGTCCAAAAATGCCTCACAACTTTCGACGCGTCGTTGTTTATCGAAGGGCGTCAGCATTCTGGGCACCCACCGGGCGCTCACCTTCGACATCCCCAAATGTTCGTAAATAATTACGTGAACACGTTCCTTACTAATCCCGAGATCCCTAGCGATCTCCCACTGCTTGACTCTCCGATCTGCGAGTATTTTTTTTTTCACTAGATCCACTGTGTCTTCTGTGACTGCAGAAACCGGCCGTCCGCTACGGGGATCGTCTTCCAAGCTCACACGGCCATGTTTAAATTGTTTAGACCAAAACTTTATTACAAAATCGGAAGGACATGAATCACTAAACACATTGGACATCCGTTGTTTGATTTGCGACGGAGTATTTCCCTCTTTTGTTAGGAATTTAATCACCGCACGCTGCTCAAGTTTAAGCATTTTATTATTTTCTTCCGACATGTTCACTATGTTAGTGTACTATTCGTAATGAAAACAATTAAAACAAATGAATGCTGTTATTTTCAAATAAGGAATGTATAAGTATTAAAACTTCATAGTGGCCAGTATCATTTTTGTAACTTTATTTAACAAAGTAGATTATATATCAGCCACCCCTCGTACCTATCCAAGTTTTGTCGTATACAACTGTGGGCGGTCAGAAACAACAGAAATGCGCAAGACTTAACTTTGATCATTAAAGAATGTGATGAGACGCGTATATACAAAGGCAAAATAGATAGCTCAAAGAAATAATAACATTAAGAGTAAAGATAATCGTATGATGCAAGGTCACGAAAAAACAAAGCGTAATAAAGTAAGTGAAAGAGAAACTTACTTTATATTGGTCAGGTATGTCTTCAACCGAGCTGGATGACATTTCGGCTATATTAGCGCTGGCTAAACTGTAATTATTAAAGAAATTACACCATAAGCACGACACTTTTTCATCAACAATCAACAAACAAACCCACCCAGTCAGTCAGTGCCCAAACCCATGCACAGTGTTGCCACCTCAGTTTTTGAAAAGGGGCAGTCGGACAAGCTAAAATAGCAAAAGAGGTGCTAAAAAGGGCTAAAAATAAAAACAAATGTAAAAGTTTTTTTTATATGAAACTTATTAAGTAGATACTTAAAAGTAACTTCAGAAAGCGCATTTTTTATTAAAATTGGGTTACCTATTTTAAAAATCTATCATAAAAATATCCGTCGGAATCTTCTTCCAAAATCGTAGGTATTATCTGCCGAAGAAGAAGTTGATGGCTGATTGACATCTGCGCCAAATGGAAAGAATATAATACCGAATTAGTGATTGTTTCATAACTTGTTTGTGCGAAGTTTTCCTAACGCTAGAAAAGGGCTAGATTGCTCTTTCGGGCTGACGAATGAAAAAACGAGTTCACCGACAGTAAAAAGTGCTAGAACTAGCCCGAAAAGGGCTAAGGTGGCAACACTGCCCATGCATGCAACAAACAAGAGTGTGACCAGATATAAATTGGTCATTATGCTAGCCACTTGGTCGAAATCTACTAAACTTTTCTTAAAACTGCAAAAATTCTGCTATTTTGAAAAATACAATGAAAGCCCTTATAAAATTAATTTATTTAAAAAAATGGTTTCTACATTCAGTTTCGTCGATATTTTTATATGAAGTAGCCAAATTTTGCGAACTACTTGTTTTATTGAAAATTTAAAACATTTACTATATTTATTGAAGCACAGTACCTTATTTGATGTATAGCTCAAGTTTTCAATTTATATAATGCTTGTAAACGCAAGCTATTAACAAAGACAGACAAAAGTCTGAGCAAAACCGTACTCTTTAATTTTTACTTTTTCTGGACAACAGTTTGTCCAGAAAAAGTAATACGTGACGTGTCCTTCATTCGGTCGATTCGAGTTGCGTGAAAATCTTAACCATAAGGAAACCTCCAAAATGGTCAGCTGTGTTGCCTACGTTACCTACTTAAACCATAGATTAGTAGATATGGTCGACCGATTTGCCTTTTATTTATTATAACAATTCTAATAAAATCCTTCTTTCTTTCTTTCTTCTTTCTAATTTCATTACAATCAGGAAACTTCTCAAAAAATAGCAAAAAGTTGCTAAATATTGCTAAGTGGCTAACACCGTCTACTTTGTAGCCAAATCTGTTGAAAATCTGATAGATGTAGCAAAAAGTGGCTAAACCGGGAAATCCCCATACTTGTTTTCACTTGGGCGTTGTATGTAGGTATGTATAGTACAAACAAATAGTCTACATTCAAACAACTCGCAAGTGTATGAGGATTGCCCCTCAAAGAAATATTACCAGTTTGAAAGAAAAATTTTACTACAAATGAAAAATGGTCGTTGCATACTTTTTTTTTCACAAACATCCAAGATAACAAGTTTTTTTTTTTAATTCTGCTAAAAACTTTTTTCCGTTTTTCCATTCTGCGACGTAATATGCTAAGCTGCAAATTGGAGGTCGTATTCTTCTAAAATTGCAGAAGTCTGCTAAATCTGGTCACACTGATTACTATAATGCACGACCTGATAATTACCGCCCAATAATGTACAGGCCGATAATTCATGCCCAAATAACACCAATTTATTAATAGTATGTGCATGAGCCGTTGATTGTGCATGAGCCAAATTCATATTATTATTTCTTTTTGTAGGATGGCTCAAAGGTCGTGTAACCAGGCCTTAAAAGCACAAAAAAAATGTTTTTGTAGGGATGTGACATTGTACATTAGAAATCGATTTTTCATTAATCGATTGTGTTTTTTAGCAAGAAAAATATACAATAAATTTTTCTTAAAAAATTATCGATTTTTTTTATCGATATTTTTTGTAATTTTTTCATTATTTTAAAATAATTGCCATAAATATTTTATTTATCATGGTTTTATAAATTAATAATAAACAACAGAAATAATAAACACAATTAAATTAATCAACATTGAAATTTCAACATAAATTAACAAAATTAAACTATTAAAAAAAAAACTGGCAATCCGTAAGCAATGAGTTGGAGATTAACAGCTTTGGGGCCATCCATAAATTACGTCACAGGAATTTCATGTTTTTTTTACCCTTCCCCCGTCTTTGCACGCCTGGTCACAAGTGTGAGATTCCACCCCACCCTAGTGTCACGCACGTCACATGTTTTGGAATTTTACATCTAGACATTATTTAATGAGCCGTTTTCAGAAGAAAATTAGTTCTTCTGAAAACGCCTCATTAAAACAGCAGTTCCGAAATAAGTCATAGAGTTAGGAACAGATAGTGTTGCAAATATTTTTGAGCCTTTCGTTAATAGTTAAAAGTTTGTGTTTTAACACATTGATTATGATAGATTTTGAAATGTGACGTAACGAAATTTAGAAATATCACACTTCATTGATCCCCTTTCTCTCCCTTAACATGTGACGTAATTTATGGATGGCCCTTATGTAACCGTTTGGATAATATTGTTTGATTAGCTGAATAATTAATGAAGTAAACTGTTTCAAAATCACAGAAGGGCTGCCATCGTAGACACACAGATGGAGATAATGTAATATTATCTCCATGTAGTGTTTACGAAAGTTTTAGTTCCGAGTAATCTTTGAAAGACCAGACTTAATGTCATGTAATTTTTTTATTTAAAATAATAATGAGCCGTTTTCAGAAGAACTAAAAAAAAAAAAATATGGCTGTCAAAGGAATGCAATTTTGGACCTCAGCCCAATAGCTATGTGTGATACGTCATAAAATAGGTCTCAGCGAGCTGAACAAAAGCTACTATTACGCCAACAGCCAAATGTTTGTCGTTTCGGAGTTATATTTTGTTGAAAATGTTAGTTTTTTTTCAATACTATATAACTCCGAAAGGACAAACATTTGGCTGTTGGCGTCATAGTAACTTTTGTTCAGCTCGCTGAGACCTATTTTATGACGTATCACACATGGCTATTGGGCTGAGGTCCAAAATTGCATTCCTTTGACAGCCATATTTTTTTTTTTAGTTCTTCTGAAAACGGCTCATTATTAGTCGATTATCTGTAATATTAAAATCACGTATAAAATTAGTGTTTACAAAAAAAAAATGATTTTCATCGACTATTTCCATAATCGATTTTTTTCACAACTCTACTTTTTAGTCTGTGTATATTTTAGTATTATCACTTTTTGGTCTGTGGTATATTTATTTTGTAATCGTCGTTTTTTGGAAACGTTGAACATTTAATTTATGACTGCCCATCTTTCAATGTACAAAGACTGATTTTCGCGACTGATTTGTTAGAAATAGGCAAAAGTGACTTTTTCTCCCGCCACCACCTCAAAGACTTGCTTAAAACTCCTGAATGCTATCCTATCGTGTATAAATTTGTGAAAAATACAGTGTCTAAAATATAAGTGTAAATAGAAAAAGTTTAACTATTTGTATTGAAATGTGAAGTGCATTATGACTTTATAAACTAAGATATGGCTTAAAGGTCTTGAAACCAAGCCAAAATTCTTTAAAAAAAAAAAAAAAGTAATCGTCGTTTCGTCGTTCGTACATATTTGTCGTACCTGTTTACCTACCTCGAATATTTACGTTGAACGAACGTCGTGATCATTCCCTGATACACTAAAGGCATATCGTATTGAATATTATCAAAGCTTCGATCATTCTATTTTAATTCGACATGACTAATCTCGATGTGAGTTTACTACATTCTTAGCTCGTTTTTCCTAAAGACAAGGTTTTTTTGTCCTTATCAACCCTCTGAATTTTCTTTTAGGCTAGCAATAGTAGCTCAGACAGCAGCTCTGGGTCCTCATCTGACTCCAGCAGCAGCGGCAGTTCGTCCTCAAGCTCCGGATCTGGGTCGAGTAGCTCTGACTCCGAGTCCTCCACGACTGACACCCCCGCGCTCCCGGCGCCGCCTGCCGGCTCCAAGTCTCCCGCTAAGCAGAACAACTCTGAGGAACCAAACCATCATACAAAAAAAAAGGAGGAAAAAGGCAGACGCCCCTCTGCTGTCGCAAAAATCTCGTCATCAAGCGAAGGTGAGGCTTCTAAACAGCCCGCACCAAAAACTGCACCCCCGCGACGACGGTCCTCTGCTAAACCAAAAGCCACGGCTAATGTCACAGCCAAACAAACCAAGACAGCGGGCCGTGCACCAGCAGAAAATAAGAGTAAAACTGTAGCCAAGTCTAGTTCTAAACCTTCGACAAATTCGAAAGCAGAAAGCCAAGCTCTCAAGAAAAAGAGCATTTTCTCACCAGACAACAGCTCTGAATCTGATTCAGAAGTGCAGAAAAGTAAGGGAAGCAATGGCTCGAAAGCCAGTGCACCAGTCAAAGGCAAGGGTCGACCTAGGAAACCTAGCAGAGACAACAAGGCAAAGCCTTCCGTCCCTAAAAAAGAAGAAATGCCTACAAAAGAAACTAATATAAAAAGAAGAAATGGTAGTACTGCAAATGGCCCACCACCCAAGAAGCCTGCAGATAAACACAGTGCCTCATCCTGTACATCCAGCCAGTCTTCGGCTGATTCAGACTCTGGAAATAGTGATAGTGAAGCTCAAACCCCCAAAAAACCAGAGCTAAAGACGGGCAAAACAAAACCTCCTTCAGTAGCAAATAAAACCAACCATATCAAGGTGAGTTACCTTTTATGCTTTTAAATTATGATTGAGTTTTAATTGGTAATTACCTTCTCTAGTAGACCATAAAATAGCTTTACCCTTGAAAATTACACAGTACCAACTGTGATTTAAGCTGTAGAATTTTTGGTGGGCCAATCAGCTCACCATAATGTTTTTTTTCTTTTCAAGTTCATAATGCAACTGATTAATCAGTTGTTCTTTAAAAAGTTGTAACGCAATTGATTAATCTGTTGTGTTATAATCTTCAAAAGAACAATTGAAAACCATTGTTATAAAAAGACATCTACAAGTTAATAGTGTCGATTTTTTGTTGTTGCATATTACAGTAGAGATTCATGTTTTAAAATTTCTGTGACTTTTTATCTGTGAGTAGAGTACATATTGGTTAGGTTAGGTTAGGTTTCAAAAACACAAAAGTTTCAGATTATCTAGACCTGAGATTTCCGCACTTATATTAAGATACAGGTGGTAACTAAGTCCAAATAATTATTGTTTATTTAGAGTGAATCGGTGGACAAGAGCAGCAACTCAAATGAGTCCACAACGGGCTCCATGCCTCGCAAGCTGACTCGCTCGCTGTCGGCGCGAGTGTCTCGCCTCGCCATGTCGCGGCCGGCCAACACCGACACGGAATCCGATGTCGAGGAGAAACACAATGACACCAAAAGGTTTGGTTGATACTATGGTAACTATCGCTCGTAGCCTGGGCTGCCTGAGTGATCTGAAACGATCACTAAGGTTAAGCAACATACGGCGCGTTCAGTCCATGGATGGGTCACCGTCTATGACTAACGCTAGTGGCATTTTTCCGAGCCGATAGGTGGCAGTCGTTAAGCCAAGTCAGAGGCCTTAGGGTGGCTTGAAAACTTCTGACAGTAAGACCAGCCACTAGTCTTACAAACCTCCACCAATCCGGACTTGGCCCCTGTGGTGGAGTATAGCCTATACCTTCCTCAGGGAAGAGACCCGTGCCCCTCGGTGGGGACATAATGGGTTGACGACGACAATGCTTACTATTGTAATTTATGTGCTATGTGGCTAGTTGCCCTAAAAAATGTAATTAGTCTGTCTTTTAGATTATTCAAAAATAAGGGACACGTATTTTTTTATTTGTAAATAAGACCAAAAATTACAAAGTTATAGCCCATTAAAGTTACGTGTGACGTCACGCCGTGCTGCATTTTTTAGCATGTGACGTCACACGTCACTTTTATGGGCTATATCTTTGTTATTTTTTGTTTAATCGAAAAAAGAAAAATACGTGTCCAATATTTTTCTATAATCTAAAATACGGACTAAATAGAATTTAATTATTTTGACCCTGGAAACTACCCTATTGTGCAATTTTTGGCCTATGGATTAAGAAGCCACATAGACACATATAACTGCTGTTTCTGGTTCCCACGACACAGGGTATCCTAGTGTGGGGCCAGAAGCAATGTATGTGCCTGTATGTAAATGTTAAATGTATAACAGAAATAAAAAGCAAAAATAAAAAAAATACAAAATAAACAACATCACACAACAAGTACGAGACATCAGCTATGTCCATGCTGCGGTAAAACGGCCTCAGGCTCAGTAATTACTGCGGGTTTATTGCCCACAGAACTGATTTTCCGCGAGAGCCTGTTATAGTGACCTAAATAAATAGACGCAAAATTACTAAATAATGAATTCAACTCTACACCATAACTTTTTCTTCCAAATATCCACCGAAATTGCCTTGCCAAGTTCACCTGCTTACTATTAATGTTTATTTTTCCAGCGTAGATGTAAAGAAAGGAAGGAAAGCGATAAAGTCGCCGTCGGCTCCGCTGATACCCCCGCCAGACCTGACCGAGCCGCGCGAGCGTCGGTGCCCGGTTCGCGGCTGCGACTCCCTCGGACATCTTGGTAATTTTTTTAGTGTATAATTAATATCTTTGTCCTCTCTTCCTCGGTTTGACGCAGCTTCCAGAATGTCTGGTGGTATACAATTACCACTATCCCCGCTTTCAGACATGTTTTTACACAAAAACTAATTTATTTTACAAACAGAACCAAACTTTGTTTATATTGAAAAGTTTTTTTTATTCTAAAATGTTGGCGCCAAGACGCAAACATCGAACGCGCATGCGTGTTGCGTCGCCGCGGACTCATTCATTAAAACCTTTTTTTTTTAAAGTAGAGGTTCAACCTTCTTGGTCCAGCTGGAGGTTGTATAGGTGTATCATTATGATTAATAGTAGATTAGTACAGCCAAGGGCTGTAAGGCATCAATCGCAGCCCGAGATATCTCGGGCGCTCGCTGCGTTCGTGCGCCTATAGTTCGAGGGTGCAATTGATGCTAACACCCGAGCTAACTACTCTGCTTTACATCTCGATTGTGAGGTAAGTAGAAAAAAACCGGCATTACAAGAATAAAACATTTACATACTCGTTTTTCTTTTTGCCACTTCATGAACTCGTCGTAAGTTTTCAAATATCTCTCTTTAGAACTTTCAGGCAAAATTTTGTTAATTGCTGCTTCAGCTTCCATTTTCATTGAATCGGGAGTGCAGCTTATATCTTCATCACTGGCAGAACTCATGTTTTTTTCCTAAAGCACGTAATTATAAAAAAAATCCCAAAAACAAACAATATTTAAAGTAAAAGTTTTCTATTCCCGCCTTTTTCATCTTTTTTTTTATTATTTTTTTCAAGAACGAAATTGAGCTTCGACGTTCGATATTTAAAATTGTTGACTATTATACTCATACGAAGACAAGGCTGAATAGGCGAAGCGACCTCTTTTGTCATTGGGCTGAATGCATGATGTCTATGCCAGTATGATGGTTAGATGTAAGGTGCATTTGTCTATACTTGAGTATTGCGGTAAACAACAATGGTGTACCAATAAAATTTGACACTCACGGGGTTGGGAAACAGTGAATGAGCTATTTGAGATTAGCAATATTTATTGGTGAATGAATGAATTGGGTTTTAGAAATGTTCATGTGTTGTTGTTACTTGGAGATACATGATAGATTATTATGTTAATAAAAAAATCAATCTTTAGCTTGCTATTAGCAGAAATAACATAAAAATTACCCACAATTTGAAATACCTACTACAAATTCAAAGGTAATGAACACCACCATATTCCATAGTGAAATAAAAAATGTAAAAGTAACATGTTAAATATTATTTCAAATTTTGTTTAGAAATTAATAAAATTAGCGACTTTTGACCCGATACTACTCAGTATACAAAAAAAAACACTATTAGGAGGTGTACTTCTGTGCCAGTCGATTCAGTCAGTCGCCAATTTGACACAGTTGAGATTCTCAATACAAGAGGCCAATTTTCTAGTCTAGTCCTAATTAACAAAGTTACGAAGTTAAAGAGGTTCACAAGGTTCAGTGGCGATGTAAGTGAAAATAAAATTATTCCTTCTTTTCTTAGACATTTTTACAAAGTGATTTTTAAATCTCTTCATCATCCCGATAGTGATTTTTAGGGCTCTTAACCGGAAAATGGGGCCAAATCACGAGTCTAGTCATAACTAGACAGCAATTCCTCTAAAAACCGGAGTTTTTGGCATGAATGCTAGTCCCAAGTCCTTGGCCCTAGGTTTTCGGTCATAGGACCTAAAAGTCTGTGTCAGATGTGCGTGTGCGTGGGCAGGTTAGTATTGCCATATCAAATTACAAAATAGATGGCGCGAGAAAAAAGTAATCTGTGAAAAAATATGGTAGACATTTATTCAACGGATATCTTTGCTGCAGCATAATACAAGGTGTCCCGTAAATCAACGTCAAGCCGGAACCAGGTGAAAAGGCAAGTCATAGTAGTTATCAGAAAAATATAAAAAAAAATAAAAATTTTTTTTATTATTATTTATTCAAGACATTTCACAAACATAATGAAAACTAAAATTAAAATTAAAAATGGGCAATTTTTAAGTTATTTTTTTTAAAGTCTCCTTTTCTTCCAAGCTGGAGCAGCTGGTTTTGAAATTTTGTTAACAGTTTGAAGAAGCATTATTCAAAGTTACAAAACAAAAAATATTGGAAAAAGGAAAGAGTGGTGGCAACAGGTTTTTTTTTTAAATGCCTATAACTTTTTTTCGTGCAATTTTTTTTTATTTTTTTTTTCTGATAACCACTATGACTTGCCTTTTCACCTGGTTCCGGCTTGACGTCGATTTACGGGACACCCTGTATATTCTTTTTTGTGTTTTTTTGAATTTCAAGTCATGATTTATAAGCGCATAAAGAGACGAAGAACACTAACGGTCTTATTAATAACTCTCTAAAAAATATTTTAAATGTGGTCCTTCTAATGTTAAAAAGGCTTAAAAAGGGTTTAAAGAGTTGTTATAACTATTATGATGAGTTATTAACCCATAAACGTTAAAAAGCGTTGATAGCAATCAACGCTTTTACATACGCTTTTTCATTCACTTCAAATTGTTCTTTCATTCACTTGCACCCATCCCTACAACAAAATATCAAAACTAATCTGTGTGTTTTGCTAACCTGTGTCCTGATTTTATACTGAATTGCAATTTTGGTTAAAAAAGACATATTTAAAGATATTTTTGAGCAGTTTTTGATTAATTAGATGCGTTAGTGTTTAAACTAGTGTTTAAAACTTATTGTGGTTATCTACGATGTGTGATGTCTTCGGAATGTTGTGATTTGTGCTCGAGTGAGGTTTGTTTACCGCAATACTCAAGTATAGACAAATGAACCTTATAGGTCAGTTAAGTAAAGCTGGCACGTTCAACACATTTACACGTTGCGCTTGTGTAGTGTCTGTGAATAGCGCGCGGCGTGACGTGTACTGCATGCGCATCATGAAAAGTCTGCCCGTCTCTCTTGCGCGCGGTCTAGCTTATGAGTGTGAAGGGGACAGTTATAGTTTTACTTTTACTACTGTTTATATATACAGCGTGATCTTTTTGGTATTCAACCGTATGTGCGTTTCAATGAGGGATTTTTCTGACAGCTAAGAAAAGTAGTTCCAAATGAGCCGCTTTCAGAAGAACTAAAAAAAAAACGAATGGCTGTCAAAGGAATGCAATTTTGGACCTCAGTCCAATAGCCATGTGTGATACATCATCGAATAGGTCTCAGCGAGCTGAATAAAAGTTACTAGAGTCTGACAAGCGATTCCTGGGACGCGATTTATTTCGAATTCTTCATATGGCCACACTCTGACTGTCAAACTTAAGTATTTCAGCTGCAAGTAGTACAGCCCAAACAGTTTGATACTCGTCCTAGATTTAAACAAGAACTTTTGTTTCTATTCAACATAATTTTACCTATGTTTTAGTATATACATACGAGTAATAATGTTTTAAAACAAACATCAATTATTTCTTGTTGTAAGGTCTGTCGGATGACGAAAATTTTAAACGTCAGATCGAAGACTTAGTCAAAGAACTCAAAGATGTTGGAGAAAAAAGATATGAATCAGATTTTGATTATGGTTCAGCATTAATAAATGTTTATAAGTTTATGTGGTGCATCTTTATTATCCCTGTTTTTGGTGGAGTGGAAATGTTGGTTTTGATGTAGTTAATGTTTTCGTTTTGCTTATATTTATTTATGTTTGGACAAAATTTATTGGAGACTCCAAAAAAGTATCAAGATGGTTTATGGCATATAGATGCAGGGTTATCAACTAAAAGATTTTTAAATTTCCCGCCAAAGGCTTGTGCCAGGACTCACTTGTCGCACTCTATGACGTCAACAGCCAAATGTTTGTCCTTTCGGAGTTATATTGTATTGAAAAAAAAACTAACATTTTCAATTTCAAAAAAATAACATGTATACATCACACATGGCTATTGGGCTGAGGTCCAAAACTGCATTCCTTTGACAGCCAGTCGTTTTTTTTTTCTTCTTAAAACGGCTCATTAGTCAGTAGATGGCATTTTTAAGAGAGGGTTTTTGTTTTTCTAATGGGAATTGCCAGTTTATTCTGTGGTCTTTCCTCTTTTCTTTTGGTTCTTGCATTTGATTGTGATTGGACTTCGAACAACTGCTACTGGTGCTAAAATCATGGAAAAAACGTTGAAGAAAAAGAAGAAGAATAGGAGAACAGAACATTCGCGTAACCACAATAGAAACCGAATGATGTTGCTCAGTTGATCACAGATTCCTTCCAGTTGATGAAATTACAGAACAGTAATAACGTTTTTATCTGTGGCAAGCAATTAGAAAAAAAGGTAGGGTAATTTATCCAGTAACTGACCACTGAGCGTCCGTTACCCTTTGTTACATAATTAAATTGTTGAGGATTTCTGGGATAATTATTTTCTGTTTTGGTAAAGATTTTCTTAGGTGAAATTATTTTTGTTCATGTGAAAATTTATTGAAATTTAAAACTATTTTGTGACCATTGATTCCACCTTGTTTTTAATACTTTTCGCTCGAATTTGCTAAAAATATGTTATAACAATTAATCCATATATTTGTATTTATTTATCTACAACGCACCTATCTTACTAAAACCTAACTCTAGTCTACACTTAAACTAGAGTCGCATTTTGAATCAAAATCATGTATTTTTAAACATTCTGTATAGTGAAATTGCATAAGTGTGAGTACTGTGAACGTGCCAGCTTTAGATATCAGACCTATACGCGAACTTTTTGAAAGAGTGAAGAGTTTTTTTTTAATTACTTACCGCCCTAGGGCTTTTCTAGCTACATTATTACCCTAGAGCGCTAATTGGTCACCTACAAGCCCCATTTGGGGGTAATAAGGACCTACTTACCGAATATGAGAGATGTAAAGTTATATTATGATACAGGTGTCCATACAAGACCTGTATCGTAATAAAACTTTTTTTTTTATTTTTGGCCTATGATGCGTAATGTTTGTCATAAGAGTTTTGTTTTCAGTTTTATAATCTTTGTATTATAGTATCAGAGTAGATAAAGTTATATTATGATACAGGTGTCCATACAAGACCTGTATCATAATAAAACTTTTTTTTTATATTTGGCCTACCTATGCGTAATGTTTGCCATAAGAGTTTTGTTTTCAGTTTTATAATCTCTGTATTATAGTATCAGAGTAGATAATAGTACATTGTTCACCGAGAGGAGAAAGTGACCGATTACCGTCGAGGGTGTCGTTTGAAGCCCGAGCCGTAGGCGAGGGCTTTAAAACACCTGAGATCGGGAATCGCAGTTTCTCTCGAGTGATACATAGTGCTTTATACTACACCTACAAGGATAATAAAAAACGAAATCTTTACTAATTGAAATTTATATTGAAATTGTTGCTAGTGGCCAGTGTCATTTTGCGAACTTGGAGATAAAAACTCACTGTAAAAACTTTTTGGCTTTTGATATTTAGGTTACCGGCGCATAGTCTTACCCAAAATTAAAAAAGAAAAACCACGTAAGAAATGGATTTTCATACACTTTTCTCTCCCAATCAGATGCGTTTTCTCCCCGCATATTTGTTCGATATGCAATGACGTACTTTCTACCGTAAATTTGATAAAGTATCAAGGTACTTTCCAAGCAGGTGTAGTATAAACTACTATTACTTTACTTTCTCCCTTTACTAATTGGAGGTGGGCGGCAGGAGAAGCACTTCACGTGGGACGCGTGCCCGCTGTACCATAACGTGACGGCGGCGTGGTGCGTGGCGATGGGCGAGGAGCGGCAGTCGGCCGCGGCCGCGCGCCGCCGCGCCGTGCTGGCCGTGCAGCAGCGGCCGCGCTCGCAGCCCTCCATCGAGCAGCGCGCCTACCAGCTCAAAGTCAAGGTCCGTTCGTCCAGCATTAAAATTGGGTAGTGGACAAAATGTCAAATATGTTACTTTTAAAACAGAACTTTGTATGAAAATACCGGTTTATGACGTCATATTTCAGAGCACTCTTTTTATGTTTCATCTATTTAAAAATTGTAATAACTAGTAATTGACTAAAAGATATACATTTTCCGAAGTATTTTGTAATTTTTGTTTTAATCGAGCATATCAAATAATTTATTGTTTGTCGTGTCAACTACCGTATTTAAAAATTACTTTGTTAAATTCCCCCAAAGTCCCACAAGCACCATGCGGTTAGTTAATGCACCGCCCTCCGTCCCACTTTTTCAAGACAAGAGACAGCTCAAAGTCAAGGTCCGCTCTTCCACTTGTTCTTCCTCGGTCCTTTGAATTCCAGGAGAGATAGGGCCTCAACCACAACCGCGCGCCTACCAGCTCAAAGTCAAGGTCCGTTCTTTTAATTTTTCTGCCGTCCTGTAACTTCTAGGGGAGATAGAGCCTCAAATATAACAGCGCGCCTACCAGCTCAAAGTCAAGGTCCGTTCTTCTAATTTTTTTGCGGTCTTTTAACTACTGGGAATGATAGGGCCTCAACCACAACAACGCGCCTATCATTTTTCTTCTTCCGTCCTTTAAATTCTAGGAGAGATAGGGCCTCAACAACAGCACGGTGCCTACCAGCTCAAAGTCAAGGTCCGTTCTTCCAGCATTCAATCAATCATCATCAACCAATCATGTCCCCACCGAGGGGCACGGGTCTCTTCCCTGAGGAAGGATAGGCCATACTCCACGGGGCCCAAGTCCGGATTGGTGGAGGCTTGTAAGACTAGTGGCTGGTCTTACTGTCAGAAGTTTCCAAGCCGCCCTAAGGCCTCTGACTTGGCTTAACGACTGCCATCTGTCGACGGCAGCCGGCACCAACTGCTTAACTTGCCTTGCGAAGCACGGAATCGCTCGGAAAAATGCCACTAGCGTTAGTCATAGACGGTGACCCATCCATGGACTGAACCTTAGCGATCGTTTAAGATCACTCAGGCAGCCCAGGCTACGAGCGATTCTTCCAGCATTAAAATTTAAAAATTACTTTGTTAAATTCCCCCAAAATCCCACAAGCACCATGCGGTTAGTTAATGCACCGCCCTCCCTCCCACTTTTTCAAGCAGAAGCAAGACACGAACACACCACCACCGACACCAATAATTGTGTGAGAAAAAGCGACACGTTTCGGATTTCCGCAAAGTAACGCCTGATTCCATACAATATCCGTTCTTCTACTTCTTCTGTGGTCCTTTAACGTCTAGGAGAGAGCCTCAACCGGTCCTTTGAATTCTAGGAGAGATAGGGCCTCAACCACAACCGCGCGCCTACCAGCTCAAAGTCAAGGTCCGTTCTTCTACTTTTTCTGCCGTCCTTTAACTTCTAGGGGAGATAGAGCCTCAACTACAACAGCGCGCCTACTAGCTCACAGTCAAGGTCTGCTCTTCGTCTTCTTCCTTTAACTTCTGGGGACGATAGGGCCTCAACTATAACAGCGCGCCTACCAGCTCAAAGTCAAGGTCCGTTCTTCTAATTTTTCTGCCGTCCTTTAACTTCTAGGGGAGATAGAGCCTCAACTATAACAGCGCGCCTACCAGCTCAAAGTCAAGGTCCGTACTTCTTCGCTTTTTCGATTTATAGGGCTGGTGGTGGTGGCAATTCTAATATTATACAAACATATTCTAATATAATACAAATTATAATACAAACAACACCCTGTTGTTTGTAAGATCATTAATAAAGCTAAAACAACTTAAACTTTAAGGCGCTCTCTTTTTTTTTTCACTAATAGTTATTGGTGCATTTTTGCGATCTGTAGCCTTCTAACTACAATAAGCAAACTGTTTGGGCTTCTACTGCTTCTCTGTAGTTCGTGATCGATGCAGAGTGAGGTCCATTGGCCTCCATCCTCCTAAGTTGCCCTTGCTGCCGAATTCACTTTCTGTCTGGCAGATTGATTATGTTGTGCCTCTTCAGTCGAGCATAGCAAGTGCTATTTTTTGTTATTAGGTTCGAAGCTAATTCGTTTGGATGACGGCTAAGCCGATCTTGATAGTTGTTACTATATTGTCGAATCTCCTCCATAACGGTGGGAATTTTTAGGTCTTCATACATGTGTTTATTGCTGATGTACTGAGGGATGTTCAGCATTGCCCTTAGAGTTTTAGTCTGGAATCGTTCAAGAATATCTATGCTAGACCTGCAAGCGGTTCCCCACAGCTGAATACCATAGGTCCAGATAGGCTTCAAGATTGATTTGTATAGTGTTATCTTGCATTCTCTCGATAGCTTGGACTTGGGACCTATGAGCCAATACATAGAGCGTACTTTAAGGTCTAGGTGTTTGCGTTTCGCTGTTATGTGTTTTTTCCACGTCATGCGCCTATCAAGGTGGATTCCCAGATAACGGGTTTCGTTGGATTGAGGTATTTGTTGACCATTGAGATACACTGGAGGGCACATTCCTTTTTTGAGGGTAAAAGTAACTTGTACCGATTTGGTCTCATTTGTCCTAATTCGCCATAATCTACACCAACCCTCCATAAGGTTTAGAGCTTCTTGCAAGTGGTGAGATGCGGTAGCGGGATCTTGATGGCTTGCTAGGTAGGCGGTGTCGTCAGCAAAGGTACCAGTTGTGACTTTATCGGTAGTTGGTAAATCGGCTGTGTAAAGTATGTAGAGCACGGGACCGAGTACGCTTCCTTGCGGGATTCCCGATTGTATTTCTTGAAGCGCGGAAATTTCTTCATCGTATTTTATTTCAAAGCATCTGTCAGTCAAGTAGGAGTCCAGGACGGGATAAATAGAGGGTGGCAATAGGCTTTTAAGCTTAAATTTGAGTCCTAGGTGCCATACCTTATCGAAAGCTTGAGTAATGTCGAGGAAAGTAGCTGAGCAGTACTCTTTTTTTTCTAATGAACTTGATATTTGATTTACCAGTCTGTGAACTTGTTCCGTTGTTGAGTGGTGTTCGCGAAATCCGAATTGGTGTTGGGGAATTATGTCGGTAAGACAGGGCCTCAGTCTGTAGAGAAGAATTTTTTCAAAGACCTTTGAGGCTACTGGGAGTAAACTTATAGGTCTGTATGAAGTCACCTCGTGCGCAGGTTTACCCTCTTTTGCTATTAGGATAATTTGTGCAACTTTCCACTGGCATGGGTATTTCCCTGTTCTTAGTATGGCATTCACAATGTTTGCAAAGAGAACGATTGCTTTCCTGGGAAGATTTTTCATAATGATTGGGCTAATAAGATCGTATCCTGGGGCTTTTTTCAAGTTTATCGAATTTATTATTTTCCGAACTTCAGCTGGAGTTGCGTGTTTGATTGGTAGAGACATTTGGTAAGGATTAAGCATGGCGTCCTCCAATTTTTCTAAATGAGCCGTTGCTTCTTCATCACTGGCTGGATAGGGTTTGAAGACTTGAGCTAGATGATCGGCAAATAGTTTGGCTTTTTCTTTTGAACTTCTTGCCCAGCTTTTATCTTGTTTTCTTAGTGGTGGTGTTGGCATTATGGGTTGCTTCAACATAGAAGTAGCCTTCCACAAGGAATGTTTTCCGTTGTTTTGAGGTCTTAGGTCTGCAAGGTATTTCTGGGTGGAATCGCTTTTAAGTTTAGCTATGAGCGATGTGAGGTGACGCGATGCTCTATTGAGAGCTCGTTTATCCTCTGGGTGTCTTGTAGAATGCCACTTTTTTCGTAGGTTTCTCCGCTCAAGGCGCTCTCTGAAAACAAAATTTTTACGTCTACAATGGCAAAGGTACCATTTTCTTCACAACTCATCTTTGACTATCTTTGCTGCCGCGATAGTACCTAATCACAATTTTTCACACACAGACCAGAAAAAAAAATGTACAATCTAAACTTTTTCTCTCCGGTTACTCCACCATGCACGCCAGCTACACTTGACGGCAACAGACGGATTCGAACTTGACGCACCCGCTGTGAATGCGCTGTAGAGTCAACCCCACATCACTTACATTTCGCTTTGACATTTCCTAGAGCACTCGCGTTCTTCCTTCCAGGACATGCGCTCAAAGTGGAAAGGCAGCCAAGAACTCCGCGAGAAGATCGCGGCAGCCGGTCCCAGCGCCGATGAGGTGACCGAAGAACGGGAGCCGATTCTCGAGGGCTTCGTCCCGGACTACGACTTGAAACTGTTCCGGGAGGCGCAGGCGCTGGCCGCCGTCAAGATAGAGGAGGAACTCGGAGATATACCCTCAGATAGGGGGACCAGGTACGCGCCCGAATAGAATACATACTTCCGCGTCTCGGAACTGCGTGAATTAAATCCGTACAAGAATTTTATGGAATCGAATATGAAATTGAAGTAAACCGTTCTTTCACAGTGCGAAATAGCATTAGGGGCCATCTGTAGATTAGCAAGTACATAATGAAGATATCTCCAACTGGCCTTAGATAAAGAGATTTTAACTGCCTCCAGATGTAGGGTGATGGGCAAGCTCACATTGGTAATGTCTTGAATTAGCTCCAATAAAAGGTAGAACTCTCCTCCGCCTGATATGTGATGATGAACAAGTTCACCACGGAAGAGTCTTAAACTATTCCAATATAAAATAGAACTCGCCTCCCCCAGATATGTGGTGATGAGCAAGTACATAATGAAGATGTCTCTAACTAGCTAAATATAAAACTGAACTCTCCTCCCCCCCAGATACTTGGTGATGGGCAAGTTTATGATGAAGGTGTCTTGAACTGCCCCAACACCAAACAGAACTCCCCCAATTACTACAGGCATATGCATCATTTATGTTTCCTAAACTGGCCCCAATATAAAATCGACCCGCCCCAGATACGTGGGCAAGTACATGATGAAGGTGTCTTCAACTGCCCCAATACCAAACAGAACTCCTCCCCCAGATATGTGGCTATAGGCATATGCATCATTAATGTTTTCTAAACTGGCCCCAATATAAAATCGGACCCCCCCCCCAGATACGTGGGCAAGTTCATGATGAAGGTGTCTTCAACTGCCCCAAAACAGAATTCCTCTCTCAGACATGTGGCTAAGGCAAATGCATGATTGATGTTTCTAAACTGGCCCCAATATAAAGTCGAACTCTCCCCCAGATACGTGGTGATGGGCAAGTTCATGATGGAAGTGTGGTACCAGTCGCCGTACCCGGGCGACGCGGCGCGCGTACCGCGGCTCTTCGTCTGCGAGTACTGCCTTAACCACCAGAAGTCTGGCACCGGGGCCAGTCGGCACGCCGCTAAGTGTGTCTGGCGGCATCCGCCCGGCGATGAGGTAAGTCGTACGGTTTTACGGTTTTAGGGTTCGGTACGCGAAGGGTGCCAAAGTTATAGGACCCTATTTCATTGCTCCCGCTTTCTGTCTGTCCGTTCGTCCTAGTTTTAAAGCGTTCTATCTTTGAAACCGTAATAGTTGGCCAGTTGAAATTTTCAGAGTATGGTAACTCCAAACTCCATACAAAAACGAGTTGTTTTTAGTTTATGCTCTGTCGTAAAATCGGTAATACATACAAGACAAGCATCAAACTTTGCCTGATTGTGGGACTTATCCTAACGACAAAATAATAAAAAACGCACTATCAATGCAATTAATATTAGTTCTATCACTGGACGCTAGATGGCGTTACTTGGAATTCAAAAACAAATACATAATTTTATTAATCCTAATCCTAATATTTAAGTGGTACAAAACCCTCGGTGCGCGAGTCCGACTCGCACTTAGCCTTTTTTTAGTACCGTTATCACAATAATGTTGTAGGTTGCCATCTGGGGCCTAAAGTCTGATTTTTAATTCCGTAGAATTCTGACAGTTATCATTTTTTGACATGTAAGAGATTAGAAACCTTTTTTGGCCGGGCACATTTTTCAATTTCAATACGAGTGTGAACATCTGAGTCTACACATTTAATTTGTTAGTGAATGTATCCATTTTAAAAAGTGTGGAGCTCCAAATCAAAAGAGAATTTAAGGCGAGTGACAATTGTGTCCCTTTTCACCACACAAACAGTAAAAAAATACAAGTAAAGAAAACATATTTTTATTAAAATATCTAATCATCATTAATACTAATATCACTAGCTTCATCATCGAATTATTAAGAGAGCTAACAGCGGCATACTTCACTTTTCTGAAAAGGTTTACGAAATCTTGAATTCGTAGGCAGTGATGCCAGCTAAAGAATAAAACAAAGTAATTAAAGTTAATTTGATATATTGTTTGTGATATTGAAATATTTTTTATTTTTGTATTAGGTCACTTGAGTAAGTGAATATTTAGATTAACCTTTTTGTTCATGGAATATAAAAAAATACGTAGCATTTTATTTTTTATTGCGCTCAAATGGGTCAAATTTGTCCCTTTTTCGGTGGAGAACTTTTTCAGTAGCAAACTTATGAAATGTCAGAATTCTACGGAATAAAAAATCAGAGTGTAATTATGCACACCAAAACGAGCGATTCCAACTATCAAATTGATTGCTCAAAATTTTGTGCGCGTAATGTAGGGGCAGGTCTAATTACCATGCCCCTTCTCCAGTGAGGGTGGGCCCGGCTCCTTTGCGAGTCGGGTCGACGTCGCCGGGGCGCCGCTGTAGCGTTCGCACTGTGGTCTACCACTTGCGAGATCCGGCGGCGCCCCATTGCACGAGCGACAGGACGGCCCCGGGGGTGTTTTAGGAGGTATGCCTCTCCTATTATTAGGAGAGGAGAGTCCGACACACGGCCGTCGCCCTCCCCCAAGGGTGGCGGTTATGGTGCACAAAGCATTTCACCCCGTTAACAAAAAAAAAAGTCTAATTACCATGCCGACGGTCGTGGGTTCGATTTCCGCTGAGGGCCGCCGTACATTTGTAAACATCAACAACAACAGTCTGGATGCATTGCCATGGTTGTAATAAATAATAAATCATTTCTATTCCAGCCGAAGTCATAAAGTCACATTTTTGTTATTAAATAACAAATTGAGTAACATTACGAATGACAAATAAATTAAATGCTCTGATTGTTTACCAGAGCACAGGGTATCTTAGGCACCCGACCAAGTGATTCTGTTGTGTGGTAGTTATTTTATTTAAATAACTTCCAATCACTAGTCCTGGCCTCTTATTACACAACATTTTATGGTATTCATTTTTTTATACCGCAGGCTTACCTACTGCTAACTGTGAAGGAAAACATCGTGGGGAAACCTGAGTGTCCGAGGTGTATAAGAAAAAACCCGGCCAAGTGTGAGTCGGACTCGCGCACGAAGGGTTCCGTACCATTATCTATAAAAACGGCAAAAAGTAACGTTTATTGTAGGGGAAGGGGGGGTCCCTTAAATATTTATTTTATTTCATTATTTATTTATAAATAAAATTTCTGTGAATATTTCAAGCGTCAACCTGTATCATTATCGAGCAAAAACGAGCAAAAAAATACTTTATATTATTCACTTTATAAATAAATAATTAAAATAAAATAAATATTTAAGGGGGTTACAGTAGGTATTTATTTTGTTCTGTTTTTTATTATTTATTGTTATAGCGTCACAGAAATACATCATCCGTGAAAATTTCAACTGTATAAGTATCACAATTCATGAGATACAGCCCGGTGACAGACGGCCGGACGGACGGACGGACAGCGGAGTCTCAGTAATAGAGTCCCTTCTACCCTTCGGGTTTGGCAGCCTAAAGGGTGTACCTACATTTATAATTTCCCATCACACTACACAGATTTCGCCTTAGGTTTCAGACATTCTGACATTTATTCCAATCTGATAAACACGTCACTCACACGCAAATTATCTGTAGGTCTACCGGAAGAGCAACCTAAGCGTGTGGCAGGTGGACGGCCGGAAGCACAAACAGTACTGCCAACAGTTGTGTCTTCTCGCGAAGTTCTTCCTCGATCACAAGACGCTCTACTACGACGTGGAGCCTTTCCTCTTCTACGTTATGACCGTGGTCGACGATGAGGGCTGCCACGTCGTCGGATACTTCAGCAAGGTAAGTGCTAATATTGCTGGTGATGACGTCAGGGTCGCAGTTCAGAGTGCTTATACTGAGTTTTTTCATTCACTTTGTATAGGAGTGACAAAGAGCGCCACCTAGTTGTCTCTTTGTCACTCCTATACAAATTGCAAACGCTCTCGCTATCGAAAGTGAAATGAAAAAACTCAGTATAAGCACTCTGGGTTAAAATTGTGTTGCCATCGACACGCTGAGAAGAAGTGTTATTAGTATTGTTCGACGACCGAGACGACGTCTGTGGCGCAGAGGTTAGCACATCTGCCTAGCATACGAGAGGTCCCGGGTTCGTTTACATGTTTGTGACGTCGCTGTTTCTGGTTCCCACGACACAGGGTATCCTGTTATGTTATGTTATGTTATGTTATGTTATGTTATGTTATGTTATGTTATGTTATGTTACGTTATGTTCGATTAGATTAGAACTCTTTATTGTACTGTACACACCAGAAAAACAAACGAATACAAGTTATGTTAGTATTGCTTATTATACAGAGATACAAGTGTTCAATAGTTATAGGAAATGCCATAATTTAAACTTTACAGAGTTTTAAAATACTGACCGTTGACCCGAACGGTATGGTTTCTGGGCACTAAAACACACCATACATATAATTTTAATGCTTCCAAAAAATTTCTTCGTGTATTCTTTTTTCGTGTATTTCTTCTAAAAAAGGCAAACGAAATTTTACTTTTGAAATAAGCCGCCAAAACGCTATCTTGGGCAATATGGCGTCGCACAGGAATTATGACGTCACTTCCCAGTAAACCAACCAATGAACGTAATGAATGACAGACGCCATTTTTACTGACATGTGACGTCATCATAGAATCGCCCAATCTAGGCCGTTTTCGATACAATGACCGCAGATACCTAATTATCAAATTAAATATTGTGGTTTTTTTACAAATAATAATAGTTTTTTCAGTTAAAGTGCCTTGAAGCTGTTTTAAGACTCATAATTTATACGAATTCGTATAAATAATACTGTTTTTTTCACACTGTCAAATAGCCTATTCTGTTGCGTGTAACCTGTAAAATTCCATCGGCTTCGTTTGGAATGTAGTTTGTGATTATTAAGAGTATCAGGAATATCCATCTTAGGTACAATGTTTGAGTTTTCGTTTTTTGTGTATGTGTGATTACAAGTCTTTTCAATCTATTTAACTCTTTTAGCTGACTGCCCACGTTTGGGCACGATGAGGACGATGAGTTTGGCACTTATGTATGTGCGATTCTGTTTCGATCGTAATTTTTTTTAAATAAATAATATCCTAATCTTTCTTTTATAATAATTGCTCGGATGTTCCAAATCAGCATAAAGACGTCAAAAGAACATTTTGAAATTCCTATCAGTTTTAAAGAAGTTTTCTACTTAGTCGCTAGGTGGCGCCATTTTAAATATAGGTACTGTTTAATTTAAGGTACTCATCAATAGATGGCGCGGTTTATCCGAAAATAAAATAAAAACTAAATAGGTACCGGAAAAAATTTTTACATCTCTCGTATTCGGTAAGTAGGTCCTTATTACCCCCAAATGGGGCTTGTAGGTGACCAATTAGCGCTCTAGGGTAATAATGTAGCTAGAAAAGCCCTAGGGCGGTAAGTAATTTAAAAAAAAAACTTCACTCTTTCAAGAAGTTCGCATACATCTAACCATCAATACTGGCAATAGACATCATGCATTCAGCCCAATGACAAAAGAGGTCGCTTCGCTGTTCAGCCTTGTCTTCGTATGAGTATAATAGTCATCAATTTTAAATATCGAACGGCGAAGCTCAATTTCGTTCTTGAAAAAAATAATAAAAAAACGATGAAAAAAGGCGGGAACAGAAAACTTTTACTTTAAATATTGTTTTGGGATTTTTTTATAATTACGTGCTAATTAGGAAGAAAACATGAGTTTGCATGCAAGCGATGAAGATATAAGCTGCACTCATGATTCAATGAAAATGGAAGCTGAAGCAGCAATTAACAATATTTTGCCTGCAAGTTCTAGAGATATTTGAAAACTTGCGACGAGTTCATGAAGTGGCGAAAAGAAAAACGAGTAGGTACCTAATTTATTTCTACTTACCTCACAATCGAGGTGTAAAGCAGAGTAGTTAGCTCGGGTGTAAGCATCAATTGCACCCTTGAACTATAGGCGCCCTCGCTGCGCTCGTGCGCCTAAATATCTCGGGCTGCAATTGATGCCTTACAGCCCTTAGCTACAAATGTACTATTTCACTCACGCGCTGGCGCGCGCTGCTTTTTATACCGTCCAACCACGTGCAGGTCTATTCTCCATTTACGAAAATGAATTTTCTCCTGCACAACGTTATCGTTTAAGGAATGATAACGTTAATTATAACGCTATTCTTAACTAGCTTTTAGTTTTGTTTGTTAGACGACCTTCACTCAGTCATCTCTTGTGACATTTTCGCAACCATTTTAGATGAGTCATCATCTTCATTTGCCACACACACGTTGTCACGTTATTTATCCGCTCACATCCTATAGATAGGTACTTCTCCTACCACATAAAATGTTTGTATTGCTTATATATGTTTCTGTTTTGTCAGTGTTTATAATTTGCTGTTACTTTGTGATTTCATTTGTTGCTATATGTACGTGTGTGTGTCCTATGGAAATAAATCTTTTATCTATCTATCTATCTATCTATCTTTTTTGTGCCGATTGGCGGTGAAGTGTTGTGGCGAGCTGTGCGACCTTTTATTTGAGCCCAGATCAGCTCAATCGCTTTGTACGGCAGTGGTGCGGAGAGATTCTGAGAACGCGATGATCTTTTTTTAAAGCCTGTTCATCAACTTCGTATCGTTAAAGGGACCGTTATTATTTTCGTTATTTTTGGTACGTCACTACAAAAAAAAATACGGTGGACATAACCTTGTGACAACGTAGTAAGGATTTTACGCACGAACAATAAATATTGATTTCTTCATATTTCATATTTAAATCACTGTGCAAAATATAACATTGATTGTAAGTTTACACAATGATAGTTTCAATGACAATTATTTGCTAGTAGGATACATAGGACTTGGAAATATTTCAATCAAAAATTTAACGCCACTTCAAGGTTACGTCGTCCGTTCCAACATGACCTGTCAGGATCGTATTCTCCCAGCGGCCGGACGGTATCAGTAGGAAAACCAGTGTGACCAAACTCATATACACAAATCAAACGCACACTATGAATGCCAAGCTGCCATTGGTAAATAAAGGCAATTCTGAACAGGTCTAATATATCACAAAAGTTCTAAATAAAATATGAACCATTTTGTTTATATAAACAATGATCAAAATCAAATGATAATGATGAAATTAAGTTTGACATACGATCTTTGTTTTGTAGTACCGCTACTCTACACTAGATGGAACTCCCGCCGCATCTGACCGTCTAGAAGCTTTATATTATAGGCCATAAAGTCTAAAATTGAAAAACTACTATCTGCTATGTTGCTACTCAGCTACGGATGGGACGTATTGCCAATTCTAGTAAGAACCTATCGAACCAAAATTACAAAATATTCTTCTAATATCTTTTATGATTATATTAGAAGAATATTTTGTAATTTTGGTTTTAATCGAGGATATCAAATAATTTATTGTTGGTCGTGTCAACTACCGAATTATCGATAGATTTTTATCATGTTGTGTCCCATCTGTAATTGAGTGGCATTCAAATGTTGACAGAAATTTTTAGAAAAAGTAAACAGATGTCGACGAAAATTGAACATTACATTCCAGTAAATAAAGGTGGTTTCACTTTCTCACTTTCGGATGGGTTTCCTTGTTCATGTCATTACAAATTTAATTAAAATACAATTTAAATACTATTCACCAATGAAATATCTGTGGCTGCAAGGAAAAGGGGCATGAGTCACATTTTTACTCAAAATGTCAATAATGCACATCCGAAAATATTCATAGTTCTCGTTAAGGAAAAAGGGCACAAGTGTCGACAGCTCAGTACATTCAAAATAACAAAGCAAAACAAAAATGAGGCATGAGTTTAGCCTGTGGTAACAAAAAAAAGCAGAAGTCGCCGATGTGACTCATGCCCCTTTTCCTTGCAGCCACAGATATTACAGCATAATTGGTATATTTTGGTCCCCAACTTTTATTTTTGCACTCTAACATAGGACAATAAGGCATTTTAGTAGAGTTTTCAACGTTGTTTTCTTTACTAGAAGCGCACGGCAACTGAGGTAAGAAAAACTGTCATAGACTACGCATAGGCAATACATTGCTAATGTGAGGCACGCGGGCACCGCCCACTTACGACTTCTACTCTTTTTTTATGTTCTGTGAATCTACTATTAATCAAAATAACTAGCCCCCCAACTGTTGAGCATTGCCTGCTAAGCAAGCGGGACCCAAATTCAACATAATAATTAATTCGTATTATGAATGCAGAACTTGGACGAAAAATGTTTTATTTTAATCGAAAGAGCTATGTTAAATGAAATTGCTATTAGGAATAAGGCCGATTGTACTGTTACCTTGTAAATATTTTATGTTTGTGTTTCTCCTCGTGTACAATAAAGAATATTCTTATCTTATCTTATGTTAATAAATAATAAAGATACACGCGGTGAATTTTTAATTTTTGAAGATTTTCTCGATGAATTTTCGGTGTTATTCGTCCAACCGAATCGAAATCGTTTTTTTTTCTGTATTCAGTTCTTTTTTTCTCTGTTTACTTTTCTTTACATTCAGTGAAAAGTGGCGGGACTAAGCTTTACTACTGCACCACACTAATCTTCAGTGCAAACGAAAGTTCAGTGCAATGTCAATTGATGTAATTTTCATTGCGTGGCAACAAACCGCCTTTGGCCCTTTCTGCACTGCTCCGGTCCGGCGTCGGAACCGGAATCAGTCATGAGAAAAATATTTCTGCCGGATTATGCTTCTCCACTTCATCCGATTATAATCGGCAATGGACGTGACGCAGTGCTCTATTAAAATTCCTCGGTTTTTCTATTCGAGGCAGGGGACGTTTTCCACACATTCTATTAATGTAAATAAAATACTATGAGAACATTTTCGGGTTGTATGCGCGGTGCAAAAACATGTATTGTTGTTGTTCGTCTATCACTTCGGCCCAGTAAAATACCGTTCCGATCTAGCAAATTATCGGACCTTTAAAAACCGGATGCCGGAGTAGAAAAGAAGCTTACTTAGTATTCTTGTGTGTTTCTAAATCGGACCGGTAATTAACGTTTGCCGGACCGGAGAAGTGGAGAAACGCCCTAAGGCTAGCGTTGTCATTTGCGTCAACTAAAAGCCGCAATTAATAACAAATCGCACGATCACGTAAAAGTTTTGCGTAACAGTTGTGATGGCGAAACCAGGAGGTAACCAATAATATTTTGAACTAAAACTTTTGTGAGCACTAGACATTATTTTTTATAATAATATTTAAACACTAACATATAACATTAATAACTTTAGAAAAAAGCATGACAGAACGTCACTTAAGTACTAACTTAGTAAATTCTCAATTCAGAAATGAGCCTTAAGTGTATTCTGAAAAAAATTAATAACCAATAATAATCAATTTCATACTTATTTACGTTATTATTTTTACGCTACTATAAAACGGAGCTATCTCTTATTTCGTTCAATCATCGCCGATGGTGTAGTAGTACTTTGAACTCACTATCTTGGTGTACGCTGAACGTCAAGTACCGCGTACGTACACTAGCGCATAGTAAACCCATTCACAGCCGTCAGCTGGCGGGTCGACGACCGTGCCAGACGCACCCCGAAACTCCCCCAGACTCCCCCACGTAGACACATGGCAAATTGGCAACGCATAGAAGTATTACCCGGGACATTTGGTCATAGTCCGTATAGTGCATAAAGACAAGCATCGCCAGAAACAAATAATAAATAATAAAAAAAACCGGCCAAGTGTGAGTCGAACTAGCGCACGAAGGGTTCCGTACCATTATGTATAAAAACGGCAAAAAAAAAAGTCACGTTTGTTGTATGGGAGCCCCCTTAAATATTTATTCTATTCTGTTTTATAGTGTATTTATCCGGACAGCGGTGTCTCAGTAATGGACCCTATTACTGAGACACCGCTGTCCGTCCATCCGTTTTACCCTTTGGGTACGGAACCCAAAAAAATATTTACGTAAAGAATTAACATTACTTATATCAACAACCATAGCCAGTCTCAACCATTTAGAGGGAGATAGGCGCTTGCATGGACTTTTGCGGAGTAGGCTGCAGCTGAAGGTAATTTTAAATGTTTTGGTTTCTTTTATAGAAATGAAATAGGTATAAAGAAAACTTGCTTCCGAGATTATTAATTCGGCGGACAAAATCACATAAGTTTAATGGCCTTAAAATTAGTTTTGTTCCTTACAACATACAAATAAATAGTAAGATCAATTCATTTTCAATTCAGACAACTGTCCGTTATGTCCTATAGTAAAAATACTCTAGCGTAATTTTATAACAGATTTTTTTCACTGCCGCAAAAATTAAAACCACAAAAGAAATTGTCCATTCCTGGCTTAGTGTGAACATTATGTTCATAAAATATGAATATAGTAAATAATCATTATTAATTGAGACATGAATATTGTATGTGTTCTTGTTATTACCATGATCACGGAATAAAAATACAGTTAATAAGTCAGTACGAACTTTTATTATTGGGATCCAAAATTATTCCCAGTACGAAATTGGTATATTCATTACCGATTTAAAAATGATTAATATATGTATATATTGAGGCCATACGTCTTTCTTATATCAAAGTAATAAGTAAAAATGCAAAAGTGTGGGAGATAATACCATACTTCAAGCCCTCTTTTATGCACAAAAAAATGCGGCAAAAAAAAATTGAAAAAAGAAACACTGTCCGAAATAGCCGTTTTTTCTCTTTGTATTCGTACAGTGTAAACTTTATTTTGAAGTATTTTAAATATTTTACGAACTGACTTGTGATAGTAGATCCCGATGCCGTGTTACTAACCTGTAACTTAACCTGGATTTTCTACGGACTCTGGACGATATGACGATATGATTCCTCTGACGACCCTGGCGCTTTAACGGAACCCGAACCTTCCGCTAACGTTGACACAAATCGACCTGTTTCTGCCAATACATTGATTCTGCTTCTAAATGGACTTTATATTTTGTTTATTATACACATAACCTACTAAACATATTATTTATTAATGATTAAATTGCCAGTTCACGTTTAGCCAAAACACCCTATAAAATGGTCACTGACCTTTGTGTTTTGGTCGTACTTTAGTCCGCCGTCATTAGAATTTTAGTATCAAATCTTCTCGATTGGAAATAAACTACCAGGAAACGTTTTAAACATTGTATTTTATTATCACAAAAATGTTAGATTGTGCTAGCGAGACAGCATGTCTGAAATCAAAAGGATAAAAGTTAAAACTAATCTTCTGTATTTTCTACAAAACAACAAAGTAAATGCACCGCTCTGTATACCTTGAGTACTGGAAATACAGTTTACAGTACGGACAAATTGTTTGAACGTAGACATTATGTCTGAAACCATAAATAAATTATATATACTCGTAGTCTATGAGTAATAGTGGGAAAATAACACTTAACGAAACAATCACATCGTTACATTATACATAAAAGTTAAATAAAATGCCGAGCTTAGTATTCACAGTAGTGTGACCAGAATAAAAAACTATTATTGTTAATATTAAAAACACCAGGTTTATTTAAACGCCTACTTTGTGTTATGCTCGTTTCTTTTACATGAAATAAATAAAGGTATTCAAGGTAATAAAAATTTGAGCACATTATATTCAATATTACGGTACTATCCGCGCACGATCAGAATAGGATAGAAGCATGTCAGAGTGAAGTGAATTCTATATTCGAATTCCGGGATTCCCGACATGGGCGGAAATCTCAGCATAATAATTTGGTTCCCGTAGAGAGGAAAAATTTATAGGTGTATCGCGCTCGGATTCCATCAGAATTGAACTAGTAGCATAAGGAAGCAAAAAATTATATTAAGAGAGAGAGAGAGAGAGAGAGACATTTATTTGCAGCCACAAAGCCACGAGTAAACCCAAGTAAAAAAAACCCAAAATCTCGAAAAATACTATTTTCAGCTCTAAGTTAGAAATTCGTAAAAGCCTAGTTTCTACTATCATTGCCTACAACGCAAAGCTACGAGTTTGTTTTTCGCGGCGGACACCACAGCAGCTACGCATTGAGTGCTACGAGCGCTACACATCCTGTAGGGTGCTTGCTACGATCACTCGTAGCGTGCTACGGCGTAGGTGGCAACGACCACAATAAAGGGTTTCTGAACTGCTACACTTTAAGCTCTCTCGCTCGCACATTGTAACATTTTTATGATTGTAATATATTGATGAATGTGGTCTAAGGGTTTGATAGATAAAATTACGGACATTCACAACATATTTTTCTTGTCTTGTGCCTAGTTTTTGATTGAGATAAATTTGTTCTAAAATTAGTAATTTTTGAAACATGTAGATTCGGTGATTAGATTGCCGAGTCCTTCCATCTGTCCCTATGTTTATCCTTAGGCCAGACACGATAGTATTCGAGGGCTGAAATTTGATAAGACGCCTACGAAACGATAAAATAAAAATTGTAACAAAAAATTGTACCGCCCTTCCACCAGAATTAAGGATGATTTTTCTCGTGTAGCCCGTGGCATTATTAGCGAAACTCCTAACGCTAGTCGCTGTCGAGTTAAGATTCTCGTTTATTTCGCAATAGTGCGAAGTTGTATAATACGTAATAATAAAATATCGAATATGTTATATTCCTATTCGGTGCTTGGAGAGTTTGGAGACTCCCTCCCCTGTCTGGCGTGAACGATTTTGCACAAATGCGTACTGTTTGATTTGGTGGCTTGAAGGGCGCAAAAATACTATTAAAACTTAATAGGTTATGAGATAAGCTGTAAACTAATAGTGTGTATACGAACTTTGCAATTTAAATAAAAGCTTCAAAAATTACGGACTGAAAATATGAGCTTCAATTCTGTGAGAGCATAAAAATATATATGTGCAACTCTTGCTAATTGTGAAAGAAAACATCGTAAGGAAATCTTGAGTGTCTGAGGTAGTCGAATACCTCAGCGATTAAATTTGCCAATCCGCACTAGGTACGCGTGGTATTTAAACCCAAACACTCCCTGAGAGCAAGCCTGTAACGGGGAATATATTCTACATTACTACCCGTCTCACTTTTCCTTCAGCAACTGTCCAATGTCGGTTGTCTGCAAGAAATTGCTTTAAGCAATAAGCCCGCCAATTGTACTGTATCTTTGGAAATGTTTTGTATTTGTTTTTCCTGGTACAATAATGAATATTCTTATCTTATCCTACGTTAACTCAGTCGCAGAACGCACAGCTAGCATAAATATGAAGATATGCACATATGTTCAACACGAAAATATTTAAAAGCAAAACACACATATACCTAAATAGTCTTGGGATTATGATACAAGCTCCAGAGGACATACCGCCAATTTAGCGCGGTGTTAATATTAGAATGTAGTGAGAAATGAAATGAAAAAAATCTTTATTTGAACGCCACGCAAGATTTGTTAAAGATAATAAATGAGTTTCTACTCATAAACTCTAACTTTGCTTACAATAAATAAATAAAACATAACAAAAATAATAATAATAAGTTAAATTATTAACTTTATTCCGGACACACTTACTTGATTTTTTGTCGAAAGAGTCCGACCAGGTTTCGCTCTGATTCGTAGAACTTAATCATGGTGAGCAGGGACGGAGCTCGCGTCGTCGGTGGCTCGTCTGTATTAAATGTAAAATCCAACCCTTAATCTCCACTCCGGTGACAATATCTCATCTCTCATTGTAAACAAGTGATTTAGATGTCGCGACCTCCGCACCAGACGTCTGAAGTCTGCGTCTAGACGGATGCTTGGAGGCACCTAGCTCGGTTTTACGGGCGGATTAAATAGTGAAACTTTTCAGTAGGTACGTTTTTGGCTGTATCCAGCTACGTGTTGTTATGGATTTGTGACTTATGAGTAGATCCCGTGTCGTGAGAATTGTGGAATGAAGCGACGCGATGGAGAAATGAAGAATTCCATTAGTTCTTGGAAAAAATACGCGACATTAAAAATTATAGATATCATGTAATTTTTATTGTTGTACAATAAGATGTTTTCTATCTCTATCTATCTACAATCTGTAAACCTTAGACTGTGAGTTGTGAGGCAGTGTTGACAAAATTTATGCCAGACAACAAAGACCTCGAAACGTAGGGTAACTATTATTTGGTCTGTGTCTGGTCTTTCCTCTCGAGTAGAGATTGTTCCATTTGTCTTCACTGGAAATCCTCATAAGTGGAGAAAAGTGGATTGTCCAGAAATCCCCACTGATCTTCTAGTGATTGCCTTTTGGGGGAATTATTAGATTAATTAAAATATCAAACAGTCTGTGGATTTTTTTTTTAACGATTTTTAGATTTTTCGTTAACAAATGCCATAGAAATTCAGTGCCAAATATTTGTTTATATAACAGGCAGCGTGGGTTTGTAGTTATTTGTCGACTTTTTCCCACTCTAGGAATTCGATACACGGATTTCTGGACAAACAAAACATTTTTCCCTCTGAAGGGGATTTCCAGTGTAATATGAAGATTATTCCAACATTAGACAAACAAATGACGACCTCTGTGGCGTAGCGGTTAGCGCATCTGCTTACCATGCGAGAGGTCCCGGGTTCGATCCCCGGCTGGAGAAAAAAAAAACTCCAGGTCTTGGATGTTTGCATGTTTGTGACGTCGCTGTTTCTGGTTCCCACGACACAGGGTATCCTAGTGTGGTGCCAGAAGCAATGTATGTGCTTGTGTGTAAATGTTTATGTTTATGTTTGAATGCTGAAGAAGAAAGAAGGTTAGCTTAGCTTGATGGCCAGCTTACAAATTTTAATTTTTAACAAATATCGAATTCTAATAGAGATTCCATTTACTGTCTCTAAAAAATAATAAGTGAAAACATATAAAAACATATCTAATATAATAATAATCTCATGTCATGTCTCAGTATTTACGTAATTTAGAATTTGTCATAAACAACAACTTGATCATAAATTTTGAGAAAATGTTTTAATATTTGTCTATCTATATATATAAAAGGAGAAGCTGACTGACTGACTGACTGACATATCAACGCAGGGCCTAAACTATAAGAGTTAGAAACTTGAAATTGTTGTTTTTACATACAGGCACATACATTGCTTCTGGTCCCACACTATAGTACATAGTATAGTTCTGGTATAGTACAGATGGTCCCATAGTCACCAAATCAGAATTTGACTATGGGAACGCGTTTTTTATGCCGACTTATGTATTTGCTGCCAGAAAACACAATTTGGCGGTATCAAATTATATTTCTACAAAACCTACATCGAATTCAAAGGTCATATTCGCACAAATTATTTCTCTGTTTCAGTGCTGTAGTATTTTAAAGTCGGTTTTTATTTTTTAATTAAAATTTTTACTTACTTCTCCTGTTGACCCTCGTTAGGGACATAGGCGTTTAAAAAAAGAATCTCCACTTCGCGATCTCGAGCAGCCACTTCGAGGTATTCTCATACCAGACAAATATTTTCGCCCCCATTGTCACTGAACGGCGCGGCGTCCGGTAGTATTTGGACGCTCCAAAAATATATTTATGAAATAAAACCTATTGTTTTCAGTCTTGATAACCAGTATGGTATCCTTAAGATAGAGCGTCAGTATTTTGCCAGCATGTAGAGCTTTCAAAATTCAGTTAGACATTTACGGTGCCTCGGATTTTAACGAACTAACTACTTTGATAAATTCAAATAGCAGTTCCCTGTTCAAAATTCTAATGTTATAACACTCGCAGTGCTTAACAAAAAATAATGTGCGATAATAGAGTACCTATATGCTACCTGTCCATCACGTAGGGCTCGAAACGTGTAGCCAAAGTGGACATTAATTATGTCACTGAAACGTATCGATTTTACTAACGTGTAGACGGTCTGTTGGGTCGTAAATCCCGTGACGAATGGTGGGATGGGATGTGTCCTTTCAGCAGACGAGGTCGACGTCCCGGCGCGATGCAATGCTGTGTTTATAAACCAAATCTCATGTCGCATGTTCCCGACTGAGATATTTTTAGCTTAGCCTTTAGAGAGTCTGCTGTGAGCTTACGCGTGGTAGCTGGGAAATGCCACGGAAATTATAGATTTTCGCACGTTTGTCGGAACTTCCTGTCCGTGGTCTCCACTTGAAAACCTTATCACTCTCTCGATTCTTCTGCATTTGTGACGAGATAATAAGGCTAACCCCATGTTTTTCGTACACTAACACGCTGTTAATCTACTGTTAACAGCTGTCAGTTGACCAAAGTGGACGCTAAAAAATCAGTTAACAGTAGATTCCCAAATTGTTAGCGTACGAAAAACCGGGGGTATATCTTACTGTGCCAAAAGTATAACATAAAATTAACTCACGCATGTAGTCCGGAGGCGTAGGCAGTAGATGAGATACTGCCACTAACATTTTGCCCTTATAAGTCGCGCATATTAAATAGGCATCTCGCTGGAAGAAGATTGAATTACGCCAGACGCCTAGTTGAGTAGCAAGGACTAAACCATTGGAATGCGATTAGTTATTAGACTACCAATAGTGTAAATGAACCTATTATCGCATATTAGGGAGTCGCCCCCGGGACAGTAAATGAGTGGCGATCAAGAACCGTACGGTTTGAATCCGATCGTTCGGATTCGAATGGAGACCGCAAAAGATGTCGTAATGGGGAAAATACCTATACCCAGCAGTGGGCAGAGGTGCGATGATGATGATGATGATGATGATGAAGCACGTGTTGGTGTGCCGTCAGGTGGTTTTGGGTCTTAAGTTACTGACCTTCTTGGAACCTAAAAACATTCATATTTTATTGAGTTTAAAGTCTCTTAAAAGTTCTAAAGTCTCATGCCATAGCAGCTACGCCGCGACGTGCTCCCAACCACCGAAATAACATTATTCCGTACCGCGAACCCGGAAGCTTGTTAGTAAAACGTATTATTCCAATCAAGTTACCTGGCTGCGAACATAATTAATTTATCTAACAGTTAGCAGTGTAAATAGGAACCGGTAGAGAGCTCCGATAGTTTTCAAGCTATTTTTACTACTTAGTAGGTAACGAGGTCGTAATACCTCGTCTACAAACCTGTTTATTAGTTTAGTTTATCTTTAGGCTATTTACTTTTAAATCTATCGATTCCGTTTTCAATTTGAAATTCAAATTTTTGTCTTCTGTTCGTATTTATTCTTTTATTCACTTTATTTGTCATTCCATCGCCAGGGTAATTTCGATCTCCCACCTTGAAGTTAGACACAACGTAAGCCTTACAGAGCTGCCTGTGTTCTATCTATCGTGCGACGGAAGTCAAAGCTAATCGCGACCATACATGGTTCATGGCGTTGGCATGACAAAATAAATACAAGTGTTTTAGCTCTTCGTCAAAAGCGGTTTCAGTTCATTACACGCTTTCATTCACGCGTTTGTTAGTATGATGATTAGTGAATGGCCTCGATTCTATTAGTGCATTAATGCACGGTCAGGTCACGTGATGTGTTTTTTTTTCATAACATTGACGCCTAGAAGGTTTGTGTGCGTAGAGCGGCAAGCGGCGGCAATGAAACTAAATCGCCACGTTCATGCAGTTGTCATGGTAGTACATTGCATTAACAGAATCAATCAAAATCCCATCAGGCCTTTAAAAAAAGGATTATGGAACTAGTTGGGTATGTATAGTGTAGCTGGTGATTGAGTTCGCCTTTTTGTGTGTTTAATATTTTGTAAAAATATTTATTTTATTCTGTTTTTAGTATTCGTTGTTATAGCGGCAACAGAAATACATTATCTGTGAAAACTTTAACAGTCTAGCTGTCACGGTTCAATACAGCCTGGTGACAAACGGACAGACAGTGGAATCTTAGTAACCCTTTGGGTACGGAACCCTCAAAACAACTTACAGTTGTCCGTAGTAAATTAAAAAGTAAAATATATTTATTCCAGTAAAAGTGATTGGCAGTATACAATGTCTGGTGGGCCACACACTAAGTAAATCCTGTAACGTAGGCTCACGATTGATTAACAGATTGTTAGCTTTCGAGAAACAGCGGATAAATCTAAGAATCTGAGAGCTCTCCAAACCTTAACAACACCAACAGTCCCCATTCATCTCGGCCACTAATGCTGGTGTCTTTTGTCCAACAGGAGAAAAACTCGTTTCTAAATTACAACGTGTCGTGCATACTGACGCTGCCGCCGTACCAGCGACAGGGCTACGGGAGATTACTCATCGATTTCAGTAAGTACCTCTGTACTTTTGTCGCATATTTATTTCCATTATAAAATACGTTTCGCTAGGTCTTAGAGCTCCATCGTGCACTCTATTTTTTTTTTGCGCGTCCGTGTGTTTTTATATGACCGACATGACCGTGCATGTAAAAAGAGAAGAAAACAGTATTTTATTACTATAATTCTCACGTAACTTACAAGGGTTGGTCGTATTTGTACGATTTTTCGCTAATTCCACGCGAGTACGATCGAAACATCGAAATCATAAGGAGAACATACGATTTTTTTCAATAATTTCATTTAGACCTTTTTCAATATCTTTATTTCTTTATTTGGTCATTTTTAAATATGGCAGGTCTAATAAGCTTGTCATACTCAAATGCTGATTGCGAAAGAATGTTTTCGCGGAAAATTTAATACAAACTAAATTACAAAACAGCTTAACCAACGAAACTAGTCAATGGGATCATACTGGCAAAAACAACCAATCAGAACCACCGAAAACTGCACTGGTGTCTATCTTGGTCTGTGGACAATAAAAATACATAATAATATGGTGGTGATTGAAAAAGTTTGTAAGAGAGGCGGCTGCTGCTACACTAAACGAGTTCAGGAAACATATCGTCCTCGAAGTCGTATCCTTCCTCGAAGATGTTCGGTTAGGTAAATTCTAGCTACTGGTTCATGCTCAGATTTTCAGTGCTAGTACACATCTTGTCTTCTAGGACTTTTGTGGTGCAATATGCTAATCAGTAATTTCTCTTACGCTGTTTGCGATGTATGTAACTATGTAGGTAGTTTGTTTTAATGGGAACTGTTATTACCCAGCCTCGCATCCGTACGTCAAGGAAAACACACGTATCAAAGTATTACCGAAAAAAAAAATTGCCGTTTTATTTATCTCACTTTCTACCTTTAATTGTTTGTGTCAGGAACCAAAGGGATTTTCGTCATGCATTCGCTATTATTTTATATACATTGAAAGTTGACATTTATCAGTAAACCCGCTTGTAATGCCCATTTGTTGATATTCATTTGTAAAATTACTCTAAATTGTTAACATTGTATCGTAATTTCTCAACTGGACTGGATCGAACATGACTGGATATTTTATATTCCCCAGGAGGACTAAGCATTGTTTGTTACACCTCAATTAAAGGTTCTTTATTTAATTTAGTAACAGTATGTTTACTGTTTAAAACTGTCAATTAAATAAAGAACTTTTGAAACTGAATTAAAGGTTTACCAAGAAACGCTTCATAGAGTCGACAATCATGTCGATTTTCTACATTTTTTTTATTTTATCGCCAGCGTTGAGTGTGTTTAGGAACTGATTAACTTTATTCCGGATACACTTACTTTTTGTCGGAAGAGTCCGACCAGGTTTCGCTCTGATTCACACAGCTTAATCATGACGAGCAGAGACGGCGCGGCGCTCGCGTCATAGGTTCCTCGTCTCTAACTGCAGGCGATCGCTTATATAAAACTTTAAAAATAATGTCGTGTGCTTACGAAATTTTTGTTTACAAAATGTCCACCAATTTCGCAATCTTAAAATGGTGAGGAGTTCATTAAAATGTTACAGTCTCTCCAATCCACCAGCCCTTATTCATCCACTGCTGGACAAATCCTCCCCAAGGCACGCTAATTCTTTCCGTCTTCGGCCATACCCATCTAGTCGTCTGCAGTCTGGGTCGGAAGTTCGGTTTAATTGAAATTTAAATTGACATTGTTGAAATATTGTAAAGCCTGATCTTCAGTATCAATAATTTTAAAACGGAATTTTGTATGAAAATACTTGCTTGTGACGTCACATTTCAGAGCACTCTTTTTATGATTCATCTATTTAAAAATTGTAATAACTAGTAAATGATTAAAAGAAATACATTTTCCGAATAATTTTGTAACTTTCGTTTTAATCGAGCATCTCAAATAATTTGTTGTTGATAGTGTCAAATACCGTATTCTTCCCTCCCGAATTTATACTTGTTCAATTTCTTCAGTCAACTTTGTTTTGGGCGGAGCCAGAAATTCCGCAAAAATTTCCACACATCATATTGAGCAACGATATCTAGTATCCGGACGAAGAACTATGCGGCTCATCTCCATGTAGAAACCAAAAAAAACTTCCTGCCTTTTCAAGCCCTAAATCCTGTCTAGCTTCAAGTTCTTCAAGTCTTTTCTTTCAAAGGTTGCAACATAGATCCAAGACTGCTTATAATTCCAAAATTATCTGGCTGTAGATGACGTGTGAAGGGCACGATTTTGATCTTAAATAATCCTTACAAAGTTATAAGAGGTTAGAGACAAATTAAATAAGAAAATTACCAGTGCAAAAAAGCCCGTGCACGCGAAGTACCCGTCGGCCGCACGTGCTCCGGCGTTTGTTTTGCTAGTACCTACTTATTTTAGGCTCTAACCCTAACTGTATGCAAGGTTTATTTTATTCTGTATCGTTGCTTTAGTTCGTTTAATATGCGTAGTTCTTAATTGGGATTTGGATTCACCCAGCGTTCTGCTTGATTACGTCTCCGAGCCGAGCGTTGATTTTGAGTATTGTGACTGTTTTTTATTTTACAAAAAGTAACTGGAATGCGCCTGTGCACTGGACGACTGAAGTCTATAATTCTGCCGTCATAATAAAAAAGGCCATAACTTGATTTTGAGCAAATTTGTGAAAAACTAAATTTCAAGCATGTCTGATAACTTTTCGTCGATGATTGCTATTTGAAAAAATACAAGAAAAAAAGTTTACATATTTCATAAGCTATTTGCTTAAATTTAAGTGTCATTTTTATTCAAATACAGTTTACTTTTTCTCACTAGTAAATATTGAAGTTATGGCCTTTCTTCCTATGACGACAGAATTATGTATAAGTTGTATAACTTTCTGTGCAGACAACTGTACGATAAATTCTACCAATACAGCGTATAATTAGTGAAACGCCACTGTCTACGTATTCCAAACTCATTATTTCCTCCGCTGTCGTCTTACAGTTCACTTGGCAGATCTGTCGTTTGACTATTGTAAACATTATTATTATCCAAAAAGTAACTGGAAAGCGCGTGTGCACTGAACGTGAGCAGTTTATGTGTAAAAGTTTATGTGCTGACAACTGAACGATAAATTGTACCCATACAGCGTATAATTAGTGGAACGCCACTGTCTACATATTCTGAACTCGTTAATTCCTCCGCTGTCGCCTTACAGTCGTCTTGGGACACCTGTTGTTTTGACTACTTTGACCAAAATGTGTTTTTTCATTTTCCCAAACATAATGTGTCGTTTCAGCAATGAACATTCACCTACGTTTTGTTCCGCGACATTTTGAATGTTGCGGTCGCACCGCACCTTCATTGTTGTTTTTGTCATCAATTCGTCGGAGCGAGCCTTCCGCCTACTCGGTTTCGGGCGCGCGAGGGTTTGTTTAGTGAGCCGCGCGGTGGTGCGTGGGGTCGCGGCAGCGGGGCCGTCGACCTCGATCGATGCGCTGCAGTATGGATCCGTCTGCCGTCTAGACTCCGCCGCCTCCCGGCCGGGGGTGGCCGGCTGCAGCCCCACCAGACGCGGAGACGTTAGCCCGGCCACTCTCGTGCCTCTAATTAATTGATCAATCGCGGTGTATCATGAGTCTCAACGGTGACAGATTTGCCCTTGGCAAGAAACCCTAAGATGTCCATGGGGCAATCCTTATGATCTGAGCTAAGTCTATAGGTTATGGTTCTAGAAAAATCTCGGAGGTACCCCATAAGTTTCTTTTCTCCAAGAGTAAACCTATCACCATCGAGGTTCATTTTCCACTGGAGTTGAAGCGGCTGAGGTCTAGTGGAGAATTAAACCAAGAATCTCGGTGATTATCTTAACTTTTGGAATCTCTCCTCGGTCAACCCTGTGAGGTAAATAGAAAGAAAATGCTACAATTACGTAGGTGTCTTGATAATGGGGATCTTCTAAGATCCGAAGATAATAGCGTAGATGTCCTAGGTGTTAGTAAAGATAGGTAGAGTTCCCTATTATCAAAACTCCAGGATTATTCCTCCATCATTCTGTTGTTCTCGAATCTTTCTAGAATCTTTCGTTGTTTGATATCGATACGAAATTGTATTACGGCTTTTTAATCGGCTTGTTAACGTGTGGATCCATTGCTTTGTTCCGATTGGTGAAAAGGGCCCTGCTGGATATGCGGACATGAATTTAATGCCATCTAAGTTCGTTCATATTTTCTAAAGTTCTTGACAGGTGGTTTTCTGTGTTTTCAGAAAACATTGATAATAAAGAAAGAAGAATAATTAACATAACATCCACACATCAAAATCAATTCGTTCTTATCCTAAACTCGAATATAAAAAAGCACCAAAACTAAGGCCATTTGCACAAATTAAAGTCATCGACTCCCAGTGGGAATCGAATTCACGAGCTCTGGCATGTAAGTCAGACCTGTTCCCGGTAGAGTCGCTAGACTGACGAGGCAGTCAAATTAAATCAAAATCGGAGCAGCAGTCCCTCCAGACAAGATACGTAATCAAAATAAGGCGATTAGGATCAAACAGATTTGTTCTCCCTGTCTAGCAAAAAAAAACATAATTTTTGCGCAAGACTTGTATTGCAGTTCATTGCAGAGAATGCTTCCTGTGTAACTTATAAAAACCGCATCAGAGCGCTTGTTAAACCTACATAATAACATTCGCCACGGAAAGCTCTTCCCAGTCATGCAAGTCTTATTGCTATGTTTTCTTAATAGTCTCGCGAGCGGCTAGAAAAACCTATACCGTACATATCATAGAAGAGAACACCATAACGATTAACTATGGGCATTAATTAAGTTTCTTCAAGAGTCGGTCACGGTATAGTTCGGGCGCGCGGAAAAAGTTAAGTTATTGTAAATAGTTACGGGTAACGTACTCGGGCCGCAATCATGCGAGCCCGCGCAGCGCCGAGGCGGAGCAGGCAGCAACAAGTTACGAGGCTATTTAAACCCTAGTTAGACCTGAGATTTTCGAACTTATCCCCATAGTCCAGAGGTATGTGAACACCTCAGACATTAGGATTTCCCCACGACGTTTTCCTTCATAGTAGCGAGCGGAATTGCTTCTACAAATTCACAATTTTACGCGATTTAGAAAACAAAGACAGTGGTGTATGCCGGGATTCAATCCCAAGACTTCTAACTAGAAGTTCTACCCATACTACGCGATAAACAGCCGAGAATCAGCCCACTGCATACTTACATTGAATCGCTCGTAGGTCCGGCGGCCTGAGTGATCTTAAACGATCACGATTGTTAAGCAACATTGGGCGCGTTCAGTGCATGGATGGGTGAACGTTCTATGACTAACGCTAATGGCACTTTTCCGAGCGGTTCCGTGCTTCGCAAGGCACGTTAAGCAATTGGTGCCGGCTGCCGTCGATAGATGGCAGTCGTTAAGCCAAGTCAGAGGCCTTAGGGCGGCTTGAAAACTTCTGACAGTAAGATCAGCCACTAGTCTTGCGAGCCTCCACCAATCCGGACTTGGCCCCCGTGGTGGAGTACCTATGGCCTATACCTTCCTCAGAGAAGAGACCCGTGCCCCTCGGTGGGGACATAATGGGTTGATGATGATACTTACATTACATAAACTCGCTCCTGTAACCCGGAGAGCTAGATAGAGCCTATGGTTTGCCAGTTGACACGTCTTAACAAACTTGTACCCATATCGGTTTGGGGTACTTTTTTATCGTACCCTTCGCGGTCGCAGAATGTCCGCCAGAGACGTCGCCTCCCTTCCATTCATATTCATCACTCATTGACATCTTTCATTCTTTGTCATCTACCCATTTTTCTCCTTATAACCACGTTTAAAGGATACAATCTGAAAAGTGTTGTTGTTCCCCTCACTGACAATTACACACTATTGACATTCATTGCATTCATTACAATGCAATAAACAAGTAGAATAAGGCCCTAATGGATTGGTGTTTCCGAACGGTGGAATCTAGATATACATACGACAGAATTTTTGTTTGTGCTCCCATTTATCATAATGAACATTATATATAAGCAATCATACATCGTGAATAAAAAATATATGATTGATGTAATCAATAAACTGTTTAATTCTTACAAAGTTTTGCACTAGCTCAATACTAAAGAGGATTTTTTGCCACTTCATGCATGATGGTGAGGAAAGGTTTTAAATAAACAATCTATGACAGATACATAAAGAGATGCGTACAACTCAACTAAACTGAACTGTTTTACTTTATTAAATTAAATGTAATTTTTAATTCTTTACATCTTTTACTCAAGGACATCATCGTTGCTGTGAATTGGACATCACACTAATATTATAAACGTGAAAGTTTGTGTGTGTGTTTATATGTTTGTCAGTCTTTAGCGCTGAAACGGCTGGACGGATTTTAATAAAATTTGGTATGGAGTTAGCCGATACCCTGGATTAAATCATAGGCTACGTTTTACCGCGGGGAAATATCTTATTCCTACGGGAAAATCGATGAACCGCGGGTAACACCGCGGGGCACAGCTATAATATATAACGCTAGTTTCCTGCAACTCTGAAATGTTTGTTACTTACGAGCACGTGTGTATTTTTTATTTTGCTTGTATTGGCAAACACGCACCGATATAGCACGCAAAGAAACGAAAACAAATTAAGTTAGGTTATTAACACAATTTACAGCGATGAGTAGAAATCGGACGTCAGCCAAATATTTAACGTCTGCTTCCCTTTCCCCGCGCAGGTTATCTACTAACAAAAGTGGAAGGCAAAGTCGGCTCGCCGGAGACGCCGCTATCAGATCTCGGACTCATCTCGTATCGGTCCTACTGGAAAGAGGCCTTATTGAAGCGACTCTGCTCCGCGCCCGGCCCCACCCTCTGCATCCGCGACCTGAGTAGAGACTTGGCCATAGCATCCTGCGATATCGTCTCCACACTCCAAGAACGAGGCCTCATGAAGTACTGGAAAGGAAAGCACATAGTGCTCAAAAAGCAGGTCAGTGACTCCGTTCGTGTGTACACGATCGTATCGCCAGCTATCTCGCCACGGTCCAACGCTACGTATAAATGCACCGCATTATCATCTGTGTGATTTAAACTCGCGAGAAAAAACGGCGCGCGCGATTCCGCCCGCTCCCGTGCTATACGGCGGCCGGCACGCAATCTTTCTAATGACTTGACGGACACACGTCTAGAATTTTTGCTGCCGGCTAACTAGCTTTTGCCCGTGACATCGCACGTGCCACGCAATTCAAGTAAACATAGAAAGATTAAACCAGATCAACAAAGTACCAAATTGTGAATCAAAGGAGTTATTGTTGTACAAAACTCATTAGAATCGTTTTCCTCAATTCTGAAAATGTTGATTTTTGTTGTTGAGGTCACATCATCGGGCAATTTAGCCTGTATTTTAGTATTTATTTTATTAACATAAATATTACATCATAACAGTAATAAAACCAAAGCATAATAACATAATAATGATAACATAATAATCTCGTCGCCTATGGTAATCAGACAAGCAAATCACATATTGAAAAAATCCAGACTGAGGTAATTTGTACAAATCAAAGTATGACAGCACCCTTTGGAAAACGAACCCACGACGTTCCCGAGATTAAGGGTCTTGACCGACAGAGATAACATAACACATAACATTTACATACAGGCACATACAATGCTTCTGGATAGACAACAAAGTGATCCTTTTACGGTTCTGCCTTTTCCTTTTGAGGTACGGATCTCTAAAAAACTACTTCAAGCACAAGATCATCATAATAAAATGTATAAACATTAGATTTAATGAATCCCTTGATTTTGAAGTTAAGGTAAACAGATACCCATACAGTAAAGATCCTTGCTTTGTTAGAGGCTATAAATTGGATAAGATGTAGTAGATACTTCCGTAGATAATTATGTAAATGCAATTTATTTGTACAATAAAGAATATTCTATGTATAATTGTATACTCAGGCGGCGATACCGCCCTAGGTCGGCGGCCCTACTCTGACACAAAAATATCAGAACTGTGAACAAAAGGTGAAATCTTGCTGAACATTATAATTATTTTTGATTGTTTAAATCTACAAATTTTTAAGCTGCTTCAACTCGAAAGGTTACAGCTGCACAACTCTCCTGAAAATGACTCTGACATTACGTTAATTTCTCTAGGCTTTATTTTTGAAATAAATATAACAGAAGTTTGCTTTCTACATAAGCGAAATGAGATGTACCTATTTCTTTAGAAATTATTTCACGCCATTGTAGGGTTTAATTTCCATGATATAACTTTTTGAGGCTATGTATTGCACACCGAACCCAAATGTTTGTTTGTTAAATTGAGGACTATCCATCTGTATTCCAAAGGGCGGAGTGGTGACGTGCGGTGTCAGCGTTACAATCGAAATCCTTTGAAGTTTAAAGACTGCAATACAAGCGCAAAAAAGGGCAGACGACGCGACGACCATGACGGGCTTTTTTTAGCAATACGGTATTTGACACTATCAACAATAAATTATTTGAGATGCTCGATTAAAACAAAAATTACAAAATGATTCGGTAAATGTATTTCTTTTAATCAATTCCTAGTTATTACAATTTTTAAATAGATGAAACATAAAAAGAGTGCTCTGAAATGTGACGTCACAAGCAAGTATTTTCATACAAAATTCCGTTTTAAAAGTAACTCATTTGACATCCTGTCAAATACTCAATTGTAATATAGTCTCTAATTTCTTAAGTATTTAAGGATTATTTAAATTAAAATCGTGGTGCTCGCACGTCACCGACCCGTTGTAATGTAGATAGATCTTAACCCAACATCCTATGGCGAGCATTAAGACCATTCTGAGGAGACACGGCTCAGCTGCCCTCCCTCACTCCCCCCTCTATCTAGGCCAATGCTCGCCATCCATCGGAGAGCGCGTTCCAGTTAAACTGAAGCGGAACTTCTGATTTTTACAGTCCGATCTCACTGAATAACGAGATAATGAGACTGCGGTATTTTAATTGTAACAGCGTGGCTCAGACGCGGTGCGATTTCATATTCAAATATTTGCTTAGCCCAGCAATAGGACTTAGACTGGTTACAAAATGTGATTTTTCTTTTGTTCCTCGCGTGATGTGATGCGTTTCGTGATTCATCAGACATGATTCCGGCCTTTACACACGAAAATTTCACGCTTATTACATTCTTATTTGCTAGGGTAAACAAGCATGTGTCAACCCACGGCAGGATATCTTTTCCTAGGAAAACACTATGGCTTATACTCGGGATGGTACCGATTATATATTACATTACGGAAACTCATTACATTACGAATCGCTCGTAGCCCCGGCCGCCTGAGTGATCTTAATCGATCACGAAGGTTAAGCAACATAGGGCGCGTTCAGTGCATGGATGGGTGAACGTTCTATGACTAACGCTAATGGCATTTTTCCGAGCGATTCCGTGCTTCGCAAGGCACGTAAGCAGTTGGTGCCGGCTGCCGTCGATAGATGGCAGTCGTTAAGCCAAGTCAGAGGCGTTAGGGCGGCTTGAAAACTTCTGATAGTAAGATCAGCCACTAGTCTTACAAGCCTCCACCAATCCGGACTTGGCGCCCGTGGTGGAGTATGGCCTATACCTTCCTCAGGGGAGAGACGCGTGCCCCTCGGTGGAGACATAATGGGTTGATGATGACGTAAACTCACGTCTGTACGAGGTAGGGTACGGATACCAGGCTTTGCCACTTGGCACGATCCTTACATACGAATTTTCAGCCCGAACTGTCGTGTATATGTGCATGTAGCGTCTTAGGAATCGTGATGACGCGAAGAGGTTTGCTATAGTCGTATGATTGTGTCAGAGTATAAAATAAACTATTAACTGTAATCATGAAGGGAAAAAATTTATTAAATTACGCCGGCTAAACGAAGTGATCGTTTATACGAAGCTGCGATTTCATGCATCCGTGATTAATTTTCAACACATCCAATGTTTTTAATAAAAAACATTACTCTCTTGAAGGTTATTTATACGGTGTTTAAGAAGTCTTTTAATGAGTCGTAATTTTATAAATCACAGAGTAATGTGGTTTTTCATAGTACTTTATCTCTCTGACCGTTCTCTTTGATGGGTTCGTACTCCAAAAGGAAAAAAACAAAAAAAAACCCTTACAGGTTCACTTCCATCAGTCAGTCAGTCCGTCTGTCTGTCTGTCAAACCCCTTTATCAGGGGAACTTGTAGAGATATCGAGTTGAAATTAAAACCAAATGCGGTCTACTGTGAAAAAATGAAAATTCAAAGTAAATGTAAAACAAAGATATCCGCATCCACGAGATCCGATGATCTTATTGTATGCTCAATCTAAACGTTTTGATATAGGTAGATAGTTGAATTAAAGCCGACCTTAATAATTACTGCCTTAATGAGCCGTAAGTAGGCAACGCTCGGCACCGCTAATCCGTTGCACGCACCTAGTGACGAGCGGGGAAAGATCTCATAGGCGTCCCCAGTAGGCAAACTGTTCGCCGCCGACTGAGTTAGCGGCGCTGCAAATTGCGTAGATTGAGCGCAAAACTAGCAACACTGAGTGTTCACAGTGTTGCTAGTTGTGCCAACTGGGGACGCAGCCTTAAATCTAAAAAGCCATGTGCGTTGTGCACTCTTACTTAAGCTGAATGAGTAACAAGTAAGATTTATTGAAAGAAAGAAAGAAAGAAAACACTTTTATTACAGCAACAGTTACACAGAACATTAGACATACTGAGTATTCAATACATTGAGACACCACAAAATAAAATATTTAAGAAAACATTTACAAACAATCGTCACGGTGTGTCTCTGCTGCTGCAATAGGCAGCTGACTCAGCATACTGCCGAGGGTATTACTCCTCGGCACTGATTTTCAGTCAGCGCCTGTCCCATGAGGGTTCCACGCGCGGCACATCGTCATAATTTTATTAACTAATTACAATATTATTTCATACATAATATAGGAAAAAAATACAAACATAATTATACACCGATGGTAAAAACATTTTTAACTACACTACATAAATATACAAATACCTACAGTTGAATTAATTATAGTGAAGTTACAATTACATAGATATAATAATTAAAAAACATATACATACACTTACCGAGACTAGAATACTTTAACCAATTACATACATAAATATTGATTTAGGTACTAGTTAGAGCTTTACTAATGTTTGTTATGTGGTACGCTTGTCCGCGCAGGAGGTCCTCGAAGAGGTGTCTCGGCGGGCGGAGCGCGCGCGTTGCGTGGACCCCCCTTCCCTGCGCTGGACGCCGCCCGCGCCGCCGCCGCCGCGCTGACGCCGCGCCCCCCGCGTGGCCCGCGCCCGCCTGGCCCGCCTGCGACGCCCCGCTTCGCACTGCGCCCGCGCACTCTGCTAGTGACCACGCGATTGAGGACTTTACCGCCCAAACGTCGATAGGACTTGATGCGTCGACGCCTAAACGGGCTATAGTGAGATCAAAAGACACTGACATTAGTTCTAGTTTACCGCCCAAACGTCGATACGATTTAATGCCACGGCGCCTAAACGGGCTATAGTGAGATTAAAAGACACTGATATTAGTTCTAGTGTACCGCCCAAACGTCGATAGGATTTGATGCGACGACGCCTAAACGGGCTATAGTGAGATTAAAAGACACTGACATTAGTTCTAGTGTACCGCCCAAACGTCGATACGATTTGATGCCACGGCGCCTAAACGGGCTATAGTGAGATCAAAAGACACTGACATTAGTTCTAGTTTACCGCCCAAACGTCGATACGATTTAATGCCACGGCGCCTAAACGGGCTATAGTGAGATTAAAAGACACTGATATTAGTTCTAGTGTACCGCCCAAACGTCGATACGATTTAATGCCACGGCGCCTAAACGGGCTATAGTGAGATTAAAAGACACTGATATTAGTTCTAGTGTACCGCCCAAACGTCGATACGATTTGATGCCACGACGCCTAAACGGGCTATAGTGGGATTAAAAGACACTGACATTAGTTCTAGTTTACTGCCCAAACGTCGATACGATTTGATGCCACGACGCCTAAACGGGCTATAGTGGGATTAAAAGACACTGACATTAGTTCTAGTTTACCGCCCAAACGTCGATAGGATTTGATGCGACGGCGCCTAAACGGGCTATAGTGAGATCAAAAGACACTGACATTAGTTCTAGTTTACCGCCCAAACGTCGATAGGATTTGATGCGACGGCGCCTAAACGGGCTATAGTGAGATTAAAAGACACTGACATTCTAGACATAAACTTTTACATATATGCTTGCTATGGTGTTCTGTATATTGCTGGTGATCAGACGAGGAAATGCTCCCGCACTGGGGTGAAATGTATGTAATGCGCGGCCACCTTCTACCTCTTTAGGTAGACAAGAGTGTTACCCGTCGATGTAAATATTAAATGTTAGTGAAATGTTGTGCAGTGTTATGAAATGTAAATTTTGTATAAACCTTCTACCTCTTTAGGTAGTCGAGAGTGTTAACAAGAGAGGTAATTGTTAAGTGTTAATGAAATATTATGTCAAATGTAAATTTGTATAATAATCATACTAAGGGCTGATTTTCCAATAGTCAGATAACTTTTATCTCGGGAATAAAAATGACGGGTTGACAGCTTATGTATAGAAAATTATGTCAACCGCTATTTTTATTCCTTAGATAAAAGTTATTTGGCTATTGAAAAATCAGCCCTTAAGTACACAAAACAATTCATTTTGTACATGAAATATGATAAGATTATTCTTATCCTCGTAAGGCCCGACCTTGAACATAACAATTGATTTTGTGATCACTTGAAGACATTGGGCCTCACGAGGATATGTGAATAATGTATATAAGGGCCTTAATAGCGCCACCATTAAAAATAATTGTGTCAAATTCTACAATGTTAAGTTTGAGGAATAATGTCTCACACATAATACTAGTAATAACTATTTTTAAAACCTAGACGTACCGATAAATAAATACAATTTTGTAGAAGACAACAACATGTGTATTTCGCCAAAACACAATATTGAACGATTTCATTTTCGCTAAAAATGGCCTAAAAAACTTACAAGAAAAACTGGTATTTTATTCCAAGGCGCATCAACAAATTAATGTCCACCGGTACACAATATTAACTATGTGTGTAGAATTTTAAAGCTTATCGATTTTTTTAATAGATTTTTGTTTGATTTGAATTATGTGGCAAACGCGAAAAAATTTTTTATTCATTAATCTCTCATTATACCAATTTTAATCACACTAAATTACCGGATTTGTGCTGTGGTCAACAGGAAGTTCATTTATGTGATTTTACCTTCGTAGGTCAAAGACCAGAATGCAATCCTCTACCTGAGAAAGCCTTAGCCCATCTAACAATGACTCATTCGTCATGTTTTTGCTGGTTGTTCGTAAGAAACTAGTAACGGCGATGCTGGTTGACGACTGGACGCTATTTTATACCAATAGGGTTGCCAACTCTAAAAAGAGGGGCCCCGTGGTTATATTTATAAAATTATTTTTTATTATGTACCCCTAAACGCACAGTCCCTTTATTTAAAAAGAAAAAAATAAAGGAAGAACCTTTTTTATTTTTTGATAAAATTAAAGAGACTCGAAACGGTATCAAGTAAAACACGTTTAAATACGTTCTTAAACGTTCAGTAATGTTACTGAAGTCGCCATTTATATCGACTTTTGTATGGAGATTTTTTGTCAATGCTATGTAAGTCACGTTCATCAAAGTGGTGCAAATCGGCCTAAATATTTGAGATTTATAATGTGAAACTTATCTGTCAGGAGAGTGGCAAGTGGCAGACCCTGGTCTCTGCCTACCCCACCGGGATACAGGCATGACTTTACGTGTTTTATTTACCCATCGTAACTATTAGGTAGATACAATATTCTCCAGAATTATTGTTTACCCGGAGCCCGGACATCACCATGGAAACTCATAGACTCCATCAAACACGGAGAGGTGACAGCCCTACCAACCGTGTAATAAAGATTACGTCGTAAGTACGCATAAGTGTGCGCGCGTGGGGTGTGAGGCGAGATTAGGGTGGCCAGACCGGAAAAATAATTATCTTAATAAAATAACAAAATATTTGGGGTTGTCTGCAAAAAAATTAAATGAAAATTGTGCCTACTTTTTGTGTCCGGAACCTTCAATGTATAAAGCGTTGTTTTGTTCACATATTAATAGGACTCTCTATGGAAATCACTTTAAAAATAATTTATCTGACACGGGTATTGTTACAGCGCGCTAAAAAAAAGTTAAGTACATTTTGGTACATTGTAATAAAATTAACGCCATTTAATAAACATCCGACGACAAAGTAATTTATACTATAAAAAAAAACTGTCTAATTGCGTTTCGCAATTTTTCACAAGAGAAAGTAGCCCAAAATACTTACATGCATACCTACATAGCCCACGTCTGTATTCCAGAGGGGTAGGCAGAGCCCAGGGACTGCCACCTGCCACGATCCTGACAAATCACTTTCGCTTCATCGACATTCATTAGTCGATGCATGCCGGTTCGGGTACTTTTTATGTTGTCCCTAGCTAATAAACCCCCTATTAATACATTTAAATAAACCCCTTTGTTATTTTTTTTTTATCTAGTAGTCGGTAGAACGCTTGACTCAGATTCAGGAGGGTAGGTTCGAACGACGGCGTTTCCGTCAATGTCTTTGTTTTCTGAGCTTCGTAAAGTTGTGAATTTGTAAAAATAACACTCGTTTGTTAAGGAAAACATGGTGAGGAAACCGCGAGCGACCCACGTGCTTTTTTCAAATGATTAATGAATATTATTATTGTGGTACAACTACACGATTCACCGTTCGATAGACCAGCGGTTCCCCAATTCTTTTGGCTACGGAACCCTCTTTGGTTCAACGTTTTTGTGCGGAAGCCTAGCTCAAGTAAGAAGTAAACTAACTGTACCTAACAACGTGACAATACGTACTGACATTGAATTTAGAAGGAAATTCATACTGACTGCACGTACATAAATATGCTTGATGATACATAAATGGAATTTCGGAAAACAACATTTTAAAATAAGACAATTGAAACTGATTACTACCACAAGATTACCATACCTAAATATATCAATGAAAAAAAAAACCTCGAAATTTTCGCGGAAGCCTTGAGAGCCTTTTACGGAACCCCAGGGTTCAGCGGCACACCATTCGGGAACCGCTGCGATAGACGATACATACATTGTCGATAGAATCCAGACAAATCCCAACCATCTGGCAACCCTACGAGAGTTGCTAAGCAGATATGAAGGACTTAAGGTCGATTGTGTCCCAGACTGGGTGATCGGACTAGTGCCCCGTCAAGGTTAGCATCCTACGCTTGTTTGGGCGCAACGCTCGCCCGAATGAGCTCGTCTACATTTGATATAAGCAATACTGAGTAATCAAAGGAACGTGGGACTCAGGTACATGAACTGGAAAATTATTGCTGTTGAGTAATTGATTCTCACGGATTACCTATAAGTAAAATTTGATAATAAAGTAGAGCAGAGGTGCTTACATTTACTGAACGATACATAAAAAAAGTTGATGATGATGAAGTCTAGGTACTTTAAAGGTACGTCCCACTAATACGACACAGGTCTTCTCTCAGGGGAAGAGAGAATGGGCGGATTGGCGATTTCAAGCGCTGAGGTATATGAATACCTTAAGACACTTAGGTTTTATCACGATGTTTTCCTTTACGTTAGCGAATAATATTACTACTAGGTATCACTACACAAATGCACGTGACTTAGGAAACAGTCATTGGTAAAAAAACGTTATTTTAATAAAAACGTTGCTCCACGACAATTAAATGCCGATAATGTCGTTGACAGATTACTGTTATTATAATTAAATAATACTCGTATTAAGATAATTACACTGCACAACAGTGTTTCTGATGATTGGATTATGTTACTTGATATTACTCCAATTTTTAAAGATGATTTCAAATCTGTGACTGAAATTTCTGTATCAGCTCTAGTTAAAAAAATATGACTCATAGTTCTTTATTATAATTAAGCACTTAAATTTACAGATCAACCCAATTTATTTAGTTTTAAGTTGAAAAAAACTTTCTTTTATTTGATTTTCTTGCTAAAACTGAAGGCAGAGAGCTATTCTGAATGCTCCAACCATAGTCAGCCATCATGTGTGCGTTCCAGTAGCTTTGGTAGCGTTCTTCCATTGTACGAATGCCCTGGTGGAATCGCTCGCCCTGTTCTTCACTTAGATCCCCAAGATTGGCAGGAAAATAGTCTAGGTGGTTGTAAAGAAAGTGTAACTTGATGCTCATGTTACATACGAGCCATTGAAAAATACTCTTTAGGGCTTTAACGTGTTGAGAAAAGTCAAAACTCTTCTTATTTCCCAAAAAAATTTAGAAGCATAAATTCGAGAAGCCAAAATTTCCGAAGCAGGTTTTGACATTCCCAGATCTTTGATAAGGTCGTTTAAATAATCTTGGTTGAAAAATTTTGGCGCTTTTAAGTCACATTCAAAGTCACATCACTATTGTCAGACTTCGCCTCAAAATGCCCTGAAAAGGACCAGGTTGAGGTTCAGGTGCTATTTTAGGGCTCGAAACACGTCTTTGTGCTGAAGGTATGGAAGGATATTCCCATTTGGCTCGTCTTTTTCGATTAATTCCAGTTATATTCACCAAGCAAAAATAACAGTCATCGTGGTGATTCACGGGTTCATTCCAGATCATAGCGGTTTCGTACCTAAATTTATTCCTTTTCTTATTTGTCCACAAACGTAGAAACTCAACACATATTTTGCACACTTTTTGCGGAATCCAAGGCTAGTCTTTCATTTCCAGAGGGTGGCCAAATTAATTTTTGTAGGCTTCGATTACGAACGTAGTCACATTCAAACGGTATTCTTTAAACATTACTCTCCGCAAATTAAACAAAAATTATACGGATCATTCACACAAACTCTTCTTGACGATGCCATATCAAATTATATTAAAAAAAACATAATAAATTGCAAAATATCAGCAAACAAACACGTAAATCCGTCGATATTTAATTGACAGCTATAACTCATAAAGAAGAGCTGATACAAAAAAACCGGCCAAGTGCGAGTCGGACTCGCGCACCGAGGGTTCCGTACAAACCTGCAAGGTTTACAAAGTTCGTTCATTACGACAATCGAGTCATAACTATGGTATTGTTATTGCAAAACATGAGGAAAAAAGTAATAAGTTTATATTTATTAAAAAATATATATTTTGTAATTTAACTAAAAATTTAAGGTTTTCGGAATTTTTCCTTTATGTGTGCTATAAAACGTTGCTTCATGCCAAATTTCAAGATTCTAGGTCGACTGGAAGTACCCTTTAGGTTTTGATTCCCTTGCGAGTACTTGCGAGTTTCAAAATATGCAGCTTAAATTGCTGTTTCTTTTGATTGCGTTGACATAGAAGTTAGATTTTGTTACAGCTTAAAGGTATTATAGACCTGAGTATTTGGTATGAATTTCAATTTAATACCTCTACGCGTTTATGAGGAAATGGGTAGTAAGTTTAAAATTTAAAAAAAAAAATATATTATGTGATGTAACTAAAAATTTATGGTTTTCGTAATTTTTCCTTTATCTATGCTATAAGACGTTGCTTCGTACCAAATTTCAAGATTCTGAGTTCACGGGAAGCACCCTGTAGGTTTTGATTCCCTTGCAAGTGTCGAAAATTTGCGGCATAAACGGCTGTATCTTTTGATTGCGTTGGCTTAGAAGTTTGATTTTTTCACAGCTTCAAGGGACAGTAGACCTGAGTAATTGATATAAATTTCAGCTTCATACCTCCACGCGTTCCTGAGAAAAAGGGTCTTGACAGACGGACGGACGGACGGACAGACGGACAACAAAGTGATCCTATAAGGGTTCCGTTTTTTCCTTTTGAGGTACGGAACCCTGAAAATGAGGGTGTATCGAGAATCAACGACGTCAAATTAGTAAACATCAGGTGTTAAAAGTCATTCATCAGACAAAAGTTGCTATTTTGTTGTGCAGTGTTATCATCAGAAAAATGAAATGGTACAAAGTGCAGGCGGTAACTTGAGCTGATGTCTTTTTTGCAATGTAGGTAAAAGTGTGTTTAGCCCAAGTTGCTCGTATTGACCAGAAACCCACCCGTATCTCGGTCCCGGTATTGCATTTACGGGGGTACGCAGGGTACCTGAAACCGGGCGACTAATGAACGTTGATACAATGAAAGACTTGTCAGAATCATGGCAAACCCTCCCATTTTCATTTAATTTATTCAGGACAACTAACACGCAATAAAAATACAACAGTAGGTACATTCACAGAAAGGAAATACCCTAAACTTGGTAATGTCTCGGGATGCATCGTGATTATGATTTGAAAATTAATATTAAATACAAAAACTTATAGGTAGTAATAAAAAATTGTAAAAAATATAAATATGTTATTATAGGTATTAATAAAATTATAGGTAATGGTAATAAAAAACTGTAAAAAATATAAATATGTTATATCTAATTACCTACCTAACAATACCGAGAAGTATTTTTTTAAATGCATATTTAACTCTAAGGACGTGCGATTTTTAAATTTTCTTTTTAGAAAAATATTAGATTTACAAAGACAATTTAATAAAATACCTAATATTCAGTGAATCAGTTGTTAGCAATTTAGCAGTTTCTACTTGAGGTTATCGCACATTTGTTAGTACCGTACGCGCCTCACGCGCCGTATTTTAAAATTGGGTCGCATATTTGTCAGCAACGTACACGCCGAACGCGCCGCATTTCTGTGTGTTGCCAACAATTTTTGAAGTTTTTTCTTGCCTCTGGTGTGAAACGGTGCGGTGACATTGTGCTATGGAAGAAATTGTTGTAATAGCCTGCTTATTGGCAGAAGAAGAAAAAAATGAAATTCCAAGAAAAAAAAGACTCTGGATTCACAACATTAATTCAAAAAGCAACTCATATGGAGCATATTCAGCTCTTCGGATCCGAATGAGGCAACACTGAGTGGCAGCACGCGCCGCACGCGCCGTACGCGCCGCATTATATGACGTCATCAGAATTCTTCCTTCGGAGTTTGGATGCCTACCGTATTTTACGAAATGCGGCGCGTACGGTGCGGATAAATATGCGAGATTTCATATCATTGCATACAACGAATTCTAAAATGCGGCGCGTACGGTACTGACAAATGTGCGACCAACTTTGTTGTAATTTGGATAACTGAGCTTTTTTGAACTAAAACTTTCGTAAGCACTAGATATTATCAACTTTATTCCGAATACACTTACTTTTTGTCTGAAGAGTCCGACTTGGTTTCGGTTTGATTCGCAGACCTTAATCATGATGAGTAGGGACGGAGCTCCCGTTGCGTCAGAGACGAGCAACCGACGACGCGAATAATGGTGCGTACAGACTGGTGAAACGTAACATGCAATGTATCACTGCAATGAAAGAATTTGCCATACACATTGCCGCAATGTATCATGAAAGGTTTGAAACCGATTCTCACAGTTAAATGAAAGGCAGAATGTTGCATTGCATGTTACAGTCTGTTAGCTTTTAGAATACACCTCGGCTACTATCGGATAAACCGATTATATTGCAATAAGGTAAGGTTTTATTTGTATGAGTGAAAAAAAGTTTTGTACAGAGCAGAAAGTAGTATACAGGGTGGCCGAGAAGTTGACGTCCAAAGCTAAAATTTTAAAGCCTCGTGGTGATGAGTATCCGAATCAGCCCTATGTATGTTCTACGATTTTGCGTAGTTTAGGAGATGATATTTTTTTCCCCCTTTTATCCGCTTTTTTCACCTAATTGTGGTTTAGGACTTTTTTCAAATTTTCTTGAACACTTTTAGTTAATTTTATTGTTGATAATTATTAACTACAGTTGCAATAGGGAATGGATGAAAATATCAGAAGTGCTTGATATTTTTTTCGGTGATAGGAATAAACTTCCTCAACGCGAGAAAAAAGTTTCAATTTTTTTGGATTCGTAGTTAATTTTTAAATAATCTTAATATTTTTCGGGTATCATTTAAGCTATCACCAATTTAATTAGTTTTGTGTTTCTTAAATAATAGGGTTTGTCCTCAAAATAGTAGATCTGTCACCAAAATGTAGTCACCAAACAATGCAAAATCAGTTCCACAATAAATCACTTAAAATCCTGAGATATAAGGTCTAGTACCAAATAAATGTTTTTGTATGTATTATAATAGGTGTGTCCTAATAAGTATTTAAGCAAACTAATTTAAAGAGATCACCAATAAATCATATTATGTTAAAGAGGCAACAAGAGGCAAGGTAAGAACGCATCAAAGTCGAGTCTGTTTTCGATCTTACATAGAGAACCTAACGCTCCGACGCGCTCCGCTTCGCTACGCGCGTCGTCGCACCTATATTTCTGTTGTCACGTATTCTTTACACGATTTATTTGGTGACAGATCTACCATTCTGAGCACAGAGCTATTATTTAAGTAACAAAACTGTTATTATAAGAACGAAGTTTATATTCATGTAATGCAATATAATTTTATTGGTTATCGATCTCTTATTTTACACATATATTAACATTAATTTGATAATTCATACCTGGGAACAATTTTTGTTTATCTGAGAATGAAAATATTTCGTGGCGATAGATCTATTTATTAGGTGATACAACTTGATGACAAATATAAATTTTGGTGATAGAAAATATAGATGCCATATTTTTCCATTCGTAGTTCTGGGCTCAGTACGGGTTAACAGACATATTCCTTGGTCCGCTACGTATTAAAAAAAAATCTGTGGTGACATTGACAGCTTTTCAAGGTGGATTTTTTTTTCATACGTAGCGGCTAAGGAATATGTCTGATATGCCGTACTAAGCCCAGAACGACGAATGGAAAAATATTAAGTATGTTTAAAAATTAACTACGGAGCCAAAAAAATTTAAACTTTTTTCCCGCGTTAAGGAAGGTTATTCCTATCACCAAAAAAATATCAAGCACTTCTGATATTTTCATCCATTCCCTATAACCACATAAGAAACTATGAATAGTTTAGACATTGCGAAACTAGTTTAGAATTGAGTTGTAAGTTCAAGATAACTGCTCCTGCTAAATTCATGAAAATGTTCAAGGTATCAAAAAAAATTAAAATGAGGAGCCTATGCCTTCTAATTATTTTTAAAAACTTCCCAGATCATTGGCCAATAAAATGAGCCTAAATAAGACTGGTGTTAATAAGGTTTTATTTTCTGTTACAGATTTTCAAAGTAAAATAGGTAATTTTCAACAAAAATAAATACTTATTTTATTGCGGTTTTTCTTTTTAATTTTGAGTTAAGATGACTTTAAATGAAACACAGTAATGTTAATTAATTTATTCACAGTTGGTTTTCAAAATTACGCCCTCCTACTGAAATACACAACCTACATCTACGTAGAAAATCATGTTTTAACCGCATAAAAGCTTCACGGTTATTTCTAACGCCGTTTTCTGCCTCACGATTTTTTTTCTCAGTTCTTCTTCACTCGCCGCTTCTCTTGCGAACCCTCACGCGGCAAGGCCTTCATCATTCCACCACCGTTTCAGTGTCAACATGTGGTCTGGGGTCTTGAATGGTGAATTGATTGGGCCGTTCGAATTGCGCCGTCCAGACTTAATGGTGACACATACAAAAACTTTTTAGAAAATGATTTACCACTTTTACTTGAAGATGTGAACCTGAAATCACGAAGAAACATGGTATTCCAGAACGATGGCGCGCCATGTCATTACGCGAGGCAAGTGCGAACTTATTTAGATGAACAATACCCAGACAGGTAACATAACATAACATTTACATACAGGCACATACATTTCTTCTGGCCCCATACTAGGATACCCTGTGTCGTGGGAACCAGAAACAGCGACGTCACAAACATGTAAACATCCAAGACTTGGGTTTCTTTTTTTTTGTCCCCAGCCGGGATTCGAACCCGGGACCTCTCGCATGGTAGTCAGATGTCAGGTGGATCGGGCGACAAATTAGGTGGTCGCCACGCTCGCCTGATCTTAACCCCATAGATTTTTTTTATTTAGGGTTACTTTAAAGAAATAACTTACGCAAGAGAAGCGTCGAGTGAAAAAGAACTGAAAACAAAAATTCGTGAAGCAGAAAACGGCGTTAGAAATAACCGTGAAGCTTTTAGGCGGTTAAAACATGATTTTCTACGTAGATGTAGGTTGTGTATTTCAGTAGGAGGGCGTAATTTTGAAAACCTACTGTGAATAAATTAATTAATTAACATTACTGTGTTTTATTTAAAGTCATCTTAACTCAAAATTAAAAAGAAAAACCGCAATAAAATAAGTATTTATTTTTGTTGAAAATTACCTATTTTACTTTGAAAATCTGTAACAGAAAATAAAACCTTATTAACACCGGTCTTATTTAGACTCATTTTATTGGCCAATGTTCCGGAAAGTTTTTAAAAATAGTTAGAAGGCATAGGCTCCCCATTTTAATTTTTTTTGATACCTTGAACATTTTCATGAATTTAGCTGGAGCAGTTATCTTGAACTTACGACTTAATTCTAAACTAGTTCCGCATTGTCTAAACTATTCATAGTTTCTTATGTGCTTATTGCAACTGTAGTTAATAATTATCAACAATACAATTAACTAATAGTGTTCAAAAAAAATTTGAAAAAAGTCCTAAGCCACATTAGCTGAAAAAAGCGGATAAAAGGGGAAAAAATTTATTAATTCCTAAACTACGCAAAATCGTAGAACATACATAGGGGTAATTCGGATACTCATCACTATGAGGCTTCCAAATTTTAGCTTTGGACGTCAACTTCTCGGCCACCCTGTATATTACACTCGTGTGCTTTCGGCGAAAACTGAAGCCTATTCTGGAGCCCGAGGTATATTCTTTAGAATACTAGCTAGCTAACTGACTGTACGTTTCACCAGTCTGTACGTACCATAATAACTGATAGCTTTTAATTGTAAATTAGTGTAGGTACGAGAAAACAGGGGTTTTTCAATAGGGTAGCTTCTTAGAGTTAGTTAGCTACTAATTTATTTATAGTAAAAGATACTACAAAATTAGTGTTAGTTAGTTAATTTTCTTCATAGTAATATTTTTGTAAATAAAATATTTAGGTAGGTACATACGTAATTTAAGAAATTAAAACTCATGGAACAGTTTCACCTCTTTGATTTTATTTCCCAACATGGAGAACCGACTAGTAGACATAGGTAGTACAGAGAAAGACTAGTAGGAATTACGTTTCCTAAACGTGAGTTCTTCGAATAACGTGTAAATACCGACATACGTATATAATTCACGTTATAAGTTCGTCATATTTGACCTAATTAGGGTTATTTTGAAGAAGGGCTTTGCGCTGAAAAGCAATGGCCTGCCACAGCAGATTGGCATCATCCTAAATATTGACAATAGTTACAAATGATTCATTTTAAAGGTCAGTGAATATAATGCTATAAAATAATATACGGTGTGAGTCTTCATAAAGTGCACATATCAAAATCTAGGAAACTACACCCTATTTCACCGACGGAAAAAGCATTAAAAAAATATATTTTTGATGAATTTTTAATTTTTTTGGTTGCAGCTGCTAATCCTATTTAAATAAATTGCTATAACTTTTAAACTAAATGTCATCAAATTGGAATAAATTTTGAAGTGATTGCTAATAATAGGCCTTGCCTATAAAGTAAAAATTTTTACGAAAATAAATGTCATAAATTTAGGATAAAGAGGAATTTGCTGAAAATCAGGTCAATTTTTCATGAATTTTACAAAAAAACGTTAAATTTCAATAAAAATCGTCTTATTTGCCCTAAACGTTTTTTAACGTACGTTTTTTAAATGTTAAGTTAATTTACGTGGTATTAGCTGCCTAATGGTAAAAATTCCACATTTTTAGTACTAAAATACAACTTATAAAATCAGCGTTTTAAAGAAAGCAGTTAATTCAATTAAACGCCGGAGTAGGAATAAAAAGTATTTATCAACATAAATAATTTATTATCTTTAACAAATTAAAATAAAAGACAAGTAAAGCTAATCATTTTGACCTAATGTATCAAATGTTCAAAATTACCACCCTGTTGTTGCAAACACGCAGCAAAACCTAGCAAAACGATGCGTACCTATGGGCTTTTTTTAAACACTCATAGAAATTGTTGTATCTGAGTAATAAACGTGGATTTTTACCATTATAAATCTAATACCATGTAGATTAACTTAACATTTAAAAAACGTAGGGGAATAGGACGATTTTTATTGAAATTTAACTTTTTTTGTGAAATTTATGAACAATTTACCTGATTTTCAGCAAATTCCTCTTTATCCTAAAATAATGACATTTATTTTCGTAAAAAATTTTACTTAATTGGCAAGGCCTATTACGAGTATTAGCAATCACTTTAAAATTTATTTCAATATGATAAGACATTTAGTTCAAAAGTTATAGCGATTTATTTAAATAGGGGTAGCAGCTGCAACCAAAAAATTTAAAATATTCATTCAATATACATTTTTTTAAATTTTTTCAATTCTTTTTCCGTTGGTGAAATAGGGCGTAGATTCCTAGATTTTGATATACAATGTGCCTTTAAGAAGACTCACACTGTAACTATGATATAGACTCTGAGATAGAGTAATTTGTGTAATTTATACCTATTAAGGTTTTTTTTTTAAATTATTTAAAAATTATTATTTTGAAAAACAATTATAAATTAATAACTTTAACGGATTCGTGTATTTTTGTGAAGTGTGTGACTGATTCGACCTTATAAAGTTCGTTTCACACGTGACTGAAAGAACTCTTTTTTTTTTAATAAATAACGCCAAAATATTTACATCTCGGTGTTTTGTAAAAAACAGCTATGATTTATCTTTTATGTTGGCACAAATTAGCAGTCTTTTAAATTTTGTTTATTTAAAAAGTTCTTCTCACGAGCCACAGTATCATTATCACATAACTCATACGAGAAACTCATAGCTGCTCACAGCTCGAAGGATCTTCGTCGATGGCGGTTTTCCGTTTTCGTAGACTGATTCTTTTTTTTCGCTTTGAAAATTTATAAACAATTACCTATTTACTCGAAAAAAAAAAACAACGACACTTTTTTTTTAAATATGTCCATTGCATGTAGTCTTAAATATTTTGACCAAGTCTCCGTGGAACATTTGTCTTGGCGCGTGCTCTCTGCAAGTTTTCAAAACTTACACGAATGTAGTTAAGTATTCGCTCACCGACTTAAAATACCTCTGTAAAGAAACTAAAAAAGTACGGTTGGTGCTGTTATTCCTTTGATCTGTACGTCTTCAGTCCGACCTCAACCTCGCGTTACTTACTAGATACCTCTGAAAAGTCGGGGCAGTAATTCTAGTCATGTGGTACAAGCTGCGGGATAGGGCTTTATAATATGAAAATAATATAGTGTGACAAGCTTTTATCTATGAAAATATAAACAGATGATAGGTTGTGTACTCTTCACACATCGGTGTTATTTGAGTTAAGCAACTTGTAATAGTAGATTAGTAGCCAAGGGCTGTAAGGCGTCAATTGCAGCCCGAGATATTTAGGCGCACGAGCGCAGCGAGGGCGCCTATAGTTCGAGGGTGCAATTGATCCTTACACCCGAGCTAGCTACTCTGCTTTACATCTCGATTGTGAGTAAGTAGAAAAAAACCGGCATTGCAAGAATAAAACACTTACTCGTTTTTCTTTTCGCCACTTCATGAACTCGTAAGTTTTCAAATATCTCTCTTTAGAACTTTCAGGCAAAATATTGTTAATTGCTGCTTCAGCTTCCATTTTCATTGAATCGGGAGTGCAGCTTATATCTTCATCACTTGCAGAACTAATTTTTTTTTCCTAATTAGCACGTAATTGTAAAAAAAATCCCAAAAACAAACAATGTTTAAAGTAAAAGTTTTCTATTCCCGCCTTTTTTAATTATTTTTTTCAAAAACGAAATTGAGCTTCGCTGTTTGATATTTAAAATTGATGACTATTATACTCATACGAAGACAAGGCTGAATAGCGAAGTGACCTCTTTTGTCATTGGGCTGAATGCATGATGTCTATTGCCAGTATGATGGTTAGATTTTTTTAAATTACTTACCGCCCTAGGGCTTTTCTAGCTACATTATTACCCTAGAGCGCTAATTGGTCACCTACAAGCCCCATTTGGGGGTAATAAGGACCTACTTACCGAATATGAGAGATGTAAAATAATTTTATGGTATCTGCAATCTAATTGAAAAGAATCATAATTCAATAACAAAACGAAAATGTTTAAGGGTTACCTCTATGTTTCGCATTTAACTGCTCAAATATAAATAATGAGCTTTTTGTTCTTTTGTGAGTGTTGTATGTTCTCTAAGGGACAATTTTAAACCTGCCAACTGGTTTAATTATCCAAGCACGTTCTTTATTAGCACAGCCATTTAATTTATCGTTTTAGACTATAGTTTATTACAATATATAAAATTATTAGTTATAAATTATAATAGTTAAACGGATAGCCATGTAACAAACAGGTAAACTTTCGACGGGTTGAATTGAACAACTAATTTTGTCACGACCGTGGCAGGTGGCAGTCCCTGGTCTCTGCCTACCTCTCTAGGAATCAGGCGTGAGCTTATGTATGTCTGTAAATTAACCAGTTGGCGGTCACATTATTGTACATAATTATATTTTACCCTAATCTAGTTTCGAGTCAGTCAACTAATGTATTGTACACTCTCAATGGGCATCATTTTGGTGTGACCCGTGATATCTGACCAAGCCTTTGTTTAGCGTGCCGAGCGTGCGCCCTTGAGATGAAAACCTGTCTATAGAAATAAAATTAAAACACCTAAAAGTGTTGCCAACTTTTTGCACTTAACAAAAAATAAGCTTGCTTGGTGCCTAAGTGAGCTTCTAATTTGTAGAGTCAGTTGGTCAGTTTGTGATAACCCTGGATCTTTATCGTGCTTACCTAATGTGTCTGAAATAGATTATTTTGTCACCAAAATCGATGCCCAGAATATTTTCAGCAAAGCAAAGGGAGTGAGTGTCATGGAGCATGAAGTTCTGGAGTTGATAAAATAATTAGGTACCGCAAGGAGCTTTTGGTTTAAAGACGGCGATTCTTCATCTGCATAAGAGTAAAGTAAACATGGACGAATATTGAAATTAAAAGTCCTGTACACTTTTGGCATTAATATGAAGTGAATGAATGAATGAATGGCCGTATTCGGCCACAGCGACTAGGCTCTGACTATTCAGAGTGACGCGCATAAAATATGCTCTCAAGTGGCTGATATAGCCAATTTTGGCGCATCTTCTACTCAGAGCTGCAGATTGGCAAGCGGACGCAAGGCGGTCAACTCTTGCGATACAAAGATGTGCTTAAGTGTGGCGCTTAAGCACATCTGAAACTATGTGACCTGGACCCGGCAGGCTGGAGGCATGCTCCAGTAGCGCAATACTCCTTTGGTCTCAGTGATTTACTTGGGTTAGGCCCAACTTAGTGGTAAAATTTTGGAAACGAGTTTGCAACACTGCGATTGCCCTTGTGCGGCGAATGTCAGCTAGGTCGCGCACGCCGCTCCCGCCGCGCCGTCGCCCTGCCTCCAGGGTCCCTTCACCCCCGCTACATGACTTTGAAAGGGCTATTCACCTCACCTTAGGCTCAACTCGTCTCAAGGGATTGATAATACGTGACCTATGTCACACACTATTGGGAGACCACTGCGGGTAGCCTATGCGCACCTATCTTGCTGTTTTGTTACTTGATGCGTAGCTAGAAGCTATTGATTTTAAGCGACAAATTGTGGTATTAACTTGATCCTAAACTAGGGTACTCTAGGTAACTGTGTAAGGAGTCATCCAGACTAACCCCCGGCTTTTTGAGTCTGTTAATCTACGGTTAACTGCTGTCAGTTGGCAAAAGTGGATACAAAAAACGACTGACAGCTCTATTAACCGTAGATTAAAAAACAGTGTTCGAGAAACTGTAAATTACCTTATACCTGTACCATATTAACGTTACTAACGACGACGACTTCAGTCTGTCTGACCTGACCTATAAAGGGCTTTTTTTCTCCGTAGTAGGCAGGCAGTCGAATTGTTTCTAAATGGTATCTAAAGGTTTATATTATTACACTGTATATGACTACCCCTTAAAATATTTGCGCTTGATTTGTTAGGACCTGTAAATAACGTCGAGATGTCAACACCTTGGCATTTTTAATATAAAATATTAAAGTTACATATTACTTTCATTCGCGTGTGAAACGAACCTTAGACGATCGAATTACGGACGATTTCTGAATTGAGAATTTCGCTAAGTAACTAGGTAGCTACTTAACTCTAGTGCAGTCTCGTCAAATTTCTCAGAAGAGCGTGACAGAACGTTACTTAAGTATTTCCTTACGTGAAATTAACAATTCAGAAACTGGCCCTTTGTCACACACTAAATACACAAATCACAAATTTCTTTATTAATTTTTGATTGTAGTATTATATTTACTTTATAGGTACCTTTAACACATTGGCTGCCAACAACGAATCCAATCCCGGTTCTCACGATAAGAAGTCAATACGAGTATACTCGTATGTGTCAATGAAGTAGGTATAATTTGTAACTATTGACCATATTTAGGACGAAGCCCATTGATTGAGATATCACAGTGAAAATCTAACGATTAACTTAATTACATGACTTAACACATTTAAAAACAAAGTGCACGAGGTTGGTTCGCACCTAGCCGGTTTTTTCAGTGTTTTACGTAGTTTCACCGGTTTTCTGCGTTTTGTGAGGCTGTTTAATGGTAACGTATTTAATGGTTAAAATAACATGGGCAGGTACTGCTAAAATAATAATAATAATGTATTATCTATTATGTATCTATCTTCTATTATTATTATATATATATATATATATATATATATATATATAATTCAAAGTCCTGACTGACTGATTCACTCATCAACGCCTAGCCCAAGCCGTTTGACCTAGGAAGCTGAAATTTTGCACAGAGTATCTCTATATAATGTAGGCAAGGAATAAGAACGGATTATTTGAAATTCTACCCCTAAGGGGGCGAAATTGGTTGCCAAAATTTGTATGGGAGGTATAAAAAATGTTGTCTGATTTTCTTGAAACTTAAAATAAATACTCTTTAACACAATTGACTGAACACGTGTTTCGCCATTTTTTCTAAATTTAACCCTTAGTGAACGGGGTTGCAAAATTTTGAACTAAAGTCCACGCGGACGGAGTCGTGGGCGAAAGCTAGTATGTTATAAATTAGATTCGTATTGACGATGTGAATCATCATCAATACGAATACTTTGTTATTATTATGATATTTTTAAATAAAAAACAGCAAAGAGAGCCCAGAAAATATTTGATAATGTAACGATCTGCAAATAATGTATTTGATCAGAAACTAAAATCATTAAACATTTGTGTTTATGTAGGTAATTTTTCGCTTTATGTAGTCACACAGAGAAGGTACCTACTCATAAAATAACTAGCTGACACAGCAACCGTTGTTTTGCGATATTAATTAATTGGCCTAGGTACTTACAACCTCAGGCACCCTCAAGTCTCGTTTTGAATGTATTTGGGTGTATTATTTAGGAGGCCTGAAAGGTTGTAAGTACCTATTCCAATTAATTAATATGGCAAAACAGTGTTATGTATACGTATTCGTATAAATTATGTGTCTTAAAACCGCTTTAAGGCATTTTAACTAAAAAAAAAATTATGGTTTGTAAAAAAACACAAGATAAATTCTTTGATGACCTCACATGTTAGTAAAAATGGCGTCTGTCATTCATTCTTTCTTACGTTCATTGGTTGGTTTACCGGGAAGTGACGTCATAATCCTGTACGACGCCATATTGCCTTTAAGATAGCGTTTTGGCGGCTTTTTTGAAAAGTAAATTTTCATTCTGCCTTTTTTAGAAGAAATACACGAAAGAATTTAAAATGACCACTTTTTGAGGAATCCATGAACACCAACAAACAATATGAGATGGCTTTCAGAAATCGGTCAAATAGCCTATTTTAGTTTCTGATCAAATAGATTATTTCGTCGCCTTTGTGGCGAAGAGAGTTATGAACACCACCTTATTTTGCGTTAAATGAAGATTGTATTGGTGAAGAGATCTAAGTAATAGCGCAACGAGCAGTTTGTTTTTCATTCAGATGTGAAGGGAGTTAAATGTTTTTTTCCAGGCACTTATTTTTTTTAATTGGCTCTATCTCGGAACCACACAAGTGTGGCATAGCTCTCTTCACCATTAAGGCGACCTGCGCTGTCGTAGCTGTTTTTTTCATTTTATTTTATTGTAGTGTACGAAATTGTCTACAATTTAGGACTGTGGGTGTTATGAGTATGGGTAGACCACCAAAAAAATAAATTATTCAGCTTGATGTAACATCAAAGCCATTTGATTGTTCGTAAGTGTACCCAGAGCAAATTCGGGATTTGCGAAAATAACCGGCGACGGCGATGACAGAGTTTGCTCGCGGCGGCGGCGTGTGGGGGCCGGGGGCGCAGCCCGAGTCGCGAAGAGGCTTCCGCGGGCGAGGCGCGGTGGGGTCAGCGACCGCGCCCCCCGCGCGGCGTCGCCGGGCGCGCCAATGTCAGGGCCGGTGCAGCCGCCGTCAGCTGACGTCTGGCGGAGCGCGGGGGCCGGGCCGCGGTCTCGATCAGGAGCTGCAGTCCTACTCCGCGCGTCGTCGGCGACGCTCGCCTCTCCCGCTTGCGCGGGCTTGTCGCGCTATTATTAGAAACCGCCCGGCGGCGTCGGCGCGCGCTACTCCGGCGCCGAGGCTGTGCCTTCCAGTCAGGTACCTGAAGTAGCGCGCGCCGCCTCCGTCCTTGACGCCGCCACATCCAGCTACCCCTACTGCCAAACGCGCCGCACGCCCATTGTACTTCATCAGGTGCTCTGGTGATAATCGTTCCAGGCGCTTGTTGGAGTACACTTACCGTGTCGGCGATAGGCGCGCCGGCCTCGTGCGTTGGTTAGTGCTCGCCGCAGGACGCACGTGGCGAAGTGAGGAGGAGCACGTGGCTAGCTCCGGGACGCCGGACGCGGAGCTCCCGGCTAATGGTGGGTAGAGGCGAGAGAGCAGAGCGTGGCGTGGGTGGCGACAGCCGAGACAAAGGCCTCGTGAGCGCGAGCGGTGACCGCAGTCGGTGAGTCACGCGTTAATCACGAGCAGCGGGTTGGTGACCGCTGCAGCCTGCCCTGCATGCCGCACCCCCGCACCCGCACCGCAGCCCGAACGGCCACGACCACACCCTTACTTACCAAATTTTCGCACACATACATAATCTGCTCGTATCTGTGTCGACGTGTCATCGAACTTCTGCTGTCCAAACTCTGAGCAGCTTCCACAAACGGGTTCTGTCTGAGTACAGCGGCTGACAGGGATAGCAAAAAAATATTTAGATGTTAATTGTTTTATTCCTTGGCAAATAGCTACTACTGGCTTTCAATCCAACATTAATTTCCGATTAGTGTAAGTGTGACAGAAACTGCTGGATCTATGGATGAAACGTTCAAGTTTATCCCAACCAGATTTCAACATATTCCGACCGCTCGATAAAATATTTGTAGCTAATCCAGAGGCTTGATGTATTAATAGATTTTTCAAACACTATACCTAGTGCCAACTGCCTAGTGTACGTCTGTACCTTGAACAGATTTCTCTTATTTTCGCACACCACCGAGGTCATATCATTTCAAGGAGAGATTAATTGTCATGACGTATGTACGAGTTGTACGAAGCTATTTAGGCGTACGATTATTCGCACTAATAATAAACAAAGATAAATGTCGTGTTCTTCGTTAGGCTTTGCGAGCGAAAAGGTGACACGTACTAAAACATACTATACTTGAGCCATTACAAACGTGCGAACTGAGTCATAAACATTTGAATGAGACCTCTCTGTCACACATATAGGAGGCATATCAGGCATATCGGAACTCTCGCTCGCACTTTTATGACTCGGTTCGCACGTTTGTAATGGATCAAGTATAATATAGCGACGGCCAGGGCCGCGTTTCGTACTACCATCATAGTTTATTTATCTTTAACAATTCGATGTACATTGCGTAGCTGATTAGAAGAATCACGGAATTATTTATAAAACCACAATTCTCTTAAAACACTCCATAAACACAGTACAAATAGTGTGTACATATACCTATAGTCTTTCCCTTGGAAAGTCTCTACCACAAACTGCCACTCACTGCTTCACCGAGGAAACATCGTACTAAAATTTTATAACTTTGATTAACACTACAATACACACAAGGTTTTTTTTTTATTTATTAAAAACTGACCAACGATTGACCCCGATCTCACCTGGTTCATAATGAAAAACGTGTATCAAACTTTGTTTGAAGTGTAAAGCACACTTTAAACAAAGTTTGATACACTACAGAAGTTTGATAGACCACATAAAACAGAAAATACACAGAAAAAATATCTTACAAAATAAAATCATACGCAGTACCTAATAAAAAATATATTTTTTTTAAATTTTAAATGTTTTCTAATAAGAACTTAGACTCATAAGAACATAATTTTACATGATAACTCAAACACTGATAAACTTTTCATACTTTCTAAGGCGTTAAGTTATTTCATGACAAGTATAACGTAGTACGAAAAAGTCGCAGCTAATACTGGATGCGTGAAAATTATTAATGGTAGAGAAAAAAATATCAGGATTATTAATCTTTTAACATTGCCTCTCCGATGAGATTAATTTTTTGTTGCGTAAGTTCTCATTTATTATTAAGCCAATTACGACTGCCTCGTTATTGGTCTAGCCGTTAAGGCGCTTATTTTATTTTATTAAGAAGATAAACCAGGATTATGAAAAATTACTTAATTAGAGTAAATTACTAATACATTTTGTTAACTCCTAAACATTCCTCACCGATAGATTTATGCTTAGTAATCTTAATAAATCACAAGAGTAAACCAAATTACATTCATGTAAATTATACAACGATACACATACATATAAATACAACAATATAGACTTCGACACAAAAAGCAAATAAGTAGGTAAGATTCTATGAAACTGTGACATAAAATAAAATATACACACAAATGTTACAATTTGATTTAGTAGGCACTTATATGCCTTATGTTTCAAGTAGGTAGGTACCTATCACAAATTTCGCTAAATAGTGGGATTGAAACCCACCATTTCCTAACTGTGAGGCCGACGTTTTACACAGCTATCGGATAGGAATAACTGGCCTTCACTTATTAAGTAGTTACTAATGCCCGGTCCCTTTAACATATTACAGATAATTGACAGTTAGCTGTCAACGCGGTATTGCAACGTTCCGTTTTTCTTTTCTATTGAGTGGCCTATCACTAGTTAAGATTTAAATTGGTGGTAACTGGTTGGTAGGTTATTGGGACCGGGCATTAGTCGTAACAACGTCGAAGAGCCAAAAATCTAAAGAAATCATTGAATCACTAAGTTAAATAATTTCACAAGATTGTATACAGATCTTGATATTTTTGATATATTTAGACATCGGTTAAAATAATCACGGCCAGTTTCAACTTCATTCAAAAACCACGCGTCTTCTTCAAAAATTTATAAAATCACTTATCATGAGATCGACTCAGTTCGACATGGCGGAATAAAATTATAAGATTTAATTATGTAAATTGTGCTTCGCAAGGCACGTATCCATTAAGCGCAGAAATGGAGAACACCCGTTCAGGCATAAACTGTTGTAGTAACCCACAGTCATCATCTCGGAATGTTGGAAAGCAGATCAATGTTTCACTACGATGCAGAAATTAATTTCTTCATGGGCTAGTTGTTCCGCGAGACTTGCTCTACCATCCGGTCCACTGCGCTTCGCTGTAGTTGTTGATGATTTTTCTTCATCGTAATTATCGCCATCTTGGACATTAAAAATAGTGTGGCTGGGTGGTTCTTCATGCAAGTCATTCTTTGGTGATTTTCGTGGCAATTTTCAATTTTAATATTTTTGCTAAATCTAAAAACTAAAAGTAGTACTTTTTATAAAAGGGGCACCTCAGAGAGCAATAAACTTAAAAAGATAATCGGGGTTAAAAAAATGAGGGCCACGCAAATCACAAAACACGCTACTGACTGACGCAAATGATTTTCTTAAAATTTTATTTTATCAGATAAGTTATTATGATATTATTATTATTTTATTACAATATTTTATAGTTATTTTATATTTTATAGTTATTATTATGGCATTTTTGACTTAACTATAATTCATTAAAATTTTATTAAAAATTAATATATTTAGCTAATTTAACTGAATTTTAATTTTTTAAACGAATTGAAAATTAAATCTTGCATTACTATTATAAAACTTGAAGTTATTTCATTTGCATGATCCATAATTGATTTGCGTGGGTCAAAAGTACCATGTAAACCACGCAAATAACGACCACGAAAATCAAAATAAAGCATTTATTCTAAAAATATACAAAAACCTTTGAAGTAAATAAACTGTGTTTTGAATATAAGTTGCGTTACCTTATATTTGTTCGCTACAATATTTTACTCAAAAAATAAATTCACAGACGACGGAGAAACTTATACCACGCAAATCAAAGTTTTGAAAAACAAAACCCACGTAACGGGGTTCTTACCCTAATTTTTCGGAAACTCGACGTGTTATCACACAAGCACTCTGTCTGGCCAACGGAGAGTGGCTAGTTGTAACATGAATTAGGATGACGCAGCATTGGGCCGCGAAGTTAGGGATGTGCAAGTGGCTTCTAATGATCCACGCAAATCAGTAACTTCTTAAAACTAAGGCCCGGTTTCATCAAACTCTGTTCGTTAGTAGTAAACGCGGCATTTATAAATCAGCCGTCAAAACTAACAAGGATGCTAAAGCAATGTTAAAATGTCCATGTCCTATGAGCTAAATTTAACAGACCATTAGTAAATCAAGCATTACGTAAATGAAACGCAATCAAGTCATTCAAATTCCTGTCAAACGTCAAACATTTGCTTCTGCGATTCAACGCTTTTGAGGTTTTGAAAAGATTTTTCTGGTTCCTTCTGTTGTGATTTTGTTCAATTCGTGCGCTTTCTAAATTAAATTAGAAGGGATGTCTAAAGAAAACACGAGGACCCAATTTTTCTGCTAACGAAAAGGATATCCTCATGCATTTAGTGTCAAACAACAAAGATGTAGTGGAAAATAAAAAACAGAACCTCAACAACTACAGTTGGACATATTGAAAAAATAATTAATATGAAAAATAAAACCAACTATTTTTAAAAGGTAAAAATTATAGTCAATTGAAAAAGAACTCCAACATCTAGTGCAATTTTGGAGTTGGAGTCCTGTGTAATATCCCCTAAGTAGTCGAGTTGAAGTCGTGCTCCAAATTATCCAAATTTTCTACAACATCCTCATTTTCAAAAATAATATTGTAGGCATCGTCCATTTTGACAGTTTTGACGGAACTAAATCGTCTGTTAATGTTTTAACGGACCTCCAATGCCAGGATTAGATTTGATGCTTTGTTAAAGAAGTTAACGGTCCATTAGAGCGTGGTGGGACACTCGACAGCATTTAACAGTCCGTCAGAAGATGTAACAGACTGTTAGACCACTAACAGAGCTTGGAGAAACCAGGCCTAAGTGTTAAGATTTTGGCAAGCGTAAACCATTTAGTATAAAACATATAATTAACTAAGTGACTAGATCGAGGGAAAGGACACTCCACGAAAATCAAAGAACGGGGGTTTTGTAGTTTTTTTATGATATTAAATATAAAGATAATTATTATCAATGACCTAGACAAAAGATGATTAAAGGTTTGCCTGAAAAAAAAAAGTGGCTTGCTGACTTTTCGATTTCTATTTATTTAAGGTGATGCCGCTTGAAAAACGTGTTTCAAAGAATTACCCGGCTAGCAAATTTCAAAACTTTCCGAATGTGTTAAATTGTTAATTCCAGTTTGTTTGTTGTAAGTGATTTTTAGGTATAGATATATAAGTACTTATTAATGTGTATCTATGTATTATATACATTTATGTATGTATTATAAATGATTATGTATATAGTTATCGTCTATTTATGTAAGTATTACCTCTCTAGTCCTATATTTCTGTGTTTTGCACTACCCACCCAGCCACGATCCACAAATCAAAGGTTGACTTGTATAAAATGCTAATTAAAATTAAGTACGTCTTTGCACCAGACATGTGTTTTGCGCAATAAAGAATTTAATAATAATAATGTGTAAGACGTGCTGATCTATCTACCGACCTCTCAAAGGGAGGCATCTTGAGTGAACCTTGGCACTTGTGGCTAGAGTCAAGCCGGGGATAGGTTTGCCATAGACACAAAATCTTGTCGGAGTTCTCGCGTTCGCGACAGTAATTTGTGTGCAATTTGACAGTTACACGATTGGAGTCGTTCAGGATTTGGGCCACGTAATATAGGCAAATGGACTTGATTATAATATATTAGGTTGAGACGTGTCCGAAAAGTCTCAAAATTCACATTGATTCACGTTACCAACATTTTTGGCTTGACTAGTTTTCACGTACAGGCTAAATAATATTTATTTAATGAACTCTACTTTCGTTTAGTCATACGGAGGTTAGTGTAATTTCTGTTTGTATTGTACTTATGCTGGTAGGTTGATATCATACCTATGTGACTTTTCGGAAATTTGGTTTGTTGGTAAAAACTAGCAGTCAAATCTTGAGCTTGAATTACAATTTACATCTCAGTGATCTTGTAACTAAAATTTCATGATTTTCTTCAGTGAACTTGGCAGCACCCATATACATCTCAATTCTTTTGTCGGCGAAGTCGATAACGACGTCTGTTCTTAATATTGAACTTAGCTTTCATTCACATTTATGTTTTTGATAGGATATATATGTCGTGGCGAGCGAGGCTTCCACAATAGTGTAAACAAAACATAGAGATGTCCATAGATTACTTGAACGAAACGTCAAGCGATGACAGCTGTCAAACATCGCTTGGGTGTGGTCCGCTCTTTGTCTGTGGTAGTCTTGGGCTGTGGTAGGTTTGTTTTGGGGAGGACATTACGTTTTTTGACAGGACTACGAGTCGAAAGAACGGAACTCGCCGCGTTTCCTAATCTAACATTATTGTGACAATCCCTGTTACTTAAGCTGTGTAATTGTTGATTTAGATTAAACCTAGTTAGTAGAAGACGACTGACGAGTTATTTCGAAGCTCCACCAAAATGGCTGACGACAGCATCGAACATGAATCGCGCCCGGATCCTGGCCCTGAAAGTCCCCCCCCGTCATCAGAAGTGGGATACAACCCTACTGCGACATGTTCTGGACGCGGAAACCCAGGCGACAGCGAAGAAAAGTGGCGCCTTATGATGGAGCAGCAAAACCTAAACTTCATGGCGTTAATTGAAGCTATCAGGACGCCACAGCTTCAAGAACAACTTTATTTGCCTGCGTTCGATCCCGCAATGCATAGCGATGCACGCGCATGGGTAACTACCGCCGAACTATGCATGAGCGAGAGAAAACTTCAGGGAGCGTCGTTGGTCATCACGTTGAGCAAAGCTCTAAAAGGAACAGCTTCGACCTGGCTCTCGCAAGTCACGTTCCCCGGGATGACCTGGCTGGATTTCAAGCAGCTTTTCACCGCCAGATACGTCCACCAGGATACCGCAGCCGCGTTTTTGATTAACCTGAACAATAACCGGCCTAAAGAAGGAGAAACCCTGGCAGCTTATGCTGCAACCATGCTTACCTCACTGGTGTCTCGCTGGAAGAAGATGACAACTGAAGAAATTGCAATTTCATGTGTGCTCGCACATCTTTCACAGTTTGCTGAGCCGCGCGTACAGCGTCTGGCATTTACAACGGAGATACAAACACGAGAGAAAATGCATAAGGAGCTTCAAGCCATGTCTTTTCTTAAGAGGAAGTCTGGCGACAGTGAGGGACCCGACCAAAAGCGACTCAAAAGTGGACTAATATAGCCTGATGATGATGATGACGCGTCTCATCGCCGATCAGGGTAGATGCTTTGCAAGCCGTGAATTCAGACAGTTCTGTGAGGGCTCTAACATTCAACTTCACTTGATAGCGACTGGCAGCAGCAGAGCGAATGGGCAAGTAGAGCGTGTTATGAGTACGCTCAAAAATATGCTTACTGCTGTAGAGTCTGGAGATCAATCGTGGCAGGAAGCTCTTCCTGAGGTCCAATTGGCGCTTAACTGTTCACAAAACCGAGTTACAAAGTCGAGCCCCCTTGAATTGCTCATTGGTAGAGTTGCCAGACCCCTTGACTTGATGTTTGCGACTGAAAAGAATCATGTTGACCTTGAACAAGTTAGAGCTCAGGCTATTGAAAATATCGAACAGAACTCTCTATATGATAAAAGACGACTTGACTCTAACAAAGCTAGACTTGACAAATTTTCAGTAGGTGACTTTGTATTGCTACAAAACGAGGAGCGAAACCAGACCAAACTCGACCCGAAATACAAAGGTCCGTTTAAGGTGATAGAGGTTTTGGATGGTGATCGCTACGTTTTGAAATCTCTAAACTCTAGGAGAACTTACAAGTATGCTCACGATCGTTTGCGAAAAATGCCTGAAGGCTCTGTGATTATTTCTGATGTAGAGTCTGAAGTTTCTGAACCAGAAGAGGCTGCTGGGCCTAGTTCACATATTGTCTAGCTTGGACAGCACTCGAGGGAGGTGCTGAGTATGTGTGTTATTACGATGTATGCTCTAGCTCGATATAGGCGAAAGCATACTTTGTGCTCGATGGAGGCACTGCAGACGGATCGCTCGATGGAGGCGTTGCCATAAGGGTTGTGCTCGATGGAGGCACTGCAGATGGATCGCTCGATGGAGGCGTTGCCATAAGGGTTGTGCTCGATGGAGGTACTGCAGATGGGTCGCTCGATGGAGGCGTTGCCATAAGGGTTGTGCTCGATGGAGGCACTGCAGATGGATCGCTCGTTATAGGCGATGCCATAGTAGAGATCAGTTTTATGGGTCGCTCGAGGGAGGCGATGCCATATTAAGCTACACCTGGTGTGTTTGACTAAGCGCGGCAATATGTGTGACTGTGACATTGATGATTTGATTACTTGATTTAAAGAGAGTTTAATCCCATCGTGTAAAGTAAACGTTCTGATCGCAACCTTCAGAAGTTTTTGCATCAAAATAAATGATGATTTGTAAAGAAAGTGATACGATTTGATTTGAAACGTTGATCCCCATGTGAAAGTGTGTTGGAATGTTAATGATGATTGTAAATAAAAGTGTGGTCTTTATGGACCTCGTTTATTGTCAACACCCTGTTATTTTTGGTCAGGATTGACCGAGTGTGTGACATAGTACTCGCAAGATGTTTTTGTTTACAGGCGCACACGAGGACGTGTGATGCGGCAGAATGGCCGTGTCGTGGCGAGCGAGGCTTCCACAATAGTGTAAACAAAACATAGAGATGTCCATAGATTACTTGAACGAAACGTCAAGCGATGACAGCTGTCAAACATCGCTTGGGTGTGGTCCGCTCTTTGTCTGTGGTAGTCTTGGGCTGTGGTAGGTTTGTTTTGGGGAGGACATTACGTTTTTTGACAGGACTACGAGTCGAAAGAACGGAACTCGCCGCGTTTCCTAATCTAACATTATTGTGACAATCCCTGTTACTTAAGCTGTGTAATTGTTGATTTAGATTAAACCTAGTTAGTAGAAGACGACTGACGAGTTATTTCGAAGCTCCACCAAAATGGCTGACGACAGCATCGAACATGAATCGCGCCCGGATCCTGGCCCTGAAAGTCCCCCCCCGTCATATATAACAAAAGAAGCTGACTGACTGACTGACTATCAACGCAGGGCCTAAACTATAAGGGTTAGAAACTTGAAATTTTGCACAGGGGTTTCTTTTGTAACGTAGGGGAGCACTAAGAAAGGATTTTTAAAAATTCATCCCCTAAGGGGGTAAAATGGGGGTTTAAAGTTAGTATGAAACTTTGCCGTTTTTGAAGTTATTCGAATGAAATCCAGCATGTAGGTCCTTCATTAAAAGTCATGAAAGACGTGTAAAGTAGTTTTTCCAAAATCATCCCTTAAGGGCGTAAGAGGGGGCTGCGAAGTTAGTATGAAAGCTCTTTCGCATGCGCTAAAAGCATCCCTATCTTATTTGCATACACTTTACTCAGCTAAAGCCCACGCGGACGTAGCCGCGGGTAACAGGTAGTTTTTTATAACAAGAAGCACTGGATTCAATTAGTCTTCTCTTAGAGATAATGAATTACCACGCGTGCTCACTACGGATTGGTAATTTTAAGCGCTTAGGTATGTGAATAACTCAAACAGCTAGGTTTCAGATGTACAATAAAGAACATTACTATCTAATATACGCTTCTCCTCTCACGAAATTTGCGTCGACGTCAATAATCATTAGTAATTATTATCCATAGCTTTAGCTCTACTATACCTACGCCTCGATTGGGTATTCAGACTTTTATCACCACGTAGGTAGGTGCATAAATTATGTAGGTCCTGTATTTTGCACTAAAACAGTTAAGCGTATAGACATATACGTAGACTTAAAAAGGATTGGAAGTTTACGAATACCTAACTGCTTTACACACACACACACACACACACATATATTTAAAAAAAACAATATGTTGTCAATAATATAATAGAATAATAGTAATAATATTTACGAAATTTTGCATGTTTAAGGAGGTCTGAGGTAAGGAGGTTACTAGGAGGTCTCAGTGATGTCTCCGTCTATGTAATTTTACAAAAGAAATAAATTATTATTCATTTCTTTTTATTTTGAACAACCTAAGTTAGGTCAACGATATTTACAAAATTAAATTATTATTACGTATTGTGAATTTAACGTACGTATTTCTGCGTTGTATGTCTAAATTCCATATTCCCCTCTGTCTGCCGCTACCCCAATGCTTACAAATATTAGATAAGTTAGTGGGGAGGGCGCCGTCTACTGGGGGTTAGGCGGGGTGGCTCCGGACCTACCTCAACGCCCTCAGTGTAAGGTCAGACAACCTTATTTTTGTGTGTTAGCTACGCAGTCGTCTAGGCGCACTGACGTCATTCCCATGCCTGTCTTGTTGTAACCTTTGTTACGTTGATGATTTAGCTACATTGTTGTCATTAGTAAGTTGCCGATTAATTTCTTATTAAACATCTCTACATTACTCAAGAAGTTTGTTACTGTATTCTGATGGAAAGCTTGTTAAAGGTTATGAGTCAGCTCCGGACGGACCAAGGTTAGACCCGAGGCTTTACTTAATAGGTTGTTACTAGGCATTGGCGGTGAGGCGTTAACCGATTATGTCTGCGACAAACTAGCGCGCTACTTGTGATAAAAATTGGTTAACATAGTGCAAAATAATAACAGAAAATATCAATGGCCCGTTTTAGCCAGCCCAAGACTGAAAACTGCTTTAAAGACGTCGTCTAAATACTCTTCTTCCTCGCTTAACGTGTGTCGGAGTGAAATTCTAGAACGGAATGGATCGATTGCGGTCGGATCTTATGTCCACTCGCCTGTCGTTAGCGATATTTTCGTACATAACTAACATAACGTACTTATAACAGCAGGTCTCCCGTTAAACATGTTTGTTGCAAAGTCGGCCGTAACGTAACTGAGTAAAGTGCAGGTGTGTAAAGGTTGATGTGCTGACATTCCCGCGTGAGGTACATACTGAACCCTACCCTCTTTATGCGATTCTGACTCAGATAAATGTGTACAGTAATAAACGCAGGAACAACAGAGTATGTTCGACATCTAGAAGCCGTACGACCTTTACTCAGCGAGCCTTTCTCTCTACATTTCTCTACAACAAACTTAATAGAATACTTAATATCTATCCACTGCCAATATTTATCTGTAAGCAACTTCTATTTGAATGGTTATTTAAGCAGAATTACGATGAAACTGAAAATTTATTACTTCCGCAAAAATGAATCAATTTATTATATAAAGATAGATAGATAGACAACACTTTATTGTACATAAAAAGGAAATTACACAGGTTGATCTAATTCTTAATCTTAATCTAATATATATATTGTAATTGTATACAATTTGTAATTTTTACAAAAAAAAAAGGGGTTATAAGAACTGTTATTGTATTATTAACTGTCACTTTGCTTATAATTCTGCATGCTTATAAGCTTTGAGTGAGTATGCATGTATCTTATTAATTATAGAGCTCAAGTTGATATATCTGATATCTGATTATGTAAAGCAATGTTTAATATATGTAATATTAGACGCCTACAAGACAGGTCTGTTGCCTAGTGTAGGTGTCTAAGATATTATTTTGATTATTTTCTCTGGATGAATTATTATTTATTATTTATTGTGCCATGTCGTGTAATTTTATTGGAAATAAAAATAATTTCAATTTCAATTTCAGATTTGACCAGTTTTTTTTTCTAATATGTGTGTGACCACTTGTGTCGTTGAAGAAGCATAGAGATTGATAGAGTTCTGGCAAGAAGTAAGCCCTGCATCGTTGGTTACCTCTCATAGTACCTCTGGGATACAAAACGTTTATGTATGTCTGTGAGGCAACTCTTCTTGAACGCCAGCCAATAATTAATCAGAAACAGCAAATTTGTGCAAGCAATAATGGAAGCCGACGCACAGTGCTTTTATGGAACTACTTGATATTATTTACTGGACCTACTTCTCTAATACCTACCTAGGTACCTAGACTAGCACTAGGTATTAGAGAAGTTAAAAAACGAAGAAAGCCTTTCCCCAAGTCCATAATCACCTAAAGTATTGAATTTGGCGTCAATTTTATTTTAAAACGTGGTGTATTTTAATAACATGACGTATATAATAAATCGGAAAATCTGACTTTTTTGCCTATGGCTTTTCAATATGGAACCACTATGTGATCTTCATTGTTCACCAGTACAAAGCGACGCTTGTGTGATGTGTTTGTATCAGTTTCGCAGGTTAAAAGGTGAATGCCAAGATTGTCGCGCGCGGCCGACTTAGAGGGCGTGGGTGCAATTACCTTAGACCTTGGACGGGCGCAGGGCGTCAGGACCCCGCGAGCCAATGACCTTGTCTCCTGGCGCGCCGCCGCTTGGTAATGCTCCCGCTAAGAAGAAAAGGCTCGCAGACTACCTACCTGCTGCCTAGGGGGGCGGCGCCTGCAAGAATTGGATAAGGTCCTATGTTCGAACCATCTTTGTGGTCACACGACATTTGTATTAAAATGGCTCCGTAAATACCTGCAGTCTGTTAGCTTTTAGAATATACCTCGGGCTCTAGAGAAGGCTTCGGTTTTCGCCGCTACTTCCTGCTCTGTTTTAGTTTATTCCGTCATATTAGTTCGGATTTCGAAATTAAGTGTCATATTACACTGGCCTGCAAAAGTAAGTATCACACTTTTACATCTCTCATATTCGGTAAGTGGGTCCTTATTACCCCCAAATGGGGCTTGTAGGTGACCAATTAGCGCTCTAGGGCAATGTAGCTAGAAAAGCCCTAGGGCGGTAAGTAATTTAAAAAAAAACTCTTCACTCTTTCAAAAAGTTCGCGTACATCTAACCATCATACTGGCAATAGACATCATGCATTCAGCCCAATGACAAAAGAGGTCTCTTCGCTATTGAGCCTTGTCTTCGTATGCGTATAATAGTCGTCAATTTTAAATATCGAACGGCGAAGCTCAATATCGTTTTTGAAAAAAAAAAAAGATGAAAAAAGGCGGGAATAGAAAACTTTTACTTTGAAATATTGTTTGTTTTTGGGATTTTTTTTATAATTACGTGCTAATTAGGAAAAAAACATGAGTTCTGCAAGTGATGAAGATATTTATTAAGCTGACCTCCCGATTCAATGAAAATGGAAAAGCAATTAACAATATTTTGCCTGAAAGTTCTAAAGAGAGATATTTGAAAACTTACGACGAGTTCATGAAGTGGCGAAAAGAAAAACAAGTAATTTTTTTCTACTTACCTCACAATCGAGATGTAAAGCAGAGTAGTTAGCTCGGGTGTAAGTATCAATTGCACCCTCGAACTATAGGCGCCCTCGCTGCGCTCGTGCGCCTAAATATCTCGGGCTGCAATTGATGCCTTACAGCCCTTGGCTACTAATCTACTATTAAATTTTATTTTATTTCTAAACTATGGGAGTTAGAGATTTAAAACAAAAAACGTTTTATAGCAAATTTTATCAGCTTTCTTTTAAACTATAGTAAACTGTACATTAGTAACATTTTAATAAGTCGTGCTGCAACTCCAGTTACTGGAGCGCCATCCTGTGTAACCTGTGCTTCCCGTAACATCGCTTAACTTGATTTCTCAGCAAGTCTATCTAACTTAGCGTAACAAGACTATCGATCAAGGAAAAATTTGAAAAGAAAAACAGAAACAAAAAAAATATGGTAAAACGAATAAGGATTGTTTTTGTTATTAAAGTTTTTTTCGGGCATATCTTACAAAAAGGTTATCGACTATGAAGTGTTTATATGCAGTATTAAACTCTTTTTCGAGTCCATTTTATTTCAAAAGTATATCTTGTGTACTTAAAAAGTTATTGCAATTTTAAGAGTGTGATACTTAGTTTTGCAGGCCAGTGGTTCCGATATTTCTATTACACGAATATATCCGATTCTATCCGATAGTAGCTGAGGTATATTCCAAAAGCTAACAGACTCGTGTTCTCGCATGAAAATATCTTTTAAATAAATAAAAAAATGTCTTCGTCAATTAATAACGCAGGTAATCTGTAAATTGAGTTTACCTATTGTAAATTAGAACTTTTTTGAGAATTCCTTACCCGCCCATCACTAGGTTACACCATAACTACAAAAATTACCTACTATGAATCCAAGGCCTTTAAGGATCAAGATGACTTGCAAATAAAGATGATGGTAACAATGACTTATGTACCTATAATTCAACGACTTTACTCTACCAAATCTACCATTGTCTGTAGGTATGCGACTAGCGCCGCAGCAGACTTTTATTCTATTGTTGGCTTTCATACGACGTCACTTCATGCATTTCGAAAAGTTACAGAGTTACACACAAACCTGCCTAGGGTTAAAACAGGCTACAAGTATTTCGGATTGCTGAAGGTATGTTTTATATGATGTACTAATTTCTTTTAGCTGTTGGTCGCTGTTGCCGAGAGCGAGCGGCGCGCCGGATGACCTTGCGTCGCAGACTGCCTGCCTACCACGAAATGCGGCCGGGAACGACCCACAAGCGACTAACACGTCAACTGATGCTGTAGCTCAACGCTGACTATAGTGGCCAGTGCACAGCGAGCAGTGGATGCGCGCAGCGTCTGAGCCAGTAAACCGTCGCGCCCGCCGCTGATTTAGAACGGACAGCGCGCGCTGTGGACGCGCTTGCCAATTTCGCGTGCGATAAAGGTCATCGACACTGCTCACACCGACGCCGACCGATGTGAAGCCGCAAAGTTAAAAATATATAAGGCGCTGCTCTAATTATTTGATAAATAGACGGTGAGCCCGTGTCTAACGACCGATTTCTGAATTGAGAATTTCGCTAAGTAATTACTTAACTGTAGTGCTGTCTCGTCAAATTTCTTTACAAAAGAGCGTGACAGCATGTTACTTAAGTATTTACTTAGTATAAATTCTCAATTCAGAAATCGGCCCTAGGTGGACCCTCCGCCACAGCTTTACTTAGTAGAGACAAAATAAATATTTCATTTCAAATAGACAGGTCTTAAATTAGCAAAAAGTCCAGTAATCTACCACCTGTAGAGAATATAGAGTAAAGATTCACAGATTCTATAATTGTGTTAAAATACTGAAATGTTGAAACGTAGAAACTTTCATTTGTAGGTGATTTAGAAGGATTGTCATCATCATCTTGCTTCATCATCATCATCATCATCATCATCATGCTTTGTAATATCATGTTTGCTTAGTCACTAGTTTTCCTAAATATTAAATAAATAAATAAATAAAATCACAAGGCGCCTCCTTGGTCTTTCGGTCTAGACGTCATCACTTCGCCGTCATGGTCCAAATCACGTGTAGGTACCATGGCGGAATTCGATTCCCACTCAGGGCCATTATTTTTACAGAATATGGTTTCAGTCTGGAACCGATTTCGTTGTTCGCGATGTCCTTGCCTGGTTATCATAGTATAGTATCCTAGTTTGGGACCAGGACAAGAGATTGTGTTGTGGGGAAGTTATTAATATTTATTTATATCCAGATCCTATTATCCCTCATCTGGGATATAGGACTTAAACCGTTTCCTAGGTTGCTACTTAAATTCAAGGTTAACAAACAATTAAAATTATCAAGTAGTATGCAGTTTGTTTTGTTTTTTACACAAAAATAGTTATTAACCTTTACTTAACAGCCAGTTATCGAGAAAAAGTTCGATAACTTAGTTATTTTGCCTTGTGTCTTGTAAATACAATAAGTATGAGCTTTAAACTGTTATCCGAACCGCTTATAAAAACAAAATTTTAATCATAAACTTATTTTCCACACAACAATTACTTTTCAAACTAAGATACCCTGTGTTGTTACAAGTAAGACTAGGATATCACAGATACGCGGCGTCCAGCAAGAATCAAATACAATCAACTCAAAATATGGACTACTTCGTTGGTCTACCGGTTTCACCTGTGGTCATCGTCCCGCAGGTCGTGGGTTGTACAAATGGCCTCAGTCTGGGTGTTTGTGATGTCCTTACCTGGTTACCATAGCATATTAAGTAGTACAGTGATTGTGTTGTGTGGAAGTTATTATTATTATTTATATCAGTAAATAGGGTCCGTCCACAAATTACGTCGCACGAATTTCATGATTTTTGACCCCTCCCCCGTCCTTGTCACAGTTGGTCACATTTGTGAGACCCCCCTCCCTAGTGAGACGTCACATATTTTGTAATATTTACATCTAGAAATTATTGAATTAAAACAGCAGTTCTGAAATAAGTTTATTTCAGATAGAGTTGCAAACGTGTTTGAGTTTTTCGTTAATAGTTCAACGTGCGTGTTTTAACACTTAAATTATTATAGATTTTGAAATGTGACGTCACGAAACGACCCCTCCCTCCCCCTTGTCACACAATATCACACTTCCTCGACCCCCCCCCCCCCCCCCCCCCCAATTCGTCGAATTCTCGAAATCGTCGAATTCTACTACGCACTTGCTACGAGGTACTACGCCGTAGAGATTATCACTAAAAGTTCGTAGCAATTTCGTATTGATTTTTTATGTAAATATAAACTCTTTTTTTATTAACACTGTTGAATTTAATCATTATATCTGATGGAAAAAAGACTGAGTCTGATCTGTTAAACTTCGTATAATACTCTAAAATTATATACTTGTAAGTACGTGTAGTTGTAATGTGTACAACGATAAATTTATCAACACTGTTCGTAAAGAATTATAAATTATTGAATGATAACGATAAATGATTGACTTGTGGCTTTTAATGTAGTGTATTGTATTATGGAATAAGGTTTTGTTTGTGTTGACTATTATAATAATGTACTTAAATTGAGAAATGAATTGCTGTTCGATAGTGCTGGACCGATTTTCTAATTTTTTTTTTCTTAAATTTTTGGTAAAGTTTCGTAAAGTCCAATGAACAGAGGTAAATAAATAAAATGAGCAGTTGTAGAATTATTAGATTTCGTCGAGTTTTTCTGAATCCCGAACAGATCCTTTGCTAAGAGGCTGGACAATTCTTAACATTTGTGAGAAGATCGTTTACAAATAAAAAATCTCTACTACAGTGCGTACTTCAACTTCAATGGACAATGTTGATTTTGGATCTGCTTCGGAGTTGAAGGCCTCCATCGGTTCACTACCGCCATCAAGAGAGACAACGCATATATTTTTTTACAGATCGAATTTGCAATAAAAGTGTGTACTATACAATCTTTCAATCATACTAATGGTGATTTTTGGTTTCACGGCCGAGAACGTAGGATCACGGACCGCGGGCTAGATAGCATTTGGCCATAATTTTATACGACACTAGCTGTGCCCCGCGGTGCTACCCGCGGATTATTAGGGAAAATAAATTGTGTATTAACAGTAAAAATAATAACTATACACATTCCTAGGGATTTTCCCATGGGAATAAGATATTTTCCCGCAGTAAAAAGTAGCCTATGTGTTAATCCAGAGTGTCAGCTAACTCCATACCAAATTTTATTAAAATCGTTCCAGTCGTTTAGAAGTGAAGAAGTAACAAACATACACACTCACAAACTTTATCGTGTATAATTGGACGTAGTTTAGCAAAAAGGTTCCAACCCACAACATGGTCATTTCTGAGTTAAGTATACCAAAATGATCACTATGCTCTATACTTTAAGAGTCAAAGACTTGCATAGCGATCCGATGAGTATGTGCAAAGTTATGGCGCATGGTAGTCTACCCACATGTATGGAGAGCGTAAATCAGCATAAACCAAAAAACTCAAATATCTCAAAACCCACTTTTTGTGGGTTGGAACCTTTTTGCTAAGCTACGTTCAATTTAGTGTGATTTCTTGACTAAAATTTTAGTGTTTATGGTCGTTAAACGTACAATGTTATGTTCTCTAATTTGTTAAAAGATAAAGTCACGCTAAGATGCGCCGTACTATCTATAGGTAAGTACTAAGTTATGAGAGATAAAACAAAAAAAAGATTACATAGGCTGCTACTTATGTATGCGGAATCTGGGATTAAAATAATTTTAAACGCAATGTCTGACCTCCATGGTCAAATTCGTTCTTTTTTTAAATACTGACCGCTAATATTTTTTTCTTATACCGGGTGTCCCAAAACTCGACGTCAACCCGGAGCCGGGTGAAAAGGCAAGTCAAGCTGGTTGTCAGAAAAATATAAAAAAAAATCTAAGTTGTATGATTTTTTTTTCAATACAGTCAGTTAAAACTAGGCAATTTTTTATTTTGAAAGTTTTTCTGGGAAATAAGTTCTATTTTTTATGCAAGCTAGAGCAGCTGGTTTCAAAATTTTGATTACAGTTTAGAGAAGCATTATTCAGGGTTACACAGCAAAAAAAATAATTGGAAAAAGTAAAGATTTGTGGCAACAGGAGTAAAAAGACTGTCACAGGGTGTGTAATTTTGCGATTTTTAAAAAAATGCCTATAATTTTGAAATCATACAACTTAGATTTTTTTTTATATTATCTGACAACCAGCTTGACTTGCCTTTTCACCCGGCTTCGGGTTGACGTCGAGTTTTGGGACACCCGGTATACGTTAGTGTTTTGTTTTTGTTTGGTTTAAAATGTCATATCGCTGAAAAAATGGAACTCACTCGTGAAAATATTCGTGCTATGATTTATTACGATTTTCGACGTGGTTTAACGCAACAACAGTGCGTAGATCAATTAACTTCGCCTTTTGGTGGTGAAGCTCCATCAAAAACGACTGTGTATCACTGGTTTAGTGAGTTTAATCGCGGGCGCAGTAAGCTCACGGATGAAGTTAAAGAAGGTCGCCCGAAATCGGTGGTTGTGCCACAAAATATTGAGCTGTGCGAAAACTAATAATGCAAGACCGCCATGTTACGTATCGCGAGATAGAGGCTGTTCTGGGCATATGTATGACGAGCATTCATAGGATATTACATGGACATTTGTCTGTAAAAAAAAATTGTTCGCGTTGGATCTCGTACAACTTAACTCAGGATCAAAAAGATGCTCGCGTCGAATGGTGCAAGAAAACCTTAAAAAAATTCAACGGAGGCGACTCAAAATCTGTTTATAATATCTACACAGGTGACGAATCCTGGATCTACGCGTACGATCCCGAAACTAAACAACAATCAACAGTTTGGATGTTTCAAAATGAGCCGAACCCTACGAAAGTGGCTCGTGCAAAAAGCACTGTAAAGCAAATGGTGGCCTGCTTTTTTGGTATTAATGGCCATGTGGCTACAATACCACTGGAGAATCGCAGAACGGTTAATTCGGAGTGGTACACGACCATTTGTTTGCCGGAAGTATTTGAAGAAATACGTCAAAACAACCAGCGACGCAGAATCATACTTCACCATGACAATGCCAGCTGTCATACATCTCAGGAAACAACTACATTTTTGGATGGTCAAAAAATGGAATTGATGGATCATCCACCGTACAGCCCTGATTTGGCTCCCAAGGATTTCTATTTATTCCCAAATGTAAAGAATAAATTACGTGGTCAACGATTTTCGACCCGTAAAGATGCCGTAGATGCGTTCAAACAGCACGTTTTGGAGATACCTCAATCAAAGTGGAAAAAGTGTTTTACAAATTGGTTTCATCGAATGCAAAAGTGCATCGATCATAGTGGAGAATACTTTGAAAAACAATAAAAGCATATTTAGCCATATACATTTGTTTATTTTTTCTATTCCGCATACATAAGTAGCAGCCCTCGTAGTAGCTATCAATGGTGGTGTGAGTGACCACACTACCTTTGCTGCAATGCAACCGCCACTTATTCACAAATGTAGGGAAATATAATGATCCTCTGCCTTATAGACAATCAATAAAATAAAATCTAAGAATTCCTGTAGTACTAGAGCATAGCGCTAGATGGCGTGTTTTTGCATTAAACATTGAGTTTCATTATTTACATACATTTAATTCTGATTTCAACGATTTCAAATTTTATACTATTATTTCCAAGGACCTAATAGGTCCATGATTATTTCTAAAGCAAATAGAAAACGTTAGGTTAGATGTTGGCTGCATGAAAATATGTCAATGCTAGCTAATGTATCGGCAGAAAAAAATAAAAAGAAAGTTGAGTCAAGGACAATAACAAGGAGCCCGCTACGCTAATATTAACTAAAAAACAAATCAATCAATCATTGAATTGAAGTGGTATCGTTTCGGTGAGATGGCTTGGGTAAGTCAAAGCTGAAGCAATGCGGGCTCCAATTCGATGGATTGGATCCGACTACATCGATTTGGTCAAGGTCAAGCTCTCTAGATCATGCTCAGGTTTCAATAGTAAATGTAGTAAAGACATAATATTTGTGTCTGGGTTGCTGTGGTCGACAGAATTGAACGTTGAGTAGGCTTCGCCTACATACGTGCATTTCAATACTGAATAAGTATTATTTATGTTTGCATTTTGTTGTTGAAGTGGTGAATGAACTGGCTTGAACTTTGATTTATTTGCTGAAGTAGGTTGCATCTGATCGAACTGTGATTTTCTTTCCATGCTCTTTTCTCATTAAGGATTAGGAGTGCAATTACGTAAGACTCTACTGCATATATAGGTTCCCAAAGTGACCCAGGTGGACCCCCAGGGGCCAATAGGACACCACACGTGGGTCCACGTAGATGTGAAAAGAAAACAGAGGTTCACAAGTTGTAAGTCCAGGGGGGTGCACGAAAAATTTTCTGGTTTTCATAATAAAGAACGAAAATTTTGGTTTGGACCTATCAAAGTCAATTGCTGATTGTTTTTAATAAAATGTTTATAATTTTGTATAATCACAAGTATTCTTTTAATAAATAGTACCTACACAAGAAAATGTGCTATTTATTTTTCTTCTTAATAACCCCAATTTAGGGTGATATTTTTTAGGACTTTTGGGAATACAGTATATGTAGCAGCAAGGGGTCTACCGAAAATAGTAAAACTTTGAAAGTGGTCCACGAGAAGAAATTTGGTAACCACTGCTCTACTGTATGGAGTCGTCTGATTTAGCCCTTTTGTTCCCGGTATGTCACACCACACCAAACGATCACGAAGGTTAAGTAACATCGGGCGCGTTCAGTGCATGTATGGGTGACCGTTCTATGACTAACGCCAGTGGCATTTTTCCGAGCGGTTCCGTGCCTCCCAAGGCACGTTAAGCAGTTGGTGCCGGCGGCCGTCGATAGATGGCAGTTGTTAAGCCAATCAGAGGCCTTAGGATGGCTTGAAAACTTCTGACAATATTATCGGCTGCCGTCGATAGACAGAGGCCTTAGGGGGCGGCTTGAAAAACTTCTGACAGTAAGACCAGACACTAGTCTTACAAGCCTCCACCAATCCGGACGTGGTCCCCGTGGTGGAGTATGGCCTATAGGTTCCTCAGGGAAGAGACCCGTGCCCCTCGGTGGGGACATATAGTATGGGTCGATGATGATGATGACAATATTAATCACGCCTGTCGACAAGACGGCGGCAGAGTAAAACCACTTATTCCAAAGTTTTTGTTTAGAAATATTGCAAGTGTCGGGAGAACATTTTTAGGGTTCCGTACCTCAAAAGGAAAAGGGAGACCCTTATCCTCGTAAGGCCCGACCTTGAAAAGAACAATTGATTTTGTGATCACTTGAAGACATTGGGCCTCACGAGGTTAAAGGATCACTTTGAAAATTTATAGGGAAATTCGGCAAGTGATGTGATATACTAAAAATATAGGGAAAAATGTAATAATACTATTAATGAAATCATTAAAAAACTGTCTTTAAAGTTCGGAAAAAACTGCGAGTACGGAGATCCGTTTGCGAAATATACGAATGGAATACCAATAACTTCCACATAACACAATCGCTCAATAAGCACATATTAAGCCTGAAAGCGCAATTTTTTGTACGAGATGCCCCCCCATCCATTTGTTTTAATCAGGACTACAAATAATCGGAAATTTGAAAAATTCAGAATACCTCCCCAACCCGTCGTCGTCGGAATATACGTTATTGAATGGATCGAATTCGTTGTGAATTGGCTCTGTGAGGAATGTAATAAAATACACATTCCCTGAATGAGTTCAGGAAATGTGTAGTACAGGAAACTAAATGGGAATACATAGAGGAAGTGGCGGTAGCTAGTGAGGTCGGTAGCGCTCTTGCCTCATATTCAAGAGATGGTGGGTTCGAACGTTGGTTTGTACAATCACTTTGACGTCTAGGTTACGAACATTTGTAAATTCGTGAAGCGATACTACTAGTAAACTGAAGAAAAGCATCCTTAGGAAACTCGAACGTCCGAGGTGTTGTCATACCTCACCGCTTACTAATTCTCGGCGGTCAAAACGCTGATGTACTTTTGTTTTTTTTTTTATTTTCACGAACAATTTCACTTTACTATTTGGTGGACAGTAAGTTTTTGAGCTGTACCTACCTATATAGTGGAGCGCGGATAATGAAGCTATAATAAATAGATAAATTATTTCTTCACATAAGACACACAAATACAAAGCAAGCAATACACAGCATAAATTCACAGCACGAAAAAAGTACATAACAAAACTCTGGAAATTAGCCATACGCGGTATGGCAATGTACACCTGAACATTGTACCTACTGAACTATATGAGTGACCAACGCAGGTGTGGCAAATTTAAATGCGCTGAAGTTTTTTGCGAAAGATCCGAAGAAACTTCAGCGCTGATGTTCTGCCGGTACCCGGCGCTTGGTGTGCAGACCTATATTTTTTTTACTAAACCTTTCGTGATCACATGATAATCTTAATTCTGGATCAGATACGAGCAACCGACCACGATTAAGCTCTTTGGATAAGAGTGAAAGCTTGTCTAACTCTACCGACAAAAATTGAAGTAGGTACCTGAGTGATTCCGGAATTAACCCTTAATCAGGCTATGGCGTAGTAGATCCCACATAAAATGTAACCTTATTACCTTGAAATAAAGTCCCTACCTGATTAAGCGTTAACTTAGAGGTATATGTAATAGTAGGTAGGTATAGTCGGAATCAGCCGCAGTGCGTTTATAAGCAGAATAAGCCCTTTAATTTTCACCAGACCTTACTGAAACAACCTGAAAATATATTTTTGCTGCAGCTCCGAAATATCGAGAAAAATTATAATTTACTTAATCAGCTGTGTTATTATGACCTTGAAAAGAACAGTTAAAAAATATTGTTAAGGTGAACCAATCGGTCCACCAAAAATTGTATAGGTACTAACAACCGAACTACTGCTTCCTACTTATCATGGATGGAATCAGGCGTTACTTTACTTTGGTGTCGGTGGTGGGGCGTTCGTGTCTTGCTTCTGCTTGAACAAGTAGGAGGGAGGGCGGTGCATTAACTAACCGTATGGTGCCTGTGAGATTTTGGCGGAATTCGGCAACGTAATTTTCACATTTTAGTGCTGTATAGGTTAAATTAAGCTGTTATTTTTTTGATATGTTTGGTATCGTTTAACAATAAAAAAAATTAAACTGACGAATAACTTTCTATTCTTATTTTAACTCCTCTAGATTTGCTAAAATAACTGTGTCACAAAGGTTTCTCAAAGTTCAGGAGAAAGAAAGATCAATCCCTATATGGAACTCGGCACTGCCATTGATTGTATACCCTACCATAATGTTAAATAAGTTACTTTTAAAACGGAATTGTGTATGAAAATACCGAATTATGACGTCATATTTCAGAGCACTCCTTTTTATGTTCCATTTATTTGAAAATTGTAATTAACTAGCGATTGACTAAAAGAGTAGGTAAATTTTCCGAAATAATTTGTAATTTTTGTAGTTATAGAGCATATCAAATAGTTTATTGTTGGCCGTGTCAACTACCGAATTGCGCTACAGGGGCGGCTTTACAACAAAAGTGCAGAGGTTGACAAAGTAACGTTGAATAACCGCCGTTTCACCGCAGTTTTCAGCAATCCTATATAGGTAAGTAGCTCAGGCAGACAGTCGGACGACGGCCTCGTAGGATTAGAAATCAGCAAATTGCATGCTGCTGGCACGGAATCAAAGAAATAAAAATATTTCTAAACATACAAATCTGTGCATTATGTATATTTATATTGCATAAGAAAGTGGATTATCAGTCATAATTTTTACGTACTTTATTCTGATTAAAAGTTATCGCAAAAGTAATCGATTTTTGCCGACACTGAAAACAGAACAACTCATTCTCCTATTTCATCGGGCACTCACATAAGTAGAAATAAAGAATATGTTGGCGACTATTTTAAGTTCATTGCAGCTCCAATAGAGGTCTACGATGTTTAACCACATTCCCGGAGTCGCCGACGCGAAAAACGAAGCTCACAGAGGTATCATAGTTCGATCGATAACTTGTACATAACTTATTCCCAACTTCAAATAGGAATATTTACATGTAATCGATAGCGCATCAACCTAACACACATGCACTCTAATCAGTTGCTCTAAGATAGCTTTAGGGACCTACATTAACCTGCTTGCAGTCAATCGTATTTTATGGGGGTGTGTCAAATCTGTGGCTTAGTCGACCTTGCAAGGCACTTAAAGCATGAATTTATTGTGGTTCTATGAAACAGCCCTTTGATTTTTTATATTTTTAAATAGTGTTCTAACGATGTGCGTAGGTTTTATGTTTTTTAATTTATTTTTTACCTAACTAATTATGTTTTTAGTGTTTCATTTTTTTTCTTTTTTAGCAATAACAATGCCATCCAGTAATGAGTATGTAGCAGGATTAAACAACAGCAAGCTTTAAAAACCATCATTAAATAGATCGAGAATTAAATGACGTTCTTATTAACTTTTTTATTTTTCTTTCTTTTATTGTTGTTATTTGCCATAATCTGACGATTGGTTACAAAGATAAATTACTGATATAATGCAAAACCTGGAAACCCTTTTAGCATTTAGTAACGGGTTTATGGTTTGCACGAAAGAATACGGGTTTTCAGGGTTTGCTTGCAAAACCGTCAGGCAAAACCTTCTTTCAAAGAGATATATATTCTATTTACTGAAGCGAACGACTAACTCAAAGTAGCTCATGCACGCAGCTTTGCTTGCATCGTTGTACTATTATGTATTCTGTGGCATCGTACCTATACATCGGTTTGGCAGAATCGGCGTTGGGTCCGGCTCGCTCGCCCATATTTTCCGTTTCGTAATAACAAACACAAAAGTATAAAACAACTGGACGATGGACCAAAAAACTTTACCAGTACCTTATTTACAATGATGAACAGACTAAAGATAAGTTACCTATTTCATTTTCTTTAGTCGCACTCCCATCAAGAACAACGTCCATCTTACTTTTTTTTGTCTTTAATTAAAAAAGAGGTTCGTAGTCAGCTCTCCATACTTCTTCCTACACTTCGCGTAGCCCATTAGCATAAAATAGTCGATCATAATCGGCCTTTATACAAATGTCCGTCATCTTTCCTAGTTGCGAACATATTTGGCAGCGTTACGATCGCTTTTATTTGAGGACCACTGAAATTTTAGGTATTTTTTGGGGCATAGATCTCTTAAGCAAATGGTATTTTCATGATAAAATAAAATATTAGTTAAATAAACTGCAAGTGGGGGATAAATCAGATAATAACAGTGTTATTGTGTTAATTGCTTAATGGTATTTATTAGGCATATCGTTTTGTATAACTTTGCTAAATATTATGCAGTGCATAAATGTGGCATATTGAAAAACCAAATTTTTGACATGTTGACACTTAGTCGTTCGCTTCAAAAAATAGACTGTAGGTAAGGTACCTAATATCACAGACTAAAGAATTGATTGTTTTATAAATCTTGTTCAGCAACAAAAGCATGTTTTAATTCACAAATAGTGAAGAAGTCTGGGAACACATTTATCAACAGAACTTTTTATAATTATTATTACAAGCTGACTCTGACCTGACAAACGTTGTTTTGCTAGCCTACGACTTGCAACTTATTTTATTGTTGACCTCTATGCCCAAGTATTCTCAGACGAACCCAAATATACAAAAAAAAACATTAAAATCGGTAAATCGGTAAAGAAGTTAAGGAGGAGTTTGATAACAAATAGTTAATAATTAACACGCTCATTAAATCTAGAGAGCGTTTTACTGTGAGTGCTTCTGCTGAGAGAGGCATAACTTTTTTTTCTAAACATACCTATATGATCTAAGTAGTCTTTAAAAAAAAACTAAAGCAACAACAAAAAACAAGTAAAACCAAAAATCTAGCAATCAATCTTTGACAAAAAAAAACAAGTACAGTTTGTCCAAAAATACAAGAAACCGGAGTTAAATTTTACTAATTGTTTTATTGAAAAATCTAAACATGTACCTACTATATTTATTGAAGCACAATACCTTAATTTATCTAAAAGCTCAAGTTTTTAATTTTTAGAATGCTTAAGTAATTTAGAATGTAAGCTATTAACAAACACAGACAAAAAGTCCGAGCAAAACCGTACTCTTTAATTTCTAAATTTTCTGGAAAGTAGTACAGGAAACAAAGACAAAAAAAGTCCAAACTTCGGAAAATTAGGGGAAACTGAATTTTTGCATGAACCTTCCTTTTATGGTTTTAAAAAATATCCCAAGAGTGCCCATCGATACGTGCCGCTCAAAATGTTACGCGGGGTCAAAGGTCACGATAAACAGTTTTTTTTGTTTATTGAGATAAGTATCATTTTTCGTAAGTTTCTTTTTTTTTCGTAAAACAAAAAACTGTTTATCGTGCCCTTTGACCCCGCGTAACATTTTTAGCGGTACATAAAGGTATCAATAGGGACTTTTGGGATATTGTTTAGAACCACAAAAGGAAGGTTCATGCAAAAATCCAGCTTTCCCCTATTTTTTCCGAAGTGCTATGTCTTTATTTCCTGTATTAAATGCTGTAAGCAGGAGTTTAAACGGATACCCGTATAAGGTTAATGATTGTAGGCGTCCATCTGTTGCGTTTACCGCTGTGTGCTGTGCTGACAAAGCACGTCGACGTGCGTGAGTCATGCTCATGCCACTCGGCTGCGCGGCGGTCATGTGACTCATTTCCGAGACGGATTCCTTATGACGTCACGGGGTGTCGATATGGTGCGTCTGCGCACCGAACTCACCGAGTGAGACATGGGCCGCACTTAATAATACTAAATGTACCTATAATTTCATAGTTTATTTCATATTCACTTTCACTTCCCAATGTACCTACAATTAATTGTCTTAGTAAACCATGAATTGGACTTCTATGAAACAGGCCCATGATTGAATGAACAATCACGACACGACATAAGTAGTTACCTACTTATTTACATTGATACATTCGTATCAATGTAAATAAGCCAGCACCCCTTTTATCCGAGTTGAAATAATTCAAAATAATGATTTCTACCCTGATGAACATTGTCATTCAATCTCTTATTCGAGACTACTTTCTTGCAAGACTTGAAATACATATAATGTGAATTGAATTGTCGTGCTATCACGCCTGGTGACAGACGTTTACCCTTCTCAAATGCCAAAATTGTAATCATGTAGTGAAAAGTAAACTGACAAACTTTGACTCTGATTAAGCATCAAACGTTTGCAAAAAATATACTGAGTGCTTATACTGAGTTTTTTTATTCACTTTCGATAGCGAGAGCGTTTGCAATTTGTATAGGAGTGACAAAGAGACAACTAGGTGGCGCGCTTTGTCACTCCTATACAAATTTCAAACGCTCTCGCTATCGCAATGTTCTTCAATTATTAAAAACATATTTAATAAACAGAAAACAAATTACCACAATCTCTAAAATTGATTTAAACACTAAATATGAATGTACTTAAGAATCAGAAAAAATATCGACTAATGAGCCGTTTTCAGAAGACCTAAAAAAAATAAAATAATATGGCTGTCAAAGGAATGCAATTTTGGACCTCAGCCCAATAGCCATTTGTGATACATCATAAAATAGGTCTCAGCGAGCTGAACAAAGTTACTACTACGCCAACAGCCAAATGTTTGTCGTTTCGGAGTTATATTTTGTTGAAAATGTTAGTTTTTTTTCAATACTATATAACTCCGAAAGGACAAACATTTGGCTGTTGGCGTCATAGTAACTTTTGTTCAGCTCGCTGAGACCTATTTTATGACGTATCACACATGGCTATTGGGCTGAGGTCCAAAATTGCATTCCTTTGACAGCCATATTATTATTTTTTTTAGTTCTTCTGAAAACGGCTCATTACGGCGTGCCGCAGGAAGCGTGTTAGGACCACTGTTGTTTATATTGTACATTAATGACCTGCCGAAAGCAACCTCGCAACAAAATCACTCTTCGCTGATGATAGTACTGTTACGATTAGTTGCCAAAATGTTAACGAATATGAAAAGGACATAAACGAAGCAATTGCCGGAGTGGTTACCAGGTTAGAAGATAACAACTTAAAAATTAATATTGATAAAACGAAAATTACACATTTTTCTCAGCGGCAAAACAACACATTCATCAATGCCACTTATGGAAATAAACCTTTATCCATAGTTTCGGAAAATAAGTACTTGGGCTTAATTATAGATAATAAACTTAATTGGAAAAGTCAGATTCAGGAGGTATGTAAAAGATTAAGTACTTCTGCCTACGCCTTACATAAACTCGCCTCAGCAGTAGAAACCAAATCACTTTTGATAGCATATCACGGCCTAGTTGCATCCCATTTGAGATATGGTGTTATATTTTGGGGGAATGGTACTGACAGAGAATTAGTATTTAAAACTCAAAAAAAATGTATAAGACGGATGTTTATTTTGGCAAATCACATTAGCTGTAAACCTTACTTTAAAAGGTATAAAATGTTGACGTTTCCCTCGATGTACATTTTAGAGTTAGCCCTTTTTGTAAAAAACAATCCTAAATTGTTTGAAAGACCAGAGTTAAGAAATAGACGAGATAATGATAAAGTAAAAGTACCACGATCGAATACAGCACTCATGCACAAAAGTGTCCTGTGCATGGCACCTTTAGTGTATAATAAATTACCAAAGACATTAAGAAAATTGGATAGCTGTTTATTTAAAAAAAAACTAACAGAATATTTGATTGACAAATGTATTTATAAGCTCAATGAATTTTTGTAATTGACTTTTAATTTAATTTTCTGATAAGTACCTACCTATAGTATAGTTAAGCTAATAAATTTTATAGCACATGACATGATAATTTTAAACAAATATTCTGAGATTGACATATAAATGAGATGAGATTGACATTATACTATAGAATTTGACATTGCATGATGATAACTGAACATTTACTTGTATTTTTTATAATTTGTACGCTGCAAGGCAAAATATGGAGCACAATTTTCTGCTGTACACAACATCTGTTTACTTACCTGTATTTAACAAATAAATGATTTTGATTTTGATTTTGAAAGTGAATGAAAAAACTCAGTATAAGCACTCTGTTGTCCCAATGAACATCGTCAGTACATATTTTTATTTAATTTTGTTAATAAGTTTCTGTGCAACTGATTCAAAGAGATGACAGAGGGAATGAAAACATTTATTACTTTTAAATGAACTACTTTATGTAGTCAACGATTTATTAACAACTTTTTGAGTGGAAGTAGGTATTTGAATTATTTTGTGTTATGTTAAGTAATAATGCTAATAGCATTAAGTCCGCCGCATTGTACTATATTTTAATTTTTAAATGTGAGTGCAATAAAAGTATTAATAATAATAATAATAATAATGAAGTGATTTTATTGTTTTGTTTTTTTATCGTTTCTTCATTCATGCCGTAAAACGTGGAACATAGGAGATAAAATATTTTTAATTTGTCGCATTTTTCAGGTTTAATTTCCAAAATATCGATCTTGGGGAAAAAAGATACGAACCGAAATTGTTCAGAATTTGATTCTCTACAATTTTGTTTCTCTTCATTAATCCCGTAAAACGTGGAACATAGGAGATAATGATAATATTTTGAATTTGTTGGGTTTTTCAGCTAAATTCCAAAATATCGATCCTAGAAGAATAATTGTGAGGATCAAACTTGTAGAAAATAAAATTTCCTGTAAAAGTTGTTCTCACGGTTTTACTGTAAAATCAAAAATGACCGAGTGATGATGGAAACCGATGGAAACAAATTTTTTTCGAATATACGCAGGAGGCTGATTCAGTCTACTTTTTGAACTTACACTCCCAGAATTTTTTTTCGTAGGTTTTTCGTAGGGGTGACCCCCCGAGGGACCTACGAAAAAAAATTCAAGAACTAATTATTCACGGGTCAAAATCTATACTGACTGGCCTAGGAAGTAAGAGACATTTTTTAGCAAATGGTGTCATAGAACAGCTGTTTCGTAGTAATGAGGGTCTAATACATAGTTTTAAAACTTGAATAAGAGACTAACAAAATACTACGAAGAACAAAAGAAACCCACGTACAAAAATCTCATGCGGTAAACTTCTAAAGATAAAAACTCTATTGATCGCACGTGCGCTATGTAGGCAATATTTGCATGTAGCCTAAAATGCATTCTACTTCAATTTTAGACGCATCTTTGATGAAGAAAGTAATATTTTTTAATAATATTTTATCTTCTCACCAAAATGAGAAGATACGGAAACTTAGTTAGGATTGAGTTAAAGTTTCCACTTAGAGAGGATTGAGAATATTCTCGGCGCCCATCTCTATACGATACAATGAGCCGTTTTCAGAAGAACTAAAAAAAAAATTATTACGGCTGTCAAACGTCTGTCAAAGGAATGCAATTTTGGGCCTCGCCCAATAGCTATGTGTGATACATCATAAAATAGGTCTCAGCGAGCTGAACAAAAGTTACTATGACGCCAACAGCCAAATGTTTGTCGTTTCGGAGTTATATTTTATTGAAAATGTTAGTTTTTTTTCAATACAATATAACTCCGAAAGGAAAAACATTTGGCTGTTGGCGTCATAATAACTTTTGTTTAGCTCGCTGAGACCTATTTTATGATGTATCACACATAGCTATTGGGCTGAGGTCCAAAATTGCATTCCTTTGACAGCCGTAATTTTTTTTTTTTTTAGGTCTTCTGAAAACGGCTCATAGGCGTCCAATATGCGTACGATAGGCGTCCAACGCTCGCGCGACGCGCGTCCAAAGCGCAGCGTTTTCCGGGCGCGCGCCCCGGGCGCTTTCTATGACTAGTCCCTTGGTGTTTGGTTTATTTTTATTAAATCTTTATTTTACAGGGCCTGTACGAAACTTTAGCCCTAACTGATGTTCGGGAAACATTGTTACAAAAAAATCGAACTTTACGCCATGATGGCTGAAAACGGAATCCCCTTGGTGTTTGGTTGATTGTGCCGACAGAGGTGTGTTCTGTGATTAAAAAGAAAACTGCCAATTTTTATTCTGAGTATTCTGTGATGGTGACTTTTGTATGTAATGTCAAATGTTTAGGTAATGACTGGTAATGTTAATTGCAAGTTGTTTGTTATCTTCCCATACCAAAATCTTTTGTGAAATTAAGTATGAAGAAATATGTAAAAGAATTTACGCCGTCCCTACTTTTTATATTGCTATGGTAATGTTTGTTTTCAAATGTTTTTTTGACGCTTCAAAACCATATTCGTACTTGTTGTCAATTCGTTTCATTTTTCACTTCTTTCAGCTTAGATTACGCTCAGCCGACTCTAGCTAGAGATCATAACACCAGCTTCGATTTATTCATCTTCACGCAAAGCTGGCCTGTATCTGTGTGCAAAGAATGGAAGGAAAAGAATCCAGACCATACCTGCACATTGCCAAGCAAACAGGGTTTGTTCACTATACACGGCATCTGGCCAACGCGGCTGGGAACTATTGGACCCGCATTTTGTAATAGGACATGGCACTTTGATCCTGAGCAAGTGAAACCAATTGAATCCACTTTGGAGCAGCTCTGGATCAATGTTGAAGCTGGTGAGTGAAACTTGTTTAGTTTTTCGCTCAGCTTCAAATGAAATTTTTAAAGCATCTGTGCTAGCGCTCTACCGATACCGAAATAATCAGATGGACGCTGCATGTGTTTTAACCTGCAGAATCTGATTAATCAGTTGCATTATGACCATGAAAAGAACAATACAAAACCATTGTTACATTACCTAAGTAATAATAAAATTAATAGTTCAAGCTAGGCTTGTGTAAAGTTTGTTTATAAAAAATGTGTGTTGAAAATCAATTATAAAAATGAAAGTGAAATTTACTTATATGTATATATCATTGTGAGATCTATTTGTGGCTTTATAAATGTATTCTCAAATACACTGAGAATAGGTATAGGTTTCTCAATTTGTTGAATTTCAAGCTGCCAATGCAAGGTTTGGAGTTAAAATGAGCTTAAAGGTTAAATTTTACCTAATAATTTTTCAGGTACCTCAACTTACAGTTTCTGGGCTCACGAGTGGTCTAAGCATGGCACATGCGCGGCTGTAATAGAATCTCTTAGTTCAGAGTTCAAATACTTCAATCAAGGAATCAAATGGCTGCAGCAATATTTGATGACCAATATCCTAACTGATGCTGGAATAACACCCTCTGATGACAAGCAATACTCTATAGCATACATAAACAGAGCAATCAAACTCAAAATAGGAACCAACCCTATGGTAAGCTGCCATAAAGAGAATAGCCAAAATTTTTTGTCTGAAATTCGTATTTGTTTCTCTAAAACTCTGCAACTTACGAATTGTGATGGGATTGTTGCTAAAGGATTCTCAAGGTTGATGGTTGATGATGAGCCGATAATAACCAATTGTAACACGGCCCAAGGTATAACATATCCTGCACATCCTGTCACTGGCATTCAAGAGCCACCTCGGGATACCTATTTGCAGTTATACTACCTCATTTCCTGGATACATTGGCTGACATTGTAAATAGTCATTGATTTTTTTAATTTCAGTAGTTGAATTCATAACCGAAATGATTCATAAAAATGAGATTCTTTAGAAAACTCCTCAGAGGCCACGTAAATAGTCTATGGTAAAGGGAAAAATGTAACCACAGATTATTTAAACTGCTTTTGAAGTGTTTTTTAGCAGAATCATGTTTTTCATAAATGAGACTGTAATGGCCGGGATACACGAGGCTAGTTTTTCAAGCTAGGATAGCAAGCTAGTGTCAGTAAGCTAGCAAGCTAGTACTTCTGGCTTCGTGTAGACAAAACTAACTAATTTCCATGTTCCAACTAGCCTGTTCCAAGCCAGGTCAGCAACCCAGGACAGTACTAGCTTGCTATCCTAGCTTGAAAAACTAGCCTTGTGTATCCCGGCCATAACAGTGTTATTTATTCAAAAAATTGCTCTTACGCACTCCACAGAGGTAGTTTATTAAATCTCTGTTTATCGAGTGTTTTGAAGAATCTTAGTTTTGTAAATAACAAAGTTCATTTTTAACATTTAAGTGGAGTTAAAGGTGTTTTGCAGTTATATAACGGCCTGGCCACGGGACATTCGCGCGCGCGAAAAGTGGCTTGCTACGTACATTTCTATGAGTTTTTTTCAGTCGCTAGACGCCTCGCCGTTGAAACAAACTCATAGAAATGTACGTAGCAAGCCACGCGGTAAAACGCCTCGCCGGTCGCACCGCGCAGACCTTTAAAACGTTATAAAATATAGCGTTATTAAGTGTTACGTAACGTTTAAATCATTTTGTTTTGTTATTTTAGCGCTATTATATCGTTATGATAACAAAACTCTACGAGAAACTTAACGAAATCATAACTAAGCGTAATAACGTTATTAATAAAGTTATGGCGCTGTTGCCGCTCCGCTCTACCGAAAGGCGTTGCGTGGTCGCGGACGAACGTGTCCGGCGGCGTTGCCGCACTGAACGTGGCGGGGAACTCTGAGCAATACTCGTAATAGCACAAATAAGCTCGCGCGCGAGATGCCCGCGGAGGTAACTTGCGTAAGTTGCATGCAAATATGAACTACTAGCTGTTGCCCGCGACTTCGTCCGCGTGGGCTTTAGTTAAGTATAGTGTTTGCGTTTGCAAATAAAAAAAAAATAAGAAAGTAAGCAAGTATTTAAGGTGGTATTTAAACACATGGAAGAACAAAAAAATTCAATTCGAAAATCGCAGCGAAAGTTTTAATAATCGAAACGACGATACGAAGTAAATAGAAGAACTTTTATACCTTCTAAATTTGCAACCCCTATTTCTAATACCTTTAAACGAGCAATTCTTGTATATACAGGGTTACAGGGAAAGTCGTACACAATATTCATCATCAACCCATTATGTCCCCACCGAGGGGCACGGGTCTCTTCCCTGAGGAAGGTATAGGCCATATTCCACCACGGGGGCCAAGTCCGGATTGGTGGGGCCAAGTCCGGACACAATATTAAAGGAGGTTATTATTTAGGTCATTTCTGATGGATTTTATTCTATTATATAGGGTCCGAAAGTTAACCGTTATCGAGATATTGACTGTTAAAGATTTAAAAAAACTATCAAATTTTTTTGGCTTATTGATTGATTTTTTCTCAGAATAGTGGTTTTTTTAATGTATTTACTTAAAAGGCATGTCAATTGATACAAAATATCAGCCAAAGCTGCACCTACTACTAACAGCTTTAAAGAACTGCTCGGCAACGGTTAGAATTAAATATTTTTTCTCTAAATATTTTTCACATTGAAGCTCTTAAAAATAAATTGCGTATGGAACTTATTCTGCAAATAATTTTAAAAACTTCTACGACTCTTTAACTATTCAAAAAGGTATAATATTTAATAGGTATGTGGATGAAATTTTAAAATAATGTTATTTGAGTAGGCTCTAGTAGTAGTACCTACATAACTGAACTTCGATACAAAAAATAATCTTTTTACTTCCTGGCACCTTTAAACTATGTAAAAGGTCAGATAGGCTTTTTTGTGATCTGGAGACATGATGTCTCAGGTGTTCAGGTACCTATTTCAGTATTTCTTTTATTTTTGTGTTAGTCTGCTCGTGTGATTCTTCCGTGGTAGATGTGTTAATACGTGCTCTGCAAATGATTTGCGCTTTAGAAACTTCTACGTCTCTTTAGGTATTAAAAAACGTTTATCACTTGCTATTGCATCGGAAAAACGTTAGCCAAGTGTCACTTAAGATGGCAAACGGTAAGTTTTTAGTTGAGGTAAAAATATCTAAAATATGTAAAAAAAAACAAAAATATACTAAGTAATATTTTTATAATTTATAATTTTTATAATGTAATATTAAAGATCAGGGCTCCTAGCCGGCCATGCAACGTGACCGTCTTTTCCAATCCATTTGTTTGGGAAGTTCTCGTCCAAACATGCTCCCGTGGTGCGCTGGGCAGCCGTCATGTAGAAAGAACATGTCTCGTCTCAATAGAAATGTCCATCAACAAGGGTAACGAATGAAAATGAATCAGTCCAAAATCCAAGCCAAGTCTCAGTATGAAGATGAATCAGTTCAAAATTCAAGCCAAGTCACAGAATGAAGATGAATAAATACAAAAATCCAAGCTAAGTCGCGTTTTACGGGAAACTATCAAAGATCACGTATTTACCTCAACTAAAAATTTACCGTTTGCCATCGACACTTGGCTAACGTTTTTCCGATATGAGAATAAGTTCCATACGTAATTTTTTTTAAGAGCTTCAATGTGAAAATTTTTTAGAGAAAATATATTTAATTCTAACCGTTGCCGAGCAGTTTTTCAAAGCTGTTAGTTGTAGGTGCAGCTTCTGCTGATATTTTGTGTTAATTGACATGCCTTTTAACTAAATACATTAAAAAAAATTAGCTCTATTCTGAGAAAAAAATCAATCAAAAAGCCAAAAAAAATTGATATTTTTTTAAATCTTTAACAGTCAATATCTCCATAACGGTTACCTTTCGGACCCTATATATAATAAAATCCATCAGAAATGACCTAAACAATAACCTCCTTTAATATTGTGTACGACTTTCCCTGTAGCCCTGTATATTTATATATAATCAGAATCTCGGAAACGGCTCCAACGATTTTCACGAAATTTTGTAGGCAGATGCTTTCGAGGGCGTTTAATTGATCTAACTAGGTTACATTTTTAGAAAACGTTGTTTTATCCGTGTTTTAAGGCAATTGATTTGCTATGATAACATACAGAGGTAAATTTCGCGTCCACCTGCAAGGTTGGGATCACAGAACAAAAAAAAAGAGTAGAAATCGTAAGTGGGCGGTGCCCGCGTGCCTCAAATTAGCAATGTATTGCCTAAGCGTAGTCTATGACAGTTTTTCTTACCTCAGTTGCCGTGCGCTTCTAGTAAAGAAAAAAATTGTAAAAACTCTACTAAAATGCCTTATTGTGCTGTGTTAGAGTGCAAAAATAAAAGTTGGGGACCAAAATGTACCGATCATGCCGTAACATTCTATCGGTAAGTAGTATTTCCATTGTATTTAATTTAATATAAATTAAATTTGCAATGACATGAACAAGGAAAGCAATCCGAAAGTGAGAAAGTAAAACCACCTTTATTTACTGGACTATAATGTTCAATTTTCGTCGAAGTCTGTGTACTTTTTCTACAAATTTCTGTCAACATTTGAATGCTACTCAAATGCTACTCAATTCAGCTGGGACACAACATTATAAAAATCTATCGATAATATTTTGTCTATGACTTAGCAGTAATAAATAATTATCGGTACTTTAGGTAGAGTACCTGCGTCTTATTGGGTACTTTGGGAAAATAATTGTCGTTATTTTATTTTAATTGAAGACCTCTGTGGCGCAGTGGTTAGTGCATCTGACTACCATGCGAGAGATCCCGGGTTCGAATCCCGGCTGTGGACAAAAAACAATCCCAGGTCTTGTATGTTTACATGTTTGTGACGTCGTTGTTTCTGGTGCCCACGACACAGGGTATCCCAGGGTGGGGCCAGGGGCAATGTATGTGCCTGGTGTTTATTATCATCTTTTATTATTATTATTATTTGACACATTTTTAGTTGCAATTATTTTTGATACTGCGCAAAATTTATTGATCATGTTCCTTGACGCTGTTTAGTTCCTTTGCGAGAATGTGGTCCTGACTGCAGTATCATGTCATTTTTGTAAACTTTTAATCCGGATCAACTTACCCATCCCATTTTGAGACGAGCAACCGAACGACGCAAGCTCCGTCTCTGCTCACCACCCACTCACTGCTCTGCGTATCGGTGCGAAACCTAGTCGGACTCGTCCGATAAAACAACACCCGTAAGTAGATCCGGACTAAATGTTTACAATGTTTTGTGCCGAAAGTTTTAGTTCAATAAACATGTCACTTTTATTAGTATAGATTGGCGTATTGTCATCAAAACAAAACCAGCATGCATAATTTCAAAGTTAGATGATTTTATGTGCTCGTGTAGTAAAATCATCTGGGGGGGTCTAGATAATTTAATCAACGCTTACTCCATAAATCTATGGGGAAGTCTCGTGACTTTCGTTGGCAAATGTCATCTCCATAATATAAGTGAAGCACAAGCGTTGATGGATAACGACATTTTAAATAAATAAATAAAAAAATAAACAAACTATACATACGATAAGTTTGCTGGGCCTCGTTTCAAAAGCGACTATGGTTAGTTTCATATGAGAATTCCATATATGTATGTTGCGTAGCCGATCATCCAGAAGGTAGGTTAATATACTAACAGGCTGCGTAATTTACATCGAATTGTAATTAAATTAAATATCAACTGTCGCTTTACGAAACAATTCTATAATTTGTCGATAGGACATCCATAGCTGAGAAGCACCATTGCACATACTTGTTTTTTAATTTTCGACTTTATGGTCTATCACATAAAACTTCTCGACGGTCAGACGCGGCGGGATTTCCAGCTAGTGTAGAGTAGCGGTACTACGAACAAAGATCTAATGTCAAACTTAATTTCATCATTATCATTTGATTTTGATCGTTGTTTATATCACCAAAAGGTTCATATGTTACGTGGAACTTTTATGATGTAGACCTTTTCGGCATTGCCTTTATTTACCAATGGCAGCTTGGCATTCATAGTGTGGGTTTTGGCTTATGTGTGAGTTTGGTCACACTGGTTTTCCTGCTAATAGGTCATGTCACTCCTTCTACTCTTTTTTTCTGTTCTGTGGCAATCGAGGCTACGTAAAAAAAAAGAATATTCCTTATTGCACACAGGAAGCAAGAGACAAATAAAAGTTACAGTTAAAAAAAATATATACAATAGGCTTTCTTATTCTCTATAAATTGTACAGGATAAGTTTGCTCGGCTTCGTTTCATAAAGCGACTATGGTTAGATTATGAAAATTCCATTATAGGTACATTGCGTAGCCAATCATCCAGAAGGACAGTTAATATGGTAGCCGGCTGCGTAATTTACATCGAACTGTGGTACAGTTTGGCAGAAGGGAATACATTATGTTACTTTGTCAATGTAGATACTAAAAAAAAAAAATGATTAAGAAACATTGCCATAACAAATTCATTTTCAACTGTCGCTTTATGAAACAGTTCTATAATTTGTCGATATGGCAATATGTCCCATCCTTAGCCTGAGTAGTAACATAGCAAATAGTTATTTTTCAATATTCGACTTTATGGCATAAAACTTAAAGCTTCTCGACGATCACACGCGGCGGTAGTTCCATCTAATGTAGAGTAGCGGTACTACAAAGCAAAGATCGTATGTCAAACTTAATTTCATAATTATCATTTGATTTTGATCATTGTTTATATGATTGAAAAGGTTCATATTTTACTTGGAACTTTTGTGATGTAGACCTTTTCAGAATTGCCTTTATTTGCCAATGGCAGCTTGGCATTCACAGTGTGCTTTTGATTTGTGTGTGTGAGTTTGGTCACACTGGTTTTCCTACTGATAGGTCATGTCACTATTTCTACTCTTTTTTTTGTTCTGTGGTTGGGATAGTTCTGACGGGAAAACGGGGACCCATTTCGGGCCCATTTCAAGGTTCGAGTCATGATGTTTTTTTTTCAAAGTTCTTTTTTTGTTGAAAAAGGATTATTTAAATTTGATATTACAAAAAAAGTACCGAGCAAGGCTCGGTCACCCAGGTACTAAGTATTGAATTCAAAAAAAGGGTTGTCGGCAATAATCATTAACTTTATCAGGAACTTATAACCCAAATACAACATTTTATTGAAATAACTTTGAATATCAGAGAGCTTTCATACTAACTTCGCACCCCCTCTTACCTGCTTAGGAATTTAATTCACAAAAAGAGATATCGGGAATAATCATTATTACGAACTAATAACCCAAATAAAACATGTTACTAGAATAGCCATTGAATGAATAGCTTTGAAAATCAGAAGACTTTCATTCTACGTTTGCACCCCCTTAAGGGATGATTTTCTTAAAACTACTTTACACATGTTTCATGCCTTTCAATGAAAGACCTACATATTGAATTTCATTCGAATAACTTCAAAAACGGCAGACTTTCATAATAAATTTGCACCCCCCTTTTACCCCCTTTGGGGGTGAATTTTTAAAAATCCTTTCTTAGTGCTACCTTACGTTATAAAAGGAACCTTTGTGCAAAATTTCAAGTTTCCAACCCTTATAGTTTAGGCCCTGCGTTGATCTGTCAGTCAGTCAGTCAGTCAGCTTTTCCTTTTATATATATAGATAGATAGATAGATAATTACTGTTTATACATTTCAATGTTCTTTACCGCATTTTATAATGCCTCCCGGCCCGGCCCGATGCGAGCCGGTTGGTCTGAATCGTACCTACGACAAAAAAAATACTTACCCATTTTTTAAGTAGTTTAAGATTTTTCTGTTGAAGGAAAACTAGAATGATGTTTATCTTTGTACAGTCGACAGCACATCATGTTATACACCCATGCACTCTACTCCGTTGCATTACGGGCGACTTTGCAACTAAAATGTGAAGATGGACATGCTGTCGACTGTACTACCCGCTTGTGCACCCAGAACCACAAGAGAGGGAGGGATACTAACTAAACTAACCATAACTACGTGCGATACGTGAAAACTGTAATGATCGCGGAATGTGTGTGAAAGAGATGCCATATAACGTTATGTTACGTTACTTTAACGCTATCATAGCGCTATTTATAAAGTTAAATCGGGCATAACGTTATTGGAATAGCGCTATTCGACCAATATAATAACGTTATACCCGTATAACGTTTCGAAATAATAACGTTTTAGGAAGCTTTTCATAGCGCTATGACGCATAGCGTTAGGAGCATAATAGCGGTATTTCAAGGTCTGGCACCGCGCGAATTTTTGCGCGGGCGAATGTCCCGTGGCTAGGCCGTAAGTCTTATTGCCACATGTTTTGCTCTTCTATTTTTTAAATAAATTAACAAATTCTTAGTATTTGTTTGACGGACTTGAATCTGTAAAAAAAGTGAGGTTAAGGGAAAAATCCATTATTTGCAGGGATTAACACAAGGATAATAAAGTTGTATGCTATCCATACTAAATTATATTACAAATCAATGAGAAAGTACTCTGCAAGTTATTCACGCTTAAACCAATGCACACTAGATATTTTAAGAAAGGCCACAGGCTACCTTTTCTTCATAAAAAAAATCCCTCACAAAGTGTGTTGTGTTGTAATATAATACACATGTTTGAAAATTTTTTTGCTACTAAAAAACTTAAGACAGATTTAAAACCGGTTTACGAATACCTGTGATAAACCAGCTCTAACTATTTATAACGAGTGTTTTAGTGGGATTGCATTAGAAAGCAAACTATGCCAGGTACAATTTTACTTAAACAATTGATATCATTCCTAAGGCCCTCAATATTTAATTGCTGGAAGTAGGAATCATTCATCTTGCGCAAGAAATATAATTAAACTTGACCTGTCTCTAAATATGTATTTTGTTTACTAGGAAAATTGCACCCATTGTTAGTTATTTAAAAATTCGAGAAGTTTTTATGATCAGTGGAAAAAAATATGGACGGTTATTATGTTTTATCGCTGGCTGGTGCATTTGTGCGACAGTAAAACATACACAGTTATAAAAAAACAATTGCCAGATTATTTCGTCTTACAATACACAGTTATAAAAAAACAATTGCCAGATTATTTCGTCTTACAATGTCAGTAGTAAAAATACGTAAATACTCTTTGAATCAGAGTATTAGCAGACTAATAAATAAATGGCCGGTAAAAATTATGGAATGGGCAGTTAGATAAATAGTTTGGCAGTCCACAGGTAGGTACCAGAGACATCTGAACCTGAACCAATTGAAAAGAGAGGTAGATTTTCGTTAGGAGTGGAGCTTAACGCGCGCGACGCCGAATCATTAGCATTCACGTTTTCTTTCATTCCATCGGTCAAAGCGAAAGCCTTTTTCATAACTTAAATTTACTGAATGAATGAACTGAGTTTTACTGCCTAATTCTTTGTAGAACCACTCAAAACTGGCCATTTAGCTATATTACTGCTCCGTATTTATTACAAATGATCCATTGTAATACTTTTTACAACTTAATTTTTTTTACTGCTAAGTTTTAACTACCAAACTTGTTACTAATTATGCATTTTGTAATTTTCAACTTACTATATACAACTGCCACGTTTTAGTGCTAATTGCATCTGGTATTTAGTCTACTTCCTACTGAATGTCTCAACAGGTTGGTTTGTGACTAAAACATTGTGATAGTAGTATGTGATGTGCTGATTGACAATTAATAAAGAGTGTTTAATTACTGTACCTCTGCTGTTTTTAATGCTAAGAAAAAAAACAATTTATATTAGGGCAACTTATTTGAGACAGTATAATTCCTAACATAAGCTGTTCAACCAATGCAAACCTTTAAATTATAGAGAAGTCATTTTGTCAACAGTTTCTTAAGCCAGGCCTTTTGAAACAATAATCACGGATGATGGCACCAGACCTGAAATAAGAAATAGAATAAAATGCAGCTAAATACATTAACAAGTCTGTAGATAAGTCTTAATAACTCTATTAGTGTTCCTTAGAAGACTAAGGATTTGAGTACCAATATGCCTTTTTTGCATACAGCATTGCACAAGATAGGGAATACCTACTCATATAAGGAACAGAAATAAGGTCCTCCATGTAAGGAGTTGTCTAATATAGCCTACTCTGAGCTGTCAAAAACATACTTATTTTGACACTCAGGGAGTAATCTAAATGCTTAGCCTGATGAGAGTGATGAGTACGAGTATATAAATCCAAAACAAAAAATCCAGCAGTCTATTCTTTGTGGAAAACGAAAAAATAAATTAATTTCATTACCTAACATTTCCAAAGGAGTTTCATAGTCCTCATTAGTGAATATCTTCTTAGGGAAGTTGGTCATGAGTTTGAAGCTGTTTTCCGCTGCAAACTCGGTGGCGTTCATTTGGAGATAGAGTTTGACGGCAGCCAGTTGTTCCTTGGCTCCGAAGGTTTGCGACAAGACACGCCCGTCTGGTAGCCGCAGTTGGATTCGCGCTTGCTCGTACGACACTTTGGCAGCCGGCGTGGTGCTCGCTGGAGCGGGAGCGGGAGCGGGAGACGGCGCCGGCGCCGGCGCTGCGGTCTGACCAGCCGCGGCTAACCTGAAATATTTGATTTGTTATTTATTTATTTGTGTCTGGCACTTACACATTTTCTTTGTGAATTTCTGGGAATTTAACTGTGGGCTGAGGCTCCTGGTTTCATACTACAACTTTAACTAAATCAATGGTGCATATGAAATTAGCACCATTGATGGTGCAAAGTTTTATCTATAATTTTTTTTACTGTGCAATAAAGTGTAAGTAATGTCGTATGTCGAATCGCTCGTAGCCTGGGCTGCCTGAGTGATCTTAAACTATCACTAAGGTTAAGCAACATTCGGCGCGTTCAGTCCATGGATGGGGTACCGTCTATGACTAACGCTAGTGGTATTTTTCCGAGCGATTCCGTGCTTCGCAAGGCACTTTAAGCAGTTGGTGCCGGCTGCCGTCGATAGATGGCAGTCGTTAAGCCAAGTCAGAGGCCTTAGGGGGCGGCTTGAAAACTTCTACAGTTTGACAGTAAGACCAGCCACTAGTCTTACAAGCCTCCACCAATCCAGACTTGGCCCCCATGGTGGAGTATGGCCTATACCTTCCTCAGGGAAGAGACCCGTGCCCCTCGGTGGGGACATGATGGGTTGATGATGATGAATGTCGTAATGTCATGTGCACTATTCATGTTGCAAGTTAATGGTTTTTGCGGTTTTAAAATTGCGGTAGATTAAATGTATTCAAAGGAGAATTGTGTCTATATAGTGTTAAACACATCTGTGAGTAATAATTATTGTTTGAATATTTGTTAATTAAGCTAAAACTGTTTTGAAACAAATAAATGTAGAGTTGTTTGTTAGTTTCTTCTCTGCATATTCTATTCTTCTTCTTAGCGTGTCGATGGCAAACAATTTTTTTTAAAGTCTACTAGATAGTTGCGGCCCAGAACTTTGCGACGCTGACTGCTTTATCACTATATCAGAATATCGATATATTCTATTAATTGTGAAACTAAGATTTGTGACGTTCATAAAGTAAACATTTAGTTTTTATTGTGAATAAAATATTTGAATTTGAACCCGCCACTGCTGCTACATCTGCATTCTGAATGGGCAGATGTTTTTGTTCTTTTGCCAGTTTCCGCGAATGTCAATGTAATACAAATATCAGGAATTTGGACTGGTGTAGAACCAGTCCAAATTCCTCTTAACACATTCTTAAGAGAATTGCCACTCTATCTTGGTAGATACTGATGAGGTACAATCTGAGGTGTTATTCATTTAAAGCCCCGCAGATGGACCTTACTAATTGCTTACTTTCTAGCTTGTTTGTCAGCCTCAATCTGAGCCCGGACACGCTCCCGTGCCTTTTGCTCTTCAATCTTCTCTCGTTTCCGCTGCTCCACAAGCTTCTGCATCTCTTGTTCTTGGATTCTCTGCCGCGACTCCTGCAGGTCCTTGCCAGCTTTGATCCGAAGACGTTCGCGCTCTAGCATCTCAGCCTGCAATAATAATAATAAATCGTTTATTACAGGCTTTGCCCATATAAAAGTTTGTACATATTAGAATAATAATATCACAAGTTAGTATTAGGTACCTGTGTAAAACTAAACTAAAACATAACTAAGCACTTAAAATTTATATGAGGGGTGCTAGAGACAGCAACGGTTGCAGCGGCGGCGGCAATGCAAGGTGGCATTTTTTAAGTAGAATATTTTAACTGGTGTCTGGTTTTAACAGGGTTTGCCAGAGTTCCCCTCATCCCTTTGAGGTTATTGATATATGACACTAATTATGCTTCTTATTTTCATTTTTACTTCCTAATTTGGTAAAAGTGTGGAATGAACTACCAACCATTACTGCAGTAATAATGCTCTTACAGTAAACTCATTTTAAAATAAGTGTGTTTACATTGTCTAAATGATATAGCTAGATTTAGGTCTTTAGGTAGGTATGGCAAATGGCTAATGTCAAAATGGTAAATGGCAATTGGTTATAGTTAATATTGTAATAATTCCAGTAACAGGTTAATAAGCAGATAGAAGAAGTAACATACTCTATATCCCCACCTTTTCCTTTTCCTCTCTCTCCTTGCGCTTCTGTTTCATTCGCTCTTCGAGCAGAGCCAGTTGAGCCTTCTTCTCTTCTTCTGTGAGTGGTTTCTTCTCCTCTGTAGACTCTGAGAAACTGCTGTGGTTTGTTTTCGCCGCGTGGTACTCTACTTCGTCTTGATTCTTGAACAGCTTGCCGCATTCATCGCATTTCAGGGACTTCGCTTCCTGCGGCTGGACCGCCGGCGCGTCAGCGCTACTGGGCGCTGCGGCCACGGCAGCCGCGCTGCCTAGAGAAGACCCAACTGTCTGTCCATCAGACTCTAATATAGGATCATCCGCATGGGCCAGTAACCATTCCATAGCTGGTTCCACACCTTTATTATGCGTAACAGCCAAAGCTTTCTCTCTGAAAGAAAAACACCGAAAGGTTATCTCGTTCGCTTCTACGTTTCGACGAGTTCTTCCGTAGACCTATACTTACGCTCTCTCTTTTGAGAAGCCCATTTCGACAAGTGTGTTTATTTCTGCCATCTCAAGTAGAATTAGTGGTAAACGCACAGGAAAATTTATTTGAAATTAAAATCATCAGCTGTTTTGAAACGCGTATTGTACGAGTCGTACGACAACGTCAAACAAACGCAAATCACAGAACAAGAATCTCACAGAAAGGGAAACGTCAAGTCATGATGAGTTTTGGGTACGTTCATAAAAACGAATAAAATTAACGTTCCCTTTTTTTAGCCCATCTGGGATGCACTGCTGCATTTATCATTCCTTTGTACTCAATCGCTTCTTCTGAGATTTGTACTAATATAATATCTATAGGTACAGTCAAGAGTTATCAATAATTATAATCTATGCATAAATGGAGTCTACTTTACGTAAAGGCATCATAGACCTCTTCTCTTTCAAGTCCCAACCTAGTCCCTTGTCAGTCCCACCCATCCCATGTTTTCCAGCCGCATTTACAATGTCGTCTGCCCATATCGTCGACCTGTTCTTGGCCCATATTATATAATGTTAATAAAATTGGTATGTATTGCTATTGCGTGTAGTTAGCTATAAATTTCCATTTTCCATGCCCACTGAACTTCTTGGATGCTCTTTGGTGCCTCTATAATGAATCTATACAGGGTGCTATACAGCCTATCTATACAGGGTGGTCCAAATATCATGGATCAAATGAAATGGGGAGTTAGCCAAGGTCATCTTCTACCAATAAAGTCCTATACAGGGTGGTAAAATTCTCAACGGTTTTGAACTTATGATGGATTTTCGGTTTTTTTTCAAGAAAAGGGTTCCTACTACTTATTAAGAGCAATAAAAAAAAAAGTACTTACTTTTGGTGGTTGTTTTTTTTTTTGAGAGTGACGGTCCATGATGAGAATGTAATAAAAAAAATTCATGGTCCCTGTCTTTATGGATCATGAGAAATTAATTAATTTTTTACGGATCTCGTATCATAATTGTTTGATCCAACATTTTCGTCATTGATTTAAAATAAAAAAGTGTACTGCGGAAACCTGCCCCAGTAGTAGAAAAACTGGACCATTTCATGAGGATTGTAAAAAGATACAACTCAAAGCCCTATCTCTCCTGAGTCTTTTATTATTGATCTTTATTCTCAGCAAAGTTGCATTTTTTTAAATCAACTTTTGGTCCTAACTAATTTGAGTTACAAAGTACTGTTCTAGGACATAAAAATAAGTCGCAAAAGGATAAAAAAATTACACCAGATAATTAGAATAGACAGTTTAATCAAAAATAAAAAAATAAACTTTTTCATAGAAGATGTTCAAAATTTCTACCTCTCACTCGGAGGCAGAGTCGACATCTTCTAATAAAATTTCTTTTTAACAATCTAAAGGCCCGGTGATTATTTTTCACCTGGTGGGTGGCCGCTGATATTCGTCGTCGAAGCTCCTGCTTCGTGTTGCACTCCTTTTCGTATACCACTTCCTTGAAGTAACCCCAAAGAAAAAAATCTATGGGGTTTAAATCGGGTGAGCGCGGTGGCCATTGAATAGTTCCACCGCGACCGATCCAGCGATTTGGAAATACTTCATTTAGGTGACTCCTCACGTCACGAGCGAAGTGCGGAGGTGCGCCGTCATGTTGCAGCCACATAGCGCTTCTTGTTTCAAGAGAAACGTCTTCTAATAATGGGTCGAGTTCCTCTTGTAAGAATGACAAATAAATTTGACCATTCACTCTTGCAGGCAGCTCGTGTGGTCCTATTAACTGTCCTTCGACGATCCCGGTCCACATGTTGACTCCGAATTTGTGTTGGAAGTGGTCTCGTCGAATAATGTGAGGATTCACATACTCGTAGTGGTGCAGGTTGTGAATATTAAAAACACCAGTGCGTTGAAACATACTTTCGTCCGACCACATAATTTTATTTAGAAATTCGGGATCTTCTCTGTTGCGCCGGAGCATCTCTGTGCAAAAAAGTTGTCTTTTTTCGTAATCAGCCGGCAGCAGTGCTTGCACGCGCTGGACATGATACGGATGCATCATGTTCCGTTTTAAAACGCGTTGCACAGTCGTTTTCGGGACACCTAATGTTCTTGAAATTCGCCGTTGACTCGTCGACGGGTCATTCGATATTTCTTGAAGAATTTGATCTTCCATTTCCAAATCATGTACCATAGGGCGCCCGGTTCTCGTCGCGCTACTTCCAGGAATATAACATAACATAACATAACATAACATAACATAACATAACATAACATAACATAACATAACATAACATAACATAACATAACATAACATAACATAACATAACATAACATAACATAACATAACATAACATAACATAACATAACATAACATAACATAACATAACATAACATAACATAACATAACATAACATAACATAACATAACATAACATAACATAACATAACATAACATAAAATAGCATAGCATAGCATAGCATAGCATAGCATAGCATAGCATAGCATAGCATAGCATAGCATAGCATAGCATAGAATAGCATAGCATAGCATAGCATAGCATAGCATAGCATAGCATAGCATAGCATAGCATAACATAGCATAACATAACATAACATAACATAACATAACATAACATAACATAACATAACAACATAACATTTACATACAGGCACATTCATTGCTTCTGGCCCCACACTAAGATACCCTGTGCCGTGGGAACCAGAAACAGCGACGTCACAAACATGTAAACATCCAAGACCTGGAGTTTTTTTTTTCTCCCCAGCCGGGGATCGAACCCGGCCCTCCACGTAAGCGTTGTGTACACACTGGAATACTCTGTAGTCGGGATAGCGTTCACGATTCAGAAAACGTCGCCGATATTCTCTTGCTGCTTCACGAGCGTTTCCGTCACAAAAACCGTACACAAAATGCATGTTAGCATAGTCACGGGCTGAGTAAGCCATTTTTAATTGTCCAAATTCACTAATACACAACTGAGTCCAGTAAGAAATGCCAAGTTCGTAGGTGAAAATCCAAAACATAGTCCAGTAAGAAATGCAAAACAGAGTCGAAAGTTCGAAGCGATAAAAAAAGAGCAGCGCAAAAAGTGACAACCGAATAACCGTGTTAAGTAGCGAACAGCAAGCAGAACACTAAGTAAAAGTTGCTGGAGGCGTGTAAAGGGTCACTAGCAGGTAGCTAGCGCAGGTAGTAAACCTCTCTTTGTTCCTGGGACCCCATGTCCAACCGGTAAATTCTCATAATACAAACAAAGCTTTTGTTTAGTGTTATTTTATTAACTGGTGATACCACAAGAAAAGTGACACCGACGGGACAAGAGCTACGAAAAAAGATCGTAACGACCTGTCCGTTGTTAGAACTTAATTTTTAAATCCATTTTTGACTTATATTTATGTCCTAGAACAGTGCTTTGTAACTCAAATTTCAAACCAAAAGTTGATTTAAAAAAATGCAACTTTGCTGAGAATAAAGGTCAATAATAAAAGACTCAGGAGAGATAGGGCTTTGAGTTGTATCTTTTTACAATCCTCATGAAATGGTCCAGTTTTTCTACTACTGGGGCAGGTTTCCGCAGTACACTTTTTTTTTAAATCAATGACGAAAATGCTGGATCAAACAATACGCTACTTGCCTCGTATCAAATTTGACGCGATAAATGGATATTTCCTGTAGTATCTAACGTAAGAAACCGAAATATATTGACTTTGCTAAGTAAATATGCAGGATGGCTGCAAAATTTGCAAATTAAAAAAATATTTTTCGCTTTTAAATCGGAACGGTGAAAATTCTATCCGCCATCTTGAAAGCACCTTTGGTTGTAAACAAACATCTGTCAGTCGTGCGTGCGTAGGTTCTATTGTGACTCATACGTTTCTTTCGTGGCACGAACTCTACCTAGTCAAGCATCGTGCGAGCGGGAGGACGTTTTAAAAATACAATTTTTAATTAATAGAGACGTGTATTTGTCACAAACTCTGGTCTAAGACTAACTTATTTCTAGTTGCTATCGCTAAGCTCGGCCGCCGCCGCAGGTGGCCGTTGAACAAACATCCGCTTGCCGATTCAGCGTCTAGACCGACGAGAAGATTCTGCTTGGTCCAGCTCTATTCGTTGAGTCGGCAGACGTAACTCCTCCCTCCTTAGGATCGAAGTTCTCTTCTGAAGGAGCAGAACTTCGAGGACACATCTGCAAAATCTTAATACGATACTTATAAGCTAAAATACACAGTAATATAAGGAGTACTACATAAAGTCCAACTGTCCAGATGCTGACACTTTTCACCATGATAATGGGCTTTTCATTTTCACTATTTTCACTGAAACTTTTCTTCAATGCTAATGACAGGAACTTCAGGTTCCTTCAAGATCCACGCCTTCCAGGCTTACAGGGGTTGCAGGTGTGCAGTACTAACTGGGGGTTGTTTTACAGTGGGTAAGTTCACTAAAGGCAGTTTCCGGTAATCGAAGTTATCCACGTCCATTTGCCGCATTTTCAGGCTTAAGTTGCCGATGTTTACCTCACATAGGTCATTTAGGGTGAGTATATAGGTGCCATGGATCTTCTGGTGAAACGTTTCGTCGGCACAGGTTCGGGATAACAGTCTTTCTTCCTTGCTATATAATATCCATCTATACCTAGGGTTGTATTGGCTGGATCTTAACGTTTTCAATAGTTACAGGAACCTGAGAGCATGACGTCACTCTTTCAGCATACGTCATAAGCTCTATGATACATGTCTTGTACATAGTGCGAGATGTCGTCATCGAGACATAGAAAGCTGGACTCGTCGATCTCCTTGCATGGGCGAGTAAGCAACCTGATTTTCGATCCTTTCACTAGGATGTAAGGATATTTGGGTAGGACAACAATGGTGCGGTTCTGGGACAAAACAGGTAAAGGATAGAGTTTATAATAGATATATGTGTCCGTTTCAATTAGTGGTATTTCCAAAAGGTAAGTTATTGAATTCATTTTAGAATAGGCTTTTAACATAATGCTTTGTTCAATTTTAACTAAATTTTCCATGTTAGGCGGGAAAACTAATGTTTCCACTTCGTTTACCTTTTTCAGAAGTTGCAGTAGCTTACTCGACTCTATAACAGATTGGTGTAAAATACCTAATCTACTTAATGCTAAGCTAGTTTCTATTTCATTCAGTTTAATATGGATCGCCTGAAAGTTATGTATTAACATGTTATAGGTGTTAATAATTTGGTTTTCCAGATGATTAGAAAACTCCTTTTCCAAAATGTTGTTTACGTCGGCGGTTAACCTTTTAATTTCCGTATTAATCTGAATGAGGTTATCGTTTAATCTAAATGTAGAGTTTGCTAAAGTATGGACCATTTCGGTAATTCGCGTTAGTTTTCTGTCGTTACGGTTTTGATTGGATTTCAAGTCGCTTATCATTTTATCATACCTAAGGGCGTCGTCGTTATCGAGGTTTCCGGTAATTAGTTTAATTATTGAACCAATGGGGTTAATGAGTCCACGTTTAATTCGAATAGAGGGTGCTACTTGCCGAAACTTGTCAGTGGTTAAATTCTTAACAAACTCTGTTTGTATCCTTAAATCTACAAAATTACACGTAAAATTATCACTTAAAGTACTAATTAACCTATTTAGCTGCGATGTTCTTGCGACATTAGTCTGCAAATCGTCTGCGACTGGCTTAAAGTCGAGCGTCTTCGCGATGACCCATTTATCCTTGCTAAGAACAGCAACTCCGTGTTTAACGGGTAATATACCTGGGTTTTTATTTAGCTCTTGAAGTTGAAGGGCCTGGCTCCTCATCATCAGGACCAGGGCCACGACGGGCAGGTGTCTGTGGAGGGCGTTTCACATTCTTAATTGGCACTGTTGTGACACGGTTACCAACTTGAATGGGGACTATGTTCCTAACGGCGTCTCCAGTCACTAAAGCCTGGGAGTAACGAGGTTTGTCCTTACTACACCGCTTATTCGTTCCTTTGGCGTAAACAGTGTCTCCGGGCTCTATCTGGAATTCAGCCTCTCCTCCTCTTTTCTTAATTATGTTCTCCTTCTTTTTGATGGTCTGATCAGCTAGATGCTGGTACAGGTACCTAGTGCGTTTGGCGTGCTCTTTAACTAGCTGTTGGGTGTACTGTTTTTCAAAGTTCGCGTCAAAGGCGTGCCGCGAATCGGTATATAATAATAATAATAATAATAATAAACTCACGCCCGTTATCCCCGAAGGGGTAGGCAGAGGCACCAGTCTCTAGAACTGGACCCACGTTTTGCCGAGTTTATTAGGTCCCAAACGTGACAAGTGGCAAGCCTGTCGCCGTTATCCGGGCACAATTTATCAGCGAATGGTGTTGCTGTGCAAACAAATGTACGTAACTAAAAGTCATTGGTACATGCGTGGTTCGAACCCAGACCCTCATGATCGAGAAGCAAAGGTCAACCCCACTACCGAATCGGTATGTCCTAATAAAACTTCGAAAGGGGTTAAACCTGTAGTTGAATGTATACTATGATTATACGCCATAACTGCATACGTCATTACTGACGCGGCGTCAGTGAACTTGTGTTCGTACTTGGCCAATCTGTATATTTCAATTATGGTTGAATGAAACCTCTCTATAAGGCCCATAGAGTTAGGGTTGTTCGGGGTGCCTATGTGGATGTCTATTTTATATAAAGAGAGAAGTTCCTTCATTAAGGCGTTATTAAATTCAGATCCGGGGTCTGCACTAATTTTTAGGGGTAAGCCGTAAAAAGAGAAGTATCTTATGAGGGCTCTAACCACTTCAGGTGTAGATCGGTTGGCTATTTCGAAAGCTTGTCCGAGCTTACTAAACGCATCTATAATAGTAAGGTAATAGTGACCTTCGATGGAAAATAGGTCAATAAAGATTTCCTCTAAGGGTTTCGTCTGTGTTTGTGTGAGTTGAAGTTGTGGTTTCAGGGGCTTTCTGTCATATTTCATCTTCAGACAGAGTTCGCATGAGTTTATTACGCTCGATATAATTTGGTCCATGTTTCGCCAAAAACATGTGCGTTTAATGTGCGCGAGAGTTTCCCTAATTCCACGATGACATGTTTTTCCGTGGTGGTATTTTCGTACAATATCTAGTTGTTCGTTTTCGTCGTCAACATAGATAACTCTTTTCGTGCATTCGTAGAACTGTACTAGTTCTTTCTTAAAAAGGAATATAACGGCTTCCGTAAACTGTCTATGGTGCTGCTCGTCTTCAAAATAGATGTAGTATTTTGTCTTGTTTTTCACGTATTCCTTGAGAAACTGTTTTACTAAGTCTGGTCTATTTATGGGTAAGTGTACTTCTAGGATTCTCTGTTCTTCTCGGGAAATGTCTTTTACAGAGAGTTTATCTATTAACCAGGTAAACACCAAGATTTGATTGGGTTTTGTATCTACAGCTTCTTGTAAAATCGGGATGCCTTGGGATTCCAAGTTTTCACCAGAATGTGCGGTCTCTGTGCAGGATGATCTTTCGGTTGCTGTAAGGGTTGCACTAGAAGGGCTGGCAACAGAATATGGAGATCTACGGCCTAATGATAGTGTCCTGTCTGTATCAGAGTCAATAGTTATAGGGTGTTCTGAACTAGAGTCTGATATAGTAATTGGTTTTTCCGGAATTTGTGCGAGAGTTTTCTTTTGCAGTTTCCCTAATTTTCTTATTTCCTTCGTGAGTTGTTTTATGGACTTTTCCTTGTTTTCCTTCTTGTCTACGTTTGCTTGAGTCGACAAGTTGTCTAATGCGTTGATTCGAATACGTGAAAGGGCGTCTGCATTGCAATTTAATTTTCCTTTTTTATACATGGTGTCAAAGTCGTATTCAGCTAACCTTAGGCGCCAACGGGTGAGCCTACTGTTTGTGTCGGTTAGGGACTTAAGCCATTGGAGGGGCTTATGGTCGGTGATGACCAGGAATTTTCTACCATATAGGTAAGGGCGGAAGTGTTTTACTGCCCAGACGATTGCTAGTTATTCCTTTTCAGTCACGCTGTATCTTCTTTCAGCGTCATTAAGGGTACGGCTCGCGTACGCGACTGGTTTGTCGCTCCCGACTGGTCCTTGTGAGAGAGCAGCTCCAAGGGCAAAGTCTGAGGCGTCTGTTGTCAATATAAAGGGTTTGTCTAAGTCCGGGTATTGTAAGATCGGTGCATTGACAAGCAGTTCCTTGCACTTCTCAAAAGACTCTATGTACTTTTCGTCGCTGATGGGCATAGCGCGTTTTTTCTTTAGCCTGGCTGTCATAGGCTGTGTAACTTTTGCAAAGTCCTTTATGAACCTCCTGTAGTAACCAATTAATCCGAGGAAGCTTTTAATCTCGGTTGTTGTTCGAGGTAAAGGATTATTAAGGATTGCCTTAATTTTCTCATTATTGGGCTTGAGTCCTTGGCTGGTTATAGTATGTCCTAGGTATAGAACTTCCTTCCGTAGAAATTCTGACTTGTCTAGTTGAACCTTGAGGTTCATTTTAAGTAGTCTGTCGAAAACTAGACGTAGCTTCTGTAGTTGTTCTTGTAAGCTAGACGAATAGATAATGATGTCGTCTAGATACACTAAACAGTGTAGTCCTTGTAGTCCTCGTAGCACGTTGTTAATTGCTCTTTGAAAGGTAGCTGGTGCGGTTTTTAAACCGAACGGCATGCGGGAAAACTCGTAGTGGCCTGTTTGGGTTGTAAAAGCCGTTTTTTGGCGGTCCTCCTCAGCCACTTCTATCTGATGGTAGCCGCTTGCCAAATCAAGGGTGGTAAAGTAGGTACTTTTACCTAATTTGTCGAAGAGGTCTGTTATATTCGATAGGGGGTATTTATCATCTATGGTCTGTTCGTTTAACTTTCTGTAGTCGATTACAAGTCTGTGTTTCCTTTCACCGGATGCATCTGGTTTCTTGGGCACCAGGTGTATAGGGGCGCTCCAGGGAGAGTGCGACTCTTGTATGATGTCGTTCGCAAGCATTTTCTCAACCTGTTTTCCGATTTCCTCGTTTACTGCCTGTGGTTGTCTGTACGGCCTGATATAGATGGGGTCCTCATTACGAGTCCTTATTCTGTGTTTTACTTCATTAGTGAAAGTTAAGGGTAGTTGTTCGGTGTAAAAAATGTCCTTGTACTCTTTGCAAAGCTTTTGTATGCCTTCTCGTTCTTCTGAGTTCATATGGTCGAGGCGTAATTTTTCTAGATTTTCCGTGAGTATTTTCTCTTTGTTTTGAGGGGAAACTAAGCTGTTAAGTTCGCATTTTTCGCTATTGTATTTTTCTACAATAAAAGGGCTGGAAAACGTTCGCCGTCGTATACTGATTTATAGTTTACGCGACCCGGAAATCCTACCGGCTGCGCCAGTCAAGCGTCGTGCGAGCGGGAGGACGTTTTAAAAATACAATTTTTAATTAATAGAGACGTGTATTTGTCACAAACTCTGGTCTAAGACTAACTTATTTCTAGTTGCTATCGCTAAGCTCGGCCGCCGCCGCAGGTGGCCGTTGAACAAACATCCGCTTGCCGATTCAGCGTCTAGACCGACGAGAAGATTCTGCTTGGTCCAGCTCTATTCGTTGAGTCGGCAGACGTAACTACCTATGTTAAAATGTCAAACTTTGTTTACAAACGTAGAGGACTTCAAACCATAGACAAAAATGGCGGACCGCGTTTTTGGCTGTTTAGCAAAGCAACGTTTTAAAATAATGTTTTTGTTGCTTTTAGGTCCTCAAAAAATATACTAAAATATTTTTTGGTCTAATGGAAGAGATATTTAGCATTTAAGACATACTTGAAAAAAGAGTCAAGTAGCGGATTATGATACGAGATCCGTAAAAAATTAATTAATTTCTCATGATCCATAAAGATAGGGACGATGAATTTTTTTTGTTAGATTCTCATCATGGACCTCTCTCAAAAAAAAAACAACCACCAAAAGTAAGTACTTTTTTTTTATTGCTCTTAATAGGTAAGTAGTAGGAACTCTTTTCTTGAAAAAAAACCGAAAATCAATCATAAGTTCAAAACCGTTGAGAATTTTACCACCCTGTATAGGACTTTATTGGTAGAAGATGACCTTGGCTAAGTCCCCATTTCATTTGATCCATGATATTTGGGCCACCCTGTATACATTACATATTACCTACAAAGGAGGTCAGATCACGGCTCAGGGTTTTTTTTTAGAAACAAACACACTGACGCGTGTTGATAGGTTGATAAACTTTGAAGGCTATCTGACATGTGCGATGATTTGAGGCTTGCATCTTTAATTTTTTGCACTACCTACACTGAATCCTAACTTTGATAAAATGGAGAAAACTATAAATAAGAGAACAAAAAAGAGGTCCATCCAGTACAGCGATCCTGGAAAGATCATGGACCTTGTATTAAGTCTGACTGATGAGTTGTGCGCGAACTTGCAAATTAAAATTAATAATTATGTAAGAAACCTTAACACTCCCATTTTTTTAAATCGTTTCTTCCAGCTAATACCCACTCTTGATATGCATTTGAAATCATCTTTCAAACAGGATCTCGCTAAAACATAATTTATAGACGACCTCTATGGCGCAGCGGTTAGCACATCTGACTACCGCGAGCACATCTGACTATATGCGAGAGGTCCCGGGTTCGATTCCCGGCTGGGGACAAAAAAAATCCAGGTCTTTGATTTTTACATGTTTGTGACGTCGCAGCCACGACACAGGCTATCCTAGTGTGGGGCCAGTAGCAATGTATGTATGTGCCTGTACGTAAATTTTACAAAATAAAATCTTCATACAATATGTACCTACTACAACTCTCCTGAAGTCTTAAGAGTATTTTCCTGAAAGAGCACCTTAAACATTTGTTTGGGTTTAGTTTTATACAGGGTGTTGATTTGTACAGCTAAATCCGACTCAGGGGTGGTGGTTATTTACATGATACTGAAGCAAAAAACATATATATAAAAAAAAAATTTTTTTTGTGTAAACTTCAGCCATATTATAGCCAAGTCATCCTGCTTGTTAAAGTAAGGATCATGGGCGAGATATTCTGTATTATTCTTCAAAATGTGTTACGCACTTAAAAATCACTGGATTCCTTAAAACACTCCAAAAACGCCACTTAAAATAGTCTGTGGTGAAGATTTTAAAAGGATTTTTTATAATATAAGGTTTAACGGCCCTGGGTATTAGTCTTTTTGAGCCTTTTTATTAGGAAAATATGTTGCCACAGATTAAATAAACGAAGTTGTAGATTGGCTTTAGAGGAATCGTGCATAGGGCCGTAACACTTGAAAACGCTTGCAATACCTACAGTTACGAGACGAATGCGAGGCGGAATTGGTACTACAAATTGTGGTTCACGAAGAACGCATGGAGGCGTACATTGAGACAGTTGGGAGCACGATACTGCCACGGAAATCCAAAATAACTGTGTGTATTCACAATCCTTGAAAGTAAACTTAGATAAATTTGGTCTTATTTACAAAACCACAATTCCTGAAAACACTATAAACGACGATCACCTTTAACTTTCTAATTTAGTAGTAACAGGTAGGTAGGTACCTATATATTTTATAAGTATCTCATTATTTTGAAAGTATTTACTTTCTAACTTACTAGTAGGTTTTTTTTTTGTGTAAGTTCATTACTTAAACTCACGTCTGCGTCCCGGAAGGGTAGGGAGGCAGAGACCAGGGTCTAACACAAGTCACGATCTTCATCATCATCATCGTCATCAACCCATTATGTCCCCACCGAGGGGCACGGGTCTCTTCCTTGAGGAAGATATAGCCATACTCCACCACGGGACCCAAGTACGGATTGGTGGAGGCTTGTAAGACTAGTAGCTGGTCTTACTGTCAGAAGAAGCCTCTGACTTGGCTTCATCATCAACCCATCATGTCCCCACCGAGGTGCACGGGTCTCTTCCCTGAGGAAGGTATAGGCCATACTCCACCACGGGGGCCATGTGCGGATTGGTGGAGGCTTGTAAGACTAGTGGCTGGTCTTACTGTCAGAAGTTTTCAAGCCGCCCTAAGGCCTCTGACTTGGCTTAACGACTGCTATCTACAGACGGCAGCCGGCACCAACTGCTTAACGTGCCTTGCGAACCACGAAATTACTCGGAAAAATGCCACTAGTGTTAGTCATAAAACGGTCATCCATCCATGCACTGAACGCGCCCTATGTTGCTTAATATTCGTGATCGATTAAGATCACTCAGGCTACGACCGATTCACGATCTTCACAGATCTCTTTTGATTTTCTTTCTTTCTCTTTTGTGCAAGCTCTCAATTGTATGTCTTGTCTATCTAACTACCTACAGATGACACAAAAGTTGCAAGATATCATGAAAGGCTGCACGGACAACTCAGATTACCTGTCAAATTTTTGCAGCGACGTCCAAGCTTTATTTGGAGGAAATGTAAGTTATCGTCGTCTACATTATGTTAGTTACCTAAGTATATCAATATACCAGACGGTACCTACCAAACGTACCGAACTTACGAACTTACCTTACAGCACAGCAACGAAATGACGATTTTTATGAAACTATCATGCATAGTTTATTGTGCATACTTACATTGCGAAGCCGAATCTTCCTACTTACATAATGAAGTGGGTTATTCGACTTTACAATATCATAGTAAATCACGAATCTGTCTCCCTTTTCATTGAGTAGGTAAAGCGTAATGCTTAAAAGATACCTTACTCTATACTTTTACTTGATAGGTACTAGGTACGCTAAATGCATAATTTCACTCTGCACCTCCACTCACTGAGCGTTTTCATTATTCTTTCAACAGATGGCGAGTTGTCCAAATGTAAGTCATGTAAAATTGCCATTTTAACCTGTAGAATTTTTGGTTGACCCATTAACTCAGCATACCCCTCACTTTACCCTCCATTTTGTTACTTTCGTCGATGGTTTTCCTAAAATCCAATAAATACCTATAACAAACGTTTTTAATTTTAATTGTGATTTTCAAGGTCATAACTTAATTATCATAGAACTTTGATCATAGTTGATGTACATTCCTAGCTTATACAGTTACTAGTTGTTGCCCGCGATTACATCCGCGTGGGCCTTAGTTGAGTAAAGTGTTTGCAAATAAGATAGGGATACTTTTAGCGCATGCGAAAGAGATTTCATACTAACTTCGCAACCCCATCTTACCCCCTTAAGGGATGATTTTCGGAAAACTACTTAACACGTCTTTCATGACTTTCAATGAAGGACCTGAATGCTGAATTTCATTCGAATAACTTCAAAAATGGCTAAGTTTCATACTAACATTGCACCCCCCTTTTATCCCCTTAAAAGATGATTTTCGAAAAACTATTTTACATGTGTTTCATAACATTCAATGAAGGATCTTCATTCTGAATTTCATTCGAATAACTTCATAAACGGCAAAGTTTTATACTAACTTTGCACCCCCCTTTTACTCCCTTAAGGGATGATTTTCAAAAAAGTATTTTACATGTATTTCATGACTTTCAATGAAGGACCTTCATATTGAATCTCATTCGAATAACTTCAAAAACGGCAAAGTTTCATACTAACTTTGAACCCCCATTTTACCCCTTTAGGGGATGAATTTTCAAAAATCCTTTCTTAGTGCTCCCCTACGTTACAAAAGGTGTGCAAATTTTCAAATTTCTAACCCTTATAGTTTAGGCCCTGCGTTGATATGTCAGTCAGTCAGCTTCTCCTTATATCTATCTAATCTAATCTCTTTAAACGAGCAATTCCTGTATATATATATATATATATATTTACCTAGTCTTGCCATAAATACTGTAACAAAGAAAAACATTTTTTTTTCTATTGCCAATAACATTTATTACAAGAACAGTGTGTTAGTTCAATGCATAAATATAAAACAATTTAAAATATAAAAAGTTCATTCGAAGTGGTCTCCATTGGCTGCAATATAGCCCTTTAAACGTTGAGACCAGATATCAATAAAAGCACGCACTCTTTCCATGGGAAAATTCTTCACTGCCAATCTATGGATTGTTTTAGGGAATCCAAATTGTCATGGCGCTTAGAGCAAGTCGTACTCTCTAAAACTAACCATAAATCATAATCCAGCGATTAAGATCGGGACTAGACGACGGCCAGACTTCAGCTCTGATGAAGTCCGAAACATTCGTTTCTAACCAAGACAGTGTAGACCGACCTTTATGACCAGGCGCCGAGTCTTGCTGGAAGGACCATTCTTGGTTATTGAACATGGTGTTGTTAAGGGGCTTCACTACCTTCTCAAGAATGGTATCTTGATACACTTGTGCTGATTTTTTATACCTTTTTCACAAAAGTATGGCTCGGTCACTCCTTCATAGCTAATACCCCACCAAACCATCACTGAAGTCGAATAATGCCCATGTTGCACTCTGTCGACTAATTGGGAAGCTTTCTTAGAGCTGTGAGTATAAAAACGGTCATTTACTTTGTTAAAATATTGCCTAATAGTAAAAAAAATCGCATCCGTAAACTAAATTTTTCTGTGACCTCCCCTTGCGTACCGCTTCAGTAGTTGTTTCGACTTTACCACCCTATTCTTTTTTAAATTATCAGTTAAGAAATAACCAGTACGTGTTTTATAGGCTGCAAGTCCTAAGTCATCTTTTAAATTACGTGACATGGTTCTAGGTGCTATCTTCATCTCTCGAGATAAAATCTTTTGCTTTCGGACAGGATTTCTTCGAATTCTTTCCCTTACTGCTTTGACCACCTTTTTCGTACGAACCCTACATGGACGGCCAAATCTTTTTCTGTCACAAACAGAGGAGGTCCCATTGCACCTATTAAAACCCCGGTACACAAACATTTTACTAATACCAAGAGTATGGAGAGTTTTAAAAATGGCATTTGGCTCCATACTTACTTTGTGTAATGCAATCACAGCGATTCGGTTCTCTTTATCACCCCAATGCATTTTAATATCGCAAAATATTGTACAATGTATTGGCGCCAAAATGAGAAAACACAACGAGCAATCATATAAAAATAACAGATTCCAAATTCAAATGTAATATTTTGTTTATTTTTAATTGTAACAGTATTTATGGCCAGACTAAGGCCCAGTTTCTCCAAGCTCTGTTAATGGTCTAACAGTCTGTTACATCTTCTGACGGACTGTTAAATGCTGTCGAGTGTCCCACCACGCTCTAATGGACCGTTAACTTCTTTAACAAAGCATCAAATCTAATCCTGGCATTGGAGGTCCGTTAAAACATTAACAGCCGATTTAGTTCCGTCAAAACTGACAAAATGGACGCTGCCTACAATATTATTTTTGAAAATGAAGATGTTTTAGAAAATTTGGATAATTTGGAGCACGTTATACGCCGTCCTAAGATTTTCAAAACACAGCGTGACTACTTTGACGAATACGCTGACCTGGGCCTTAATTCTGTTGGTGCATTATAGTTCGATGACAGATCCACGGTCAGGTCACGCGACGTCTTTTTCCATACGATAGACGCCTACATTGCTTGATTTGAGTTTGCGCGTAGACTTGAAGCGGCAATGAAACTAATTCGCCATGTTCATCCAGTTGTCATTGTACTACAATGCATTAACAGAATCTAGGCCCTGGACTTCTGCAGCCATCCTTCGTGTTTCATAGAAGTCGTAACGGCGTCTGTTTTTTTTTATTTTCCACTACATCTTTGTTCTTTGACACTAAATGGGTGAGGATATCCTTTTCGTTAGCAGAAAAATTGGGTTATCGTGTTTTCTTAGACATCCCTTGTAATTTAATTTAGAAAACGCACGAATTTAACAAAATCACAACAAAACAAACCAGAAAAATCTTTTCACAACCTCAAAAGCGTTGAACCACAGACGCAAATGTTTAACGTTTGACAGGAATTTGAATGACTGGTTTGCGTTTCATTCACGTAATGCTTGATTTACTAATGGTGTGTTAAATTTAGCTCATAGGACATGGACATTTTAACATTGCTTTAACATCCTTGTTAGTTTTGACGGCTGATTTATAAATGCCGCGTTTACCACTAACAAACAGAGTTTGATGAAACCGGGTCTAAGTATATGTAATCAGAATCTCGGAAACGGCTCCAACGATTTTCACGAAATTTTGTAGGCAGATGCTTTCGGGGGCGTTTAATTGATCTAACTAGGTTACATCTTTAGAAAACGTTGTTTTATCCGTGTTTTAAGCCAATTGAAATTTGCTGAAAATTGATAACATACAGAGGTAAATTTCGCGTCTATCTGCAAGGTTGCGATCAGCGTTGCCAGACTGTGCTGCCAGAATTACCGTAAAATGTACCCCAAAATTACCGTACAAATTACCGTACCTCATATCGTCGCTTATACTTCAACACCGCGAACATGCATTTAGACAACTTTGCAGGAGACGCATAAACTTAATGATTTCTTTTCTAGAATGAAATAAATGACAGTAAAATAAATAAGCCGAAAATTTTGAATTTGACTGGCGCAAAACATGCGCGGGACGACTCTCTATCCTCAACTCTTTAACTAAGTTTCTATTAATGGTAAAAACAGTGGCGTAGCGTAGTGGGGGCGGAGGGGGCGGTCCGCCCCGGGCGGCACTTTTAGGGGCGACAAAACTTCACATTTCATTAATTTATTTATTTTGTAATCTTTTAAACCGATAGAAATAAGAGTTATTCTGTACAAGACGGAGACGCTGAATTAAAAATTTCAAATTAATATCACGGATACAGCTAGCTACTGATTTGGTAATCTAGAAGGATAACATTTCTAATTTGTAAAAAAAATTGGTTCACACTTTTGTATAGGACTTCTGACATATTTTTTTGGTTCTTTTCTGCAATAAGTGCCAATAATGGACTGGACTAATGAGAGGGCGGCAAATTCTACCGCCCCGGGCGGCTGATACCCACGCTACGCCACTGGGTAAAAAGCATATTCGCGCTGTTGAAGTATAAGCGACGATATGTAATCGTACACACTGATTTTATGATAAGTTGCTATAAAAATGAGATAATTACTTCATCATCATCATCATCGGCCTATGGTTGTCCACTGCTGGACATAGGCCTCTCCCATTGCACGCCACTGAACACGGTCCTCGGCTACTCTCATCCAACTCTTGCCAGCCGCCCTGCGAAGATCATCGCTCCACCGAGTCTGAGGACGTCCTACACTACGTTTACCGATCCGCGGTCTCCACTCAAGAACTCTTCTACCCCATCGGTTATCAGTTCTTCGGGTGATGTGGCCGGCCCACTGCCACTTCAGCATGCTAATTCGGTGGGCTATGTCGGTGACTTTGGTTCTCTGTCGGATGACTTCGTTTCGAATTCGATCTTTCAGAGAGACCCCGAGCATAGCCCTTTCCATAGCACGCTGAGCGACTTTAAATTTGTGGATCAGCCCCACCGTGAGTGTCCACGTTTCGGCACCGTATGTCATGACGGGTAGGACTGATTGAAGACTTTCGTCTTTAGACTCTGTGGGATTGGTGATGTGAAGACTCGACGTAGTTTCCCATAAGCTGCCCAGCCCAGCTGAATTCTTCTATTGGCCTCTTTCTCGAAGTTGTTTTTACCTAACTGCATGGTTTGCCCGAGGTAAACATACTCCTTTAGAACTTCGAGAGTACTGCCTTGAACTGCAATTGGCTCCGGATTTACGTGTTCATTGAACATAATTGGTTTTATCCAAGTTCATCCGGAGACCAATGCGTTGAGAAGAATCAGCTAGGCTACTCAGCATATGTTGTAAATCTTGCAGCGTTTCCGCCATGATGACAATATCGTCTGCAAACCGCAAGTGTGAAAGGTACTCGCCGCTAATATTAATGCCGTACCCCTTTCAGTCCAGCGTCTTAAACATATCCTCCATAGCATTTGTGAACAATTTGGGGGAAATAACATCCCCTTGTCTCACACCACGATGTATGGGGACAGGTTCAGACTGCCGGTTCTGGATTTGGACGGCCATAGTAGCGGCGTTGTATAGACCTTTCAACACTTGGATGTATCGCCAGTCGACTTGGCATCGCTGCAAAGATTCCAGAACAGACCAGGTTTCGACCGAGTCAAAAGCCTTTTCATAGTCCACAAACGCTAAGCACAGGGGCCGATTATACTCTTCGGTCTTCTGTATAATCTGCCGCACTGTGTGAATGTGGTCTATGGTGCCGTAACCCGACCGAAAGCCGGCCTGCTCAGGTGGCTGAAACTCATCGAGTCTCCTCGCAAGACGGTTCGCGATGACTCTTGAAAACAGCTTGTAGACGTGACTTAAGAGTGAAATGGGTCGGTAGTTCTTTAGGAGGGTTTTATCACCCTTTTTGAAGAACAACACGACAACACACTTACTCCACGCCTCCGGAGTTCTCCCATCAAAGAGGACAGCATTAAAGATCTTCTGGAGCTCCTTCATTACGGGTTTACCGCCGGACTTCAAGAGCTCAGTAGTAATACCGTCCTCTCCAGGGGCTTTTCCATTTTTAAGCTGTTTAAGAGCCATCGCGATTTCGTCTAGGCTGACTTCTGGCAAGTCTTCAGTATAGTGGCGTGTCAATGTAGCTCTGGAATCCTCATTTTCGGGATCTGACCGAGATGCATGCGCAGAGTACAGCTGGCCGTAGAACTTCCGAAAGAACCTCTGGTATGGAGGAAACAACCACTCCATCCGTGGTGGTCAACTTTGTCAGATGGCTTCTCCCAAGAGATTGGACAAACACTTTCGATCCCCGATTTTGCTCGATTGCTCGTTCTATTGAACGAGTGTTGGAGCGTCGGAGATCGCGTCGAATTAGTTTGCCAATTCTCCTGTTCAGAGCATGCCTTTCTGACGCAGTGACTGGTGGGCGTTCACGTCGTTCCTCCATAAGCTTGAGTGTTTCTTCCGAAAGTTTAGACTTCGTCCCTTTATGCCGCATTGCGCAAAAACTCACACCTTCCTGAGAATTCCGACTACATTCTCGAGGGCCTGGTCGATGTCAACGTCATTTGTGGTTTCCACGGCAGCGAATCTGTTCTCCAGGTTAGACTGGAACTTTTCAGATCCCACTATAGTTTGGTGCAGGGTTGGTCGGAGCCTGGATTTCATCAAACGGACACGTTCGAGCTTAACATTGATATTCAGAGAGCCTCGCACAAGTCGGTGATCGCTTCCGGTATTAAACCTATTGATCACTGAGACGTCTCTGAATATACGCTTTTTGTTCGTTATGATGAAATCGATCTCATTTTTTGTCATAGTGTCGGGGCTCTGCCATGTCCACTTCCTTTGGGGCTTTTTCTTAAAGAATGAATTCATCAAGAATAACCCCTCCCTTACGAGGATTACTTATTTTCTATTAAACAGAAAACTAGTCGTAAATTACTTAGTAAGTTTTATTTCTTAAATAATAATGTAGTTTTATTCGGTAAAAGTAACTCAAAACTTTTTGCCAATGAAAGTGAAACTGCTTTACCAGTACATAGTTGGTTTAATGCCCCAATTTGATGATTCAGACATATTTTTTACCATACATATTTTGTAATATAAAATATATACATATTTTATATTACAAAAAAAGTACCGAGCAAAGCTCGGTCACCCAGGTACTTATATAGATAACACAATATAGATCAAGATAGGTACGTGTCAACACCAACAATGGATATCGCCTAGGATCCTACCTATGAACTAGCGTAAGATTAATTTCTACTCTTTCTGGGCAAGCTGTACGATGCTCTGTTCTGTTTATGTTTGAATGTGTTGAATGTATTGTATTTATGCTTTGTATTTAAACCTGTGTCTTGTTTCTGCTTTCTTTTTGTATCTTGTATCTCATGTTAAGCTGTGTTTTTAGTATTGTGTCGTTAAATAAATGTTTTATCTATCTATCTATCTACCTAACTACAGTCTATTTTTTGAAGCGAACGACTAAGTGTCAACATGTCAAGGTTTTTCAATTTGCCACATTTATAACACTGCATAATATTTAGCAAAGTTATACAAAACGATATGCCTAATAAATACCATTAAGCAATTAACACAATAACACTGTTATTACCTGATTTATCCCCCACTTGCAGTTTATTTAACTAATATTTTATTTTATCATGAAAATACCATTTGCTTAAGAGATCTATGCCCCAAAAAGTACCTAAAATTTCAGTGGTCCTCAAATAAAAGCGATCCTACTGCTGCCAAATATGTTCGCAACTAGGAAAGATGACGGACTTTTGTTTAAAGGCCGATTATGATCGACTATTTTATGCTAATGGGCTACGCGAAGTGTAGGAAGAAGTATGGAGAGCTGACTACGAACCTCTTTTTTAATTAAAGACAAAAAAAAGTAAGATGGACGTTGTTCTTGATGGGAGTGCGACTAAAGAAAATGAAATAGGTAACTTATCTTTAGTCTGTTCATCATTGTAAATAAGGTATTGGTAAAGTTTTTTGGTCCATCGTCCAGTTGTTTTATACTTTTGTGTTTGTTATTAACTACGAAACGCAAACTATGGGCAAGCGAGCCGGACCCAACGCTGATTCTGCCAAACCGATGTATACGATGCCACAGAATACATAATAGTACAACGATGCAAGCAAAGCTGCGTGCATGAGCTATTTTGAGTGAGATGTAAGTTTGAGAGATTCTGTGTCTTTGTTTACCTTTAGTCGTTCGCTTCAGTAAATAGAATATAGAGTGCACGGATGAAAAGGTGAATATGCTGTCGACTGTACTTACTAATATTTTTTCATACATAGATCAAGGATTACAAGGATCCAATCCCGCCCAAAAAACGTGTGGTCATGTTGCCTGTCATTGGCAAACCGTTCAGTATCATTGTCTGCGTTCTAGCGCCAAAAATGTTGGAGGAATCAGCTGCAGTTTTGATTCACGAATGTTTCTTGTAAGTAGCATCTTTATGTAGTACCAAAGTGAGTCTCTTTGGTAGTACGTACGTACGTAGTATCGTAGCTTAGTTGAAGCCGAAAAGCCGAATAGGAAAAACATTTACTTAACACCACAAAGACACGCATAAGACATGTGATTTGAAACAAACAAAACAATTTAAAAAAAACTTATTTAAAAACAATAAGGAACGCAGGGTAGGACCCATCCAGCGATAAAATGACCTCGAGCTAAGTACATAACTACCATAGAGACTGATTAATAGAGACCTACCTAGGTCTCTCTTATCCGTCTCTATGCTAATATTTCAGCATGACAGCATTCTTTCGAAACCTCACGCGGTCACTTTACATAGAAAACAAAATCACAGGAACCCGCACAGAGAATCAAACCTGAATCTAACGTACTGGGGTCAATTTACAGCCCACTTGGCTCCCCTTCTATTTACGCTAATATTTATCAAATAAAAAAGCTTGCTTCGTGACACTCAGTATAATCAGTGTTCCATTATTATCTGTATGTATAGCAGATACAATACCCATGTAAACACATCCATTACATAACCGATAAGGTAAGGCATAGGGCGATGTGCTGTGAACTCTACCCAGTGACAATTTTTGTAAACTTTTAGTCCGGATCTACTTACGGGTGTTGTTTTTTCGGACGAGTCCGACCAGGTTTCGCTCCGATTCGCAGAAACAACACCCGTAAGTAGATCCGGACTGAAAGTTTAGGTACAATGTGTTATGCTTACGAAAATTTTAGTTAAAAAAAGTGTCAATTTTTATTCGTAGACTACCCAACAGGAAGATCAAGATACGAACAATGCTTTAGACAGCTGTTCTTTAATTTGTTTCGGGTCATCAATTTCTGGTAACATTAAAATAATATACAATGTCCAGATACTGCTGGCCAACCCTGTCGAAGTCCATTTCACTGGAATTTGAATGCACTTTGAAACAAAAGTGCCAGCAGCTGCTAAGAGTCGCAAGGCGGCTGTTCACACAAGTAAGGAAACATTGTCTTATCTCTGTTCTACATTACAGTACTTCTATTTAGGATCAATCAGCAGTGTAGATATGAAACGTTATCCGCAAAATGGATTATACTAAAATAGTTATTGTACATCATCATCATCAACACATTATGTCCCCACCGAGGGGCACGGGTTTCTTCGCTGAGGAAGGTAGGCACAGGCCATACTCCACCACCTGGGCCAAGTCCGGATTGGTGGAGGCTTGTAAGACTAGTGGCTGGTCTTACTGTCAGAAGTTTTCAAGCCGCCCTAAGGCCTTAACGACTTAAGGCTTAACGACTGCCATCTATCGACGGCAGCCGGCACCAACTGCTTAACGTTGTTCTACATAGTACTACAATCCATTTTGCCGATGATGTTTCATTTGACGTAGTAACTGGTGATGGGTATGTGGATAGGTAGGAAGAGATAGGGGCAGGGTAGTAGGGTAGGGAACACAACTTCTTGCATAATTTTGAGTAGTGGGAAAATTATATAAAATATTGTGTGTTAAATTTTAAGGTATCATAATAATCTTATCTGGTTCCCACGACACAGGGTATCCTAGTGTGGGGCCAGAAGCATGTATGTGCCTGTATGTAAATGTTTATTATAAGTGTAAAATACCTAGGTTTACTTAAAAAATGCTCAATTCCAGTTTGTCATTACATAATACAACTTACGTTCAGCGACTTCTTTTGTAACCGACTTCAAAAAATGGATTAACCGAAAAAAATATTATTTTACTGACCTGTGTGTTTGTATGTATGTTTGTCCGCGTTTGGCCGAACCGATTTTAATGCGGTTTTCAGAAAAGTATTTAATAGGTACATTTTAGAAAACGTTTTGGTGCAGGTTTTGTCAAAATCGGTTCAGTAGATCAAAAAAAATGTTAAATAAAATTTAGTCATAATTCTCGTAAAGCAGAATTCATTGAAGTCGGTTTCATGTTTTATTTCAACGTTTTTTGTATGTTTTTTCACGGTTTCCCTGTGCAGAGCTCTGTAGCTGTTTCGTAGATAGATTTTATTGATGCTTAAGATTATGTTATGTATCTGTGTGGAGTTTCTGGTCTTCCATCGGACGCGTCCCCCGGTTGGCGGATAGGGGAACGTCCTCCAGATATGGGGGGTACCGGCTTCGGCCGGCGCGGACCAAAACCAGAGGGAGGGGGACGTCCAGTGGATTGCGCTGCTGGATGTCCCGCGGGGTCCACTATGGGCCCCGCACCCGTAACCCCACACTGAGTGGAGCCGGGGGCCTTCGGGCCGCGAGGAGACAACCTCTATAAAAAACACACGGTGGGGGCCCTCCTCTATATCCCTCTGTTCAGCAGAGGGCATAGAGGAGGTTGAGGGAGGGTCACAGACGGCAGGTTGGGGGACCTGCCGTCCGACATCGTGACGGGAGAAGGAGGTGGGGGGCCCATGCCCCTTCTCCAGTGAGGGTGGGCCCGACTCCTTGCGAGTCGGGTCGACGTCGCCGGGGCGCCGCTGTCGCATTCGCGTTGTGGTTTCACACCACTTGCGAGATCAGGCGGCGCCCCATTGCACGAGCGACAGGACGGCCCCCGGGGTGTTTTAGGAGGTATGCCTCTCCTATTACTAGGAGAGGAGAGTCCGACACACGGCCGTCGCCCTCCCCCAAGGGTGGCGGTTATGGTGCGAAAAGCATTTCACCCCGTTAACAAAAAAAGCGCAAAATATTAAAATTATGTAAACCCCGATATTTCGGACAAAATATCATTTGTTGAGTAAAAACTCATACCTACTTAAAACAAGTTACTGTAAAACACACATGGGGATTTGCACGAGTTGCTTATTTTTGGGATAACTTGTTGGTATACCTACTAATGGTTTGGTAACAGAGTGTTTTACAGTCCAAGAAGTCCATAGAATGTGTTACAGATAGTCCGGGATTAGAGGCGTACCTTACGCCACCACGTGAAGTATCACTGGAAACCATAGCACCACACAAAGTACCAAAACTAAGGTTTCTTATTACTGTATAGGGAAGAGCGGGGGATCGTGCTCTTCCACTATAAAGGGAAATTTCCCGCCAGGCAGATCGTATGCCTGGGGACGGCCGGTCCAACTGTTATTTGTTGGACGTTGTATTTATGGTATGTCAATGTGTACCTAAACTTTGATTGCGCGATGCAGAAATGTTGGAGTTTATAGTGCGCGCGCAGAGTTGACATGTGCTCGCCACAACTACCTCGCAACCTATTAATTTGCAGGTGGCCTCTCTGGAGACTCTGATGCAAATGGCAATGGACCAAGCGAAGCAACTAACAAAGGCTCAGTATTGCTCCGTCATGTTGGTCGACGTTGAGAAAATGGAACTCATCGAGATGACCTACCAAGGAAAGACTGTAAGAGGATTCCTGTTAAATCCTGTTATTAAGTTGTAACTTGAAACTATTTCGCTCACGCCATTTACCATCATGAGATAGATAGGACTTTCATCGGCGCCCAATAAATTCTTGTTAAATTGCTTTCTTTGGGTCCCTAAGCAACACGGAGAAATGAACAACGATAACAGTCATTGCTGATTTCCTATTTTGCTCGGAAAGCTGCTTATAAGATCATGCATAACGTAATAAGGTATCGGATCTACGTTTTTAGACGTCATCGTTAGCACAAAATCTCTAAATCTGAATTCGTTTTCAGTCATTAAATAAAGAAAAATAGTTACTTTCTGTTTTGACGGCCGCGAGTTTTATTATAGCCCAGTTTAGACTTACCTACATTAGAAAAACTGTTTTACCAAATTAACTTATTCAAAAAGAGCTATAATATGTACCTAGCTAGTTTACTCCTCGTAAACAGGGACGAAACTACTCTTAGTTCCTTGGGGAGCACAAATGATTTCAATTTGAAATGTGGATATTCCTAGGAAAAGTTCCAATCCAGACGAACATTGTATGAACAAGTGACTGGCTGTACGCTACAGAAACCGCGCGCGAGGCATATAAAAAAAAAGTTTAAGAAAAATAAAAGACGCGCGAAATGGATCCCTCCGCCGCCTTTTTTCGAATTGTTTCCATACCTACTCAAATTCGGATTTTACTTAGTTTTTATTACAAATCAGTGTGTCTTCAAGCAGTGAGAAAGTATTCTATTAATTCCAGAGAACATTGTTGCGGGCACTAAAATGTGGTACAAAGTACCTATTTTCTATTCCTGTTCAAAGTTGAAGTTATTTATTTTTTCATAGAGCGTATAAAAAGTAGAGTGTCCACCTCGGGAACAACACTATTTTAAGCTCGAGTGGTGTACTTCACTACTCTACTGAGCCGTTTTCAGAAGAACTAAAAAAAAAAAAAATGACTGTCAAAGGAATGCAATTTTGGACCTCAGCCCAATAGCCATGTGTGATACGTCATAAAATAGGTCTCAGCGAGCTGAACAAAAGTTACTATGACGCCAACAGCCAAATGTTTGTCCTTTCGGAGTTATATAGTATTGAAATAAAACTAACATTTTCAACAAAATATAACTCCAAAACGACAAACATTTGGCTGTTGGCGTAGTAGTAACTTTTGTTCAGCTGGCTGAGACCTATTTTATGATGTATCACAAATGGCTATTGGGCTTAGGTCCAAAAATGCATTCCTTTGACAGTCATTTTTTTTTTTTTTAGTTCTTCTGAAAACGGCTCCTTGAGTAGAGCTTGAGCTCTAGTAGCTCTAGTAGGTGTGTTCTGTGTCTAGTAGTTAGTTGCTCTCTAATTTACTCTAGAATCCTTCGCTCCGTGTTCGCTTCGCTCCGGATTCAAAGAAATACTCCCGTCTTAAAATAGTTGTTTGCTCTCTTGGTTAACAAACTAGGTACCTACCATTTTTTCCCTCCACGCTGTTTTCGCCTTAACATAATTTAACCATACGATTACTTTCTAACAGAAAAAGAAATGCGAACGTCGATTCCCAATAGGCATTGGTATAACGGGCTTGGTTATCAAGAGCGGCTATTTGGTGAACGCTAAATTCGCCAAAGAGCATCCCGACTACGACGCCACAATCGACTGCCAACCGGGAATAGAATGCAAGTTAGTGTCCTATCTCGATTCCAAAGTTTTGAGTTATAATTTTCTTTGAGCTAAGTATATTTTTTTTAATAATCTTTGTACCCACATTGCGCTATTTGTCTTAACACCAGCCATCCTTGGTTATCCTCATAGTAGGTAGGTAAGACTAGTAGGAGGATATCAGGACAGATGGATAAATAGATAAGGAAGCTGAAGGCTTTCCAAGATAAGTGTAGGTACTTTCGAACTAAAACAAAGCAACTTACCTACACACAGTGGCGTAACTATACCATCTGGGGCTCGTGGCAAATTTTTTGGATGGGGCCCTATCAGTAAAACATTTTTTTAACATTTACATACATGCACATACATTGCTTCTGGTCCCACACTAGGATACCCTGTGTTGTGGGAACCAGAAACAGCGACGTCACAAACATGTAAACATCCAAGACCTGGGTTCTTTTTTTTTTGTCCTCAGCCGGGAATCGAACGCGGGACCTCTCGCATGGTAGGCATCTGCCTGCGCATCTGCGCTAACCACTACGCCACAGAGGTTGTCAAGTAAAAATCGTCACATTGCACTTAGTTTTAATAAACCACTTAAAAAAGTAGTTATCCAATACTAATAACAATTTTATTTTATAAAGCATGGGTTTATACATTTAACATTCATCTACATTCACATTAAAAATAGTCTAGTCAACATGTAGGTACCTTTTTGAACGAAATTTTTGTATAGTCTCCGAAAATACGATCAAGGTGTCATTTGATTCGGAATATTATGTAGAAAGTTTAAGGAAAGGGCCGATAAAATTGCAAAAGTTATTAACAATTTATTTTAAGAAATTTCCCAAAAAAAAATCCTACCTCCCGGAACCGTATCTACAGGGTGGTCCAAATATCATGGATCAAAGGAAATGGGGAGTTAGCCAAGGTCATCTTCTACCAATAAGGTCCTAGCTATACAGGGTGGTAAAATTCTCAACGGTTTTGAACTTATCATTGATTTTCGGTTTTTTTTCAAGAAAAGAGTTCCTACTACTTATTAAGAGCAATAAAAAAAAGTACTTACTTTTGGTGGTTGTTTTTTTTTTGAGAGTGACGGTCCATGATGAGAATTTAACAAAAAAAAATTCATCGTCCCTGTCTTTATGGATCATGAGAAATTAATTAATTTTTTACGGATCTCGTATTATAATTGTTTGATCCAACATTTTCGTCATTGATTTAAAAAAAAGGTGTACTGCGGAAACCTGCCCCAGTAGTAGAAAAACTGAAACATTTCATGAGGATTGTAAAAAGATACAACTCAAAGCCCTATCTCTCCCGAGTCTTTTATTATTGACCTTTATTCTCAGCAAAGTTGTATTTTTTTAAATCAACTTTTGGTTCTAACTAATTTGAGTTACAAAGCACTGTTTTAGGACATAAAAATAAGTCAAAAATGGATTTCAAAATTAAGTTCTAACAACGGACAGGTCGTTACGATCTTTTTTCGTAGCTCTTGTCCCGTCGGTGTCACTTTTCTTGTGGTACCACCAGTTAATAAAATAACACTAAACAAAAGCTTTGTTTGTATTCTGAGAATTTACCGGTTGGACATGGGGTCCCAACCAAAGAAGAACAAAGAGAGGTTTACTACTTGCGCTAGCTACCTGCTAGTGACCCTTTACACGCCTCCAGCAACTTTTACTTAGTGTTCTCCTTGATGTTCGCTACTTAACACGGTTATTCGGTTGTCACTTTTTGCGCTGCTCTTTTTTTATCGCTTCGAACTTTGCATTCTCCCTGGACTCTGTTTTGGATTTTCACCTACAAACTTGGCATTTCTTACTGGACCCTGTTTTGGATTTTCACCTACGAACTTGGCATTTCTTACTGGACTCAGTTGTGTATTAGTGAATTTGGACTATTAAAAATGGCTTACTCAGCCCGTGACTATGCTAACATGCATTTTGTGTACGGTTTTTGTGACGGAAACGCTCGTGAAGCAGCAAGAGAATATCGGTGAAGTTTTCTGAATCGTGATCGCTATCCCGACTACAGAGTATTCCAGCGTGTACACAACGCTTACGTGGAGGGCCATATTCCTGGAAGTAGCGCGACGAGAACCGGGCGCCCTATGGTACATGATTTGGAAATGGAAGATCAAATTCTTCAAGAAATATCGAATGACCCGTCGACGAGTCAACGGCGAATTTCAAGAACATTAGGTGTCCCGAAAACGACTGTGCAACGCGTTTTAAAACGGAACATGATGCATCCGTATCATGTCCAGCGCGTGCAAGCACTGCTGCCGGCTGATTACGAAAAAAGAAAACTTTTTTGCACAGAGATGCTCCGGCGCAACAGAGAAGATCCCGAATTTCTAAATAAAATTATGTGGTCGGACGAAAGTATGTTTCAACGCACTGGTGTTTTTAATATTCACAACCTGCACCACTACGAGTATGTGAATCCTCACATTATTCGACGAGACCACTTCCAACACAAATTCGGAGTCAACATGTGGGCCGGGATCGTCGAAGGACAGTTAATAGGACCACACGAGCTGCCTGCAAGAGTGAATGGTCAAATTTATTTGTCATTCTTACAAGAGGAACTCGACCCATTATTAGAAGACGTTTCTCTTGAAACAAGAAGCGCTATGTGGCTGCAACATGACGGCGCACCTCCGCACTTCGCTCGTGACGTGAGGAGTCACCTAAATGAAGTATTTCCAAATCGCTGGATCGGTCGCGGTGGAACTATTCAATGGCCACCGCGCTCACCCGATTTAAACCCCATAGATTTTTTTCTTTGGGGTTACTTCAAGGAAGTGGTATACGAAACGGAGTGCAACACGGAGCAGGAGCTTCGACGACGAATATCAGCGGCCACCCACCAGGTGAAAAATAATCACCGGGCCTTTAGATTGTTAAAAAGAAATTTTATTAGAAGATGTCGACTCTGCCTCCGAGTGAGAGGTAGAAATTTTGAACATCTTCTATGAAAAAGTTTATTTTTTATTTTTGATTAAACTTTCTATTCTAATTATCTGGTGTAATTTTTTTATCCTTTTGCGACTTATTTTTATGTCCTAGAACAGTACTTTGTAACTCAAATTAGTTAGGACCAAAAGTTGATTTAAAAAAATGCAACTTTGCTGAGAATAAAGGTCAATAATAAAAGACTCAGGAGAGATAGGGCTTTGAGTTGTATCTTTTTACAATCCTCATGAAATGGTCCAGTTTTTCTACTACTGGGGCAGGTTTCCGCAGTACACTTTTTTTTTTAAATCAATGACGAAAATTTTGGATCAAACAATTATGATACGAGATCCGTAAAAAATTAATTAATTTCTCATGATCCATAAAGACAGGGACGATGAATTTTTTTTTGTTACATTCTCATCATGGACCGTCACTCTCAAAAAAAAAACAACCACCAAAAGTAAGTACTTTTTTTTTTATTGCTCTTAATAAGTAGTAGGAACTCTTTTCTTGAAAAAAAACCGAAAATCAATCATAAGTTCAAAACCGTTGAGAATTTTACCACCCTGTATAGGACTTTATTGGTAGAAGATGACCTTGGCTAACTCCCCATTTCATTTGATCCATGATATTTGGACCACCCTGTATAATATTTATAATTTTTACGGAGCCCTGAAAATAGCGCAAAAAGCGGGTAGTCTGGCTTCCGCGCGTGACTCATAACTCGGACACGGTCACAATAAAAATCATTTAAACATATTTAATATTAATATTAAGGAGTAATAAAATTCTAGTACTATTGGGAGACATAAATAAACAACTATCCGCAGGCAAAAAAAAATTATCCCCAGTTTTCCATTAGTTAATTAACATTTATTTCTGAACAGAATGTTAACATAAAAAACCAGGTTATTATTAAACTAAAGCTCTAGGGTTTTTTTACACTTCGTGTAGTTATTCTTAAGACGCGTAAAAAATAGATTCCACTTTTTTATTAACAATCGAAAGTTACCGAAGTTTATCGAAAGTTATCGAAGTTACCGAGTTAAATATCAAATGGACCTCTTGTTATTCAAACTAATATTTGTAGAAATACTGTGATTTATGAATTTAATCTACGTAGATAATTATACTACATTGCTTGGATCCCTCTACTCTCACTAGTTCAATTAACTGTTCAATTGATTGAACTAGCGAAACTTTCCAGTATGCAGTTCAATGATTTTCTTTGATTGAACTGCTGATACTGGAATGTGGAACTGGAAAATTAACATCTTTGAAATTTTCCAATGGAGATCTATTTTTACGCCACTTAAGAATAACTCCACGAAGTGAAAAAAATCATTGAGCTTTAGTGTAATAATAATCGGGTTTTTTATGTTAAATGTTAACATAAAAAACCCGATATTCGGAAAAATTTGTTAATTAACTAATGCATAACTAATTGTAACTTGGCATATTATCAACAATAAATAAAATTCTATTCTATTCTAATGGAAAAATGGGGATAAAATTTTTTTGCCTGCGGATAATTGTTTATTTATGTATCCCAATAGTATTAGAATGTTATTACTCCTTAATATTGATATTTAATATGTTAAAATGATTTTTATTGTTACCGTGTCCGGGTTACGAGTGACGCGCGGAAGCCAGACTACCCTCTTTTAACGCTATTTTCAGGGCTCTGTAAAAATTATGAATACCTACTGTAGATACGGTTCCGGGAGGTAAGACTTTTTTTGGGAAATTTCCTTCTCTTTTCAGATCTTTTTTCAAATTTTGAATATCTTTGATAGTTTTTGAGATATGAAATAAACCAAACCCCCTTTTTTTTTAATAAATTGTTTATAACTTTTGCCATTTTTATCGGCCCTTTTCCTTAAACTTTCTACATAATATTCCGAATCGAATGAAATTTTGATCGTAATTTTCGGAGACTTATTAGATACAAAAATTTCGTCCAAAAAGGTACATGTTGACTAGACTAAAAGTACTTTCTTGGTTAACAAACGGGAATTCCGCGATCATCAATGCTCACTCACGCTGCCAACGTACCACGACAAAACGATGTACTACCTAATAAAAACCAATGGATGCGTTCTAAAATTGATCAACATCTTTTTGTTTGTCTTTAGTTGTTTCACTTTAATGGATTTTAAGCAGAATTTAAAAAAAAAAACTTTTCAAGTAAAATAAAATACTCAGGTACAAAGTTAAAAAAATATTTCCGAGCTCGCGGCCTCTTGGGCCGGGGCCCCTGTAGGCCGGGGGCCCGTGGCATTTTGCCATCCCTGCCACCCTATAGTTACGCCACTGCCTACACATTATCAGAGACGAGCAACAGACTACGTACCTCGGTCTCTACTCACCATGATTCCTTTATATCTGTAATAATAATAATACTTCGACACCTTACAAACACGATGACAATAAAAGTCTACTTATCTCTGCAGCTCAATGCTGTGTTTCCCTATCCGCGAGCAGAGCGGCATCATAGGCGTAGGCCAGCTCATCAACAAGGTCGGCGACCCCTACTTCGACGCTATGGATGAGGAAATGGCGTTGTCGTTTAGCGTCTACTGCGGCGTCTGCATAGTGCACTCTGTCGTCTATCGGAAGATAGAGGAGGCACACATCAGGAACACGCTGGCCAATGAGCTAGTTATGTATCATATGCAGGTCAGTGAGACAAACACCTATTCGTCGACGGAAGACATCATCCACAAAATCTTAGCGGCTTAGTTATTTATGAGTCAAGGTCATAACTTGGTTTCAGATAAGTACAGGACTTACTGTCATTTCAGTAGCCTGTGTATGTAACTCTCTTAGGTATTATCGACTCACTTGCGGGCTACTTTTCTACTAGCTTTAAATTATTTCAACATGCAGCCCACCCCATGCTAACTTTGATCTCTGATGGCAACGGTGTCACATTTTACATCACATGTTGGATGTTTACATGTTTGTGACGTCGCAGTTTCTGGTTCCTACGACATACGATATCCTAGTGTGAGGCCAGAAGCAATGCATGTGCCTGTATGGAAATGTTATGTCACGTGTCAGCTCCCACCAGTGGGCATTCTTATCCTTTTTGGGGCCACCGGGAACAATGATGAAATTGGTCAATATGGATACACATATCTCAAACCAAAACTTTCGTAAGCACGACACATTATATTATAGCTCAATTCCATGATTCCATACCACGCTAAGCTCTGCGAATCAAAGCGAAACCAGCATAAGGGTGAATATACGGTATTTGATTTTTTTGTGTCCCAGAAGGAAATGTAATCTGTTCCATTCAATATTGATAATTTCTCTATTTGACACAATGTTTAAATGTTTAATGATGAGGGCCAGAAGATTTTCCATTTTTTTGAATTTTATAAGCACCAGAGGAAAATGTGTTACCAGAGTACTGACACTATTGGCAGAGTAGTCACAAATGAAAGCAGGGAAGTAACAGGCCATTGATTATGTCTAAGAAAGTGGACACGTATTAAATAAAATATGAAATATGCCAGAGGAGTGACGCCCACAGGAGTGACAAAATCGCACAAAACCTACAAAAACATATCACTCGCTTTTCTGATCACCGTATAACGTAATACATACATGACATCTACACACAATAAGCATTGCATTGTGCAAATAAACAATTTCGTAACTATAAAATAAAAAACATAGACTTGCCAGAGGAAATACTCCAACGACTGGCAGAAACACGCTTTCCTACAGTGAATCGCAAATTGACGTTATATTATAGGAATTTCGCTCAACGTCATTAGCTTGTTTCTAACTTAACACTATTGTATGCGCGTAGTTCATGGACAAAAACATACCTTTGCGGTTTTAAGTCAAATTTTACTTCTTTGAGTTTCGCCAGATGAAGTGACATTATTGTAACGTGTCATGAAAGTAAGTTATTTTTCTTTATATTAATAAAACTTTTTACTGTATATTTTGATGAAATATGTTTCGATGTTTATAAAAGCGTATGATCATATTTAAAAAAACATAATGGCATACGTATTTAAAAATATCTCGCCATAAAATCATTATAATCTAGAAATGGGGAGGCCAGAGGAGTACCTATACATTTACAACTATTTTTAACGATTATGTGTTAAATTAAACAATTATCGTGAATAGACTATGTGGGCCCAATAAAAGACCATATTCTTTAATGCTTAAGCATAAAGACGCAATAATATAATAAGTTTAACATAATATTTGTCCACCATAGAAATTCAAATAGCGTATATTGACCCCTAGGTAGAAACGCGTTTTGTGGCGCTAAAATGTCAGAATTTGACGGTTAATGTACTGGAAAGTCGCGACTTTTGACGTTATGGCCCGCGACTCGCGTCGTCGTACTACCTTTACTGGTCGGACTTTTCCGACGTAAAAGGCAAGTAAGTACCTAGTTACCTTAGTGAATCCGGACTGAAGTTGATAACGGGTATTTCGAATACTACGCACGCCTTGGTATCGACAGGTCGGCGATGCAGAAGTGTCCCAAGTGCTCGAGTGTACGGGCTTTCACGACTACCCTCACTTCACGAGCCTGTACTTCAACACCCGGCTCCTGCCGCTCCGCGAGCTGCCGTGCTACACCGTTCGGATGTTCGCGGACCTCGGATTCGAGAGAACGTTAGCAATGTGTCGTTGAATTAACACGAAACCTAAAAACCGGCCAAGTGCAAGTAGGACTCGCGCACGAAGGGTTCCGTAATCTATAGAAACTGCAAAAAATCACGTCTGTTGTGTGGAAGCCCCGTTAAATATTTATTTTATTCTGTTTTTTTAGTATTTGTGGTTATAGCTGCAACTCAACTGTCTCACCATCACGGTTTATGAGATACAGCCTGGTGACAGACGAACGGACGGGCGGACGGACGGATAGGGGAGTCTCAGTAATTTAATCCGTTTTATGCCCGGTCCCAATAACCCTACCAACCAGCTACCACCAGTTAAAATGTTAACTAGTGATAGACCACTCAATAGAAAAGAAAAACGGAACATTTCAGTATGGCATTGACAGCTAACTGTCGGTTATCTGTAGATAGGTGATTGGGCCCGGGCCTTTGGGTACGGAACCCTAAAAAGTAGGTACAATGGGCGGCCTTACTGCTAATAGTGATTTCTCATTACTCGACTATGTCCTTAAAATTCCCTCTTTTCATGCAAGATCATGTAGAGATTTCTTCAACTTTCTTCTACCCTAACGTAGGTAATTGATGGTCAACCTTTAGACCAGCCAGAACCTCAAAACGTAAAGGAAATTGCTGAGGTTGTTCAAACTCGGCAGATTTAACATAAAGCGGTCCAAGATGGTGCGGTTCATCCTCCACGTCCAGAAGGGGTATCGCGACGTGCCTTACCACAACTGGCATCACGGGTTCAACACGGCTCAGTGGGCGTATGCTCTAATGCTCAACACCAAACTCGTTAAGGAGGGTTATTTTACGTACGTGTCTGTCACACGATTCTATTTGTCTCTCTACACAGCCCATAAAGACGCCCACTTTTAAGCAAAGGCCTCTTTACCATCCTGGCAATCTCGCCGACAACAAACAATAATATCATCATCATCAACCCATTATGTCCCCACCAACGGGCAGGCGTCTCTTCCCTGGGGAAGGTATAGGCCATACTCCAGCACGGGGGCCAAGTTCGGATTTGTGGAGGCTTGTAAGACTAGTGGCTGGTCTTACTGTAAGAATTTTTCAAGCCGCCCTAATGCCTCTGACTTGGCTTAACGACTGCCATCTATCGACGGCAGCCGGCACCTACTGCTTAACGTGCCTTGCGAAGCACGGAACGGCTCGGAAAAATGCCACTAGCGTTAGTCATATCATATAACATAAGGCTTACAATAGAATTTTGGCGAAAATGCTAGTGGAGTAGGTATGAGTAGCATAAAAGTGAGCGTCCAGCCTACGCCTACTTTTTCTTGTCGTTTTTGGATAAATTAAAGTTGATGGACTGGCCCAAATTCTACTCTAGGATGTTCGAGGACGTTTGTCTCCTGACTAGATAGCATACCTACTTAAAGTTTGACGAGGGTAAAAAGAAAAATAAATCTTTGTTTCAAAGAGTTTATAAATCAAAATTTTAATCAAACTTCAAACTTGTTTAGAAAAGAAGTTTGAGTCCAACTTTCTAGCCTTTGCTTGTCAAACTTTATGCTACCGGGGTTGCGATTGTCCGACAGGGAGCTTCAGGCATTGATGTACTTCATCTCAAGTTTGGTTCACGATCTGGACCACCGCGGCACCACCAACAGTTTCCAGATTCAAGGAGGTAAGTTATGATATGCGTCTCAAAATTCATAGCGATGTTACCGAGTCATTGTCTGCTGAGTCGGTGAAGCCGTTAAAGCGCTTAACGTCTAAGACAGAGATCGTGAGTTCGATTCCCACTGAGGGCCGCCGTATATTTGTACAAATGGCCTCAATCTAGGTTTTCTTCCATGTTTGTAATGTCGTTGCCCGGCTACCATAGCACAGGATATCTTAGTTTGGGATAAGGTCAAGTGATTGTGATGCGTGGTAATTATTCATTTTTATTGAGACTTCCTCTGTGGCGCAGCGGTCAGCATATCTGCCTACTATGACAGAGGTGCCGGGTTCGAATCCCGGCTGTGGAAAAAAACCCCCATGTCTGGGATGTTCACAATGTTTATGAGGTCGCTGTTTCTGGTTCCCACGACACGGTATCCTAGTGTGGGGCCAGAAGCAATGTATGTGCCTGTATGTAAATGTTTACGTTATTAATTCCTGGAAAATTCAAAGTTCAAAAGAAGCTGTTTAACTTGGAACTTAACTTAAACTTCTGTAGCGGCACAGCTCGGCAGTATACATAATTCTATCCACAACTTACATGACCCGACGCCGCGCGTCACTTTTCCCTCCAGAGCAAAAGCGACCCCGCGCCACTCTGTCCTGCCATGTCATACTAATATGACCAGTGAGAATCGCTTGTATTGGGGGTCATATTATTTATTAACATCCTTATGCATATTTGGTACGTATTAATAAAGTACAATTCGCTCAAGTTCAAAACAACGGTTTTATTTAATTTAACGAAGCTTTTCTAGAAAAAATCCGACGCTAATCTCATTAAGCAAAACTCTAAGTATGACCACTATCACAAGCGATTCTCACTGGTCATATTAGTATGACATGCCAGTGTGACCATCAAGAAACGTTGCCTGCCACTTGGTAACCTTCAACCAGTTAGCGATGGGTTCCAGAGACGACCCTCGCGGCGTTGTATTCGAGCGAGGGCAGCGTGATGGAGCGCCACCACTTAGCTCAGGCCATCTGCATGCTGAACACGGAGGGATGCGATATTCTGGAGGCCCTGCCGCGCCGCGACTACGACAGGGCTCTTATTTTGATGCGCGACTTCATACTCGCCTCGGACCTCACCAACTATTTCAAGTACCTACACTGCAGATCCTCTTTTTCAAGCCCATTCCTCAGCGGAGAGCCGGGTCTAAAGACCCTAGACCGTAATATATATAGAATAGAATAGAAAAAACATTTATTTGCATTTGCTTACACACACATAAACAACAGTTGAGATCTAGAACAAATAAAACAAACAAAAAAAAAACAGCAACAAAATTCAGCATAAAACACAGGGTAACAAATTGTGGGTGTGGCAAATGCAAAGGGGCTCTGACTCAGCATATGCTGATCTTCCGTCAGTACCCAGTGGTGTGCCGACGTGCAGCACTCGGACAAACGACACTAAATCAGTAGGTAAATAGGTTGGCAGCAAGTGGATAATTATATATCATATTATAAATAATTCGTGATAACATAATCGTAACTAAATTATATTAAATAAGTAAATAAATAAGTTGAACTAAAATTGAAATATCGGCCCACACTCCGCTGGTCTAGCTGTGTCGAGGCCCTACCAAGACTATCTCCGAGCTATCTGCATATTTTGACACTTCGGGTCGTCAAGATGGTTAACCCAATAGAGGGGCGTTAGAGATAGTTTTTTTTCACATAGAAGCGATCGTCGTAAAAGCTATAAATCGGTCCTTTTAATGTGTTTTCACATCAACGCTTCAGAATCAAAGCAATAAGAATGCGAGATGGGAATTTAACACTCTCCTCTCCTAACTAACCAGCCCGTAAATAGAGCACACTGTTGGGCATAGGTCACTTCTCTTTCATCCTAACTCATCCGGTCCAGTGCTAGTCTCGTCCAATGTCTCCCAGCCGTAGCCGCTTTCGCAATGTCGTCGGCCCATCGGGCTGGTGGACTGCCCACCGACCGTCGACCCGTTCTTGCCCACCACTCAGTGGCTACCTTAGTCCACCGGCCGTCTTCCTGCTTAACCTAATGTCCCGCCCATCTCCCTTTTTAGTTTTGTGGTTCCTCTCTTCTTTAGATTAAAGTACTGAAATTACAATGGTTCTATAGAAACGTGGAGGATTACAAGATCATTGCGAAAGACTTCCAAAAGGGCAACCGCGTGCACAGCGCTGCCTTGCAAGCGATGCTCATGAACGCCGCCGATTTGAGCGACCAACTGAAAGACTGGAATTGCGTTAAGAAGACTGCCGTGAGTATTACAGATCCATTGTAGTTGCCAAGCGCATGTTTGAGGAGTTTGAACAGCGTAGGTAGTCGAGACATAAGCGTCATCTATCTAATGAGAGATTCCGAGGTTAGAACTGTGATAGATGACTACTATTTATTAACCATGATTATTTATCTTTTAACGTGCCTTCGGGTACCCCTAGAGGTGCTCTATCTCTGGACTTCCGCTTGACAATATTTTTTGCGACATCTTGTATCATTATCCACCCATTATGTTCGGGTCTCTTCCCTAAGGAACGTATAGGCCATACTCCACCACGGGGGCTTAGTCCGGATTGGTGAAGGCTTACAAGACTAGTGGTTGGTCTTACTGTCAGAAGTTTTCAAGCCATCCTAAGGCCTCTGACTTGGCTTAACGACTGCCATCTATCGACGGCCGCCGGCACCAACTGCTTAACGTGCCTTGGAGGCACGGAACCGCTCGGAAAAATGCCACTGGCGTTAGTCATAGAACGGTCACCCATCCATGCACTGAACGCGCCCTATGTTGCTTAACCTTCGTGATCGTTTAAGATCACTCAGGCGGCCGGGGCTGCGAGCGATTCATTCATCTTGTATAGGCCGCGTTAAAAAATACGCGCAGGCCGCAGTCCTCACGGAGTTTTTCCGGCAAGGCGATGTGGAGAAGAGCCGCGGCGATCTGCCCGCCATCATTATGGACCGGGACAAGTGCTTCATTCCCGAACTCGAGATCCAGTTCGTCAGCACCATATGCATCCCTCTATACGAGTGAGTGTGTGTTAAAGTATTTAATTCTCAAACTAAAACTTTTCTGAGCACCACCCAATATGTCAAATGCGGACAATGTTTGCCCCGGCATTCCCATCACCCCGGCTGGAGACAAAAAAAACCCCAGGTCTTGGATGTTTACATGTTGGTTATGTCGCTGTTTCTGGTTCCCACGACACAGAGTATCCTAGTGTGAGGCCAGAAGCCATGTATTTGCCTGTATGTAGAACTACAGACTTCTAAGAACTACATAATCTTTGCCGCATTTTCTTTTCATATTAACTCAATAAAAAGTAACATATAGATAGATTAGAGAACACTTTATTGTACATAAAAAAGGAAATTACACAGGTACTTCTTAATCTAAGAGTACAGACGGCATATTGTAGTAGACCACCAAAACCTACAAATAATTTACAATACAATCTCCAGGGCCAATAAACCTACAATATAATATGTTACTTTTTACTGAGTTAATATGAAAAAAAATGCGCCAAAAAAATTAATATGCAATTTGAGCAATTTTCTGAGAATCACCCATTCACTTACTTGATTTTTTGACGGAAGAATCCAACCTGGTAAGTGAATCAGGAGTTAAGTATTCTCTATCTATCGACAACTTTGTTATGTTTCTTTTAACCGAGACTGCGGTCTGGGTGTATTTCCATTGTTTTTATTATTAGCGCAAAAATATTTTAGCTGTTAATTCAATACAAAATGTGAAATGCATCACTGCACCTAAGAATTAAATTGACCATATTGGAGCCAGTAGCTCGAAGGAGATTGGGCGGACTACACGAATCGTATGGGCCTAGACAGGTGGGCTAAAAATGTAAATAATCCACGCTACCGATCATGCAATCGTGGCCAACCATGGCGGAAATGGCAGGTCTTGACCTTTCAACCGGGGTGGCAAGAGGTAGTCTTTGTCAGATAGGAGTGGAAAGGTCAACTCTTTGCTCGCCAGTGAGTCGTAATGATGGCCAACCCCGCAATGTGTTCTCTACTGTTCTTATGACCTATCTTGATTTCCTTTTTTTCTTATTAAATTTTAGACATTTTCATATGAATAAATATATCGTAAACTGCATTAGCTCGCGCAACAAGCGCAGAAGCTTTCCGTGAATGTCATGGAAATAGGATCTATAGCTATAGCTATATTCACGTATAGCTAGCTGCTGTTATCGATCAAATCAGGATAATTCACGTACCTAATTGTTGTCTTTTATAATGCCCCCTTTTAATACCTACTCATTGCTAAACAAGGTTGCTGGCAAAGATCATACCGAAGACTGAGGGCTGCGTGAAGGTCCTGGAAAATCACCTGGTGAGGTGGAACGCTGCCAAACCCATATTTGCCAAGGTACGTCCATGAACAGTATTATTAATTATACCGGCCGAATCACAGGAGGCTATCCGTTTGGTCTACTATGGACAGATTCTACTTTGGACATCATCTTTTACTTTGGACTGATTCTAGTTTGCACCGGTTCTAGTTTGGAAAGGTTTTACTTTGGACAGATTCTAGTTTGGACTGATTCTACTTTGGACAGATTCTAGTTTGGATTGATTCTACTTTGGACAGATTCTACTTTTGACATCAGTCTTGTTATTGTCATCTGTCCAATATCAGTAATCATTGTACAAGCAACATTGTACATTTATCAGATTTTAAGTTTAATGCGAGAAGTTATGTCGATCAACATCAAACTTCATTACATTAATCCTACTTTATACTATAAATGTAAAAATATGTGAAGATGTTTGGATGTTTATTACTCAATCACGCAATAATGGCTGAACGTATTTAGATCTTTGGTAAAGAGATAGTTTAGAGTCCCGGGAAAGAACATAGGATTCTTTTCAGGAAATTACTTATGCACTCATGTAATAAATATTCTCTCTGTTCAGGCGAAGCACAGTAGCTCTTACACCAACGGGTATATTGATGGCTTTGTATCCGGATTGTGTATTTGGTGACGTGGAACAGTATTTCTTCTTTAATAGTTTATATTCCTAAATAGTCCAAGTCAGCGTGGAACAGTAAAAGTTCCTTTTGGTGTGTCCCAGGTACCGATTTCCGGCGGGTTAGCAGTCCTTTTGAGTCCAGAGCTAGAGGTGCTCATCGAGAACAATATCAAGGAGATGGAGCGACAGAGACAGATGGCTATGGAAGCGGCGGAGGAGGAGCAAGACAGAAGCGAGAGCACCTAAACAAGGCACAGTTGTAGATTAAAGGTCGTAGCCCACTTACACGACTCTGCTCCCACCCGGCAAAAATAATATAATTCAAATATGGGCTTTAAATATGGCTCTTAAGATATATTTTACATTGGCATCATAAATTAGCAGACAGCTAGCTGTCAGCTAATAAGTGTCACTAAAAGTCGTGTAAGTGGGCTATGACCTTAAGGCTGCGGTTCCACTGAGGCGGAGCGGAGGAGAGCGGAGACGAGCAGTGCCGTGATTCACCAATCACATGGCTTGAAATCCACATCTCTTCTCTACTCCGCTATGTGATTGGTGAATGACAGCACTGCTCGTCTCCACTCTGCTCCGCTCCGCCTCAGTGGAACCGCTGCCTAATGCTGTCACTCTGTAAGGTGGGGGAAATTCTAAATTTTCCGTTTTTCTTCTTTAAGGGGCTCCAGGGAGTAACACTAGCGCCACAGAGGAAAAGAACCTATATTTTTTACATATTGAATTTGCAAAAGGTGTCCGTATCATGTTAATGGATTAAAGATTAGATTACATTAGAGCTCTTTATTGAACACACGTAAAGACGTTCGTAAAGATGTTTTTTTTATTCATTGGCGACGCTAGTTAGCCGACTGGATCTTTTTAATTTATTATTTATTTTATTTTGTTGGGAAACTTCGATCCTGACCCCTCCACCCACTGGACTTTACCACTGGTTGGTGGACGGGCCATTCCCTATTAACCCTCCACCCACTACACAATGATAGTGCGTACCTAGTAATCGATTGATTCGATAAATTCGAACAATTTGTAAAATTTTTGCCTTTATTCGGTAAATGGCAGATTCTTATAATGGTAATCGTCCTTTCCTCTTCCTCGTGCCAACAGTCAGAGTATAGTAAAGACGAAGTTTAAAAATAACGCACTTGTTCATAGATGTGTGTGTAGATAAAAATAGTTGCGATTTTTTTGCGATGGCAAAAACATAAAGAGAGAAAAAGACCTGGAAATATTTTCAAAAATCTACTTTAATACACTATACCCCACGAAGAGAATGTAATAGTACCAGAAGAGCAGAGATGGATAGGAGGCCACCCACTGGACTTTACCACTGGTTGGTAGACATTATGGTTAATACTACCAGGAGAGCAGAGGTGTTTAAGAGCTTGTTTTTTTAATAATACATGTTGAGTTTGTTTTTTTCCTTTATGTGCTCCTAAAGAGTATTTTTCCTTTTATAATAAAAAAGAACCAAATATTTTACAAAAAAAAAAAAAACTCACGCCCGTTATCCCCGAAGGGGTAGGCAGAGGCACCAGTCTCTAGAACTGGGCCCACGTTTTGCCGAGTTTATTAGGTCCCAAACATGACAAGTGGCAAGCCTGTCGCCGTTATCGAGCACATTTTATCAGCGAATGGTGTTGCTGTATAAACAAACAAATATTATATATGTATTTTACAAATTGTTTGAATTTATCGAATTAATCGATTACTAGGTACGTACTATCATTGTGTAGTGGGTGGAGGGGTAATAGGGAATGACCCGTCCACCAACCAGTGGTAAAGTCCAGTTCTATTTTAACACTCAAGGGAATCAGAATTCATAGGATTGACTAAGGAGTGTCTATGGAATTACGCAAGTAATTTCGTTTCCTTAGAAAAACTGGCTACTAAAGTGCAGTTTTTGGAGCACAACGACCCTGTACGACCAGTCCTAAAATCCGGGCAAAGTGAGTTGGACTCCCGCTAAGGGTCCGCTGACGTATTGAATGCAAAAACATTTTTGCTAAGTAAGTAAAATTATATTTATGGTGGCACGTAATGAACAGAGAACGTAGTGTTTGAAAAAAATCTTGTTCCCGGAGAGCGTTAGCTCACGAGGATAGTTTGCTTTTATTTTCCACATGCGAGTAGGTTAAAATAGGAAATACATAAATAAAGCAATGAACCTTTAGAATTAAAATTGTTAGCAATGGTATTTTGCGACAGAATCTTGTGCTTTTTGTGTCAAAATACATACGGCCTTACTAATCAATAAGTTATACACTCTGAATAACTATTTGACGTACAATACGATTAAAATCCGTTAACACTTCGGCTTTTCTCGGATATCATCGCCTAAATCCGGAGACGGAAATGACACGAAATACATTGCCGCGATTTCTTTTACGTAGCATTCAATTTGAAGTATCATAAACGCAATGTATAGCACCTGCCAAGATGACATTACTAACCAGTAGACCTAAGAAACTTATTATGCAGAAGCGACATGAATTTGTCTGATCTAAGAGCTAGTCGTTTACCGTCAAAATGTTAAACACGCTGCTTTTCGAAACTCCAGTTACTTCACAAACCCTGTCCAAAATATTAAAATTTTTTGATATTTACTTTCCTCTTTTTAAAAAAAAATAAGCTTCTTTTCATATACATTATTTACTATTTCACGAGATTGAGCAACTTTTTTTCCACGCTTTTTTGTTGAAGCCATGACAATAACTATTGTAAGTTAATTGTGATAAAATTTGATAGAATCGAATATTTTCAAGAATGAAATTAGCGTTCATAAACATAAATGTATCATATACGTCAAACTGTTTTTATTGACACTAAAAAGGCAGACTGTCAAAATAGTAAATTATTTTTCTTATTTCAATATAAAGGTTGTGTTTTTGGTTTGAGCTACATAGGAGGTTTTGTTGCTCATGTCGTTCTTGTATTGTATTCAATAAGACAACGAGTAATATAATTAAAGGTCATGTCTGTAAATTGATAACTCTATGTAAAATACGAGGGATTCACGACAATTACCGAGGTTGCCCGAATTGTTAACTGATTTTAATCGTATTGTATATCAATTTATACTGGTTTAATCGCATTTAGCGTACAAATAACCAGTTTGTCAGACCTCGCATAACGCCTATATACACAGCTCATAACCTTTATTAGCAAGGCCGATAATGTAGCAGCTTGCTTTAGAATCTCACAATCATTTAAACAAACTAATTCAATCACGATTACTCCGTAATTACTTACATTTGAATATCAATCCTGATCATAATCACATTTCAAGGAACCATTCATTGTTCTTACAATCATTTTTATACCAAATAACTTCTTTATGATAGTTATTTTGATAAAAAATACTCGGACGACGAAAATTTAAATAGTTTGTAAAGCTGACATATTATTTTTTACTCATCAAAGTCTTATTTGTCTTTGGAAAGTTAGTGTTGTTCAATGTTTTGAATTGATTTTAAAACTCATTGATTCAAATGTTTCAATATTTGAATCAATAAGTCAGTTCGAAAAAATAAACTTTAATATAATTATGGCTAAACTCTAGTTGCGAATTGCGTGATTTTTTTAAAAGCAAAAGGTATTGAAACTCAAACTTAGCACAGTGGGGTTTCTAACTTTAAGGCGTAATTATTTTTCATAACAAACAATTTTCTGTTGCCACTTTTATCACCCATGACGACTCGCTTTTCAAATCTGGCATTTTTTTCTTCCACAACAAACCGTCACGTTGAAAACATGAACGACAAAATGAGTTTGCATTGTCGTTTAAGATGAAGGATATAATTGCATTCTCTTTACTAATAACTCAAAAAAAGAGTTTTGTATCAATTATTGAGCCCTAATAAGCGTGAAGGGAGTTAGTTCTACTCCATCTACGCATAGAAGGGTAAATATTAAACACGTTTATACTTCACTCACTGTCACCGTCCTGTGTGAGTGGGAATTGTTCTGAGTGCGTATACTGAGTTTTGTAATTCACTTTCGATAGCGAGAGCGTTTGCGTTTTGCATAGGAGTGACAAAGCGCGCCATCTATTTGTCTCTTTGTTACTCCTATGCAAATCGCAAACGCTCTCACTATCGAGAGTGAATGAAAAAACTCAGTATAAGCACTCAGAGTGCTTGAGTGAGTGAAAAAACTCGCACTAAGCTCAGAGTGCTTATACTGAGTTTGTTCATTCACTTTCGATAGTGAGAGCGTTTGCGATTTGCATAGGAGTGACAGAGAGACAACTAGATGGCGCGCTTTGTCACTCCTATGCAAAACGCAAACGCTCTCGCTATCGAAAGTGAATTACAAAACTCAGTATACGCACTCTGAGCTTAGTGCGAGTTTTTTCATTCACTTTCGATAGCGAGAGCGTTTGCAATTTGTATTGGAGTGACAAAGAGACAACCAGGTGGCGCGCTTTTGGACATTTTCTTTGAGATTTGGTTGGACTTACTCTTGGAACGACCGACTTCTGCGTGACATCACGGACTTTGTTTTTGCTTACGAATGGATCTCTTTCTCAAGAAACACGGACGTATGTTCTTAAACTAATAGTTCTTTAAAAATTAATAAAGATAATATACACAGAATCACTCAGAGATGCTACGAATAAATCCAAGAATAATTTTAAAGAGAAAAATTATATAGTATTTTTAGATTATAATGAGTGAGCCGCATATTCTACTAAATTTTCTAAAGAGCCTTGCCCTAAGTTTTGAAATATTGCAAAAGCCCTTTTACAAATTTAATTTATGTACTGAAAGCCTAAAACATAACAACGTATTTTAATGCATATTAGGCCGTTATAATTGATATATTAATGCATGGTGATCGTTTATCATGTTTGTGCGATAGTCACTTAGTTAAATATTCCCATTAAACATTTGGACAAAAGTGAATCCTGATTTTATAGAAAAAAATCGATAGGTACACAAAAAGTGTATCTTGATTTGAATTGCTTCATAATCATTTTGGATTTATTCAAATACTTAGGATAAACCAACGAACAGTGAACCATATCCCATATCTCATTGATCAATGCTCAATAACTCACTTTGACATCAGTATAGGTACAACACTATCACTGTCTATCGAATGATCGATAACTGACAAATAATTATCTTGTCTATGATTGCCGGATTCTAACATTTGATTTGACGGATCGGAGTAATTTTCATCTTTGTATGATGGAACAAATCCATGAAATAGTTCCTCTCTAAATAGGTAGGTAGTATAGGTGTTAGTGTTCCAAGCAATTGCTCGTCAGTATCTCAAACAAAACAAAAGTTATATTATTATCTTTATTGTTGAGACTTCTCAGTTTACATGTTAGTACAAGAGTTCGATCTAAGATTAGTTCAATACAGAACAATATTATATTATATAAATTAAGTGCATATACATATACATATAACGATATTTTTATTTACCTCTCTATCAATTCAATCCGCATATTATTTTCACAGGGTATTCTTTGGTATTTTGTTACTAAAAATAACCAACTATACTATGTATTAAAAAGCGTCAAAAAATAATTAATTAAGGCTGGCTTCTCCGACCGTACCTCCAAAAGTTTTAACCCGCAAAATTTTTGGTGGGCCGATCGGCTTACCACAACAATGGTTTTAATTGTTCTTTTTAATATATTTTACGCACTAATGGATATACAATCTTATAAAATATACCTAATAAAAAAATAATTAATTACTGTTACTTATTAATATTCTTATCCCATCTTAATTTTCAATGTGATACTCGTATCTAGGTCTATCGTCGTTCATGTGCTATCTAGGTCATTATTTTTAAACAAATAAATCGCGAACTATACTATACTAAGTTTTGGGTCGTAAAAATAAAACATTCTTTTCAACGAATGTATTAGTGACGTGGATCGTCAAAATTGTATTTAATAAATTGTTTCATTATCTCTCTCATTTCTGTGATTTCAAAATGCCTGCATTTCCTTCAATTAGTCGCTCGCGCAGCGCAATAGGTCCAATACCAATACAAATCATGCGCTCGGAGAACCCAGCCTCTATGTACATATAAAATAAAATGCAATACGAAATGTCACAATATTATTGTTGAATGGAATGTTAGACAAGTATATCGTCATAGGGACAGAAGAATACAATCTTGACATTCAATCAAATGAACGAAAAAAATTCTAACAAAATACAAAAAACTAATTTTGGTAAAAAAACTTGTATGTCGGATTTTCCAGGCGCAGCGACGATGTGAAATTACATTAAGTAGACGATTTAGTGCATGTATCTCGTTTAAACTTACTTGATAACATCTATCCCACAAGGCCATTCTCCTTTGGTTGCAGCAGCTCTTCCACGAACTCTTGGACCATTTGCTTGAGTTTTTGTCTAATATTTTCTTGGTCCCTGTAACAATGAAAGAAAGGATGACTATTTGTTTACCACTAAAGCACGTTATTTGACTGTTGGGTGTTATGCCGTTTCCAATTTGTATGCACCATTAATTAACAGCATCAATGGCAGCCTCATAACTAGCAGTAAACATGCTTGACTACCCAAACAGAGGTTGTGGGTTAGATTCCTATTGCAGTACTTCATTATACAAATAAATGGCCTCAGTCTGGAGGAATATCCATCCGGTCTCATTCGATCCAGCGCAAAAAGATACATAGAAAATGATACTTGTATAGCCTACTTTGTTTCCTCCTATTTCCCCCCTACTCGGGAAGGGCTAGGATCCCTAAATTTTGTTAGGACTCTGCAGATCCTCATTTCTACTACCAAGATGAAGTTATAAACAAGTTTCATTGATGTACAAAGTTCCCCTCCAAACTGGAATTTTTAGGCTTACTTTACCTGTACTAAGCATGGGGTATTCTTATTTCGAAACAGGGGCCATACGACGTAACTTCAAACATAATTATGGGCATGTCTACTAAATGAAACTACTCCGAACTTCAAATACAAATTAATATTTTGACACATCAGAAAAGTCAATATGAATATCCACAAATATCTGTACTACGAGTAATAAATGATGATGATTTGCATCGTGTGAATGAAATAAAATATCAAGATTTGAACACTTAAAACTTTTAGGGTACTTTTTATCGTGGCACGTAACAAAACATGTTTAAATTGCAAACACATTTACATGTAAAACACAACAAAAAATACATGTATTGGATACATTGAACTTAGTATGAAGGCGTGTAATTATATTATTAAGTTTTCTACATAGAAAACTGTATCGTGGCTTTCGACGCCTCTCATCGAATCTCCGATACATTTAAATGTTCTGGGCAATGTGTTTAATGCACTTACGAGACGCTCGTGGCAGCGGCGACCAGTTCGGTATAGTACTTAATCTTGGGCTCCGTACCGCTGGTACGGACGGTGACACTGAGACCGTTTGAGCAGCGGAACATCACCATCTCGCCGCATGTGTAGTCCTGGTCCAGACCCGTGCCCAGACATCCTGGGGGTGGGGAAAGCGGTCAATAAGCATAGGTATATTTATCTTTTAAGCATAGGCTGTTTGAAGAACTGATGGCAGATGGGGCCGAAAGGTTCTTGAATGGAGACCACACATCGGCAAGCACAGCGTAGGACGACCAGCCACAAGATGGACAGACGATCTCATCCAAATGGCAGGGAGACGCTTGATGCAAGCCGCTTCCAACCGGTCTGTTTGGAAATCCATGGAGGAGGCCTATGTCCAGCAGTGGACTTCTTGTGGCTAAATGATGATGATGATAGGCTGTTTATAAGATATTTAAGTTTGGTTTTGTGCATACGTCCCACTATAGGGCACAGGCCTTCTCTGAGAGAGAGAGAGTATGGGATAATAGGCAATGTCTAATGGTCCTATTTATAAAAATAAGATACTTTAAAAAACTCCTCAGAGGCTCCGAAGGGTATTTTTTACAAATAACACCGTAAATGTCTAATAACAGAGATCAAAACCTTATTAGTATATACGCCAACACTGCAGTCTGCCTAGTTAACACATTTTAGCCCTTATTACAACGAAAACAAGTGTAGGAGAATACAGATCGACATTGAAAATTCAGTCAATATGGTAATCTACTAAAAATTCCGTAATATAATAAAGCTTTTCTTCTCTGTGTATTTTATACAAATATTTTTTTTTATATTTCGATAATAATTGGTCATCAATCCACTGTATTATTGAAATATCGGTGCGTCTTACTAAGATGATCTCCGTTTCCTGACATCTCCGGTATCTGCACACCAGCTGCCAAGTCGTTCACCGATACGATCTCGCACTCGCCCACTTTCTTCGGGTACTGGGAATAGGAATATTGAGAACATATTAGTTAGTTGTGGGTCTGCCACATACATACAACTACATAAGCCAAGTAAAGTTGTCTATCAAAGCTAGGCGAGCGGAAGCTTAAGGCTACCATTCACAGGCGCACCCTTCCGCCGGATTTTGGTTCAAGGGATAGTTCCCGTTGACCTAGAACTATGAAATTTGGCAAGTAGGTAATAATAATATCATCTTTAATACAGGAAAGAATCTGAAAACTTTACATTTTAAAGAAATCATAAAAAAAAATACTTTAAAGTTCAAATGTTCGAAGAAAACTGCGAGTACTGATGGGCGATCCCGACTTGCTCTTGCCCGATTTATTTTTAACTAAAGTTCAAAGAATTGAAAATTCTATTGGAAAGAAGTCACAACGTCTAGTCCCTCGCCAGTGAGACACGAATTATGTTCATGCGAAGTTTATTTTGCTAAAGGCACTTGTCGGGCCGTATCAATTGTTTTTTATCCCCCGAAGACGGTTTGGTATTAATTGAGTGTGTAGTATTGTAGTTTCTGTGTACCTAAGCAAGGGAGCCAAAGCGTTAAATAATGCCTACTGTTGAGCAAATCGCAAATACAGGGTGTTGATTTGTACAGTTGAATCCGACTCAGGGGTGGTTATTTACATGATACTGAAGCAAAAAAAATATAATAAAAAAAAATCAGTGAAAATCACCTAAAATCCCCGGTTTTGCGGCGCCGCCGGCGGCGAGCGCGCGGGCGAAACCCCCGCCGGGCCGTCAAGTGCAAACGATGGAAGCTAAGCTAAATAACTTTGATTTTCAGGTGATTAAATAATTTATTTTTAATTTTTTTTGCTTTAGTACATACCTACCTATCATGTAAATAACCACTCCTGAGTCGGATTTAACTATACAAATCAACACCCAGTATATTTTGTTTCATTCAGTTTTGTGACGTGGTTATAACATAACATTTACATACAGGCATATACATTGCTTCTGGCCCCAGACTAGGATACCCTGTGTAGTGGGAACCAAGTGGTAAAAATCCAAACCTGGGTAGTTATAAGTATCAAAATCAACAAATTGATAGCTGACTACGAGAGCCTAAAAAGTCTAACGTGTCATCCGTGTAAGGAACTTGGGATGGGTGCACGGATAAGATAATGGACTCTTATTTGGATGGATGGAGGTTACTTACTTGTCCGGGCCCGTGGAAGTTGCGCACGCGCCGGAAGATCCGCTGTATGGTGGCAGGATCGTGGCACAGGTAGTACGAGTTGTGGGACACGTGGTACCCGTATTTGGCGTACAGGGTGTTCAAATGCCCCTGCAGGGACGAGCCTTGGGTGTACAAGTGGGTCGCCAGCGATGCCACCTGGAATGGAGGTTTTTAACATTTACATTTACATCTCTCATATTCGGTAAGTAGGTCCTTATTACCCCCGAATGGGGCTTGTAGGTGACCAATTAGCGCTCTAGGGTAATAATGTAGCTACAGCGCCACCAAGTTATCTGTTCAGGTGGCCAAAATTGTAACTAACTAACTAATAGTAAATGCTGTACCCAATTTTTTGTTTCATTTATTCACTTACAGAGATTTATAGATACATTTTCATTAAAATTGAAAGACGGGTTAAAATAATCTCATTTTTCTAAGTAAATTCCTTAAATGTTACTACTAAATTCTCCACTAGCGCAGCTATCAACTGAACAGATAAGATGGTGGCACTGTAGAAAAGTCCTAGGGCGGTAAGTAATAAAAAAAAAACTCTTCACTCTTTCAAAAAGTTCGCGTACATCTAACCATCATACTGGCAATAGACATCATGCATTGAGCCCAATGACAAAAGATGTCGCTTCGCTATTCAGCCTTGTCTTCGTATGAGTATAATAGTCATCAATTTTAAATATCGAACGACGAAGGTCAAGTTCGTTCTTGAAAAAAATTATTAAAAAAAAAATTAAAAAAGGCGGGAATAGAAAACTTTTACTTTAAATATTGTTTGTTTTTGGTTTTTTTTTTTATAATTACGTGCAAAAAAAACATGGGTTCTGCAAGTGATGAAGATTTATATACTTTAAGCTGCACTCCCGATTCGATGAAAATGGAAGCTGAAGCAGCAATTAACAATATTTTGCCTGAAAGTTCTAAAGAGAGATATTTGAAAACTTACGACGAGTTCATGAAGTGGCGAAAAGAAAAACGAGTAAATGTTTTATTCTTGTAATGCCGGTTTTTTTCTACTTACCTCACAATCGAGATGTAAAGCAGAGTAGTTAGCTCGGGTGTAAGCATCAATTGCACCCTCGAACTATATTTTTTCTCCCCAGCCGGGGAACGAACCCGGGACCTCTCGCATGGTAAGCAGATACTAACCACTACGCCACAGAGGTCGTCGGTTTATGTGCATACAGACGGAAAGGGAGTGAGCTGGTTTTAATCTCTTGTCTCAAAAAATAACATAAACTAATAAGGTTATTAATACAGGTTCTCGATTTGTAAAACATCGCCCGACTGAGGGTACTTTCTACTCAATAACACGAACAACTTTTACTATAGGGTCGACCTCGAAATCGCGAAAAAAAAAACAGATGTTCCATCATACTCAAATTCGTGAAAATATGATTTAAGGAGTTTTATTCTCAGTTTGAATTATTATTCAAGTAGACAATAGTTTCATATGTTGTTATTGGTAGTTGTAGGCTGTAATAATTTGTCAGTATAAAATACCTGCCTACCCCTTCCGGGATAACGGGCGTGAGTTTATTTATTTTATTTTATAGAATACAAAACAATAACTCTAAGCGCAAGCGCGCGTTACCGGCTAAACATAATTATGTACACGGCCGTATTCTGTTAAACAGATACAAGTTACAACAGTCTGTGGACGTATTTTGCTAATAATTTCTTGAAGATGTTGAGTTTTTCCAATTCTATGATTTTTTTGTTTAGTTGTGTTCCCTCAAATTGTATGGTCTTCTTGCCATAATTGGTTCTTGGTGATCTAGGTGATATACGTTGTGGGTATTTATAGTGTTGTATTGTTTGACTTTTTTTAAATGATAGGTAAGAACGTGTCGATTTTGTTATTATTTTTTGTATAAACAAACAGATTTAAAAAGTGTAAATTTGGTTTATGCGCATCAATTTGGTTTCCTGGTAAATTTTGTTAGTGGGAGTAAAATAGTTATAGCCAAACAGAACTTTGATAAGTTTATTTTGTGCCCTTTGAACTTTTTGTAAGACTTACACTTTAAGTCGGATTTTTTATTCCGTAGAATTCTGACATTTCATACGTGTTGCTACCGAAAATGTTCTCCACCGAAAAAGGGACAAACTCGACCCATTTGAGGGCAATAAAAAATAAAATGCTACGTATTTTTTATGTTTTACCTATAAAATAATCTAAATATTTACTTACTTAAGTGACCTAATACAAATATAACAAATATTTCAATATCACGAGCAATATATCGAATTAACTTTAATTACTTTATTTTATTCTTTAGCAGGCATCACTGCCTACTAATTCAAGGTTTGGTAAACCTTTTTAGAAAAGTGAAGTATGCCGCTGTTACCTCTCTTAATAATAAATTAATGTCAGCGATGATGATGATGATGAAGATAGTGACATTAGATGATATTAGTTTTAATGATGATTAGATATTTTAATAAAAATGTTTTCTTTACTTGTACTTTTTTACTGTTTGTGTCATGAAAAGGGACACAATTGTCACTCACCCTAAATACTCTTTTAATTTGGAGCTCCACACTTTATAAAATAGATACATTCACTAACAAATTAAATGTGTAGACTCAGATGTTCACACTCGTATTGAATGGAAAAATGTGCCTGGCCAAAAAAGGTTTTTAATCACTGACATGTCAAAAAATTATAACCGTCAGAACTCTACGGAATAAAAAATCAGACTTTAGTGTACCTTAGCTGCCTACCCCCAGATTTCGATAAGGTATTCTAAATGTGGTTTTACCAGTGAGCTATAAATAAGGTATCGCACTAGTCTTGGAAAGCATCCTGCGACTCTGCGTAACGCTCCTGGATGTTAATTTTTTATTTTAGATGTTTTGTATGTTCCTGCCATGACAATTATGGCCATACGCGGCGCTTGAAGTCCTAAAAATCGTATTAACATGATGAAGAGATATGTTTTTGTAAAAAACAATTTGTAATACAAGATACAATATCAGGATGAAAAGTAATAAAAATATAAGAAAATATTCAAGTGTTTTTGGTCCGCCGGTGTTGGTCTGCGCCGACCATAATCGTTATTTTACTTGTTACGCAAATAGGACGTTGAAACATTTAACATAATAGAAAACATTTGTCAATGCTACGGAACTTCCTACCACTTTGTATTTATAATTCACAGTCTTTGTTGCGGTGGAGAGAATGTGTTACGCAATGAAGAGAGATACCTTTTCTGTAAATGCTCCTAGAAAAAATACGACGACTTCTCGTTAGAAACAATGGTTTGATAACAAAGCGTGTTGCTTGCGCAAATATTTCACAAGAAAAAATAACAAAAGACGATCAATACATAAAGAATAAAGAAGTAGCTATGACCCAAATATTTTTGGGCCACCACAGAAGACTTCAGTATTCTGTGGTAGCCGGCCTATTCTGCCGTGGACTCGACCAGGGTTTCAACCCACTCTGACCGCCCCAGGGAAGACCACCGTCTGGAAGGCCACCCATTGACCAGTTCGTAGCTGCGGACAGCGCCAGATACCCCGGGAAGAGGGTCAAGTCCTGACCCCGAACCTCCTGAGAAGACCGCATGACATATCACTTGTCATTGCCACGACAGCGGTCCTGAATTCGATCCGCACTGGAGATGTACATTTGTACAAATGGCTACAGTCGGGGTGTTTTTCCATATTTGTGCTGTCCTTGCCGGTACTTGGCTGACGCTTTTATTATAATTTTACCTGCACGGCAGCGGAGACGCCGTCCTTGTCTGGCACCCGGGGATCGCACATATACCCGATCGCTTCTTCGAACGCGAACACCGGGTCCTTTCCCTCCTTCACGAGAATCAGCGTGGCATTGCCTGAAGATTAATATAAGAATATTATTTGTCGTACACCAAGAAAAAAAGGACTTAAACACACGTCTTACACGAGACCGGACGGGCACCACTTACACGAGTTACACGATACTGAAAGATCTGTTTCACTTCGTCGACATTCACTTGTTTGTTTTAGAGAACCTCAAGCTTTGATAAGGTAGGTACACGTCACCGGCCAGTAATAATAAAATAATAGGTCTTTATAGGTCTGTTATCTAAAGCTGGCACGTTCACAGTACTCACACTTATGCAATTTCACTATACAGGATGTTTAAAAATATATGATTTTGATTCAAAATGCGACTCTAGTTTAAGTGTAGACTAGAGTTAGGTTTTAGTAATATAGGTGCGTTGTAGATAAATAAATACAAATATATGGGTTACTTGTTATAACATATTTTTAGCAAATTCGAGCGAAAAGTATTAAAAACAAGGTGGAATCAATGGTCACAAAATAGTTTTAAATTTCAATAAATTTTCACATGAACAAAAATAATTTCACCTAAGAAAATCTTTACCAAAACAGAATATAATTATACCAGAAATCCTCAACAATTTAATTATGTAACAAAAGGTAACGGACGCTCAGTGGTCAGTTACTGGATGAATTACCCTACCTTTTTTTCTAATTGCTTGCCACAGATAAAAACTTTATTACTGTTCTGTAATTTCATCAACTTGAAGGAATCTGTGATCAACTGAGCAACATCATTCGGTTTCTATTGTGGTTACGCGAATGTTCTGTTCTCCTATTCTTCTTCTTTTTCTTCAACGTTTTTTCCATGATTTTAGCACCAGTAGCAGTTGTTCGAAGTCCAATCACAATCAAATGCAAGAACCAAAAGAAAAGAGGAAAGACCACAGAATAAACTGGCAATTCCCATTAGAAAAACAAAAACCCTGTCTTAAAAATGCCATCTACTGACTAATGAGCCGTTTTAAGAAGAAACAAAAACGAATGGCTGTCAAAGGAATGCAATTTTGGACCTCAGCCCAATAGCCATGTGTGATGTATACATGTTATTTTTTCGAAATTGAAAATGTTAGTTTTTTTTCAATACAATATAACTCCGAAAGGACAAACATTTGGCTGTTGACGTCATAGAGTGCGACAAGTGAGTCCTGGCACAAGCCTTTGCGGGAAATTTAAAAATCTTTTAGTTGATAACCCTGCATCTATATGCCATAAACCATCTTGATACTTTTGCTTAAGTTTATTATTTGTTTAATTAGTTTGGAGTCTCCAATGAATTTTGTCCAAACATAAATAAATATAAGCAAAACGAAAACATTAACTACATCAAAACCAACATTTCCACTCCACCAAAAACAGGGATAATAAAGATGCACCACATAAACTTATAAACATTTATTAATGCTGAACCATAATCAAAATCTGATTCATATCTTTTTTCTCCAACATCTTTGAGTTCTTTGACTAAGTCTTCGATCTGACGTTTAAAATTTTCGTCATCCGACAGACCTTACAACAAGAAATAATTCATGTTTGTTTTAAAACATTATTACTCGTATGTATATACTAAAACATAGGTAAAATTATGTTGAATAGAAACAAAAGTTCTTGTTTAAATCTAGGACGAGTATCAAACTGTTTGGGCTGTACTACTTGCAGCTGAAATACCTAAGTTTGACAGTCAGAGTGTGGCCATATGAAGAATTCGAAATAAATCGCGTCCCAGGACTCGCTTGTCAGACTCTAGTAACCTTTATTCAGCTCGCTGAGACCTATTCGATGATGTATCACACATGGCTATTGGACTGAGGTCCAAAATTGCATTCCTTTGACAGCCATTCGTTTTTTTTTTTTAGTTCTTCTGAAAGCGGCTCATTTGGAATTACTTTTCTTAGCTGTCAGAAAAATCCCTCATTGAAACGCACATACGGTTGAATACCAAAAAGATCACGCTGTATATATAAAGCTAGACCGCGCGCAAGAGAGACGGGCAGACTTTTCATGATGCGCATGCAGTACACGTCACGCCGCGCGCTATTCACAGACACTACACAAGCGCAACGTGTAAATGTGATGAACGTGCCAGCTTTACTTAACTGACCTATACCTATGAAATTGCCGTTCTGCAGTACTGGCCATTTCAAATCAAAATAATTTTTATTTGGCTAAGAATTCCAATTTCAAATTAATTTTATTTTAAGAATATGGAATTCTTTTTCCAAAAAGTAGTCATTTGTTTATTGATTAGCGTTACATTTCCATCGCATTTCAATCTTTTTCTTCATCATGGATACGTAAAAAATTCGACTAATTATGGAATATGAGTACCGTTGTAGCAGCAACGCGGCACAAGCGGCACGCAACATCAACGACGTTTACGAAGCTAACACTACAAGCTAACACACCACCTGTTATTGGTTTGCTCGCTTCCGTTCTGGAAATTTCGACCCGAAAAATGAACCTCGACGTCGTCCGAAGACTTTGGTCGAAAATGAAGAATTAAAGGCGATTGTGGAAGCTGATGATACACAATCCACGGCTGAATTAGCAGCAGCTTTCGACGTTAGCTACAAAGCAATATTGGTCCATTTGTGTCAAATTGGCAAGGTGAAAAAGCTTGACAAATGGGTGCCCCACAAACTCAATGATCGCCAGCGCGAAGTACGCGTCGAGACATGCCTTGCACTGCTCAACAGATACACAAATGAAGGAATTTTGAACCGCATTGTTACCTGCGATGAAAAATTGAATCTGTTTGATAACCGCAAGTGCTCAGCAAGTTGGTTGGATCCTGGTTCAACACCTACATAATGCCCTAAACGAAAACTCACCCCTAGAAAATTGATGGTCACTGTTTGGTGGTCTAGCGCCGGTGCGATTCATCACAGCTTCTTACCAAACAGGGTAAGCATTACTGCAGATGTGTACTGTGAAAAACTGAACACAATGATGGAGAAGCTGGCACATCTCCAACCAGCATTGGTCAATCGCTCGTCTCCGCTGCTCCTGCACGACAACGCGCGACCTCATACTGCACAGCAGACGGTCTCCAAGTTGCAAGAACTGGGGTTGGAATCTCTCCGTCATCTGCCCTACTCACCAGACCTTGCGCCTACAGACTACTACTTTTTTCAGAATTTGGATAACTTGGCAGGAAAAAAATTCAATACCCGAGAGGCAAAATGCCTTTGAAGAATTTGTTGCCTCCCGTCCAGCTGATTTCTTTAAGAAGGGCATCAATAAACTGCCACTGCGTTGGCAAAGATGCATTGATTGCATGGGTGATTACTTCGATTAATACAATAAAAAATACATGAAAAAAATTCGTTTAAATTTTTTCATACAAAACGGCAATTTCATAGGTAAAGACCTAATATTTGCGTAAACTCTGATTTCCTATTCTGTATAATTCTGACAGCTAAGATTTTTTGACATGTCGGAGATTACTAACCTTTTCGGGCGGGCACATTTTTTATTTCAGTACGAGTAAACATCTGAGTCTATAATTTTTATTTTTTAACGAATGTATCTATTTTATTAAGTGCGGCGCTCCAAATTAAAAGAGGATTTACTGCGAGTGATAGTTATGTCCATTTTCATGACACAAATAGTAAAAAAAAATACAAGTAAAGAAAACATATTTTCTCTAATCATCATTATGTAATACCAATATCGCTATCTTCGTCATTGTCATCGCTGACATGAATAATTATTAAAGAGTTAAGAATTATATTTGTATTGCTCGTGATATTGAAATATTTTTCTTTTTTGTATTAGTTTACTTAAAAATATCTAGCATTTTATGTTTTATGGAGAGTTTTTTTAGTAGCAACACATGAAATGTCATAAATACCTAATTCTACCGAATAGAAAATGGAAGTCATACATAAACAATGACTTTGTTTTCTAACTAAGGTACATTTTGACACTGCTCGCTCAAAAGCCGTCAATCCCCATCCTGAGGAAACATGAGTGAAATCGCTAATCCGCGGTGGTCTCTCTCTCTCTCTCTCTCTCTCTCTCTCTCTCTCTCTCTCTCTCTCTCTCTCTCTCTCTCTCTCTCTCTCTCTCTCCCTCTCTGATAGAAGCCCTAATTTCGCTCACCAAATCCTTAGCGACTCAAATATCTGTCGAATTAATATGGAATTCTAGTTAAATTTTACAGTAGTAGTCGCTCAGGTTTCAGTGCGCGTAATTAGGCCCCTGTGCCCTTCAATGGGGGGGTTAAATTAGGGTGCATGATTATTTCCGAGGCCAGGCCCAGAAAGTAACCCTAGATGCCCCAGTGAGTTTCATTACCACGGGACGGTTGGCAACGCTTCAACTCACCCATCCACTTGAATCCAGTAAGTGTTTCCACGAAGTAGCAGCCCTCCGCTTCGGCGATGGAGCGCAGCATTTTGGAACTGACCACGCTGGCAACCAGGTACACCTCTTGGCATTTCTTGGGGTACGTGGAGCGCTTACGGTGTTGCATTAGGAGCCACCAGCCGAGGAGGGAGCCCATTTCGTTGCCCGACAGTATCTTCCACTGCATGGTGCTGGAAATTTATTCGCGAGTTCAGCGGCACGGCACTACTCTCGACGTTATGGTGTTCCAATGTTGTATGTATGTATTACGTTGGGGCGGAAATATCCTGACCTCACAACCGCGTACCGGACTACGCAGCGGATGAATGCGGGCGGCACAAGACCGGGAAGCCTGGAAAAGCATGAGGCAGGCCTATGTCCCGCAGTGGGCCTCAAATGCCTGCTGATGATGATGACGTATGTATTTGTTTTCTACGTTAGGTACATTTGTGAATTTGTAGTCCAATAGCATTATTACTATTCTTTCTTTATTGCATAAAACATAGTGGACAAAAGGTGGAACATAATACTGTTTTTACCAGCCAACCCACATGAGGTGAATGGAAAGGCAAAAATATCAAAAAAGAAAGATTAAAATTCGTTCGCTTCTTCACATTTTGACGACCTCTGTGGCGTAACGGCTAGTGCATCTGCTTACCATGCGAGAGGTCCCTGGTTCGATCCCCGGCTGGGGAGAAAAAAAAACTCCAGGTCTTGGATGTTTACATGTTTGTGACGTCGCTGTTTCTGGTTCCCACAACACAGGTCTCCTAGTGTGGGGCCAGAAGCAATGTATGTGCCTGTACGTAAATGTAAATGTAAATGTGTATGTTTACATACATCAGAAATTGAAATTGCCAATCCGCGGTGGGCACGCGTGGTAATTAATCACATACTATCTCATGTTATGTATGTAAGTGTGTGTGTGTGTGTGTGTGTGTGTGTGTGTGTGTGTGTGTGTGTGTGTGTGTGTGTGTGTGTGTGTGTGCGTGTGCGTGTGCGTGTGCGTGTGCGTGTGCGTGTGCGTGTGCGTGTGCGTGTGCGTGTGCGTGTGCGTGTGCGTATGCGTGTGTGTGTGTGGGTGTGCGTGCGTGTGTATGCGTGTGTGTGATACTTACTCTTCATCGTACTCAGCAACGGCCAACCTATCGGCGTCCGGGTCATTAGCAAGTACCAGACGGAGGCCCCGCTCCTCTGCCAGCTGACAACTCAGCTTGAGGCACTCTGGCTCCTCGGGGTTCGGGAATCGCACCGTGGGGAACTCCGGGTCGGGATTCTGCTGCTGGGGCACGCTTAATGGCTCCTGCGGGTAGACATCGAACGTATCCCTTTTATCAGTTCAACAACTTGTTGATTACGATCTTAATAACAACCCACTTACAACTTCTTACAACTGAGATACAAGCTCTTGCCCAACGCTTCTTCTAGTTTCAGAAATTACAAAGTCTAAAAAACTGCTTTTTGCCTAAGTATCCTTAACCTACAGAACCACCCGTTCAAAACAAAACAAACATTACGCCGCGTTGTGGCGTCGTTGGTTTGAACACAATGGAGAGGACGAAGGGAGAAAGATTGACCAAGGGCCGGTAAAAAACGTTCCAGGCGGATCCCAGTACCCAAAACTGGGGTGCGTGGATGCAACGAATATTGGTGAAGCGAAGACTTTATCGGTGCGTGTGGCAAACCGGTCCTGCCTATCTCTCCTGACGATAATATACAGACGAGAGTTTAAGTCTGTATTGTGTGTATCCGAGCTCACGCCAGAAATCAGTAAATATCGTTGAACAATTCTAGCGAGTGTTTGTTCATTTAAAATGTTTGTATAGAAAACGGAAGTGTCAAGGACATAATACAGTAGGTACAATGCTTACACTGATAGCACGTGTTTTATTCTCCAATAAAAAGATAAACCAATAGCCTAACATCAGCAGGATCATCATATCCATAACACATTACGAATGTACTATCGATCTCGATAAATGTTCTATCACGTTCATGACGCGTTACGATAACCACCGCTAACTTGGTGAGTATGTGAAGTCGTTGCAGTGAGGGACCAATAGTGGCTATTGGTAGCTCTTACCAAGCCCGGCATAAATGCTAGTATTGATTTCGCATGTGCTCTGAGTTCACTAATACCATACTAATGCTTCATGACTTTCTCAAGGCTATTCAAATTACCATACCTTCAAATGAGCTGCTTCGAACGCCTTTACAACAAAGTTGTGTCCAACTCCATGCATTGCTGAGTAAACCGCTTCTGTAGAATGCATTGCATTGTGATTAATTACTTCGTCGGAAAGACTGTCAGCGATATAGTTGTAGTATTTGGTTGAGACCTCTGCAAGGCAATCGGTGACTAATTCATGTGACCAAATGTCCTTTATGTCCCAATGCTCGTCTGGTATTCTGTTGAGAAATAAAACTTGATCAATTAGTTAGCAAAACAGAATGATCTAACACTCCAGCAAGTAGCTACAAATGAGTACACGCTCGTACCTGGTATGATAGGTATACATTAACTTTTTAGCGAAAATACACAATGTGTAGGTTTTGAAATCGTTCGCAAAGCATTACAAGTAAGGCTATTTTGAATGGCTAAAGCACCAAAATACATACATATAGACACAACTTTAAGAAATTGACGAAGACCGTTATAGCGAAACATTTCTTATTATAGTCTAGTTTTTTTCGGAATCGCCAAAATAAAGCGAGATATTTAGAGACGCCTTTTTGTGTCACACTCCGTGTGATTACATTGCAATCCCTAATGTATACCAAAAAATCATAAAAAAAACTGCGTGTCGCGCCACGCGCAGTGTATGGTTCCGTAGAAAGAGAGGGTTTTATGTGCTTTACAGAACTGACAACTTCATTGACGTAATTTGGTCTTTCCAGTTTTCCTTTTATAAGTTGGTTGCCCATCACTCATTCACTTGTAAAGCCTACTTAGATAGTTTTACTTGTAAGTTCATATATGCGCTACTACCCTCAATTTGTATAAGGGTCCCTTGTCGATTACGGAGCCCTAAAAACCGATTAGATGGACTGTAAAGAATATTCTCATCTTATCTTGATTCTAATATATAGTTGTTGTGAGAACTCGAGACCTTTGGTGCGCGAGTTGTACTCGCGCTTGACAGGTTTTCAGCTGGACCTCCTTTTGGCTACTCACTCCAGATTCTGCTCAATTTCCTCCAAAATGTTATCATCGTGTGGCGTGATGATTTGCGAGCCGTTTCTCCAATACACCTTGTAGCCGTTGTCCTCTTTAGGATTGTGTGAGGCTGTCACCATAACACCCCCAACCCCTCCATACAGGATAGTGGCAAATGAGACCAGCGGCGTGGGGCATACGTCAGAGAACATGTGCACGGGTATGGCAGCCGTCGCGAAGACTTTCGCGGTTAGTTCAGCAAATCTGTGTAGCACATTGAGTACTATACCTATTGATAATCGTAAAATTAATAGATCAAAACCATTATTTTTAAGATGAAAACAACACAGAAATTGTTTGTGAATGTTTATCAGTTGTAAACTTTTAACCCCACATGAGGCATACTTGATAATGTTGCGTCATATTAAAGGGTTAAGCATTTAAGATAAGCACACATTTTTGGATCACTTTTATTGTCTGCTGAGTTGAATCAACGGTGATTATGAAATACAGATGAATGTCATATTATACTTATTAATACTTTTGAATGCATGTTACTGTTATGAAATACGAGGCTCATTCAGGTCCGTATAACAGAATGATCCTCAAACGAAATCTGAGGGTATGAATTATAATACTTATATGCATGAGCCAATCCACTATGGACTTGAATTAATTACATGCATCGAAAAGAGAAAAATATAAATTGCATTAACTGAAAATTAGATTGCATTATGAAAATTCTTAACATGTTTTTTATGCATGCATGTGTAATTAGGCTGTCCCTCTCCAGGACATGACTGGTCTCCCATCCCAACATGTGATTTGGAGTGTCCATTCACCCTGGCTGACCAGGCTTCACTGGGTGATGTATGACATGAATAGACAATTGCTATTAGAAAAATGCATAACTGACAACATCAGAACCAGAGTGTTCTATAGTTGTTACACAATGGAACAGAAAAATCATAAATCTTTCATGCCACACTAATCTAAGTGCTTTCAATGCTAACTCCATTGAAAGATCGCAACTTCTCACAATAGTATTGGTGCGGTCCGCAAAGTGAAGGCATGCCAGACCAATCTAAGTAATGCAATACACTTAGATCACTGTTGTGCCCTAGCTCACTCTGGGCTAGGGCTAACGTCGTCAACTAAATAATGTTGTGCTCCAATATTACATCCAATATTAATATTACATTACACACCAAATCCTGAAATAACCCAATTGTGTTACTGACAAATTGTAATAATTGCTGTTGTCAAGCTTGGCTAGCAAATGTCAGGATTCAGACAGGAAATTAGGCCTCCAGACAGGTTACTTGTCTTGACACAAATGAAATCACGGGCACATCCAAGTTAAGCACAACATTTTTCATTTATCTTGTCTTACTTTTTATGAGCTACCACAAGTTAACCTTGAATCTTTAGATGGCTGTCTTGTTTCATCAATAACTGCATTATCCATTGCAGTCGACTTACCTCTTGCTATTGTATCGGCCATCAAACCCTACCACAAATCCATTGTGCAACTGGCTCTGGTTACATACTTTGTTCAGGTAAGCGCATAGACCCTGAAAGCAGTAATTTCCTCATTGTACAATCAACAGCTCAATCAATCAATCTTCACACATATCATCATCAACCAATTAGTCCCCACCAAGGGGTGCGGGCCTCTTCCCTGAAGAAGGTATAGGCCATATTCCAAGTCCGGATTGGTGGAGGCTTGTAAGACTAGTGGCTGGTCTTACTGTCAGAAGTTTTCAGGCCGTCCTAAGGCCTCTGACTTGGCTTAACGATTGCCATCTATTGACAGCAGCCGGCACCAACTGCTTAACGTGCCTAGCGAAGCACGGAACCGCTCGGAAAAATGCCCTGAACAATGCCAATGCACTGAACGCGCCCTACGTTGCTTAACCTGTCTAATCATTTAAGATCAGGCAGCCGGGGCTACAAGCGATTCCAAAACCAACAATCAAAAATTCTACAACACCAGCTTAAGTATTCATTGAATAAGAAAGAGCCGCAACTCCGAGTTATTAGAGAGAAATACCTGTGCAGTTTGTAAGACAACCACATCATTCATGCATTTGTAACCAGCAGCCATCTTCCCTCGAAGACCGGCCGTGCCAAACTTCTGCCGGCCCAACATTGTCTTGGTGAGCTTGTCCCAACTTGCCTTCTTAACATCCTCTAGAACTTCTAGACGTGTCTCAGGATTCTAATCAGACAATAAAAACATTGTAAGATTTGAGTAATACGTACAATAGTGAACAAACACTAATTAATATATGTACTTAAAATCCACCGTTATTTGGATCTCTTACGTTCATACCTTATCACATTCGAGCCAGAGGTTTACTGCAGCATCAAGAGTTTCGTTACCGCTGTTACAAATTTCTGCCATGATTCTATGAAAGATCCAAAATTTGGCTGCTGCTGAGTCAGCAGTGCTGACTTCGAGGCGACCAGCTTGTTTCGTTTAATTCGTTTCTCGTAATTTATCACGGACTTACGTGGTTTTGAGGGAATTTATAAAAAATGTGAAAAATGACACGACTTTCTCCCTAAAGTTTGCAGTACTCTACTAAATAATCAGGGTTGCCAGATGACGGATTTGTTTTCTCTTGGTTTTCTCCTACCAGTGCTGATAGCTCGGTTACACTACACGCTCAGTTTGGCGTCATTCAGTCTGGTCCATCAGTCTGGTCAATGAGTCAGAATGATGGTCCAGCCAGACTGACGAAAATTAAAAATCCGTGCGTGAATGATGAAATACCGATGGGAACACGTAAAAGGCCTTCCACACGATGATCGGAAAGATTCACCGACCAAGGTGACATTGGTCGGAATGGAATTCGTTCCACACGGTATGCATGGATGAATAGGGAATGGATGAAAATATCAGAAGTGCTTGGTATTTTTTTTGGTGATAGGAATAACCTTCCTTAACGCGGGAAAAAAGTTTCAATTTTTTTGGCACCGTAGTTAATTTTTAAATATACTTAATATTTTTCCATTCGTAGTTCTGGGCTTAGTACGGCATATCAGACCTTGGTCATATTCCTTGGTCCGCTAAGTATGAAAAAAAAAAATCTGGTGACAATGACAGCTTTTCAAGGTGGATTTTTTTTTATACGTAGCGGACTAAGGAATATGCCGTACTAAGCCCTGAACTACGAATGGAAAAATATTAAGTATATTTAAAAATTAACTACGAAGCCAAAAAAATTGAAACTTTTTTCTCGCGCTAAGAAAAGGTTATTCCTATCACCAAAAAAAATATCAAGCACTTCTGATATTTTCATCCATTCCCTATTATTACGTCCGTGGGTAAAGAAGATATATTCGTATACGTATAGATATATTCGTATACGTATAGATGTATTCGTATACATACTATTTATTTATTGAATTTTTTATTGGTCTCCAATAAAAAAAATTAAAAAAACTTGTATTCGTAAAGCCTCTTTAGCCTCTGTTTGTAATGTTGGATTCGATCAGCAAAGGTAGTACGTGGACGCGAGTCGCGCGCGACAACGTGAAAAGTTGCGACTTTCCCTGTACATTATCTGTCAAATTCACGTGACTTTTGACGTTGTCGCGCGTGACTCGCGTCCTCATACTACCTTTGCAGCACGGGTAGTATGATGATGCGAGTCACGCGTTTTGTGGCGCTTAAACGTCAGAATTTGACAGTTAATGTATATTTAAAGTCGCGACTTTTGACGTTGTCGCGCGCGACTCGCGTCCTCGTACTACCTCGGCTGCAAAGGTAGTACAGGTCAGTTAAGTAAAGCTGGCACGTACAACACATTTACACGTTGCGCTCGTGTAGTGTCTGTGAATAAGCGCGCTGCGTGACGTGTACTGCATGCGCATCATGAAAAGTCTGCCCGTCTCTCTTGCGCGCAGTCTAGCTTATGAGTGTGAAGGGGATAGTTATAGTTTTACTTTTGCTACTGTTTATAAATACAGCGTGATCTTTTTGCTATTCAACCGTATGTGCGTTTCAATGAGGGATTTTTCTGACAGTTAAGAAAAGTAGTTCCAAATGAGCCGTTTTCAGAAGAACTAAAAAAAAACAAATGGCTGTCAAAGGAATGCAATTTTTGACCTCAGCCCAATAGCCATGATACATCATCAAATAGGTCTCAGCGGGCTGAATAAAAGTTACTATGACGCCAACAGCCAATGGTTTGTCCTTTCGGAGTTATATTGTATTGAAAACGTTAGTTTTTTTCGTTTCATTTTTTTCGAAAACGTCAGCCATTCGTTTTTTTTCTTCTGAAAACCTTTGTTACATAATTAAATTATAATTAAATTGTTGAGGATTTCTGGGATAATTAATTTCTGTTTTGGTAAAGATTTTCTTAGGTGAAATTATTTTTGTTCATGTGAAAATTTATTGAAAATTAAAACTATTTTGTAACCATTGATTCCACCTTATTTTTAATACTTTTCGCTAGAATTTGCCAAAAATATATTATATCAAGTAACACAATATTTGTATTTATTTACCTACAACGCACCCATCTTACTAAAACCTAACTCTAGTCTACACTTAAACTAGAGTCGCATTTTGAATCTAAATCATTTATTTTTAAACATACTGTATAGTGAAATTGCATAAGTGTGAGTACTGTGAACGTGCCAGCTTTAGATAACTGACCTGTACGAGGACTGTACTACCCACACAGAACAGTTTGTTCTGTGGTACTACCTTTACAGCAAGAAAAATGCACGAAAAACTATGGACGGTTTTTTTTTTGTTTCCAGTCAGATTCAGTGTTGCCAACGTTGGCGATTTTTCGCCATATACGCCCGAACCTAATAACCAATCCCCAATCCAAGATTGAAATCAATCCCAGATTGTTCCCTATCCAAGGATCGATCTCCTATCTGCGTCCTAATAACAAAAAAAAGAGACCCCATCTTTTTTCGGGCATGGATTGCACGGCAATCTTTTCCCTCCCGTACGTTCCTTTCTACGAAAAACTAATATCAATAGTAAGATTTATTTTAATACTTTTAAGCCAAATATATATGTATATAGTTAAATACGATAATGATGAACTACCCTAAACGGAAGATAATAAGGCTGTTTGGCATTTTGTCACGTCCATAATAATTTTTATTGAGATTATTTGGAAAGCGCAAATTGTTTGACTGAACGGAATGGAACGGAACGTTACTGACATTACTTGTGACACTAACACAACAATGATGACTTTGACATGTTTACTTAGCAACGCCATCATTGAATTTAATAATTTTTATATTGATGCTGCTCGATAATACGAATTTTCCGCCCATATGTTGTCGACTCAGATCAACTATTTTTTTACGCTCTTTCATTTGGTGTGCATATCGTTCGAGTCTACCGTAGACACGAACGAAATTATTAATATAGATTACCCGTAATCCCAAAATATTTACTGTGATCCTAGAAAGTCGAGGGATTGGTATTTTGGATTGTTTCGTCGATCGATCGAAACGTCAAAATCGACGGATAGGTTATTGGGACGCACAAAATGCGATTCACGTACAGAGGGCAATCCGTAATCTGTGATCGGCCGAAAGATAGATTGAATTCTAAGATTGAAATTTCTATCCGCGGATTGAATATTGGGACGCATAAACTGTAAAATGGATTGATTTCTCAATCTGAGATAGGCAAACATGGATCGGGATTGGTTTTAGGTTCGGGCGTTAAGCTACACTGGAAAGAAAATGGGCGACGAAATAATCTGAAAAGCAATTGATCGCCTTGTAGGTATTTCAGTCAAGGAATATTTAAGTAGGTATGTACTTAGATTGACCCTTCTTCTTGGATTGACCGAACAAATTACAATACAAAAAAATATTTAAAAAACAAGGTCAAGGAAAAAGTAAAGGTTGGAAATAATCCAACCGGGGGAGAGCCGGTGGCGCGGGGGACGCCGCGCGGACCTTGCGCCGCCGGTTGAGGGAGGGTCACAGACGGCAGGTTGGGGACCTGCCGTCCGACATCGTGACGGGAGAAGGAGGTGGGGGGGCCCATGCCCCTTCTCCAGTGAAGGTGGGCCCGACTCCTTGCGAGTCAGTCGGGTCGACGTCGCCGGGGCGCCGCTGTAGCATTCGCAATGTGGTTTAGCACAAGCGAGATCCGGCGGCGCCCCATTGCACGAGCGACAGGACGGCTCCCGGGGTGTTTTAGTCGGTATACCTCTACCTATCATTAGGAGAGGAGAGTCCGGCACACGGCTGCCACCTTCACCAAAGGGTGGCGGTGTCACGGTGCGCAATAGCATTTCATCTCGACAAAAAAAAAAAGAAAGGAAAAGACCTGTGCCAGTGGGGACGTAATGGGTTGATGATGAATAAATCAAATGCTTTCATTAGTGAAGTAATAATTATCATTGGAAAATCACCGGACCTCGTAGGGAATGTTTGACCAGCCGCTGTGCAAACCTTGGAGCCACAGGAAGGCTCCAAGAGATTGTTGGTGAATAAAAAAAGACTCCAGTAGGTATGCTTTTGTTAAGTACCTTGTGTATGCTTTGTCATTGCTAGCAAGAGATTATGCAGAATCTGTTTTACAAAATATAAATATATTGTTAAAAAGTACCCTTTTGTTATATTTTTAGACTTAAGGATATTCAGGCTACCAGTATAGGCAGTATGCTTTATGCTTATGCTTTGAAAAATGGCAATTTTATGTTCTAAGTTGTTGGCAGCACTGTCCATACCATTACGTTTACGAGCCATTACGCAGATCCTATAATGAAGAATGTTTTTTACTAATTTTGATTAATATCACTTCATATTCTCGGTCAAAAATAAAAAAATACTAGTGAAAGAATTACTTCGATAAGTCAATTAGTTTCCGATTTAGAAGTAAAACAAGTTGTAAGCTTACGACGCGGGCCGCCGTTTACGGTGTGACGTCATCGCACAACACGCTCAGTCTGGCTCACTAGTCCGCTCGCAGTCGCGCGCCCGTGCCGTCGAAATCATACCTAAATACTTTTAAAAATGTCCAATCCAAATACTAGGAAATCATGGGTTGTACCTAAATGTAAAAATACAACTACCAATTCGCCGGAAAAGTTGTTTTTTATAGTTCCAAAAGACGTTAAAATGCGAAAAAAAATGGATAAAAGTTATGAAGAGGTTAGATTAGATAGATAGACTAGATAGATTAGATAAGATAGAAGTGTTATACAACTTGTACCTAAAGTCTGATTTTTAATTCCGTAGAATTCTGACAGTTATAATTTTTTGACATGTCATAGATTAGAAACCTTTTTTGGCCAGGCACATTTTTGAATTTTAACACGAGTGTGAACATCTGAGTCTACACATTTAATTTGTTAGTGAATGTATCCATTTTATAAAGTGAGGAACTCCAAATTAAAAGAAAATTTAAGGTGAGTGACAATTGTGTCCCTTTTCATCACAAATACAGTAAAAAATTACAAGTAAAGAAAACATATTTTTATTATGATATCTAATCATCATTAATAATAATATCATCTAATATCACTATCTTCATCATCATCATCATCGCTGCCTTGAATTATTAAGAGAGCTATCAGTGACATACTTCACTTTTCTAAAAAGGTTTACGAGACCTTGAATTAGTAGACAGTGATGCCAGCTGAAGAATAAAATAAAGTAGTTAAAATTAATTCGATATATTTTTCGTGATATTGAAATTTTTATTGTTTTTGTATTAGGTCACTTGAGTAAGTAAATATTTAGATTAACCTTTATGTAGGTAAAACATAAAAAATACATAGCATTTTATTTTTTATTGCCCTGCAATGGGTCAAATTTGTCCCTTTTTCGGTGGAGAACTTTTTCAGTAGCAACACTTATGAAATGTCAGAATTCTACGGAATAAAAAATCAGACCATGAATCTTTAGCTTTAATCATTTTCAGTTTGGTACCAATACCTGAAATCTTAGATTTTTTCCAATAACACTTGGTAGCAGTAGTTGAAGGCTCCTTGCTTCGACGATGTAGCCACATTAAAAATGTTATACATAGTATGTTTACAGCCACCTCTGCTGGCGGCACAATAACATAACATAACATTTACATACAGGCACATACATTGCTTCTGGCCCCACACTAGGATACCCTGTGTCGCAATCTTCGCAGGTTACGTTTAAAACTTCTTGATCCTTTGCATTGCATTCTAAACTGCAATGATAAGGTGTGGTACGTACGCGGTGTTCTGACATGATTCTACATTTAACCGTACATACATCACCTACTCTTTTTACTTAAACAAAACCAATAGCATCATCGCCATAGCTAGCTGTCTCTTGCCAACATGAAATAAGTTTCAAATAAAAATAAATGACCTTACGTATTTTGTAAGTAAAAAAATACAAATAAAAAAAAAAGGGTTAAACATCTGTAACGTTCAACGCACTACATCTACATCCTAAGTACCTATCCTACTTCCTACTAATATTATAAATGCGAAAGTTTGCGAGTGTGTGTGTGTGTGTGTTTGTTATCTTTCACGAAAAAACTACTGAACTGATCTGGACGAAGCCTGGAATAACACAATATAGGCTACTTTTAATCCTGGGAAAATGTACAGTTCCCGAGGGAAACGGGGGCGAAGCTGCTGGCGGAAGTTAGTTTGCAATAAATCAATGTATGTATTCATTTAAATTTACTAAGAGCAATACCTACATATATATACATACATACGTACCTACCAATAGCTACAAAACTATAATACGTATTTTGTTGTCATTAACGTAAAAATTTAATGCTAGGTAACTAGGTACTTCTAGAGTACGACAAGTGAGTCGTGGCTCAAGCCTTTGGCGGGAAATTTAAAAATCTTTTAGTTGATAACCCTGCATATCGTCTGAATAAACCATCTTGATACTTTTGCTTAACTTGATTATTTGTTTAATTAGTTAGGAGTCTCCAATGAATTTTGTCCAAACACAAATAAATATAAACAAAACGAAAACATTAACTTCAACTAAACCCACATTTCCACTCCACACAAAAACAGGGATAATAAAGATGCACCACATAAACTTATAAACATTAATTAATGCTGAACCATAATCAAAATCTGATTCATATATTTTTCTCAACATCTTTGAGTTCTTTGACTAAGTCTTCGATCTGACGTTTAACATTTTCGTCATCCGACTGACCTTACAACAAGAAATAATTCATGTTTGCTTTAAAACATTATTACTCGTATGTACATACTAAAACATAGGTAAAATTATTTTGAAAAGAAACAAAAGTTTTTTCTTGTTTAAATCTAGGACGAGTATCTAACTGTTTGGGCTGTACTACTTGCAGCTGAAAATACCTAAGTTTGACAGTCAGAGTGTGGCCATATGAAGAATTCGAAATAAATCGCGTCCCAGCAAAAGTAGTATGAGGACGCGAGTCGCGCGCGACAACGTCAAAAGTCGCGACTTTCCAGTACATTAACGGTCAAATTCTCGCGACTTTTGACGTTGTCGCGCGCGACTCACGTCCTCATACTACCTTTGCAGGACTCGCTTGTCAGACTCTACTATTTGAGGTACATTCTTCTATTATGACATTAGTTGGGTATTTTGTTTTGATAAAACAATTTAGAACAGATGAACTATTAAGCATAACTAGTAGCAGGGAAAGTTCACTCACCTTTGCATTTTTATTCCTCGCATTTTGGCGACAACGAAATCACTATTTGTTGATAAATAATGAGCAACCATTAATCCATCTATTTTAGATATCCGATTGCCCTTTTTCGAATCCTTCATCCATTTTATTAATCGAATAATATTTACTATTATTAGACTATTAACTTAATACGCGAAAGAAAACCCAACAAAATACTGCGTAAGCTATTATACCTACTACTATAACCTCTGGCGACTTGATATTGGGCGGGCGGCCCGCGCGGCGCGTTGTAACATGACGTCACAAGCGGTCTCGTGACTGTTAGCGGGACGCGATATTTTTCGAAACGTTGAATGCCTATAAAATCAAAACTACTAGGTATTTTTGACAAAAACAAAAACTAGTGTATTTGTATACACACAGGCTTTACTGAGACAACATTTCAAGCGCTTTGGCATACCTATTAACATTCTCCATTATAATGTCTATTTAGCAGTTGTTTTTATAATACCCAATCAGCGTTGTTCTTGATACGGTAATTGCCGTAGGTAATATACGGCACTCAGTCATCTTATAGATCAAAAATACGGTTTATGGCAGCTCTTTCATTCTAAGATAATTTACTGAAGTCAACAACAACGTTATATTTTTGTGATGGAACGCACCAACTTGTAAATCATAGATAAAGTTTCTAATTTACCACCACCAAAAAAGAAAAGTCAACAGAACCAAGTTGGTTGAACCAAATGCAACCTTATCTAAGAGTTGTTTCTGTCTAAAATCCTTAATTACTTTTCTGGTATGTTCTTTACTTTTATTCGGGCAAGTTCTGGGTTACGTGGGAATCCCCGGAATAATTGAGGCGTGGAATTTACAAATGGGCTAAGTGCCAAAAACATCCAAATCTACTTTTTGACTTTCGATGGTGGTAAGTTCGGTAGCCATTTCATTTCAAAAGCGCAAAGTGTCTAAAAACTAAGCTTTTTAGTTTCCTAATAAATGGTGATTCAGAAACTACGAGTAATCCATTTTTATTTCATTTGAAAAAAATGTGATTTGGTACTTAACCCATTTGTAAATTCCACGCCTCAATTATTATTGTACTGTAGCTATTGTGACTCTGTCAGCGTTGCCAGACTGTGCTGCCAGAATTACCGTAAAATGTACCCCAAAATTACCGTACAAATTACCGTACAATGTATGGGTATGTAATCGTACACACTGATTTTGTGATGAGTTGCTATAAAAATGAGATAATTACTTATTTTCTATTAAACAGAAAACTAGTCGCAAATTACTTAGTAAGTTTTATTTCTTAAATAATAATGTAATTTTATTCGGTAAAAGTGTCTCAAAACTTTTTGCCAATGAAAGTGAAACGGCTTTATCAGTACATAGTTGGTTTAATGCCCCAATTTGATGATTCAGAGATATTTCTTACCCAAGAAAAAGCAGATTTTGTCGTTATATTCAGATTTAGTTCGTTTTCAGTTTTAGTTTTGGATTCGGATCGTTCGTATTCGTACAATCATTCATGAATGAAGAAAGAAAATAGCGAAATATAGACTGAGATTAGGCGCCAATTTCAAATTACCGTACAATTTGTCGAATTTAGGCAGTGTTCTCAGAATTACCGTACGTTTTTGGTACCACGATAGATTACCGTACAAGGCTTGAAAATACCGTACAAATACGGTAATTACCGTACGTCTGGCAACGCTGGACTCTGTCATTCGCTCACTGCTTTTATGTTTTGTTGTACCTATGCTATGATCACAGTGATTGTACTGAATTTTAAGTACCAAACGAAATGGTTCGTAAAAACAATATAATCTACATATTATTGTATATGCGACAGAATCAGAAGTACTACAAACTTTTCAAAAGCTATATGGTGAAGAATAAAATAAATATTTTTTTTATTACTTAAATTTTTCAAATAAACATTCTGTACAATATATACGGCTGGATTTGTCTTAGTTTTTCCTAAAAATCCGGCAATTTTAGAATTAGAATATGGCAACCCTAAATTTGTCAGAGGGGAGGGGAGTTAAACCACTATTCGTGTTAAATTGGGGAGACGGTAATGCACGTACCGCGAATGCACAGCCCGAGAACGTACGCCCCGGGAATGTACAGCCATGGAATCCGTGTACATGTACATGGATTCCCGTCCGTACGTTATCGGGTCGTGCACTATCGGGCTGTACAAAATCGGTACGGGCGAGAATCCGTGTACAGCCATAGACACGACAGAGTGGTGCCTCGTTTCCATTATGCGTATTTCATTCCTTTCGCAGCCATTACACGCTCGATCTAGTGCGTGACATTATCGAGGCTATGAGTCGCAAAAGATTGACGTCTTGATCAGGCTGGATCTTACACTAGACAAGTCAATCCAAACGATGTCAGTAAACGGACGGATCGCAGCCATCAGATGTGTTCTCAGGTCTGGGTAGGTCTCAGAATAAGGACTAAAGATAAGCGTCCACCGCATCGGAATCGCAGCGTACGCATCGTACGAGCCGTCGGCATTTACAAAATGCCGAAAGGGTGCGTCTACGGATTTTCCGTCGGCAATATCGGTATTTTCCAGTGTTACCCACCCCTACAGAAAAAAATTCCCAAGAAAATCATCAAATTGCCCTTAAAAACCCCCAATTTTTTTATTGTTATATCCACAAATAACATTTCATCGCTATGTGTTGTGTAGGCTTTCAACAAGTTGTTTTTACTCATAAAATAAAACGTATTTTATTTATTTAATAAAACGAACTTCATTATATTTTTCTATATGGGTGAATATACGCTATTTCAATTACTATGGTCCATGGACAAATATTATGTTAAACTTATTATATTATTGCGTCTGTATGCTTAAGCATTAAAGAATATGGTCTTTTATTTGGCCCACGTAGTCTATTCACGATAATTGATTAATTTAAGACATTAATCGTTAAAAATAGCTTTAAATGTATACTCCTCTGGCCTCACCGTTTCTAGATTATAATGATTTTATAGCGAGATATTTTAAATACATATGCCGTTATGTTTTTTTTAAATATGATCATATGCTTTTATAAACATCGAAACATATTTCATCAAAATATAGAGTAAAAAATTTTATTAATATAAAGAAAAATAACTTACTTTCATGTCACGTTACAATAATGTCACTTCATCTGGCGAAACTCAAAGAAGAAAAATTTGACTTAAAACCGCAAAGGTATGTTTCTGTCCATGAACTACGTGCATACAATAGTGTTAACACGTTCCCAGTCCAATGACTCCACATGGAGTCACAGACAGTACTGACTGGGACGTCCATGACTCTAGTAGGAGTCACATTCGCAAGGTAGAATAAAGTAAATTTATTTTGTGGACGTGCGAGTTGGAGCAAAGATATTCCAATGGGCGTATAAGTTAGAAGATGAAGTATTTAAAACGTAAAAAACCCGACGAAATTTTTTTTATAAGAGATTTTTATGTGACATTATAAATTAAACTATTCTTAAATTATAAATTTTATATTTAATGAAAAACAAATCAACGGATAGCATTATAACAAGTCCTACAGAAAACTTTTTTTTATTTTGGTCATAAAGTTGTCACTTGAAGCAATTTTTGAAGTTTTACTTTCTGAAACCAGTTTATTGTAGCATCCTACACAGCGTTTCTTGTTAGAGGTTCGGTTTTTGTTGGTTTTTCAAGATAATCATCTCAAATATGTGTTTACTTTCGGATGATGACTCTGCAGCGCCAGAAAATGACTGTCGGTACATTTTTTTTTATTGCAAGCAATTTTTTCATAATTACCTCATGAGCTGCTAAGACAGTATTTTTTTTCTGGCCAGTGTTTTTACCATGAATTTATAACAGTGATTGACAACAAGTTCTATGTTGTTTTGGATGTTCATTCACGTAGATGCAGTATAGGAGATTCCTGACCAAAAGCATATCCTCTTCTTCTTCGGAACTTAGCTCCACGTCACTGTTTTCCAACACTCGCAATATATCTGTATCACGAAATTTTTTACCAATTTTTGTTACACAAATTACGAAATATCTTCCATAGAATATTAGAATGCACCATTGACAAGCTGTGGTCATTTTAATATGAGGCTATATTAAAAATACTATAATTTTGGTAGGTGGTGCCATTGAAAATAAACACATTTTTATCGTCATACGTTCGTGACTCTAAGCGGAGTCACGAGAATTTGGATTCATACGTCCATGACTCCATACGGCGTCATCGAGTTTTTCCGGGAAAATTAACAAATTTTCCATTTGTAAACGCATATTCGGGTAAGTACTAGGCCATTAGTTTGTGTTAAAACAAAAAATCTATTGGACGTATGGGTAGTACCAAAGATCTTGTATGGGGACTGGGAACGTGTTAAGTTAGAAACAAGTTAATGGCGTTGAGCAAAATTCCAATAATATAGCGTCAATTTGCGATTCACTGTAGGAAAGCGTGTTTCTGCCAGTCGTTGGAGTATTTCCTCTGGTAAGTCTATGTTTTTGTATTTTATAGTTACGAAATTGTATATTTGCACAACGCAATGTTTGTTGTGTGTAGATGTCATGTATTACGTTAAACGGTGATCAGAAAAACAAGTGATATGTTTTTGTAGGTTTTGTGCGATTTTGTTACTTCTCTGGCGTCACTTTTCTGGCATATTTCATGTTTTATTTAATACGTGTCCCCTTTCTTAGCTATAATCAATGGCCTGTCCCTTCCCTTAATTTGTGACTACTCTGCCAATAGTGTCAGTCCTGTGGTAACACATTTCCTCTGGTGCTTATAAAATTCAAAAAAATGGAAAAATCTTCTGGCCCTCATCATTAAACATTTAAAAATAGTGTCAAATAGAGAAATTATCAATATTGAATGGAACAGATTACATTTCCTTCTGGGACACAAAAAAATCAAATACCGTATATTCTAAAAAATAGGTTTACTCGGTAGATTTTTTTTTACCGTGAATAGAGGACTCGTGTGACCAAAATCCTTACATTATGACATCAAAGACATTAAAGTTTAATTCCATAGAGGAGCAAAGTCAAAAACACCTACGTAGCACAAACAATTTTTACTTGGAAGTGTAAAGAAGGGCAGGAACTCAAACGACAAAGTTAATCAAATAGAAATTTATTTGGGCAGAGCTTCGCCCTATTAAATAATTACAACAGGAAAAAAGCCGATCCCACATTTGCAACGGCTTAAATAGGCAGGCGTTGTTTCTCCCACCCTCGCAACCGGCCGGTGCGAGCGAGGTGGGGCAAACGGGCGGCGCGTGGCGCGCGTGGCGCGCGGCGGTGACGAATGCTGACGTCACGGCTACTCTGGCTTGGCTATGGCTGGCTTGGCTATGGCTGGCTTGGCTATGGCTGGCTTGGCTATGGCTGGCTTGGCTATGGCTGGCTTGGCTATGGCTGGCTTGGCTATGGCTGGCTTGGCTATGGCTGGCTTGGCTATGGCTGGCTTGGCTATGTCTGGCTTGGCTATGGCTGGTTTGACATGGCACTGGACTGGGCTGAGCGTTACAGAAGTAAAATGGAATAATTTGGTTTTTGTGGACTAGGAACATTCGGACAATGGATTGTATTGAGATGTCAACGTGACTGTTTTATTTTTTGCATTGAACTAAAAAACAGACATAGATGAATAATCGTTTGGTCAGTAGACGCGAACCGTTTGTTCAACGCGTTGCACGAGCGTAATTGATCTGTCTTTAAATCACTGGTCATAATCGTGGATCGAGCTCTAGATGGCCCCATTACACGTTGATGACAGTCAACAAGTTATATTAACAGCAGTTTAACCTACCATAAAAAGTGAGGCCAAACTGTAAAATTAAATCTTCGCCAGTTTGTACTTACTGAACGGGACTGAACGGATTGGTCCCAGTCAAACCAAGCAATTGGTTTTGTAAGCAAGGGCGTTGCCAAGGGGGGACGGTTGCCCCTCTCCCCCCCCCCCCCTCAACCCCTTAGATATCAAATGTAGCTAGCCGCAAAGCGACCAAAGTGCGAGGACTTGACTTCCTTACCTATTAATAGGGTCTACTATCATATGGTTCTGTGGAATTTGTGATGGTTGATTACGGAAAAACAAATATGCTGTTGTCGTTTGGTGATAAGTGCGATTTTGGATATTTTGGAGTCTTTGCTGTATATTGTGGGTTTGAATTTTTATTTTTATTACGAGAAACCTCGTCCGAATAGCAACCCTGCAAAGGTAGTGTGAGGACGTGAGTCGCACGCGACAACGTCAAAAGTCGCGAGAATTTGACAGTTAATGTACTGGAAAGTCGCGACTTTTGACGTTGTCGCGCGTGACTCGCGTCCTCATACTACCTTTGCAGGCGGTAAAGCCCATTACACAATGAAAAAACATAAGGTATAAGAATAAGAAATAAGGAACAAGAAAAAGGAATAGCGGAATCCAGCAATGGCAGCACCGTTGAGCAAGACACATTGATTACAATTTGACGTACAATTCTAGCTAAATACTGCTTGAATAATGAGAAAACTATTTTATGTGGAGACTTTAATATTAACAGATTAGAAAAGGATCGAAAGTCAACAGTCAATATTTCTTGAAATAGTCCGACTCTCACTTGCCCGGTTTTTTTATTTTTTTACTTAATCTTTTTTTACAACTTTAATGGGCATTTGTTAACCGAGAAGCTAGTATTCGCCCTCGCTTGTATCTATACTTTAATACTTGTTTAGAAATGTCATGAATGTTTCTAGGGTTATTATCAACATACTGACCCTGAAAAGCGAAAGCGAATCCTTATGAAATATATAGTACTTGGCATTGCAACATTGTCCTCCCAGAGATTGTTGGGATAGGTACAATGGTCTTAGTGAATATTCTGCTTTCCTCAATACTTATACAATATTTAATATTAATATTGTATGTGCTTACGCCCAGTTGGTCTAGCCATTAAGGCGCACCAAGACGGGTCGTAGATTCGATTTCCACTGGGGGCCGCTGTACATTGGTACAGAGTGCCTCTTAAAGTGATCTCAACAATACCTACTCATCACAAACATGAAAATACATCCAGCTGAGTCTGACTGTATTTTCATGCTTTGGGTATTCTACACGTCCTTCTTATCCGTCACAAGGTATCCTAGTTTAAGACCAGCACTAGTGATTGTATTATTGTGTAAGATATAATTTTTAAAACTGTATGTCTAGCACCGTCTCACTTGCACAATCCAACATTTTCATAATATAACAGGTGCAATAACTAACGAAACCTCCGATTTCCTACGTAAACAATCTGTCGGCAGGCAGGTCGGCAATTATTTGTTACGGACTTTTGTCGTAAGAGAAACTTCGGTAATTCTATACTCAGCACAATATCTGATTTTAATTAATTTAGGGTATCGATACAAGGAATCCTAAAAGAAAATACTATCTACTGTAAGATAGAAGAATATCTAGAACATAACAAATACTATTTAATAGGAATGTGTTAAAATGTATGTACATAGTTACAAGATTTAGTAATGTATTATAATTGTTAATAACCATGTGTGATATTAATATAATATTTAAATAATAGGTAATGTTCAAGAGTACAAACATGTAATTTGAAATGCAATTACATTGGATTAGTTTATGTAAAAGCCTCGTATAATTATAATGTAAGGTCCACAAACAGAACATGTTCAGAATTTTGCTTTTTTGCAATCACTCAAACACGTTAATAATAGTGATTTTTAGCGGTGTGTGACTAGATAGCATTTATGCCAAATCAGCCATATTTTGTGAGTGCTGTCTTATTTTACGATTTACTACGACAAATCTATCATCCATAGTTTGTATAGTCATTTGCGTTATTGACCCTAAAAAAAGTCATTGTTACGGTGAGCCAAAAATTCTACTGGTTAAAGGGCAATTTTTCGTTAGTATACTTAAAACTTTAAAAAATCTGATATTCGTTGAACTATAAGAAAACTATGACAGCTAAGAAGGCTTTACTTTTAAAGGAGTAATAGACGACCAACTAATAATAAGAAAATTTCGTGCAAAATTCATTTAAAATTAAGCTGATAAAGCTAGTTCTGTAAAACACATAAGAAAAACATACTTCTACAGAACTCTTCATTGATCGTATCCCAACATACAATTGGCCGTTTTTTTTATTGGTGGCGGCGCTAGTCTTACTGCATAGAGCACCATATGTTTAAATATCTTCATGTACTGTTCATACTTGGAGGATACAAAAAATATTGGAAATATTGTTAAGTTTAATAAATAGTTTTAAACTTACTGTCTGGTTTACTTACAACTGCTGTTAAATAACTTTCCTTCACTTAACTCATTATTACACTATTATCGTAAAGCTACATTATAATTGTAATTATTATATATTGGCGAAAACGTAAAAAAATAATAACAGAGTATGGAATTTCTGGAATAGTTTACCTATGTACTGAAGAACGAAATCGAAATAATAATTAATAAAACGGTGTTATTTGTAAAAACACTGCTCAACTAATGTACTCTTCATCAAGTTTTTTACATCTTTCCTTTTAAACTGCCTGGAGAGAAGCATTGTAAAGCATCGTATTTTAGAAATTATCAGAGTTTAGATGTTGAGGAGCGATACATCATCAATCCATTATATACCCACCGAGGGGCACGGGGCTTTTCCTTGAGGAAGGGAAAAGCCCCGTGCCCCTCGCTCCTATACCTACAGGCCATACTCCACTACGGGGGCCTAGTCCGGATTGGTGGAGGCTTGTAAGACTAGTGGCTGGTCTTACTGTCGGAAGTTTTCAAGCCGCCCTAAGGCTTCTGATCTGGCTTCACGACTTCCATGTATTGACGGCAGCCGGCACCAACTGCCTTGTCTTGCAAAGCACGGAACCCTTCGGAAAATGCCACTAGCGTTAGTTATAGACGGTTACCCATCCATACACTGAACGTGCCCTATGTTGCTTATCCTTCGTGATCGCTTAAGATCACTCAGGCAGCCTGAACTATGAGCGATACACCTATTTTAAAATATGGAGCGGCAATAGGTTGGTAGGTACCTAGTATAAAGTAACGCCTACATTACGTCTCACTGTAGGGCAAAGGTCTTCTCACAGAGTGAGTATACCTAACTACTTTCTGTTAATAAGGAAAACTGCATTATCTAATTGGCTCTTTCATGTGATGTAAGTATGACATAATATTATATTGCTAACACCTGGCTGATATTATAAAAAAATAAATATTATAGGTAGGTATCTGGGTAGGTATCACTCCACCAAAATAATGCCCCTGGCGTTTCAGCATCAGATTTATTTTTTCACCTTACCAAATTACCAGATATTGCTCTATATTGAATGTCTGATTACCAGGCATCATTCTTTAACCACTTAATTGCCGAATCAGAGGTTGTGGACTTGCTTACTACTGACATAACTTAATTTGCGCAGTACTTGCCTGTTTACCATAGTATGGGGTATCTAGCAAAGTAGATGTGGAATAGGAACTAAAGGTTTTTATCCGCAATCCAATCTAAATGAGTAATGATTCAAAACAGAGCAAATTAGTACATAAGTAAAAACGCAGTTTCCTGGTGGTCATACAAATTTTTCGTATCAGTATGACTACGAGGATATACCTACAAGAAGTATAAATTATGATTGCCTCGGAAAACGTGGGGACGACATTTAGTGTAATTTTAGTTGGTAGGTAGGTACCCGAGACCCGAGAAGAGAAATAATTTAAAACTGATTGACTCGTCCGGAACGTTTCATAAATAAAACAATAAAATACATACTTAATTTATCCTTTATTTACTAAAAACATTTAAAGGCCAGTCGAAAGTTGTGTTAAATCGAATATGGAGAGAATTACCAAATCTAAACATTGACTGCTGGCGTTACGAATAGGTACCATTTGCGGCAAGAAACTGGAAGCGTCAGATACCTACCACTGTGTCCTAAAAGTATTTGATTTTTGTCTAGTATCGCAGGTACCTAACCTTTAATTCAGGCGTTGCGAACGGCTTATTTTAACACGACTTAGGGACACACCAGCAACGTGATGCGGAACTTATGGAAGCTAGCTTCAATCTCTGTTTTTTACACCAAAAACACTGCTACATTATCGAATTCAATTCAATTCTGCTTTACGGACTGACTGCACTGAATGGTACTGATTGTCTAGTACAATTTCGCTAATGTTGATTAACGAATCTGTCTGAAACAAAGCTTTTACATTTATTCAGAAATTATATTCCGTATTCCCCAAATGTCAAAAAGTCTTGATATTGTAGTGAAATGAATTTCTAAACGAATCCCAAATGAACACACTCCAGTAAAACGCGCAAAACCTATGATGTGAACAACGTAGTTATTGTATTCTCTGTGATCTGAACGAGGCACCGAATGGTCACCGATTCCAGGGCTGTACGTTCCACGTCCGTGCATTCCCGGTACGGACCGGGATTGCACGGACGGGAATGTACAGCCAGGAATGCACATCCCGATAATTGGTGTCATTTGGGCACGAATTCCCGGGCTGTACATTCTCGTGCCGTACATTCTCGGTCCGTGCAATATAGTGACCCTTATATTCTTTGTCAGAGGGAGAGGAACGAACTGGAATCCAACGACACTGTCCAATATTCCAATAATTTCCAATCAATCAATCTTATCCATTGAAATAATATACTTTGTGAATTTAGGGAAGTGGTAAACTGTGGTGGTAAAGGGAGTTATCTGAAAGAAATTCGGAGAAATTAGTTATAAACTAATTTTCGATCGAGATCTTGACGTGTGTTTTCGCGAAATCAAATTGGGAGAAGAACTTCGTTTAGTGGGAAAAAGAAGGTCAGTACAGTAGTTCAGTGCGACATAATAGATTAATAGGTAGTCAATGTCTACTATCGATCGAGTATTATCAATTTAATAAAAATCTGTATTTAGACTTCCAGAATATTCCAACACTAAAATACTATAGTTCGGTATTACCTACTAACGATTCTGCGTCTACGCAGGTCCCAGTCCCACTCATTAATTTTATTAATTTAGGTACCTGTGGTATAGGTATATTTATACTGGTTGTTTGTTTTGTTGCAGCCGATAATCATGGGCAAAAGTAAGTACCTTCTATTGACTTTTCCTGTCTGTGCCATAATTTCTACACTCCTAGTAAATACATATATTTTGGTAATTAAAGTATGATGCAAGAATTTTACCACAGCAAAGTAGCTACTATAAAAATTCAAATGTTTATTGCAATAATTATGGTTATTTTAACACTTTCCCAGACATTCATATTTGATCTATTGTTATTTTAATTGTTATCGGATGTTATAGCATCCACTGTCCGGGAAAGTGTTAATATATTACCAAGATACATACTTAAAACATAATGTTTTTTTAAGACAAAAAGAAAGATAAGAAAGATAAAACCGAGAAGCAAGATGAAGTTGCAGCACTGCCGATGGCGTCTCTGGCTATAAGCGGTGACCCCTCGACATCAGCACATGCCCCAGATCCACAAACTGCTCCTGCAGCAGCTCCGGCATCGGTTGTCGCTCCAGAGCCTACCGCTGCATCTTCAAAACCTGAAGATGATCCTAACGAAGAGGGTTTGGGTTTGGACCTTGGAGGCAAAAGAAAAAGACCTAAAAGGAAGCCCAAAGCCCAACCAGTTGGTGCACAAGATCCAGGCCAAGTAAAGGGTCATAATCAAGGAGCTGGGGACTCTGGACACCCTGCAGGCTCCTCTGCTGGTGACAGTTTTAAACCTGCTGCTGCACCAGGTCTTATTCCTGGTTTTGGACGACCATGTCCAGTGCCTGTCGCCTTTACATCGGCAGCGACAAGTCCGACACAAGCATCCGGATTTAGTCTTCCATCTCATACACCTGGCCCAATGCCCAGCTATGGCTCTCGAACTCAAACATTGGTACAGCAAATTCCTGTTGCAACCCCAACACCAGCTCCAACTGCTCCCCAAAAGTCAGTTGGTCCACAGAGAGGGCAAGGAGCAGCACCCCCTTCCAAGGACCTTGTGAAGACAAGATTTGCCATTCCTAGCAGAATAAATGGTAACAAAGTAGCTGCCAGGAATTTGAAGATGCTTGTTAACTACTTGGCTATGAGTATAAAGCCAATGAAAGTGGTTTGTATCAAACTAAATCAGATATTATATCACCTTATAGTCTTTTTAAGATTGGTGTATCTAACATGCTATCAATTTTATTTCAGTACCGATATGATACAATTTTTAAACCAGAAAGGCCGAAAAAAGCATTACCGTGGGCCTTCAAAGCAATGATGAAGAAGAACTTTCCAAAATTTGCTCCTTTGGTTGCGTTTGACCAGATCAAGAATTTTTATTCTACTGAACGATTGCCAAACATGGAATCCACTGAACGATTTGCGGATAATGTGAGTATCCATAATTTGACTTTAATAAATTTTTTTTTACGTAGCCTCTATTGTGTCCCACTGCTGGGCAAAGGCCTCCCCAACTCAGACCACTCCGGCATGTGTCGGTCGAGATCGTCTCGCCAACGTCTTCTTGGCCTACCTCTTCTGCGACGGCCGCCTTGTGGCATCCACTCGGTCGCAAGTCTCGCCCACCTATCCGGGTGTATTCTGCAGATATGCCCTGCCCAGCTCCACTTCAACCTTGCAGTCTGGACACCCACATCAGCTATGCGTGTTTTTGAGCGTAGCGTAGTGTTGCGGATATGGTCAATCCTTCTGACGTTCAACATGCTACGTACGCTCCATAGTTCGCTGGCAAACCTTGAGCCTGGACTTCTGTTCTTGGGTCAATGACCAAGTCTGGGAGCCATAAGTGAGGACGGGCAGGATGCACATGTCAACGAGTCTCCTTTTCAAGGAAAGCGGAAGGCTTCCTTTCAACAAATCCTTCATGGACCAGTAACACTTCCAGGCGTTTTCGATACGGCGATTGATTTCCTTGCCTTGCCTGTTTTCGAAGCTTACTATCTGGCCCAAGTAGATGTACTCGTCGACATAGTGTATCTCCTAATATGTGTTAACTAGAAATCTCCTGTCATAGGGTTAGTTTTCGAACTCCTCCAAATGGCTTCAAAGATTTTCATAAAATTTCTTGTATAACGTCCTAACAAATCAGGCGCAAATATTTTAAGGGCCAATAGAGTAAAAGATAAATAACAATTTAAAATGTTCAATACATCAATTAAACAATTATTATTACAAATAATAGGTCAAATAAAAAATCTATCATCCATACTAAATAAACACCCTTTAAAAATGTACACGCACACATACGCACACCGCCGCACAACGTACACAAAGGTATGATTACACTATATATGAGTACTCCTTAAAATATTTGCGCTTGATTTGTTAGGACCTTATATATACAGGGTGTCCCAAAGTCAATGTCAAGCCGGAATCGGGTGAAAAGGCAAGTTATACTGGTTATCAGCAAAATATTTTTAAAAAGTCGAACTGTATTTTTAGCACAGTAATTTTTTTTTATAATTATTTATTCAAGAAATTTCACAAAAATAATTAAAAATAAAATAAAAATAAAAAATGCAATTTTTAGTTTTCTTCCAAGCTGGAGTAGCTGGGTTTCTAATTTTGTTAACAGTTTAGAGAAGCATGATTCATAATTAAAAACAAAAAAAAATTTGGAAAAAGTAAAGATTTGTGGCAACAGGAATTTTCAATATATTTTTTTAAATGCCTATAATTTTGTATACATTCAATTTTAATTTCTTTTTGTATTTTTCTGATAACTAATATGACTTGCCTTTACATCCAGTTCCGGCTTGACGATGACGTTTGGGACACCCTGTATATTTGGTAGGTCTGAGAAGAGGTCATAGGCTAATTAATTAATTAATCGTTTCTTATGAAAGCCTTTAAGGATGAATCACACCAATGCAGTGGTGGACTATTTAATACTATGCTTCATATTTTTAGGTACTTAACTAGAGGTAAACAATCTTGATACACCTTTTTATTGAAATGAACACTTATTAAACCAAAATCTTTACACATTACCTATTCAATGTGAAATTAAATGTAATTTCATAAAAACACATTTAATTTGTAAAAATTTTTATTTAAAAAGTGTATACATATTTCAATAAAAAGACTTATTCAGATTGTTTACCTTTAGTTAAGTACCTAAACATATGGAGTATGTTTTGCCACTGTTTTGGTGTGTATCATGCTTCATAAGCTTCCTAGGATCTAGACTCGCGCCAGCGAGTCCAGCCAAGTTCGGGAAAAAAGGAACTGGCGACGCAGCAGCCGTGTGTAATATTACAGGAATCACTTCGAGCTACTTTTGACCCCTTCACAACTCTACAACTATTTAACCTACGTATATGAAATTTGGCACATTTCTTAAAGTCCATTAGCTTGCCTAGAATCCAAAGTTTCATCAATGTTGCTCAAACAGTTATAGATATATTAACGTTTAAAAACCGGCATTTTTATGACTGACTGACTGACTCACTTATAGATCAAAAACCTAACCCACTTCTAGATGACCTAGAAACTTGATATTTGGCATCAAGGTAGAACATTGGGCATATACAAAGGAAAAAATCTAAAAACTGAAAATTATTGATATTAATATCCGCATAGTATTTAGTTCCAAATTCTGCCAATAGATGGCGCTTTTTAATTCTATATCGCGGTATGGTTTGGTCTCAACCGATACGATGCAACGTTTGTGCACGTTTCTTTGAAATGTAAAGGAGTTTCTGAAAAGTCGTGTGTTCGTAGCCGATTTCTAATTCATCGGTTATCGGTTCCTTGGCATGGCAATAAATACAGCGCCACCAAGTTATCTGTCTGTTCAGGTGGCCAAAATTGTAACTAACTAACTAATAGTAATCCTGTTCCCCATTTTTTGTTTCATTTATTCACTTACTGAGATTTATAGATACATTTTCGTTAAAATTTTAAGACGAGTTAAAATAATCTCATTTTTCTGAGTAAATTTCATAAATGTTATTACTAAATTCTCCACTAGCGCCGCTATCAACTGAACAGATAAGATGGTGGCACTGTAACGATGTATTTATTAGTGATCAATACCAATAATCTCTGTACAAAAAGCAGTGATATCCCATCAAAAACATAAATGTGAATGATAGAAGAGCTAAGTTCGATAGGTATTAAGAACAGACGTCGTTATCGACTTCGCCAATAAAAGAATTGAGATCTATATGGGTGCTGCCAAGTTCTCTGAAGAAAATCATGAAATTTTAGTTACAAGATCACTAGAGATGTAAATTGTTATTCAAGTTTAAGATTTGACTTGGCTAGTTTTCACACGTACAGGCTAAATAATATTTATTTAATGAACTCTACTTCGTTTGGTCATACGGGGGTTAGTGTACTTTCTGTTTGTATTGTACTTATGCTGTTAGGTTGATATAATACCTATGTGACTTTTCTGAAATTTGGTTTGTGGGTAAAAACTAGCAGTCAAATCTTGAGCTTGAATTGCAATTTACATCTCAGTGATCTTGTAACTAAAATTTCATGATTTTCTTCAGAGAACTTGGCAGCACCCATATAGATCTCAATTCTTTTGTTGGCGAAGTCGATAACGACGTCTGTTCTTAATACCTATCGAACTTGGCTCTTCTATCATTCACATTTATGTTTTTGATGGGATTCGTATTTACCTATATGATATTGTATTTATTACCACTGTTTCCTATCCAGATTGAAGTTACCGACGAAAACGGAAAAACCATGAAGTTTGAAGTGTCAATAAAGCCAACAGGAGTTATTGATTACAACACCATACTCCAGTAAGTTTTAAAGTTATAAATAATCTGGATAAGCGCGAGTGAGTCTGCCTGCAAGCAGGCAGGCAGATGGATGCACATAGCGAAACTATAATTCTATAACTTTTTAGGGCCTTTGTAGACTACGGAACCCTAAACAGATATTTGTAACAAATTATTAAAAATAATCAATTTAGAACAGTAATTAGGTTAAATGGCTACACAATGTTACAATAAACTATCGATGTAGACTTATGAAAGGCCGCCCAGGAACATTAATTAATAATGCCCCATATAAATGTTTCAGACGAGAAAGATGATGGTGGTGAGATATAAATGGTCAAAATATTGTCTCGTAAACTCATTTTTCTAGCGTTATCATGTCTGATTACCATGCTGAGGTCGAGGGTTTGATTTACACTGGGGCGGCCGGCGTATATTTCTACGAATGGCCCCAGTTAGCACAAATATCTTGTTTGAGACCAGACAAGTGATTGTGTTGTCCGGAAATTATTTATTTAAATGATACACATGTTTCAGCTATATGAAAACTGGAGGCACGTCGCTAAACCCGCCGACCGAGGCCATCCATGCAATAGACGTCATACTGAGACAAGGCACACTGGAGTCCTACATCAAGGTTCGTTAAGTAAGGTTTATACGAAGCCAGTGTGCTTCGCAAGGCACGCTAAGCAGTTGGTGCTGGCTGCCGTCGGTAGATGGCAGTCGTTAAGCCAAGTCAGAGGCCTTAATAGGGCGGCTTGAAAGACCAGTCACCAGTCTTACAAGCCTCCACCAAACCGGACTTGCCCCCCGTGGTGGAGTATTGCCCCTCGGTGGGGACACAATGGGTTGATGATTATGTAAGACAACATTGGAGGCTGCCATGTTGGTAAAACCCACAGAACAAAAAAAAAGAGTAGAAATAGTGACATGACCTATCAGTAAGAAAACCAGTGTGACCAAACTCACACACACAAATCAAAAGCACACTGTGAATGCCAAGCTGCCATTGGCAAATAAAGGCAATTCTGAAAAGGTCTACATCACAAAAGTTCCAAGTAAAATATGAACCTTTTCAATCATATAAACAATGATCAAAATCAAATGATAATTATGAAATTAAGTTTGACATACGATCTTTGCTTTGTAGTACCGCTACTCTACATTAGATGGAACTACCGCCGCGTGTGATCGTCGAGAAGCTTTAAGTTTTATCCCATAAAGTCGAATATTGAAAAATAACTATCTGCTATGTTGCTACTCAGGCTAAGGGGACATATTGCCATATCGACAAATTATAGAACTGTTTCATAAAGCGACAGTTGAAAATGAATTTGTTATGACAATGTTTCTTAATCATTTTTTTTTTTTAGTATCTACATTGACAAAGTAACATAATGTATTCCCTTCTGCCAAACTGTACCACAGTTCGATGTAAATTACGCAGCCGGCCATATTAACCATATTAACTGTCCTTCTGGATGATTGGCTACGCAATGTACCTATAATGGAATTCTCATAATCTAACCATAGTCGCTTTATGAAACGAAGCCGAGCAAACTTATCGTGTACAATTTATAGAGAATAAGAAAGCCTATTGTATATATATTTTTAACGGTAACTTTTATTTGTCTCTTGCTTCTTGTGTGCAATAAGGAATATTCTTTTTTTTTACGTAGCCTCGATTGCCACAGAACAAAAAAAGAGTAGAAGGAGTGACATGACCTATTAGCAGGAAAACCAGTGTGACCAAACTCACACATAAGCCAAAACCCACACTATGAATGCCAAGCTGCCATTGGTAAATAAAGGCAATGCCGAAAAGGTCTACATCATAAAAGTTCCACGTAACATATGAACCTTTTGGTGATATAAACAACGACCAAAATCAAATGATAATGATGAAATTAAGTTTGACATTAGATCTTTGTTCGTAGTACCGCTACTCTACACTAGCTGGAAATCCCGCCGCGTCTGACCGTCGAGAAGTTTTATGTGATAGACCATAAAGTCGAAAATTAAAAAACAAGTATGTGCAATGGTGCTTCTCAGCTATGGATGGCCTATCGACAAATTATAGAATTGTTTCGTAAAGCGACAGTTGATATTTAATTTAATTACAATTCGATGTAAATTACGCAGCCTGTTAGTATATTAACCTACCTTCTGGATGATCGGCTACGCAACGTATATGGAATTCTCATATGAAAATAACCATAGTCGCTTTTGAAACGAGGCCCAGCAAACTTATCGTATGTATAGTTTGTTAATTTTTTTATTTAAAATGTCGTTATCCATCAACGCTTGTGCTTCACTTATATTATGGAGATGACATTTGCCAACGAAAGTCACGAGACTTCCCCATAGATTTATGGAGTAAGCGTTGATTAAATTATCTAGACCCCCCCAGATGATTTTACTACACGAGCACATAAAATCATCTAACTTTGAAATTATGCATGCTGGTTTTGTTTTGATGACAATACGCCAATCTATACTAATAAAAGTGACATGTTTGTTGAACTAAAACTTTCGGCACAACACATTGTAAACATTTAGTCTCATTTACCATCAAAACATTTAGTAGGATCTACTTACGGGTGTTGTTTTATCGAACGAGTCCGACTAGGTTTCGCCCCGATACGCAGAGCAGTGAGTGGGTGGTGAGCAGAGACGGAGCTTGCGTCGTTCAGTTGCTCGTCTCAAAATGGGATGGGTAAGTTGATCCGGATTAAAAGTTTACAAAAATGACATGATACTGCAGTCAGGACCACATTCTCGCAAAGGAACTAAACAGCGTCAAGGAACATGATCAATAAATTTTGCGCAGTATCAAAAATAATTGCAACTAAAAATGTGTTAAATAATAATAATAATAAAAGATGATAATAAACACTTACATAAAGGCACATACATTGCCCCTGGCCCCACTCTGTGATACCCTGTGTCGTGGGCACCAGAAACAACGACGTCACAAACATGTAAACATAAAAGACCTGGGATTGTTTTTTGTCCCCAGCCGGGATTCGAACCTGGGATCTCTCGCATGGTAGTCAGATGCACTAACCACTGCGCCACAGAGGTCTTCAATTAAAATAAAATAACGACAATTAGTTATTTTATAAACCTTTGTTATTTTTGATATCTTGTGTGTGTTAGTCTGTCTCACAGCGCAAATAATTGATCTATCTAAAGATTTCTTTCGATAGATAAGCTGATCCTGGGAAGCCTAATAAAACAATAAGTTCATATTACAGACCTTCCTTGACCAGAGGTTCAAAACTGAGGTGTACAATGCAAAAGACGGTGCAGTAATTTTAACAGACTTCCGAAAAGTTGGAGAATCTCAGTTCGACGATTTATTTTGTTTGCTATGTTATTGCATAACTCTCTCAAATCTACACCGATTTCAACATTTTTTTTTGTTATTGGATATAGCGTCCCATTGGTCCCATTTTAATTTAATGAAGATCTGATATAGGCTTTTAAAACTCATCAATGAACAGAAGAAAATAAGGTCTATTAGAGGCATGGTACGTAGTCCCAGGGTAATTTATTGATTGTTCAGTGTCGAAAAATCTTAAAAAAACGACTTCAGAACAATACTATAGACTGGAACGCAGAAATAATTTAACACTTTCTCTGCTACCCAAATATCTAAACATTATAAGGCATTCCACGAAAGAATGCCATAGGACTCGGGAGCCGGGTGCATTTCATAGAATGCGTGCGAACTGGACATCTACGCCGAGCACTCGGGAGCCGGGTTCACTTAGAGCCAAGCCGCCGGCTCGGCTGCCGGGTCGTGACGTCACACAGGGTTGTCAAACAAATGGAACTAGACATCTACGCCGAGTACTCGGGAGCCGGGTGCACTAGAGCCAAGCCGCCGTTACCGTTTCGATTGCGCGGCCATGTTCTGTTTTCAAAAAGTGCTTATGTCAGGATTTTGTCGAAATTTGTCAAAACTGAATGGTGAAAACAAAAAATTTGTCAAAGCAGTAATAAAGAAGTTATTGAGGTTTGAACATGGCCGCGCGATCCTCCCGCGGAGAACTGCGCGGCCATGTCAGATCTCGGCATCTACAGGGTCTACAGGCCTGGTTTTTTTGTCAATGCATGTTTGAATTTGTCAACAAATGTCGAAGAAAGAAAATTCATTCTATCACCATTACTTCCGAAGATATCGACGCCTGAACGCCATGGCCGCGCAATCCTCCGGTTCCGATTTCTTAGGTTGTGTTTTTTCGTAATCAGGCTTATCTAAATTAGTCACGACCGATGTTCAGAGCTTAGTCTTAATTTGTCAAAGCCGATGAGGTATGAATTAACACTCGTTTTCTCATCAGACAAACAAAATTACTGAAAAACCTAAGGACGCTGGCCGCGCAATCGAAACGCTTTTTCATATGCCGATATCTAGTAAACAAAACAAGTCTGGGATATGATTTATGTACCAAATTCTTTGATATTTTAGGCTCCTTCGATTAACATATCGTTTCACCACAAAAACCTATCGTAACGAGAGTTATCTAAAAAATTATAACCTCTCACACAATGTTTGGATAGGGTGACCATAATATCAGGTTTCACGTAAATTCACGTAACCACTCATTGGTACAGTGACATATTAATCGACTCCTCTTTATATGCCGGTCCCTCACACAGGCATAAACTTGTGCGGAAGTTTACGCCTACTCTTGTGCGTACCAAAGCCACCCAAAAGCCGTCACTCATATGTGCGAATTTGTATGCACATTCATTTGAATAGGCCGGTCCTACACTTGTTCACAAATGTACATTATGTAGTGTACAAAGTGACAAAGCAATTTACATTTTGACTTCGGTATTTTTCAAAACAGTGAACGTTTGTAAACAGACGACGCCGCTTGTAAACCACGGACCCATACAATTTGCCTGCGATATTATGCTACGCGATGTCAATATATATATATATTTATATATGACCAGTTTACATAATCATAATTATAAGGGTCCATATATTGCTCAGTTCCTCAAATTCCATCCAGCTCGCTTAGTACTCACGGAGTGCGTTAGATCAAAAGATTTTCTAAGATCGAGTTCCATTATGCAAAAAGGATTTTAGTTACATTTGGTTCACCAAGTTTTCTTAGGTTTTGGTTTTTGCAATAACAAGCAATAAAAAATAGTTGAAATTTATTCTGCAGAATCATGATTTCAGTTTCAATAGCTGTTAAATGGATGATTTTAAGGACACATCGCATAATAATATTGTAGGGCACACAAGCAAGCGCGGTTTAATATGCAGCCCACTTCGTTCTGTGCTAGCACATGTCACCAAACGCACTCATACCTAGCCGACGCGAAAGGGAGTATTACTGCCAGGTTGTAACATGCAACGCCACCGCAGCCGTATGGACACGGCCTCCACTACCTTTTTTGTAGCGTGGTTTAGGTAAGTATTTTAAAAAAGCCAGACGTTTAAAACACCCAATCGTAGCTAACATATACAACGGACTTCAAAGATCTTTAGGTACCAATGAGCGGTTGTAGGCACTGTACCAATGAGCGGTTACGTGAATTTACGTGAAACCTGATATTATGGTCACCCTATCCAAACATTGTGTGAGAGGTTATATTTTTTTAGATAACTCTCGTTACGATAGGTTTTTGTGGTGAAACGATATGTTAATCGAAGGAGCCTAAAATGTCAAAGAATTTGGCACATAAATCATATCCCAGACTTGTTTTGTTTACTAGATATCAGGCATATGAAAAAGCGTTTCGATTGCGCGGCCAGCGTCCTTAGGTTTTTCAGTAATTTTGTTTGTCTGATGAGAAAACGAGTGTTAATTCATACCTCATCGGCTTTGACAAATTAAGACTAAGCTCTGAACATCGGTCGTGACTAATTTAGATAAGCCTGATTACGAAAAAACACAACCTAAGAAATCGGAACCGGAGGATTGCGCGGCCATGGCGTTCAGGCGTCGATATCTTCGGAAGTAATGGTGATAGAATGAATTTTCTTTCTTCGACATTTGTTGACAAATTCAAACATGCATTGACAAAAAAACCAGGCCTGTAGACCCTGTAGATGCCGAGATCTGACATGGCCGCGCAGTTCTCCGCGGGAGGATCGCGCGGCCATGTTCAAACCTCAATAACTTCTTTATTACTGCTTTGACAAATTTTTGGTTTTCACCATTCAGTTTTGACAAATTTCGACAAAATCCTGACATAAGCACTTTTTGAAAACAGAACATGGCCGCGCAATCGAAACGGTAACAAGCCGCCGACTCGGTTGCCGGGTCGTGACGTCACAGGGTTGTCAAAAAAACAAATAAATAAAAATATTTTCCTCACATTAATTACCCCTACCTGATGGTCCTCGTGGTACGGACCTTTTTTTTAATTTATGACTTGTCGGTACGTATGACTCTATTCACTGTTCACTAGTGCGTTCCGTTAGACAATGTCGCCTTTGAAAATGCCGCCTTGGCTCTTGCCGCGATCAAAGGATGCCGCCAACCTTATCAAAGGAGTAAGAACACTGCGCGCCAAAGCGACGTTTTCGTGCCCGTATCTAACCGACCGAACACACTTTTACCATAACGTTCTAAATGTTTTTCGCATGTGAATATGATACGGATACGATTATTTACCAAAAACATGTCAAAAAATATGGTAGTAGGTAATACTCGGCGAACGAAAGTAATACTTAGATTTCGACAAAAAATTACAACCCTGAGCATAGAAATCTTATAGAACTCGGTAGCCGGGTGCTGCGGCATGGCCAAAAGTCGCCTACACCTATGGATGTACTGGACTCGGGAGCCGAGTCGTCGGCGTGCGAGAAGCATTCTAGAGAACTCGGGAGCCGAGTCCTCGGCGGGAAAAGTGTTAAACGAATCATCATCATCAACCCATTATGCCCACACCGAAGGGCACGGGTCTCTTCCCTGAGGAAGGTATACGCCATACTCCACCATGAATAAATCCTCAAAATTTAAAAGTATCTAAGTATGTTTGTAAAGTATGGATGTATGTACATGTAAGTACCTATTGCAGAAGTTTATTTTGGAGTCAGTGCCAAGATCCAGACCAGCAAATATTGGGCGCCAAAACAAAATGCATTTCTGCAATACTTAGCGTATTAGAGGTCAAAATCGTTTACATTATATTTTCTGCGTTTTTAGTGCTGTAGTGTTCTGAGGTCGATATTTATTATTATTATTTTATCTCGTTCATATGGGTGCTACTATAAGTAAATATGTATAAAAAAAATTGCAAGACGTGGTATCTCTGGACAACTTTTGTTGTTTACAACATAAAATTATCTTTGGAACTAAAACTCTCGTAAGCAATAAGACATTATTAAACTCGATTCTGGGTGTACCAGTCCCAAACCATGTACCAGTGGTTGACCACTCGCGTAATTAATTGAATAAATTAAGAAATGGTGAGCATTTTTGAGGAATCCAATTGTTTTGTTACGTTGCCTAGACTGTTACCAAACTTCCAAACATGTTTTTTTGCTAGAGATAATGAAAAATATAGCTATCTTCCTCTTTTTGTCAGACTGTGTCTCATTTAGACGGTTTTCAGCCGCCATTACAGTTAGAAGTGGACGTTGACATGGCAAGTTAAAATCTTATTTAATCCCTTATTTTTTTAAATTACTGTCATAAAGTTGTATAATATAAAAAAACTAATGTATATTTAGGAGCTACGAGCTATTATTTTTAATATAAAATCATATTATAAATATTTTTTTGAGGTGGTTAACTACTGGGACACACCTTGTACTAGATTCCTGTTGTTGACCAAATGGTTTGCAAATGGTGTATATGTTATTCTCTCTTATTTTGCTTTTTTTTCATAGCGATGCTTTTGTTTGACAATTTAGAGCTAAGTCTACTACCTATTTTTCAAATAGTTTGCAGTGTACCAGTAATTGATCACTGGTTTGTTATTGGTACCAAAAGAGTGTTCCTAAGGATGACCAGATTACTGTTTAACTTAGTTATTTCTAACTTAGAATTTTAAATTAAAGGTTCCCCCCACAAAGTAATTTTTTTAATTATACAGAGGACGACAAATGATGAAGTGTCTCAACGAAATAGGTAGAGGCACTGAAATATAGCCAGCATAAAATACCAGATCCCTCACCAGACCTCACCCCCTTGTTATAAACACACTGAAAATGACTGCAGTGCAGAGTAAAATGAGACTACCAACTATCTTGACCCCACAAGAGAGTTGCTGTTGAATAGGTGGATTAACGCTAACGCTAAGAAGTGAATCGTAACTTTTTGGTCCGTATCAACTTACTTGGTTTTTTATCGGACGTGTCCGACCCAAAAAAAGGCATACCTACCCAGCAGTGGGCAGCGGTGGGCTGATGATGATGATGATGAGTTCCGATAAGAGTTTTTAATAACTGAACATGCCGAAGACATACCTACTTAACGATCCCGATAAGCGCTGATGAATCTAGTTTCCATGTTTGTGTTGCGTCAAGTTTGGTGTTGGGTCCTAAAGGAATGGCCAATTTATACGAAATTCAAGATAAAGAAAATGAAAGCATCACTGATTTGGGAATATTTTACGAAAGGATTCCTCTTGAAATAGCGCGAAATATACCAGATGATTGGGCTAGGGAAAAATTGTATTTTATTAGGTAGGTATTACCTACTTTCAAGTGATTTTTAATTTTTTTAAAAATAATAAGTCTAGATAATCTTTTAGAATACATTAAAGTCAATTTTTCTTACATAATTGCGTTTTAGCTACCTTCTCTTCATTCGTTTTTCAGTGGTCAACTATTGGTGCAAAATTGGTCATTTATTGGAGCGCACTAGTCAAACTTAGGCACATTCCCGTTTTTGGTATTATTCATGAAATCTATAAAAAACTGAAAATTTTCGACTCAAATAGTTTATCAATATTGAAGTGTTACTAAATAATAAACCACTTTATACTGGGTGACATTTTCACCGGTACAATAAATTTTACCATATCATTGGTATCGATAATAGATTACATTTATCGAATAAAATTACCATATATTTTTTTTCATTTTCATTAATTTATCCTTCATCCAATTTGTAACTCATGGGCACCCATTACAAGGTGTCATCGCGGTGCGAGGCAGAGGGCGGCGGGGTGGGGTGAGTGAGCGGGCGGCGGGCTGGCCGGCGCACGATTTGGCCGGTCAGTCCGCGCGCATTGACCTAGGTGAGTGCACGTGCGCCGTTTCCGCACTTCCTGCAGTCGAAAATTACGCGTGCACGATGTTTACAAACCGCAAGTATTACGAAATGGTTCGTAGTTACTTTCTCAGTGGGGAAAATACAGTGCAGCTCGGCGGGTATACGCTGAAGAAAGTTTGCCCCGCCTGATAAATGCCGGTTTTATTGAACCTCAAATACTCAACACCAGGACATTCATGAGAGTGACGCAGCATTTGCTAGACTACGGACAGTTCACTGCACCAGCGCACGCTCAAGGCCGAGGAGGGAGACCTCCCTTGGCCGTGGAGATCGAGGAACAGATATTCGCGTTCTTCGAGGAAGACCCTAGAAGGAGCACCAACGACGCGGCACGCACGGCGCACTTAGGCGTTAGCCAATACGTGGTGTGGAAATTCATACCACTACCAACCAGTGCAAACATTCCACGCCGGTGACGGTCCTAAGCCCGTGCAAGTATGAAGGAAGAATTGAAATCAAGTAAGATTTTTTTTGCTACGTCATACCTACTGGCTGCGCCGCCGCCGCCGCTTCTTTTCCTTCCCGCAAGCCGCGCGCAGTTGCCAGTTCGTGCGTTTAGTTGTGCTCATGCGTTATGTTATGAGTCCATATTTCTCTAAGATTTGCGGATAAGTTCAGACGTTGGTATTTTTGTTTTTTTGTACCAACGGGGTAGTAACAAAAAATGTTGGTATTTGTATTTTGGACTTAGTATTACGTATGTTGATTTATTGTACCGGTGAAAATGTCACCCTGTATATACATTTGTAAGTTAAAGCTTCATTATACCGGTCCAGAGCATTTCAAAGTAAAATTTTTTCCTTAACTGGTTTAGGACTGGTGCACCCACCCCACTTATCTACTGGACTTTTTGAATCAAAGCTAAACGGTGCAATTACGTAAGAATCCACTGTATGGAGTTCTCTGAGTAGCCCTTTTGTTCCCGGTATGTCACACCACCTTATGTCACAATGTTACATTCTGGGACTTTTTTCTCTCTCATACTCCTACTCCGAACTGTCTATACATTTTTATTTTGACTCTTTCGAGTTGTCTAAATGCTTAACCCGATAGAGTGGAAAGTTACGTAATATAAGGGCTGGTTGGACTTTTCTGACAAAAGTTCAAGTGTATCCCGAATAAAGTTTATAATGTGGAATCATTCTAACCACTTGCCTATTCAAGTGAACCATGTTTTGCAGGCTGGACGTCAGTTCTTCAAACGGCCGGGCAGACCAATCATCCTCGGCGAGGGACTCGAGATGTGGACGGGCCTCTTCCAATCCGCCATATTCACCTCGAGACCTTTCGTCAATATCGATGGTGCGTATAACTACTAGTCCAGTCATTATAGACATTCGAAATCGAAAATTTAATTATAATTCCAAAAGTTTTCAAACTTCGGTCATGTTCCGGACCGCAGAACAGGTTGCAAAATTTTATATTTTTTTTAATACCATTCCCGACCTTACATCAAAATTTGAAAACTTTTGGAATTATAATGAATTGATTGTCTTGACTGACTGGACTATACACTGTAACCACTTTGATGTATGTATTAGCAATGGGCAAGATGAGTATATGAAACTAGCTTATGTGCAAGCATCAACTTCGTGTTGATGAAACGAAAGAGAACTGTCAGGATCGTAAGCCCCTACACTTTCTATGACAGAAGACCTGTGCCATGCAATGTGTTTTATAAGGCTACATAAGTACTAAGGTACTTGTGCCCGGATAACGGCGACAGGCTTGCACCTTGTCACGTTTGGGACCTAATAAACTCTGTAAAACGTGGGCCCAGTTCTTCAGCGATTGGTGCCTACACTCTCGGGGATAACTGCGTGAGTTTTTTTTTTTAAGTGCATTAAGTACGCCTTTGTATCAAACCTGAGTTTTTGTGCAATAAAGAATTTAATAATAATAATAATAAGGTAATTTAGTACTAACAAAGTGAACATTTGTTTCAGTGGCCCACAAGGGCTTCCCAATCCACCAGCCACTGCTAAAAGCGTTGGAAACGTTCCGTCTGGACCCCGCCAAGCCCGTGGAGTCGCAACGTGGACGCGGACAGGAGGGTTTCTTGTTCTTCATTAGGGGTCTGAAGGTAAGTTCAGTTAGGTGGATTATTTTTAGATATCCGTACTTCGAATGATAAACTCCAATCAGTCAGTCCCTCAATGCTGAGGATCGTGGCCGCTTCTCGGGGATGGGAGTAGAGTGCTCTCTATCTTGACCTGTGGCCTGCTGTATACCGAGAGTGTGACACGAACGTTAAGAGCGTCGAATTAGTGTCACACTTATTCACAATAAATGAAAAAAAAAATCTTTGAATATTATTAATTCTCTGACTTGAATGAAGTATAATTTGTAACTATTGTCAATAATTAGGACAATGTTCAATGTCGACAGGCTAGGTGACGCTGCAAGTAAAAAAAATATCATCTACAGGGTACACAGGCCATAAGCCTCATTAAAAAATATAAAAGTTGATACATTTGTAAAAGTGTTGTATTTTAAACAAATACATAAACGACATAGACAACCTCTGTAGCGTAATGGTGAGCGCTTCTGCTTACCATGCGAGAGGTCCCGGGTTCGATCCTCAGCTGGGGAGAAAAAAAACAACTCCAGGTCTTGGATGTTTACATGTTTGTGACGTCGCTGTTTCTGGTTCCTACGACACAGGGTATCCTAGTGTGGGGCCAGAAGCAATGTATGTGCCTGTATGTAAATGTTTATGTTTATGTTTGTTTATAAACACAAACATAAACATTTACATACAGGCACACACACATACCGCCTCTAGCCCAACACTAGAATACGGGTACCAGAAACAGCGACATCATAAACATGTAAACATCCAAGACCTGAGGTTTTTTTAAACGGGTCTAATCGCGATTATCTAAAGTAAAAGTAAAATTACCTTGTATTCACGACGTTTCGGCAAAGTTACCGCTGCCGTGGTCACGGCAAGTGCAGTCAATTATTGTGGTGAGGATAAGTGGTGGTGGTGATGGTCTACCCTGGTCACTCTTAGAGCCATGCTCTATTGGGACGCCATGACGACGTCGCCAGCCACATATCCAGGTAGTTCATATTGAAAATCCACGTTGCCAGACCGTCGCCAAATGAGTTAGGCACCATACATGTCAATATTAACTACTTGGATACGTTGCTGGCGACATCGCAGTGGCGTCCCAATGAGTGAGGGCTCTAAGTGCCCTGCCTCACTAAGACGCCGTGGCGACGTCGCCAGCGACCGTATCCAAGCAGTTAATATTGAAATGTATGGTGCCTAATTCACTTGGCGACGGTCTCACAACGGCGCCATTCATTACAAACTGCTTGGATACGTAGCTGGCGACGTCGCCATGGCGTCCTTGTGAGGCAGGGCACTAAAGCTGTGTGTGAGCATCGCGAGTCATTAAAAAATATATTTACATCTCTCATATTCGGTAAGTAGGTCCTTATTACCCCCAAATGGGGCTTGTAGGTGACCAATTAGCGCTCTATGGTAATAATGTAGCTAGAAAAGCCCTAGGGCGGTAAGTAATTTAAAAAAAAACTCTTCACTCTTTCAAAAAGTTCGCGTACATCTAACCATCATACTGGCAATAGACATAATGCATTCAGCCCAATGACAAAAGAGGTCGCTTCGCAATTCAGCCTTGTCTTCGTATGAGTATAATAGTCATCAATTTTAAATATCGAACGGCGAAGCTCAATTTCGTTCTTGAAAAAAATTATAAAAAAAAAGGAAGAAAAAAGGCGGGAATAGAAAACTTTTAATTTAAATATGTTTGCCTCATAATGAAGAACAGAAACCAAAGACGTGGCAGCATGCTCTACGTCCTTAGCCGGTTCCTTGCGGGACGAACTAAAAAAAAAAAGATTGTTTTTGGGATTTTATAATTACGTGCTAATTAGGAAAAAAACATGAGTTCAGCAAGTGATGAAGATATAAGCTGCACTCCCGATTTAATGAAAAGGGAAGCTGAAGCAGCAATTAACAATATTTTGCCTGAAAGTTCTAAAGACAGATATTTGAAAACTTACGAAGAGTGCATGAAGTGGCGAAAAGAAAAACGAGTAATTTTTTTCTACTTACCTTACAATCGAGATGTAAAGCAGAGTAGTTAGCTCGGGTGTAAGCATCAATTGCACCCTCGAACTATAGGCGCCCTCGCTGCGCTCGTGCGCCTAAATATCTCGGGCTGCAATTGATGCCTTACAGCCCTTGGCTACTAATCTACTATTGTGACATGGTAATTTTGGAAAATACTTAGGTGGTGGCGCGCGTTGCCGGCGACGCCTCTGCGCGCGCGCAAAAGCGCGAGTTCATCTGCAACGGCCTCGCCTTGCCCGCCAGCCGGCAGATGTTCACGATGACTGACCCCTCGGGCGCCGAGCGACAGATTTCCGTCTTCGACTATTTCCGTTTGAAAGGCTGCCAGTGAGTTGCCCACGAACCACTAATTACTAAACTGCCGTCTTAAGGTAAAAAGACGCATCGCATCTGACATCAGTCGAAACCGAGAAATTAAATATTTATGTAAGTTTTGATTTTTCTAATCGCTTGCTGCCTTCAGCTGCAAGTGGTAATTTGAATTGTGTTTATGTAGTTATTTAGATATTAATGACTAATCATAAACTATGTTTTTAAGTTTCGCACGGGGCCGAAATTACTGTTTTGATATGTGTGGTTTTTTACAGGCTGCATTATCCGAACCAAAACTGCATGTGGGTCGGTCCAAGGGACAAGAAGATATACTACCCAATGGAGCTTCTTGATGTTGCCTATGGACAGGTGAGTTTGACTAAAATTAAAAAGTTGCGTCATTACTCGATGGAGGTTACTGTAGTCTAGACACGCGACAGCGAGTCCAGCCAAGTTCGAGGAAAAAGGAACTGGCGACGCAGCAGCCGTGTGTAATATTACAGGAACCACTTCGAGCTACTTTTGACCCCCTCACAACTCTACAACTATTTAACCTACCTACGTATATGAAATTTGGCACATTTATTAAAGTCTGCCTAGAATCCAAAATTTCATCAATGTTGCTCAAACAGTTCGACGGCCCCTACGTAAATCATCGAATCTGCAAAAATCGCAATTTCGTTTTATTGCACCAATTTAGTAAATTGAATAGTTTATATGATAAATATTTTTTTTATGTAAAAACCAATTATTTATATTATACGATTTGACTAGAACAAAATCATATCTCCTCTCGTTGAATGACGAACATCATCTTATGTGGTAGTTTCGATGATGTACCGTGACAGCGACAAGACCGCGCAGTTTGCGGACTCGATAGTGTTCGCCGCGATCGTGTGAAAAAGAGGGCATGTTGACATTTTAAGAATTTCTTTGTTTTTGAGTTTTGCTGATTATAAATTAATGTAACCATGAATACACGTGGTAGAAAAATGATGAATTTAATGCGTTTGGAAGAAAATCCAAGTGAAGCCCTCGGAAAAAAAAGATAACTACTTCACCGGCAAGTGTTTTTATTCACCTTTATGAACTAGTTTTCACCTTGCCAGTGGCTTAGACATTATAACCAAGTATAAGAATAATATATTTCCATAATTCTTGAGTAACACTGATTTATAATGTTTTTAAATCACATTTACGGATGATATTTAAGGTTAACAAAGAAAATAATCGAAAGTGGTAGATACGACATTGTATGGTGTCAGCTGTCAATAGCCGTTTAGTTACTATCGAAACTACCACTTGCGATAGTATTCATTGCTTTGTATGGGCCAAAAAATATCGATAGTGGTACTTTCGATGTTGTACTGTGCTACGCATATGTCGAATGTACCATTTACGATATTTTTTTACGCTCAAGGCGGCCGAAGCGGCGGTTTTGTCAGCATATTCGATACTAACAGTAAATTTATTTGTCGTTTTACTAGTAAAATAAACTTTTTCAATAAAAAATTTATACCTTTTCCATACTTCCTATTAACTATGTTGTGTGAGCGGAGGTGCTTCCTGTATAATGAATAATTATACATAAATCATATTCTAAAATAGATGCCTAATGTGTAAGCAAAGTTGATTGGGGATTGTTATTTTTTTATCAGGATCACCTATCACATGCAGTTACACTGAAGAGGTTCATTGCTGAAATAATTATATTTACATCGGCAGCGAAGAGCTAATTAAAACTGTTGACACAAGAACTGACTAGTTAGTTAGGCCTCAAGATTTCCGCACTTAGCCTCATAGTTGGGCCATTGTTCGTAGCATGACTGTGTGAGCTTACTCCAGCCAGCCTACCTCTTTCCAGAAGGCCAGCAATGCTCTGATATCACTGCAGGCCGCCCGAAGGGATCCCAGTTTCCTAACGATAGCGGTCCGTTGTTTTTCCACGCCTTTACAGTAGATGGTCACATGGGCGGGTGTTTCCTCTTCTTTCAGGCATCCCCGGTAAAGCGAGCGGTCGGTTGCCTATTCAGTGCGCAGTGGCCTGTTAGGATTGCCACAGCTCTGCTCTTCTCAGACGAAGCAGGCTACGTCAAAGACGATTCGAGATTGTTGGTAAAGCCTCCTTGGCTTGTCTGCATTTAGTTTCAGTTCTCCAGAGTTCAGCATGCTGATATTTTGTTTGAGACCTCAACCATTTCCTATACTTGTTGTAATGGAGTGGGAGCAGGGGTTCGGGCCTTTCCACTATAGTTTCTGAGCCTCTCCTAGCGAGTTCACCCGCAGCATCATTTCCCAAGGAGCCGCTATGACTCTTTATCCATTGTAGTGTGACTCGGTTGTTTGTAGACAGATTTTCCAACTCATGGTGACACTCTAGTATCAGGCTGTTGTTGGTGACATTGCTATTAAGTGCTTGTAGGACTGAGGCGCCATCCGAGACTATGCGTATGGCATAGTCTTGTACATTTCTTGTATTCAACAGCGCGACTGCTCTTGTTATACCTATGCATTCTGCCTGAAAAATTGTATTTATTAGGAAGCCAAGGGTTGTAGACATTTTTATATACGTCATTGTTTTATATTTAGGTTATTCTATGGGTGACTTTCGATCAAAAAATACTAACCGGCCCATGTGGAGAAGTGACTTTATTCTATTATTAAAGAAAATTGTCGCTTTTGCGTTTGACAATTTTTGATGCAGGGAAAAAGAAAGCCCTCCGGACGACTTTGAAATTTTCTTAATCGCGACTCTTTCCAAACTCGTCTCTTTTTTAACTCGACATCTCTTTACTTTGTCTCTTTTTTAAAATTGACTATTTCCTAACTCGTCTCTTTTTTATCTTGGCATCTCTTTACTTTGTGTCTTTTTGACTCTTTCCAAACTCGTCTCTTTTTTAACTTGACATCTCTTTACTTTGTCTCTTTTTTTTAAATTTACTCTTTCCTAACTTGTCTCTTGTCTTGTCATTTTATTACCCATGTCCTCTCTTTTAAACTTGTCTCTTTCCTAACCTTTGACGGTAACTCTGCACTGTAATGTTATTCATTTAGGTATTGAAAATGTTCCGTCATTTGACTAGTGTTGACGCAAACTTGTTTATTAAATGTTTCAGGACGAAATATTCAAATGGTAGTATTTTCTTAATAAATTCTGCGTAAAATTCAATTTATTTTTTATTTTTTAATGGTTTTTGGGGTTTTTTTCAGTACCATAAGGTACCTAAATCATAAAAGTAAAAAGAAATATTTATCGAAACTGACAAAAAATACCTAAAATTAGATAAATTGGGCAAAGAATACTATTGAATGTGCCACATTCGATACTTTATACATAATTATGAACCAAGAGTACAATCGGAACTGCCACATTCGATGATTGTCTAGCCAAAAGTAACGTAGAAGAATATCGAATGTGTAAAATCTAGAAAATTACTTAGTATAACATAATATACTTTAGGGTAGAAAGAAAGAGTCTAAAATTTTGATATTTTTTGGATTTTCGTTTACTGATACTATGAAAACTTTTTCTTCCACATTAAAATTGAACTTTGAGTTGCTCTCCTACAAAGTAGCACTTTTGCAGATTCGATGATTTACGTAGGGGCCGTCGAGTTATTGATATATTGACGTTTAAAAACCGGTATTATTTCTGACTGACTGACTCACTTATAGATCAAAAACCTAACCCACTTCTAGATGACCTAGAAACTTGATATTTGGCAGGAAGGTAGACTACTCGTATTAGGTATATACAAAATAAAAAATCTAAAAACGGAAAAATTAATATTTAGGTTAGACCACTCAATTATTTTTGTCCTTTACTTTAGTACGATACGATTAAAATCAGTTAACACTTCGGCCAATCTCGGTAATTGTCGTGAATCCGTCGTCTTTCACATAGAGTTATCAATTCACAGACATGAACTTTCATTATATAACTCGTTGTCTCATTGAATACAATACAAGAACGATATGAGCAACAAAACCTATGGAGCTCAAAACGAACACCAACCTTTTTATTGAAATTAGAAAAATAATTGACTATTTCGACAGTCTGCCTTCTTAGTGTCAATAAAAACAGTTTGACGTATCTGATACATTTATGTTTATGAACGCTAATTTCATTCGTGAAAATATTCGATTCTATCAAATTTTATAACAATTAACTTACAATAGTTACGTATCATGGCTTCAACAAAAGCCATGATACGAGTTATCAATTCACAGACATGAACTTTCATTATATAACTCGTTGTCTCATTGAATACAATACAAGAACGATATGAGCAACAAAACCTATGGAGCTCAAAACGAACACCAACCTTTTTATTGAAATTAGAAAAATAATTGACTATTTTGACAGTCTGTCTTCTTAGTGTCAATAAAAACAGTTTGACGTATCTGATACATTTATGTTTATGAACGCTAATTTCATTCGTGAAAATATTCGATTCTATCAAATTTTATAACAATTAACTTACAATAGTTATGTATCATGGCTTCAACAAAAGCGTGGTAATAAAATTGTTGCTCAATCTCGTGAAATTGTAAATAATGTATATAACTCAGTTAGAAAAGAGGTTAATATATTTAAAAAAGAGAAAGTAAATATCATAAAAAAATTTTGGACAGGATTTCTGAAGCAACCGGAGTTTCGAAAAGCAGCGTGTTAAACATTTTGAAGGAAAACGACAAGCTCTCAGATCAGTCAAATTCATGTCTCTTCTGCGTAATAAATTTCCTAAGTCTACCGGTTAGTAATGTCATCTTAGCAGGTGCTATACATTGCGTTTATGATACTTCAAATTGAATGCTACCGAAAAGAAATCGCGGTAATGTATTTCGTGTCATTTCCGTCTCCGGATTTAGGCGATGATATCCGAGAAAAGCCGAAGTGTTTACTGATTTTAATCGTATTTATATCCTTATTTTTCTGTCAGGTCCGCAACCGGCAGTTGACGGAGATGCAGCTGTCGACGATGGTCCGCGAAGCCGCCACGCCTCCGGACGAGCGGAAACGCAAGATAGAAGAGGTCATCCGCGATGTGAGTGCACCAGTCAATGAAAAATTGAATTAAATGAAAATAAAAAATATGTATTTGTGAGTGGTTGACCAAAAAGGGACCTCAAGGGAAAATAATTCATTTCGAGAAAATAGCGTTTGAAGTTTCGTGTATAGACAGGTTTTGACTCGGCTCGACTCCCAAAAAAAAATCATAAAATTAATATTAGGGCACCTAAAAAAAAATCTGGTTAGACCAAAACAAAGCTAAAATACCAGAGATTAAAAAATTTAAATAAAAAAATAACGGTTTCCAATCCCTCCAGGTCCCTTTTTGGTCAACCACTCACATATGTAGGAAAATTCACAAAAGGGTAAATAAAGACCCTGTAGGAGATAGGTAAAAATCGGTATTACAATTTTTTTTTATGCCAAATTAAAGTATTGTGACCTACCAGAATAAATTGTGTTTAAAACACCTGATTCATAGGTAATCTCAGACAATCCACCCTTAAAGGAAGGAAGAAAGAAAGAAACCACAAACTGTATCTTTGTTTTGGATCCATCCATCCATCATTGACAAATGAGATGTAGGCGGAATCAGAATATAAAGCAGTTACAACTAACCCATCCCATACTATGTGATTGTATGACTACAAAAGCTGGATAGGCAGCAAAAGTTTTATTTGTGACTAGGATGCTAAGCACAAAGCGGGCGCAAAAGCGATAGCAATTCGGTTATTTATTTATTTATTTAGATATCTATGGTGAACCAACAGCTATTACAATAAAATGTTATGTAATAACATTGTGAATACAGTAACTTGTATTATGTATACAATTCAATTTAATGTTGTCTTGTTTAATTTATGCAAATTAAGCAATGTTAAATAATTGAATTCAAGCAAATACATTTGTATTGCCGAGCTCAGTAAAGCGTTTGATAACTCCATTAGAATGTGACCTTAATGTAAGCAGTAAAAGAGTCTATAATAATGAGTCAATACTTAGTGTCTATTGTGTACTTTAGAAATCATCTATCGTGTAACAAATAGTAATTTGTATGTCATCCAGATGAACTACTCCAACAACCCGTATTTCAAGAAGTTCGGACTAGAAATATCGAACAAATTCACGGAGGTGGACGGGAAGATTCTGAACGTGCCGCGGTTGGAGTGTGGCGGTGGCGCCAGGGTCAACCCAAGGTGGGTGTTATTCTACAGTTCACAGTAAATGGCACCTGTTTTTTGGAACTACGATTCATGGCTAAATACTACAATGTGACGAACATTGCGTAGCCGATTAACCTGCAGATTAATGTGTAGGAATAGGAATTGGGAATGGATGAAAATATCAGAAGTGCTTGATTTTTCTTTTGGTGATAGGAATAACCTTCCTTAACGCGTGACAAAAGTTAAGTATTTATTTTTATTGTTTTTCTTGCCTCTCGCATTTTCCTCGTTGTAGTGAGGTGAAAAGTTGTGTGTTCCGCATGGCTGCAAAATTATTTGTCGTCTCGTGTCTTGAAAGCCTCGCTACGCTCAGGAATCTATTTTTGAACCATTCTCTTCGCTCATGGTTCAATCTTAGATTCCTTCGCTTGCTCAGCTTTCAATTTCAACACTCGCGCCAAATAACCACTTTACAGCCTTGAATAACAAATAACTATTGTGCTTCATTAGGTATATTGTGTACCATGTTTTTTTTTCTATTTACAGTATTTTTGCCGTCTAAGTTTTATTATTGAAATAAATGTTTTTTTTACTAAAACCAAGATTGCCTTCGTGTGTACCGACACTATCTAAGCGAACGGACTTTACATCCCACGAATTTCATGATTTTTTTCCCCTCCTCCGTCCTTATTATTATTATTAAAATACTTTATTGCACCGTTTTATAGAAATAAATGTACAAAGGCGAACTTAATGTTAAAAAGCATTATCTTCCAGTTAACCCTTGGTTATGTGGATATCTTAAAAGAGTACTTGTCACAGCTCGTCACATTTGTGAGACATTCCCCTCTTTAGTGTGACGTCACATATTTTTCAATTTTCCATTAGAAATTAGTCACTTAAAACGGCAGTTCCGAAATTAATTCCGATAGAGTTGGAAATGTTTTTGAGTTAGTTCAGTTTGTTTTTTACCACGTAGATTATAATGGAAATTGAAATGTGACGTCACGAAATTCAGGACCCCTCCCACCCCCTTGTCACACAATATCGCACTTCGTCGACCCCCTGCCTCGCTCATAACGTGTGACGTAATTTATGGATGACCCCTTAATATTTCAATGTCAATGGCAGGAAAGGCGCGTGGCAGTCGGACCGAGTGCTGGTTCCGAAGGCATTGAACAACTGGGGCATGATCGCCATAGAGATGGACCCGCGCACCGCCAATGTCGAGCAACTCGAGTCCATGGTAAGTACTGTCGCCCCTACAACTAGAGACCGTGGAAACAGAGAAAAGGAAATACAATACGCTATAACAACAAGACCATCACAGAAACTAAATAGACAAGTAAAATAAATGGAACAACAGTAACTATTTAGTTTTCTTTATGTTGTTGTCAACAACAGGAAGAAAACTGCAACACAAAAAATAGGAACAAAAGCATAGATGGGGTCCAAGTTACCACAAATGGTAGCCGAGTGTAATCCATACTTGCTATGTCAAAACAATAATAGCACTGTTTTTGTTATGTGTCACCACAGTGTCTGTACATTTATGAAAGACCTATTAACCCCTATAAATATAACTATGAACTTCCAAAGACTAGCTCGTTGTGGAATTGGTTTGTTTCCAAGTGCTTTTATAATTTATAAAGTCGTCAATTTTAAAATAGGCCTATTTACGTAGCGCCTTTTTATTGAAAATTTTAAATGTATTTGCTGGCAGAGATAAATATTTTCCGGATTTTTTAAATAAAAATGTACACTATATCCTACAAATGATGTATTTACCTTGGCTTATCTGAATTTAGATGAGGCCATTTAGTTTCTGTTTCTGGTGTTAACATTGTGGAAAAAAACAACAACTTGAAAAAACATAACTAACAACATTTAAACTAAACTGAGATACCGTTTAGTTTAAATGTTGTTATGTTTTTACGTCCATACATTATGTTATTAAATATTTATTGACAAGCTAGCCTAAGAATCATATTTCCTTGAAAAACTCACGTAGCATCATCACCATCATCAACCCATTATGTCCAACCGAGGGGTCTCTTCCCTGAGGAAGATATGGGCCATACTTTACTACGGTGGCCAAGGCCGGATTGGTGGAGGCTTGTAAGACTTGGCTGGTCTTACTGTCGGAAGTTTTCAAGCCGCCCTAAAGCCTCTGACTTGGCTTAACGACTGCCATCTATTGACGGCAGTCGACACCAACTGTTTACCGTGCCTTGCGAAGCACGGAACCGCTCGGAAAAATGCCACTAGCGTTAGTCATAGAACGGTCATCCATCCATGCACTGAACGCGCCCAATGTTGCTTAACCTTTGTGATCGTTTAAGATAACTCAAGCGGCCGGGGCTGCGACCGTTTCAATTAATAATAATTTGGTTTTTGACACGATTAACAATAAATTATTTGATATGCTCGATTAAAACAAATTATAGAATATTTCGGAAAATATATTTCCTTTAGTAATTTACTAGTTATTACAATTTTTTAATACATGAAACAGAAAAAGAGTGCTCTGAATAATGACGTCACGACGATTCGGTATTTTCACACAAAATTCCGTTTTCAAAGTAACTTATTTGACATTTTGGCAACTACCCTCATACTTTTGTTGATGTTTATGGAGTCCTCAGAAAGTGGTAATTTTAAATTCTTTCGTGTATTTCTTCTAAAAAAGGCAAACCATCATTTACGTCACTTCTCAGTGACCCAACCAATGAACGTAAGAACGGATGAGTGACAGACACCATTTTACTGACACGTGACGTCATCATAGAATCAGCCAATCCTGGCCGTTTTCGAGACAATGGCTGCTGATACGTAATTATCAAATTTTATGTCGTGTTTTTTTTACAAATAATAATTGTTTTTAGTTTAAGTGCCTAATAATTTAAACGAATACGTGTAAATAATACTGTTTTTTTTTCACACTGTCAAATAGCCTATTGAATCGCTAGTAGGTCGCTTAGAGCCATCGCAAACAGGGCGACTTGTCGCAGTGTCAAGTGTGCGGAGATTCGACCAAAATATATGAAAATTGAGGGCCGTAGCCTGTCGTCGCGACTAGTCGACGAGCTGTCGCCTGTCGCGTGTCGCTAGTGTGCGCCTAGGCTTAATGTTTGGTCATTGTCCCCAGATCAAGAGCGTGGGCGGGCAAATGGGCATGACGGTGGGCCCGCCAAGCATGCGGCAGGCCAACGTGGCCGTGAGCGCACTGGAAGGCGTCATGCGGACCGCGTTCGAGCGCCGGCTGCAGGTGAGTGCCCCAGCCCCACTGCCCCCGGCCGGCCGGTACACTTGCCCCCGGCTTCTCGGCTGCAGGTGAGTGCCCCAGCCCCACTGCCCCCGGCCGGCCGGTACACTTGCCCCCGGCTTCTCGGACGCTAGTTTGATCGAACTGTTAAATAGGGAGGAGGAATTAACTCTGTGGCTTGGTGCTAATAGGGCCAATGTCAGTAATCCCCATCCTCACTGCAGCCCGTTTAAAACTAACAAATTTTACTATACCGGTAGAAAGTCATACACCTTACCATTGGCCTCTTTACGTCTTTATCTTTGAAAATATTGACGTTACACTTACGCCCGCGCGCCCTTTCAGCACAAATTAATATATATATTTTTCAATACTTTGGCATCAAAAGCCGATTTTGGGCAAAATCTGACTTTGGCCCTTTTAGCACCAGGTCACAGAACTTAAATCGCAAATAGTAATAATAACGATAAAACAGCGGACTTATTTCAACAGAAATCTCTTCCAGCCAGTATAAAAAACGGAGTGCTGAAAAAAAGAGCGAGGGAGAGCAAATAAAGTTGAAGGAAAAGTAATCGACTACAACTACTTACACTTCGCTATAAACAACTACATACACACATACATCACGCCTGTATCCCAGAGGGGTAGGCAGAGACCAGGGACAATTACTACAATAAAACAACTAATAAATAAGATAAACTTAAAAGAATATAGTACTTCTAGAAAATAAAAATAATGATGAATACAATAATATTATTACAGTTTGGATTTTCATATTTGCAGATGCTGATTGTTGTAGTCTCCGCGCGCACTCGCGACGTCTACGCCCACGTGAGTCCGTCCTGCCCTCGTACTACGTAACTCACCATTATGTGTAGATAGATCGATAGATAACTCGTTTGTACACCAGTATATAGAGAACACTTTATCGTACATAAAAAAGGAAATAATTTAGAAATGAGAAAGTAATTTACAGAGATTTTCCAGAGGTTATCCATTTTGGGGTTTCCGTAATGTCGTCTGTATTTGAAATCTCATATCGCACCCTTGCAAGAACAACGTGATATTTCGAAGAATACTATTTTTTATTCATAGAATATTTTTTTTAAATTTCATTTTATTTACTCCGAAAACGCCGGAATAATGAGCAAAAGAGACACTGCAAAACGTTATAGCGCTATCTCTTTCGGCCATTACTTTGAAACCTTAAGGGGTTAAAATAATGCTCTCATGTGACGTAAGGGTTCCGAAATAACACGTTGTTCTTGCAAGTGTGCGATATTTGGAATAAATTTGATTTTTTTTTCTGATTCAAGGAATATTATGTTAAAGTATGAATGTATGCTTTCCTTCATTCATTCCCAAACACGGCAATAAAAAGAAAGTAACCTACTAACAATGTACGTTGCGTTGCTAGCTCGTACAAACACAATCTAGTCACAGATTGTGGCAAATTTGTGTTGCCCACAGGTGAAGAAAGTGGCCGAGCGGTCAGTGGGCGTGCTGACTCAGTGCATCAAAGAGAACACAGCGGCGCGCAAGTGTAACAATCAAACGATCCGGAATATACTGTACAAGGTGAGACACCGTTATTGTTATTTGTTTTATTTTCCACTCTACAATACGCATACCGTCGCTGCGCATGGAAAATCCGACAAACATTTTTCTAGCTAAATTCGTTTTTTTGTATTTTTTTAGTATTTTCTTAGCCCGACGCGCCTGTAATAGTACATTACTGCAGCCGCCAGCAAAAGAGGCATTGATGGACGAACGTGGAAATGTGGGCCGAGGCGAAGCCGAGGCACACAACGTGAATCCATCAATTTGTCAATGTCTTCATCGACCCATTATGTCTCCACCGAGGGGCACGGGTCTCTTCCCTGAGGAAGGTATAGGCCATACTAGTGGAGGCTTTTAAGACTAGTGGCTGGTCTTACTGTCAGAAGTTTTCAAGCCTCTGACTTGGCTTAACGGCTGCCATCTATCGACGGCAGCCGGCACCACCACGATTCATGTATGTATGTGTAAATAAATGGATAAGATCAAAGCGGAATGGAATTAAATACAGTGGTTGTGTGTCGGCAGGTGAACAGTAAGCTGATGGGGATCAATCACGCGTTGGATAACACATCAGTCCCAGCCTGCATGCGCGCCGGAAACGTCATGGTTGTCGGCGCTGACGTCACGCACCCCTCGCCCGACCAGGTCTCTATCACTCTCATCTTTTCCAGGGTTCTGTACCTCAAAGATGAACGAAAAAACGGAACCGTTATAGTATCACTTTCTTGTCCGTCCGTCCGTCTGTCTGTCAAGACTCAAGACCCTTTATCTCGGGAACACGATGGAGTTAACAACAGCTTAAAAGTAATTAATTATAATTTACGATGATGAATTATCTCGAAAAATAATATTTACGTGTTGAAACAGCGGTAAAAAATATTTTTGTGGTTTTTTTTTTTAGTTTTTCTACAATTGCTACGGTATGAAAGCAACGTCACTTCAATCTAAGTTAGATACAAGTTCCCCATTAGGATTTCGACCGAGGCTCCGAGGTTGGCCGTTTGTTGAAATTCGAAACCTTAGTCTATCTCTAATTTCATCGGCAACTGTCCTTTAACGATATTGCCTGAATTAAATTACTATCAGCAATAAGGCTTTCAATTGTAAATTTTTTTTCATTGGTAATTTGAAATTTTTCTTTTTCTTTTATTACTTCACTACTAAATAATATTGGTATTTATGATGATATTATACGTAGGCTACAATTATACCCACTTATGTGTACCTTGATAAATGTATCTACTACTAAATTTCGTTTTTTTTTATTACAGACCAATATTCCTAGTATCGCGGCTGTTACGGCCTCAATTGACAAGAAATGCTTCAAATACAACATCGAGTTCAGCATCCAGACGCCCAAGGTAAGTCAATAAGAACTGTGTAACCTAGAGACTGATGTATTTATTTTCGAAACACACACATCATGTAGATATGTTCCAGATAGACGAGACATGCGGTCGTCAGATTTAGGAAGCTGCCTGCTAAAACGATGTTGGAAATGTATCTGTCTGTCACTAAACTAGAGCCATTACAAACGTGCGAACTGAGTCATAAACATTTGTATCAGACCTCTTTCTCACATATCGCACGCTTAGTGGAACATTGACCCATTAGTAGATAGATCATTTTAGTTACATACTTGCTATGATGGACTTATCCTACTTGTTGACGGATTAAATGAGAACAGATTTATTAATTAATCATGAATGCTGGTATTTTGAACGTATGATTAGCTATTGATGAGATCTGAGTAAATAAATACCGTACGTAACTCAAATGACCTATCTACGTATGGGTCAATGTTCTATTAAGCGTGCGATATATAGGAGGCATATCAAGCATATCGGAACTCTCGCTCGCACTTTTATGACTCGGTTCCCGGGTTTGTAATGGCGCAAGTATAACTAATCCTCTGTTTCTTATACATTAATTATTTGTTTGCTGTTAAAAGATTAATAAGCTTACGAAGTACAGAGCTCCTCCATCTGACGTGGATCACCTTTAGGTTGCTGCTAAGAGCCATCTTCGCTAAGTTTGACTCCGTTGTCCTGAGTGTATGCAATGCACTTAGATACAGGAACGAGAATCAACATAGGCTTGCTTCAATGGCTTTTACTGAGGTTTGGACAGAGATGTAGTAGTAGAAGCACTAAGCCTGCGGCAGTCTCAATTTACGAGTATAATAAGCTTCCAATAAAAATTAAGGCTCTCTCGGGTAATAGGGAATGGATGAAAATATCAGAAGTGCTTGATATTTTTTTCGGTGATAGGAATAACCTTCCTCAACGCGAGAAAAAAAGGTTCAATTTTTTTGGCTTCGTAGTTAATTTTTAAATAATCTTAATATTTTTCCAAACTTTTTTCCCGCGTTAAGGAAGGTTATTCCTATCACCAAAAAAAATATCAAGCACTTCTGATATTTTCATCCATTCAATATTATTTTATCAAGGCTTTAAAACATTATTTACCTAATAGAAATCTGTCCTTATAGTATGTATCCTCGAATTTAATAATTATGAAAACACTCAATGACATATTGTTGTCATTAAATTTTGAGAAAGAATTTTTAATAATTGAATTTTTATACCTTTTGTTTCTATTGTTTTACTGTTGTATGAGTCGTCATCATCATCATCAGGCTATATTAGTCCACTGCTGGACATAGCCCTCCCCTAATGAACGTCATAGCGCCCTGTCTTCAGCTTGCCGCATCCAGCATGTATGAGTCGTAAATTGATTAAATTAAATCCTTACGTTAAGTATGTTGCTACGCCTTTATTGGTAAAATTACACGTGTATTTAATTATAAGATCTATGAATACTTTAATTTATGGCAATAAATGAATTGAATTGATGTGTAGAACAGAAAAGTCATTACTTTAGTCCCAAACTTCCTCAGAGGAGGAAGTTGAATTGTTGTGTAGTCTTTATCATTTTTATTAAAAAAAAAACTTTATTTGTACAGTAATTGTAATTCGGTATTTGACACTATCAAAAATAAATTATTTGATATGCTCGATTAAAACAAAAATTACAAAATGTTTCGGAAAGTGTATCTCTTTTAATCATTTACTAGTTATTACAATTTTTAAATAGGTGAAACATTAAAAAAGTGATCTGAAATGTGACGTCATAAGCAAGTATTTTCATACAAAATTCCGTTTTAAAAGTAACTCATTTGACATTTCGTCAAATACCCAATTGAGAGACTCACTAAATTTGAATTGTATAATTTTATTTGTTTTTTTAACTAATTTATTCTATTAATTATCTTTTTACAAATTGGTATATTTTATATTAATTTATTTATTGCGTTATAATATTGTACCTAATTGCAGCAGTACCTCACTGAATAAATAAACAAGCTATGTAAGGAGAGTAATAATAATAATAATAATAAAAAACCAACGTGACCAATTTGGTTAGTGACTGGACTGATGATATATTTAATGTATGGGTTTGTTCCTTTTGCAGAAAGAGATGATAGTGGAGTTCGAAGACATGATGGTCGACCACTTGAAGATGTACCGCAGCGAGCAGGGTGCACTGCCGGCTAAGATATACGTGTTCCGGGACGGTGTCTCCGAGGGACAATTCGCCGCGGTAACACCCACTGACTGTTATCTGACTCATACAAAATGCACATTCATAGGGCAGCTACACTCGCTTTTAGAATATACCTCGGGCTCTAGCCTCGTGAGGCCCGACCTTGAAAAGAACAATTGATTTTGTGATCACTTGAAGACATTGGGCCTCACGAGGCTAGAGTAGGCTACGGTTTTCGCCGAAAGCACACGAGTGTAATACTACTTCCTGCTCTGTATTAGTTTATTTCCGTCATATTAGTTCCGATTTCGAAATTAAGTGTCATATTAGTTCCGATATTTCTATTACACGAATATCTCCGATTCTATCCGATAGTAGCAGAGGTATATTCTAAAACCTAACAGACTGTATAGCTATAGATCTACTCTTTACTTCAACAAACAAAATTCAAAGTTGATACATAGATAGAAATAGAGAACACTTTATTGTACATAAAAAAGGAGATCACACAGGTATTTTTTAATCTAACAGTACAGACGGCGGCTTTATCACTAAAAGTAATATCTTCCAGACAACCTGCGGATGGACTGGAGCAAAATATTGGAGAAGGAAATAGAGGTGTAAAATAAGTAAAATAATAATTTCTGGCTAAGGTATACAATTATAGTCCAGGAATTTTAGCACCAAAAATCGGTCTGCTCTGCATAAAATCCTTCTACGTGATTCGATTGGATTATGTCAGAGGGTACCTCCTAAGATGCGTTTAGTGCATGGATGGGTGACCTTCTATGACTAACGCTAGTGGCATTTTTCCGAGCGGCTCCGTGCTTCGCAAGGCACGTTAAGCAGTTGGTGCCGGCTGCCGTCGATGGATGGCAGTCGTTAAGCCAAGAGAGGCTTTAGGGAGGTTTGAAAACTTCTGACAGTAAGACCAGCCACTAGTCTTACAAGCCTCCACCAATCCGGACTTGGGCCCTGTGGTGGACCCTCGTATACCTTTCTCGGAGAAGAGACCCGTGCCCCTCGGTGGGGACATAATGGGTTGATGATGATGACGCAGAAACATTCCAACCAACTGTTCAATTTCAAGTTAATTTTCGTTAGCTGCATTGGCAACCCTATCCCCACTACTGGGACTGTCACATTCGTTGTTTAGTTGAATCTGTCGCCCTGTCGGCTTGAAATTGTTGAGGCCACAGCTCTTGCTTTCGCCGATGTTAGCCGCCCTTATCGACCCCTCTCGTTTTCGTACGTCTGTTGTCTCTCGTGTTCTGTTGAGTATTTGCCATTACTGAGAACATGAGAGCTGTAGGACAGACCCGGCTCAATCGCAGTCTTGTGACAATTTATGTTTGTAAACATTTAATAAAAACATGGAAATAGATAGATGGACGGATTGATGGATGGACGGAAGGACGGACGGGCAGACGGCTGGATGGAAGAAATAAAATCCCGGCTGCTTGAAAAATTGTAAACATATTATTTTTAAACTTAATAAATTGACTGGCAACAAAACATTTCAGTTCTTCATCTTCATCATCAACCCATCATGTCCCCACCGAGGGGCACGGGTCTCTTCCCTGAGAAAGGTATAGGCCATACTCCACCACGGGGGCCAAGTCCGGATTGGTGGAGGCTTGTAAGACTAGTGGCTGGTCTTACTGTCAGAAGTTTTCAAGCCGCCCTAAGGCTTCTGACTTGGCTTAACGACTGCCATCTATCGACGGCAGCCGGCGCCAACTGCTTAACGTGCCTTGCGAAGCACGGAATCGCTCGGAAAAATGCCACTAGCGTTAGTCATAGACGGTGACCCATCCATGGACCGAACGCGCTGTATGTTGCTTAACCTTAGTGATCGTTTAAGATCACTCAGGCAGCCCAGGCTACGAGCGATTCAAACAAACAAAACATTTCAGTTAGAATTCAACAATTTCTTTTTTGTTTTTCAATTTAACATTGTTTACAGGTCACAGACTAGTTCGATCGGCGTTTTTAAAGTGTTTCAAGGAATCGGGTATTTTAAATATGGCCATAAATGTTTATAACGCAAATTTTCGTATAGATTAGCATATTTATTTCTTTATTGATACTTTTATTGCACTTTCACTTTGCACTTATTCGCGGTGGTTAAGTATAAGCAAGCATTTGCGTGCGATTCAGGTGATGAACAGCGAGCTGCAAGCGGTTTACAACGCATACAGCAGACTTAGCGGTGGCACCGGCCGCCCCGAGGTCATGTTCCTGCTCGTACAAAAGAGACACCACACCAGGTGAGACCACTCACCATATCCTGAGTGCGTATACTGAGTTTTTTCATTCACTCTCGATAGCGAGAGCGTTTGCAATTTGCATAGTAGTGACAAAGAGACAACTATGTGGCGCGCTTTGTCACTCCTATACAAATTGCAAACGCTCTCGCTATCGAAAGTGAAGGAAAAAACTAAGTATAAGCACTCTGTTTAGTCAAAACAGAGTGCTTATACTGAGTTTTTTCATTCACTCTCGGTAGTGAGAGCGTTTGCGATTTGCATAGGAGTGACAAAGAGACAACTATATGGCGCGCTTTGTCACTCCTATGCAAATCGCAAACGCTCTCGCTATCGAAAGTGAATGACAAAACTCAGTATACGCACTCAGATTCTGTTAATAAGCGTAAATTATAAGTCTTAAAACCGCTTTACGGAATTTTAACTAAGAAAAACTGATTATTTATAAAAAAAAACACAGGATAAAATTTGATAATTATGTATCTGCAGCCATTGTGTAAAAAACGGATTCTGTGATGACGTCACAGCTCAGAATTCTTTCGTTCTTACGTTCATTGGTTTGTTTACTGACCAGTGACGTCATGATTCCTGTGCGACGCCATATTGATAGCGCTTTGGCGGCTTATTTCAAAAGTAAATTTTTGTTTGCCCCTTTTAGAAGAAATACACGGAATGACCACTTCCTGAGGACTCCATGAAAATCAACAAAAATATGAGATGGTTTTCAGAAATCTGTCAACTTTTCCTTTTTTTTCTTCAACTTTTTTACAGACACTTTTTCCAAATTTTATCTGTAACAGAAGATATTTAGTATTTATTGGTGGCGCTAGTTAACCCACGGGCTCCCCTTGATGTAGTGTATGTTTGCAGATTCTTCCTCAACGACTCGCAGTACAATGTGGAGCCAGGCACCGTTGTTGACTCCGAAATCGTGCATCCTCGAGAGTTGGACTTTTATTTGGTGAGTGTTTGCATTCTCAGACTTTAGTTGCCTATTCATTCATCCATCTGTCGATACATTCAACCAACTATTGGTTGATGTATGCTATGACAACGAAGAAGGGCATTGCCGTACAACCTAATGGGCATTGTCATATAAAAAGTTGTCTTTTATATTTTTGGGTCTACGCCATATTTCGATGTGGGATTGATTTAATTTTTTTTTGTTCGGATACGTTTTTGTAAACAATGAACAGAGGACTAGAGCTCTTCAAGACGGAGAAAACTAAAATACTGCCCACCTATCCTGTCCACCTACAATATGTTGCAATAAATTCTTTCTTCCGTTCATTGGTTGGTTATGGTTGTTTTACGGGAAGTGACGTCATAATTCCTGTGCGACGCCATATTGCCTAAGATAGCGTTTTGGCGCCTTATTTGAAAAGTAAATTTTCGTTTGCCTTTTTTAAATAAATACACGAAAGAATTTAAAATTGCCACTTTCTGAGGACTTCATGAACACCAAAAAACAATATGAGATGGCTTTCAGAAATCGGTCAAATTGGGAATGGATGAAAATATCAGAAGTGCTTGATTTTTTTTTTGTGATAGGAATAACCTTCCTTAACGCGAGAAAAAAATTTCATTTTTTTGGCTTCGTAGTTAATTTTTAAATAATCTTAATGTTTTTCCTTTTCGTCGTTCTGGGCTCAGTGCGGCATATCAGACATATTCCTTGGTCCGCCACGTATGAAAAAAAAAACTGTGGTGACAATGACATTGACAGCTTTTCAAGGTGGATTTTTTTTTCAGGAAGGTAGGAATAACCTTCCTGAAAAAAAAAATCACCAAAAAATATATCAAGCACTTCTGATATTTTCATCCATTCCCTATAAACATAAACATAAACATTTACATACAGGCACATACATTGCTTCTGGCCCCACACTAGGATGCCCTGTGTCACGGGAACCAGCAACAGCGACGTCACAAACATGTAAACATCCAAGGCCTGGAGTTTTTTTTTTCTCTCCACCCGGTTATTGAACCCGGGACCTCTCGCGTGGTAAGCAGGTGTAGCCTATTTCCACGATGCGTTATGCGGCGTCGTGGGTTTTGGCGTTGCGACGCCTCATGGCAGTGTTGTGGCCTCGCCCTACCTTAACGCGCCACGTTCGAATCCCGGCTGGGGACAAAAGAAAAAAAAAGAAACGCAGGTCTTGGATGTTTACATGTTTGTGACGTCGCTGTTTCTGGTTCCCACAACGCAGGGTATCCTAGTGTGGGGCCAGAAGCAATGTATGTGCCTGTATGTAAATGTTTATGTGTTAAAATAAAGATAGTGCAATGTAATAGAGTAGGATAGATAATATTTTGTTGCTTTCTGTCTCCCTCTTTTTCCGTGTGTCATGGCGGATCCTTGTAATTGAAATACTGTGTGCTTTTAAATAAATATTATTTCGTATTGAATTACGCCTATATTTCATCTTTATGTTTATGTTTATAGGGAATGGATGAAAATATCACAAGTGCTTGATATTTTTTTTGGTGATAGGAATAACCTTCCTGGAAAAAAAATCCACCTTGAAAAGCTGTCAATGTCTTTATACTACACCTGCTTGGAAAGTACCTTGATACTTTATCAAATTTACGGTAGAAAGTACTTCATTGCATATCGAACAAATATGCGGGGAGAAAACCCATCTGAGCGGGAGAGAAAAGTGTATGAAAATCCATTTCTTACGTGGTTTTTCTTTTTTAATTTTGGGTAAGACTATGCGCCGGTAACCTAAACATCAAAAGCCAAAAAGTTTTTACAGTGAGTTTTTATCTCCAAGTTCGTAAAATGACACTGGCCACTAGCAACAATTTCAATATAAATTTCAGTTAGTAAAGATTTCGTTTTTTATTTTCCTTGTAGGTGTAGTATAAAGCACTATGTATCACTCGAGAGAAACTGCGATTCCCGATCTCAGGTGTTTTAAAGCCCTCCCCTACGGCTCGGGCTTCAAACGACACCCTCGACGGTAATCGGTCACTTTCTCCTCTCGGTGAACAATGTACTATTGTTATGTTTTGTTATGTTACGTTCCCCGGCAGGTGTCCCACCAGGCCATAAAGGGCACGGCGCGGCCGACGCGTTACCATGCCGTGTGTAACGACGGCGGGCTGCCACACGACGAAGTGGAGCAGCTCACCTTTTACCTCTGCCACCTCTACAGCCGTTGCATGCGCTCCGTCAGTTACCCAACGCCGACCTACTACGCGCATCTCGCCTGCCTTCGCGCCCGCACTCTCACGCTGTAAGTGTCTCTTCCGCCTGCACAGCCCTGAATTTTGATTCCCAACCCCTTGAGCTTCCTTTTTTTTTACCTTAACTTAGAACTGTGATTATTTCACAGCTTCAAGAGACCATACACTTGAGTACGTTTAAATTTCTACTCGGTACCTCCACGAGTTTCTGAGATAAAGGATCTTGATACATAGCTCGCTGGCAAACCTTGAGCCTGGACTTCTGTTCTTCGGTCAATGACCAATTCAGGGAGCCATAAGTGAGGACGGGCAGGATGCACATGTCAACGAGTCTCCGTTTCAAGGAAAGCGGAAGGCTTCCTTTCAACAAATCCTGTTTGTGCCCCAACTGTGTGTACGTTAAGCGATCGATGGATTTGACTTCTATTGTCTATGGTGTTTTTATTCTCTATGGCCAATATCCGGTTTTCTCTTGACCAATGGTTACTAAGGATTACTCTTGTCAACCAATTGAATGCCATTCCAAAGAAAAAAATAAAGTTCTCATCGAAAAACAAGTGAACCGCGTCTGACAGACGCCATTTTGTGTTTTCGTCGCGAGTTGCTCCGCCCGCTCGAGGTTTTTAGATAATTTCGAAAGGAAGCGGATAGTATTTGTTTATGTGTTATATATAAAATTACTGGGAAAAGTGTGTAGATTATGTTTCAAATAATAGTTTTGTTGTATTTCATGGAAAATCAAATGAAAAAAGCCTCGAACTTTTAGTGCCGCGTCAGGCGTTTCGGCTCCGCCCGCTGGGGGTTTATAAGTTATTTCAAGAGGAAAGCAGATAGTATTTGTTTTGTGTTATATATCAAATTACTGGGAAAAATACAAAAAAGTCATCGTGAGCCGCGGAAGTAAGCGCATTCGACGCAGATTTTTTTTTAAGTAAGATGGCATTCAAAACTCATTTTGGGCCAAAATGTCGCTTAGGCCCTATTACCTTTTAACCGTCGATATATATAACACTTATTGAATAATTATGTAGTACTTTCTCTAATTTGAGAAATGCGGAACGGCGTCCCATAAAAAAAGTAAAATAATATGGCAGCGCGTTAGGGCCAGTCAGGCAGTACATATGGGCACACTATAGGCAGTCTAGATGCGCCTCGCCGGACGGGTTAACCTTTCAACTCGCAGCTGGGACGGATTTGTCTGCGCGTTGGGTGACGTCAAACGCCCAACAGAGACAGAGTGGTCCCAAATGGCAAACTGACCAAAGAAATGCTAAAAAGTGCGTTACATTTCAATTCTGTTGAAAATTTAAACTAAGATTAATAATACATTATTAATAGACATGCATGTAACATAGTTCATTTGCCATTAAACAATTTTTACTTTACTTTTACTTTAATTTTCGTACTCCGAATGTAAGGATTTGCCTGTCTGAATTTTGATAAAGTTGTTATTGTTTAGCAAAGTGGTTATTCTAGAGTACAATAATTCTTTTTGTTTCAAACAAATCCGTACATCATTAACCCATTATGTCCCCACCGAGGGGCACGGGTCTCTTCCCTAAAGAAGGTATAAGCCATACTCCACCACGGGGGCCAAGTCCGGATTGGTGGAGGCTTGTAAGACTAGTGGCTGGTCTTACTGTCAGAAGTTTTCAAGCCGCCCTAAGGCCTCTGACTTGGCTTAACGACTGCCATCTATCGACGGCAGCCGGCACCAACTGCTTAACGTGCCTTGCGAAGCACGGAACCGCTCGGAAAAATGCCACAAGCGTTAGTCATAGACAGAAACCCATCCATGGACTGAACGCGCCGTATGTTGCTTAACCTTAGTGATCGTTTAAGATCACTCCGGCAGCCCAGGCTACGAGCGATTCCAAATCCGTACATTGGTTAGATAATAATTTTATATTTAGGCAACCTGGTCATTTATTTTTTTATCACCGCCATGACACCCCTCTGTCAGTTAATGGCGTGTGATGTACTGGGGGGCTGCGAGTGAAGAGGTTAAGTGTCGAAATAAACGTTTTTAAGTGGCATAAATGGCCTACACCTTCCACGGTGAAGAGACTCGTGCTCCTCGGTGGGGACATAATGGGTTGATGATGATGATGAAGTGGCATAAATGGCCGTATCCTTTTTTTTTTACCTTAACTTAGAACTGTGATTATTTCACAGCTTCAAGAGACCATACACTTGAGTACGTTTAAATTTCTACTCGGTACCTCCACGAGTTTCTGAGATAAAGGATCTTGATCCATAGCTCGCTGGCAAACCTTGAGCCTGGACTTCTGTTCTTCGGTCAATGACCAATTCAGGGAGCCATAAGTGAGGACGGGCAGGATGCACATGTCAACGAGTCTCCGTTTCAAGGAAAGCGGAAGGCTTCCTTTCAACAAATCATTCATGGACCAGTAGCGCTTCGTGGCGTTTTCGATGCGGCGATTGATTTCCTTGCCTTGCCTGTTTTCGAAGCTTACTATCTGGCCCAAGTAGATATACTCGTCGACATAGTAGTGTATCTCCTGCCCATCGACCTCAACTTTTCTTTTTCGACCGTTGGTCATGACTTTGGTTTTAGATCTGTTCATAGAAAGTCCAACCTCAAGGCTTGCAGCACTAAGCTCTTGCAGCATGATTTCAAGCTCGGATGCATTTGAAGCGAACAGGACAATATCGTCGGGGAAGCGAAGGTTTGTTAGTTTTCTGCCGCCGACTTCAATGCCTCTATTTGCCCACGTTTCTTACTCGAACTTTTTATAAAACAAGAAAATATAAAACGCCCACCAAGGTGAAGACTTAACTAACGAGACTCTAAGAGAGGCATTACTATTTATTTTATAAAAAAAGACCGTATAACTGTACAACTGGGGACGGGGACAGTGTCAGGGGCGAATATACCCCAGAGGGCCGGCCGCCAATCCGGTACAAAACTCTAGGCGGTCCAAAGTTTTCTTCCAATACCATGGAGTAACGTTGCGCAATATTCTGTTTCAGCAACGAGAGGTTTGACAACGCTGCGTTGGACAACAACCCCATTCGGCTCAGGGTCAAGGCGAATATCCAGGAGACCAGCCCCATGTTTTTCGTTTAGACTACTACTATGTAGGTATAACTATGTATGTATTTTGATTACTGGTGTTTTAAAACATGAAAATAGAAAAAAAAACAAATAATATAATTTAAAAACATACTTATGTGCAAAAAAAAATTGTTTATTGAACAGAAGACAGATAACATAAATGTGTTAACCGTCTGTTATGTCTGTCGGGTAAGTCTAGCCGGTAAAATTTGTAGACGAGGAAGATACTAGAACTTCCTTACACAAGGAATGCTTACATTTCCCAATTGCTCTTCTTACATGTTAAAGAAATGATGTTATTGGCATTGTCTTAAAAATATAAATAGGTATTATTTTATAAAAAAAATTAGACTAAATGGGTAATTTTGAGATTCTGGGGCCTGTCAGACACTGTGAATAAAAAATATATATACTTACGTCTAAGTGATGAGTTTTCGATCCTCTTTTAGGCACTTCAACTTAAAAAAATGAATCATTTGTCCAAAAAACCAGGATAAAATTTGATAATTTTCTATCTGTAGCCATTTTATCTGGATTACCTGGATTGGCCGAATCTATGATGACGTCACAGCTCAGTAAAAATGGTAGCTGTCATTCATGACATTCTTACCTTGATTGGTTTTGTTTACTGACCTGTGATGTTATGACGCCATATTGCTCAAGACGGCGTATTGGTAGCTTATTGAATTTTTATCTGCTTAACTAAACTAAATTATATTATAATATTCTCTGTGATGCCATACTCGATACCAAAACTCTTTCAATAAACGAAACTACATCGACATTCATTAGTCGTTGCGTGCACGCACGCCGGTTCCGGGTGCTATTTATCCTGGCCTTTGCTAATACATCCCCTATTTGATCGAAGTATGTCCTATCCAGCGGGGGTGTCCCGGCCCTTCCGCTCACATTTACTCGATGTTTCGTCAGTATTTCGCCTTTCGTCCCCTCCACATGTCCAAACCAACGCAACATTCCTTTCTCAATTCTACATCCTCTTTCAGTCCACAACGTTCTCTAATCTGTTGTATATGTGTGTGTAAGCAGATGCAAATAAATGTTTTTTCTATTGTATTCTAATCACACTATTGCATATCGTCGTCTAAAAGTGTTAAGCTGCTAACTCCAGAAGTACAAATTTTCAGGAGACTAATAAAACCGTCCTATTTTTACATAAGGCAATGAAATGAAAAAGTGAAAATACCGTTTTCGATAAAATTCGATGAAAATTGGAGTTAGGCTTTGGAGGAATTGGGTTTTGGAGTTAGCAGCTTAAAGCCGGGTCCGCTGCTCCATGTTACGCGTGGCTTAACACTTTATACGACGATATTCTGTCATTCAAAGTAACACCACACTTGCGAAATCGCAAGGACCTGATTTCTACTTCACTAATCCTACTTGCATGATTCTTCTGCCATACCTGAGTCTCGCTACCATACATCTGTTAGTAGCGATCTGTCAGGATCGTGGCATGTGGCAGTCCCTGGTCTCTGCCTAACCCTCTGGGATACAGGTATGAGCTTATGTATGTACGTTAAAATACCCCATAATTTGTGCAAACGTGAAAGGTAAATTTATATTTCTTATATTTTTAACTAAAATTTTCGTAGGCGCTACACATTATTAACATTCCGCATACAAATAAAAAAAATAAAAAAATAAACTCAAGCCCGTTATCTTATCCCTAATAAAAATAAATAAACTCACGCCCGTTATCCCCGAGGGGTAGACAGAGGCATCAATCACTAGAACTGGGCCCACGTTTTGCCGAGTTTATTCGTTATTCCGGATACACTTTCGTTATTTTTATTTAGAAATGGCTAATTGTTCTGTCTTTGTAAATGTTTTATATCTGTGTACATACCATAAAGAATATTCATATCTTATTTTATGGATTTCGTAGATTTAACATAAAATAAAAATAAATAAACTCACGCCCGTTATCCCCAAGGGGTAGGCAGAGGCACCAATCACTAGAACTGGGCCCACGTTTTGCCGAGTTTATTAAGTCCCTAACGTGACAAGTGGCAAGCCTGTTGTCGTTATCCAGGCACAATTTATCAGCGAATGGTGTTGCTGTACAAACAAACCTGGATTTATTTATTTATTTACAATGTTCTTAGCTTAACAGTATACACCAAATCGTTACAGAACTAAAGAGAATATTTATTTATTTACAAAGTTCGTAGCTTAACAGTATACACCAAATCGTTACAGAACTAATAGTCCAGTCATTATAGACATTCGAAATCGAAAATTTAATGATAATTCCAAAAGTTTCCAAACTTCGGTCAAGTGAATGGTACATTGGAACGACAATAAATCTCATTTTGCAACCTTGTCCGCAGTCCGGAACATTGTTAAAATTGCAATTAAATTAATTTTTGCTGTATGGTCGTGAAAAAAATTCCAAAAGTTCTGCAAACTTGGGGAAGTTTTCGATATAATATTTCATATCACGTATTAAATTTGCAACCAATCTAAGTGTACGGAACATTTTTTGTTATTGAAAATTAATGTTTTTTTTTATTAAACTGAATGAAAACGTTCCAAAAGTTCTGCAAACTTGACACATATATCGGAAAAATATACCGAACGGTTGTATAAATTTGCAACCTTTTTCGTTGACCGGAACATGTTTATTTATAATTCTTTTTAATTCGTGGTCATTTTTTCGAGTAAGGTGGTCTCGGAATAATTACAAAAGTTTTGAAACTTGGTTGCAAACTTCGAAAACATCTATTCTGATGCATTTACAAATTTGCAACCTCATACGCGATCCGGAACTTTATGCAATTTGCAAAAATGTAATTTTTTTATTTTTTCACCTTCAAGAAAATTACAAAAGTTCTGCAAATCGAGGGGACTGTTTAATTTTGGGATTAATGTCAGTATTTGAATTTGCAACCTCTCACGCAATCCGGAATCTTGTGTGATGTCGGAAATTTAACTTTATGGCATTTTTAATTTTCGAAAAAATTGCAAAAGTTTTGCAAATGCATGAGACATGCTGAAAAATACTAAAGAAACTACCTAAAATAATTTCTGTATTACGTTTATAATTTCTCAAATAAAACAAGTAAATGTCGACACTGACGATTGTTACATTCAAGCATTTAAGGAAAAACATTTCGAATAGATTGTCCGTAAATAATATCTTTTTTCAATATATGAGGTCAGTTAATAAGTGTTAAAACCTTACAAGTTAGCGATAAAACTTTGAATGCATGTTGAATGTAACAATCTGTAATTGAAGATACCGACAATCTGATTTATTTGAATTTCGTAGAAATACATAACCGAAAAGAAATAATTATGAACGTTTGAATTTTTTTGTGTGGGAGAGTCCTGGATCACCATAATGTTCTTCCAGTTCCGTGGTACATTCCGATGACATTTCACATTCCACAATTATTGTATTATCCGGTGCACAATATTCTGCATCTCCACGATAGCCTTGTTACCATAGCAACGCGACCATTGGCCGCGTTACCATAGCAACGCAGGTATACGACGTCGCGGCGGGTTCGTATAGCACAAAGTTTAGGCCCTGAATATACAGGGTTACAGGGAAAGTCGTACACAATATTAAAGGAGGTCATTATTTAGGTCATTTCTGATGAATTTTATTCTATTATATAGGGTCCGGAAATTAACCGTTATGGAGATATTGACTGTTAAAGATTTTAAAAAAATATCAAGTTTTTTGGCTTTTTGATTGATTTTTTCTCAGAATAGAGCTCATATAGAGTTTTTTTTAATGTATTTAGTTAAAAGGCATGTCAACTGATAAAAAAATATCAGCAAAAGCTGCACCTACTACTAACAGCTTTAAAAAACTGCTCGGCAACGGTTAGAATGAAATATTTTTTTCTCTAAATATTTTTCACATTGAAGCTCTTAAAAAAAAGTTACGTATGGAACTTATTCTTCAAATAATTTTAAAAACTTCTACGACTCTTTAACTATTCAAAAAGGTATAACATTTAATAGGTATGTGCATGAAATTTTAAAATAATGTTATTTGAGTAGGCTCTAGTGGTAGTACCGACATAAATGAACTTCGATACAAAAAAAATCTTTTAACTTCCTGGCACCTTTAAACTATGTAAAAAGGTCGGATAGGCTTTTTTGTGCCCTGGACACATGCTGTCTCAGGTATTCAGGTACCTACCTATTTCAGTATTTCTTTTTTAGAATATTCTATCTATCTATTATTTTTGTGTTAGTCTGCTCGTGTGATTCTTCCGTGGTAGATGTGTTAATACGTTCTCTGCAAATGATTTGCGTTTAAGAAACTTCTACGTCTCTTTAGACATTAAAAAACGTAGGTATATCACTTGCTATTACATCGAAAAAACGTTAGCCAAGTGTCACTTAAGATGGCAAACGGTAAATTTTTCGTTGAGGTAAATACGTGCTCTATGATAATTTCCCGTAAAACGCGACTTAGTTTGGATTTTGGTATTTATTCATCTTCATTGTGTGACTTGGCTTTGATTTTGAACTGATTAATCTTCGTTTTTAACATGGTTGCCGCTATTTCTAATACAAATTCTGATTTTTTTTTTAATTAATCTTCACTACAGAAGTTCGCAGGTTTCTCCTTATTTTCACAGCGGTTTCCGCAAATATTCTCTGTCTCAAAATTTCGACATTTTCAATTGGCGTCATTTTGTTTTAAATTATGCTTTTAATATGATCTCATACATAAAAATCCATTGGCGTTAGATCAGGGCTCCTAGCCGGCCATGCAATGGGACCGTCTTTTCTAATCCATTTGTTTGGGAAGTTCTCGTCCAACCATGCTTCCGTGGTGCGCTGGGCAGCCGTCATGTAGAAAGAACATTGTCTCGTCTCAATGCGATAGAAATGTCGTCCATCAACAAGAGTAACTTCTCCCTCAAAAAGTTTTCATATGTGTCTCGCCATTCAAGTCACAGAATGAAAATGAATTAGTCCAAAATCCAAGCCAAGTCTCAATATGAAGATGAATCAGTTCAAAATCCAAGCCAAGTCACACAATGAAGATGAATTAATACAAAAATTCAAACTAAATCGCGTTTTACGGGAAATTATCATAGAGCACGTATTTACCTCAACGAAAAATTTACCGTTTGCCATCTTAAGTGACACTTGGCTAACGTTTTTTCGATGTAATAGCAAGTGATATACCTACGTTTTTTAATATCTAAAGAGACGTAGAAGTTTCTAAAACGCAAATCATTTGCAGAGCACGTATTAACACATCTACCGCGGAAGAATCACACGAGCAGACTAACACAAAAAAAATAGATAGATAGAATATTCTAAAAAAGAAATACTGAAATAGGTAGGTACCTGAACACCTGAGACAGCATGTCTCCAGAGCACAAAAAAGCCTATCCGACCGTTTTACATAGTTTAAAGGTGCCAGGAAGTAAAAAGATTTTTTTTGTATCGAAGTTCATTTATGTCGGTACTACCACTAGAGCCTACTCAAATAACATTATTTTAAAATTTCATGCACATACCTATTAAATGTTATACCTTTTTGAATAGTTAAGGAGTCGTAGAAGTTTTTAAAATTATTTGCAGAATAAGTTCCATACGTAAATTTTTTTTAAGAGCTTCATTGTGAAAAATATTTAGAAAAAAAATATTTCATTCTAACCGTTGCCGGGCAGTTTTTTAAAGCTGTTAGTAGTAGGTGCAGCTTTTGCTGATATTTTTTTATCATTTGACATGCCTTTTAACTAAATACATTTAAAAAAACACTTTATGAGCTCTATTCTGAGAAAAAATCAAACAAAAAGCCAAAAAAATTTGATATTTTTTGTAAAATCTTTAAAAGTCAATATCTCCATAACGGTTAATTTTCGGACCCTATATAATAGAATAAAATCCATCAGAAATGACCTTAATAATGACCTCCTTTGATATTGTGTACGACTTTCCCTGTAACCCTGTATAACAGCGATGTGTACGGAAATAATATTTTGCGTGAATGTGATTAAAAAGTATTTCCGTATTCCAAATATGGTTGCAAATTCAAATACTGACATTAATCCCAAAATTAAACAGTCACCTCGATTTGCAGAACTTTTGAAATTTTCTTGAAGGTCAAAAAAAAAAAAATTACATTTTTGCAAATTGCATAAAGTTCCGGATCGCGTATGAGGTTGCAAATTTGTAAATGCATCAGAATAGACGTTTTCGAAGTTTGCAACCAAGTTTCAAAACTTTTGTAATTATTTCGAGACCACCTTACTCGAAAAAATGACCACGAATTAAAAAGAATTATAAATAAACATGTTCCGGTCAACGTAAAAGGTTGCAAATTTATACAATCGTTTGGTATATTTTTCCGATATATCTGTCAAATTTGCAGAACTTTTGGAACGTTTTCCTTCAGTTTAATAAAGTAAAAACATTAATTTTTAATAACAAAAAATGTTCCGTAGACTTAAATTGGTTGCAAATTTGACACGTGATGTAAAATAATATATTTAACACCACTCCAACTTTTCAGAACTTTTGGAATTTTGGTCTCAAGAACTGAGCAGATTATCATTTATTGCATTTTTAACAATGTTCCGGACCGCAGAACAGGTTGCAAAATTTTATAGTTTGTTTTAATACCATTCCCGACCTTACATCAAAATTTGAAAACTTTTGGAATTATAATGAATTGATTGTCTTGACTGACTGGACTATAAAGACAACCACTCACAATAATCTCTCTAACATTATCTTACATTCATTCATGGATGGTTATATTTTGGCGTTATTCACGAAAAACGAGCGATCGAAGAAGATATAAGATCGAGTTAGCCACACAGTTATTCATAAAAATGCAAGAAAGCTGTTTATGTTATTAATGTATGATTGCATCATTATAATCACTGACCTTTAAAATGAAGTACATTTGTGACTACTGTTAATATTTAGGACAATGTCCATTGTGAATTGCGTAATTGTATCTGTCCAGAATCGCTGTACTTCTACTATTTTGTAAATCTTAATGTTATTTACCACAGTAATGAAAATTTCGTAAAATATAATAAACATAAAGCAATAAACAATTTTACTTTAATTTACTTATAATGCTTTAGTCTTAAGTATTAAGCGGTGTAAAGTAATGTTTTTTTATTGTATAAAAACGATAAAACTCAAAATTAAATGTATGTACATGCAAAGTTTCGTATACTTGTTTACAAACCGTTGAGGATTGCAGTTCAGTATTAACATTAGATGTACACAAGTTTAAGTTTATACGTGGGCCATACTGAAAGTTTCTGGATTCTGGTAAATAAGACTACCTATTATCTTTATAACAAATTTTTTGTTTTTCAGAGTATAAACCCTCACTATTTACGCATTTCTGCATTCGCTGGAACTATTGTGAAAAGCAGTGGGTCCAGTCTTCCTTAGGGACCTCTTCGATGGCTTTGTGAAAAGCATTCACCGCCATTTCCGGACTTGTAAAACATAAACCTCTGAGTTTATCTTTAATATTCGGGAGCAGAAAGAAATCACAGGGTGCTAGATCTGGACTGTATGGCGGATGAGTCATTAATTCTACTTTTAAAGCCTTCAAATACGCATTCGTTGCCTTAGCGGAATGTGCCGACGCGTTGTCATGATGAAGGACTATTTTGCTCAGGGGACGCTTTTCGCGTATTTTGTCAAATACTTCAGGCAAACACGTATTAACACACCAATCTGTAGTTACGGTCTGATTTGCCGAAAAACGAAGCAACCATTTTCTTGCTTGAAAAGGGAAGACCCATTCCGCCGATTAACTTTTCCTTTCTGGTTCAAAGCAGTACACCCAAGTTTCATCACCTGTTACAATGTTATACACAGCCATTGATTGTCCTCCGTCATATTTTTTTTATCATTTTACGGCACCACTCTACACGCAGTCGTTCCTGATCTTAGGACAAATCATGCGGTATCCATCGAGTGCAAAGTTTCCGAACCTTCAGATGCTCATGCAATATCTTTTGCACTTGGCTCATTCCAATGCCTAAGGTAGTGCGGATTTGCTGACAGGTAATTTTTTTATCCGTTTCAATTTGTTGTCGCACAGTATCAATATTAAAATCGGTAACCGCGGTCGCCGGCCGGCGTTCACGTTTAACGTCATAGAGATGATCACGTCCTCGTCTAAATTCACCAAACCACGAATAAATAGAGCTACGACATGGGACTTCATCACCAAATGCTAACTGAAGTCTTTGACAACTCTCTTGCTGACTTAAGCCATAGCGAAAATCGTAAAAAACATAGTATGGAAATTTTCTCGACTTAAATTCATTGTAATAGCGACACACTAATTTCAAAACAACGCCACGATGAATAAACAAATGACAGACTCACAATTTAAAAATAAATGTACTGACAGAGAGTTCCTTGTTCAAACCCTATCAGTGTTTTTTTTGTTTTCCTTTTGTAACTAGTCCGTTCCAGAAACTTTCAGTATCGCCTAAGTATAAAATTGTTCAAACTTTTACAAGATTCTAAATGGGAAGCTTTTTGCGCATTGAAAATGGCTTGTTTTATGTATTGTTTCATGAAAATTTAAAACATTTTGAGCATTTATAAAACTGCCTAGGAGTCACGGCTTTAGCGATTCGGAAATCAGGTGTAAAGTAATGTATTCTCGAGGATAGAATGCGAGTAAGAACTTGCACAAAAATGTTTTTATGTAATTGTAGAAAAAGATAATTTAATTGTATTTAACTGAAGGACTCTTATTTTTTATTGATATTATCGATTTCTGTTGTGGATGAATTGTTTGACAGACAGCTTTTTCTCAATATTTATTTGCTATAATATTCAAAACTATTTGTTAAGAAAATCTTTAACTTTTTCACGGCCGCGGGGACTTTCATACCCTTGAATTAATTGAAGACAAGGACTTCTTTTTTCAATTTATATATTCTCGTATGATTAGCCATTTATAGGGCAGAGCTAGTCTTAAATTTTCATTAATTTTGGACCCTATGTCAATGCAATAAAGTTCAAATTATGGTGGCCATATACGGCACAGAGCCCTAATAAAGGGTTAAGTTAATTGTGTTCATGGCTTGAGGATTCATGGCTTAATCTTTCGTAAACGAATCTCGGAATCGAAAAATGATTATTATGCAACTACAATATTTTTAAACAACCTCTTGATTTTGTTTTTTTGAAGAAAAATTATCCCTAAATTCGATGTCGGGGAGTTATCCCTAAATATTTTAGTATGGCCTATACCTTCCTCAGGGAAGAGACCCGTGCCCCTCGGTGGGGACATAATGGGTTAATGATGATGATGATTTTTACCGTTTTGTCGGCGTGATAAATCTATGCAAAAATTGTTGGATTTCTAATACCAAGGGCCGGTTTCTGAATTGAGAATTTCGCTTAGTAACTACATAACTATATAACTATAGTGCTGTCTCGTCAAATTTCTCAGAAAAGAGCGTGACAGAACGTTACGTTACTCAATTCAGGAACCGTCCCTAAGCGTCTCCAAATTAAGCTGCGGATAGACCCAGCGGCGGTCGGACATTGCGAAACCATAATATAAGGGTTCTTTGTTGACTGCGGAACTCTAAAAAGTGTATTAATATTATTAGCAGTAGGTAAACTCAGTTTTTTACAAAATTTTGTATTTGACAGGATGTCAAATGAGTTAATTTTAGAACGGAATTTTGTATCAAAATACTTTATTGTGACGTCACATTACAGAGCAATATTTTTATGTTTCATCTATTTAAAAATTGTTATAACTAGTAAATGATTAAAAGAAATACATTTTCCGAATCATTTTGTAATTTTTGTTTTAATCGAGCATCTCAAATAATTTATTGTTGATAGTGTCAAATACCGTATTACAGCGAATAACTAAGCGGAATAATTTTTTTAACTTGAAAGGTCTTATCATGCGTGAATATTGTTGGAGAACAATTTTACCCGGCACATTTCTGGTCCTATGAAATAAAAGTCTTTATGATGGTCTTATAGTCCTGAAAGAGTTAAAAATAGCTCCTGTTGGCGCAGCTTTTCTGTATTGTAAGCGTAAGAATAATAATACAAATAACGACCGAAAAACCTCTGTGGAGTTTCTTGCACCGCTTCTTCTCCACGATAGTTATAACATTCGCAGCCGAAGCGGTGGCGTTCATTGGTAAAGGGTCCCTTTATGAATGTACTGTGCTACTAAAATTCATTTTGTGTAACGCGGTTTAAATGGTCAATATATTAATCTAACTTCAAGATTGCAGTGTTTTATTTTGATTCCAAACCGTCTCTGTAACTCATATTGTAAGTATACAGTCGATAGCACATCAAGCTTTACATTTTAGTTCCGAAGTCGTAGGTGAGTGTGTTGCCCACCATTTGCAATAATGTTCGCAAAATTTTTGATTACCTCCTTGGTCTAGTCTAGCCGTTAAGGCGCTTAGCTACCAAGACAGAGGTCGTGGGTTCAATTCCCACTGGGTGCCGCCTTGCGTTTGTACGAATGACCTCATTCTGGCCCTCTGGGTCACTAGTTCTACCAAGGAGTACACCTGGTAGTACTAATCACCCGATTGTGTATCACTAGTACTACTGGTAGGGAATACGACCATTGACTTACGCTGGTAGAACACTACCGACCCCAACACTTGCAAAATTTGAGCCAATTGGGCTTATTGAAAATAAAACAATATGAAATTGTACATTTTAAGAATGCAGTTTAAGAGTTACTCATTATTTTGTTTAATTTAAAAAAAAGTCTACAATTTTATATTGTTTTATTTTCAATACCCCCCACTTACCTCAAATTTTGCAAGTGTTAGTAGTTCTACCAGCGTAAGTCAACGGTCGTTTTCCCTACCAGTAGTACTAGTGATACACGATCGGGTGATTAGTACTAACTACTCCTTGGTAGAACTAGTGACCCAGAGGGCATTCTGGGTGTATTTCCATGTTGGAATGTCCTTGTCTGTTTACTATAGCACAGGGTATCCTAGTTAGTGATTGTGTACTGTGGAAGTTATGGAAGTTAATTAGTAGTCTGGGAAGGTCTTTCCTTCGTAAAATCGACTACAACGTTCCTTCCACTTGAAACCACTGAGTTGACACCAGTGATGTCGTACGGAGACACTATTCCGTTTCACACCGATTTCGATTCCCTTAAAACGCTTCTCAGAGGCAGTTTAAATAATCTATGTCTTTCCCTTTGCCCCAGACTATTTAAAGGAATCGTGTTGTTATAAAATACAGTGTGTAGCGTTAACAGTGGTCCAAGCTTAAGGGGGTGATACACCATACAATTACCCGTCACATACCCTAATTTTAAATAAATTTACCCACAGGTATGGCCAAAAATTTTTTTTTTAAATAAAATAAAAAATAATAAACTCACGCCCGATATCCCCGAAGGGGTAGGCAGAGGCACCAGTCACTGGAACTGGGCCCACGTTTTGCCGAGTTTATTAGGTCCCAAACGTGACAAGTGGCAAGCCTGTCGCCGTTATCCGGGCACAATTTATCAGCGAATGGTGTTGCTGTACAAATTACTAAAAAATTCCTTTTTTTTCACTTATGTAGCTGTAATTTCAACAAATGATTGTCTTTTTCGGATCTGTTTTTTGTTTTCTACACCTCAATACATGTGCTAATGCATACATGCCACAATTTGAATGTATGTTTTCAGATAAGAAAATAAATTACAATTTATTCTAATAAAACTTCTTTATTAATAAAATAATGGAAATTAAAATGCTCCTGACTTAAAAAAGTGTACTACACTGATAGTGCCCATTATTTGAAAAAATTGTCCATTAAAAGCAGTTTTCAAAATGGTAAGACAATCATATGTTATATCACTTAACAACGACTTACATGGAATTAAAAAATTTTGGAATTGAAAGTAAAAAACGGCAAAATAAGCAAATTTTTATTTTTTATTTTTTTACTAATTCGCTATTGTACGCATTCAAAGCATCAACCAAAGGGATTTTCCATTTATTATATGAATCACTTTGATAGAAGGTCAGTGTCCAGTCCACCTACGCTTCAGTGAGGTAGCAGGTAGCGATATAAACAATTCTGGTCTATAGCAAAAGGCGCAGGAACGAAGCCAGCGGACAGCCGAGTGCCGGTTTCCGTACATGCGAGGGTCTACGGCAATTACAATCACGTTATATTCATTGATTGAACAGGCCGCTTCCTAATCAACTTGGTGCGCTTAGGAAACGGGCGAAGGTTGTCGGGCTTACGCCGACCTAGTTCTATGAGAATAGGGTCCTGGGGCTCCATTGTGCATGTAACAAGCCACGTACCTTCACCATTCTTCCGAACTGAACCCGTCGTACACATATTTTGATACTTTAGAAGCGTTAAAATTGAAAAACAAATAGTGGATAGTTACGGCATAGGAGAACTGCCATTCTATCACGTTCTAACTGTTCACTCTATCGGGTTAACCATTTTGACGACACTAAAGTGTCAAAATATGTATGTATTTGACACTTCGGATTAAACCATTCAGTGAAGGACTTACCTAGGAGCGTCCCTGGTAGTTCAGAGGCCAAAATGCATACTAACTGCAACAAGGAGCTGCCTTGCAAAGCACGGAACCGCTCGGAAAAATGCCACTAGCGTTAATGATAGACGGTGGGGTGGGTGCATGGATGATTACCATCCATGCACTGAACGCACCGTATGTTGCTTAACCTTAATGGTCGTCTAAAATCACTCAGGTAATTTAGGAGCCTATCTGCTCCTAAATTAATTACGTGCACCAAATCCTTAACAATTTTATTTCAAGAGTTAGGTAACTATCAAATTCCATAAAAATGGCTATCACAAAGATTACGGTTCTGGCTAGATTGCCTCCGGTCCGTAATCAAAATGCCATGATTTAGTGGCAACTGTAATTAAAAGCTAATAAACCTTTTTTGGATTGATATTTACAGATATTTGGTTATACCTACCATTGATTCAATGTACCTACCTACCCAGAACAACGGTTTTTCACTTAATTGTAATGCCTAATGAGAATGAATGAACTAAGCGTTTCTACTTTCTACGCATGTAAATTGAGGGCGGGCGGCGACGTAACATTGGCTCTTGGGCGGACGGCAGTCGTCTGGCACTGTACACGGTAGTAGGGCGGCGCACAGTAACTGCGCAGAATAAACAACAGTTCACCTTTAGCCAGTGTCAACTAGTGCCAGTGAATTTCCTCATAGTCTCAGAATCGCCCAGCTATGGGCACGGAAGACCCAAACTCGCTTCATTCCGTGGACTTCGAAGTTTTCGGACAAGTTCAAGGTAGGTATTGTTCTGAGTCTGACGATAGGCGAGTTGGACAACTGAGAATCTAACTGTCGAGGAGTTTGCACTAAAGCCAACGTTACCCAGGAATGCAAGACTCAAGCCGTATAGATAGATAGAATATTTTTTATTACTCATAAATAACATAACGTATACACGTATACTAACTAATTACTATCTATTAGTCTAGTAATTACCTAATAATTAATCATGATGCATACAGTTATATTCCAACTGCTGGTCAAAGTGGAGTTTTTTTCTCCACTAGAAATCCGGCCGGCATCGCCAAACATAGTACATTGACATTCAGCTAACGAATGTAAATTCTTTACATTGAAATAAATTATTTTGATTTGATGTGCTCTGTCGGTTTGTAGCCCTGTCGATCGTTACAGCTGATCTGAAGTAATCAGTGTCGATATAATTAGAACAGTTGCATGCGCCCGCGCATTTGGGTCGATGTCAGCGACAAGACAACAATCGCTAAGGCGCGGGTCACACTGCCATTACAGATGGTACGTAGCGAGTGGGACGAGGTAAGGGCGGAGATGCGGCGTCATTTAGGTAAATATTCATAATTACATAATGTATTTACTGAAGTAATGGACATGAAAACATGGTAGAAGAAACAGTAGCGGTCAGGGGAACAGTCTCACACATCGAAAAAAGGTTTGACGTGACCCGCTCTCATTTTCCATCCAACGACCTTTTTAATTTCAATTTTCAACGAGCTATTACAAAAGTTTGCTGTAGTTATTTACAAAAGAGTTTGGTGTAGGTACTTAATCATTTACAAAATAGTTTGGTGTAGTTATTTACAAAATAGTTTGGTGTAGTTGGTTACAAAAGAGTTTGGTGTAGTTATTTACAAAATAGTTTGGTGTAGTTGCTTACAAAAGAGTTTGGTGTAGTTATTTACAAAATAGTTTGGTGTAGTTGCTTACAAAAGAGTTTGGTGTAGTTATTTACAAAATAGTTTGGTGTAGTTGCTTACAAAAGAGTTTGGTGTAGTTATTTACAAAATAGTTTGGTGTAGTTGCTTACAAAAGAGTTTGGTGTAGTTATTTACAAAATAGTTTGGTGTAGTTGCTTACAAAAGAGTTTTGCAACTTAGTAACTTAGTTGCCTCGCCGACCAAATATTCGTAGCATCTTCACCCTTCCCTGCACGTGTGGCACGCGCCAATAAATAACTGCCCTTATTTATTATAAAGAAGGCCCTAGTTTGGGTCTGTGGCGTAACGGTTAGCGCATCTGCTTACCATGCGAGAGGTCCCGGGTTCGATCACCGGCTGGGGTGAAAAAAAAAACCTCCAGGTCTTGGATGTTTACATACATGTTTGTGACGTCGCTGTTTCTGGTTCCCACGACACAGGGTGTGGGTCCAGAAGCAATGTATGTGCCTGTATGTAAATGTTTATGTTTATTTCCATGTTTGCTATGTCATTTCCTGCGTTTATTATTGCATAGCGTAGGGTAGGTATCCTAGTTTGGGATAAAGTCAGTGATTGTTTTGTGTGAAATGAAAGTTATTATTATTGTACACAACACACTACACACTCAGAGTTCCTCACAAGGTTTTCCTTTCCAGTTAGCGAAGTAGGTAAGTAACATAGAAAACCAAGTCTTTGCTTAAGGCCGTGATTCGAACCCACTGCCTTTAGAATTAGAGGCTGGCGTTCTAACGCTCTGCTATCAGCGTCCTCTTTTCTTTATAAAACCATATTATTAGGTACCTCGCTCGTAGCCCCGGCTGCCGGAGTGATCTTAAACGACCATTAAGGTTAAGCAACATACGGCGCGTTCAGTGCATGGATGGGTCACCGTCTACGATTAACGCTAGTGGAATTTTTCCGCGCGGTTCCGTGTTTCGGAAGGCACGTTAAGCAGTTGGTGCCGGCTACCGTCGATAGATGGCAGTCATTAAGCCAAGTCAGAGGCTACGGCCTCGCGGCTTGAAAACTTCTGACAGTAAGACCATCCACCAGTCTTACAAGCCTCCACCAATCCGGACTAGGCCTTCGTGGTGGAGTATGGCCTGCACCTTCATCAGGGAAGAGACCCGTGCCCCTCGGTGTGGACATAATGGATTGATGATGATTTGCTATTTAAATGCATGAAAACGTTTCAGGTTGCTACTTCACCAAGTATTGCCGGGACATAGCAGACCAGCTGGGTTTGGGCGGATGGGTCAAGAATTCCAAGAAGGGCACCATCGTCGGCAAACTGCAGGGCCGCAAGACAGAGCTTAACAAAATGTAAGTAACCTATTTGGGCCTCGAGTCACTTACGTACCTCCAGTGTCTCGAACGCTAACAGTCTGATACCGTGTAGGTGTCAATATGTTCAGAATTTTATGCGGGAGGCTGCGATCAAGATATAGTAGTACTAACAACAAATACTTCGTAGTCTAATTTGGGATATTGCCAAAATCGTGAGTGATCGTTCATCAAGTTATCACATCAGATCAATGTGTCGCCATATTAATATTTTTATTTTTAGAAGTTTCCAATTTGTTAATAAGCGAGGACACGCCGTTAATACTTGCATTTTGTACCTATGAATTTTGGGAGCTCGGATCAGCCCTAACAGAGTTTAAAAGATATTTTGTTTCGAACTCTGGGAAAACTCTGGGTTAGAAACGAAAAGTTATGATAGTAGATTTTTAGCGATGATAATATGTACTATAATTCACGTTGCTCACATACGTATGTGAGGTACATACCCAACGGGATTATGCTTATTTTTGCTACCACACGCGAAAAGTGTACCAGAGGCGAAGTTTGTCTCGTAAGTCAATACACAGTTTTATCGCGATAAACTAACAATTTTTTCTTATCATTATGGAGGTTATTACATCGTTAAACCACAGTATTACACTCTAATACCGTAAACAAATAATAGTCACGCGAAAAGAAAGTGAAACTAAAGTAATTAAATTATTTACCTTCGTGTCAAGTAGTTTGAATACCTATTAAAATATATTACCGTTATACAAGGAGTAATAAAGTAACCATGTTTATTTAATAAAAAAAAGTTGTTCCATATTAAAGCTGCATCAAAATATCTGCTGCATTAAAAGGTATGGACAAGCTCATATTTTTCTCGCGATTTAGAAGTTTTCCCTATTGTAAAAGTTGTACGGGTGACGACGTGTAGAATCTCCCAAATTTTAGCATGTGAATTTCATGGGGATTTTGTTACACTCTGTACACTATATAATTTTGCAGTTCATTCGCAAATAACTAGGTATATGGAAGGCTCTCGGGTGGTACAGACAGAGCACCTGATAAGGAAGAGCGATACGAATACTAGTAGAATGATAATAATTGTAAAGTCAACTTAATCTTGAAAGTGCCTATCTAAGTAGTTAGAATCCCTATTAAAATATATTACCGTTATACAAGGAGTAATAAAGTAACCATGTTTATTTAATAAAAAAAAAGTTGTTCCATATTAAAGCTGCATCAAAATATCTGCTGCATGAAAAGGTATGGACAAGCTCATATTTTTCTCGCGATTTAGAAGTTTTCCCTATTGTAAAAGTTGTTCGGGTGACGACGTGTAGAATCTCCCAAATTTTAGCATCTGAATTTCATGGGGATTTTGTTACACTCTGTACACTATATAATTTTGCAGTTCATTCGCAAATAACTGGGTATATGGAAGGCTCTCGGGTGGTAAACAGACGCACCTGATAAGGAAGAACGATACGAATACTAGTAGAATGATAATAATTGTAAAGTCAACTTAATCTTGGAAGTGCCTATCTAAGTAGTTAGAATCCCTATTAAAATATATTACCGTTATACAAGGAGTAATAAAGTAACCATGTTTATTTAATAAAAAAAAAGTTGTTCCATATTAAAGCTGCATCAAAATATCTGCTGCATTAAAAGGTATGGACAAGCTCATATTTTTCTCGCGATTTAGAAGTTTTCCCTATTGTAAAAGTTGTACGGGTGACGACGTGTAGAATCTCCCAAATTTTAGCATGTGAATTTCATGGGGATTTTGTTACACTCTGTACACTATATAATTTTGCAGTTCATTCGCAAATAACTAGGTATATGGAAGGCTCTCGGGTGGTACAGACAGAGCACCTGATAAGGAAGAACGATACAAATACTAGTAGAATGATAATAATTGTAAAGTCAACTTAATCTTGAAAGTGCCTATCTAGTTTATTTATTTTTGAAGAGTAATCATTTATCTAATATTAATTTTGTCTTCTCTACGTAGTAGACTCGCTAGTTCTCAACATCAGATGGTCCTACGGTTTTTACCAAAACCTCAGAATAAGAACCAAGCTATTCGGAGACCAAATCTTAGTGTTATTTTACTTTGCTGATGATGCTTCCTGATTCGATAATGCAGTGAAACTCTATCCCATCAAAAACATAAATGTGAATGAGAGCCAAGTTCAATATTAAGAACAGACGTCGTTATCGACTTCGCCGACAAAAGAATTGAGATTTATATGGGTGCTGCCAAGTGCTCTGTACAAAATCAGGAAATTTTAGTTACAAGATCGCTAGAGATGTAAATGGTAATTCAAGCTCAAGATTTGACTGCTAGTTTTCAGAAGTCAGAAGTCAGAAAAGTCACATAGGTATGATGTCAAACTAACAGCATAAATAGAAGACCAAACAACATAAGTACAATACAAACAAAAAGAACACTAACCTCCGTATGACTTAACGAAGTAGAGTTCATTACTACAACTAGCCAAGTCAAATCTTAAGCTTGAATAACAATTTACATCTCTAGCGATGTTGTAACTAAAATTTCATGATTTTTCTACAGAGAACTTGGCAGCACTCATAGAGATCTCAATTCTTTTGTCGGCGAAGTCGATAACGACGTCTGTTCTTAATATCGAACTTGGCTCTAGGTCATCTAGAAGTGGGGTAGGTTTTTGATCTATCCGTGTGGAGTTTCTGGTCTTCCATTGGACGCGTCCCCCGGGTGGCGGACAGGGGAACGCCCTCCAGATATGGGGGGTACCGGCTTCGGCCGGCGCGGACCAAAACCAGAGGGAGGGGGACATCCAGTGGCTTGCTCGAACTTGGCTGGACTCGCTGTCGCGTGTCTAGACCTTCGCATTAGTTAGACACGTCGTCGGTAGCTATTAATGTAGGATCCAGTCGGTCGCAATGTAGCTCCACCCATCATCAGTCATTGGTCATGTCATGGCCATACAGCCAAGCTTCCAAAAACACAAAATAACCGTGTGTCTAGTTAACTTGTAAGGGGGTAGCGCATTTAATTAGCTTGAACCACAATGATCTTAACCTCCTTAGTCCTGACCTTGAAATGGTTTTCAATATATTTATTTCACATTAAAAAAATTACATTACAAACACAATAAAAGTTGTTAGTAGTTTACCCGTTGATAGTTTACCGCTAAAATAATTCTTGATGTTATTGACGAAGCTTCATGTGAATTTTGATTGTGTTTGTAATGTAATTTTTTTGAATGGTTTTCAATTGTTATTTTCATTAATCCTCAAGTTTTTAAGCGTCAATTGTCGCGTCAAGCGTCAAGCGTCAAATTGAAACAACGTATTCAAATTTCAGGATCGATTGGCTCTCGACTACTGGTTCTCCAGGCTGCAAGATCGAGAAGTGCGAATTGACAAACTGGATGCACTTGGCTCGGCTGGACTACACCTCCTTTAGTATACGATTCTAGTTTTGGCTTAGTAATGGCGTAACAGCACACTTAGGTCGGTAGCACACTTTTCTGAACTCAGAAAGTGAATGAAACTGGCCATTCCTGGAAGGCAGGGCTTGAGATTTTGTCTCAAAATCGGCACATGCCTTTCAGGAATAGTCAGTTTCATAGAGCTAGCGCAACCAAGGGAAAAAAAACTTTTGTCGCAAATCGTATTTGCAAAGTATCAATATAATTTACGAACTGAAAAGAACTAATAATGTTGGTACAATCTTTGAATGATTTTTAGGATTCAAGACAGAGGAACTAGGATTACGGAGCAGGGACTAGATAGAATTTATGGCAAAAAAAAAAAAATGTTTGGCGTTAGTGCTATCTGATTTTAGACTTTTTACTTTAGGTTCACGACCATTGGTACTAAAATCATTATTAACATGATTGCGAGATTGTAGAGACACTTCTTGCAAAAGTTATCTAAAATATTATTATACTAGACGAAAACCCGGCTTCGCTCGGGTAAAATGTAGACGCAAAATAATATTCCACTATGTTTTTTTATATGGTGACGCCTCTGTATTTATCAACCACCAGTAGATATAAATCTCTTAATACATTCAGATACATAAGCTCACACCTGTATCCCAGAGGGGTAGGCAGAGACCACGGACTGTCACCTGCCACTATCCTGACAAATCACTTTCGCTTCATCGACATCCATTAGTCGTTGCATGTACCCACATCGGTTTCGGGTACTTTTAATCTTGCCCTTTGCTAATACATCCCCTATTTGGTCGAAGTATGTCCAACTGGGGCGTCCCTTACCGGCCCTTCCACTCACATTCGCTCGATATATTTGCTTTGTCAGTCTTTCTTCGTTCATCCTCGCCACATCTCCAAACCAACGCAACATTCCTTTTTTCAATTCTAGTCACTCACTACATCCTCTTTCTCTACATCCTCGGTCTCTGATCACACTATTGCGTATTCTGTCATTCAAAGTAACACCACACATATTTCTTAAGGATCTCATTTGTACTGCACTAATCCTACTTTCATGATTCTTCTGCCATACCCAAATCTCGCTACCATGCTTACATCAGCATTGGAACCAGCACACTATTACGGATAGCCAATCTTGCTCTTTTGGACATGTTCTGGCTACTCACGAAGGAATGCAAGGCGAAAATCGGATACTTATCATAACTTTGTCATGGGTACCTCATCACAAATTACTAACTAAATGAGCTTCCTTCATAAACTTAACAGCTAGTGAATCTAATGACGTATTCAATGAGACGTAGAATCCACTTGACTAATCAACTAAAAACAGCTCCCTCCCTTTGGCTTTACAGCTTTTAGTTTTGTATTGACCACATGTTTTTCTTCATCATTTTAATTTTTGGTATTTTTCTTATCTAGTTGCTTTTTCATTTCAATAAGTTTATTGGTACCTAACTAAGCAAAACAATAAAGATCAATTTATGACTTTGATTTCCTTTTTCAATTATATTTCAGACCCTTCCAAAACTCAATGTCAATTATTTATTGTCTTCCCGCCAATGAAAAACACCACAGATTACTTACTACACCTTCTCAGTTGGCACAGATTATAATAACCTTCTTGGATGCCACGGTATTCCACACACCATGGAGTTAACAAATTAGATCAGAGGGCCGGTTTAGATTATCTTAGTGTTTAGGAGAGTGCTTTACTTTACACTCTGTTGCAACATTATGCTGAATCGGGCCCATTTTGGGGGCTCAACCTTTAATGTACATATTTTATTATTATTTTCATGTTGTACAGTTTATTTATTTTTACGCTTTTTATGCTTTCTGTGTTATTTTTTTTTATTATTGTACGCACTCTGTGTGTGTGTTTTTTTGTTTTGTTTTGAGTATCATTTTGAGAATAAATTTTCTTTTTTTCTTTATTTCTTTCTTAATTTCTTTCTTTCTTAAGGAGAGTGCTTTTGTAGAAACGTGTAAGCGCCACTTGCTTTAGTACGTTTAACGGTATAGTGCGGTTCTAGTTGCCTTTCAATTAGAATCAAAATAGAATTGGTTTCTATTGTTCTATCCAGTAACACGTGAGCGCGTTACTATCCTCGTTACTTATCTGTGTATAAACTAAAAATTTAGTGAGAACTTTAGGAGAGTGCGCAAGTGACCCGTGACGGGTGCGTGTTGTTTTCAATAACTCGAATTATCAAAGTTACTTATGTGTTCCATTAAAACTCATAGTATTTTGAGTAGGATAGCGCATATTTCGCGACGTCGACGAAGTGACAGTCTACTGGAAGAAATATCCTCGTGAGGCCCAATGTCCTCAAGTGATCACAAAATCAATTGTTCTTTTCAAGGTCGGGCCTCACGAGGATATAAACGTTCACTCGAACGTCTATATTCTATTTACTGAAGCGAACGACTAAAGGTAAACAAAGACACAGCATCTCTCAAACTTACATCTCACTCAAAATAGCTCATGCACGCAGCTTTGCTTGCATCGTTGTACTATTATGTATTCTGTGGCATCGTATACATCGGTTTGGCAGTATCAGCGTTGGGTCTGGCTCGCTCGCCCATATTTTCCGTTTCGTAATAACAAACACAAAAGTATAAAACAACTGGACGGTGGACCAAAAAACTTTACCAATACCTTATTTACAATGATGAACAGACTAAAGATAAGTTACCTATTTTATTTTCTTTAGTCGCACTCCCATCAACAACAACAACGTCAATCTTACTTTTTTTAGTCTTTAATTAAAAAAGAGGTTCGTAGTCAGCTCTCCATACTTCTTCCTACACTTCGCGTAGCCCATTAGCATAAAATAGTCGATCATAATCGGCCTTTAAACAAAAGTCCGTCATCTTTCCTAGTTGCGAACATATTTGGCAGCAGTAGGATCGCTTTTATTTGAGGACCACTGAAATTTTAGGAATTTTTTTTGGGGCATAGATCTCTTAAGCAAATGGTATTTTCATGATAAAATAAAATATTAGTTAAATAAACTGCAAGTGGGGGATAAATCAGGTAATAACAGTGTTATTGTGTTAATTGCTTAATGGTATTTATTAGGCATATCGTTCTGTATAACTTTGCTAAATATTATGCAGTGTTATAAATGTGGCATATTGAAAAACCAAATTTTTGACATGTTGACACTTAGTCGTTCGCTTCAAAAAATAGACTGTAGTAATGTACTACTGCACTTGCCTCTCTAATTGTATTATAGCACTCTCCTACACAAAAATAATGTATACCGGCCATAACAGTTCACAATGAAAACTTGTGACACTAACACAACAATGATGACATTGACATGTTTACTTAGCAACGCCATTGTTGAATTTAATAATTTTTATATTGATGCTGCTCGATAATACGAATTTTCCGCCCATATGTTGTCGACTCAGATCAACTATTTTTTTACGCTCTTTCATTTGGTGTGCATATCGTTCGAGTCTACCGTAGACCCGAACGAAATTATTAATATAGATAGAGATAGATGATTTCTCTCTTTGGTTATGCTCACAGAACAAAAAAAAAAAGAGTAGAAATCGTAAGTGGGCGGTGCCCGCGTGCCTCAAATTAGCAATGTATTGCCTAAGCGTAGTCTATGACAGTTTTTCTTACCTCAGTTGCCGTGAGCTTCTAGTAAAGAAAACAATTGTGAAAACTCTACTAAAATGCCTTATTGTGCTGTGTTAGAGTGCAAAAATAAAAGTTGGGGACCAAAATGTACCGATCATGCCGTAACATTCCATCGGTAAGTAGTATTTCCATTGTATTTAATTTAATAGAAATTAAATTTGCAATGACATGAACAAGGAAAGCAATCCGAAAGCGAGAAAGTAAAACCACCTTTATTTACTGGAATATAATGTTCAATTTTCGTCGAAGTCTGTGTACTTTTTCTAGAAATTTCTGTCAACATTTGAATGCTACTCAAATGCTACTCAATTCAGATGGGACACAACATTATAAAAATCTATCGATAATATTTTGTCTATGACTTAGCAGTAATAAATAATTATCGGTACTTTAGGTAGAGTACCTGCGTCTTATTAAGAACTTTGGGAAAATAATTGTCGTTATTTTATTTTAATTGAAGACCACTGTGGCGCAGTGGTTAGTGCATCTGACTACCATGCGAGAGATCCCGGGTTCGAATCCCGGCTGGGGACAAAAAACAATCGCAGGTCTTGTATGTTTACATGTTTGTGACGTCGTTGTTTCTGGTGCCCACGACACAGGGTATCCCAGGGTGGGGCCAGGGGCAATGTATGTGCCTGTATGTAAGTGTTTATTATCATCTTTTATTATTATTATTATTATTATTATTTAACACATTTTTAGTTGCAATTATTTTTGATACTGCGCAAAATTTATTGATCATGTTCCTTGACGCTGTTTAGTTCCTTTGCGAGAATGTGGTCCTGACTGCAGTATCATGTCATTTTTGTAAATTTTAATCCGGATCAACTTACCCATCCCATTTTGAGACGAGCAACCGAACGACGCAAGCTCCGTCTCTGCTCACCACCCACTCACTGCTCTGCGTATCGGGGCGAAACCTAGTCGGACTCGTCCGATAAAACAACACCAGTAAGTAGATCCGGACTAAATGTTTACAATGTGTTGTGCCGAAAGTTTTAGTTCAATAAACATGTCATTTTTATTAGTATAGATTGGCGTATTGTCATCAAAACAAAACCAGCATGCATAATTTCAAAGTTAGATGATTTTATGTGCTCGTGTAGTAAAATCATCTGGGGGGTCTAGATAATTTAATCAACGCTTACTCCATAAATCTATGGGGAAGTCTCGTGACTTTCGTTGGCAAATGTCATCTCCATAATATAAGTGAAGCACAAGCGTTGATGGATAACGACATTTTAAATAAAAAAATAAACAAACTATACATACGATAAGTTTGCTGGGCCTCGTTTCAAAAGTGACTATGGTTAGTTTCATATGAGAATTCCATATACGTTGCGTAGCCGATCATCCAGAAGGTAGGTTAATATACTAACAGGCTGCGTAATTTACATCGAATTTATTGTAATTAAATTAAATATCAACTGTCGCTTTACGAAACAATTCTATAATTGGTCGATAGGCCATCCATAGCTGAGAAGCACCATTGCACATACTTGTTTTTTAATTTTCGACTTTATGGCATAAAACTTAAAGCTTCTCGACGATCACACGCGGCGGTAGTTCCATCTAATGTAGAGTAGCGGTACTATAAAGCAAAGATCGTATGTCAAACTTAATTTCATCATTATCATTTGATTTTGATCGTTGTTTATATCACCAAAAGGTTCATATGTTACTTGGAACTTTTATGATGTAGACCTTTTCGGCATTGCCTTTATTTACCAATGGCAGCTTGGCATTCATAGTGTGGGTTTTGGCTTATGTGTGAGTTTGGTCACACTAGTTTTCCTGCTAATATGCTGCTGACATGACCATGTCACTCCTTCTACTCTTTTTTTCTGTTCTGTGGCAATCGAGGCTACGTAAAAAAAAAGAATATTCCTTATTGCACACAAGAAGCAAGAGACAAATAAAAGTTACAGTTAAAAAAAATATATACAATAGGCTTTCTTATTCTCTATAAATTGTACACGATAAGTTTGCTCGGCTTCGTTTCATAAAGCGACTATGGTTAGATTATGAGAATTCCATTATAGGTACATTGCGTAGCCAATCATCAAGAAGGACAGTTAATATGGTAGCCGGCTGCGTAATTTACATCGAACTGTGGTACAGTTTGGCAGAAGGGAATACATTATGTTACTTTGTCAATGTAGATACTAAAAAAAAAAATGATTAAGAAACATTGTCATAACAAATTAATTTTCAACTGTCGCTTTATGAAACAGTTCTATAATATGTCGATATGGCAATATGTCCCATCCTTAGCCTGAGTAGCAACATAGCAGATAGTTATTTTTCAATATTCGACTTTATGGCATAAAACTTAAAGCTTCTCGACGATCACACGCGGCGGTAGTTCCATATGTTCCAGATGTAGAATAGCGGTACTACAAAGCAAAGATCGTATGTCAAACTTAATTTCATAATTATCATTTGATTTTGATCATTGTTTATATTATTGAAAAGGTTCAATTTTACTTGGAACTTTTGTGATGTAGACCTTTTCAGAATTGCCTTTATTTGCCAATGGCAGCTTGGCATTCACAGTGTGCTTTTGATTTGTGTGTGTGAGTTTGGTCACACTGGTTTTCCTACTGATAGGTCATGCCACTATTTCTACTCTTTTTTTTGTTCTGTGGTTATGCTAGTGTTAGGTATATACTATACCTATATGGACCCAAACATATTTAATAAAGGACTTTTTACAGGTTGGTCATACTGAAACGGTACACCCTGGTCTTTACCTACCCCTTAACTGTTACAGACGTGACTACGTGAGTTTATGTATGGTTGTAAGTTTGCCACACGCTGCATGCGTTAAGGCTTCGTGGAGCATGCCGCTCGCACTATTTGACATTGTTGGCCACTGTGATATAATGAGTTTACTTTTGATGAAAGTGTTCTGAGGGTTTGATGAACAATTAAATTGCTGATATTCGAGCCTTGTTTCAGTTATCCCGTAACTGCTTAGTTTGAGAAAAATTGATTTAATTCCTAAATTATAAATTCTTGCAACTACTTTTCTTAATTAAAAACTACGTGCAGGAAAACAAAATATACTTAAAATGTTTGTAATTTAATTATTATGCGGCAAACTTTCAGACCAAATTTATGAAAAGCTTACTGATTTTATTAGAATCACTAAAGAAATCAAATTGTGCGTGAGACAGCATGCTCCACGTAAGAGAAACTGTAAGGGTCTGTAAAAAACGAATCATTCACTGATGATAGCACACGGCTCATGACTCTTGTGTATGTGCCACAAGACTGAATATCGATTTTGAGGTTCAGTCTCTTTCTGAATTCAGACGGCATTCCGATGTGTGGGGCCGGCTTTGTTCAACTCTGGATGAAATGCAGCTTGTTTTGTTGGAATTTACAGAAGTGATGAGTGTATAAAGTGCTTCATCATCCTCATCAACCCATTATGCATTATTATATATTATGTACATTATGCACGGGTCTCTTCCCTGAGGAAGTTATAGGCCATACTCCACCACGGGGGCCAAGTCCGTATTGGTGGAGGCTTGTGAGACTAGTGGCTGATCTTACTGTCAGAAAGTGCTTATAAAATATAAATATGAATATTTAATCTTAATAACCCGTGGTGGAGTATGGCTTACACCTTCCTCAGGGAAGAGACCCGTGCCCCTCGTTGGGGACATAATGGGTTGATAATGATGAACCTTAACCTTAACTTCGGCTCCGGATTAAATCGATGTTATTTGTTTGAATATAGCCTCTTGGCATTCCTTAAAATAAACACCTAGTTATATTCCAAATGCTATCAATTGGTGAAAGTGATTCTAATTTACTGGATTAGATAATAGTACCTCATTAATACTTTTCTGCACTTCCGTCCATAGAACGTCAACATTAATCTCTCAGTTACAATAACATAACATTTAAACATCAGAAATGTTTAAATGTTATGTTATTTATCTGTTTACATAAATAACATAACATTTAAACATTTACATACAGGCACATACAGATAAATTCAAGACTTATTTCAATAAGAGTCTCCTTTCAACTTTCAAAAGGCAGAAGGAATTCAGAAAATTTTCTCCCACAAACATGGTCAAGGTTTATTATTTTATTAAGTTTATAAAATGAAGCTAATAATTGTGGGGTCGAAATAAAAAATGTGTTGTTATCTACTTATCAAAATGGTAAGATTTTTATTTTTACTTTTCTCCATCACATCATCATAACATCCAGCATTTCACCCTGAGCTAAAGGTTCTAATTCTTATTTTGTTAATTTTGTACGTTCCTACCTATGTGTGATGATAAAATAATACATTTTGAGAGAAATTAAATATGTTGCGCTTTGATTTAACATCTTCACCCTACTTACCTTCCTATTAGATATAAAGAACGATTTGTGAGATGAACGTCGCTTTCGCGATTCGTCACATGAGACAAAGACCACCTTAGCGAGAAGCCTCAAGAGATATAGGTGACTTTCGTTATTCGTCACATCACGTTGTCGCATACTGCATTGGCCACAATATGAAATTGACACATTCGTATTAACCCACATTCTTCTTCTAGGGACGAGTGTACAATTACTGCCAACATACGTCTTCGAGGTAGATACTTCATAAAATTGGTGCGGATTGACGAATTCATGGTAAGGGAGTTTTATTCCTAACTGTACTACACTAAACTAAGAATGTGGGTTAATACGAATGTGTCAATTTCATATCGTGACCAATGTGACTACATGATATGTGACGAATAACGAAAGTCACCTATATCAGAGTGCGTATACTGAGTTTTGTCGTTCACTTTCGATAGCGAGAGCGTTTGCGTTTTGCATAGGAGTGACAAAGCGCGCCATCTATTTGTCTCTTTGTTACTCCTATGCAAATCGCAAACGCTCTCACTATCGAGAGTGAATAAAAAAACTCAGTATAAGCACTCTGTTGTGACTTCTCGGTAGGGTGGTCTAGGTATGTCTCATGTGACGAATCGCGAAAGTGACGCTCATTTCACAAATCGATAGAACAATTTACACAACCAGGAGAAATAGTTATAAAAGGTTTCTTAACTGACGTATTTACTGACGCATTGCAGTTTGGAAGCCTTTGCAAAAACTACGATACTTTCAGAGAAGAGGCTTTCACATAGGTACTTACTAAGATTGTTATTGTTACCAATACAAGGCAAACAAGCTGACCATTTGTATTTTCCTGTACCTACTTGTTAACTGTTTTTGTAAGTAAAAAGTAGAGAAAAATATTTAAGGCTTACCGAAATTAACTGTATTTGCATGTGGATTAATCATTATTAATCTTAAGTTACATTTAAAACAAATGATATTTCATTATAATTTATTGTCAATATAATTATTATATTTAGATAAAATTTTGGTTCACTACTGTAACGCTCAGCCCAGTCCAGTGCCATGTCAAGCCAGCCATAGCCAAGCCAGCCATAGCCAAGCCAGCCATAGCCAAGCCAGAGTAGCCGTGACGTCAGCATACGTCACCGCCGCGCGCCGCGTCGCGCGGGGCCCGCTTGCCCCACCTCGCTCGCACCGGCCGGTTGCGAGGGTGGGAGAAACAACGCCTGCCTATTTAAGCCGTTCCAAATGTTGGATCGGGTCCCTCCTCGGTCTCGAGGGGGGTCGCTCATGATGTAGGTTTAGGGGTCCTTAGGACCAAACCAGCACCAAGGTGGTGTTTAGTGGGTAGGCGCACTCTGCGAGTCCCACATTGGCAGCACGGCCGGGCCCGTGCTGTTATGCATGAGCATTCACCACCTCCCTCCCCCGTGTCCTCCGGAGGGTGCCCTTTATAGGGCTAAAAAAAAAAAAAAATGGATCGGGACTTATTCCTGTTGTAATTATTTAATAGGGCGAAGCTCTGCCCAAATAAATTTCTATTTGATTAACTTTGTCGTTTGAGTCCCTGCCCTTCTTTACACTACCAAATATATAACTATGAATTTCTTGCTTACTAATAAAATGATGAAGAAGCATAAAATTGCCATTTTTAGCAGAAACCTCTGATTACCTTTTGGACGTCTATTTTTTATATGAAATAGTGTTGAAAATGATTGAAGAAAAATATTACTTTAACATACAAAAATAGTTTAACAACAAATACTTAACTCCAGTTTATTAGTTTCTGTCTCAATTTAATACGTGCCTATATATTTACCTACATAATTTAACGCAGACGATAAGAAATGCGTGTGTAACACGAGATAATTTATCATATTGTTATGTTGTCGTAGGCAATATTTGACTCTATATCGGAATCAATAAAAGCAACAAAAACGAAATTGTTTACTTAGACCTAAGATTGATTTAATAGGACAATAACCTCGGGTTTCTTCCTATACATTGTCGTCCTTTATCTTTCTGGAAGGTATTCTAGAGCTTCATTCCGATAACTGATTCATGTCGTGGCTGTATGTGCCTCAATTGAGGGCCGATATCTGAATGATAATTTACTCTAAGTAAATACTTAAGTAGCGTGCTGTCACGCTCTTTTCTGAAGAAATTTGACAAGACAGCACGACAGTTAAGTACTTATTAGCGAAATTATCAATTCAGAAAGAGGCTATTATACTTGAGCCATTACAAACGTGGGAACCAAGATATATAAGTGCGAGCGAGAGTTCTGATATGCCTGATATGCCTCCTAAAAGTGTGAGAGAGAGGTCTGATACAAATGTTAATGACTCAGTTCGCACGTTTGTAATGGCTCAAGTATAGTCCTTTACATGGAATTTATGTAAATGCAATCAATGTCTTGTATGCCTGGGCCGCACTCATCGCGATAACATTCGGGCGATAAACTTCGTCTTCGGCCTACGGCGAATCCTCGCGGCCACACAATGCGCGATGTAAAGTTTATCGCGATGTGCAAGCGATGTCAAATGCAAAAAAACAAAATGGACGCCGCGGTTGCTCTATATTTTATGGCAGCAAATAATGATTTTTTACATTTATATCGTAGTTATTATTTATTTATTCGTAGTTTGCAATAAATTCAAAAATTTTATCATTACTCCAATCCATGTTACGCTTCAGCTTATGCACCTACTCTGTGAAATAACACGTCCGCCACGATTGACAGGTGCACGCTGACTGAAGTGTGGCCGCTCAAGCGAAGTTCATCGCGATAAAACTCTTTGATCTGTGAAAGTTTACCGACAGCTACGCGAAGTCCTGACGAAGCTCCGAAGTATACGCGAATACTTGGCTACACACATCACGATAGCCCGAATCTTCGGGTTATCGCGATGAATGCGGCCCAAGCGTTATGAATCGTTCTTGGCAGTCATATTATTAGCTTTTTCTTGGCTTTTTCACACAGTATTGTACCTATTAACAAGGAGTATTAAAACTACTTGCTATTACTGTCACGGATTGCACGAAAATAAATAAAAAGGTTAAAAAAAATTAAACTTGCTTTTTAAAAACCTAAAAACGAGAAACGGTAAAACATACACTTTTGTAACTTTGTGCATGTTGTATATTAATAAAAAAAATAGCCAAGTGCATATCGGACTACTAAGAAAAAAAACTCCCTTTTTTAAAAAATATTTAATCGACAACGATATGTAGGTAACTAGAACTATAGTTCATTCCAGATAAACTTGTACAAAAGTCCATTGACCTTTCGGTGTCTTGGCCAGGGGGAAATAACCTTAGGCAATCACACTAATATTATACAGGCGAAAGTTTGTGAGTGTGTGAGTGTGTATGTTTGTTACTTCTTCACGTCTAAACGGCTGGAGTGATTTTAATAAAATCTGGTATGGAGTTAGCAGACACTCTGGGTTAACACATAGGCCACGTTTTACTGCGAAAAAATATCTTATTCTCATAAATCATCCCTAAAAATGTGAATAGTTGTTATTTTACAATTTATTTTCCCTAATACACCGCGGGTGACACCGCGAGGCACAGCTAGTATAAAATATAGTCTCAATATAAAAATACCCATGGAGATCTATGCTTTGGAAAATTTGACATAGTTGACTATGTTTTAAAGAATAAAGCCCCTTATTGGATAAAAGTAATAATGAGTCACACGGGTGTAACAAAATCTCCGACATCTCCGAAAACCACATCCTCCTCATCATTTCTGAGATATTGAGGTGAAGTTAGATATTATTTTTGGAGATTTTTGCGTTTTTTGCTAATTCTTATTCGTGCCTTATGGCTACATCAGTGGTCTTGTTATACGCTGTAGATGTAGACATACCACAGAACAAGGTCGCGTGGTGACGTGAGCGCTTCCCAACTTTCTGGTATTGTATTATATAGTCCAGTCATTATATCCAAAACACCGACCCTACCCGTGAATAATCAGTCCTTGGATTTTTTTTCGTAGGTCCCTCGGGGGACTCGCTGGGAGTATAAATTAAAAAAGTAGACTGAATCAGGCTCCTGTGTATATTCGAAAAACGGTTTTTCTTGAATATCTAGGGCATTTTTGATTTCACAGCAAAACAAAAATTGTAGGAAATTTGATTTTCTACAAGTTTAGTCCTTACAATTTTTCTTCTGGGATCGATATTTTGAAAATTAAACCTGAATAAAATATCAATTTTGGGGGAAAAAAAGGGGGGAACCAAAATTGTTCAGAATTTGATTCTCTACAACTTTGTTTCTCTTCATTCATGCCGTAAAAAGTGGAATATAGGAAATAGTGATAATATTTTGAATTTGTCAGGTTTTTCAAGTTTAATTTCCAAAATATCGATCCTAGAAGAAACATTGTAAGACTTGTAGACAATCAAATTTCCTACAATTTTTGTTCTCACGGTTTTACTGTAAAATCAAATATGGCCGAGTTGTTTAAGAAAAACCGTTATTTTTTTTTTTTAAATTTTTTTTCGAATATACGCAGTAGCCTGACTAAGTCTACTTTTTGAATTTACACTCCCAGTGACCCCCCCGAGGGACCTACGAAAAAAATCCAAGAACTGATTATTCACGGGTCAAAATCTATAATGACTGAACTAATATAGTACTTTGTGTTCCCGACTCGAAAGCACAGAATCGCTCGAATGAATGACGCGAGAAAACATTTTTTCTCTAATCTGTGACGCGAGCGAGCGATTGAACGACAAAACGGGGGCCGACAGTTGTGCACCGCTGCATACTTCGTCTGTCTGCAGTCAGTAATGAAATGGAGTAAATATTTTTTTTTCATTTTTGATCAAGTAATTTTAACAAGTCTAAAATACCTTGTTATAATGCTTCAAATAGATTTATTATAAATACAATATTTACAGTATGGGTTAATTGATTGCCAGTCACAAAATCTATATATATAAAAGGAAAAGCTGACTGACTGACTGACTGACTAACTGACTGACTGACTGACTGACTGACTGACTGACTGACTGACTGACTGACTGACTGACTGACTGACTGACTGACTGACTGACTGACTGACTGACTGACTGACTGACTGACTGACTGACTGACTGACTGACTGACTGACATATCAACGCAGGGCCTAAACTATAAGGGTTAGAAACTTGAAATTTTGCACAGGGCTTCCTTTTGTAACGTAGGGGAGCACTAAGAAAGGATTTTTGAACATTCATCCCCTAAGGGGTTAAAATGAGGGTTCAAAGTTAGTATGAAACTTTGCCGTTTTTGAAGTTATTTGAATGAAATTTGGTACGTAGGTTCTTCGTTGAAATTCATGAAACACGTATAAAATATTTTTTCAAAAACCATCCCTTAAGGGGGTAAAAAAGAGGGTGCAAAGTTAGTATGAAACTTTGCCGTTTTTGAAGTCATTCGAATGAGATTCAATATGAAGGTCCTTCATTGAAAGTCACGAAACACATGTAAAATTGTTTTTCAAAAATCATCCCTTAAGGGGTAAGAGGGGGGTGCAAAGTTAGTATGAAACTTTGCCGTTTATATAGTTATTCGAATGAAATTCAGAATGAAGGTCCTTCATTGAAAGTCATGAAAGACGTGTAAAGTAGTTTTTCGAAAATCATCCCTTAAGGGGGTAAGAGGGGGTTGCGAAGTTAGTATGAAAGCTGTTTCGCATGCGCTGCGCTAAAAGTATCTCTATCTTATTTGCAAACACTTTACTCAACTAAAGCCCACGCGGACGTAGTCGCGGGCAACAGCTAGTAAAACATAAAATAAGACATTTTTACCGTGATGAACGACATTTTTATAAAGTTACAGTCATTACTACACTAAAATTAATAAAATGAGAAAATTAATTAAGTTAAGATTGTTTCTACTAACAATCAGAATAGAAAAAAAACAAGATTTTTTTCGTCGAAAATATATTTTTTTAAGTTACTCTCTTTTGGTTTTTACAACAGACTGGGTTCAATGGACTTTTGTGCAAGTTTATCTGGCACGAACTATAACAATAAGTTATATCTACAAGAGGTATATTTACAATAGATTCTATATGATATAGTTGATAACCAAACCAAATGAAGCAGAGGTGGTATGGTTAAATAACCCAGTACGGAAGCGAGCCTTAAATAATAGGTACCTAGCAACTTATTATACAAGATTATGTCGACATTTTCGAAATCATAAAGAGATCATGCTGAGTCTGTCGGTCCATCGGGATTCGGGATTGGGATGCTTGTTGGTTTAAAACTACGAGCGGGAATTAATTTTATTATTCTAATTAAATTGATATTCCTACACTAGCACCGTCGCTGGCTATACAAATACGTACAGCCATAATATGTTATTGGTATGTTTTGTGGTGTATTTTAATAAGATGCTGCAACGCTAATTAGGTGTTATAATAACCAGCAGATACAACAATATATAACATTATTTTATCTAACAACAATAATTATTGAAATGCGATAGAACGCAACCTGACATAATACCTACTAGGTATAGAACAAAATGTTAACCTTGCTGTAAACAGAATTAACGTAAAATGTAACCATAGATAAGGCACATCCATTAATAATTAAGTGAGTAACAAGACATTTACCTCCGGTTTCTCGGGCCGCACCTGCGTCTTTCGTGACAAAGCTTCGCGCCACGGGCGTCACAGTCCCTACATTCCACAGAGTATTGACGCGAAGCTTTGTCACGAAAGACGCAGGTGCGGCCCCAGCATTAATCTACTGTTAACAGAATCTGAAGCTGTCAGTTGTTTTTTTTTTGTATGCACTCTTGTCATCTGATAGCTGTTAGATATATTAACAGACTGTTAGCGTTCCAAAAACCCGTTTCAGAAGCTATTGTCACAAACCTCAAGAATCATGTTATTAAACGATCGCAAATATTACACAATTATTAAAAAGCCCCATGTGAGATGTCTCCCATATTCCTTCGACAAAACAATGTCAAGTTAGAAATAAATTCAACTCGATTCAAGAAGTTATGTATTAGTCGCACTTACATCATCTCAATTACAATGTTGACATGATATTTTAATTCAACCCGCTTCCTTAAAGAGAATAGGAGAAAGAAGTTGTTTATTTATAAAAGGTATTTAGTAAGATTTAGGTGGGCCCCTCCCATTTTGACTCCAATAAATTAATGGAGTCATCTCTCCTAAGAGCAATGATGCTTGTTGAAGATGTTACTGATTACCTATTAACTTTATTTCGGATACACTTACTGACTTTTTTTCGGGCAGAGTCTGTCCCATCATTGATATTGCTAACGCAATTTATCGTTAACCACTAACTTCTTAAGAAAACAACAATACTGTAGCACCTATCACTTATTCATTTAAGTTACTACAACACTTCTAGGTAGCAATCTATATACATTGAGTTTTTTACACTGAGCATCCTAATCAGAAGATACGTTTTGAGTCGTTTTTTTAGGTATCTGATACTTTACTTTAGGTAGGTATAAAGATCCTAAATACACAATAGATCAACGGTAGGTACAGTTAAATTTTAATTTCTGATGATTTTCTCAATACTGACATTTACTTAGAGATTTAGATACATTTACTCGGAGAATTCTTTCCGAGAGAGGTCAAATCTTAGGAGATAACAAAACTACTCAAGTTCTACCAGTTCTAAGCTACTGCTGCCACAAAGTCATCGAAACACAAGCAGCAACTATTACACACTCGCGTCTTTCACCGCGAATATCTGAGACACATCACAACACGACTGAATCACATGAACACTGGTCGCGGATAGGCTAGACCTTTTCTTCAGTTAGAGGTAGTTGTAAGGGGGCGAGTGAGGCATTTTCGGAGTGGCGTGCGGTGGCGGCGGCGGCGGCCAGGGCTCGTCTGTGCCGCCTCTTGGTCCGCTCCTTGTGGAAGAACAACCGCAGGTAGTGGCAGGGGAAGACTACACACTCGCCTGCCGGTTCTTCGGCGTCAATGTAGACGCCACGCACCAGCGCCGAGTTCGAGCAGTTGAGCAGCATCAGCAGCCCCAGGCTGACGACGTGCGAACACCAATTGCTGAGTTGCGGCGTCTCTGAGTTGGACAAAATTGTGGTTGTTTAAACAAGAGATCGAAATTCAAGCCCAATCTTGCTTGCCTGTCGGCTTCCTGTTGGAAGCTCTGACTCAACCACGGCAAAAACAGGTGATTGAACCTCAAGAACAAAGAAGGGATGACATCCAACACAATCGAATTTGTCATAAGACATTAGGAATATCATAAACTCAAACTTTTATTGTAGAGCATGGGCTTGCTTAAGCTGCCCCTTGTTTGTAGCTCGAATTTATTCATGCACAGCCCGAGAGTACTTACTTTATTTATGCTCTAAATCATTGTGCATGTTTATATCGTGCTTGTGCAACCTAATCCAACACACCTTCTTAGTGAAATATACTTTTGTGTGTCTAATCTATCTAATCAGGCCGTAAAAAGAGCCCACTGTTGGGCACAGGCCTCTTCTCTTTCACGCCAACCCATTCGGTCCAGTGCTATAGTCTCGCCCAAGGTTTCCCTGCCGCTTTCACAATGTCGTCGGCCCATCCGGCTGGTGGTCTGCCCACCGAACGATGACCAGTTCTTGGCTACCGCTCAATGGCTGCCTTAGTCCACCGTAACCAAATATCCCGCCCATCTCCATATAATCATGTTTTACATGAAGCTTTCAGCTGTTTTAGTTATAACACCGTCAGTAAAACGAGGTGGTGCCATTTTACATCGCTGTATACAGGGTGGAATTTTGTAATGCCACCTGAATCGGAAGTACTCTTAATACTGTAGATAGAAAATTTTACTCAAAGGAAAAATTCCTTTATTTTTTAAAAGAAAGAAAACTGCATTCATAGATTTTCAAAAATTCGCTTGCCGCACCCGGTAATCGAACCTACTAAAATCTGTGAAAGTTGCACCCTGTACTTTTATTGCAGCGATCATTAGGGTCAATTATAAGGATGAAATCGTTCTAACAAACTTCATAAATTAAATGAAAGGAAAACAATTAAACCTTAAATTGTTTTAATTATTTTCAAAAAATGGTAAACTAACTAATTATTTGCTCGAAATGGGCTCCATTTTCTTGGATTCACAAAGGCGATGGCCAAAAAAAAACCCAGTTACGACAAAAACTTCTTATGTACGTTTTGAATAGGCTTTATATGTACATTAAAAAAATGCCTTTATTTTCTCCTTAAATAATGGGGTACTACCATCATACCTTATATCAATCTAGATACGCGGCATCGTATCAAACTAAGTTCTTTACTACTCATACACATTACGGTGCCGAATCAAGTCCAGACACGTGACTTCTAAAACATATTACTGCTATGTACTATATAATAGCCACGCAATCTCGGAATACTGCTGTAGCTGCATACATGGTCGTCGCACATTGGGCAGTTGCGCCCATATTATGTCAATTGTGTATTATCTTGCCTGGGCCAGACACGAAGGTGACTTGATTCAGCCTGCTGGTTTTTTGGATGAAGTGTGTTTAGACTTAGAGAATGATTAATGTTAATAAAAATAGCAATATTCTGTTTTTGATTTTTATTTTTTATCTTGGGTTGAAATGTTTTATACCTGTATTTATACCTGTATGTCACGTCACGTGAAGCCCATGAAAACGAAGCTTGACTGACTGCAGCTTAATTAAATTCGATCCTCGGCAACCAAAATAGTAACAACAGATTAATACTTTGTCAGGATCGTGTCAAGTAGCAGCCCAACGTCTCTGCTTACCCCTCTCGGATACAGGCGTGAGATTATGTATGTATGTATGTATGAATAATACTTAAAAAAGCAGGAATAAAATACCAGTATTTTAAGAAAGGTCGCCTAGTTTGTACAAAATGTCATATATTTTTAGTTATTCATTTTTTCAAGACCACAATAGTTTTAAGACTTAGTGAGTACGTTTTTGTTATGGCCATAAAAAGCTGCTTTAAACCACATCAAAGAAGTTTTTGTCGACTCTGGGTTTTTTGTGTATGAATTTTTGGCCATATCCTTTATTCTTCTAACGAATTCATTTCTAGTAACCTTTAATAGCGTGTTGTGGTGAATGTTATAAATCGTATTCTGAACCTCAACTCTCAACTCGTTTACATTCTCATAAGATTTAATGTAAATTTGATTTTTCACATATCACCACAAAAAAAATATCAAAAGGGATGAGATCTGGTGATCGTGCAAATTGCAATCGTCTAATCTAAATAGTAATTCGTCATTTTAATGGATCAATGACGTTAATGACTTAATAACAAAAGTAAACATAAAGAAACGGACCCATTGAATTAATAATTTAAGATTTCATTGTTTTCCTTTCATTTAATTTATGAAGTTTGTTAGAGAGATTTCATCCTTATAATTAACCCTAACGATCGATGCAATAAAAGTACAGGGTGCAACTTTCACAGATTTTAGTAGGCTCAATTACCGGGTGTGGCAAGCGAATATTTGAAAATCTTTGAATGCAGTTTTCTTTCTTTGCAAAAATAAAGAAATGTTTCCTTTGAGTAAAATTTTCTATCTACAGTATTAAGAGTACTTCACCTTTAGGTGGCATTACAAAATTCCACCATGTATATAATTAATTCTAACATATGAGAGCATCCTAAAAGGGTAGCGGTCACAATCACTTTTTTTAATCATTCTAGATAGAGCGATAATTTTCATTCATTTTAGTTCCTACGCAAATATGATGAAGATGTGGAACACGTTGCTATCGTCTCTTCTGATCTCTACTTCACGTCGGTGAAGAGTAGAGCGGACGGAGCTCAGCAGATTTTGAAATAAAATATAACTAGACGAAAACCCGGCTTCGCTCGGGTAAAATGTACACGCAAAATTATATTCCACTATGTTTTTTTATATGGTGACGCCTCTGTATTTATCAATCACCAGCAGATATAAATATCTTAATAAATTCAGATACATAAGCTCACACCTGTATCACAGAGGGGTAGGCAGAGACCACGGACTGTCACCTGCCACTACTTTTCATCTTGCCCTTTGCTAATACATGCCCTATTTGGTCGAAGTATGCCCAACTGGGGCGTCCCTTACCGGCCCTTCCACTCACATTCGCCCGATATATTTGCTTTGTCAGTCTTTCTTCGTTCATCCTCTCCACATCTCCAAACCAACGCAACATTCCTTTTTTCAATTCTAGTCACTCACTACATCCTCTTTCTCTACATCCTCGGTCTCTGATCACACTATTGCGTATTCTGTCATTCAAAGTAACACAACACATATTTCTTAAGGATCTCATCTGTACCGCACTAATCCTACTTTCATGATTCTTTTGCCATACCCAAATCTCGCTACCATGCTTTGCTTACATCAATATTGGAACCAGCACACTATTGCGGATAGCCAATCTTGCTCTTTTGGACATGTTCTGGCTACTCACGAAGGAATGCAAGGCGAAAATCGGATACTTATCATAACTTTGTCATGTGTACCTACCTCGTCACAAATTACTAAATGAGCTTCCTTCATAAACTTAACAGCTAGTGAATCTAATGACGTATGCGACGTAGAATCCACTTGGCTAATCAACTAAAAACAGCTCCCTCTCTTTGGCTTTACAGCTTTTAGTTTTGTATTGACCACATGTTTTTCTTAATCATTTTAGTTTTTGGTATTTTTCTTATCTAGTGGCTTTTTCATTTCAATAAGTTTATTGGTACCTAACTAAGCAAAACAATAAAGATCAATTTATGACTTTGATTTCCTTTTTCAATTATTTTTCAGACCCTTCCAAAACTCAATGTCAAATTATTGTCTTCCCTCCCGCCCTCAGAAGAAGGACCTTCTTCTGAGCTCCCGCCAATGAAAAACACCACAGATTACTTACTACACCTTCTCAGTTGGCACAGATTATAATAACCTTTTTGGATGCCACGGTATTCCATACACCATGAAGTTAACAAATTAGATCAAAGGGCCGGTTTAGATTATCTTAGTGTTTAGGAGGGTGCTTTACTTTACACTCTGTTGCAACATTATGCTGAATCGGGCCCATTTTGGGGGCTCAACCTTTAACGACCTCTGTGGCGTAGTGGTTAGCGCATCTGACTACCATGCGAGAGGTCCCGGGTTCGAATCCCGGCTGGGGACAAAAAAAAATTCCAGGTCTTGGATGTTTACATGTTTGTGATGTCGCTGTTTCTGGTTCCCACGACACAGGGTATCCTAGTGTGGGGCCAGAAGCAATGTATGTGCCTGTATGTAAATGTAAATATGTAAATGTAAATTATTATTTTCATGTTGTACAGTTTATTTTTTTTACGCTTTTTATGCTTTCTGTGTTATTTTTTTATTATTGTACGCATTCTGTGTGTGTGTGTTTTTTTGTTTTGTTTTGAGTATCAAATAAATAAATTTTCTTTCTTTCTTTCTTTCTTTCTTTCTTTCTTTCTTTCTTTCTTTCTTTCTTTCTTTCTTTCTTTCTTTCTTTCTTTCTTGCTTTCTTTCTTTTAATTTTTTGGTATTTTTCTTATCTAGTGGCTTTTTCATTTCAATAAGTTTATTGGTACCTAACGAAGCAAAACAATAAAGATCAATTTATGACTTTGATTTCCTTTTTCAATAATTTTTCAGACCCTTCCAAAACTCAATGTCAATTATGGTCTTCCCTCCCGCCCTCAGAAGAAGGACCTTCTTCTGAGCTCCCGCCAATGAAAAACACCACAGATTACTTACTACACCTTCTCAGTTGGCACAGATTATGATAACCTTTTTGGATGCCACGGTATCCCACACACCATGGAATTAACAAATTAGATCAAAGGGCCGGTTTAGATTATCTTAGTGTTTAGGAGAGTGCTTTACTTTACACTCTGTTGCAACATTATGCTGAATCGGGCCCATTTTGGGGGCTCAACCTTTAACGACCTCTGTGGCGTAGTGGTTAGCGCATCCGAATACCACGCGAGAGGTCCCGGGTTCGAATCCCGGCTGGGGACAAAAAAAAATCCCAGGTCTTGGATGTTTACATGATTGTGATGTCGCTGTTTCTGGTTCCCACGACACAGGGTATCCTAGTGTGGGGCCAGAAGCAATGTATGTGCCTGTATGTAAATGTAAATATGTAAATGTAAATTATTATTTTCATGTTGTACAGTTTATTTTTTTTACGCTTTTTATGCTTTCTGTGTTATTTTTTTATTATTGTACGCATTCTGTGTGTGTGTGTTTTTTTGTTTTGTTTTGAGTATCAAATAAATAAATTTTCTTTCTTTCTTTCTTTCTTTCTTTCTTTCTTTCTTTCTTTCTTTCTTTCTTTCTTTCTTTCTTTCTTTCTTTCTTTCTTTCTTTCTTTCTTTCTTTCTTTCTTTCTTGCTTTCTTTCTTTTAATTTTTTGGTATTTTTCTTATCTAGTGGCTTTTTCATTTCAATAAGTTTATTGGTACCTAACGAAGCAAAACAATAAAGATCAATTTATGACTTTGATTTCCTTTTTCAATTATTTTTCAGACCCTTCCAAAACTCAATGTCAATTATGGTCTTCCCTCCCGCCCTCAGAAGAAGGACCTTCTTCTGAGCTCCCGCCAATGAAAAACACCACAGATTACTTACTACACCTTCTCAGTTGGCACAGATTATGATAACCTTTTTGGATGCCACGGTATCCCACACACCATGGAATTAACAAATTAGATCAAAGGGCCGGTTTAGATTATCTTAGTGTTTAGGAGAGTGCTTTACTTTACACTCTGTTGCAACATTATGCTGAATCGGGCCCATTTTGGGGGCTCAACCTTTAACGACCTCTGTGGCGTAGTGGTTAGCGCATCCGAATACCACGCGAGAGGTCCCGGGTTCGAATCCCGGCTGGGGACAAAAAAAAATCCCAGGTCTTGGATGTTTACATGATTGTGACGTCGCTGTTTCTGGTTCCCACGACACAGGGTATCCTAGTGTGGGGCCACCATATGTTGTCGACTCAGATCAACTATTTTTTTACGCTATTTCATTTGGTGTGCAAATCGTTCGAGTCTACCGTAGACCCGAACGAAATTATTAATATAGATTATATGAACACGTGGCCCGAATCCAGATAGATCGGAGTCAAGCAGGCTGTGTGCCGAGCAGACAGCACGAAGCAGGACGGTGCGGCGCGGCGGGTAGGGTAGACTTCTCAGGACAGAACTCCTGAGTGGCATCCTCCATTCTGCTCCACTCCACTCCGCCACGCTTCAATGGAAACACTTGATTTTATTTGGACTGCTCTTCTCCGCTCCACTCTGCCCAGCTCCGCGTCAGTACAAGCACACCGAGACCTGTGAAAGAATCGCGAGAATTTTTCTAGGGTAGGTACTACAGACCTGGGAAGAGATAAAGGTCCAGCAGTCCCCAGATGCCGCGCCACACGTTGACTGTGGCCACGAATGACATGAGGTGGTACATGTCAGCCAGCAGCAGACGCGCCGCGCCGCGCAGCCGCGCCACCGCCCAGCGCAGCGGCGCTTGCAGCGCGAACGTGATCGTTACGATTATGTAGCCGCCGACCTGCCAGAGGTACTGCATTAATAGGGATCTTTCTTTACATAGGTATCGAAATTTCATAACGTGTCAGTACGTAGGTACATCTGTTGATCATGTTAAAGTTGAGGACCTACGGCCGCGAGAGATAAAATCTAGGACTATATTAGATTACATTAGCTTTTTGGTTGGGTTTGGTTATTATTTTTTTGTTTCGTTGACTTTCGTGTACCTATTTTGTTTGCTACGAATAATAAATGTTTTCTTTTCTTTTTTTTCATTAGAGCCAAAAACGGCCGTTTCTGGCATCTAAATTCTATCTGGATCCAGGTAGGGTAATGTAACGTACGTTGGTACGCTTGTACCTCGGGACATTGATTTTATTTAAAAAACTGGCAATACTGACACCTTAAAATTCTACCCTAGGCGTAGTATTTTTCTCGCTTGGCATCACTAGTGAGTCACGTGATTATACCGGCATCGAGTGTGTTGTGAAGACAAGGTGAAGTTTTTTGGAGTCAAAAGTAAGTTTTGTATAGTTTTTGGAGTTGCTTTGACCCCTTGAGGCATTCACATAATTCACACATAGATGTCACGTATATGTTTTCAGTTATTTCCTTTTTATCACACTTCAATTATCTAGCAGATTCATAACCTAAAAATCGAGATATTTCTATGTTTGTTAAATATGGCAGTTTTTGTACCTAGGGACACGATTTGGTTTGTACCTAGGGACGCGTCCCAAGGTACAATATATGTATTTTACCTATGGACACTGCTAAATAAACCCAAAACAATTTTTAGAGCATATCCCAGATAAAGAAGACTGATTTGTTTATGTGTTCGGACTGCTTTGCTTTAGATGACAGCGATGATGATCTTTCGACAGAAGAAGTATGTAAAATGATTAATGATGCCAAACACATTTAATGAAAAAATATTCCTATTTAGTTTATATAAATTCAATGTTCCTCAGATTTGATAATTAAGCAAAATATAATTTTGTTACTTATTAATGATAATTTGATTTCAATGTTAATATTTAGGACGATTACAAGACTTTTTTGTCCTAAAAATGTTTTTGTTTCATTTGTCCCAAGGTACACCTAAGGGTGTCCCAAGGTACAAACGTGTAACATACCTTGGGACAAAACAAGCATTTTTACTTTTCTTTAATTCCATAAAATCTGGCTACACCAAAGCTCCGGTGCAAATTCCAGTGATTATCGATTATATCTCCTGCTAAATAAAGTAACTTTCACATTCATATCTTAAGTTGAATGCTGCGATAGGTTCAGTCAAAGTTGATGTAGTCGAAAATGTCCCTAGGTACGTTACATTACCTTTTTTTTTTTTGTTAACGGGCTGAAATGCTTTGTGCACCATAACCGCCACCCTTGGGGGAGGGTGACGGCCGTGTGTCGGACTCTCCTCTCCTAATAATAGGAGAGGCATACCTCCTAAAACACCCCGGGGGCCGTCCTGTCGCTCGTGCAATGGGGCGCCGCCGGATCTCGCAAGTGGTAGACCACAGTGCGAATGCTACAGCGGCGCCCCGGCGACATCGACCCGACTCGCAAGGAGTCGGGCCCACCCTCACTGGAGAAGGGGCATGGGTCCCCCACCCTCTTCTCCCGTCACGATGTCGCATGGCAGGTCCCCCAACCTGCCGTCTGTGACCCTCCCTCAACCTCCTCTATGCCCTCTGCTGAACAGAGGGACATAGAGGAGGGCCCCCACCGTGTGTTTTTTATAGAGGTTGTCTCCTCGCGGCCCGAAGGCCCCCGGCCCCACTCAGTGTGGGGTTACGGGTGCGGGGCCCATAGTGGACCCCGCGGGACATCCAGCAGCGCAAGCCACTGGACGTCCCCCTCCCTCTGGTTTTGGTCCGCGCCGGCCGAAGCCGGTACCCCCCATATCTGGAGGGCGTTCCCCTATCCGCCACCCGGGGGACGCGTCCGATGGAAGACCAGAAACTCCACACGGAACGTTACATTACCCTACGTGATCCTGAGTTCAAAAAGAAAATAGAGCATAACTGGTACAGTTTGTAGTCCAGGTACTAAACATTCGCTAACTAGCGCAACCAATGAAAAAACAATCATGTTATCTTCTTTTACAGATGGAATTTGCAAAAAGTGTTTATTTTTCCTAGGTGGCGCTAGTGTAACTTAGTGGATCGCGCCTGGCGCCTATTTTATAGTCTCTTTGAGGCACGGTGGTCTTTTTTTTTATCTCCTATTTCACCTTTTTTACCACTAACGACATCTGGTGTAGACGGGAAGCATTATTTCCGCGATGCAGTTTATATTGACAACTTACTAATTAGATCGATAATTCGCAAAAAGATGGTACTAGTGAGCCGTAAAAAGTATGAGAAACTTTTCGAACCGACATTATTCTACTTGCTCCGAGATAATTTCGAGATAATATTGAAATAATGGTAAGTGTTATTAGTTTATATATTTTTCTGATAGATTTGAGTTTAATATTGCCCAAGTAAATTATATTTTATTCAAATAATACTCGTATCAAATAATTTTTGAAAGTTCATATGGTGGTTCATATTTTAACCACCATGCAAGTATGTATGGAACGCTGGTGCAGTGCAATATTTTTACATATCCATATTTTCGTATTGTTTTCTTACAGAGAATATGAATTAGTGTAAACATAAAGTTTTTACGTCTGTTTTAGGATTATGAACGTGACGAAAGTTTCATACTGGCTGCATTAGCGGAAATACCTTCCGACGGATCGGACATTTCTGAAGCAGAAGACGAGGAATCTCTTCCACGAGAAAATGCGATTGAGATCGCTGCTTAAAGTGATGACAAGGATCCCGAAGATGCTCTTCCATTGTCATTACTGCAATCTAGAGGAATGTCTTTTGTGGCCTCACAAACTTCGAATTCAACTGGGACCAGCACGGTTTCCTGTAACGTTGCAAGAGTTTCGAGTTGTTCACCTAATATACTAACGAGGTCCAACTTAAGAGCTTCAGAAACTTCTTTGGTAAGCAATGCTCAGGAACCTATAGGGCAAGATACCGGGACATCGGCTGCGACGACAATAGGGAATGGATGAAAATATCAGAAGTGCTTGATTTTTTTTTGTTGATAGGAATAACCTTCCTTAATGCGAGAAAAAAGTTTCAATTTTTTTGGCTTCGTAGTTAATTTTTAAATAATCTTAATATTTTTCCATTCGTAGTTCTGGGCTCAGAACGGCTTAACAGACATATTCCTTAGTCCGCTTCGTATGAAAAAAAATCCACCTTGAAAAGCTGTCAATGTCACCACAGATTTTTTTTTTAATACGTAGCGGACCAAGGAATATGTCTGTTAAGCCGTTCTGAGCCCAGAACTACGAATGGAAAAATATTAAGATTATTTAAAAATTAACTACGAAGCCAAAAAAATGAAACTTTTTTCTCGCGTTAAGGAAGGTTATTCCTATCACCGAAAAAAAAATCAAGCACTTCTGATATTTTCATCCATTCCCTATTGGCACTGCGAGTGGGAATGAGACCTCCTCATGCACCAGAAATATTTCCGATATTCCTGAGCCTAAATGGAGGCGCAGGGCATGTGTATCTGATATTGGATCGTTTACTGAAGATACCAGTTTACCCTCCCATGTAAAGGAACTTGAGGACCCAACGCGTGCTACTTTGTTTGGATTGTTTTGGTCTGATGAGTTAGTTGAGCTGTTAGTTTACCAAACTAACCTATATGCACAGCAAGAAGCTAACGGAAGGTCTTTTATACCCGTTACTAAAGATGAGATGAAGACGTTTTTGGGTATCAATTTACTCATGGGGATAAAAAAATTACCCAGCTACCGAGACTACTGGTCCTCACATCCTGATCTTCATGAACCTTTCGTCTCCAAGTACATGACCGTAAATCGTTTCGGATGGTTGTTGTCACATCTGCACCTAAATGATAATAATTTTCAGCCAGGCAGAAACCATCCAAACTACGATAAACTGTACAAAGTTCGTCCACTACTCGACAGTCTGAAACGGAAATTTCAAGAAAATTATAATAAGCCCACTGAACATTTGGCTATAGATGAAAGTATGATAAAATTCAAGGGACCTAGTTACTTGAAACAGTACATGCCTAAAAAGCCTATAAAACTAGGATATAAGGTCTGGATGCTGTGCACAAAAACTGGTTACTGTCTAAAGTTTGACATCTATACAGGAAAAACAGCTACGGTTGAGAAGAATTTAGGGGCAAGGGTAGTACTGGATTTTGTGCAAGGTATGGAAGGAAAGAAAATTCAAATATTTTTTTTGATAACTATTTCAATAGTTATGTTCTGCAACTGGAATTGAAGACACGGGGTATACTGGCATGTGGCACAGTCAATTACACAAGAAATTTTTTACCTGCATTGACAGAAGATAAAAATATGAAAAGAGGTGATTTTGATTGGCGAATGAGCGACAACGAAATACGATACATAAAATGGAAAGACAACAGAGCAGTTTATTTCTTATCGAACATGCACGATCCCAACGATGTGGCTACAGCTAATAGAAGAGAAAAAAATGGTGATGTCACTACTATACCCTGCCCGATTGTTTTGAGAGATTACAATGCAAACATGAATTTCGTTGACAAATTTGACCAATTGAAAGATGCCATAAACAGATGCTCAAAAAAGTGGTGGCATACGATTTTTTTCCATTTCCTAGATTGTTGTGTAGTAAATGCGTACATTGTATACAAAGATATAGTTCTCAGCAGGCCGTCCAAAGAAAAAATGAGTCACAAAGATTTCAGACGCCATATTTACAAGGAGATTATGAAAGAAAGCGAATCCAGAAAAAGGCTATCTAATGATAGCCTACCCACATCAATCAACGAACATAAACCATACGTGCCTCCCTTCATTCGTCTAGAAGGTAGGAAACATCAAGCCATAGCTACGACTTCACGTCGATGTGATTTGTGTAGCACGAAGAGTTTCTCTGTCAGAACATCATGGGAATGTGACACATGTAGGGTGCCTTTATGTATAAAATCCCATAAAAATTGTTTTGCTGACTTTCATGAATAAATAGTGTTTTTTTCTTGTCATAATAAAGACTTATTATTACGCATACAACGTGTTTCTATTTCACATGGTGGCATGGTGGTAAATTTAACGACCACCATTTTCCTGAAAAACTACAAGCTTAATATTTTTTTTATTATTTTTTTATTCATTACTATGCATCTATCAACAAAAACCAATTACTTTTTAGTTTGAAAAAAAAATGTTTCTGTGCCTCTAAGAGAGCCATCATGGCGTAAACCTTAATTTTTTGTAACAAATGTTTCCCGAACATCCGTTAGGACTTAAGTTTCGTACATGGTCCGTAAAATAAAGATATAATAATAAATAATAAATCAATAGTTTAGATCAGATTAGAACTCTTTATTGTACACACAGAAGGTGTGTTCTGTGACTAGAATACATGGTACAGTGCCACCATCTTATCTGTTCAGTTGATAGCGGCGCTAGTGGAGAATTTAGTAGTTTACCTAGAAAAATGACATTGAAATGAAAAAAATCACACGATGTGCGATGTGCGAATAGCAATCATCTTCTTAATTTGGATAAGCTTAAGTCCATCTCATTTCACATTCATTGCCAATGACACTCTGGATACGGTAAGTCATTTGTTCAAGTTGTCGGACATTTTTCCAATCAACAACCAATTATGTGCAACAGTACATCGGTGACCTATTTATGCAATCGACGGAGACATTATATGTCGAATGGGTAAGTCCCTAACCAACATGTAGGTAGACAGACGATGCAATCTCAGTTCTAGCGGGTAATCGAGTGAGAGCAAACAAATCGACAAGTGGAGACGGGCGCCAGTCCTAATCCACTTCACAAACACGAGACACTATTATCTCGGTACATATTGTATAATAATGCTTCCATGTAAATAGGTAGGTACAATGTACCTACCTATTTACATGGAAGCATTATTTAAGTAATCACTGTAAAGCGACTTAATTCCAGCGATGTTGTTGATGATGATGTCCTCCTCGTCGTGTCCGACGACAGCGACCGTCACTGCTTCCTGGCGTGCGCTCTAAGGTGGCTGGAACATCCTAACTTTGTTTTGAATGTCCGGTCTAAATATTGTTACGATTGTCCCTTTATCACCACATACTATTTGAACTGACTCTGAGATGTTTTAAGGTATCGTGTGTTATACTCGTAAAAATAAGACTGTTAGAATATATTTTTGTAAATTACAACCGACCTACGTCGCTCATGGCATCGATCATCGTAGTCCGCTCGCGTACTTTGACGACCTCTGTGGCGCAGCGGTTAGTGCACCTGCCTACCATGCGACAAGTCCCAGGTTTGAAGCCCGGCTGGGGACAAAAAAAAAGAAACCCAGGTCTTGGATGTTTCCATGTTTGTGACGTCGCTGTTTCTGGTTCCCACGCCACAGGGTATCCTAGGTGAGGCCAGAAGCAAGTTAGGTGCCTCTATGAAGATGTTATAAAATATACTTGTCGCAAAGTAGTTGCTCCAAATAAACGTAATTTTTAATGCAAGTAATAACAAATACACTCTTCTTTAGATATTTCAAAACCTTAACTTAACTTTGGACTTTGCATTTGGATATCTGTAGTGAGATGATTTTATACAGCTTCCAGTGGCATTTCCACTTCCTTCGATTAAAATAGTCTGTGGTGAAGTTTAACAAAGAAATTACGTAACCACAGATTAAATAAACTGCCTCTGAAGAGTGCTTTACAAGAATCGTGTTTTTATGATATGGCTGTACCTAAGCCAATCTTGTGGCAAGTGAAACCGGGGTCCACGGTTCGGACTCGTCAGCGGGAGGCGACATTGCGGCAATTGTACCGCATGTGGGCGAGGCGGATATACAGAAATATCCACTTGAATAGGTAAATTAGTACCAGGAAGATGTCAAACGTTTATACAATTAGCCGAGCTCTTCAAGACGCAATTGCGTAGATGAGGTAAATGAGTAAGGGTATTATATTTTTTCACGAGAGATTACCTTACGCCGCTTTCGTAACATTAACATTTTATTATGCGAGCAACTCTTAAATGTCTACAATAAAATTGATTGTTTAGTTTTACACAAAATTAACTTACATACTTAGGTATATAAAACATAAACATTTACATACAGGCACATACATTGCTTCTGCTCCCATATATTTCGATATTTGCTCTAGCAAATGTACTCGTAAAACAGCTGATGTACCTAATCACTTGATAGTTTTGTATTTCGGAGTTGCTCTCATAATACAAGTTGTCTTGTATTAATGAGTAGGTATTAATGAACAGTTTTAGGTTTTCCCAAACCTTTCTGAAATGACCTGATGACCTCTGTGGCGCAGTGCAGCGGTTAGCGCATCTGACTACCATGCGAGAGGTCCCGGGTTCGAATTCCGGCTGGGGACAAAAAAAAGAAACCCAGGTCTTGGATGTTTACATGTTTGTGACGTCGCTGTTTCTGGTTCCCACGACACAGGGTATCCTATTGTGGGACCAGAAGCAATGATTGTGCCTGTATGTAAATGTTATGTTATGTTATCTTGTATGTAACTTTTTCTTTGATTGAACCAATAACCTCCAATACCTTGTCCAGTGCTACTACATAGGCTGCTACTTGCATGCGGAATCTGGAATTCCAATAATTTTAAACGCAATGTCTGACCTCCATGGTCAAATTCGTTCCTTTTTTTTAATACTGGCCGCTAATATTTTTCTCTTATATACGTTAGTGTTTTGTTTTTGTTGGGTTTAAAATGTCATATTGCTGAAAAAATGGAACTCACTCGTGAAAATATTCGTGCTATGATTTATTACGACTTTCGACGTGGTTTAACGCAACAACAGTGCGTAGATCAATTAACTTTCGACTTTTGTTGGTGAAGCTCCATCAAAAACGTGTGTGCATCACTGGTTTAGTGAGTTTAATCGCGGGCGCAGTAAGCTCACGGACAAAGTTAAAGAAGGTCGCCCGAAATCGGTGGTTGTGCCACAAAATATTGAAGCTGAGCGAAAACTAATAATGCAAGACCGCCATGTTACATATCGCGAGATAGAGGCTATTCTGGGCAAATGTATGACGAGCATTCATAGGATATTACATGAACATTTGTCTGTAAAAAAAAAAATTGTTCGCGTTGGATCCCGCACAACTTAACTCAGGATCAAAAAGATGCTCGCGTCGAATGGTGCAAGAAAACCTTAAAAAAATTCAACGGAGGCGACTCAAAATCTGTTTATAATATCTACACAGGTGACGACTCCTGGATCTACGCGTACGATCCCGAAACTAAACAACAATCAACAGTTTGGGTGTTTCAAAATGAGCCGAACCCTATGAAAGTGGCTCGTGCAAAAAGCACTGTAAAGCAAATGGTGGCCTGCTTTTTTGGTATTAATGGCCATGTGGCTACAATACCACTGGAGAATCGCAGAACGGTTAATTCGGAGTGGTACACGACCATTTGTTTGCCGGAAGTACTTGAAGAAATACGCCAAAACAACCAGCGACGCAGAATCATACTTAAGATCATACTTCACCATGATAATGCCAGCTGTCATACATCTCAGGAAACAACTACATTTTTGGATGGTCAAAAAATAGAATTGATGGGTCATCCACCGTACAGCCCTGATTTGGCTCCCAATGATTTCTATTTATTCCCAAATGTAAAGAATAAATTACGTGGTCAACGATTTTCGACCCGTGAAGATGCCGTAGATGCGTTCAAACAGCACGTTTTGGAGATACCTCAATCAGAGTGGAAAAAGTGTTTTACAAATTGGTTTTATCGAATGCAAAAGTGCATCGATCATAGTGGAGAATACTTTGAAAAACAATAAAAGCATATTTAGCCATATACATTTGTTTATTGTTTCTATTCCGCATACATATTAAGTAGCAGCCCTCGTACAATCTTCTGTGAATCTATTGATCTTCTGTTAACAACTGTCACTTGTTTTCCTCTCCTGTGTGCTTAGTGCGAGTTTTTTTAACTACTCGATCGCGTGAACGTAAACTCATATTCTATAGGAGTGACAAAGCGCGCCACCTAGTTGTCTCTTTGTCACTCCTATACAAATTGCAAACGCTCTCACTATCGAAAGTGAATGAAAATACTCGCACTAAGGGCCCTGGTATTTAAAACGCGTGGCAAAACTAACTTTGCAATGGCCTCAATATGGTAGATTTAAAAAAAGGCCCTTGCTTCTCGATCATGAGGGTCTGGGTTCGAATCCCGCATGTACCAATGACTTTTAGTTACGTACATTTGTTTGTTTGTACAGCAACACCTTTCGCTGATAAATTGTGCCTGGATAACGGCGACAGGCTTGCCACTTGTCACTTTGGGACCTAACTCGGCAAAACGTGGGCCCAGTTCTAGTGATTGGTGCCTCTGCCTACCCCGTCGGGGATAACGGGCGTGAGTTTATTTATTTTTTTATTTTATTTTAAAAAAGTACGGTATCCCTATGTTTATAACCGTAATTATAGTCTAGTTTTGGTAGATCTAGCGCAAACTAGCTGTGTATTAATTCGTTTCTGTAAGATTGACAAAACTACGTTTATTTAAGTACGAAGGGATTGCGAGTGAAACCTCTGTCGGAATCAATCTTTGCTACTTATGTTGATGTGGCAGACCCGGACTTGTTATTATGGTCAAATCGGGCAAATGTCAAATGGGCTGGATGTCGGAAGGCCATCGACTTTTTTGCTCACAAATAAAAATATCTACATCGCAAAACTTTGGTGACCTCAAGCGGAATCACTTCATTTCTATTCCAGTCCCAGACACCCGGATAACTTTTTATTTCCTTGACACTAGCACCAAATTTTCATTTAAAAAAAATGCAGCTAATCTAGCTGTATCTCCAAAACGATGTTAGAGTCGAAAAAACTGAAAACTGATTTTCGCATTTTTCCAAACAACGCCGAAGCATCATTGTATCTTTAGTGTATGTTTATTTAATCCTATATTATACAGGGTGTTTGGAAGCTGGGTGCAAAGCCTTAAAGGGGTGGTTAGTGTAGAACAACTAGAACATTTTGAGCCATATTTGTCCTAACCAAAGTTTGATTGTTTTTTTTTCAGTGAACTTTAACGATTTAAGCTGGGTGCAAAGCCTTAAAGGGGTGGTTAGTGTAGAACAACTAGAACATTTTGAGCCATATTTGTCCTAATCAAAGTTTGATTGTTTTTTTTTCAGTGAACTTTAACGATTTTAATACCAAAATCCCAAAATTTATGGGATTGGTCAAATCGGTCAAATAGCCTATTCAATAGAGATGTTGTAATCTCTCAATGGAGTTAACACTGAAGAGCACTTGATTAGTGTGACATCAATGATTATGATTTTTCTAAGCTATTCTGTAACAACCTAATTATTGGTAAAAAGTCACTTATATACAGGGTGGAATTTTGTAAAGCCACCTGAAGGGGAAGTACTCTTATTACTGTAGTTAGAAAATTTTACTCAAAGAAAACATTCCTTTATTTTTGAAAAGAAAGAAAACTGCATTCAAAGATTTTTGAAAATTCACTTGCCTCACCCGGTAATCGAACCGACTAAAATCTGTGAAAGTTGCACCCTGTACTTTTATTGCATCGACGGTTAGGGTCATTATAAAGATGAAATCTCTCTAACAAACTTTATAAATGAAGTGAAAGGAAAACAATGAAATCTTAAATTATTAATCCAATGGGTCAAGATAAAGCACTTTTACTCAGAGATCCGTTTCTTTATGTTAACTTATGTTATTAATTAATAATTATCATTGAAAAAACAAACGGCACAATCAGATGGCCTGCGAGATCACCAAAGGGGTGCCTTTAGATAATTTTTTTGTGAGGATATGTAAAAAATTAAATTTACATTTAATCTTATGAGAATATAAACGAGTTGAGAGTTGAAATTCAGAATACGATTTAAAGCATTCACCACAACACGTTATTAAAAGTTACTAGAAATGAATTCGTTAGAAGAATCATCATCATCATCATCAACCCATCATGTCCCCACCGAGGGGCACGGGTCTCTTCCCTGAGGAAGGTATAGGCCATACTCCACCACGGGGGCCAAGTCCGGATTGGTGGAGGCTTGTAAGACTAGTGGCTGGTCTTACTGTCAGAAGTTTTCAAGCCGCCCTAAGGCCTCTGACTTGGCTGAACAACTGCCATCAATCGACGGCAGCCGGCACCAACTGCTTAACGTGCCTTGCAAAGCACGGAATCGCTCGGAAAAATGCCACTAGCGTTAGTCATAGACGGTAACCCATCCATGGACTGAACGCGCCGTATGTTGCTTAACCTTAGCGATCGTTTAAGATCACTCAGGCAGCCCAGGCTACGAGCGATTCGATTCGAGCGAGTTAGAATAATAAATTTGTGTATTCATGAAAATGGAGCCCATTTCAAGCAATTAATTAGTTAGTTTACCATTTTTTGTAAATAATTAAAAAAATTTAATATTTCATTGTTTTCCTTTCATTTCATTTATGAAGTTTGTTAGAGAGATTTCATTCTTATAATTGACCCTAAGGATCGATGCAATAAAAGTACAGGGTGCAACTTTCACAGATTTTAGTCGGTTCGATTACCGGGTGTGGCAAGCGAATTTTTAAAAATCTTTCAATGCAGTTTTCTTTCTTTTCAAAAATAAAGGAATGTTTTCTTGGAGTAAAATTTTCTATCTACAGTATTAAGAGTAGGTACTTCTCCTTCAGGTGGCATTACAAAATTCCACCTGTTTAACACTCTGGTTCTAATCTCGTCATTTTTCTTATCCTGTAATAACTTTTTGATCACGGAAATCTGATTCCTATAAATTTGGAAACAATTTCGACGACCTTTGTAGCGCAGTGGTTAGCGCATCTGCCTACCATGCGAGAGGTCCCGGGTTCGAATCCCGGCTGGGGACAAAAAAAAAGAAACCCAGGTCTTGGATGTTTACATGTTTGTGACGTCGCTGTTTCTGGTTCCCACGACACGGTATCCTAGTGTGGGTCCAGAAGCAATGTATGTGCCTGTATGTAAAAATGTTATGTTCCTTTTTTCTCCGAAATGATATAGATTTTAAAATGGACACCCTAGCTTAGCTTGTAATTAAGTTGCAGTGTGTTGTGTTTTTTGAAAAGAAAACATTTGCATATAAAATATTTTGATTTTGCTTTATGAAAGTAACTTCATGGTGGCGTGAGTCCACGACATACGACAGCGACAGTCTATTGTTTCTATTTGAAAATTCGCTGTGGAACGCTACACGTGATAGTGTTTTGTTTTCTCTTTGAAACCTCCCCTGATGAAAGATACCGACTGTCTTTTTTTCTCTTTGGAATATTCGTTGTGGAACACCAAAGGCGTTAGTGTTTTGTTTTCATTTGAAAATTCGTTCTGGAACACCAAACGCATTAGTGTTTTGTTTTCGTTTGAAAATTCGTTTTGGAACACCAAACGCGTTAGTGTTTTGTTTTTATTTGAAAATTCGTTCTGGAACACCAAACGCGTTAGTGTTTTGTTTTCATCTGAAAATTCGTTGTGGAACACCAAACGCGTTAGTGTTTTGTTTTCATTTGAAAATTCGTTGTGGAACACCAAACGCGTTAGTGTTTTGTTTTCATTTGAATATTCATTGTGGAACACCAAACGCGTTAGTGTTTTGTTTTCATTTGAAAATTCGTTCTGGAACACCGAACGCGTTAGTGTTTTGTTTTTATTTGAAAATTCGTTCTGGAACACCAATCGCGTTAGTGTTTTGTTTTTATTTGAAAATTCGTTCTGGAACACTAAACGCGTTAGTGTTTTGTTTTCATTTGAAAATTCGTTCTGGAACACCAAACGCGTTAGTGTTTTGTTTTTATTTGAATATTCATTGTGGAACACCAAACGCGTTAGTGTTCTGTTTTTTCTTCGAAACCGCCTGTAGACAACGAAAGTCATTTGTTTACATTTGAAAATTCGTTCTGGAACACCAGACGTGATAGATAGATAGAATATTCTTTAATGTACATACTCATAAATAATATTTACAGATTTTTATAAATCTAAGTACAATTGGCGGCCTTATTAATATAACCAATTTCTTCGATATATAGGCGATAGTATTTTGTTTTCTCTTCAAAACTTCCTGAAGACATTGACTGCCGTTTGTTTTCCTTTCAAAAATAGTTCTGGAAAATTCGTTCGCGTCTGGACGCAGAGTTTTGTTTTTCGCATTGAAATTTTGACACGATGTACATTGTTTTGTTATCTCTTGATTCGTTCTTATTTTTTTGTTTTGTAACGTTGTTAAATATCTACTTGACACACCAGGCTTGGATAACCGCCTTCAACGAGCATATCGCGTACCTACCTACTCGTGCCACTATATGTGGGCCGGAGCGTCACCAGATGCCGCGAGAGAGGCCACCGAGGACTTGGAGGAAACGTTTGGGTGTGTTATTTCTTTAGTTCACCGTATTATTGCATACTGTGTTACGGACTAGACGATTCAATAGACGCTTTTGAAGTTGAATGTTCATTATAAAATAATTTAATCTAATAATTACATACATAAGCTCATGCCTGTATCCAAGAGGGGTAAGCAGAGTCCAGGGGTTGCCACCTGCTACGATCCTGACAAATCACTTTCACTTCATCGACATTCATGTTTGTTTGGCTTGTCTTAAACTTAAACTTATCTAAACTGAAAAATAATGTAAGATATGTAGGTAAATAATACCTTAAAAGAAGGAACAATAACTCAGCATGTTTGTTAAATTGTATAAACACCTGTAGCTATTTTATCTATTTTTTCAATGTGAATAAAAACTTAAAATAATGTTTAAATTTTTTCTGTTAAGTTTCAAAATAGTCCCAAAACAATGGTATCAAAATTGAGCGAATTCATTTCCCTATAAATTATTTTCTCATGACTTCTACCTAGGAGCATTAATTTAAGAAGATACATGTGTTTCTACGTATGTGGGCTAGACATGCTAATTAACCCTACCACAATTTTTTTCACATTTGGGTTTAAGCTCAAATTGTAGCAAACAAAATTTAGTATCATTTATTGAATTATAAATAAACAAATTTGAAAAACGCTTTCTTAGAGCAGTTATTTAGAAAAAACTGAAACCTGTACCAACATTTCCCAGTTTTTCAAGAAAGCACAGGGTTGATAAAATAGCCGAGAGCATCTATATTAATAATTTCGTTCGGGTCTACGGTAGACTCGAACGATATGCACACCAAATGAAATAGCGTACAAAAATAGTTGATCTGAGTCGACAACATATGGGCGGAAAATTCGAACCGGCCATAACAGTTCACAATGAAAACTTGTGACACTAACACAACATTGACAATGTTGTCAATGTTGTGTTAGTGTCACAAGTTTTTATTGTGAACTGTTATGGCCGGTTTACATTATTTTAGTGTTTAGGAGAGTGCTATAATACAATTAGAGAGGCAAGTGCATTAGTACATTACTAGACGTTCGAGTGAACGTTTATATTTCTTCCAGTAGAGTGTCACTTCGTCGACGTCGCGAAATATGCGCTATCCTACTCAAAATACTATGAGTTTTAATGGAACACATAAGTAAGTTTGATAATTCGAGTTAATGAAAACAACATGCACCCGTCACGAGTCACTTGCGCACTCTCCTAAAGTTCTCACTAAATTTTTAGTTTATACACAGATAAGTAACGAGGATAGTAACGCGCTCAGGTGTTACTGGATAGAACAATAGAAACCAATTCTATTTTGATTCAAATTGAAAGGCAACTAGAACCGTACTATACCGTAAAACGTACTAAAGCAAGTGGCGCTTACACGTTTCTACAAAAGCACTCTCCTTAAGAAAGAAAGAAAGAAAGAAAGAAAGAAAGAGAGAGAGAGAGAGAGAGAGAGACAGGCAGACAGAAAGAAAGAAAGAAAGAAAGAAATTTTTTTTATTTGATACTCAAAACAAAACAAAAAAACACACACACACAGAATGCGTACAATAATAAAAAAATAACACAACAAGCATAAAAAGCGTAAAAAAAATTTAACTGTACAACATGAAAATAATAATTTACATTTACATACAGGCACATACATTGCTTCTGGCCCCACACTAGGATACCCTGTGTCGTGGGAACCAGAAACAGCGACGTCACAAACATGTAAACATCCAAGACCTGGGATTTTTTTTTGTCCCCAGCCGGGATTCGAACCCGGGACCTCTCGCATGGTATTCAGATGCGCTAACCACTACGCCACAGAGGTTAAAGTTAAAGGTTGAGCCCCCAAAATGGGCCCGATTCAGTATAATGTTGCAACAGAGTGTAAAGTAAAGCACTCTCCTAAACACTAAGATAATCTAAACCGGCCCTTTGATCTAATTTGTTTACTTCATGGTGTGTGGAATACCGTGGCATCCAAAAAGGTTATTATAATCTGTGCCAACTGAGAAGGTGTAGTAAGTAATCTGTGGTGTTTTTCATTGGGCGGGAGCTCAGAAGAAGATCCTTCTTCTGAGGGCGGGAGGGAAGACAATAATTTGACATTGAGTTTTGGAAGGGTCTGAAAAATAATTGAAAAAGGAAATCAAAGTCATAAATTGATCTTTATTGTTTTGCTTAGTTAGGTACCAATAAACTTATTGAAATGAAAAAGCCACTAGATAAGAAAAATACCAAAAATTAAAATGATGTAGAAAAACATGTGGTCAAAACTAAAAGCTGTAAAGCCAAAGAGAGGGAGCTGTTTTTAGTTGATTAGCCAAGTGGATTCTACTTCTCATACGTCATTAGATTCACTAGCTGTTAACTAAATTCAATGCTGTTAAGTTTATGAAGGAAGCTCATTTAGTAATTTGTGATGAGGTACCCATGACAAAGTTATGACAAGTATCCGATTTTCGCCTTGCATTCCTTCGTGAGTAGCCAGAACATGTCCAAAATAGCAAGATTGGCTATCCGTAATAGTGTGCTGGTTCCAATACTGATGTAAGCATGGTAGCGAGATTTGGGTATGGCAGAAGTCAGAAGAATCATGAAAGTAGGATTAGTGCAGTACAAATGAGAAATTGAAAAAAGGAATGTTGCGTTGGTTTGGAGATGTGGAGAGGATGAACGAAGAAAGACTGACAAAGCAAATATATCGGGCGAATGTGAGTGGAAGGGCCGGTAAGGGACGCCCCAGTTGGACATACTTCGACCAAATAGGGGATGTATTAGCAAAGGGCAAGATGAAAAGTACCCGAAACCGATGTGGGTACATGCAACGACTAATGGATGTCGATGAAGCGAAAGTGATTTGTCAGGATAGTGGCAGGTGACAGTCCGTGGTCTCTGCCTACCCCTCTGGGATACAGGTGTGAGCTTATGTATCTGAATGTATTATGATATTTATATCTGCTGGTGGTTGATAAATACAGAGGCGTCACCATATAAAAAAATATAGTGGAATATTATTTTGCGTCTACATTTTACCCGAGCGAAGCCGGGTTTTCGTCTAGTTTAAAGTAATTAGAAATGGAATCATTGACATTGGTTGCGAAAATAATTTACGCACTAAAATTGAATATACGGTGTTTGATGAATCGTTTGCCAAATAAACCGAAAAAGGCTAAGAAAGAATTTGGAGGCTATATATTTTTTTGCATTTTAATTTGCTGCTGTGGTTCACTAAAAATAAGAATAATATTTTTTTTGAGACTTTACTTCACTGCTGCACTTTGCTACGGAAAAAATGAAAACTTAATATAAAAAAATATGACAGGTTTTTGCAGGGATATACTTAATGCTTTCGGTCTGTTTTAATGAGCAAGCGATCAACTACGATGTGTCATAAATAATACTCAAAATAAACATTCCTAGTTTTCCTTTCTCATGGACAGTGGAGAGCTGACCGAGCCGTCTCTAAAATGTCCGTCCAGGCCTGTGTGGGGACACATCTGAGACGCCTATATCGGCATAAAGGAAGCGCCAATTGTCTCCGACCGTTCACCAGCAGCAGGCGCATGCGACTATGACCCATATGCAAAAAGATCTCCATCTAGGTCACACCAGGTAATGACATTGACACTTCATGTGTGTAAATGGACCAGTTTTCTTTGAACCGCCTACAACTCTATAAAGCTAATGTTTGGCTACTTATTTAATTCAAAGAATTTAATCCTTGAACCTATCAGACCTCATTCAGATTGTATTATTTAGTGAATTATGTACCTGTTATAGTATTATGGTAAATATCTCACTTATCCTATGGTCTACGACTATGATGAACTTTACAAAGGATGATTCAGTGAGAGGGTGACATAAATCCCCAGTGACTGAAATTTACAGACGTCGGAAAGCCGGGTAGGCTTTCCGACGTCTTTAAATTTCAGGCGGGTCTTATCAATCGAGTAAGTCTCAGTATATTTATTACGCTGTTTTTAAACGATATCTTTGTACAGTATACAAAGGTAAATGTTGCACAAATACCAAATCCGTTTGTTAAATATTACGTAATCTTGGAAAAGCCCTACTTTTGAACCCAAAGCTATCAAACAATTTAGACAACATTTTATCTTAGGCCCCTGCCTCATTAGGACGCCATGGCGTCGGAAAGCCTACCCGGCTTTCCGACGTCTGTAAATTTCAGGCGGGTCTTATCAATCGAGTAAGTCTCAGTATATTTATTACGCTGTTTTTAAACGATATCTTTGTACAGTATACAAAGGTAAATGTTGCACAAATACCAAATCCTTTTGTTAAATATTACGTAATCTTGGAAAAGCCCTACTTTTGAACCCAAAGCTATCAAACAATTTAGACAACATTTTATCTTAGGCCCCTGCCTCATTAGGACGCCATGGCAACGTCGCCAGCTTCGTATCCAAGCAGGTAATTATTGAAATGTGGTATCCAACTCACTTGGCGACGGTTTGGCAATGTCGCATTTTAATATGAACTGCTTGGATACCTACGTAGCTGGCGACGTCGCCATGGCCTCCCAATGGCAGGGCACTTAGGGTAAAAACTAAAAACTAGAGTGCAATAAAAACTGGCCTAATGTATGTTTATTTATTAGGGTGTGTCACTATTGTTTTAAATGTGCATGTAAGGTTGTAGCAGAGAAAAAAAAGAGCAGCCCTAAGATATTTTAAAATACATCTATATTCTATCTAGTCATAAGTTGCTCCTCGGTTCTTTTTCGATTTTATCCCTGATTCCTATTGCTTTTTTTTATGTTTCTATTGAAACCTTATCTGGAATGGAACATAAGTTGTTTTGCTCACCAAAGAGGTCCAATGGGAGCGCGCTGGTTCATCAGGGAAGAGAAAGATGTCCAGCAGCGCCCAGGAGCCCCGCCACACGAACACCACCAGCGACCCCACCACGGCCACCGAGAATATGCAGTCCAGCACGTACAGCGCCGTCTCACGGCTATTCTGTAAACAGTGGTTTGGTTTAACATGACACAGGTACTCTTAGGCCATTCAGACCACTTCTAAGAAATCAGAAATCAATAAATTTTAACGCAAAGAATTGACATTCTGTTTCCGGAAAGTCTATTGCGGTAGACGCTGTCTTCGTTGAGGGGGTCCTTTATTTACTAATGACACTTTTAGATATGGTATTTACAGAACTAAAACTATTAATAATATTTAAAAAAACTAAACTGAAGCTATTTAATAATTTAAATAAAATATTGTAGTAAGATCGCTGTCGGCCGGTAGAGTTCCGAGAAGGCTGGCAGTAAAAGTAAAACGTTGAGTAAAACTAATTTATTTCATTGACATGATTTATAATTTTACATACCATTGGCATTTCATTGACATTGCTTGTGACTATCATATACAAATATATTGTATATAATGTACTGATCGTTGCAATAACTGATTAATTTAATTTGAATGGTGATTTGAAAAAAAAAATATAAAAATTCTAAATAATTGCATGCCTAGAATATGTAAAATATGTCGGAAATACTATTTAAATATCATCTGAAATGTACCATATTTGACGCAAATAAATATCTTGTATCTTCGGGCTGTATTTGTAGTGCAGAAAAAGCCAGCGGAAATAAAACTTTACTCTGACCATCTTATCTAAAATCATCTTAAAAACTTTAAAAGTCATTATATTAGCAAGGAGAATTAATTCTCCTTGATATTAGTTAATTTTCTTACAAAAGTAGGAAAAACATTAATCCGATCAGACAAGTGTCATTTTGCTAAATCGTCTTTTTAAGAAACGTTTGGACGAGCAGGAGCATTGCTAATTCACGCGTGCCCACCGTGGATTAGCCATTTCAAGCACTGAGGTATGTAATGTAAATAGCTCAGAAACTTAGGTTTCTTTCCTTCACTGTTATGGTACGGCCACACTATCGCGATAACGCGAAGATTTGCGTTGTCGCGACATGTCTGGCCAAAAAATTCGTCCTATCGCGAATCATCATCGCGAATACAAACACCATTCGCGCTGCTGTTGGTAAAATACCGCACATCAAAGGGCAAAATGAATTTAGCAACGTTCTAGATTGTCGCGAACGTAGCGAAGGTTTATTTGATGTGGCCAAGCTCTTCGCCGTAGAGCGAACACGAAATTTTGTCGCGACAACGCGAACACGAATCTTCGCCTTCAAGTGTGGCCGCAGCATTAGCGAGTGGTATTGCTATTATAACTTCACAGATAGGCTACAGAACATTAATAAATATACAAACATACATACATATATCACCCTCTTTTGGTGCCGTCGGATTAAAATAAGGATACAAGGATTCGATGCATACGCATCAAACACCTTATTCAGAAAGTTAAACTCATTACAGATGTGAAATTAAATACTACTTTCAACTCAGTAAGTACATGATAAACTGTCGCCGTGTGTTCATATTTAATTTTATCACTGTGGCATAATCAATATACATATTATAGGTATTTATACTTTACATTTTTTATTTCATTTGATTTTTTTTATTACATAAGAAGAAGATCTGCACAAAGGCCATCTCAATAGTAAAAAATATTTTCTTCCAACTAACCATGGGTGATGTGGAAATAGTAAGGGGTAGTGCTAGAGAAGTATAGTATAAAATATGAACTCACGCCCGTTATCCCCGAAGGGGTAGGCAGAGGCACCAGTCTCTAGAACTGGACCCACGTTTTGCCGAGTTTATTAGGTCCCAAACGTGACAAGTGGCAAGCCTGTCGCCGTTATCCGGGCACAATTTATCAGCGAATGGTGTTGCTGTACAAACAAATGTACGTAACTAAAAGTCATTGGTACATGCGTGGTTCGAACCCAGACCCTCATGATCGAGAAGCAAGGGTCAACCCCACTACGCCACCACCGCTTTTTTACTAGAGAAGTTTTTTTTTGCTAGAGAAGTCTTAAGAAAAATAAAAAAGATTAACGTTAATCTAATACATGTACTACAAACTATATTATGTATTACATTCGTGAAACTATCAATAAGCCTTTAGTGTAAAATAATAAAATCTGTGTACGTAAGGCAACTCCAAATAGAGTTTTAACACCGTAATGGATGTTACCAAAATCCTAATATAAAAAATATATGCTCAACATGGACCACGACAGTGAATCTTACAATTTTCCAAGTTTCATTCAGAAAAAAAGTAACATTGAATATTGTTTGCTTCTTTCTACTATTTTTGGAAATTAATAAGGGGCCATAGGAAGTATACAATATATACATAGTAGTACTTCTAGGACTATTTGACAGAATATCATGCCCTAAAATATGGCACTTAGATACATACAGACGCGATAACTTCTATGTTCTAAAACGAAATAGTTATATGTACTGTACTGTTCTACAATTTAAATAAATAAATAATAATAATAATGTGTAATAATCACAAAATAATATTGAGTTCATCTTCTATACAAAAGATTGGTGCTAAATAATTTAAATAAAAATGATCGAATATACGGGCTAGAGGCCAAAACTGTACGGCGTAGGCTGAACTACGTATTCGTAGCACTTCGTAGCGTGGTTTCGTAGCAATTATACGTAGCATTAGCCTTAGCTACAATAATTGCTCCTTCCCTTGGAACACTACACTTTCGAATAAGTTTCGAAGTAATTTGGCAAAATATCTATAACAAGTTGCGATTGTGTATGTTTCATCATATACAACAGCGTTAATGCATTTGGGTTGCAGCCTATTTTAAGACTGATTTGATTATAGTTTAGTTAAGGCCGTTTTGGTTGTTACCTGTAGGTTTAGCTTTAATAAATAAATAAACGGTTAATATAGTTTCAAGGTGCAATGAATTTAAGAAGGCAAATGTTGTAGGCGCCTGTCAAAAGGATAAAAGGAGAAGCTGACTGACTGACTGACTGACTGACTGACATATCAACGCAGGGCCTAAACTATAAGGGTTAGAAACTTGAAATTTTGCACAGGGGTTTCATTTGTAACGTAAAGGAGCACTAAGAAAGGATTTTTGAAAATTCATCCCCTAAGGGGGTAAAATGAGGGTTCAAAGTTAGTATGAAACTTTGCCGTTTTTGAAGTTATTTGAATGAAATTTGGTACGAAGGTTCTTCATTTAAAATTATGAAACACCTAAAAAATAGTTTCTTAAAAATCATCCCTTAAGGGGGAAAAAGGGGGGTGCAAACTTAGTATGAAACTTTGCAGTTTTTGGAGTTATTCGAATGAGATTAAATATGTGGGTCCTTCATTAAAAGTTATGAAAAACATGTTAAATAGTTTTTCAAGATTCATCCCTTAAAGGGGTAAAAAGGGGGGGTGCAAAGTTAGTATGAAACTTTGCCGTTTTTGAAGATATTCGAATGAAATTCAGAATTAAGATTCTTCATTAAAAGTCATGAAACACTGTAAAATATTGCCGTTTTTGAAGTTATTCGAATGAAATTCAATATGAAGGGTTGTCATTAAAAGTCATGAAATACATGTAAAATAGTTTTTCGAAAATCATCCCTTCAGGGGGTAAAAGGGGTGAGCAAATTTAGTATGAAACTCTGCCGTTTTTGAAGTTATTCGAATGAAATTCAGTATGTAGGTCCTTCATTGAAAGTCATGAAACATATGTAAAGTAGTTTTTAGAAAATCATCCCTTAAGGGGGTGCAAGGGGGGTGCAAAGGTAGAATGAAAGTTTTCTTATTTTCAAAGCTATTCTAATAAAATGTTGTATTTGGGTTATTAGTTCGTAATAATGATTATTCCCGATATCTCTTTTTGTGACTTAAATCCCAAAGCGGGTAAGAATGGGGTGCGAAGTTAGTATGAAAGCTGTCTGATATTTAAAGTTATTTCAATAAAATGTTGTATTTGGGTTATAAGTTCCTGATAAAGTTAATGATTATTGCCGAGAGCCCTTTTTGTGAATTCAGTACTTATGGGGGTTGCAAATTTAGAATGTATAAAAGTTCTTCGTATTTACTTCGTATCGTCGCTTCGATTATTAAAAACTTCACTGCGATTTTCGAATTGAATTTCTTTGTTCTTCCATGTGTTTAAATACCACCTTAAATACTTGCGTACTTTCTTATTTTTTTCATATTTGTCGTTCTAACTCTTGAATAAATTTTCTCAATTCTTCTTATTATTTCTCAGTTCATGTGTTTATAAATATTTCTCAGTTCTTTCAAATACAACCCATAGTGAACAGCCTATACGAGTATACGTCTCACTTAGGGAATAGGTCTTCTCTCAGAGAGAGTAGTATTGTTTTAATTATTTCGCATGCGCTAAAAGTATCCCAATCTTATTTGCAAACGCAAACACTTTACTCAACTAAAGCCCACGCGGACGAAGTCGCGGGCAACAGCTGGTTAACATATATTATCATATAAAACAATGGATAAGAGCCAGTCGGGCTCGCCCACCGAGCGTTCCTTGCTCGCAGTTTTACCGAACTTTTCCCATTTTTAATTTTTAATTTATTTAATTACAAAAGTACAGTATTCACATTTTTTTCTGTATTTGCAGCATAAGACGTAGTAAAATACTTGCTAAATTTCACAGTTAGACGTCAACGGGAAGTAGGTACACTATGAATTTTGATTCCCTTGAGTGTTGATTTGCACGTTTTTTTGCGGCAATAATCGGCCGTATGTCTGTTTGCGTTAACTTAGATATATCAATAGAGAACACTTTATTGTACATACAAAAAATACACAGATATTTCTTCATCATCAACCATCATCATCATAATGCTGTCCCCACCGAGGGGCACCGGTCTCTTCTCTGAGGAAGGTATAGGCCATACTCCACCACGAGGGCCAAGTCCGGATCGGTGGAGACTTGTAAGCTTTGTGGCTGGTCTTACTGTCAGAAGTTTTCAAGCCGCCCTAAGGCCTCTGACTTGGCTTAACGACTGCCATCTATCGACGGCAGCCGGCACCACCTGCTTAGCGTGCCTTGCGAAGCACGGAATCGCTCGAAAAAATGCCACTAGCGTTAGTCATAGACGGTGACCCATCCATGGACTGAACATGCCGTATGTTGCTTAACCTTAGCATTGAATTATGACCTTAGTAATCGTTTAAGATCACTCAGGCGGCCCAGGCTACGAGCGATTCGGCAGCCCAGGCTACGAGCGATTCAGATATTTCCTAACTATATTTCTTTTCTATGTATTCTCTTTGGTTAAGAAGATACTTCTTAACCCAAGAGAACAAATAGATTTGAGAATTGAAAACTTAGATTTGAGTACATGGTTTTAATTCCAACTCGATATCTCCTACACTCGTTCACGAGATAAGGGTCTTGACAGACAGAACGGACGGACAACAAAGTGATCATAATTATAAGGGTTCCGTTTTTTATTTTTGAGGTATGGAACCCTAAAAACGATGTACTTCAGTATTAAAGCTAAATCTAAACTCCAACAAGTTTGAAGGTGCGTTAGATCAACAAATAATTAAACATCTTCGGAACTAAATGGAGGTGAATTGATAGGTAATGAGGTCTTAAACGCAGTGGATGAAACGTGATATTGTAATACAACATTAAAGCAAAACGCGTATCAAAACAAAGCTGGGTAAGATAAAAGAACGGCAAGATACTCGTACTACATTTCTTATTAAATTAACTGCTTATATATGCTTTGTTTTGCTCTCCTAATCACATTAGAACCACTGTCTGGGTTACGAGTGTGCAATCAATCACACAAGTGCAAAGTCTTATAAGCAAGGTTATGAATATTCCTTTGAAATGAATAATTTGGGCTAGTGTTTAACTATGTATTAAGTCAGGGAAAATAGAATTTACCGTTTATTTTCAAATTTTTAGTAAAATTCAAAATCATGCAAACAGGACATAGGTGGCTAGTCCTCACATATGTCATGAAAATATTGAAAACTCCGTCATCATTATTTTAGTAAGTGTTAAAAAAAACTAAAAGTATGATTCGTTAGATTTGATTAAGTCAATTATTTACATAGTAATCCGTTGTTTGTTTAAAAAAAAAACAATATATTTTCGCCGGTTGGGCCATGCAAGTAACACTATTATTCAACACTTCTCTGTTACAAAAGTATAATATGGCTAAATGAGAAAAAAATCTATCCCAAATGCGCGTCCGGTCAGATTTTCTATATTTTCAAGCCAATTGCATTCCAAAATTGTCAAACCAGCGTTCCTTACAAGGGGATCAAATTATGCCGTGTCCATCCACACCGATAATGCGCTATTTATAGCACCACAGAAAGGTCACTAAATCGCTCCTTGGACCCGGATCACCACCTACCGTTCGGAACATTGTCGGAATGTCGAAGTAGTCCTGCGGAGCGTCGACGGCGACGGCGAAGGGCGCCGCGCAGATGTTGCGTAGCGCACGCAGCGCGGCCAGCGACAGCGTGGCCGCTACCGTTGTCGACAGCAGCGTTCGCGCACTGTCGCCCGTGCACTCGTTCAGCAGGATCCAGCCGCCGCGCCACGCCGACACGCACGCCACGCCCGCCAGGCACGTATACAACCGCGACAGCACGTAGTACCGCAGCCGGCCGCTCTCCGGCCGGAGCCGCGCACTGATGCAGGTCTGCCACAAGCACACCACCAGCTCGAACAGGAGCCCGAACGCGGCGCATGCCGCCGCGCTCCACACCTCGTCGTCCGGTATCACGTAAATGTCTAGCAGCGTCCACGTACTCTTCCAGTAGGTGACCACCGCCGGCGCCACTACCAAGCTCGCGAAGAGCGCATCGGACGCCTCGAGCAGCGCGGCTTGCGCGCGCGACCCGCCCGCGACCGTGTCCGCCAACCCAGCAGTACTCCCGCGCATGTCTGCGAACGGCGGCTGAATGCGCCGCGCCTGCGCCCTGCCGCCCGCCGCCATAATCACAGCTCATAATTGGATTATGATTGCGCGTTCCCGCGATTCCAATGGACTCCGCTCGCTACGTGAATCTATGTACTAGGTGTGCGCAAACAGTTTCATTCATTCAGATAGGAGCTCCCTCGCTCCGCGAACGTGTGGGTCGCCGCGCCGATTATGATGTCACGCGTGTTCCTGGCTGCTTCGATCATTAGGTATCATTAGATGAGTGTAAATAGACACTGAAACTCACGTTAATCCTGAAGCGCGTGTCGTAGATGTAGGTGGGCTGCTTGCCGTCGGTGAAGACGAAGAAGGGCGGCGCAAGTACATTGCGCGACGCACGCAGGCACGCGATGGCCACGTACACGAGCGCCAGGAATGTAGCTATCAACACCGGCCTGTGAGAAAAAGTTCTGTAAACTTAATACACTCGAGAGCAAAAGTTTCGGGTCACTAGCATTTACTTCAATATCTTGAAAACGAATAAAGCTATCGTATTGAAGTAAATTGAGCCTTATAGACAATTTAATGTTACTCAAATAAAATGCATTACATTTACTACTGACCATTTATTTTATTATGTTTAAAACGACAAATTCAAAATGGCGTCATTTTGCTTGCAAAACCAAAACTGAAAATATTGAACTTTTTATATTTACAAGTAGTTTTAACACAGTTTAGTACTTGGTATTACCCCCACGTGCTGTCTGGACTGCTGCAATGCGATTCGGCATGCTGTACACCAAGTTTCTGAAACACTGTTGGGGAATGTTCTCCCATTCCTCTACCAATGCATGTTTCAAGTCACGAAGCGTAATTAAAGGAGGATCTCGTTGTCTTACACGTCGTCCGAGCTCGTCCCAGGCGTGCTCGATCGGGTTGAGGTCGGGGCTACGTGCTGGCCACACCATAGGATGAATATTCACCTCATCAAGGTAGTCTTGCACTACACGAGCAGTGTGGGGACGGGCGTTATCGTGCATAAAGATGGCATTCTCACCAAGTCTTGCCATAAATGGACCGACGTGCTCGTTGAGGATTTCATCCACGTATCTTACACCATTGAGAGTAGATCTTACACTATTTAGATCAGTACAAGCTCTGTTCGGGTTTCCGCAGAAATTCCAGCCCACACGAGAACCGAGCCACCACCGTATGCCACCTTTTCTTCAATACAGGCTTGCATAAATCTTTCTCCTGGTCTTCTGTACACCTTTGCCCTTCCGTCGTGTGTGTACAGCATACATTTTGATTCGTCCGAGAACACGACATTTGACCAATTTTCAATCGTCCAATGCGAGTGTTCGCGTGCATAAATTCGTCTTGCTGTACGATGGTGCCTCTCGAGTTTCGGACCATTTGCGGGTCTAAATGGTTTCAAATTACCTTCAGCAAGTCGCCGTCTTATTGTCCAAGCAGAAGGGTTGCTTCTACCAAGCCCTAAAAAATGATGAGTCAGTGCTGTTCCCGTAAGAAACCGATTTCGCAGCATAGAATTGACTAGATATCGATCTTCCCGTGCCGTCGTACACCTGGGTCTGCCTGTTGTTGGTCTGCGTAGGTTTGAACCAGTTTCTAGAAACCGCTGGCGAACACGCTGAACTGTAGACAACGATACACCCACTATTCTTGCTGTTTCTCGCTGACTGCTCCCATTTTCCAGGATTCTCGTACATTCCTCAGGTGTGAGTGACATAATTACTACTTTAATAATGTCTATTGGATACCTGGAAGACTTCTTATAAATACATTTTATGACAGAAAAAAACAAAAGCAAAAACAGTTGCGAAAATTAGAAGTTCTGATTTGAAAAAAGACATCATTATGTTTATAACTTTTTTAATGCCATTACTTCCCGCCAACCAAAAAGTTTTTATACGTGTAATGAAGGATTATTAAATTGTCTATAAGGCTCAATTTACTTCAATACGATAGCTTTATTCGTTTTCAAGATATTGAAGTAAATGCTAGTGACCCGAAACTTTTGCTCTCGAGTGTAGTAAAGTTTGTTGGTCTTAGGCTGGTCATCGATAGCTCACTTTTTGGTACCAAATTAGAGTACCTTTCGAAATGAAATTTAAAAGTGGAAAATATACATAATTAACACGCCACCTGCCTGACGCAAGCCGACATGACGGTTAAGTCTATTCAAATGCTATTTTCCATTTATTTATTAAGACCAAGGGTGTGACCACATAAGTCGCCGCCGCCATAAGTATGGAGTGGTCTGATTTAGCCTACTCCGAATTATCAAATAAGAACATACATATTTTGACACTGGAGTCATCTAAATGCTTAACTGAGTGCTTATACTGAGTTTTTTCATTCACTTCCGATAGCGAGAGCGTTTGCAATTTGTATAGGAGTGACAAAGAGACAACTAGGTGGCGCGCTTTGTCACTCCTATACAAATTGCAAACGCTCTCGCTATCGAAAGTGAATGAAAAAACTCAGTATAAGTTACCTAATACAAGGGATGAAGGTAAGGTGACGAACTAGGGGCTAGCCTCTAACATGCATAGTTCGTGCACGGAGTCATATTCACGTCATAATAGTACTGTTAGAACAGAAGTGAAAATACAATTAAAAAAAAAAGATTTATTTATTAACCTAAAAACTAATCACATTATTTCATCAAAATAATTAACAAACAGAGGAACAAAAACAACAGAGGAACAAAATCATTAACAATCAAATAATAAATCAACAGCAAAATAATAAAATACAGAGATACCAGGCTTAGTAGATTACACCGACCGACGGGCAGCGCTTCCGCACGCGACGAAGTCCAGACGAAAAAGGGGTCTGCGCCGGCGCTCGCGGCAGTTTTATAGAATCAACCCCTCCCGCGTCGCTGCGTGGGGACGTAGTATCCAACACGGCCATCCTGATCATGCGTCGTCCTCGACCGCATCAGATAGATCGGGCAGGCCCTGCATGGGAGTCTCGGGGGCTTCGCTGGCTTGATGGAAAGGACCAACGGTTGCCTCTTGGTGACCAGAGGCGATAGTGTCCTCGATCGTATCATCTTCTGAGGAAATAGAAACTAATCATTAATGCGTCTAGAGCAATTACATCTGCCTATTCTGACACGTTCATTCAACTCGTCTTACAACGTCCTTCATTCCTCAAACAGCCAAACTTAGTACCTTAGCTAGACTATTTATGCAGTACCAAGTCATCATCTTAGTACTTCATAAATTTTCATTCATCACACATCACAAAATTTTTACATCATGATTCATACATCATCACTCAATCATCTCACAACACACATGGATCCATGTTCATTCGCTGTCATGTAGGGCTTTTATCGCCAATAGGATAATCTCGCAGTCCGTCCTCTACATGACCCATCGTGTAGGGTGATTACCAAATCACCGAAAAGATCGTCTCGCAGTCCGTCCTCTACACGACAAAACACACGTATACAGGAACGACATCTGTAGTACGTCTACACGACAAAATACACGTATACAGGAACGACATCTGTTGTACGTCTACACGACAAAACACACGTATACAGGAAGGACATCTGTTGTACGTCTACACGACAAAACACACGTATACAGGAACGACATCTGTTGTACGTCTACACGACAAAACACACGTATACAGGAACGACATCTGTTCTACGTGGGTGGCATGGCCACTCTTTGTGAGACTGGTCAGGTACCTCGCAGTTTACCTGACGTAGACGTCTCTCAGTCCGTCTACTATCTCACCGAAATCTGAACGACCCTCTGGCCGTGCAGATTACTCACAGTACGCAAGCATAATCACGCTCAAAGAATGCAGCGCAAGTCTCAGGACACCACTCCCCTTTCCAGGGCACCATATACTGGGCAGCCAACTCGGCCAACAGCCGAAGCTCATACCGCCCATTGGGTAGCGCGCGTGTGACCCTGTACGGCCCTCGCATTCCATGGTCCATCTTCCCCACAACCTGGGAAAACTTGATCACAAAAACTAAATCATTCACATTAAACACCTTTGCCGGATGACGGTTTCGATTCATGTGAATATGTACACGAGTATGTACTCGTCCTGTCGAGACTGGTCTGGTAACTCCCTTTGTGCTTCACGATTCGCTTGTCCATCCTCCAGGGCTACGTCACGGTCCAGTGACCTGATTACGGGAGTCGCAGCATTAGTCCCCACCAGCAGATTTAGCGGTGATGCCTGGGTCGTCTTTTGTTTGGTCACGTTGAGGGTCAGTTGAAGTCTCCATAGCGTTTGGGACCAGGCTGCCCCTCTATGATTGGCCTCAATACGAAGTAAATTGAGAACGGTGCGAGCGTACCTCTCAACCTGCCCGTTCGCTTGGTGCATCTCTGCTGTGATCAAATGTATCTCCGATCCCATATCTTTTACAAATTCTAGGAACCTAGCTGACTGATACATTCTACCTCTATCCGTTACAATCATCTTGGGTACACCAAAAAGCGAAACTGAATTTGTGACCACTCGTAAAAGTTCTTCTACATCTTGTCTATAAATGGGGTAAAGGAGAGTGTACTTGGTGAACGCGTCCACGATCTCAAGAACAAACTTAAAACCGTTTGACTCAGGTAGAGGACCCAGTACGTCTGAATGAACCACTGAAAAGGGTTGATCGGGTTTTTCCCATGAAGTTATGTTCTGCTGTTGAGCTCTAGGTACACGCTTTTTTGAGATGCAAATCAGGCAATGTTCGAGGTATTTTTTAACAAATGGCCTTATGCCAGGGAACCAAAAGTGCCTTAGAATGAGGTCTAAAGTCTTGTCGTAACCAATATGACTATGCTCGTCATGAAATACGCGAAGCAGGCTAAGACGGTGGCCTCGAGGAATATAGCAAAGGAACCGCGTATCGGGGTGTACTTATAGTACAGGAGACCATTCTTCTCAACGTAGCGATTGGGGTCTAGGCTGCCTTCTATGAGTTCTTGAAGAAGCTCTCGCGTCTCTTCATCTGCAGCTTGTGCTATCTGAGCCCAATTGCGAGGTTGAGTAATATGGAGTACCTTACGAGGAGGGTTCCTACTCAGATAATCGGCATGTGACATCATCACCCCTATTCGGTATTCTATGTCAAAGGTAAAATCTTGGAGGTAAATCCACCAGCGGGCCACTCTCGGTAGCAGATCCTTCTTAAGCTCGGTGGCTTTGAGAGCATTGCAGTCTGTAATTAATTTAAATTGAATCCCGATTAAATAGTGACGAAAATTCTGCAATGCTTTCACAACCGCCAGCGTCTCTAACTCATATGAGTGATATCTACTTTCTGCGCCTTGAGTGGTCCGACTGAAGTATGCTACGACTTTCTTATTACCGTCTAAGTGGTTCTGTAAAAGGACGGCGCCATAGCCGATGCTACTAGCGTCCGTGTGGACCTCTGTGGGAAGTTTTGGGTCAAAATTAGCTAGCACGGGCTTGTTAGTCAAAATTGAGATTATGTCCTGCCGCATCTTTTCTTGTTCGGGACCCCATTTGAACGAAACGTCTTTTTTGGTTAGTTGGGAAATACTGAAAGTTTTTGTGGCATAAGCCTCAATGTACTTTCGGAAGTATCCGGCTAGTCCTAGGAACTGTCAGAGTTGTTTGACACTTTCCAGAGTAGGCGAATCCACTAAAGCCTGAATCTTGTGAGGGCTCGGCCTAACCTGACCTTGGTTTATTATTCGGCGTACGAGACAAATTTGTCAGAAGTCGTATTCACTGTTTCGTAAAGTATAGTCGCATAGTCCAACTTTCGGGGGCATAACGGCTTAAACTCACGCTTAAAACTACCCCAAGACCTATCAGGAGTTACCCATTCGTTTAACCACGTCTTTGCGTCACCTTTTAAACATCCCGCTACGCGTGATAAGCACTCTCGATCATCCCAGCGATTAGTTAGTTGTGCGCGATCCACTTCGTCGCACCAGGAGTCCACGTCGTGGATTGATGGGTCAAAGTTCGACACAAAGTAATGTGAACGTGCTGGATTAACGCAGTGGATCGCGTCTACTATAGCCTGAGCTACGAACGGCGCCGACTTTTCTGGTTGCGGAACGGGGGTAGACGTGAATTTGTTTTTCAATCATTTCTAAGCGTGACAAGATCATATCAAGCGTTTGCGATTCAACTGGGATAGACTGTGTGGACTGATCGCGCCAGGTGACCGCGCCCGAGAGGGGGTCTGTTCGCGGCGGCTACGTGATTTATTCCGCGATCTTCGTGAGCTATCTCGCGACCGATCGTGCCTACGACGCCGTCGGTGCGATCTACTACGTGATCTACTGCGTGAACTATGCGTGTTAGGCATGTTCAACCACCAAAACAAAGTCTAAGTACGCAAACAAAATTACACACGTGGGTAATGACAAAGTTCCTCTATTTCCAATTTACACTAGTCAAGGGGCCCAAATATGGGTGAAGGATTGGAATCCCACTTCTGATGTTAGAACAGAAGTGAAATTACAATTAAAAAAAAAGATTTATTTATTAACCTAAAAACTAATCACATTATTTCATCAAAATAATTAACAAACAAAGGAACAAAAACAACAGAGGAACAAAATCATTAACAATCAAATAATAAATCAACAGCAAAATAATAAAATACAGAGATACCAGGCTTAGTAGATTACACCAACCGACGGGCAGCGCTTCCGCACGCGACGAAGTCCAGACGAAAAAGGGGTCTGCGCCGGCGCTCGCGGCAGTTTTATAGAATCAACCCCTCCCGCGTCGCTGCGTGGGGACGTAGTATCCAACAGTACAATGATTGTGGCTCCACTGACACTAAAGTTAGTCTAGTAATCAGTATTGCTTTGCAGACTACTAAATGCTGGCTGGCCCTATACCTACACAATGGCGGTGGCCTAGAAGGCCAGCGTGGACCATCGTGTACTGGGGCGATTGGTCGATCGTTTTCTGACCATAGAAAATTGTACGATTTTCAGGTGGTAGGGCCGCGTTTGGTAGCGTGTTATGGGCCGACTCAATGCTAACTAGCGCCACCAATTCAATACGCTCACGCATTCTATTATTTTTAATGTCTGTAAAAATATAGTATAAGTACATTTGTGAAGCTATTGTAGCGATACCACTCGTCAAGGCTGAGGAAAATATCGTGAGAAAACCTGAGTGTTTTAGCTATTCACATACTTCCGCTTGAATTGGCCAATACATATGTGACGATTAAGCCTATACTCTCTCTCTGAGAGAAGACCTGTGCCCTGCAGTGGGACTATAGTCTCCTTATTCTTAAATAGTCAGAATAAGAATTCATCTTTTTTACCAGAAGAAAAAAAAAGGGAACCACAGATTTAATAAACTATGTACTTTGATGAATCGTGTTTTTATTAAATATAAGGCTGTAAATATCATAAATCACTCTTATGCCAGGCCCCACTTGAAATAACCCTTCGTCTTGGTCTTGTCCTCATGAAAATGTTTTATTGTAGGCTGATGTCGCGTGCCTCACGATGTCTCACCATTCCTCTCAGCTACATGCCGCTTTAGTAAATTCATGCAGCCTGCCCATGACGTCCTCTGTGGCATAACGGTTAGCGCATCTGCTTATCATGCGAGAGGACCCGGGTTTGATCCCCGGCTGGGGAGAAAAAAAAACTCCAGGTCTTGGATGTTTACATATTTGTGACGTCGCTGTTTCTGGTTCCCACGACACAGAGTATCCTAGTGTGGGGCCAGAAACAATGTATATGCCTGTATGTAAAAAAAAAAGTGGATTTAGATTGGTCCGCGCTGCTGCTCTACCGCTTGCTCTGGTGCCCCCTATTTTGATTAACTATGGACACGGCAATAGTAGAGACATCTCACCGGTGCGGGTCGCTGCTGTCAGGCAGTACGCAGTTGACGGCCTCGTCGAAGAGACCGAAACCGCCATGAAAGTGCATGTTGCAGGCCAGAACGAACATGTAAGTGTAAACGCGCGACAGCATGCGCTCGCGCAGCCAGCGGCCCGCACCGCCGCGCGCGCCCCACGCGCCCTTTGACCGCTCCAAGAAGAAGTGCCTGGAATAAAATCACAAGGGGGCCTGTTTCATAGTACCACAATAGGCTAGTTGCCCTAAAAATGTAATTAGTCCGTCTTTTAGATCATTCAAAAACTAGGGACACGTATTTTTTTATTTGTAAATTAGACCAAGAATGACAAAGATTATAGCCCATTAAAGTTACGTGTGACGTCACGCCGTGCTGCATTTTTTAGCACTGAGTGACGTCACACGTAACTTTAATGGGCTATATCTTTGTTATTTTTTGTTTAATCGAAAAAAGAAAAAATACGTGTCCAATATTTTTTTATAATCTAAAATACGGACTAAATAGAATTAAATTATTTTGACCCTGGAAACTACCCTATTGGACGTAGTCTAGCAAAAAGGTTCCAACCCACAACATGCTCATTTTTAAGTTACCAATATGATCACTATGCTCTATACTTTAAGAATCAAAGACTTGCATAGTGATCTGATGAGTATGTGCAAAGTTACGGCACATGGTAGTCTACCCACATGTATGGAGAGCGTAAATCAGCATAAACCTAAAATATATTCCTAATAATAATTTCCACAGAACATAATTATACTTGTGCTGGTCCCAATATGATAACCAGGCACATTTCAAAATAAGCACAAACTGAGGCCATTTGTAAAAATATGCAGCAACCCCTTATTGGAAACGGAACCCACAACCTTTGTCTTGGTTGTTAAGCACCTTAACGGCTAGACCAACGAGTCAATGACTATCGCGATTCATATAAAAATACGTACCTAATCTCTTTAAACGAGTATTACATTAAATTTCATAAACTCTGGATCCTGAAGGTGAGGGCAGAGACTAGAGTTTGATCGATTGATAGAAAATTCTTTATTGCACAAGAAAAAGAGCAGCAGAAAGGCGAGCTTAATTCTAAAAAGCGACGAAGCGACTTAGCGAAGCTACGTTTAAGACTTGCCACGAATCACGATCCTCACAGAACTCATTAACCTCACCATTATTAATTCGTCGTTGCATGATAAATACTACCATACTACAACTTTTATCGTGCTCTTTGCCAAAATTATAAAAAAGTACCTTCGGACGCACGGATGTTATCTGGTGATTGGTAGGTTTGTTATTTAGACTGGTTTTAAATTAAGATAAAAAAAAACAAACTTCTATCTACAGAGCCTTATTGTCAAAATCACACTAATATTATAAACGTGAAAGTTTGTGTGTGTGTTTATATGTTTGTCAGTCTTTAGCGCTGAAACGGCTGGACGGATTTTAATAAAATTTGGTATGGAGTTAGCCGATACCCTGGATTAAAACATAGGCTACGTTTTACCGCGGGGAAATATCTTATTCCTACGGGAAAATCGATGAACCGCGGGTAACACCGCGGGACACAGCTATATAATATAAAATTTTATGCAGGTATGCGACAGAGCCTTACTTATTGTCAGAATATAATACCAAATATTATGTATGTAGGTATGCGTTAAATTTGCAATTGAGATAAGTCTACTATTTTACGACTTTGATTACGAAGCTAGTTACACTGTACATCTTGAGAGAGAAGGAGAGCTCTAATCAACTAACCTGAGAAGTGTGAAGCAGACGTGTATGCAGATGCCCAGCATGAAGGCTTGGGCGTACGGAAAATAGCTTAAGTTCATAGCCATAAGGTTCAGCATTCCTCGCCAAGCACCCACGGTCAGTGGAGCCACCACAACTGCTCCGAACATGGCATCACCTATTATGGAAGAGAAGAACGTAACATTGCCATCAGAAGTAAAAAAAGGCCAAGTTCGAGTCGGCATCACGTACGTAGGATTCCATACCATTATCTATACAAAAATAATATATAAACATAATTATACGTTTGTTGTATGGGAGCACTTAAATATTTATTTTACTCTGTTTTTAGTATTTCCTGTTATAGCGGAAATATATCGTGAGTGAAAATTTCAACCGTCTACCTAGCAAAAAATTTATAAAAAATAAAACCAGCATTAAAAACGAAGAAATAATTGAATCGAATATGACCCCTGCGCTTCTTACCTACGGTGTAAAATATTAAGTAAATTTTGAACACGGTGCCCAAAATATATGTGCTAGTTTGGTACTTGGCACCGACTTCAATATACCTATGTATACCTATTCTGCAATGCCTATATGTATTTGTTTTTCAAAAAGGGTCATACATATTCGTTTAAATTATTTATTCGTTTTTAGTGCTGCTATGTTGCTCTCCTAAAATATGTAAAAAAAAATTTTTTTTTACGAATAATGTGAGCTTTGTAACCACGGATGCTAACCTTGTTTTTTTTTCTAAGGGATAAAAGGAAAATAAGCAACACAAATACTTCCAAAACCTTCTCCTAAGAGACAGGTTTTTCGCCTAGTTTAGAAGACAGGATGCAACGACAAGAATATTGAACAATGGCACCAAACGATTGTCGTCATTTTTACATGTAATTTTTGGTTTTAAAAATAAACCATTTTGGTTTTTTTTAATGTAGAAAACATACACAGTATTTTTTGGTAAGTATTTCCATAGCATAGAATTGTCGGGATAAAAAGTTAAAACTAAAAACTTATATAACTGGAATTCTGGAGAAAAACCTACAAACATACAATAGATACTAACTATTCAGGATAAAGAAAAAACTAAATAATTTTCAAATAAAATTATGTAATTACGACGACGCCTTTTTTTATTCAGCAAATACATGTATGATATTACATTTTAAGTTTCAAGCTAAAAAATACTAACAAAATGCAAAAAAAAAAAATTTTGCTAAAAAAAATGTTTGTCTGATTTTCGAGGCGCAGCGACGATATGCACTTTAAGGTTTTGTTTTTTCTTTAAGAACACAAGTAAATTTTTCGACTGCATTGACCAAGAAATAGTTTTTTCTGGCTTACGGAGATTAAAAAGTCAGATTTTTAACCACTATGTCTAATATTTGAAAAGATAGTCTATCGGCACAGTCAGTTTATGCAATAAAAATAGGCACGTACGAAAATCGGACTTAGAAAACCATAAAACTGTGGCGCCCCGGCCAACTGTGCGGCGGACGGTCGAAGCCCGTGACGTCACAATAGAAATCAAGACTCGCTGGGCGAGTTAAACATCCTTGAACTTTTTTAACTTTGTCATTTCGGGATGGATTATTAGGTATGCTTAATTATTGGTGCTTCATTCACCCTAGTACTTGGAAGTGCAATATTTTAATTTCATAATGATCCTCATTGGTTTTGTGGAGCCTCATTATAACAAAATGTAACATGTTCTTACCATGTTAATAAAAACTGCAAGAAAAACTGCAGACGCCTGTACATATCCTTGACTAAAATATTTCGCTGCGTTACAATTTGCTCCAATAATTACAACATAATCCTCACTCCACACCAAAAGAGATCTCTCTGTTTGTCGAGTTATGGTTTTAATGATAGACCAAAACCAGGTACATTCTTTGTATGAGAACAGCCATTTTTTAACTAAATTATTTTTTAACTTGTATGTATTTTTTAAAACGAGTGACTGTAAATTACAGTTTTAAGTGTCAAAATTAATTAATTTGGGTTATAGAATTACTAAGTGAGCGACTGACTGTAAGTGACAAGAATTCAACAGAACAGTAACTTACAAACATTAATTTGAGTTACTTAAAATACAAAATGAGCAGCTTCATAATATTTGAGCGACCTAATATTTGTTTGAGTGTCAACGATACGTCCTGCATTTTTTTCAATACTGAGCGGCATTTTATCTTAAACGAATTGTTTCGAATACAAAAACCACTTTGAAAAATACACTAATGAGCAGCTTATTAAGGAACCCACATTTAAAAAAAAATTAATATGAAATAACTATTTGAAGAAACACTATTCTATTTGCTAAGAAATTGTATTATTGAAATTTAAGGGTAATTAAATAAAACAATTACTCCGTAAAAATAAAGTAGTATGCATTTACTTAAATCAAATGAACAAAAATAAAATCAGACGCTTCAGTCAACTAACAAAAATAAAAACTTCTTATTAATTTACTACCTTACTACGGAACATTGATAGGTATGAGGAGCCCTACTACTTCATCGTCACTGGTGCTGGCTTGGACTTAGCGGGCCGGCCTCGTTTTCTTTTTTGTCCAATGGGTATCACTTTTGCTTCCAGTGGTGGTGTTGTTAGTTTGAGCCGAATTGCTAGACCCAAAACGTGTTTGCATACATATCTATTGAAAAATTCGGGACAGTCGCACGATCCTTTTTGCCAGTCCAAATTTAGCAGTATGGTTTTCTGCATTTAACAATCTGTAGTTTTCATTAAAAAAACGTATCAAAATAAAAAACATAAGCCCTCAAATAGAATATCACTTAGAAAAATCAAATCTATCTTAATATTAAAGATGCCCTCTCTGTATTTCCAGTCGCTCACTTAGTAATGTAGTCGCTCGGATACAATTTAATATAGGAAATGGATTAATCACAATCCACTTTTTGTAAGCTCGTTCTGGATTTTATTATTAATCAATATTCGTCGTTAGTTTAGTTAATTTTTCGCTTTACTCAAATTCATACCGCTCAAGTTATTAATACAGTATGTCATCATCAGTCGCAAAGCTTTTTTTTAATCGCTCGTTTTATAATTCCCCTTTTTTATTATTTATTAGTAGGTAATCAGCTATATTCTGCGAATTTTGCAAGTAGACCGGGCATCTAGGTATTACAGAAAATAAAGGCTTTTTAAATGTCAAACAGACACAATTTCCCAGGTCTATTAAAGTATGGTCTATTAATCACGAGAGGCTGGAACAGGGGTTTCGGATAAAATCACAAAATATCACGGTCTGTCTCCTTATTTCTAAACGAATTTTAACATGGTTATATATTTCCTTTATTTTTCTTATGCCAGTCGGAAGCAATCTTAATGTCTAATATATCATATTATTATCACTTATCACGTTTCTTAACGTTAGGTTAATTTTCCAGACTCAAATTAGATTAAATTAAATGAGAGAGAAAAATAAACATAAAATATTTACAAATAATTATTAATTAAAATATTTAAAAAAATATTGGGTGGCGGCTGCCGTCGTTAAGCCATGTCAGAGGCCTTAGGGTCGGCTTGAGAACTTCTGACAGTACTAAGACCAGCCATTAGTCTTACAAGCCTCCACCAATCCGGACTTGGCCTTCTCATTCCTTCCTAATGGAAGACCCGTGCCCCTCGGTGGGGTTATAACAGGGTTGATGATGAATGAGGTTGATTTACAAATATATATAATTGGCGGCTTTATTGCTTATAGCAATTTCTTTCAGACAACCGACGATAGAGAGTTGCTGAAAGCTCAAGCTGAAGTAAAAGTGGAAAAGTATGTACGAGTACTTACCGGCCCCGTACAGAAACTCTCTCCAACTGCATTCCCTGTACTCCGGCTCTTCACAAGGCTTCTCATCAGGTCGGGGCTTTTCTATCCACCCCACAGACACCTCAGATAGTAGACTCTCCCTCACGTTGGGCGGCATCTGAAGTTATTGGATTTATTTTTCAAATGTGGAATGTAAGACTTCCTACCTTCCTTCCTACGAGTATAATACCTGTATCATTAGCTTTTTATGTACACTTTTTATGTTCTCTATCCGTCTAAGTTCATTCATAAAATTAATAATAATAAAAAATAGCCAAAGGCGTGGCCCGGCCCTTTCGACCTTTTGACTTCGGTGCGATTTTGTACCATGTGACTAGAATTACATAGCACCTTTTAGACACGGCGAAAAATCTTTTTCACCATCATCAATTTTTAAACGTTTTTCTTCTCTAATAAGATCAATTCATTTTTTACAAGTTCTCCATAGACTGTTTGCCGGTTTCTGAATTCAGAGATTCTTTGAATTGGTTGTTCTGTTCTGGTTGTGTTTTGACCAACCCCACTGATTGAGCGTATAGTAATATTGTGTTAAACAAATAGTAAAATACAATACTTATAGACAACACAGTACTAAAGAAAAAGCGGCGGTCGGTCCATAAGTAGTAAGAGATAGAAATGTTATATATTTTATCTTAAAACTAGACGTAATCGTGTTATACATATGGCATCATATTAGCCTAGTGGCAATCCCTGGGTCTCGATTCTGTTAGTGCATGACAGTACGATGACAGTTACACGGTCGGGTCACGTGACGAGTTTTCCCATACCATTGACGCCTTGATTGTTTGATGCGTGTGCGCGCGTAGACTTGAAGCGGGAATGAAACTAAATCGCCATGTCCATGCAGTTGACATTGTACTTGAGTGCGTTAACAGAATCTAGGTCCTGGTATCTGCCTACTCCTGTCGGATACAGGCGTGTGCTTATGTTTGTATGCCCACTGTGGCGAGCACATGTCAACTCTGCGCGCGCACTATAAACTCCAACATTTCTGCATCGCGCAATCAAAGTTTACACATGACTTACAATAAATACAACGTCCAACAGAATACAGTTGGACCGGCCGTCCCCAGGCATACGATCTGCCTGGCGGGAAATTTCCCTTTATAGTGGAAGAGCATGATCACCCGTTCTTCTCTATACTACTATTAAAAATCATTAGATCCAATAAGAGATTGGTTAAGTAACTACATACCTTCTGAGTACTTATTTAATTTTGTAAGTACTTAATCAACCGATTTTAATTAAATACCCTACATCTTATCCCGTGTGAAATTGTGGTGTGAAATCAATGTGATTTGGTCAAACAAACCTGATCAATAGAATGTGAAGGTCAAATGTTTACGCAATATACATTTAAGTTGGTCTTTATATTCATTAAACAAGACGCCAGATGCTTGAAATGCCTCTGAATAAGTAAATCTATCTAATCTCTTTAAACGAGCAATTCTTGTATATATATTTATATACAATGTGATATGGGTGGGACTTCTAACCCGTTAAGGCTGAGTACTACATCTAATTTTATCGACAAAAAAAATAATATGGGGGGTTGAACCCCCTCCCCCTAAAAATTATGGCTATTTTAATATTTTTTTAATGTACTACGGCGCGCTTGATACTTTATGTGATATCAAAGGTTGTATGCGTCGTAGAAACAAAAAAAAAACGAAAAACGGTAGCTAATAACCTTGGCTAACTAATTCATTACTTTTTTCATATGTTTGATAATGTTTTGGTGAGAAAAAAAAATCATTTCTGAATTATTTTGACCGAAAAAATCGCTATTTTTCAATATTTTCACGAATTACTCAAAACTATGTCCCATAAAATTATTAATAATTTGCACTCACTTAAAAGTATTTGAGTTATTCTTTCTAACGATACCAAAAACATCACCATAACATTACAAATTCAAGTATTAAGAACCATTAACCATATCATAACAAAAGCAGGTAACAAAACGAGGTATGCGAGCGGGTAAGAAAACTTACAACGTAATGTAACAGACAAGGATAGGAGATGACACCACATGCTGTGAGGTGTGCGAGAGGGTAAAAAAACGTACAATGTAATGTAACAGACAAGGAAAAAAGATAAATACTTCACGTGCGGTAAAGCGGTTCTTGTCACCATTGTCGGGTATTATTAGTCGTTACAAATCTGTGACTGCTAACACACCTTGTTAAATTTCTTCTCGCGCTTTTCGTGGACAAGTTTCGCTATGGCTAATCGTCGTAATTATGACGAATATGTTGCGGATATTCATTTCGTATATGGTTTTTGCAATGGCAATGCCAGTGCAGCAGTGCGCGAGTACCGTAGAAGGTTTCCAAACCGACCCACACCGAGTTATCATACGTTTATTGATATTCACGCAAGATTGGCAAATTATGGTATAAGAAGACCAGCTCCAGAACGTGTTCGCGATCTACCAGTGGCAGCGGAAGAGGACGTGTTAGATCTCATACACAGAGATCCTAGATTAAGTGTGAGACGCCTTTCAAGGATGACGGGCCTGGGGTACTGGACTATTTCAAAAATATTACACCGAGAAGGATTACATCCTTTCCACTTCCGGAGAGCACAGGAAATAACAGGCCAAGATAATTACGCGCGGTGTGTTTTTTCCTCTTGGATAAATCGCAGAGTGCGTCGCAATCCCGATTTCCTCGCTAAGATTATGTGGACAGACGAAGCAAAATTCACAAGGCGAGGAATTACAAATTTTAGAAACCAACATTTATGGATGGCTGAAAATCCTCATGCTGTACGAACATCGACGTTCCAACACGAGTTTTCAATAAATGTATGGGCTGCCATGATTGACGATATTTTAATAGGGCCCATTGAATTGCCAGAGAGATTAAATGGGCCTAGATTTCTGCATTTTCTGCAAAATGAATTTAACGAAGAACTCATGAGTTTGCCACTAAGCTATCGGCGCCACATGTGGCTACAATTAGACGGTGCTCCTGCTCATTTTGCCTTGAGTGTTCGCCAATATCTAAACGAAGTCTTCCCGAGATGGATTGGACGCGGCGGAACAGTTGCTTGGCCTCCACGTTCGCTCGATTTGACGCCTTGTGACTATCATCTTTGGGGATGGTTGAAGCAAAAAGTTTATTTCGTCGAGGTAAACACGAGAGAAGAGCTCCGGGAAAGAATTAGGATCGCCGCCGACGAACTTCGATCTGATCCCGCAGTATTAAGACGAACAACGCGACAAATGGCTATAAGAGCCACCGCCTGTTTACAAAACAGAGGAGAACACTTCGAACAGTTAATCAATTAATTTTAAGCATTAAAATGTTTTGTTTGATTGTATTTTTCAGTAGGTTTGATTTTAAATAAATGTAAAGTACATATGAGTATTACTGGTTTCATTTACAAATAATGTCAAGTATGAGTATTGAGCTTACACAGGGGAAACTACTTAGAATTGATGATGTTATGGTGATGTTTTTGGTATCGTTAGAAAGAATAACTCAAATACTTTTAAATGAGCGCAAATTATTAATAATTTTATGGGACATAGTTTTGAGTAATTCGTGAAAATATTGAAAAATAGCGATTTTTTCGGTCAAAATAATTCAGAAATGATTTTTTTTTCTCACCAAAACATTATCAAACATATGAAAAAAGTAATGAATTAGTTAGCCAAGGTTATTAGCTACCGTTTGTCGTTTTTTTTTTGTTTCTACGACGCATACAACCTTTGATATCACATAAAGTATCAAGCGCGCCGTAGTACATTAAAAAAAAATTAAAATAGCCATAATTTTTAGGGGGAGGGGGTTCAACCCCCCATATTATTTTTTTTGTCGATAAAATTAGATGTAGTACTCAGCCTTAACGGGTTAGAAGTCCCACCCCTATCACATTGTATATACAGTCAGTCCTGTGCATAGTTACTGAGCGCACGCGCGTCAAGTTGAGCAAAACCAGTGTTCCCCAAACTACGAAACACGAGTTGTGTGTTCTACGTAGCGATGTGCCGTTCCGGGGAACGATCCCAGAAGTGGGAATTATCGTGGGATCGTTGCCGGCAACGATCCCAAGAGGTGGGAATTATTGGGAACAATGCATTAGTTCAAGTGTTTTTTTTTTATACATACATCTATTTTTCCACAGACGCGGAGTCCGTGCCTTTTGATTTATAATTAAATTATTTTGGTTGTCCCTTTGTTCTTCATTCCTGCTACTACGTCTACATAGTTTTTATCTTACACAGTATAATTTGGTACTGATGTTATTGTACCTCACGGCTTCTTAAACTAATACTATATCTAAGTGCCTAGCCTAACATGCTTAAAATAATAAAAACTATAAACTTTTTTTTTGTGTGGGTTTTTTTTCCGTAGTAATGTATTGTCCCTTTTTTTGCGTTATGTTTAATATCACATTGCTTTTTTTTTCTTTTGTTTTTTTTGTGTTCTTTTCTCTCTAGTCTGCCACGGATTCAGCTCTCTACCCTTCTTTTGTGAACGGCGCGGTTGTAGCTGCCACCTCAGAATCGCGTTTTCGCATTGCCATTTTAAGGTTGTGCTCCGCGATTGCTTTGTTTGTGACAGTCGTCGCTCTGCAGATGAAACTTCCAATCGCGTCTTCGCCACTGTCGGAGTAGTACGTGCAGCTAGCTGTGTGTCGCGACACCGCCACCACTGCGTGTGGGACGCTGTCGTGGATCTTCAGCTTCTTCGCACTTGTCCGCATCACGATGACCGACCCGTAGGTTAAACCCTGTGCCTCGTGAATGGTAAGGGTGCGTGACCCCGTGCCCGACCCGAAACCCTGGTTGATTAGGGATCTTTTCTCCTCCTGGGTGTGCACCAGGAATAGAGTGTTCGGCCGGTTGAAGGGTATTTGCGCGCCCGTATACTGTTTTTGCTCGAGTGAACGTACTCGACGTTTTGACGAGTACATTCCAGGGTAAACCTCACTTAAGGCGTACGCTACGTCCATTGGGTTCCGGTGTGTGCATGACCACTGCTCGCTGATGTTCGCTAGCAGATTCGGGCGGTTGTACCTCAGTTGGAAGAGGTTCTGTCGGTCAATAAACGGCAGCTGGCTTACATCTCCGATGAGGACAATTTCGCTGGCACCCAACAGCTGAGTCGCCATCACTACGGCCCCAAAATGGTTCATTAGAGCTTCGTCGACCAGTAAGCGGTTACAGCCTCCTGGCTCTTTTGAACCGTTTACTAGAATTGAGGCCATAGTGCGCACCTTGGTTTTGGATGCGTTCCCTATGCGACGGCCTAGGCTTTCTTTTAGGTCGTTGGTGGCTTCAGTTGTGCTAGTGACTACTACGTCGTTCCCCTCATCGAAGTTGTTCACCACCCATGTCGTTTTACCACACCCCGGGACTCCGTCGATCCATCGGATCTTCGGTACCCCCCAAGTGTCCAATGCTGTTCCGGGTCCGATCTTTTCTGAGACTATGTCGGCCATGTTTAATATCTTGTCGTCGAGCATTATCTTGGTACACCGGGCGGTAACCACGATAGGATCGTTTGGCGGTGTTGCGAACTTTAACATGCCAGTCCTCCGAGTCTCTTCGTCGTCGAGTGCCACGAACCCACTTGTTGCACTGTACGCTGCCATATACCGACCTGTCATCGTTCCCTTTACGACTTGGGAGGTGTCGTTGTTGTATATGGCTGCGTCAGCTTCCTCGAGTCTCACCTTCAACAGCCCTTCATTCCCTCGCTGGAAGGTCTGCAAGATCTCATCGCAGGTGGCTAGGTTTACTTCTTTAGAAGCCCTTATTACCGCCTGAAACTCGAGGAAAGCGTTTGTTGCGTGGTCTATGGGCTTCTCTGCTGGTTTGAGACTGGGAGGGCTGACTTGCCCCTTCTCGGCCCTCGTTCTGCGTTTCTGTGGTGGCGTTGTTTTGCTCGGTGGTGTTTTCTTCAAGAACTCCCTTACAGCCACTTCTTGAAGTTCCGCTGCTTTGGAAGCTCTTGATTGCATGGCTCGCGTGGCTGAGTTGAGGGCGTTCATAAAGGCTTTTATCAACCCCCTCACCCCAGCCGTCTCCTCTGAGCTTGCTTCTTTGCGTCGTTTTGTAAGCGATCTGATCCACTTTGGATGCTTGAGTTGGGAATGGGATATGCCCAGCTGTCTGTGGGGGTGGACGCTGTTGCCTGTTCGTGGTTTGGTTCCTTGAGAAAACTTAAGTTTTCTCCCCGGTCCTCGTACACGACCACCTCGTGATTTTTTGAGGCTTCCAGACAACCCAGGCGGTCTGCGACTTCTCCCTTTTCCATCTCAAGCACCATTGCGTCTACGCTTACAACTCGTGAGCCATGGCTTGTGTTTTGTCCAAATTGTTTGAGCACGGAACATGCCTGCGCGAATGGTGTTTCTTCTCCCCAGTCGAAAAGTGCTATTGTTTTCTGTTTGTATCGCACTATACGGCACTGTTGGTCGGCCACTTGCGACTGGGGTAGCACGTTGAATTTGCGGAGTTCCATGCTCGTTTTGGACGTACCCCCGTTTAGTAGGGTAGCCAGGCCGGGTGGTATGATAACACGTTTTCTGCCGAGACGACAAAAGCTTATGCCGAGTTTTTCGGTGTCGCTGTCCATAAAAAGAGCAACCCCTCTTACTCTTATTTTTGGCTCGCCGAGCTCTCCATGCTCCAAGAGGCTTTGAGGGTTTCTTTGGATGGTGTCCGTGGCTTGGGTTGTGTCGGTTGTTGCGGTTGCGTTTCCGGTCGTCGGGGTATTTGTGGTATTTGTGACGACGGCAGCGGTGCTTGCATCGGCAGTTGTGGTGGTGGCGGTGGTCGATGTGCTGTTCCTCTTTGCTGCGACTCTGGCGACTTTGCTTGCAAACTCCAAGAAAGGTGTTCTGATGGCCGGGTCCTCCATGATGGTGGGCAGAGTGGACTGGTCAAGTCTGGTCTGGATATGTAGTTTCAGCTCGATCCTTTCCCGGCCAAACCTTGGGCACTCCAGAAGCACATGCCATATCGTTTCGTCACGTTCGGGATCGCAAACACAAGAGGGACTGTCTTTGACGTGGAAGCGGTGGAGATACGCTGCGAATCCTCCGTGACCGGTCAGTATCTGGACATGGACGGGTGTTAAATTTGTGTCCTTTAGTACTCGTCTGGCCATTTGGACGGTAGGTAAAAATACCTTTGTGACCGCACCCGTGCTGGAAGACTCATAGCGCATCTGCCACTTTCTTACAGTTTCCTCTCGTATCTGTTTCCTGACGAAGGATATGGGTACCTTGTCGTAGTCTGGAGCTGTCTTCTTGGTGAGTGCTGCTTTTTTAGCCAGTTCGTCAGCTCTTTCGTTCCCCGGCGTTCCCACATGGGCCTTCAGCCAGAAGAGCCTCACTGTTCTGTCTTGTTCTCGGATTTCCCGTATGCATCTCTTTATCTCGAGAGCCAGAGGGTGAGTTACCGATGGGCATCTGAGTAAGTCCAGCGAAGATCTTGAGTCGCTCAGAATGTTCACCGTGCCCCGTGCCCATTTTGGAGTCTCTAACCATTTTTACGGCTCTGTAGAGTGCATACATCTCTGACTGGAAGATAGTGTTGTGAGGCTCTAGACGAAAGGTGGAGTACTTGGAATCTCTGCCGTTTACCCACAATGTTAGCGCTGCACCCACCTTTCCTTCTATTTTGCTGCCGTCGGTGTACACCTGTGCACCGGTCACATTTAGATTTTCCAGAGTTTCGGGGTCCATGTCTTCGAGGCGTTCATACTCGGTTGTTGTGAGTAGAGCTGGGTGGGGGTTGTGCAAATGTCCTACCCTGCTTTCAATCTCTCTGCCTGGTGGCATGAAGTCTTCCAAGTGTTAACTAAGATAGAGTTCTTGGGAATAGTTAATTAGTGATTCATATGAAGCATGATATTCAATATGAAACAAAATCCCCTTGGGATGTTCTAAATTCCGAATGTTGGAGGGAAATTTCTCTGTTAGAGGTTACTGACTTTTGAAAAATACCAAAAAATTCTAAAAGTCAAATTTATTTTTTTACTGTTCATAAAAATTAGCCGTAGCAAGTTTCGAGTTTGTGTGAAAAGTGAAAAAAAAAAACAATTTAAAAACTTGAATTCATTAATATTTTGTAAGGGAGTTACAATAATAGGCATGATGACAGATTTTGAATTTTCCTTCTATTTTGTCTAGTAGGTAGACGGCTACTATTTTCGAAAAAAAAATCAACAAAAAGCTTAGTTTTCGTACAAATTTATGATATTTTTTGCTATTCAATTTGAATTACGCGCGGAAACGCTCCAAAATATCATGGCGTCGCTTGTGACGTAATGACTATGTAGATACGGCATTATATCCATGCTGAATTAAGAAAGTGAACAAAACGTCTCTCTGTGCAAAAACACATCAACAGCAGCACCGAACAAACTGTTTGTTTATGTTCGAAACAAGAAAATAATGAGAGATAAAGTTATTATAGATAGAGATAAACTGTGACTTTATAAAGCATTTGCTGGCTTTACGGAACATGGGAGTGCTATTAGTACGGCCTCCAAGTGTAACAACTAGAGCTAAACTATCTAAAACTGAAGCCAAAATGAGCTTACTAACCCTGTCAATATCAACAGGGGTGTATGCCAAGGTGACACCATCTCGCCTAAGCTCTTCACCAACGTCTTAGAAGACGTAAGACTCTAGACTGGGGTGAGAAGGGTGTCAATATTAACGGCGTTTATATGTCGCACTTGCGTTTTGCCGATGACATCATCATCTTGGCAGAAAATGCCACGAATCTGCAGTGTATGCTCGCTAACTTGCACAAAGCGTCCCTGGAGGTCGGTCTCAAGATGAATATGTCCAAAACAAAAGTCATGGCTAACCATCTGGTGACTATGCCGAACATCACTGTCGGTAATTGCCCGATAGAAGTTGTCGATGAGTATATCTACCATGGACGTTGTTTATCTTTTCACCGAGAAGCCCAGGTCAAGGAGATCATGAGGCGGATTCAGCTTGGTTGGGCTGCTTTCGGAAATCTTGATGTTTTCAAATCAAAGATTCCGCAATGTCTAAAAACCAAGACGTATGACCAGTGTGTTCTAGCCATTCTCACATATGGAGCCGAAACTTCACAAAGCAGAATATGCACCGAATTAAAGTAGCACAAAGAGCAATGGAGCGAGCCATGCTAGGTCTTAGACTCGAGATCGAATACCCAATGTCGTCATCCGTCGCCGGACAAGGTTTGATGACATTGGCGAAAGAGTCTCAAGACTGAAGTGGAAATGGGCGGGACACCTGGCGAGGCGGGAAGACCGCAGGTAGACCAAGGCAATCACAGAGTGGTGGCCGAGAACAGGACGACGGTCAGTAGGCAGACCTGCGGCCCGATTGTCGGACGATGTCGTTGAGTCGGCGGAAGGTCCGTGGATGCGGGTGGCGAGAAACCGAGTGAAATGGCATTTGGGGGAAAAGGTCTATACCCAACAGTGGGCAGCGGTAGGCTAACGATGATGATGATGAAAGAACTTTTCACATTTTGGTATTCAGATGAGCACAAGTGTTTATTTGATGCGAGAAACTCGCTCAATATCAACAAGTCAACTCTGGGTAAACTAGAGCTGATTTGCCTCAATAAAATCTTGTTCGATTGTTGATTATGAACCACGATATTGAGCCACGAATAAACAATAACATCCACTAATTAAATTATGCGAAAATTACACAACAAAAAGTCAAACAACACGGCCGTTGCAGCTAGTCGTGACGTCATTCACTTTGATTGCTTTTTCAGTTAATATGGACGATTCCGGTATTTTGTACTTTTGTTTTCTTAAAAATCTTATCAATCTCAATGTTTATTTTATAACGGAGTCATTAAGGAATTATTTTGACATTTATTTTTTTCTAAAACCATTTATTCTTTCATTTTTTAATACTGTCATTGTTGTATTTAAAGAAAACTTTCAAAATATTTACAAATTTTGTAATTTTGACTCATGTTTATTGGGAAATCATCATTTATTTATTTAGCATATTTTTTGCCAGAAGTTACTTTAGTTATTTCCTTATGCGTACTTTTTTTAACCACAAGTTTAATTTCTAATTACAGCTATATTTTACCACATTATTTACCATTAAAATTTCCTATCTCATACCGTTGTTTGGTAAATAAAACAATTTCTGAAAACAGTCTCCCCCTTAGTGACTATTAAAGCCGCAAAAATTAAATTTGTTTAATTTTTCCACATTTTGTTCTGCTGCAGCTCCACTGCTTGCAGCGTTAGTGTCTGTTTTTTCAAATGATTGTTTAATCACTAACGAGGCTTTCTTGAATTTTACAAGATGGCGCGCGAATTTTGTTGCATTTTTTACTCCACACTGCCTCACAGTATTTACATAATGTCTTTTCCTTATGACCTTCTTGACTATTCTAAAATGTTCATGAACACTGCCTCTTGCTGGCACCATTTTTTTTATTAAAAGTTGAAAATTGATGAACGAACAACAAAAAAAACGCTATCACAGTGCCAATCGTGGAATAATACTGACTTCCTCCGCACGCTATCCCTTCTCCGCATTTAGCTCCTCGATAATGTATAGATGTCTCTTTCTTTCTTTAATGCATAGCGCAAAATGATTTGAAATAGTAAATAATTTCGCGTCGAATAAGTACATCTTTTAATTTTTATACTTACGATTTCTAGGATCTGTCGATAATAACATTACAATTAATATTTACAGTAACACCCCCGCAAGTTGGCAAAGAAATAAGAAAAAATGTTCCTAACCATATCATTGGGATCGTTCCCATTGTTGCCGGAAATAATGGGAACGTTCCCATTATTGTCGGGAGTGGGAAGCTTCCCGTCTGGCACATCTCTAGTTCTACGGTTCTACCTAAACACCTGACCACAAAATAATATGTTCGTGTGTGGTGGTTGTGATAACGAAGCCGAAGATGGAGCTCAGTGTACTCAATGTGAGCTATTCTTTGACTACGGTTGCGCTGGAATTACTGAGGCTGGTTTCAGGAGACTCGGTGAAAAGAAGCGTAACATATGGCGCTGTCCCAAATGCAAGATAAGTGGATACCCATTCGCTTCCGCCAATAGTAACTTAGCTAATTCCGCTTCTGTAAGCACCGACAACACTTTGACATCTCTCGTACCGCAAGCTCCACTTACATTGGAGCACGTCATGAAACGTCTGGACAGCTTGTCCCAACAACTGGCCCCGCTCAAAAGTCTTGAAACCGGTGTTAAGTCTATTAAGAGTGACATGGAGAAGCTTAACACCTCAGTTGACGGCATCAAATCGAAGGTTCAAGATCTCGACAAAAGAGTGTCTAAAATTGAAGAAACTAATCTGCAAGGTCCATCACCACTGTTAGACAAGATGTCCCAGCTCGAGGAAGCCCTCGAAATCTAGGAACAATGGTTACGATCAAACAACGCTGAAATTAAAGGGGTACCGGTCAAGCAGGGTGAAAATCTATTTACCATATTGTTTAAAGTGGCCGAAGTGATCCAATATCCAGTTACCAAGGATAAAGTCAATTTCATCGCCAGAGTACCAGTTCGAGATGGAGGTCAATCAAACACCAAACCCATAATAGTATCCTTTACAAGTCGCTATGACAAGGAAAACTTTATAGCTGCCAGCAAGACGTTTAAGAACCTGTCCACCGCAGACGTAGGGTTGCAGGGTTCTACTCGGATTTACATAAACGATCACCTCACTATTAAACAGAAACAACTGCTATCTGCTGCTAAATCACTGGCTAAGGAGAAGAATTTTCAGTTCGTATGGGTGAGCTATGGCAAAATCCAGATGCGACGAGATCAAACATCTCCAAAGATCCTGATCAAGTGCACCGCCGACCTTGCGAAACTTCAATAAGCGAAGTTTTTTTTTATAGTCTATTTTTCTTTGAAAGTTTGAGATTCAGTGTACTTTTCTGCGAACTGGCAAATAAATTGTCAACGCTATTCATTAACTTGTTTCTAGCGCTACTCACACCAACGCGCGTCGCCCTTCTTGTTCTCTGCGTTTATTCACTAAATCAACAAAGGAAAACGAGCTTTGCGTGCCTAATAATAGTAACCAATTTACGAAGATACGACCCACTGCCACTATTTGCCATAATTTCTTTGTTAGCTTGTTGCCTCGACCGACCGATTGATAAAAATATGCTTTTTTGCCTATCCACCTAGTTATTGCTTGTTATGTTGCCTATTTCTTTATAGTGTTTCTATACCACGGAAGGACTTAATATTTATTATCAAAATACTCGCGGACTGCGAAGCAAAACGAATACATTTAAACGTAATCTACTACTTTGCAATTACGATATTATTTGTCTAACGGAAACATGGTTGCTGGATGGTATCTACGACGAAGAATTGTTTGACAGTAGGTATTTTGTATGGAGGCGCGACCGGAATTACGAACTGACTAAACAATCCCGTGGAGGCGGTAATTTCGGTTCCTTATAAGACACGTAAAAAATGACTATTCTTCTTGGATATACCTACCTAGTTGTTTAATTATGGTCTTATGGCAGTGGTGAATTATTTTCTTTTGTTGTTGTTACACGTTATTGCATAACATTTAACAAACCAATCCAAAACCATCCAAGGGCGCGTTCTTGGTGCTGTAGTGTGTATAAACTTACTTTCAATTTATTATATTTGCACTTTTTTGTTACATCGTTACCGCGGAAACTTATTTTTAGCTTTTAGTAAATCAAATATGTGCTATATTTTTATGTAAGCTGCAAGTTTCCCTAATAAACTAAAATAAAATAAAATAAAATAATCTAGAAAACGTTGTTTTATCCGTGTTTTAAGCCAATTGAAATATGCTATGATAACATACAGAGGTAAATTTCGCGTCTCTGCAAGGTTGGGATAGTTCTGACGGGAAAACGGGCGACCCGTTTCGGGCCGATTTCAAGAGACCCGGTTCGAGTCATGATGTTTTTTTTCCAAGTTCTTTTTTTTTTGTTGTTGAAAAAGGATTATTTTAATTTTATATTACATATTTTATATTACAAAAAAAGTACGGAGCAAAGCTCGGTCACCCAGGTACTAGGTAATTACGTGTCGAGCATGTGGTCTGGCTCAGTCTCTAATTTAAATAATAGGGATAAACGATTCCTTGGCAAAGTGACAGAATTGTCAGTCAATTAATTTATCAATAGATGACTATGCCAGATAGATAAATAGACAAACAGACGTAGGGACCTACGGACGGACTGACGGACGGGCAAATGGACGAACAGATAGATAGATAGATAGGTACCTATTTGATCGTGTGTGAGTGGAAGAGCCGGTAAGGGACGGCGGACATACTTCGACCAAATAGGGGATGTATTAGCAAAGGGCAAGATAGAAAGTACCCGATTTCGGCGTGCGTGCGTACAGCGACTAATGAATGTCGATGAAGCGAAAGTCAGCATCGTGGCAGGTGGCAGTCCCTGGTCTCTGCCTTCCCCTCTGGGATACAGTGACAGATCTGCGGCCTGGTGTCGGTGTCTAGGTATAATAAATTTAATAAACTTCAAGTAAAAAATAACTTTGGCCTTTGCTTCTACGTTATGAAATGAATAATGCAGCTTCCGAGTGACCACTCGTACGTTGCAGTGCCTGGGACATTGTTCAGATGGAGTAGGCGTGTCTAGCACCTCTACCATCCTGACAGCTTAGTCGGCCTACCCCACAGTAGAGACGAGTCAATAAGTGCAGAGCCATCCAAGCCGCGGGTTTCCTCGCCATGATTTCCTTCCCCATTAGCGTGTGGTATTATAAATTACCACACGTTACTATAAGTTGTCGCTATTAATAATCGTTCGTAGCCTGTCGGCTGCCTAAGTGTTCTTAAACGATCATGAAAGTTAAGCAACATAGGGCGCGTTCAGGATGGATGGGTGACTGTCTACGACTAACGCTAGTGGCATTTTTCCGAGCCGGTTCCGTGCTTCTGAAGGCACGTTAAGCAGTTGGTGCCGGCTGCCGTCGATAGATGGCAGTCGTTTAGCCAAGCCAGAGGCCTTAAGGCGGCTTGAAAACTTCTGACAGTAAGACCAGCCACTAGTCTTACAAGCCTCCACAATCCGGACTAGGCCCCCGTGGTGGAGTATGGCCTATACCTTCCTCATAGAAAGACCCGTGCCCCTCGGTGGGGACATAATGGGTTGATTATGACTATAAATTCGTAGATGTACATAACTTTGGAAAAAAAAAAAAATGCCCATATGGATTCGAACCTGGATCTCTCGCTTCCGGATCCATTGTTATATCCACTGGTAGCCCAGAGAATTTCGAGTCATAGGTCTGATTTAATTAACTACTGTAATTTAATTGCAAAATATATATATTTACTCTTTAAACTTGTTTGTTAGTGGAAATAAATTATTTATAACATAAGATGAGATAAGAATATTCTTCATTATACACGAAGAAAAAACACAAAATAAATTATTTACAAGGTAACAGTACAGTTGGCGGCCTTATTGCTAATAGCAATTTCTTCCAGACAACCCTATTTATCTATCTATTATTTCTAACATAGAATTTTTTTTTATTCAAACTCCTTGTCTGTAACTTTTACCATAGAATTCAAAGTTGTGTATTGTGAGGAAGGCGTTTTTGCTAAAGTTTCAGATTCTGCAGGTTCTAACCTAGTTCGGCAACGGAAGCCAACACTTTATTTTTGTAATCTTAGCCTAGTATAACTGTAATTCGACGGCCTCTGTGGCGTAGCGGTTAGCGCATCTGCCTACCATGCGAGAGGTCCTGGGTTCGATCCCCGGCTGGAGAGATAAAAAAAAACTCCAGGTCTTGGATGTTTACATGTTTGTGACGTCGCTGGTTCCCACGACACAGGGTATCCTAGTGTGGGCCCAGAAGCAATGTATGTGCCTGGGTGTAAATGTTTATGTTATGTTATGTTAATTAGTGACTGCATATAACTTCTAATGGTTCGTCTAACTGTCTTCTGACACTAAGACAAGCCACTGGTTTTACAAGCCGTCACCAATCCAAACTTGCCACCTTACTCAGGGAAGAGACAACTTACCTACCAGACACTCGCTACGTAAGTTTTTTCAATGAAATAGGAATTCTTCCGATAGCTCGCTGACTGATCATAACTACTAAAAAAAATAGTAATAAAATCTAATAATAATCTACTCTAATCTATAGTCTTCTTAATAAATTCTCTTCCTATCCTTATTTACCGGTTCTACGATAGGTTGCGAGAAAAAACCATTTGCACAATAACAAAAGTATTAGGCAACCAGAGCTATGTCAATCCATTATGTAAAATATCTTTGCTGAAATAAATATCTTATGTATTTTTATTAAAATTATGCCAAGTATAAGAAAATAGCACACATTTAGCGTTACCTCAAATATTATTTTGATCTACGACGACGACACTGGATTTTTTATTTCCATTCCTTTAACATTCTTTATGATTATGTTCGAATTTACTGCTTTGTAGTGAACGTGTCATTTAATTTTAGGTTTTTCGTCCCAACCTTAATAGCATTGGTTTTCCCAGGAAAATTTTATGGACCTACAAGTAGTTTGTTTTGGCCTAGGTACAGTATGCGTCGCTTTTGGTTGGGTGTAGGTTTCCTATTACACATACGGTGCAGATTTCCTCGCGAGCGAAGAAAAGTCGAATAAAATGTTAATAGAGTACTTACTTTCTTATCTCATTTAATTACTTTTCCTGCCAAACGCTTTCCAAAAAAAAAGTTCTGACACTTGAACAAAAATTCACTCGACTACCTATATCACACAATTAATATCTTTTATTTTTCCGTCTTTCCCACACATGCGCGCGCGCCGGTGGTATTATATCGTTTAACAGTTGACAAAAGCCGGTGAACACGGTCTTTGTATAGAAACAGATATCGATGGTCGCCCGTAAGAAATATAACTATTGCACTCTAAAGGCATAGGCATAAAGGTTGACAAGCCTTTTCTTTCCCTAAAAAAACGTGGGACTATTTTTTGCGCTAGTTAAGCATCTATGTTTTTAACTGGTTTGTTTTTTTATTTTTGTTTATTACATTACCTTTTATTTTAATATCATATTATACATAGGTTGATAGAAGCTGACCGGCTAACGTTGTTTATAATAAAAAAAATTGGGGTGGACCTCCCTTATCACTTAGGGCTTTGAAAAATAGATAACAACCTATTTTGAAACCTATCGAATATACATATAAAATTTATTTAAAATCTGTCAAGCCGTTTTGCAGGAGTATGCGCACTAACACTGTGACATGAGAATTTTATATAGGTATTAGATTACATTAGATTAGATTAGAAAGAAGAAGAAAAACTAGCTGCCCCAGGAAACGTTGTTTCGCCATATCACTTTTTTTCACTTAAGGCTATGAAAATCGATAACAACCTATTCTCAGACCTACCGAATATATATATAATATTTCATTAAAATCGATCAAGCCGTTTCAGAGGAGTATGGGCACTAACACGGTGAGTGGGTGACACGAGAATTTTATATATTACATCTAGACACATGACACATAGTGTGTCAAACTAAGTTAAGAGACGACTAAATAGGAAGGTACACGCCATTTCAAGCCAATCCATTGAAATCAGTAATTTCCCTTTTAGTATACCTGTTTCGACCACCCTTACTTAGTACCTCAGATTATAGAAAGAAGGAGATAGGCCCTAACCATGAAATAAGTCCGGTACCGCTGTCGCCACTTTTGAAGATGTGTGCGTTTTCATTACATGCACAATATTATAAATATTAGATTCACGCACACATATGTCCCGTTACCTACTAGCGTTCTGATCCTCTAATTGGTTCGCACATTACGAAAATCAATTGTACGAATACACTCATACATGTAAACAACAGCGTCGGTGAACTCCTTAGGGATGAGACACTTGCATCAAATAATACACTTATCGATAAAATCATACGATGAGAAGGTTATTCATTCTTAACCAACTGACGTGGTTCAATTTTTACAATTGTACTGACGTGGTAGTCCACCAGACCTTTTCAAATGCAAATATTTTTATAAAATTAAATAACTTAGCTTTTCCTTTGATACTCGTTAGATTTCTGGCCTATTTGTTTATGTTAAATTAACTTCAAAGAAAAGAAATTCCTTGTGTTTTTAAAAATAAACTATTTTTAGCGGTCCCAGGCGACAGCAGTGACGCATTGAGCCGGACAGCTATTTAAGCAGCGGCCTAAGCGCGGCGCGCCCCTTTTGCCCGAGAATCGTCAAGACGATTTTCAATTTCTGATGTTTAATCATATTGCTTTTTTTCTACTAGGATTTTTAATTTTCCGTTTCCGAGGCGAGTCTTCAGTACTAGCCTTCGAATATACAGAATAAAAAACTTGACTTTCTATTGATATCGAATTTGATTATTTTGATAATGATGATGAATGTCTACGAATACGATAACTTAAAAACTGTTTATATGTTTATTAAATTTATTGGACAAAACACCAATGAAGCTTATTTGGTAGTGACGCTGCCCGAAAAGCTAGTGTCTCTGGGTTTGAATCCTGGTGATGGAAAGAACTAATATTTGTGTGAAGAGCACGACCACGGTCAGAGAAGCATATTTTGTGACTGGGTCTTGGATATTTTTTATGTATTTTAGTATATGAACACCCAATGTACCTTGCTATGACCTATCGAGAAGAAACACACTTACATTATCATTTATAAATTGGCTTATATTTGTAACTCTGTTAGGACTCCGTGAAATAACAGCAGGTTTTGTTGGGCGGAGAGTTGAAGTGCTGCCCTGTTAAGAATACAACAGCAATTATTACTTTCTCATTCTCTGAAAATAATTCACCCAGCTATATCAAAGGCAGAATGGACACATGTATAGACTCGAAAAACAGCCATTACTTTGAAGATATTGGCACTTGCCTGTGTAACAGCGATATCTTGGAAATTAGTAGCCATACTTATCCAAGTACTGAGATTCTGTTACTGAGAATCCTCTCAGGATTTACTACAGTATATGTTGATGGCTGTGATTGAAATGTACCATCCTCCTGTAAATAAAGTAATTTGCTAATTATTTATCACATTTTGGATATCCCTAACATTGCTTCGTTTAATTTCCGATCAATTTACTTTGTAAACTAAGCTTATTTTAATTGTTGGAACAGTCCATGGGAAAAATCTTCGTGACTTCTTTGTCTCCTGAAAATCACTGTCTTTAAAGTGTTCCGAACAAACCGTGCTTGATTTTGTAGGAAATCAGTTATCTGATCTGCCTGCAGCGGAAATCCATTTTTCTTTTATGTTGGGATCGGAAGGGTAGCTAAAAAATAACAAAGTTTTGTGTATAACACATCATCAATAGATTTCGTAGTGAGCGTCTTAAAAAGTCTGATATTGTAATATTAAATATAAAAACTGGCCAAGTGCGACTCGGACTCACGCTCGCGCTTCTCTACATAACAAGTTTTTTATAAAGTTGTATTTGTTTTATCGTTACATAATACCGCTTATATGCTTTACCTTCTCATACATGTTCCTGTACTCTATGGGAAAAACTATTTGCTATATGTTTTCACAATTTTGGACCTAGTGAATTTAAAGATAAAGGGGGGGGGAGGGATGGGGGGTAAAAGTAAATATGTATAGGTATACTCTGCCGCGGTGGCCAACGGATTGGTGGAGGCTTTTAAGACTAGTGGCTGGTCTTACTGTCAGAACTTTTCAAGTCACCCTAAGGCCTCTGACTTGGCTTTACGACTGCCATCTATGGATGGCAGCCGGCACCAACTGCTTAACGTGCCTTGCGAAACACGGAACCGCTCGGAAAAATCCCACTAGCTTTAGTCGTAGAACGGTCACCCATCCATACACTGAACGCGCCCAATGTTGCTTAACCTTCGTAATCGTTTAAGATCATTCAGGCGGCCAGGGCTACGAGCGATTCTTGAAGTATTGTTCAGTGACCGTCAATCAATTTAATTTGAACATTTCATGGAAACCTCTTACATGGTCTATCTGTAGACTTTTTTTAATTTCATGATAGTCATGCAAATGTCTAACATGAAATTCAAAAGTTTTTAAAAATGACATAATTAAAACCGTCCGTAATAACATCGATAAATTATATTATCGATAATATTGCATGCATACTATTGCATACCGGCCCACTGCCCTACGCCGCGCACTAGAACCTACGTAAGGTGTTTGTACCTAGCAGGTTGAAGCCTCTTAGGGTGAATTTTACGATGTAAATTACAAAGCTTTAAAAATACATTATTAATAGAAATAATAAAATAAATAAAATAATAAACTCACGCCCGTTATCCCCGAAGGGGTAGGCAGAGGCACCAGTCTCTAGAACTGGACCCACGTTTTGCCGAGTTTATTAGGTCCCAAACGTGACAAGTGGCAAGCCTGTCGCCGTTTTCCGGTCACAATTTATCAGCGAATGGTGTTGCTGTGCAAACAAATGTACGTAACTAAAAGTCATTGGTACATGCGTGGTTCGAACCCAGACCCTCATGATCGAGAAGCAAAGGTCAACCCCACTACGCCACCACCGCTAATAGATATACTACTTTAAAATAGCACTTACCAGTTGTATGTTATTCCATATGTCTTGTGGTTTTGTTTATTACTCCGATTTTTACAAATAAACACGCTACAGACCGGCATTTCGAAAAAAAAACGGAGCTGTTGCGTGAACAACGGTTGCCGCGCAAATGAGTCAGCGCTAAGAGCGGTACGTGCCTCTATGATCAATTTGATCATATCGAGGCGACACGTACCACGCCCCCATGCCATATCTCCTTCTTTCTATGATCTGAGCTTAGTACCTAATATTACCTAAAATCCCGTCACCAACAAACATGGACGGGCGTCGCACGATTATCCTCCTGAGAACCGACCTTGAAAATAACAATGGTTTTTGTATTTCTCTTACTACATTGGTTCTCACGAGGTTATACCAACGGTAGCTATACCTAATAGGTAAATAAAGTGAAGGTGTATAAATTAAAAAAATAATGTTTATTTTAAGAAATTGATTACGTTGATGGTCTATTGCGACTCCCACACTAGGCGCAGTCTGTGTCGTGGGTGACGGGTAGATTAGGCTCCTTATACTCGTAGTTAGCACTGGTTGACATAATATCGAGGCAAGCGAGTCACAGGCGTGAGCAAAACAGTGCTACTATGGACTCTCGGGCTTCCACACTAGGCCGAGCCTGTGTCGTGGGCAGCCATTGAATGTTTTTAAAGTATATCTTAGCAACTGCTTTTGCCCACACCCGTGTTTAGATTGTATTTAAATTACAATATTAATTTAGTAGTCACTAAAAAGGAGACCGGCTTAATTATAACTAGTACAATCAACGGAAATTCGAATATAGATAATTTAAAGTTACATACAGTTATGTTAATAGTAATTTACATAATTTAATCAATTAATTTGATGGGAGAACTCCGGAGGCGTGGAGTAAGTGTGTTGTCGTGTTGTTCTTCAAAAAGGGTGATAAAACCCTCTTGAAGAACTACCGCCCCATTTCACTCTTAAGCCACGTCTACAAGCTGTTTTCAAGAGTCATCACGAACCGTCTTGCGAGGAGACTCGATGAGTTTCAGCCACCTGAGCAGGCCGGCTTTCGATCGGGCCCCTGTGCTTAGCGTTTGTGGACTATGAAAAGGCCTTTGACTCGATCGAGACCTGGTCTGTTCTGGAATCTTTGTAGCGATGCCAAGTCAACTGGCGGTACATCCAAGTGTTGAAAGGTCTATACAACGCCGCGACTATGGCCGTCCAAATCCAGAACCGGCAGTCTGAACCTATCCCCATACATCGTGGTGTGATACAAGGGGATGTTATTTCCCCCAAATTGTTCACAAATGCTATGGAGGATATGTTTAAGACGCTGGACTGGAAGGGGTACGGACGGCATTAATATTAGCGGCGAGTACCTTTCACACTTGCGATTTGCAGACGACATCGTCATCATGGCGGAAACGCTGCAAGATCTGCAACATATGCTGAGTAGCCTAGCTGATTCTTTCCAACGCATTGGTCTCCGGATGAACTTGGATAAAACCAAGATTATGTTCAATGAACACGTAGGTAAATCCGGAGCCAATTGCAGTTCAAGGCAGTATTCTCGAAGTTGTTAAGGAGTATGTTTACCCCGGGCAAACCATGCAATTAGGTAAAAACAACTTCGAGAAAGAGATGGGAAACGACGTATGGGAAACTACGTCGAGTCTTCACATCGCCAATCCCACAGAGTCTAAAGACGAAAGTCTTCAACCAGTGCGTCCTACCCGTCATGACATACGGTGCCGAAACGTGGACACTCACGGTGGGGCTGATCCACAAATTTAAAGTCGCTCAGCGTTCTATGGAAAGGGCTATGCTCGGGGTTTCTCTGAAAGATCGAATTCGAAACGAAGTCATCCGACAGAGAACCAAAGTCACCGACATAGCCCACCGAATTAGCATGCTGAAGTGGCAGTGGGCCGGCCATATCACCCGAAGAACTGATAACCGATGGGGTAGAAGAGTTCTTGAGTGGAGACCGCGGATCGGTAAACGTAGTGTAGGACGTCCTCAGACTCGGTGGAGCGATGATCTTCGCAGGGCGGCTGGCAAGAGCTGGATGAGAGTAGCCGAGGACCGTGCTCAGTGGCGTGCAATGGGAGAGGCCTATGTCCAGCCGTGGACAACCGTAGGCCGATAATGATGATGATGATGATGAATCAATTAATTTAGTTTTCATGCGTAATTGTATTAATGATTTATTAAGTTAAGCGAATAAAATAAATTAGAAATAAAAAATTAACCCAATCTAAATTGAATCCAAATAATTTGATTAAATTAATCCAATATAAAATTAACTCAGTTGATAGTTTTATTGAATTCAAATAATTTGATTTAATTGATTAATAATATTAAAATTAATAAAATTTGATTTAATATAACAAAACTTATTTAACTACATTAGTTTGCTCTGAAGAGCGGAATATAAAATTGTAGTTCATAATTTTGTGGGTTTATGTATTGAGGGTTTGTGTATGTACGAGTATGAGTATGAGTGTGTGTGCGCGCGTATATGTGTATGTGTGGGTGAGTGTTTGTGTGTAAATGTATATATGTATGTATTTATGTGTTTAGTTTTTATGCACATATTTTTAACAGATTTTCTATTCCTGAATAATCTAGGTCGCTCAGCCACTCTAGAACTTTTTTCTTTGCTTCGTTTGTGGTGGACAGTTCTATATTACAACCTTTGATAGCTTTATTGTAGATAAATGGTTGCAGGAAGTCCGAGAACCTCTGCGCAAAGGCCGTTTTTGTGGGGCGTTGAGGTACTTTAAAGACCCGACGTTTGAGCAAGTCTGCATAGGCCGGGGAGCTTATGGTTTTTCTATGCTGTGTGAGAACCATTTTAAGGATAAATAGTTTGCGTATCGTAAGAATCCCACTTTCTTCGTACAATGCAGTAGTAGGCTTTCTTAGCATTACCTTCAAAATGGAACGCTGTGCTCTCTCCACGCTTAGCAAAAAAGTTTTGCTGGCGCCGCCCCAGCAGCCTATGCAGTAGCTAAGGACCGATTGACACAAAGCAGTGTAAACTAATTTCAGGGTATCCTTACTGGCGCTGTCCCGCAGTAGTTTCATTATATGAATAAACTTTCTTGCCCGGCCTGACAGAGATGTAAGATGTTGTTTAAATGTTAGTTTTTCATCTAATGTTATTCCTAAGTACTTAATTGTGTCGGCTCTCTGTATAGAATCACAAGAACAGTTTGTGAGGCAAGTATGGATTTTTAGCGTGGAACAGAGATCTGTGGGCCGAGATGCAGCTGTTTTAGGGAAACATAAGTATTTTGTTTTAGATGTGTTCGGTGTCCGGAGATTTTTGTGGTTGCACACTATTCAAAGCTTACTGTCAAAGTTTTTATACTTGCCAGCTGTGGTTTAATTACACGAGAAGCGCGTACAGTACATTGAGAGTGCAATATAATGACGCCTTCCGTATACTAATGCGTTTGCCTAGATTCTGTAGTGCATCACAGATGTTCGCGTCGGCCAGGGTTCCGGATTTCTTTGCTATTATCCGTAACAGAGTTGCCTCGTTTTGGAGCCGACTGCGGGCCTCCAAGAATGAGATTCTGTCGTGTCTGTGTGAGGATGTGGGCAGTTCACTGTACCAACATTGGCATTCCGTTCAGCGCGACAAAAATCGAAAATGATTTGTAATTACGTATACCTATTTCTTCTATTTTATTTCACTTTATATCTGTATAAGAATTATTATGATCTATGTGTTTTGTAAGCTGGAACTGTGTATTCTGAAATAAAAGCATTTATTTATTTATTATTTATATTTTTCGATAACCCTAGGGCGATCTTAGAAAGTCCACTAGTAGTCTGTGTAAGTACAGAGTTCCATGAGGGGCCGCTAAAGATTATTGCCGTGTCATCTGCGTAACAGATAATTTTTGCCTGTGTGGATGGTATTATATCACTGATGTCATTTAAGTAAATGAGAAAAAGGGTTGGTCCCAGAATGCTGTGGAATCCCGTATTTTACTGTCCTCGGATCCCCGATTGTATTACCAATTTTGGTTTGTAGTGTGCGATCGTTGAGGTAACTGTGGAACCATGTGAGGGCTATTCCTCTTACACCCATATTCTCGAGTTTTTGGAGCAGTATTGGTACTGACACAGTATCAAATGCTTTCGCAAGGTCCAAGAATGCGCCAATACAGCAGTCACCGTTATCCAGGTGTGATACGACTGTGTTAATTAGTAGTGATACCGCATCTTCGGTTGATCTTCCCTGCCTGAAGCCGAATTGGTTAGATGAGAGGAGCTGTTTTGATTCCAGATAACTCACAAGACGGCGGTTGACAATTTTTTCTAAGACTTTAGACAAAACCGAGAGTAGCGATATGGGCCTATAGTTGCATGGGTTACTTCTACTGATTGCTTTGTAAATAGGAGTGACTGACGCAGCTTTCCAGACATTTGGAAAAGTGCCAGTCTCAATGCTGAGATTGCAGATGTGAAGCAGTGGACCAACAAAGCTGTCCATTATACAGGGTTACAGGGAAAGTCGTACACAATATTAAAGGAGGTTATTATTTAGGTCGTTTCTGATGGATTTTATCCTATTATATAGGGTCCGATAGTTAACCGTTATGGAGATATTGACTGTTAAAGATTTAAAAAAAATATCCAATTTTTTTGGCTTTTTGATTGATTTTTTCTCAGAATAGAGCTCATAAAGTGGTTTTTTTTAATGTATTTAGTTAGAAGGCATGTCAATTGATAAAAAATATCAGCAAAAGCTGCACCTACTACTAACAGCTTTAAAAAACTGCTCGGCAACGGTTAGAATTAAATAATTTTTCTCTAAATATTTTTCACATGAAGCTCTTAAAAAAAATTTACGTGTGGAACTTATTGTGCAAATAATTTTAAAAACTTCTACAACTCTTTAACAATTCAAAAAGGTATAACATTTAATAGGTATGTGCATGAAATTTTAAAATACCTAATGTTATTTGAGTAGGCTCTAGTGGTAGTACCTACATAACTGAACTTCGATACAAAAAAAATATTTTTACTTCCTGGCACCTTTAAACTATGTAAAAAGGTCAGATAGGCTTTTTTTGTGCTCTGGAGACATGCTGTCTCAGGTGTTCAGGTACCTACCTATTTCAGTATTTCTTTTGTAGAATATTCTATAAAATTTATAATCTTTTAGTTTTGTGTTAGTCTGCTCGTGTGATTCTTCTGTGATAGACGTGCTCTGCAAATGATTTGCTTTTTAGAAACTTCTACGTCTCTTTAGGTATAAAAAAACGTATATCACTTGCTATTACATCGAAAAAACGTTAGCCAAGTGTCACTTAAGATGACAAACGGTAAATTTTTAGTTGAGGTAAATACGTGCCCTTTGACAATTTCCCGTAAAACGCGACTTAGTTTGGATTTTGGTATTTATTCTCATCTTCATTGTGTGACTTGGCTTGGATTTTGAACTGATTCATCTTTGTTTTTAACATGGTTGCCTCTATTTCTAATACAAATTCTCATTCTTTTTTTTTTATTTCTCTTCACTACAGAAGTTCGCAGGTGTCTCGTCATTTTCACAGCCGTTTCCGCAAATATTCTCTGTCTCGAAAGTTCGACATTTTAAATTGGCGTCATTTTGTTTTAAATTATGCTTTTAATATGATCTCATACATAAAAATCCATTGGCGTTAGATCAGGGCTCCTAGCCGGCTAGATCCATGGAATGGGACCGTCATTTCTAATCCAATTGTTTGGGAAGTTCTCGTCCAACCATGCTTCCGTGGTGCGCTGGGCAGCCGTCATGTAGAAAGAACATTGTCTCCTCTCAATGCAATAGAAATGTCGTCCATAAACAAGGGTAACTCCTCCCTCAAAAAGTTTTCATATGTATCTTGCCATTCAAGTCACAAAATGAAAATGAATCAGTCCAAAATCCAAGCCAAGTCTCAGTATGAAGATGAATCAGTTCAAAATCCAAGCCAAGTCACACAATGAAGATGAATAAATACCAAAATCCAAACTAAGTCGCGTTTTACGGGAAATTATCAAAGAGCACGTATTTACCTCAACTAAAAATTTACCGTTTGCCATCTTAAGTGACACTCGGCTAACGGTTTTTCGATGTAATAGCAAGTGATATACGTTTTTTAATACCTAAAGAGACGTAGAAGTTTCTAAAACGCAAATCATTTTGCAGAGCACGTATTAACACATCTACCACGGAAGAATCACACGAGCAGACTAACACAAAAACAATAGCTAGATAGAATGTTCTAAAAAAGAAATACTGAAATAGGTAGGTACCTGAACGCCTGACACAGCATGTCTCCAGAGCACAAAAAAGCCTATCTGACCTTTTTAAATAGTTTAAAGGTGCCAGGAAGTAAAAAGATTTTTTTGTGTCGAAGTTCAGTTATGTCGGTACTATCACTAGAGCCTACTCAAATAACATTATTTTAAAATTTCATGCACATACCTATTAAATGAATACACATACCTTTTTGAATAGCTAAAGAGTCGTAGAAGTTTTTAAAATTATTTGCAGAATAAGTTCCATACGTAATTTTTTTTTAAGAGCTTCAATGTGAAAAATATTTAGAGAAAAAATATTTAATTCTAACCGTTGCCGAGCAGTTTTTTAAAGCTGTTAGTAGTAGGTGCAGCTTTTGCTGATATTTTTTTATCAATTGACATGCCTTTTAACTAAATACATTAATAAAAACACTTTAAGAGCTCTATTCTGAGAAAAAATCAATCAAAAAGCCAAAAAAAAATTGATATTTTTTTAAAATCTTTAACAGGCAATATCTCCATAACGGTTAATTTTCGGACCCTATATAATAGAATAAAATCAATCAGAAATGACCTAAATAATGACCACCTTTAATATTGTGTACGACTTTCCCTGTAACCCTGTATAGGTAGGTACCGCTCTTCTTAGTAAATTTAACCCATTCATTGCCGGCAACGCAAGGTATGAGTTTATCGAAAGGTCATCCTCATGCCTTCAACGCAAGGTTTGAGTTGAAGCCAAGTTCCGGTTTCGGTAGTTTTTGTACGAACAAAACAAATAAATAAATATGTTTTTTGGTCTTGCAACATTCTTTGATATTTTTTTTGTTGTAAAACGTCAGTGGCCTGTCAATGGACACCTTCATTTCCGCCATGTGAGCGAAAATTTGTTGGGGTATTTAACGTTGATTTTGTTTTCACTGTAATTTTGGGAGTTTTGGTGTCTGTGAGCGAGTCGTAGTTTCTTTAGAACAAAGGTAAGTAAAATTTTGACCGTAATGTGTATTTTTATTGCATTCTTTCACAAAAACAGTCCTAAATAACCAGTCGACGCAAACCTTGCGTTCTGCGGCATAGACTAATAAACGTTATTTTGGATGGGCGTATGCAACAATGCTGCCATTCCTTTAGGTTTTGTAACTAAGAATCCGTGAAGAAGCTTCTGAACTGTTTGATTTCTTTATGTTTTTAAGTCTACCTATGTATTTCTATGTATTTCGTTTCAGATAATTATTCAAAGAGAACATGAAACGAAGTAGATCCTTGTCTATGATACAAAAAGTATTACAAAGTAACGATTCTGATTCATCTGATGAAGATTCAAGGTAAAATTTTACTAATCGACCTGTTTCAGGAATGTACTAAATTGTCAATCACTCTGTATAGCTTCTGTATGTAGAACCTTTCTTCACACTTTTTGCATTGCGTAATTCCAATATCTATAATTAGTAATTGAAAGGGCATCACTGTCGATGAGCATTTTACCTGGAAACCTCATATTGAGGCCCTTACTTGTCGGGTAAGAAAGCTGGTCTACATTTTCAAAAAATTAAGAAATGTCGCTCTTCTTGCTCTTGAAGTTCCATTCATGATTTTTGTTACTTTCCTTTCTTTTTCTATTAGCCACTAAGATTGTTAATGGCAGTAGCACTTTTACAATAAAGGGATTAATTGCCTACAATACAGGTTTCCTAGTGTAGGTAATTAGATTATATAATTTGTAGTGCCTTTTGTTAATTTAAAAAAAAAAAGTTAAAATAATTTCCAATAATTTATCGATTTTGCAGCGGCAGTAGAAAGACACCTTTCAAACAACAATGTCGAAGAAATGATGAACAGTGGACGAGAAGAGACAATACACCCAGTCGCCGTTACAGTATTCATGAAGTGCCTTCTCCGAGCGCGTATGTCTTGTTTTTACGTTTGTTTTTAATGCTCACTATGTGTTTATTATTGAATGAGAAGTAGCTTTTTTTATTTTTCAGATATGAAACTGTTTCAAGTAAAGCTTGTATTAAAAAAAGATCAAGACGAGCAAAGTCGCTTTTTACTGAAGTTCTTGATGATTCAGACACAAGCAATTCAAGTGATATGCCGCAACGAAATATTATTTCTACTTGCGTAGCTGAAGTTCATCAAGAGCATGTAAACAAAGAAAATATATTAGAGGTTCCTGACCAGCCTAAAAAAATGGAAAGGATACAAACCTGTGGTGTAAGAACTAGAGGAGGCTTAGCGAGAAAAAGGTGCGTAAGAGTATTACAACCGCAAAATACGGAGAGCCAAGTAAATCTTATTATGAGTCAGGATGATAGCAACGAACATAGTTCAGATAGTTTGAATGTTTTGCGCAAAGATGGTGAAATTATTAAAAATAAAATGAACGAGATGACAACAGTAGAAAAAGGTGAAGCACATAACTATCGAGAAAATTTTTCAGATATCGATTCCGATATTGTGTCTGAAATGGTCAAAAGTATAGGACAGGGAGAAAATATTTTTGATCAGTCTTTAGCAGGCATTGATTCTGATATAGTCGAAGAGATGACAAATATTTTTGGAGAATCTGAAAGTGACGTACACCAAAGTAAAGATTCAAATAAGAGGTTAACTGACGAAGAGCTGCTAAATGTTCTCAACAGTATAAACTCAGATGATGAATTAGTTTCGGATTTTGATAATGAGAATGATCGTTTGTATGATGAAGAAACAGATGAAGAATTGAATTATGAACATGATGAAAGAGCTCCAGCAAATGAGAATAATGGCGTATCTTATGAGACTGAAGTCAACAATTTGTCTTGGGTAGATCAAGCAATCCAAAAAACAATAAAATTTGAGAAAACACAAAAAGAACTAAAGATTATACCAACAGGTAATGACCCAATAGATTTCTTCTTGAATCTTGCTAATGAAGAGTTTTTCAACCTCTTGGTAAATAAAGCCAATGTCAACGCCAGACGACTGATTGCGAAAGTCCAAACTTCCAATAGCAGATTGAATGCATGGAAGGATTTAACTACAGAAGAAATGAAGAAGTTTCTTGGGTTGATTTTCCACATGGGAACCATAAAACTCAATCGGATAACAGACTATTGGAAAAAACACCCATTACTGAATATTCCGTGTTTCGCGCAGCACATGAGTAGAAACAGATTTCTTTTAATCCTTAGAGCGTTGAACTTTGAGGACGAAAGTATGACTAATAACAGACTTTCCAAGATAGACCCTTTGGTTCAATTTTTCAACAACAGGATGGATGAGATTTATGCACCTACGCGGAATCTGTCGATTGATGAATCGGTTGTTTTGTTCCGAGGACGATTAATATTCCGCCAGTACCTAAAGGGAAAGCGGCATCCTTATGGGATAAAACTATACATTTTGACTGATGAGTTTGGTGTTGTGCTGAAAATTATTGTATATGCTGGTGCTGGAGATATACTGGTTGGAGGGCCTGGACATGCTGATAAAGTAGTTATGGAACTTTTATCCAAATACCTTGATGCTGGGTATTCTGTATATATGGACAATTTCTATAATTCAGTGGCTTTGAGCATAAAATTGCTGTTAAGAAAAACACATACCACTGGGACTATGCGCAGCAATAGAAAACTCACACCGAAAGATATTGTTCAGAAGAAACTTAAGCGTGGAGAATCAGCTAGCAAGTTTACTGAGACTGGAATCTGCGTTATGAAGTGGCGAGATAGGCGAGATGTGCTAATGATTTCTTCTGAATTTGGGTCAGACATGAAAGAGACAATGACACGACGAGGAGAAACAGTCTACAAGCCCGAAATGGTTATTAAATATAACAAGTACATGGGAGGAATTGATCATCAAGATCAAATGTTGGCTTACTATTCGTGTGAGCATAAAACCATTAAATGGTATAAAAAGCTGGGCGTGCACATTTTTCAGCAACTGCTGTACAATGCCCACACATTGTATAATATATTTAATAGAAACAGGAAAAGTCTCTATGACTTCCGACTTGAAGTAATTGCGAATCTGCTGAATGTTGGAAAAGATGACGAGCAAAATATAGAGCAACATTCCAGACAGAAGGTACACATTTTGCAACCATGCCCTCGCAAAACTGGGACAAAAAAACATAGCATGCGCCGACGATGTAAGCAATGTTGGGCAGAAAAGAAAATAAGGAGAGATACTCCAAAATACTGCCCCGACTGCCCCGATCAACCGGGTTTTTGTGAAGTGGAATGCTTTAAAAAATATCATAATTACTGACTGCTTGTTATTCTTTTGTAAAATTTAAAAATAAAAAACTTAAATCCGTGAAAACTGGTGTATTATTATGTTTAGTGTTCGACAAATATTCAGAAATCACTGTTTATACCCGACTGCAGGTGCAGTGCCCGAAAGCAGAGGGTTATAGGTATCACGTTTACATTCAAATGCTAGAAAAAACCAAAATAGGTTATCTTTGGTCCATTTGCAGCAAACTTGAAGTAGCGTTTGTATACATTTAACTATACACATACGCAAGGTGAAAAGTCACAAAAAATTTGTCAGATCGTTAGATAAATAGGTGAAAAGACCCTATTTGAAGTTTGGCCCAAGAGAACCCAGACTTTTTTTTTGCAGCCAAAAATCAAAGGATGTTTAAAAATTCAGAATATAAACCTAGGTGTTCGTTCTTGGTCAGCCTTATTATTCACTAAATAATTGAACTCGCAACTCACATGGTATACGATATCCAGTACCGAGTGACGACTATTTGCTTGCTGCTAACGCGTTTGTTGCATAACGCCATTTCTTATTGAACTCAAACCTTGCGTTCACGGCACCTGGTATAGTGATGTATGTTTGCATGCGCCACCAACTCAAAGGTTGCGTTGTGGCTATTTTTAAGTGTTATTTATGTTAAAATACTGATTTATCACTTAAATAATTGAAATATAACCATATTCATTATAATAAAGCAAAAATATCAAGCGGCACCTGGGAGTGGTTTAAAAATTTGTGCCGGCAATGAATGGGTTAAATGAATACATACATTGATTTATTGCAAACTAGCTTCCGCCAGCAGCTTCGCCCCCGTTTCCCTCGGGAACTTATTTTTTCCAGGATTAAAAGTAGCCTATGTGTTATTCCAGACTTCATCCAGATCCGTTCAGTAGTTTTTACGTGAAAGATAACAAACACACACACACACACACACTCACAAACTTTCGCATCTAAAATATTAGTAGGAAGTAGGATAGGTACTTAGGATGTAGATGTAGTGAGTTGAACGTTACAGATGTATAAACCTTTTTTTTTATTTGTATTTTTTTTACTTACAAAATACGTAAGGCCATTTATTTTTATTCGAAACTTATTTCATGTCGGCAAGAGACAGCTATGGCGATGATGCTGTTGGTTTTGTTCAAGTAAAAAGAGTGATGTATGTACGGTGTAAAGCTGTTAGTAGTATGTGCAGCTTTTGCTGATATTTTTTATCAATTGACATGCCTTGTAACTAAATACATTAAAAAAATCACTTTATGAGCTCTATTCTGAGAAAAAATCAATCAAAAAGCCAAAAAAATTTGTTATTTTTTTTAAATCTTTAACAGTCAATACCTCCATAACGGTTAACTTTCGGACCCTATATAATAGGATAAAATCCATCAGAAATGACCTAAATAATAACTTCCTTTAATATTGTGTACGACTTTCCCTGTAACCCTGTATATTTCACTAAGAGCGGTTTGATACCGTCTAACCCTGGAGCGCTGTCATTTTTAAGTTGACGTATAAAGCCTAGAATTTCTTCCCGATCAGTTGGATTTATGAAGAATGAGTTTGGTGGGGTCGATTGCGCTGGGGCTTTGGCCAGAGAAGCTAGGTTAATTTCAGACTCGTTAGTTTTTCGCAGTATCTCATTAGCCAGAGTAGACCCCACGGTGGTAAAATAATTAGTGCAGTAGTTTACGGACTCAAGAGGGGTGGGTTTGTTTGTAAGAAGTTCAGTAGATGCTTGTGTCTTAGATGGTGTTGATTCGCAATAGTCTTGATAGCTTGCCATAGTTTTTTGGGTTTTTATTTTTGTCTATGAGCAGTTGATTTTCATATTGCGTGCAGTAATTTCGATATCTGTTATACTATATTAGCTTAGTGGTTGGATCTTTAGGACGCTTTCTGCAATCCATGTGTAATTTGTCTCTATGTTTCATACATCGTATGAGCCCTGGAGTGATCCAAGGCTTCATATTATGTTTAGAGCGGCTGGTAGTTGTAATTTCCGTGTGTTTTTGAATGACTTCATTGAGGGTCTGTTTAAGTTTTTCAGTGGCATCTTGAACATCATGTGAGGAGGTGATACATAGGCTGCTACTTATGTATGCGGAATCTGGGATTCCAATAATTTTAAACGCAATGTCGGACCTCCATGGTCAAATTCGTTCTTTTTTTAAATACTGGCCGCTAATATTTTTCTCTTATATACGTTAGTGTTTTGTTTTTGTTGGGTTTAAAATGTCATATCGCTGAAAAAATGGAACTCACTCGTGAAAATATTCGTGCTATGATTTATTACGATTTTCGACGTGGTTTAACGCAACAACAGTGCGTAGATCAATTAACTTCGACTTTTGGTTGTGAAGCTCCATCAAAAACGACTGTGTATCACTGGTTTAGTGAGTTTAATCGCGGGCGCAGTAAGCTCACGGACGAAGTTAAAGAAGGTCGCCCGAAATCGGTGGTTGTGCCACAAAATATTGAAGCTGTGCGAAAACTAATAATGCTAGACCGCCATGTTACGTATCGCGAGATAGAGGCTATTCTGGGCATATGTATGACGAGCATTCATAGGATGAATATTTCATATGAACATTTGTCTGAAAAAAAAATTTGTTCGCGTTGGATCCCGCACAACTTAACTCAGGATCAAAAAGATGCTCGCGTCGAATGGTGCAAGAAAACCTTGAAAAAATTCAACGGAGGCGACTCAAAATCTGTTTATTATTATCACCTGTGTAGATATTTCTACACAGGTGACGAATCCTGGTTCTACGCGTACGATCCCGAAACTAAACAACAATCAACAGTTTGGGTGTTTCAAAATGAGCCGAACCCTACGAAAGTGGCTCGTGCAAAAAGCACTGTTAGGCAAATGGTGGCCTGCTTTTTTGGTATTAATGGCCATGTGGCTACAATACCACTAGAGAATCGCAGAACGGTTAATTCGGAGTGGTACATGACCATTTGTTTGCCGGAAGTATTTGAAGAAATACGCCAAAACAACCAGCGACGCAGAATCATACTTCACCATGACAATGCCAGCTGTCATACATCTCAGGAAACAACTACATTTTTGGAAGGTCAAAAAATAGAATTGATGGGTCATCCACCGTACAGCCCTGATTTGGCTCCCAATGATTTCTATTTATTCCCAAATGTAAAGAATAAATTACGTGGTCAACGATTTTCGACCCGTGAAGATGCCGTAGATGCGTTCAAACAGCACGTTTTGTAGATACCTCAATCAGAGTGGAAAAAGTGTTTTACAAATTGGTTTCATCGAATGCAAAAGTGCATCGATCATAGTGGAGAATACTTTGAAAAACAATAAAAGCATATTTGAATCGATGATTGTAAAAACCCACCATTCGACATGTTTTTCGAAATAGACTTAAGTACACAGTTTTGTTCGCGAAACCGAAATTTACGAATTTGGTTGTAAAAACACAACACTTTCCTATTAATATGACAGCTACTTAAAATGGTTGAGTGTAAAAACACAGCAAATTTATTAACCAGACAGTTTATTTGCAGTTCCCACAAGTTTTGTAAACGGCAAATGGTGGGTTTTTACAATCATCGATTCATTTAGCCATATACATTTGTTTATTTTTTCTATTCCGCATACATAAGTAGCAGCCCTCGTATTAGTCCAACTTCTTTTGTGATTTGTTTTTAAAGCCTATGTCTATAGCAGCAAGTACGGTAAGTATATAGGTATAGGTCAGTTAAGTAAAGCTGGCACGTTCAACACATTTACACGTTGCGCTTGTGTAGTGTCTGTGAATAGCGCGCGGCGTGACGTGTACTGCATGCGCAATGCGCATCATGAAAAGTCTGCCCGTCTCTCTTGCGCCCGGTCTAGCTTATGAGTGTGAAGGGGACAGTTATAATTTTACTTTTACTACTATTTATATATACAGCGTGATCTTTTTGGTATTCAACCGTATGTGCGTTTCAATGAGGGATTTTTCTGACAGCTAAGAAAAGTAGTTCCAAATGAGCCGCTTTCAGAAGAACTAAAAAAAAAAACGAATGGCTGTCAAAGAAATGCAATTTTGGACCTCAGTCCAATAGCCATGTGTGATACATCATCGAATAGGTCTCAGCGAGCTGAATAAAAGTTACTATGACGTCAACAGCCAAATGTTTGTCCTTTCGGAGTTATATTGTATTGAAAAAAACTAACATTTTCAATTTAAAAAAAATAACATGTATCACACATGGCTATTGGGCTGAGGTCCAAAACTGCATTCCTTTGACAGCCATTCGTTTTTTTTTTCTTCTGAAAACGGCTCATTAGTCAGTAGATGGCATTTTTAAGAGAGGGTTTTTGTTTTTCTAATGGGAATTGCCAGTTTATTCTGTGGTCTTTCCTCTTTTTTTTGGCTCTTGCATTTGATTGTGATTGGACTTCGAACAACTGCTACTGGTGCTAAAATCATGGAAAAAACGTTGAAGAAAAAGAAGAAGAATAGGAGACCAGAACATTCGCGTAACCACAATAGAAACCGAATGATGTTGCTCAGTTGATCACAGATTCCTTCCAGTTGATGAAATTACAGAACAGTAATAAAGTTTTTATCTGTGGCAAGCAATTAGAAAAAAAGGTAGGGTAATTCATCCAGTAACTGACCACTGAGCGTCCGTTACCCTTTGTTAAATAATTAAATTATAATTAAATTGTTGAGGATTTCTGGGATAATTATTTTCTGTTTTGGTAAAGATTTTCTTAGGTGAAATTATTTTTGTTCATGTGAAAATTTATTGAAATTTAAAACTATTTTGTAACCATTGATTCCACCTTGTTTTTAATACTTTTCGCTCGAATTTGCTAAAAATATATTATAACAAGTAACCCATATATTTGTATTTATTTATCTACAACGCACCTATCTTACTAAAACCTAACTCTAGTCTACACTTAAACTAGAGTCGCATTTTGAATCAAAATCATATATTTTTAAACATCCTGTATAGTGAAATTGCATAAGTGTGAGTACTGTGAACGTGCCAGCTTTAGATAACAGACCTATAATGTGGTGCGTTATTGTCTTTATGTGTGCAATAGTAAGTAAAGAATAATGTAGGCACTTACATTACACTAGACAATCGTCTCCAATAAAAGCTTTCTTTCTTTCTACCAATCCGGACTTGGCCCCCGTGGTGGAGTATGGCCTATACCTTCCTCAGGGAAGAGACCCGTGCCCCTCGGTGGGGACATGATGGGTTGATGATGAAAAGCTTTCTTTCCTTTTTCATCTTTTCTTTCAATGACGATATTTTTAAACCAAATATCTTTGTTGTCTAAATTAAGAATCTGTAATGTCATAGTTGGATTTATTTCAGACAGTTTGTTTTATGGCATGTTATCTTTTATTTATTGGTTAAAATACAATAAAAAATTGTACTGAGTTTTATTTGTACCTACTTAGTTTTGATGACCTCTGTGACGCAACGGTTAACGCATCTGTCTACCTTGCTAGAGGTCCCGGTTTCGAACCCCGGCTGGGGACATAAACCCAGGTCTTGGATGTTTACATGTTTGTGACGTACTGTTTATGGTTTCCACTACACAGGGTATCCTAGTGTGGGGCCAGAAGCAATGTCTGCGCCTGTATGTGAATGTTTATGTTTTTATGTTTTTTATATTATATTTTTATTTCACATAGGTATTCAGTTTATGTTATTACCCATTTAATCTACCTAATTTTACTAACAACTGATACATATTGTAAACTTTTAGTCCGGATCCACTTACGGGTGTCGTTATATCGGAAGAGTCCGACCAGGTTTCGCTCCGATTCGCAGAGCTTAATCATGGTGAGCAGAGACGGAGCTCGCGTCATCGGTGAGTTCAAAAACTGATACATACATATACGACGATCGAATAATATGCTGTTTATCTAATCGAAACCTGTCAGGAACACGCGCGCTTATGGACTAACCTAACCGGTTTTGTAATATCTACCTAATTCGCTTTTTAAGCATGATTATTTATTTTTCCATCGTGTGATCGGTGGTTATCTTAGGGTAAGTATACATACGGTCCATCCATAATATGGAAGTACATAAGGATTCCTTTATCATCCTGGGATTTTCGTGAAGATAGCAAGTTGAAGTGACATTTGGCAGCACACCCCCATCGATGTAGACGATTACTTCGTAATTCTCAATTTTGCAAGTACGAGTAAGTATGTATTTCTGCGGATTAGTTGGACCAATGATTTTTTGTGGAGATTACCAATTCTTAATTTTCCAAAAGCCTTATTGTCCTAACTAGTGCGAATTCTGAAAAAACTAGTATGTACAGTACATTTATGTAGTTTTATCCTCACAGTATTTTCTCTGAGTATACTCGCCTATATACTAAGAAACTCATTGCTATATGAAGAAAATGAGTTGTTTTTGTTGGTCTCTATAACGGCACTTAGACCAAATACACACAATAGAATACAATACATAAAATTATACAAGAATCGCTCGTAGCCTGGGCTCCCTGAGTGATCTTAAACGATCACTAAGGTTAAGCAACATACGGCGCGTGCAGTCCATGGATGGGTCACCGTCTATGACTAATGCTAGTGGCATTTTTCCGAGCGGTTCCGTGCTTCGCAAGGCACGTTAAGCAGTTGGTGCCGGCTACCGTTGATAGATGGCAGTCGTTAAGCCAAGTCAGAGGCCTTAGGGCGGCTTGAAAACTTCTGACAGTAAGACCAGCCAGTAGTCTTACAAGCCTCCGCCAATTTGGACTTGGCCCCCGTGGTGGAGTATGGCCTAATACCTTCCTCAGGGCAGAGACCCTTGCCCCTCGGTGGGGACATAATGGGTTGATGACGATATCCTCGCTCTGTTATCACAGAACAGGGTATCCTAGTTTGGGGCCGGGACAAGTGGTTGTTGTGTGGAAGTTATTATGATTAACTTGTTCTGCTTTTGTGTGCTAGTGAAACGAGTTAATCATATTCCATGAAACGTTAATAAAAAGGCGAGATGCCTGTGCCTTGCAGTGGGACGTATATAGGCTACATAAAAAAAACATTTTCTTCGATTAATATGTTTGTAATATATTTTAAATTTTAACAAATACTACGTAAACTTGAATAGTTTAACTTGACAATAAACATTTTGTACTTATCGCAACGCGTGACATACTTATTGACCTACACCTCCTTTGTACAATAGAACAAACATAAATAATTCTAATAACAGGTATGTACACAGACAATCTACAGTCTACAGCTGATCAACCTTTACTTTGGGCATTAGATTTATTCTTATTGCAAAAGTATCGAGCGGACTTCAATATGACTATGTAAAGGTTGCTATGCTAATAAAATTGTTGACTCACTAACGAATTCTTTAGAAATGTCCCGTAGGACTCTCTCCATTAGTTAGATGCTATTACCGAAATGTCAAGCCTGGTCGTTAGGCGTTTATTTTCCTGAACGTCTCTTAGAATTTCTTTGGGGATTATTCTCGAATCGCTGCAATTACATATCGCACCCTTGCAAGAACAACGTGATATTTCGAAGAAAACCATTTTTTATTCATAGATATTTATTTTTTTAAACGCAATTTTATTTACTCCGAAAACGCCGGAATAATGAGCAAAAGAGACACTGCATCACGTTATAGCGCTATCTCTTTCGGCCATTACTTTGAAACCTAAAAAAAATGCTCTTAACGTAAGGGTTCCGAAAAAGCACGTTGTTCTTGCAAGTGTGCGATATTGCCTACTGTACATGGGGCGAACACTTAAAGTACCTAATAAGTATTCATGCAAACGGACATAATACCTATTAAGTTGTTCGTATTCAGTATCGAGTTGACCTATTTTAGCATCGAGTGACCTATTTTAGCTTTAAAGTTGCTACTCGTGTCGTGTACAGTATTTCTCAGAGTGGACTAAGATTTCTGGTTTTCATGGTATCAGTAGAATCTTAGTAGCTAAAATAGGTCCTCGTGGCAGATGTACAAAATCAATATTTTGGTGTTCTTAGCACTATTACAAATATGGGTGAGTACCTAGTTACTTATCATCATTATTATGGGGGAATACAAAAGTCCAGTATCACTCAAACCGGCTCAATTGGTACTTATCAATAAGCTTATGCAAGCAAGCTTATCATGAACTCAATACCTACTAGCTAACCTTCCAACTCCTTCACACTGGGCGTTTCATGCAGCATGCTTTGATTAAAATAACGCAAAATCCAAAAATTCCAACCACAATAACACTTTCTTCTATTGGAAGTGGTTTAACTACATATTATCGATTATTTTGTCTGAGGAGGAATTTCTTAGGTCATTGTTATTGCTATTACTATTTGACTTCGCCACAAAGTAGATAACCCACTGCAGTGGTCGGTGGAGAGATCGATGTTCTTTCGAGTGTACATCTGTACATATGTATAATACTGGCAAGATTGGGTTGGGTTATTGGGTTATTTTGCACGAAGGTCAACCATTATACAGGGTGTTTGGAAGCTGGGTGCAAAGCCTTAAGGAGGTGTTAGTACAAACCATCTAGAACATTTTGAGCCATATTTTTCCTAGCCAAAGTTTGATTGTTTTTTCTTGCTTACAAACATCCTGTATATTACATAAACTCACGCCTTTATCCCATAGGTAAAAATTGCATTTAAATTCGTTTAGTACATACTTAGGTTTTTTTTATATATAAGGATTTATGTATAAGGGAAGACTGCCCTATTACATGAAAAGCTCTTGATATTGAAACCTCCTCCTTTTCTGTAGTCGGTTAATAAGTTGAAGCTTAATACCTAAAACAAACGTCAGATAAAACTTGATCGCGGGGTGATTCTACGTATACATAAAACTTTTATTTTAGAACCAACTCCGAACTCACAAAAAAGATGGAATCTGTTGTTTGAAGCATTTTATTTATGAAACAGCTGCAGTGCACAAATCTTATTTTCAATCTCCGCATAAGGGACTTCACACACGACTGCTATAATATACATTACATCCCGGGAGGTATAGCTTTACATTATATTAAAGTATCACACTCGGAACAGGTAACGTAATGTATATTTCGCTTCATTTCGTTGACATACGTCTCGACCGACACACGTTCCGGCTGCTAAGGCGTTATACAGGGTGTTATGGATCTGTCGACTTACTACTAGATTTAATAGATAGGTAGTTCATCAGAAGATGATTGAGATTTTGATGCGCGTATGCGTTGGCACATGTGCCAAAAATAGAACGATGTGCATTGAACATCATATAAAGTAAGGAAAATTCCGAAGAGTTTAAATTATATGCGGAATTATCAGACATCGCCAGCAAGTGGACAGGCATGATATTATTACAAAATTGATGACCACTGTGTTGCTACACTTTTTTTTCTTTTCTTGAGGTAGATTGATTTTTGTTACTATCCTTCATGTTAAAGGCAACTTTAATGTTATATTCCATCACTATATACAAGTTGTAACTTCCTATGTTATATCTATAAAATCATAGGTCATCAATTATTATTATTATTATTATTATTAATACGTTTATTGCACATAAGTAAAAATTACAATGGCAACGCGGCGGACTTAATGCTACAAGCATTTTCTACCAGTCAACCGCAGGAGGTGTATCAATCGACTGAATCGAAGAATTGGTCGCAGCCCTGGCCGCCTGAGTGATCTTAAACGATCACGAACGTTAAGCAACATAGGGCGCGTTCAGTGCGCGGATGGGTGACCGTTTATGATTAACGCTAATGGCATTTTTCCGAGCGGTTCCATGCTTCGCAAGGCATGTTAAGCAGTTGGTGCTGGCTGCCGTCGATAGATGGCAGTCGTTAAGCCAAGTCAGAGGCCATAGAGCAAGACCAGCCACTAGTCTTACAAGCCTCCATCAATCCGGACTTGGGCCCCCGTGGCGGAGTATGGCCTATACCTTTTTTATTTACTAAACACACAATTTTGAAAGATGTATACTCCTGTAAAGGTGCTTCACACTGAATCATACACAATTAGAATAAGTAGTTTTTAAATTAATTGTGAAAATACTGTTGGAGTATCTAATAAATAATAATAATATACCTTCCTCAGTCTTACGAAACGAAGCTTACGGCCGATTTCTGAATTGAGAATTTCGCTAAGTAACTACTTAACTCTAGTGCTGTCTCGTCAAGTTTCTCAGAAAAGAGCGTGACAGAACGTTATTTAAATATTTAAGTTAAATTCTCAATTCGGAAACCGGCCTTTAGCGAGACTATTTATATGGAGCAAATTTATGTGGAGCAAATGATTTTTTTGAGATAGGACTCTGAATACCTATGTCGTTTAGCGACATAAGACTCCTAGAGGAGTTTTTTGAATCACCACGAAACTTTTTGAACACCCTTTACGAAGGAAGATATATCGTAATATACGGAAAGGTATTGGGAGGTATTGAAAGGTAAATATACATCTTCGTATCGCTCAGTACCTTTAAGGTAAGGATGTAAGGATGTATATTATAGCTGTCGTGCGTGGTCTCCTGACGATTTCTATGGAAAGATGTAATGAGATATATCGTGCTATAATATACATCCTTACCTTATAGCCGTCGTGTGTGGAGTCCCTAACATCCTTTCGAACATCGGTCACTAACCAACGCCGCATCGAATTTGGAACTCGGAATTTAAAGAATATTCGCAATGACCGAAGTGCGGATCTCTTGAAACAAATATTGGTTGTTTTATTGCGGTTTTATTGATGACAAGGTCAGAATATCCTTTAAGTTGTTGTATTAACCCTAGAAGCCTTATAGCTACGCCTCAGAGGCGTACACTCATTCGAAAATTGTCTATGTCTTTCTAACGGGTGAAGCTGGTTCGTGCACTTTTGCCAACTCAGTGGCCGCCGGCGCCGGGAGCTTGCGAATGGTGCCCATATCGATAAGGTAAGTTCCGCGATTTTTGATTTATAGACGTTTAGTACGCCTGTGAGGCGTATGTTTAGGCTTTGCGTAACTTTTAACCAAGAGTGTGACATTCTGCTATTGTATTTTTTTTTTTTTATGTGTTTATTGGCGATGTCTCAGATATGATATGTCACTGTTTAAAGGGATAAACAGTGGCGACGTGTTGGCAGCTCAGTACAGATTTGTAAAGCCTTGGATGGAGTTGAAGTGCGACGTTGAAGAGATCTTTACGCGAAAATATACCCAAATTCTCATGAAATCTACTGATTCTAGTAGAGAAGTTCTGGCAGACGAACCCAGAACCTAAATATCGAAAATATTGCTCCTTTTGTTCTTCGAAAAATAAGAGAATATCTAAATTAGTGAGTCATCCAATATAAGGAGATTATTTTATTCTGCTTCAAAAAAATTGTGTGATTAAAGATTTCAAACTCCAAACGTCCAAACTCAAGGTTTGCTAGCGGGCCATGGAGCGCAGCATTTTGGGTGTGAAAAGAATAGATCGTATCAGAAACACGACGCTGCGCTCAAGGACTAAAGTTGCAGATGTTGGTGTTGCGACCGCGAAGTTAAAGTGGGACTGGGCTGGCCATGTCTGCCGTATGAGCGAAGATAGGTGGGCAAAAATTGCGACAGACTGGGTTCCGCAAAATGGCCACCGACGTCGCGGCAGACCAAGGCGAAGATGGCGGGATGACCTAAATGCATTCTTACCGGGATTGTGCGGGGTGGCTGGAGACAGGGAGAGATGGAAAGCAGAAGGGGAGGCCTTTGCCCAGCAGTGGGACACACGAGAGGCTACGTAAAAAAAAAAGATTTCATTGATTAATTTATTATTTATTACCTATTGAAACCCAACCATAAAAATAAAAAAGTATGTATTGATCATTAATTGTATTTTATCCTAGAACTGGTTATTTATATATGCACGCCTCTGAGGCGTATGTTAAGGCTTTGTGTATGTTTTAGAAAGGTTAGGCTTCTAGGGTTAATGAGAAGCCCTTTAGTTCTACCGGACCAATGTCACCTTGATGGCCTTTATCCCACCAGCTAATAGGTAGGTATTTAACAATAAACGCGTGTGCGGCAATAAACTCAATCCATATATTACGAGTAGTACTCATCTTTAAAATACAGTTTACATACTTCTAGTAAGTAAGTAAGTGAGTGTATCCGGAATATGTATACTGCAGCGGCCAGCAAAAGAGGCATTGATGGACGAACGTGGAAATGTGGGTTGGGTAACCTTCTTCGACATAAATCGAAATTGCTGTACTGGCCAATTACACGCGAGCAGCGGCCGGAAAAAGTTCTATGAAAATTATATACAAGCCTTGGCCACAACTAGGCATTGATGGACTCACGTTCGTTCCTCGGCTTCGCCTCGGCCCACATTTCCACGTTCGTCCATCAATGCCTAGTTGTGGCCAAGGCTTGTATATAATTTTTCTCAAATAATGCGCGGAAATTAAAACTATTAACTTATTCCGTTAAATTCAATAAACTTTCAAAATCAGACGGACCACGAACGAACAACAATAATTTTTGGCGCGTTAATGTGTCCTTTTTTTTTCAATAGGTATATCCAGCTTTATCTCAAGTCCGATCGTGTATGGAATATTGCAGTCACCTTTGGGACGGCTCAGCCAAATACCAGCTAGCAGCCCTCGACTCGATTGAACGCAGAGCCAAAAGACTGATTGGTGATAAGGAGCTGGTGGAGGCCAAACTTGATAGCCTTGCTCACCGGCGCAGCGTCGCCAGTCTATGCATCTTTTACAGGCTGTACCACGGGGAGTGTGCGAGTGAGCTCTTTGAGCTTATCCCGCCGTCACCGTTCTATAACTGGACTTCCAGACGCTCGAAGGGATACCACCCACACATGGTAGATATACCTAAGTGCCGTACCAAGCGCTTTTCATCATCCTTCATCATGCGCACCGCTAAGGTGTGGAACTCTTTGCCTGCGTCAGTTTTCCCAGCCACATATAACCTCGACTCCTTCAAAACTAGAGTAAATAGGCACCTAATGAGTAAGCTCGCTCCACCGTCGACCTCAACTACGCTTACCATCAGGCGAGTTTGAGGTCAAGAGCTTACTCATCACACATAAAAAAAAATATCGCAAGCTAGTTCGAAATTTAAGTAAAACTTCTGATAAGTTACCTCCTTGGTTGTCATTGTTTGGAGTAAAAGATCGTTCCATTTTTAAATAACACGACAGATATGAGATTAGTATGTAATTTAGGTATTTGGCCGCAAAACACGATAGTTATGAATTTTCATAGAACTTTTTCCGGCCGCTGCTCGCGTGTAATTGGCCAGTACAGCAATTTCGATTTATGTCGAAGAAGGTTACCCACATTTCCACGTTCGTCCATCAATGCCTCTTGCTGGCCGCTGCAGTAATGTACTAATAGTGAAAAGGTACCCAAGTTAGTGGAAGTAAGTTGGAAATTAAATAGTATTGGAAATGCGACTTGGAAGTACTCAATGCTAATGGGCAAGTAAAAAACGTAAACTACAACGTTAATACTATTGTAATTACAGAGTCATCAAGAGAAACGTTACGTACTTACTCAGGTAAGCTCAATATTGTATTAAATACAGACTTAGTTGAATAACAAGACTTTAAGCTTAATGAAGTTGTAAGATAAATAGATAAATGTAACAACAACGATCAACGGAACTACAGTATACGGACAATATCACGGCGGGCGCCCAAAGGAGTAGTTAGGGGTACAGTCGCCGTCGCTTGCGCACCCACAGATATCACGAAACCAGTTAAGTATATTGCTTATTTAGTTATGCATCTGAACTACTTGCCCCTATCTTACTCGCACCAAATCGTAAACGATTTCTATTGCCTAAATCCGTGTTTTCATCATTTCATTTTTTTATCATGGTTAGAATGTCCCCTTCAAAAGCAGTGAACTAATTCAAAGTCACCCTATAGATACCTTTAAATTTAAAATTTATTTTCTGTGTGTTGCGTTTGTACACAGTTTTTAATTTATTGCTAAAGTATGTATTAATTTACTTGTACGTAAATTTTGAAGTGTAACATTTGAGCATATTATTATGTAGGGTAGAAGTACCGGTGTTGCCCTTAGTAGGTAGCGTTTTTGCCCACTTTAAATTTCAGTTAATAAAATTTAACGGTAGAAATAATATTTTCATAGAATTGTTAAACTTTTACATTTATACGAACCAAATTTATTAGGTTTTACGTTTATAGAATTATTTATATAGTACATAATTTGAACATAAAAGTGGCCAAAAAAGGTACTCTGGCCACAATTTATTGCACAACCAGAAGAAAAGAAGAACAATTATTATTTCATAAATCTAAGTAATATTACCTATACAATTGGCGGTCTTTTCGCTAAAACAACACAATATTATTTATAACTGTACTTACCTTTGTTAAACGTTTATTGAATATTTAAGAACAAAGATTATATCATTAAGTAGTTAATATATCAACGATAACTGTAACTTTCCCGTACATAGCTCCATAATATTACCTATACATACCAAATTACTTTAAAAATTATTTGCAAACGTTGTCTCATTTTGTCGTACTTACATAATAAAAATTACGACATATATTTTCGCTCATCTCACCTTGAACTTAAACTTGTAAGAAACAGCCGAACACAAAAGACTTTTTTTCGCGGAATTCTCTGGAAATGAGAAAAAGCTTGCCTATTGACTAGCCGCTTACACAATAGGTTCAATTTTTTCTAATGGATAAATTTTTAAGTCGATCATAAAAAAACCACATAAAGGAACTCGCAAACCAAAGCGGTCGCGGTGTCGCAGACATTTACCGCCGTAGCATTTTGCATAATTTTCTCCAGTACCTAGTATTTGTACGGGTGAATGTATTCAAACCAAGCATTCTGACCGCGAACGTGCAATTATTTGCTTAGCGGTAAATCAATTAATCGCGACCATACAAAATCTACTGTAGTAAATGATCGCCACAAGCACCGCGACCGCGAACTCTTTGGTTTGTGAGTTCCTTTACCCAACACAATAGAACGTGTCTACGGGAGACCCCTTTACTCATGAACCATTTCGACGAGTACTTAGGGATGTCGGCCATCGAGTTGGTCCATGTGTAGAGCTAGAAAAGTATGTAGCCATCTTTACTTATCTAGCGCGAGATGGGAAACTGGCATGCTTCACTCTATACCGCTGTGTCGAGCTCAATAAAAAGTTCATGCTAAGCCTGTTTAGTTTAGCTCTAGTTTTACACATTTACAACGGCCTTGGCCGGCGATTGTATGAAAAAAAACCCCGCTAGTCTGACATTATCCATTGTTAGTTTCTCTTTGCAATTTGTATCTGCCACACTACATTTCCAATTCTCACTACAATTCGTACAGATACTGTGCGTGTGGCAAGCGTCAATATGTAGATGACTCTTTCTTCTTAGCTTGGCATGAACTCTACAATTCAACGAAGCAGTGCGAAATCACTCTTGTAATTGTTTAATATTCACTATCTTCCGGTTGACTTTGTAAATCGTCATTTCGCTTCATTTCACCAAGTCAAGCAAGGTGGCGCTACGCGATAGCAACCTAAAACCGTTTATAGCAGCAGGGGCGGTATTATAAAAAGTGATTCACTGTGTCTTAATTTTTATAAAATTTTTAGTCCTCTCTCTCTTATAACATTGTTTAGGTACATAGATCTCAATATTTGATATGCAAACTATCGCAAAAAGCCCGCGTATGTCGGGGTATGACCTAATCTTAACTATCCCCAAGCTCAAACCAAACAAAATGGTTGGCAAATACTTATCACCATTCTTGCACAACCAGAAAATTTACGACTTGGCTTTGGTCGGTATGCTTTAGATTTATTGAAGTTCAATTAATTTATAAGAGCCAAGTCGAAATATATTTATACAAAGGCATCATTTCTCCAGACATGCAGGCTATCCCAAAAAACTACCCTAACCCTGCAAGAGGTCAAAGGCTAAATTCCTGAGAAGACAAGTAAGTTTGATATGAACGTTTGGAAAAATAGGCATGTAAAATGTACTTTTTGGGACCACCTGCACCTGTAATCAACTAATCAGGTGCTTTTTTGGAACTTCAGTCCGAAAAGGTAGGTAATCAAATAATCTCCATGAATGATTTCACCGACACTTACAAAGTATAAACTTACAAGTCTCTCCAAAAAATTATCAGAAAAGAAATGTACGTAATATTTTACCACTTAATTTTCAAACCATTGGCAACTTCAAATCAGTCCTCGCGGCCTCTGCTGAGACTGAATCTTCTGTGGAATTTAAACCCCTTCTTAGCTTTCTCCGGTCGTTCGTCGGGACCCTTCATCTCTGCCAGGTCATCGGCGCTTTTAGCCACTTGGACGCTTTTCCTTCGGTTCTTCATAGACTTGACGAGGCGGTAGAACTTGCCTTTTTTCTTGACCGGATCGCGGATCCGATCCAGGGGATCCTCGTCAACCTGAGAAATTGGAAACATTTGCAATAGTTTTGTCTACTTCACAGTTACATCGACTAAATTAAATCGTGGTTGTTAATGTCAATGAACGCGTCGAATCGGCCGATAGGTATTGTCTTAACGAGGTGACTAACCTGCGTAATTTTAGCATAATGTGTGCCGTGACGCCGACTTAAAAAATCAATATTTCAGGCAATGTAACTTCAATATTTATATAAAGGGTACCTATTTTCCAAGCATTGCTTTGAAACTGTGAATAATACGTAGTGGGAAGTAATATGGGCTTGAAAACTAATTTTAAATTGGTAAATATTTAATTAATTGATTAATTAGTTATATTTTATTACACACGAAACAATTAACAGAACAATACATAAGAAATAGCACGTACAAAGCCGAGCTTATCTCTGTAAGAGATTTCATCCAGCAAACCTTGGAGAGTCGGAGAAGCAGTAAAAACGTGTTTTTAATCGTGTACAAAATAAAAATGAAGCTCTTACAGAAAAAATAAAACAAATAAACTGCATAAACTAAAGAAAATAATAAATACCTGAAGAAAATTAATACATACATAATATATAAGGTACATCGGTCTTAAAGCCTTTTTTTTTATTCTATTCATGAACTGCATGAAGTGAAAAAAAATGAATATAATGAACCGTTTTTTTTTTAGAACTAAAACAATAACAAAACTCAAACATCACTTACTAGGAACAATGTCTGTGAGACGGCCAGGTCACCAGTTAAAAATTAAATTTAGAGAGGTATGAAAAATAGATAACAAGCTATTCTTAGACCTATAGAATATACATATGAAATTTCATGAAAATCCGTCAAGCCGTTTCAGAAGCCATTTAATTTCTATTAAACTGTTACCTCTACGCTGAACTCCGAAGAGATATCGCCGAGGTCTTCGACGCTTTGGGCCTCGATCTTGGGCTGGGGGAGGGCGAGCCGCGCCGTGGATGGCTCGGCCCTCGGCTCGGCTCTTGGCTCGGCTCTCGGCTCGGGCAGCGGCGGCGGCGCGTCTGGGTCCACGCACTGTGGCCAATCAGGTAGTGTCAACCCCTATCACCAATTTCTGGACTTCGATTCCGATATAGACTTTGCCGGTGAGCCAATACATTTTGTAAAAATGTTATGTACAATCGAAAAAATATTAAGGGCTCCGAAACTATTGGTAGCCATCATAATGTTAGTACCAGGAATAAACATGAATTGTCATTTACACGATTTAGATTTGCAAAAGTTAATAGTTTCTTTACGGCACTGTATAAGGTTCTACAACAAGATTCCCCACGATATACCTACGACGCGGTTTAAAAAATGTGTTAAGCACACTCTGGCAAAAAAGCTTATATCAAAATCAACGATTATAATCGTTGATTATAATCGTAATTATTATAATCGTACCAAACTTCTTTGTCTTCTAATAATTATTAGAAGACAAAGAAGTTACTAAACAGTACCTACCTACATAAATATTAAATGTATTCAGAAGATAATGTTGTTTAGTGATCAACACATCCATGACTAATATTTTTTAAGTTTGAAAGTTTGTTAATTAAGGTAAAACTATTTTGAAAAAAATAAATGAGGAGTTTCTTTCTTAGCTTCTCCTCCAAGTAACCTATTAACTGAAACTAACAACTTTGACGTTTTTAAAGTAAATATTTTGTTTTTATTGTGATTAAAATATTTGAATTTGATGCCTACATTTTGGGCAACTATACTCAAAAATACATTTCTATAATACATACCTATATTGAATTTAAAGGCCATATTCGGTTAAATTATTTCTCTGTTTTTAGTGTTGTAGTGTTGTGAAGTCGGTATGATATATATCATACAAATTTCATAAATAAACATTTTTATTTCACGATTGTCTGTTTATCACCACGACTCCCCCAAATTATGTTTTTCGAAAGCAAATGCACGAGTCACTACAAAAAACACCCAAAACTCTTCAAGTGTGTTTTTAAGACCCTTAACATTTTAAGAGTTCCTCGATTTCTCTAGGACTCCATCATCGGATCCTCACTTGGTGACTTGGAACCACCAGCGAAGTCCACCCTTTCAAACAAAAAAAGATTTTTCCAAATCGGTCAACGAGTCTTCAAGTAATCAAGGGAACATACATAAAAAAAATCAAATATATACCTAGGTATGTATATCAAGACGAACTGAAAACCTCCTCCTTTTTTTTTGAAGTCGGTCAAAAAATAATATACATTTAGAGCAAAAGTGAATGCAATAAAATACTCGTACCTAGATGCATAACTTTGTATTTAAGTCCCTAGAATACTGTGGATGACTTAAAATTACACTGGGATGAAATTTTATTTACGAAGACAATCAGAAAGGTTTGTTAAAATAAAATAAGAGTTTTTAATGTACCTAAATAATATTTACATTATATTATTTCTTTATAAAATCTTTTCAAAGTACTACCTGTCTCAAAGTTTCATGCATCTGAGCCTGTTTTCGAAACACTTTTTCCAATCTGCCGAAGACACCTAGTTTAAAGCCTGTCGAATACTGACAGCACAGCTTTAAGCAATTTTTTTTATTTTCGCTAATAAAAAAAAGTCACACGGTGCTAGGTCAGGGCTGCAAGGGAGTTTGACCGATGTGTTATCCAAGAAGTCCTCTGTTTTGATTGTTTGAACGATAACCATGTCGTGGTCGCACGAATCAAGTTTGCCTGCTTCTGAGCTTCGGTAAGGTTTGGCGGGACCGAAAATTGATTTTCAGCAAGTTTCCCGATTCAATCTGCAGTATGTGCTGAATCTCCTGTTACGTACCTCGTCTATCTTGGATTAAATTGTCCTAGCACGTTTTCTACCGCAGCCGTCAAAGCCTCTTCATCCCCCAAAGTTAGTCGACCGCATTTTAATTTGTTATAATGATAACGATACGATTGCCTTGAAAGGGCCTTCATCCATGACTGCCGATTGAAGTCTATATTACGATTCGTTTCATTTCAGGCGACATATGAAAACTTATAAAATCATACCGCGAAAATGTTCTCCGTGTAGAGCCATTTTCCAGTGAGAAACGATAATTTATTTAAATTAGCTCGTAAAAAATGTGGATGGAAATTTTGAAATTGGAACGTACCTACTTTTCATCATCAACCCATGATGTCCCCACCGAGGGGCACGGATCTCTCCCCTGAGGAAGGTCTAGGCCATACTCCAAGTCCGGATTGGTGGAGGCTTGTAAGACTACTGGCTGGTCTTACTGTCAGAAGTTTTCAAGCCGCCCTAAGGCCTCTGACTTGGCTTAACGACTGCCATCTATCGACGGCAGCCGTCACCAACTGCTTAACGTGCCTTGCGAAGCACGGATTCGCTCGAAAAAATGCCACTAGCGTTAGTCATAGACGGTGACCCATCCATGGACTGGACGCGCCGTATGTTGCTTAACCTTCGTGCTCGTTTAAGATCACTCAGGCAGCCCAGGCTACGAGCGATTCGTGTGCTTCACCTATTTTTACATATATATATAAATACATATTTTCAAAATAGATTATAACTGCCCAGTCTTTAATAGGTACATATATAAAATCTTTTCTTTTCAATACTTTCCGAATGCCCGAATATATGGGCGAATGTCGAAATAAGTACACCTACAAAGTCTATTGTATCGAGTACAAACATGAAAATATGTAATGTAATATTATAGTTATATTATAGTACCTACTCGTATTATCGGATATGGAGCGTTCATATCTAATCTAAACGAAGCTTATTACTAAGAAGAAATACAAAGAAGCCTCAGTTTTTGATTGAGTCTGATAAAGTTCTACAACAATCTTCCAAGTTTCTAGAAAGTTATCATCATACTCATCCAGGTATAAGACGATATCGGAGCGCCAACTTCTGGTTAACTTTCCAAATAGTTGATAATGCCGGCAAACATCAGAAACAATGCGAGGTCGTCGACTTGGGACACTTTAGCGCACAGAAGGCAGAGAAGTGGCATAGGATTGTGATAGCGCTGGCGACGCGATTGTTTGATAAATTATACCCTGCACCCCCGCTGCGGGTTTCTTTCTCCGGGCAACGTCATAATCAAGATGTTTGCTGTATGTCTATATTGTACAAACTAACCCGGAGGAGTAGGTAGATAATTATTACGGTTTGCCACTTCTCAGCTTGTGCGGATTCAACGGATAGTTAGGTACTGTTAGTTGTATTTTTTCTTTGCTCTAGAGTGTGTACGGATCGATTGTGTGTGTGTGTGTGTGTGTGTGTGTATGTGTGTATGTATATATATGTGTATTTATATTTGCGTGTGCGTGTGGGCGTGCGAGGGTGTGTGTGTGTGTGTGTGTGTTTTTATTTCTATAAATACTTCTAGCCATTTCAGCGATTCTGGCGATTTGACCATAAAAAGCCAATTGATTTTTTAAGGTTACTTAATTTTTTTGGGATCTGCTGTGAAAGACGTGCTACGGAAGTCGACTGAACATTTTTTTTTTATACGTTTTAACCATTTTTTTCAGTAAAAATGCCATATCTAGGTATTTCGGAAAGTATCAGGAACAATAAAACCCGGCTGCATGCGAAAGACCTCTTATTTATTTTTGTCTGCTGGAAAATTATTTCGATGATGTTAAGCTCACTTACATAAAGTAGCCATTGAACGCAGATATTGGCACTAATTTAATGAGGGAACGTCAACATTCATTCGATTCGGTTATGCAGTGCTTTTGTTCGTGAATTACCATGAAGTTATACTCGTAAATACATCCATGAAGTTATACATAATGGCTGTTGCAGCTGCATGTGGGAATGTTATTATTTCCACACGCTGCCCCAGCAACTGCCAATCAGATCTTCAGCAAAAAACGTATGTACCTATATACAATCTCTCAGTCATGTAGTCAAATTTTTAGGACCCATGACAAAGAACCTAGGATCATGAACTTGGAACTAGATAGCATTAATGCTGCTCACTCATAGGTTTTTTGCCTTACATTCACGGTCATGGGTTCTAAAGATTACTACTTGTCCCTATTACTGAGACTTCGATGTCCGTCTGTCACCAGGCTGTATTTCATAAACCGTGATAGTTAGACAGTTGATTTTTTTACTAATTATGTAGTATTTCAGAACAACAAATACTACAAAACAATAAAATAAATATTTAAGGGGGTTCCCATAAACAACACAACAAACGTGATTAATTTGCACGTTTTTTCTTGATATTGATAACGACAACAGAGTTCAGGCGCTTAAAATATTCACAGAATATTTAGTTATAAATTCACTTTAAAAATAAATAATTAAATTAAAATTAAATTTTAACTATTTAAGGGGCTCTCATACAACAAACGTGATTTTTTTTGCCGTTTTTAGATAATGGTCGTGCGCGAGTCCGACACGCACTTGGCCGATTTTCAGAATCCATTAATAACCTGACCTTAGCTCACTTAACCTGATTAATAGATTTTACATCTCTCATATTCGGTAAGTAGGTCCTTGTTACCCCCAAATGGGGCTTGTAGGTGACCAATTAGCGCTCTAGGGTAATAATGTAGCTAGAAAAGCCCTAGGGCGGTTAGTAATTTAAAAAAAAACTCTTCACTCTTTCAAAAAGTTCGCGTACATCTAACCATCATACTGGCAATAGACATCATGCATTCAGCCCAATGACAAAAGAGGTCGCTTCGCTATTCAGCCTTGTCTTCGTATTGAGTATAATAGTCATCAATTTTAAATATCGAACGGCGAAGCTCAATTTCATTCTTGAAAAAAAATAATTAAAAAAAAAGATGAAAAAAGGCGGGAACAGAAAACTTTTACTTTAAATATTGTTTGTTTTTGGGTTTTTTTTTATAATTACGTGCTAATTAGGAAAAAAACATGAGTTCTGCAAGTGATGAAGTTATAAGCTGCACTCCCGATTCAATGAAAATGGAAGCTGACGCAGCAATTAACAATATTTTGCCTGAAAGTTCTAAAGAGAGATATTTGAAAACTTGCGACGAGTTCATGAAGTGGCGAAAAGAAAAACGAGTAGGTAAATGTTTTATTCTTGTAATGCCGGTTTTTTTCTACTTACCTCACAATCGAGATGTAAAGCAGAGTAGTTAGCTCGGGTGTAAGCATCAATTGCACCCTCGAACTATAGGCGCCCTCGCTGCGCTCGTGCACCTAAATATCTCGGGCTGCAATTGATGCCTTACAGCCCTTGGCTACTAATCTACTATTACAGGCACCTTTTGCAATTTCTGTCTGTAAAAAAGATGTAAGGATTTGGATTTGAATCTGTTAACTTACTTGTTTTTTGAACTGAATAAATAAATAATTAAATGTTTTTTTTTCCTCGGTGAAGCTACAGTCTGTTAGCTTTTAGAATATACCTCGGGCTCTAGAGTAGGCTTCGGTTTTCGACGAAAGCACACGAGTGTAATACTACTTCCTACTCTGTATAAAACTTTTCTTCACTATTTTGAAAAGTTATGTAAATTTATAAATAACAATACAAAATAAACCTTACCTTATTGCAATATAATCGGTACTATCCGATAGTAGCCGAGGTATTACGAGTATTCTAAAAGCTAACAGACTGTAGTTTTACTCTTTGGATCGCCTTAAGCGAAAATACGTTAATAAAGCGTAAGTATTGAGATTTAGCTGCTTGTTCAAGTAAAAAACTTCGGTAATGGTAACTATACCTATCTGCTAATCTGCACGTTATGCATATAGCAGATAGGTAGTGTATTTATTTGCGGAACAAGAGCGATTAATTTTTGCTACAGTAATTCGAATAGTAATCGTAATAGTCTGACAAGCTCTTTTCGACTGATACGTACAAGTGTTGGATAAAAGTATCTTGTAATCTTAGTACTAATGTATCCTCTGACCCTACTTTGTTATACAAGTATGTAGTTCTAAAAACTTTTTTTTAATTGTTGTACCACTTGCTTAGTAATAATAATAATAATAAACTCACGCCCGTTATCCCCGAAGGGGTAGGCATAGTAATAGTCTAAAAATAGTCTAAAATACTTTGATGAAGGTGTTAGTGCTGTAAATCAGACAAGACCCTCTCTTTCTACGGAACCCAACACGGTACGTGCACCGACACCCACTTGGCCGGTTTTTTTTTCAGTGTTAAGTATCAGTAAAGCCATCAAAACATTATATGACCAATTGCCAAACTATGCTAAAATGATTGATTTATAAGCTAATAATACGGTTACACGCAAAGTTGAAAATAAATAAAGCAAAAATTTTAATGACGAAGGAAATTCCTGATTCGTCACACTTCTGCTTAAATAACATAACATGTTTACATAACATTTACATACTGACACATACAGTGCTTCTGGCCCACACTAGGATACCCTTTGTCGTGGGGAACAGAAACAGCGACATCACAAACATGTAAACATCCAAAACTTGGGGATTTTTTTGTCCCCAGCCGGATTTGAACCTGGGACCTCGCACATGGTAGCCGCGGTGCCACAGAAGTCGTCAATATAGAGACAACAGAAATACATCATCTATGAAAATGTCAACTGTCTAGCTACATATCACAGTTTATGTGACCGACCGACGGACAGGTGGACGGATGGACGGACAGACAGAGAAACAAACAGACAACGGACGTGGAGCCTTAGTAAAATGCTCCTTTACTCTTTAAGTACGGAACCCTAAAAATTAAATGCTGTTGTTGATAACCGCGTCGCTCGAGAATGACTGGAAAGAGTTTGCTATTCTACTTTAACAGACAGACCGAGTCGAGCTTTTAGGTAATTACAAATCCGAACAATTTTCCTAATTAGAAAGTTTCCCGGGAAATTGCAAAACATTCTAATTTTGACGTATGAAATTGTGTCGGGTCAGGCTTGCGTGGGCCAAACGCACAGATCACCCCCAATAGATTCCGCATACAGGGCAAGCGACGCGCACCGCGCATAGGCTCAATAGCGCCTATACGAAACAAATCTTGAATGCGCTCCTTTAGTACGGACCAAGTTTCAGACCCGCGCGTAATGTGCAATAATTAAAACCCTTAAAAATCTGTGGCCAAACCAAAGAGTAGAGTAGTTTAAACTCACATCGTCCAAAGGTATCCTGTAGGGCGGCACTTGCTCCGGATGCCTCCAGGGCTTGTAGTACGGCGTGTCAGTGAGCGCCTTCCAGCCGGGGTACCGGCCGGCAGCCGCTCGCAGCTGCTGCAGCAGCCGTGGCGCCAGCTGCGCCGTCACGCGGTTCACCAGCCAGGCCGGCAGCGCGCCGCGCGGGTCCGAGCGGGACACGTAGCCCAGCCAACAGCCCGCCGGGTCCGCCACGGCACGCACCACGAAGCCCGTTATCAGGGACACGGCTCTGCCCACAAGTTGGTGGAGTAGACAGAATTTATTATCAGGGACGCAGCTCTGCGCACGACGAAAAGTTGGGGAAGAGACAAAGTGTATGTATATCGACCAGCCACAAGAAATCAGAAATCAAAAATTCATTTCAACGTAAAGAATTTACATTCTGTTTGTTGAATGTCAATGTACATACATATACATATGTGTAATATTATCCGCTGCCTTGGGGCCGTGTGTAGTGGAGAAAAAGGCAGCGAAAAAAGACTCCAAGATAACATTTAACATTAATAACATTTACATACAGACACATACATTGCTTCTGGCCCTACACTAGGATACCCTGTATCGTGGGAACCAGAAACAGCTACGTCACAAGCATGTAAACATCCAAGACCTGGGTTTTTTTGTCCCCAGCCGGGATTCGAACCCGGAACCTCTCGCATGGTAGGCAGATGCACTAACCGCTGCGCCACAGAGGTCGTCAAGATGGACAGACGATCTCATCCAACTGGCAGGGAGACGCTGGATGCAAGCCGCTTCCAACCGGTCTTTTTGGAAATCCAGGGAGGAGGCCTGTGTCCAGCAGTGGACTTCTTGTGGCTGAATGATGATGATGATGATGATATATCAGGGACACAGCACTGCGCACGACGAAAAGTTGGTCGAGCAGACGTAATGTTTCGTCGGTTCAAAAGTAAAACTCGCTTAGTGACATTTTTTGTCAAAATGAGATTTTGCTACCATTTGTTTACAAATTACCTACAATGCTTATGGGCCGGTTTCTGAATTGAGAATTTCAAGAAGTAAATGCTTAAGTAATGTTCTGTCACGCTCTTTTCTGAGAAATTTGACGAGACAGCACTACAGTTAGCGAAATTCTCAATTCAGAATCCGGCCCTGAATGTTACCTTTGAAAAGACGGTATTAACAGGGACACTACTCTACGCACAACGAAAAGTTGGTAAAGCAGAGCTGTGGCTCTGCGCAGTACCAAAAGTTGGTGTAGCAAACAAAAGCTACAGTTGATGCATTACGTGTGCTGCAGGGCTGTATAAAAATGCACATTTCCTGAAACATGTCGGTTATGGTTTAAAAGTAGCGTTTTTTGCGTTTATTGCGGCCGACACTATTTTTGTTGTAGTCATGATAGTTTTTCTGTTCCGGTCCATTTATTTATTTTCTCTGTTTTCTGCTTTGAGTGGAGCTGTTTGATTTAATGTTGGTCGGAACAATAATTAAGTTTTCCAGAGAATGGACAATAACAAGAACACATTCAAATTATAATTATTATTCAAACAAACAAATTATTCTATTTGGCTTTGGCCCTTAAATGTATCAAATGCGAAAATAGAGTTAAATGCGAAGAAAATCTTGAGAATACGTTAACCTCCAAAACTCGTAACTACTCACTCAAGGAAGTACCTACGTAGGTTTTACGTCACAACACACAATACGAGCCGTAAACCGGCGAAGTTTTTACGCGGCTATCTAAAAAAACCCTATCCTACTATAGGTATAATTTGTTTGCCAGTGAGAATGAATTGATTGGCCGTCACGGGCCGGCGAGCTCGTTATCTAATCTGACTGGAGCGAGCCACGCAAATTGCACTGGTAAATGAAAAACAGAACTTCCCGCCTGGAATTGTATTCTGGTGAGCAAAACCACTATTAAACTGATAGATTTTACAGATTTTGTTACATTGAGCCATCGACATCATCCTTTGCAAGCATGCACTCTGCTCCCTGGCGTTACTTTGCAACTAAAATGTAATAATTCAATTATTATGCTGTAGGTACCTCTGACGTAGCGTTGAATATGACTATCTAATTGCTTATCACACTCCTCAGAAGCAGTTTAAATAGTCCCATGGTAAAGGGAAATTCGTAACCACAGATTATTTAAGCTTCCCCTGAGGACTATATTTCTTGTCAGCAAAGTTTATATTAATTTGTCATCAGCTTGTATCAGATAATTAATCAACAGAATAGATCTATGGCCACGAAATATTTTCATTATAAAATAAACAAAACGTGTTCCCAGGTATGATTATAAAATTAATAATAATAAGTGGAAATTAAGGTCGGCATGGTAGCCGTTTTTTGGCTGAAACGATGACGATGAACGATTCTATAATTTTGGAGCTTTATTTATTTTCAAGAGACATTATACCTACCTATAGGTATATATTTTTAAATGGTCTCTTTGAATTAGTTTGACTCTACAGTTATCACGACAAAAATATTATAATAAATACAAAAACATTTATTTGATACTTGATCATATATCTCGATAATTTTAGGTGATTTACTGTGGAATTTATTTCATATTGCTTGGCGACTACATTTCGGCCACCAATCTATTTTTGCGGAAAAACCGTAGAAATGCAAAACCAATGAAACTGTCGATAACATAGAAGATGATACCCTAAATGTTATCTATCACATAGATATGATACAGATAGAGCGAGATACAGAGCGTACGCACAGATCAGATAAGTATTGCTATTATGCTATAGCATATCTGTGGCTGTGGTAAATCCATAATCTAATACAACGGTTATCGTCATCCGTATGAAAGCACTAACAATAAATATAATAAAGCCTATACCTAAAGGAGTTGTTTACTTGTTGTTCTCGCGCTCGCACGTTCTAATTTATACAATTATTTATTACAAAATATGGCCTGTACCTTCCTCAGGGAAGAGACCCGTGCCCCTCGGTGGGGACATAATGGGTTGATGATGATGATGATGATTGCAAAATAATGAGTATGATTGATTACAGCCACAAACTGCAGCAGTGCCGACGCCGGCAAAACAAACTTACGGTTAAAAAGATAAAATGTAATTTAATATATTTCAAGTCAAGGAAATTGATGTCTCTCCGAGCTAGGAAGTTGCAAGTTCACCCCCTTGCAGCCCCCAACCCCAGCGTAGCAGGCAATCTCCGCTTACATCTTCATTCTAATTAAGATTTAATTAACAGTTCCCAACAGTGGAAAATGTGCTTTATTTTTTACACTGCAATACTGGAATTTATATTCATGATGAGCTATCTAAAGCGTGTAAGTCGACAGGTGACAGCACTACAACCTTTACACGCGATAAACAATGTACAGTGCCACCATCTTATCTGTTCAGTTGATAGCGGCACTAGTGGAGAATTTAGTAGTTTAAAAGCATTTCAGTTTACGTAGAAAAATGAGAGTATTTTAACCCGTCTTTAAATTTTAATGAAAATATATCTATAAATCTTAGTAAGTGAATAAATAAAACAAAAAATGGGGAACAGGATTTACAATTAATTAGTTAGTTACAATTTTGACCACCTGAACAGATACCTTGGTGGCGCTGTACTCTGTGACGCATTGGGTATGTTTGTTTTTTTTTTTTCATCATCACCATCATTCAGCCACAAGAAGTCCTCTGCTGGACATAGGCCTCCTCCATGGATTTCCAAAAAGACCGGTTGGAAGCGGCTTGCATCCAGCGTCTTCCTGCCACATGGATGAGATCGTCTGTCCATCTTGTGGCTGGTCGTCCTACACTGCGCTTGTTGATGTGTTTTTTTTTACAAGAATATTTTTTATTCAAGAAATCATCATCATCAACCCTTTATGTCCCCACCAAGGGGCACAGGTCTCTTCCCTGCCGAAGGTATAGGCCATACTCCCCCACGGGGCCAAGTCCGGATTGGTTGAGGCTTGTTAGACTAGTACTAGACTATTCAAGAATACAACTCAGTTATTTTATCACGGGCAAGATCTCAATAAAAGTTAAAGCTTGATCACAGAGCTCGCAGAGGCTCTACCTGATGCAATAATAATATGTAATTACTAGCTGACCTACATATTCTCAGTCCTAGGTATCGCCGTGAGACATGAGTGATGGCGCGTGCTCTACCTCTTTGTTTTGTTTGTTAAGCGAATTACTAACTTCGTCACTCAGGTCTTCGAGTGGAAACTTGGAATATGTTGAATTAAAAATTTATATATGACCTACTTCAGGCTGAATAGCAAAGACCTGTTTCAAGAATTGTGCATTTTTTTTATCTAATAGAGTCATGCAAACTCATTTTCAGACTCAGATTAGTATGAAAAGCACGACTACAGAATAATATAAAATCACCATTTATACATCTTCTGTAGGTATGTAGGAGGGTGACTAGTGTCAACATTAACAACTTATTTCAAAGGCTAAAACTTCAAAACGAATCATCATATCGCTACTTTATTCTGTCAGTGCAACTTTTAATAATTTACTTTCATTTACTGCTTAAATTACTCGATTCAATACAGTACAGAAAATGTTCTAAATGCAACGTATCGTTTAATATCTTAGCAATTTTACGCTTCCCCTTCGTTTGCGCGCTAAAGTTAATTAAGCCTTTACGTAGTATAGTGATCTACTTTATTGAAAAGCTTGCTTCTAGGGATCGAAACATTTAAACAGAAACGCAGCGATTCCCTTCAAATAATTCAAAACTATCCTAGACGACTGTGCCAGTCTACTACAAAAGAACTTAAAATTGTATAATAGGACGAACAGAAAAGAACTTATAATTGTATCGGCGTTTCATGGTGTCTTTTTGGTGTTTTGTTGGGTTTTGCTGAGAGATGTTCTGTTCGTTCCGTTATATAGACCAATATCTTTTTGAGTTTTGCAAATAACTTGGACAGTTTTTACAATTTTGAATAGATTGAATATCGTAAAGTTCCGGATTAACTCACGTTTATTTTTATCGGACGAGTCCGACCAGGTTTCAGTGTGAGACGAGCAACCGAAGACGCGAGCTCCGTCTCTGCTCACCATGATTAAGCTCTGCGAATCGGAGCGAAACCTGGTCAGACTCGTCCGATAAAAATAAACGTAAGTTAATCCGGATCAAAAATTTACAATGTGTAGTGCTTACGAAAGTTTTAGTTCAAAGATTGAATATCGTGTACGAAGTCTTGATGGTCTATGAATTGTTCTGACACACTAACCGATTTAGTAACGGAGCGTCATGCGTTCGCCGGGATTGCATGATTTCTTGAGGATTGTCTGACACCTAAACAAAAACGTAGCAATTCCCTTCAAATAATTCAAAGTTATCCTAGACGACTATTGCCCGGTTCCAATATCCACAAAACGCTTCGTTTTTGCTTACGATCGGTTACAATTCCTACGAAATTCCTACGAACCGTCAATAAATTGTAGGGAAAACGGATCGTAGCTGGTAGGCGTATATTATAGGAACCGGGCATTAGCCAGCCACTGTAAAGAGGAATCGCTACTGTCGTACACAGCAAGAATCACGCATACCAACCTGACGAAGCCCTTCCTTGGCGGGAAGTCCTTGTGGTTGACAGAGTGGTTGAGGATCATCTTCTCGTCGCCAGTGTCCAGCCAGGAACGCTGCAGCACGAAGTCGCGGTTCTTGAGCGGCGCCGGGCAGGACACTATGATAATCAACATAACTTATTTAAAATAGGTAATATAAATAAACACGCGTCTCAATTCTGGCGGGGAATTTCACGCCAACCCATCGTGCTATATAGTCTCGTCCAAGATTTCCCAGCTGCTTTAACAATGTCGTCGGCCCATCGGGCTGGTAATCCGTCCACCGACCGTCGATCCATTCTTGGCCACCACTCAGTGGCTACCTTAGTCCACCGCAAGTTCGTTACAAATAAGCTTCTCTTTGAATTGGATTCCCTTTGTTTCAGCTTCGTTAGAGCCAGCGTCCTAGTTTAATAGATTCCAGATTACAATGCTTCTATTGACTCTATTTATTCTGCTTGTAATGCACTGACACGATAAAGTCAGTCGGTTTTATAAACAAAAAAAAACACGGGTCCACTAAAACAAATGCAGTGTTATAGTGGTAAAAAGAAAGACTCGTGTTTTCAAAAGTACCTAATTAAACATGAAATTTGACAATAACATATAGTACAGTACAATTGGCGGCCTTATTACTAAAAGTAATTTCTTCCAGACAACCTTATACGGAAAAATATAAAGAAGCTAATTTATGGGCAGTCAGTGCAACTAGACAATATTGAACAAGATGTTTCTATATTGTAATACATATACATAAACGGTACATAAATATGAAATAAATAATAGGATAAACATACCTAAGTAAATAAACATAATGTCATATGGTCGGAGGATATGAAAGAAAACATATACCTACATAATACTAGAGAAAAAGAAAAGGAAACACATACTTAAATTAAGATTCGATGAATTTGAAGTTTAAGCGTTTCGTTTATTCTGAGTTGGATTCAGTAAAAAAAATTAAATACTGAGTTGGACGCCACAAAAAGTCGTTGTACCTTAATATTCTTTATAAGTTTATACATATTTATATCAGATCGGGTCATGAGGTCAGGACATATACCGCAATGTTTCAGTTTCCATTAACGACAGGAACTTGAGAAACTATGCCAACGGATTCCCACCTCGTCTGCAAATCAATAAATGTGATTTTACAACAGTATGCAGGTTCCAGGCATTCATACATTCTTGGTGATTGCGGATTTTGAAGCATTTTTCTTTTAAAGCGTATTTAGAGTTCCATAGTCGATAAGGAACCCTTATAGTATCGCAATGTCCATCCTTCTGTCTTTGTGTCTGTTCGCGGCCTAATTCGATTAGTACTACAGAGCTGAAATTTGGCATGGATATACCAAGAAAACTGTTAAAAAAAGTTTTTGTGTGACCCTGCACCTAAATTAGGGACGCAATTTTGTTTCTCGGCTATACTATACTTGGGCACGTCCAAAACTTCGCTATAAGGTTATTATTTACCTTACGCAAAATATGATCACATCTTCGAATATCCCACTAAGCTCTGGCTCCCTATTTGTTCTCATAGGAATGCTCACATCATCCCTCATTTTTATTCAGTACTGTCAATACAGGCACTCGTCCTTATACCAAAGAGCGCTTTGTTTACCTCAGCGAGTTTGACTAGACTCTGATGCTGAAGACACCAAGTGATTCGGCGAGGTTCTTTGAAAACTCCTTTACGGTAAGGGCCACTCGGCTGTGGAACGACCCCGTCGTTCCCGAGTAAAAGAAGATATTACAGTTCTAGTCAACGGTAAGCACCCTATTAATTTTGATTCCCTTTAGTGTAGAAATATACGTGTTTTGCGGTTTAAAAAAAAAAAGTAAAAATTGTTTATTGCCAAATGAATTGTGTTACATGCATGTGGATTAATAATTATTAATCTTATTTTATTTTATTATTAAAAAAGCGGTGGTGGCGTAGTGGGGTTGACCCTTGCTTCTCGATCATGAGGGTCTGGGTTCGAACCACGCATGTACCAATGACTTTTAGTTACGTACATTTGTTTGTACAGCAACACCATTCGCTGATAAATTGTGCCCGGATAATGGCGACAGGCTTGCCACTTGTCACGTTTGGGACCTAATAAACTCGGCAAAACGTGGGTCCAGTTCTAGAGACTGGTGCCTCTGCCTACCCCTTCGGGGATAATGGGCGTGAGTTTATTATTATTATTATTTTTATTATAATCTTATTTTAAATTTACAACAGAATTTAAATTAATATTGCATAATATCATGTAGTGGCGACCGTGTCCCCACACTAGGCTGAGCCTGTATCGTGGGCGACGATATTTTACATAAAGTTGGTTTTATCATTTTAGACGTGCAGTGCTAATATTGCCCGATTTAAAAAGAGTGAAGTAGAAATTTTATTTTTTTACAACTTCAAGGGCCGTTTCATAAGGTTATTAAATGTTCGCCTTTGCGCTCTACCTGCTAATGTAGAGAGCGGCGATGCACAGAAGAATATCGATGTTATTTAAAATTACTTTATTGTTATTGTAAGTGACGGCCTTAGAATACCATTGGAGAGAATAGAAAAAAAAACCCGCCAAGTGCGAGTCTGACTCGCGCACCGACGGTTACAGCATTGAATTTACTAAATTCAATGGTTACAGTTACGCCATGTCGAGTCCGGTGTTAGAACTATATTCATTTAAATTGATAATGCAGTTAGTAAAGTATTTTGTATGTCTGACGCGCGCTTGGTCATCATCAATACATTATGTAAAACCGACGAGCACGGGTCCCTTCCTTGAGGACCTTCCACCACGGTATGGCCTTCCACCACGAGGGTCAAGTTCGGACTGGTGGAGGCTTGTAAGACTAGTGGCTGGTCTTACTGTCAGAAATTTTCAACCTAAGGCCTCTGACTTGGCTTAACAACTGCCATCTATCGATGGCAGACGGCACCAACTACTTAACGTGCCTTGTGGAGCACGGAACCGGTCAGTAAATGCCACTAGCGTTAGTCATGGAACGGTCACCCATCCATGCACTGAACGCGCCGTATGGAGCTTAACCTTCGTGATAGCTTAAGATCACTTAGGCAGCCGGGGCTACAAGCGCTTCTTGGTCGTTTTTTTATTAATTATCATTAGAATAACATTTAAAGACCCATAATCACGCCACGTTTGATGTCTATACATAGAGTATTACCGTTTTTGAGATAGAGTAAGATAAACAAAAACCGGCAAAAACATGTTTGTCTCCGCATAAGAAACCCGCCCTTCCTTTTCATTATTTTTAGATAATTCGCCGTAGTAAGTAACACATGTCATATCATGTGAAAATTTCAAGTGGCTACCTGATACGGTTCCAAAGATAGAGTAGTAGGGTCCCGTTTTGCACCCTACACCTTTGCACCGTTGTGCGGAACCCTAAAAAAGACAGTTAAAGAGTTGCAACTCACTGGCGTAATATCCGACGTCGTTGTTGACGTTGATATGCCCGGCGTCCTCGGCTGCCAGCATGTGCGTGTCCCACACCGTGCGGTACTCCGGATCGTGGAGCACATCGTAGAGCGCATCCGGCGATACATCCGGGAATTCAGCTACAACCTGCGACGGGGAGTCAAGCTAGAACCACGCTGATCCTAAGATTATGTTATTCAGGGTCGATAATTATAATTAAACCACTCCCAACAATTAGCTGTTCAATATTTTTTGTCTTATTTTTCATAGCTTAAGCCTATGCGCACACTAGGCGACACGCGACAGCGACGGTCCGGCGACTAGACGCGACGACAGGCTACGGCCGTCATATTTCATATATTTTGTTCGAAACTCCGCACACTTGGCGTCAAAGTCGCGGAGTCGCGACGAATAGACTCCAGAAGCAAATAACAACGTCGCGTATGCTGCCGCCGTACGGAGAAAGGCCGTAACTTAGTTGAAACTAGTTTTGAGTAAATTAAAATCTTGTTTGAATTGAAGTTTGAAACATTAATATTAACTTTAAGCCGATGATAGTAGTTTTAAAATTTATAGAAAAATATGTTACATTTTTATGGTTTGTGTTTTGTTTCCGTATAGACTAGACTTTCTAATAATTTGCAGATTTCCCTTTCACTTAAGAAAAAAATATATTTTAAGTAATATAATGTTAAGCCATAATTAGAAAGTTAAGGCTTTTCTTGTTAAATTTATCAAGTCACCAGTAATATAATTTGGATATTTCTTCAGTTGAAAAAGCCCTAATTTCATTTTTTCCAAAGAAAACTCTATTAAGAAAATTAACTATTAATATTATGGCATGAAATTTAATTTTATGGAAAAAAGGTATCAAAATTAAAACAAAAATGATCGAAATGAACGCTATGAACCAAAAAAAAAGATTTAATTATTGCCAGTTATTCGAATGTTTGTTTTTATTGTATGTTATAAGCAAGGAGGTTATTTTAATCTTTGTACTATAACATTCAAATAGGCTATTTGACAGTGTGAAAAAAACTGTATTATTTATACGTATTCGTAAAACCGCCTTAAGCCATTTTAACTAAAAAAATATTATTTATAAAATAGACACAGGATAAGTAAACTTTTAGTCCAGATCAACTTACGGGTGTTTTTTTTATCGGACGAGTCCAAAAAGGTTTCGCTCCGATTTGCAATACGAAGCACCCGTAAGTTGATCCGGACTAAAAGTTTACAATGTGTTGTGCTAACGAAAGTTTTAGGATAAAATTTGATAATTTTATGTATCTGCAACTATTGTATCGAAAACGGCCTGGATTGGCCGATTGTCTGATGACGTCACAGTTCAGTGAAAATGGCGTCTGTCGTTCATACGTTCATTGGTTTGTTTACTGGTATGTGACGTCATAATTCCTGTGCGATGCCATATTGCCCAAGATACCGTTTTGGCGGGTTGTTTCAAACGTAAATTTTTGTTCGCCTTTTTTACAAGAAATCCACGAAAGAATCTAAAATGACCACTTTCTGAGGACTGAATGAACACCGACAAAAAATATGAGATGGTGTTCAGAAATCTGTCAAATAGCCTATTGTGTTGTGATCGATACATTTTCCTATAATTTCCTTAAGTGTGTAGATGATTTAGTAATGTTAAAGTTAAAGATACTCATTATTATTACTATTGAAATTACTGAATTATAGTTATAAGTTTTTTTTTTGTTTTGCTTAAAAAAAATATATCTAATAATTTTATAAATCTTAAGATATCAGATATGAAAATAACATGAAAAGCCGCAACTTGGAAATTACGGCTTTTCACATTAAGGTTTGTTGTTATTTAAAAATCTTTTGATTCAATTACGGTCTTTCATACTAGTCAAACGTGATTTATAATGTGAAAAGCCATAACAATCAAAATGCGGCCTTTCATTTTAAAATTCAAGCGATTTTTGTTGGAGGATGGCTTTTTACGCCCTGTTATTTTCGCCTAGGTAGGAGTTAGACCTTATTTACATAGACCGAAAGATAGATTTTTCTTTGCTGATTCCAAATTAGTACTTAACTAAATTTTGCCAAAAACTTGAGTTACGGCCTTTCTCCGTACGGCGGCAGTATGACGCGGCGACTAGACGCGGCGACAAGTCGCCCTGTTTGCGATGGCTCTTAATCTATTAGAACCACACTGATCCTGCGAACCCAAGTGACGACGACGCTTCGTGCTATGAGCCGCTTGAATAAGTATGTGTAGAGACACGTAATGATATATCTGACATATTTTCTGACGTGGAGTCGACCTGCTTTGCCAGATCGACGTCGAAAAGTAGTGACCTCGGCTTTCGGGCATAGCATCGCGAGCGTAGCGTATAATCAGCGTGGTTGTACTTGTAGACTCTAGCCTAAAGTCCACAAGGACAGTGGATAGAAAGAAAGAAAATATTTATTAACATTGCCACAAAAGCACACTTAAAAAATATAGGTAGCTATTTAATTTCACAATGCAAAAAATAACAATAGGACAAACATATAAATGAGACATAGTGCCACCGTGGCAAGAAAAAGGGATAGCACTACGTTACGGTTACTTTACGGATAACTTTGGAACAAAATGTAAAGGTTGATGTGCTGTCAACTGTCTGGGCCTGCGTGGCTACGTCGGACCACGAAACTTTAGAGTCCGTTAATGGACGGTTTCCCATTAGCTCTGTGCCATTAGTGGTAAAAAGTTTTTTAAGAGGACTTTGTAGGTAGTTAACCTTTCCGTGTGGAGTTTCTGGTCTTCCATCGGACGCGTCCCCCGGGTGGCGGATAGGGGAACGCCCTCCAGATATGGGGGGTACCGGCTTCGGCTGGCGCGGACCAAAACCAGAGGGAGGGGGACGTCCAGTGGCTTGCGCTGCTGGATGTCCCGCGGGGTCCACTATGGGCCCCGCACCCGTAACCCCACACTGAGTGGGGCCGGGGGCCTTCGGGCCGCGAGGAGACAACCTCTATAAAAACACACGGTGGGGGCCCTCCTCTATGTCCCTCTGCTCAGCAGAGGGCATAGAGGAGGTTGAGGGAGGGTCACAGACGGCAGGTTGGGGGACCTGCCGTCCAACATCGTGACGGGAGAAGGGGGTGGGGGGCCCATGCCCCTTCTCCAGTGAGGGTGGGCCCGACTCCTTGCGAGTCGGGTCGACGTCGCCGGGGCGCCGCTGTCGCATTCGCGTTGTGGCTTCACACCACTTGCGAGATCCGGCGACGCCCCATTGCACGAGCGACAGGACGGCCCCCGGGGTGTTTTAGGAGGTATGCCTCTCCTATTATTAGGAGAGGTGAGTCCGACACACGGCCGTCGCCCTCCCCCAAGGGTGGCGGTTATGGTGCACAAAGCATTTCACCCCGTTAACAACAAAAAGGTAGTTAACCTTGACTTAGAGACACATTTTGGAAAAAATGGCGCGTAGGTATATTATTTTAAATTATATAATATAAATAATTATATGACAACATTTTTTCAAATATTTTTTTTAAAACCATGACTCATGTCATATTTTTATGACATACATAAAAATCTCGTAATAAGACGTCATTACCGTATTTCATGAATTTTTCTGTGTATTTGGCAAGTGTGAGAATAGGTCGATAGGCAAATTAATGTAGAAAAATAAACGGTTGCCGGGTCAGATAGTTATAATAGGTACCTAAATTACCTACCTACTTGTTGGTGAAAAAAAAACGATTCAGTATTTATTTCTTTAGTTCCACTCAATATACCTACAAATACCTACTTAGTTCATCATCATCATTATTAGGTACCTATTATTTATTTATTCACTAAAACAATGCGAAATTACGAAGGATATCCATACTCCACCCATACTCCACCACGGGGGCCAAATCCGGACTTAGTTCATGATGTAAAAATAAAATAGCCGGTATGGCTGATCACACCTTTATTTCATTCAGTGCATCGAGTCCATGTACATTTCACTCAGTAACCAAATACCTACATACACTTTATGTATTAATAATTACAAATTACAAAATTGTACAAAAACAAATTTGGGCGACTAAAGTCAGGCAGTAACGGTAGACCACCCAGTCAAACAAACCAAAGTTTCAGAAGTGCACGAGGTCGTGAAAATTAATTACGATAATAATGAATAACACAGCACAAGACCCTCATAAATTACGGTGAATGGGCGAGCGACGTAGTCTAATTAGGAATTATACAACGTATGGAGAGAATAGTCTAGTGGCATTTTTCCGAGCGGTTCCGTGCTTCGCAACGCACGTTAAGCAGTTGGTGCCGGCTGCCGTCGATAGATGGCAGTTGTTAAGCCAAGTCAGGGCCTTAGGGCGGCTTAAAAACTTCTGACAGTAAGACCAGCCACTAGTCTTACAAGCCTCCACCAATCCGGACTTGGCCCCCGTGGTGGAGTATGGCCTATACCTTCCCCAGGGAAGAAACCCGGGCCCCTCGGTGGGGACACAATGGGTTGATGATGATGGAGAGAATAAAGAAAACTTATTTAATTCACCGTACCCTAATGAAATCATAGAATATCTGCCTGCATACCTACCGCGGCGTAAACTGCCTAAGATTGTAATTAGATAACTGAAACTAAAAAGTAACCAATAAATCCAAGTAAGAGCCTACCCAATCTAACATAAATTTGACTAACCGATCGCTTTTAGCCATGCTCAAAGTCTAAAAGAGCTTTTCAAACACTGTTGGAGCCTAAACAAACAAAGCAAGCCGCCCTGGCTGGAATAATATTATTTGATGACGTGGAGTAGTACCACAGTTTGTTCTCGCACCAAGTATTTTTATTATTTTTGCCTTGCTAGCTTTCTACGAAAAAGGTAAGTTTTGAAAGTAAACAATGTAAGCATGTATGAAGTAATAAGTAGGTATAGATATAGGTTATCAGTTCTGCTGATACAGTTTACGCTGATAAAAATGTTGGTGCCTAGGTTACTGTTAGGTTATTATCCGTTTTATTTTTTTTCCCTTCCCGAGAGTCCAAAAGACGTCGCTTCGAGAATATTAATAGCTCATTTAGGTGAGATCAAAAGAAGCACTCTTGCGAACAGCAATAGGTAAGAACCTTGACGGTGCGTAGCGCCCCGTGCGCCGCGTCTTCGGTCCAAACTTTGATGCCGTCTTTCTCGTACTCAAGGTTCCAACCGTCCTCGGACGCTAGGAGTGTCTTTAGGCTCTCGAAGTCCGAGTCTTCGGCGACGCGGGCCTCGCCGCGCGCCCACCCTTCCCCGCGCACCATCCGACCGCGCACATCACAGCGCGAGCACTGCGGGAGGCGACGACCGAACTGCTCGCGGCGGCGGCATCGGCAGCTGCACCCAGTCGATGGCCAGCGCGCAGGCGCGGGCAATGCACCGCCATCTTGCTTTGTCACATGGATTACCATGAAAGCTCGTAAAAGTTACTTTTTATCTCACACGATGTTTGAATGACTAAGTCGTCAGCGTCAGAACAAAACCTATACCTCTGATCAAATTCAACACTCTACAGCGCCGCGTATGTAACTATAGAGCTTAACAACCTAACGCGCTTACATGCATCTACTTACAGTCTCCCGCAGATCAACCTTTATTATTTTTGTAGTGAAGTCACTCTTAGCGTAACCGGGCAGAGTAAACATTGTGAAAAAGTTAAATAGTCTCGACTGTAGCTGCGATAATATTCCGGGTCCTCTAGCATAGTAGGCAGATGCGCTAACCGCTGCGCCACAGAGGTCGTCATACATACATAAGCTTACGCCTGTATCCCAGAGGGGTAAGCAGAGACCAGGGACTGACTAAGAAATTGTTTCAATTAAAATTCTTTATTGCACCAAGTAGGTAAATATTGTTACCGTATCGTATTTTTATGTAAATGTTGGAATATGCTGTAAGTTCCTACATGTGGCGCATGCAGCGTAGATGTGGTCTCCTAAGATAGATTTCCACCGGTTTTGTCTTTTCCTAAAATCACAATAGCTACGTGAAAAGGTAAACTTCCGCTGGCGCAGTGACTGTGGTTGTCTGTAACTGTTGCTAACTTAACATATTCCCTGCTAAGTTCCGTTTTGTTGCGAAGTTCCTCTCTAACAACTATGCGAAAATACGTAAGCCGTAACTGGTAAAATTTTGGTTCCAAGTAAGTAAGCCCAGCAAAAAACACCCATGATTAACTCATGGGTAATGAAAGACCTTTGAATGACGCTGTAGAGAGGAAATAGGTAGAATACCATTTAAAAAAATAATTTTTTAGCCCTTTTTGTGTCATATTGCTGCTAGGCAAAGGACTCTTCCTTGATCTTCCACTTAGGTACCGCCCGGCCGCTGGGAGTATACGATCCTGACAGGTCATGTTAGAACGGACGACGAAACCTTGAAGTGGCGTTAAGTTTTCGATTAAAATATTTTTATGTCCTATTTATCCTACTAGCAAATAATTGTCATTGAAACTATATCATTGTTTAAACTTACAATCAATGTTATATTTTGCTCAGTGATTTAAATGTTAAATAAGAAGAAATCAATATTTAATGTTCGTGCGTAAAATCCTTACTACGCTGTCACAAGGTCAACCGCATTTTTTTGTAGTGACGTACCAAAAATAACGAAAATAATAACGGTCCCTTTAACGATACGAAGCTGATGAACAGGCTTTAGAAAAAGATCATCGCGTTCTCAGAATCTCTCCGTACCACTGCCGTACAAAGCGATTAAGCTGATCTGGGCTCAAAAAAAAGGTCGCACAGCTCACCACAACACTTCACCGCCATTCGGCACAAAAAAGATGATGACGCTTCTAAAATGCCCGCGAAAACGGCACAAGAGAAGACTGAGTGAAGGTCGTCTAAAAAATAAAACTCCTTAATCGTGAGTCAGTAGCAAAAGCTAGTTAAGAATAACGTACCTAAGGTATGATAACGTTGATTTTCTCCCATCACTAGTCATATGAAACAGACAGGTGTCAGGATCGTATACTCCCAGCGGCCGAACAATAGGTACCTAAACGTCTGTTTAATGTACTTTCAACTAAAATAGCTCAGATACTAAGATGTAATGTTGAGGGCCTGGAATGTAGTACAAATATTAATTTGTTATGTAGACTACCAATCCGGACTTGGCCCCCGTGGTGGAGTATGGTCTATACCTTCCTCAGGGAAGAGACTCGTGCCCCTCAGTGGGGACATAATGCGTTTTATTTATTGATAATAGACACACCACGGGTTGATATTTTTATCCTACAAAAAAGGTGCATCAGAATTATAAATAATGTAAATAAAATGGAAAGTTGTAAACAGCACTTTATCGACCTAAAGATACCAACACTTGCATCACTATACATTTTAGAAATAAGCAAATTTGTGAAAAAAAATCAACACCTCTTTTCTCTTTCAAAGGATAATTACACCAAACCATTAAACACTTAAAATTCATAGTGCAGGGACTAACGTAATGGCGTCTCACCTAGCGATATTTTAGAAGTATATTTAATAAATTTGTTATTAAGTTAAAACAAGTATCTTGTTGGCAAATGTTATTACAGTATAAAAGACTTTATGGAAGAAGGTTTTATGTAAGATTTATACCGTAAGTTTTATAATTGTTTGATTAGTTTTTAAGATATTATTTTTAAGTAAACTGTATTAAAATTGCAGTGCCCTTGCAGGGCTCATGTCGAGGATCTATCCTTATTGTTTAAGAACTGTTGTACCACATGAAGCAATAAACTGATTTGATTTGACTACCTACGGTAGTATAAATATTAATTAATATTTTCAAATCAATTTTAAATATTTGAGCAGGCAGGCTGGCTGGCTGCAGCATTAAAATTACCCAATTATTCCAGTTCACGATTTGAAAATATGAAGGTAGCCAAGTACATAAATGGGTGGTTTTTTATACCAAAGGAATAGGCAGATGCAATAAAAGACATAGGTTCATAATCATAAATAGCATTATACTGTATTATAAACCAACTGATGGTAATTAAGGTATGCTCTTGTATAACTAACAATTTTTTATCTATTTATACAAATTTTCGGTAGATAACATGTAATGCTGATAGATAAATAAATCAGACTGCAAAAGATACACAAGCTAGAGAGTCAGTTGAAAATTCGAGGTATATGGACACCAATAGTGTTATTTTAAAAAAACAATTCCTTTAAAAAAATCTAGTCTGTAGTAAAGGGAAATACTACTTATACTGAATTTGAGAAGTGTGTTAGTAATAAGATAACCACCAGCTCTGGATAGATAAGTGGAATGGTCAGCGCAGTTTTCTGTTTTGCATTCATCACGAAACAAAGTTATACATAACTGCCCTTTGGTGATTGGTATGCTATAGCAGCTACACCAAAACATTACCGGTCCTGTTGCATCGGTCGTTCAAGTCTGTTAACTTTTTTTATATTAATCATCTCTTTTTTTTGAAGTCCATTAAAAATGATTAAGTAAACTATAAGTCACTTATATATGAGCTTTTATTTTTGCCAAAGCAATTATATTTTCGTCACCATTGTTAAATAATAACAATAATAATAATAATAAATGCTTTTATTTCAGAATACACAGTTCCAGCTTACAAAACACATAGATCATAATAATTCTTATACAGATATAAAGTAAAATAAAATAGAAGAAATAGGTATACGTAATTACAAATCATTTTCGATTTTTGTCGCGCTGAACGGAATGCCAATGTTGGTACAGTGAACTGCCCACATCCTCACACAGACACGACAGAATCTCATTCTTGGAGGCCCGCAGTCGGCTCCAAAACGAGGCAACTCTGTTACGGATAATAGCAAAGAAATCCGGAACCCTGGCCGACGCGAACATCTGTGATGCACTACAGAATCTAGGCAAACGCATTAGTATACGGAAGGCGTCATTATATTGCACTCTCAATGTACTGTACGCGCTTCTCGTGTAATTAAACCACAGCTAGGCTGGCTAGACCTTCACTGGCGTGTAATTAAACTTAAGAACATTACCTTAGATTATAATTTTGTTTTTAGTAACCCTGTATTGAAACAAATACTATATTCAAGATTTAATTATTTGTCTTTTATTTTTGCTCCTAATGTAACCATAACTTTATAGTTGTACGCCACCATTTTGTGACACTATTGTAAATATTGCTGTGCGACTTTTGTGTCTCTGCAGCACAACATTTTGTGTCACTATTGTATCATTTGCGTCAATATTTTGGCTTTCACCCATGTACAGAGGTTTTATGTAGGTACTACAATATGAAATAGTTTAGTCACGTACAGATACAATACCAATTTGTTACACTAATTTTCTTCCAGTTTCAAAAAATCGAAACTTAAGAAACAGATGACAGCGCTGCTTGCAATTGAACATCGTACTTTTTTCAGGAATAAAGCAATCTTGTACAACTAAAGTTGTTCTATATGACAAGTAGAATCACCTCGTACCTACTCTTTCGCGACGCAAGGGCAGCAGATGTTTACTAAAGAAAGGGACAGGACAATTATTTGCCTCTATCTCATTAAATATACGAGATGTTGATTTGTAGAGTAACGCCCGATGCAGGGTACTTTCTGTCAGTACGAAGCACTTTTGCCATGGGTGGGACCTACTCTACAATCTTTTTCAAGTCGATTTCAAAGTCAACTCCGTTGCAAAAGTTGTTCGTGTTGATGAGCCGAAATTATCCTAAGTCGGGCGTTGCTTCTCAAATCAATACATTGTAGGCAACTAGGTGAAATATACGAGATGTTGATTTGTAAAGTAACGCCCGATGCAGGGTACTTCCTGTCAATACGAACCACTTTTCTCAAATCAAAAAGTTGTAGGCAAATAGAAATTTATTCCCTTTCTGAAATCAACCGTGCTAGAGTCACGTGACACCAGAAGAACGCCTTTCATTTTTTGGAAGAGTGATTATTGCAGGGACAGATACCCATTCAGCAACTGCTGATGTCGGGCAGGGCGCCCTGGCAGTGGTTCCTCCAGCCGTACCAGGCGCGGTATCCGTGGCGATTGAATACTTTCTTGGCGCACGTCGATGCCTGCGTGATATCATCGGTCAGCAAATCTGGGGAGCAAACAACAACTTAGCTTTAGCGCCTAACATTGTAAGTATAGGTACATTGACATTTAACTAACAGAATGTAAATTCTTTACGTTGAAATAAATTAAATATTTTGGCGATCTTGGCATGTTACAGGAATAGGCACATTTCAAACTAAACAATGAACGTAAGAACGACATTTCATTCACGTCGTTCTTACGTTCATTGGTTTGTATACTGACATGTGACGTCATCATTCCTGTGCGACGCCATTGCCCAAGATAGCGTTTTGGCGGGTTATTTCAAAAGTAAATTTCCGTTACGTAGATTTGTTTGTTTGTGGCCATGGCGACAGGCTTGCCGTGATATAAGTCACGTTGGGACTTAATAAACTCGGCAAAACGTGGGCCCAGTACTAGTGATTGGTGCCTCTGCCTACCCCCTCAGGGATAACGAGCGTGAGTTTATTATTATTTTATAAATTTCCGTCAGGTTTTTTAGAAGAAATACACGTAAGAATTTAAAACTTTCTGAGGACTCCATAAACACCAACAAAAATTTGAGATGGTTATCAGAAATCTGCCAAATACCCGGATAATCGGGGTTACCTAACTATTAGAATTCAATGAATATTGCATAGAAGATTAGCCCACACATTAACAAGTAGGAAGACTACCCAATGCACATCGAATTGTCATAATAAACAATGAATTGTAGTTTTATGAACGTCCCAGGCCGAAGCAAGAATAATGGTGAACGAATTCTATCGATTGTTTTTGTGACTTAAATTTTTAATTTCTACATAGGGCACTGATGACGCCTGTATCACAGATTTTTATCTACCATAAGCTTCAGAGTCTACTCCATTGATTTAAATTCACTATAATCCATTATTATAGAACTTGAACTTGATTGGATTGAACCAAGGAGAATTAATTCTCCTTGGATTGAACACAATTATTATTGACTGAATACCTACTGATGTCAAATCGATGTTATACTTTTATGTTATGATGTGATCCGATTGTGAATTAATCTTATATCAATAAAACAATTTCAATTTGGGGGAAAGGCATACAGATACATGGGCTACTGTTATTCGAATCCGATATTTTGACATTCTAAGCTACGTCGATAAGAATGTCCAGGTGGTCCAGTCCGTTACCTTGGCATCTGACGTTGCAGTCCTTGCCAGCTGAGTTGGTGTTGCTACACCAGTACTTGTCGTTGATCTGGAAGAGGCCGTAGTCCTTGGAGCCGTTCTTGTTCGCCGGCCCTATCTTATTTGTTCTCCTCGAGCTCTCGGCTTCAACCAGACAAACCCCTGGGGAGCGAGTAGTTTTGAATTTATTATTTGTTTATATAATTCTTTATTGCATTAATTACCAAAGTAAATGCAAGGGTGTGCTTATCGCAATTAGTAGGTAATCTTTTCTTTGGTATAAAACATACAGGGTGGTCCAAATAGTGACATCAATTGATTTTTAATAGCTTCCTCACACCCAGAGGTGTCCAAACATACCCAATGTAGAGTATGTTCCCCGACTTTTTGTGGTTCTTGAGTTTAAAGTTTTTTTGTGGTTTTTCAGAATAAGAATATTCCGTCGGATCGTCTTAAAAGATTGAAAAAGTAACTTTATTATTGCTTCTTCGAAATTTTATTGGACCACCCTGTATTTGATTAAGCCTTTGGCTCTTGACCAAAGTATTATAATTATTATAAACAGTAAAAAGTACTTACAATTTCTCAGGTCGCCTTGAGGGAAGTTTTGCCTTCTGAGCTCTCGCACCAGTTCACACCTTGTGAACGTCTTGCCCTCCACTCCGAGCGCAACCAGAGCCAAAGCGAAAATTATGAACGCCTTCATTCTGATCAATATGTTTTTTATTAAAATTGGCTTAGACAACTCAAGTCACACTAGCTAGCAAGACTGTGCATTGATAAGGCCTGGACCGCGCTTTTATACTGAAGAAGAGTCACGATAATTGCGTAGGTACCTATACACTGTTGTTTTTGCGCTGGGACTCGGGGAATCACTGGACTCCACACGCTATTTTTGTACAGGCATGACTCATAAGCACCCGAACGTCTAGGCACGGTGGACCTTATCAGTGGCTACCCCAATAATATACTATATTATGCAAACCATAAGTGCGCTTGTCGAACAACCATAGGTATGCGATACGCGAGATTCACTGTACCTACCGTTCAATGCAGACGAAATCAATGGAACAGATTATGTATAAAGAAAGACAGCCTTAGAAGTGTCGTATAATCGTATTATTCTCGGCGAGTTGTACATCGGCACAAAGCAGCCGGCTTGCACCAATGCTGTGTCAGGTTTAAATGTATCTTTCTTCTAATATATAAAATTCTCTTGTCACTATCTTAGTGCGCATACTCCTTCGAAACGGCTACACCTATTTTGGTGAAATTTTATATGCATATTCCGTAGGTCTGAGAGTAGGCTGTTATCTATTTTTCATAGCCCTGAGTGAAAAAAAAAATGGCATAACTACGTTTGCCGGGTCAGCTAGTAATATGTATTTATCCATGAGTAAGCTCATCCATATCCACCACATGCCAATAAGTGAATAAGTAAAAAAAACTTTCTAATCACAACGGGATCCGATCAAATGTTAAATTGCACGAAATTGCAACTCTATCAATAACCTAATTATTCGTTTTTAGTATGGTAAGGAGGACAGATGCCTGAACACTACCCTGGAGGGGAGGATAAGTTTTTATAAGATAAGGTATTTATACCTACCTATATTTACCTATCCACTGACTTGGCGCAAGCCGCCAACTGCTGATAGAGTAAACAGGTAAAATTTCTCAAATCACGAGTAAACTAGAATAAACTAGACCTGTTACAAGTTAACGAGGTAACTATAATAAATAGTAACCCATAGACGTATGGCTACAATCAAAGTAGAAACCTTTATCCATGAGATTGTGGTGTTCTTTGATGACGCAGAGTACACAAAAGCGTGTTTAGGGATCGTGACGAGAGATGTTGTGACCAGAGATTGAAAAAGGAATCGGTTTCAGCTTAATATGGAGAGGATAAACCTCCTCAGTCCCGTGTCGACAAAATAACAATAGAAAACTATTATTATTTTCGAGGTCAGGACAAAGAGGTTATGATAATGTGGAGGGAAGGCCCGGCAATGGACGCCCCAGGCAGATTTATGTCGACTAAGGGAAATGAATTAGCAAATATAAAAAGTTTCAGTTGCGGGGCATATAAGTAAGATAAAAAGAGCCCGAAACCATCGGTGGACTTAACCTCTTCAGTCCCGTGTCGACAAAATAACAAAAGAAAACTATTGTTATTTTCAAGGTTAGGACTGAAGAGGTTAAGTACAGTCGACAGCACATCATGGTATACACCCATGCACTCTACTCCGTTGCATTACGGGAGACTTTGCAACTAAAATGTGAAGATTGGCGAGCTGTCGACTGTACAGCTGCGATTGAATGTTGATGAAACAAGATATTTTGTTAGGATCGCAGCAAGTGGGATATTCCTCCGGCACAATGACGTGAGTATACGAGTATGTATCGCTGATTACTCTATACTTGCGAGAGGTCCCGGTTCGAATCCCGGCTGGGGACCAAAAAACCCCAGGTCTTGTATGTTCCCCTCCGGCCGTTTTCGCAACTACGTTTCGTAACTGGTTGCGTAGCAAGAATGTTTATTCCTTGTTCGCAACCAGTTGCGAATCAAGAAAACTTTTTCCTCAGCCGCAACTAGGCATCCTAATGGTTATGTTTCGCAACCAGTTGCGACAAAATATTATTTTTTCCTTATTCGCAACCATCTTTGTCTGTTTCAATTTTGTTGATTCGTACAACAAACTTTTCAAAAAGACACTCACATCTACAATAATATCAATAGACAATATCTAGTCTTGACAATATACCTTTAAGAGCACGTCAGCTGGCGCGCATGGAAGACCACTGACTGCCCAAGGCAGTTTCCTATTCCCAGCTGTCTAACGGTGCACGTAAAGTCGGTGGACAGCACCTCCGCTACAAGGACGTCCTTAAAAGGCACCTAACAGCTGCCGGCATTCCTCCCGATAGCTGGGAAAAGGCCGCCCATAGACACAGCGAATGGCGCTCCACCATCCACAAGAAAGTGAGGGATTTCGAAGATGCGCGGCTCGAGACTCTCTACTCCAACCGACAGCAGCGAAAAACCTTCCGAAGCCCACTTATTCTTATATGTACAATGACCGCGGTGAACTTTACTGCGGCCAATGTAACCGAAATTTCAAAAAGAAGCTGGGCTTCGCTAGTCACATCCGAGCCCACCGCCGCAGAAGTCCTACCAACACTTGAGGTCGCCGTCGTCGGACTACGACGAGGAGGACATCATCAACGTCAGTGTGGAGATAAAATGTTTATTTTATTTTAGTTTATTTAATTAGGTTAAGAGAACTACATAAGATTACTTTGTTGCATTACAAAACATATAATTGTGTTAAGTAATTAAAATTTCTAAAGATTAATTTCCTTTCTTTTTGAATTATTATATTAGCCTTTGGTTGCGAATAAGGAAATTAATTTCTCCCATCGCAACTCTGTAAGTTTGGGAAGATCGTATTCTTCGTTCGAAACCAAGTTGCGGCTAAGGAAAAAGTTTTCTTGATTCGCAACTGGTTGCGAACAAGGAATAAACATTCTTCTTTCGCAACCAGTTACGAAACGCAGTTGCGAAAACGGCCGGAGCCGTATGTTCATGTTTGTGACGTCGCTGTTTCTGGTTCCCACGACACAGGGTATCCTACTGTGGGACCAGAAGCAATGTATGTGCCTGTATGTAAAAAAAAAATGTGCTTTTGCACAACTTGCGTCAAACGTAACAAGGTATGAAAACATTAACAAGTAAAGCCGGCTCCACACGGCTCTAAAATCAGAGGCAATATCGGGGAAGCGGTGGGGAGCTCCCTAGATCGCCTCGTACCCTAATTTCATACTCAGAAATTGGTTCGGGCGAGCTCACGATTTCATACCCACCACCATTGTCCTGATATCGCCACTGATTTTAGGGCCGCGTGTAGCCGGCTTAAGAAAATATGTCTATCTCAATCTATCACAATGTCATTATTATAACAAAATCTTCAAAAATAATGGTTGAGCAGTTGTCGACTGCAACTACAAGTAGGAATATATACATACATATATATATAAAAGGAGAAGCTGACTGACTGACTGACTGACTGACTGACTGACTGACATATCAACGCAGGGCCTAAACTATAAGGGTTAGAAACTTGAAATTTTGCACAGGGGTTCCTTTTGTAACGTAGGGGAGCACTAAGAAAGGAATTTTGAAAATTCATCCCCTAAAGGGTTACCCCTTGGGGGTTCAAAGTTAGTATGAAACTTTGCCGTTTTTGAAGTTATTCGAATGAATTATGGTACGAAGGTTTTTCATTTAAAATTATGAAACAAGTATAAAATAGTTTTTTTAAAATCATCCCTTAAGGGGGAAAAAAGAGGGGTGCAAACTTAGTATGAAACTTTGCCGTTTTTGAAGTTATTCGAACGGGGATCAATATGAAGGTCCTTCATTGAAAGTCATGAAACATATGTAAAATAGTTTTTCGAAAATCATCCCTTAAGGGGGTAAGAGGGGATCGCGAAGTTAGAATGAAAGCTCTTTCGCATGCGCTAAAAGTATCCCTATCTTAATTTCAAACACTTTACTCAACTAAAGCCCACGCGTACGTAGTCGCGGGCAACAGCTAGTACATACATAAACTCACACCTGTATCTCAGAGGAGTGGTTAGCGACCAGCGACAGATCAATTTCGCTTCATGGACATTCATTAGTAGGCGCCATTTTCGAATACTTTTATCGTAAGTAGGAATGTACTCTATAATTATCAGAATCAATATACAATAACTAATAGACCGAGAGATAGTGACACAAATTACTTGGTCATTTGTAACAGTATGGCGGTTCTTCAGGGGTCTTAGTACGCAATGACAAAAAGAAAAATGATGGTCATAGCGCTGGTACCGGCGGCCCAATCGCGTGGGCGTTAGGCGAACTCGTCGGATAAATTAAGAGTGTCAAACGATTTGTACCACAAAAATTTTAGTATTTTCCGATAGTCCATAAAAAACAAGTAGGTAGTAGTGTCATGCTATACTTCTCCGGTGTGACTTACAGCCCGCCATACCGACGCGAATGCGTTAATTAAAAAAATAAAAATTCAACCATTTGTACCAGGCTAATTTTTGCAGAGTTAATTATCGTTGTGTAGCCATTTACGAAAATCACCATGCCATACTTTTCGGACGGTTCCAAATGGTCGCCATACCGCCGAAAATCAGCAATATTTTTTTTCGCCAAACGATTTGTAACAGTATTGCATTTGGATTTTTGGAAAGTATTTGATAAAATGTGACCGTTATTATATTTGCCATACTTCTAGTAGGGGGAAAAAGTGCTGCCATACTTGAAAAACTTATTAATTCGACACGTTTCAAAAATACGCCTGGGATCATTATATTCTGTTTGTTTGGATACAATTCTACCTACAAAAAAATACCCCGGATTGTAACCATGGGGCGGACGACTGTGAGACTTAAACCAAGACGTAAACAAAAATAAAAAATTTTGACGATTTGTACCAGTATGGCATTTCGATTTTTGGAAATTATATGATGCAATGTGACCATTATTATATTTGCCATACTTCTAGTAGAGGGAAAAAGGGGCAACATACTTAAAAAACTTGATTTTTCTACAGGTTTTCAAGGTGCAAGACATAAAATCATTTGTTACAGTATGACAGCATCGTATTTGGTTCGTTTGGATGAAATTCTACCTAAAAATAATTATCAATATTATACAATATAAACATCTGGTTATAAGTCAAGATTGCAGCCAGCTAGATCTTTGAAATTTTGTACTTATATTCGTTGAACCTCAAACTTACAGGAAAAATTAGTGCCATACTGTTACAAATCGTTCAAAATAAGAATAAAATCTTACAATTAAAAATAAATATTATATACATTCGCCACCTCCCACAGGTATGGCATTATCACACTTCTATTTAGAATCATTCAGGAGCTGTTGAAAAAAAATTTTTGGGTGGTACAAATCGTGATTTTCACTGATTTTCACTGATCGCTGATTTTCGGTGGTATGGCGACCATTTGGAACCGTCCGAAAAGTATGACATGGTGATTTTCGTAAATGGCTGCACGACGATAATTAACTGCAAAAATTAGCCTGGTACAAATGGTTGAATTTTTATTTTTTTTAATTAACGCATTCGCGTCGGTATGGCGGGCTGTAAGTCACACCGGAGAAGTATGGCATGACACTACCGCCTACTTGTTTTTTATGGACTATCGGAAAATACCAAAATTTTTGTGGTACAAATCGTTTGACACTCGTAATTTATCCGACGAGTTCGACTAACGCCCACGCGATTGGGCCGCCGGTACCAGCGCTATGACCATCATTTTTCTTTTTGTCATTGCGTACTAAGACCCCTGAAGAACCGCCATACTGTTACAAATGACCAAGTAATTTGAATCACTATCTCCCGGTCTATAAGGCCTTTGACATAACATGCATCTCGATATATAAATGTTATAATTATAAGGGTAACTCCCGGCGATAACTTGTAATAAAACAGGGTTAACATTAATTGACCTCTTTATTATCGTAGCAACGACATTACTGCTGTCGTAATTAGCGTACTAAGTTTCGACACTAAAATCTATCTTATTACCACAATAATGTACTTTTTTACTGTCATTAAAAATTGTGTCTACCTTGTGGAAAATAATAAAGAGTTACGGTGTTATTTAAAAAACACAATAGGCTATTTGACAGGTTTGTGAAAACCATCTTATATTTTTTGTTGGGTGTATAATGAGTTCTCAGAAAGTGGTAATTTTAAATTCTTTCGTGTATTTCTCTGCCCTCGTAATGAGAAACACAGTAATAGCCATTACTGCGTTTCTACTTTGAATGCAAAAATAAGCTACTCGGTGGCATATCTATAAGTAAAAAAATAAGAGAAACACAGTAATAATGGCTATTACTGTATTTCTCGTTACAAGGGCAGTACTTCTAAAAAAAAGCAAACGAAAATTTACTTTTAAAATAAGCCGCCAAAACGCTATCTTGGGCAATATGAAACAAAACAAAACCAATGAACGTAAGGACGGACGACATGAATGATGGATGCCATTTTTACTGAGCTGTGCCGTCATCATAGATTCGGCCAATCCAGGCCGTTTTCGACAAAATGGCTGGAGATACATAATTATCAAATTTTATCCTGTTTCTTTTTTATAATCTTCTTTTTTTTTAGTTAAAATGTCTTAAAGCGGTTTTAAGACTCATACTTTATAAGAATACGTATACATAATAGTTTTTTTCAAACTGTCAAATAGCCTATTTCTCTAAACCACTCCTAAAATGCTATTCAAATAGTTTGTCGCGAAGGGAAAGACATTGCTTTTCAAAAAGTGCTTTAGTGGAATTAAAGTTTTAAAAATAATTCAATTTAAGGCAATAATTAACTTACATTACAGGCTACTTATTTAATTCTAACGGCGCCTGTTCTTCAGCTTTTTTTCTATTTTGGTCTCTGCGGCTTCTGCAGACTTCAGTAAAATTTCTTCGTAAGACTTGACCTGTAATAGAGAGCAATTAAAACACCAGGGAATATTTTTATTGCGATGGGAAATTGGCCTCAAATTTATATTGAAGCGACATTGTTTTTATACGACAGATAACAGTAGGAAGTTAAAAGGAAAGTTAAAACCATGAATGGTAGGTACATTACTGCAGTTGAGGGAGGGTCACAGACGGCAGGTTGGGGGACCTGCCGTCCGACATCGTGACGGGAGAAGGGGGTGGGGGGCCCATGAACCTTCTCCAGTGAGGGTGGGCCCGACTCCTTGCGTCGACGTCGCCGGGGCGCCGCTGTCGCATTCGCGTTGTGGTTTCACACCACTTGCGAGATCCGGCGGCGCCCCATTGCACGAGCGACAGGACGGCCCCCGGGGTGTTTTAGGAGGTATGCCTCTCCTATTATTAGGACAGGAGAGTCCGACACACGGCCGTCGCCCTCCCCCAAGGGTGGCGGTTATGGTGCACAAAGTATTTCACCCCGTGAACAAAAAAAAAAAGGTACATTACTGCAGCGGCCAGCAAAAGAGACATTGACGGACGAACGGGGAAACGTAAGTCCATCAATGCCTAGTTGTGACCAAGGCTTGCATATGATTTTTCTCAAATAATGCGCGGAAATTAAAACTATGAACTCATTCGGTTAAATTCAATAAAATTTCAAAATCAGACGAACCACGAACAAATAACAATAATTTTTGCCGCGTTAAAGTGTTCTTTTGTTTTCAATAGGTATATCCAGCTTTCTATCGCAAGCCACTTCGAAATTTAAATAAAACCTCCGAAAACTTACCTCCTTGGTTGTCATTGTTCGGAGTAAAAGATCGTTCCATTTTTAAATAGCACGACAGATGATAATTATGTGTTTAATTTATTTGGCCGCAAAACACTACAGTTATGAATTTTCATAGAACTTTTTCCGGCCGCTGCTCGCGTGTAATTGGCCAGTACAGCAATTTCGATTTATCTCGAAGAACGTTCTCGAAATAATGCTCAAATTTCCAATCATGTTTGAGAAAAATATTTTTTCGAGAGTTTACAAGTTTCAAAAAATACGAAAAACCAGGTTACTCTAATTTGCTGGAAACCAAATTCAAAGTTGTAAGAAGTACCGTGATGTTGAAAAATGTTCTCTAATATTTTAAATGTACATGCGTCAGTAAATCTGTCTTCCGATATGCGTCGACCATAAGACGAATGCCTACTTATTTCTTGGTTTTTTTTACGCCCAATTTTTCTCAACACTACTACACCACACAACCAACATTATTTTGATTTAGAAAGACGCTGAAAAAATAGTCAAACGAATTCGATGTCATCCTATAATAAAAATAACTCACGTTGGAATAGAACTGCGTCTTTATGTCCTCCAACTCCTGAAGGTCCCGTTTCTTCTCCTCCAAGTAAGTGACGGTTCTCTCCTTGATCTCTTCTATAATCTGCTGCGACTTCTTCATGCTCTCCATGCCCTTTTTGTCCTTCTCGTCCGCTTCTCGCAACGAGCTGTAAGCAAAAACGCCGTCTTTACTCCGATCGGACTTCTTTAAAAAGTCCACACAACTCAGTCGAAAAGTCGAAAAACATTAATTGACCCTATCTTGTGAATATGTATTTGTTAAGAAAATCACTGAAGCATTTAAGCTGCTGCTTAAATAATTATTGAGTGCTATTTTATGATAAATAATAATAATAATAATAATAAACTCACGCCCGTTATCCCCGAAGGGGTAGGCAGAGGCACCAGTCTCTAGAACTGGACCCACGTTTTGCCGAGTTTATTAGGTCCCAAACTACTACTATACTTTTGAAATATACGATGTTATAAACACAACGTCACAAGACAGTCATTTCCGCTTTCGGTAACTTTTTATCTTTCCCTTTGCTAATATCGGGTTTATCATTTGCACGTACTTGTGGAATGCAACAAAGTATTGAGTAGCACATCCGTATTTAGCAAATTAATTTTCAATTGTCCTATGATCTAAGAACAATCTAATCCCTCGGCGAGTTTTTGCAGCAATGCAGTAGCGATGCCGTCGCGCCTTCGCATCGATACAGACGCGATGCCGTTGCGCGTTAGTAGCGCGTTGGCATCGCTTTTGTAGAAGCGTAGGACAGGGGCCCTATCTATAATACTATAATCTATCTTTATATCCTCTAAAAATATATCTAATACATAAAAATCTCTTGACATAGTGTCTGTTAACGAACTCCTCCAAAACTGCTTCACCGATTTTCATGTTATTTTTTTGTGTGCTTGGTAAGTCTGAAAATGGGTCTTAGAAGTTTCATCATCATCAACCCATTATGTCCCCACCAAGGGGCACGGGTCTCTTCCCTGAGGAAGGTATAGGCCATCCATCCATCCATCCATCCATCCATCACGGGGGCCAAGTCCGTATTAAGTAACATTAAGAGCGTTTTGGTTTTACTGTAAGTTCTTATTGTATGCCAAATAAATAAATAAATAAATAAATAAATTGGTGGAGGAAGTTTATTTCTATAGAGGATAGTTAGAAGTTTATTTGTATAGATTACCTTTCCAGCTGAGTCTTCTGCAGGTGCCTACGTGACTGATGCTCGTCCCGCTTCCCCGCGAACTCCTCGCGAGCGGCGTCGAGCTCGGCCAGCTGTGTCCTCAACTCCGAGACCTCGGTGTTTAACATTAGTAGCTCGCCCTCCTTACTGTCTGTGTCCAGGTCGCCGGTCTCCACTTCTCTGCAGAATCAATGGCCACAATCAAGTTAGAGCCACACTGGGCCGGGAAGCGGGAATGTCTGCATTTTGAGGTTTCCATACCCCAAAGCGTAAAGTGTTGGAACTCGTTAGTTTAACTGCCAGCATTAAGAATCGCTCGTAGCCTAGGCTGCCTGAGTGATCTTAAACGATCACTAAGGTTAAGCAACATACGGCGCGTTCAGTCCATGGATGGGTCACCGTCTATGACTAACGCTAGTGGCATTTTTCCGAGCGATTCCGTGCTTCGCAAAGCACGTTAAGCAGTTGGTGCCGGCTGCCGTCGATAGATGGCAGTCGTTAAGCCAATTCAGAGGCCTTAGGGCGGCTTGAAAACTTCTGACAGTAAGACCAGCCACAAGCCTCCACCAATCCGGACTTGGCCTCCGTGGTAGAGTTTTTCCTATACCTTCCTCAGGGAAGAGACCCGTCCGTGCCCCTCGGTGGGGACATAATGGGTTGATGATGATGATTAAGAGTTCAAAATCGGGTCTCATTACTTTTTTTTATACGTAATGTCTTTTTAGATCTTCTACAGTCTTCTTTTCGTTATTGCACATTTTTCACCATTTTACCATATTTTCGCCTTCTATTTGGACGCCAATCTGCTATAGGTTACGGGCCTAGAACTAAAGCTTATGGATTATCATTTGCATTAGAGATTTTCACTGATGGTGTATTTCTGTTGCCGCTATAACAGCAAAAACAGATTGACGAACAAATCAAACATAATGACGGCAACAGTTGACGTTTGAAATATTCAAATTTTCAAATATTCGTGCCTTATGCGCCACATGCGTATGATCTAGAACCACACGTGTCTTCGGGCGATATTACACTGTTCAATCTCATTGAAGTAATGCCATTGAAAGGTATTGAACATTGGACATTGAAGGACTTTGCCTATTTACATGATTCAATATTACAATGAAGCAAAGCCATTTAACATTAATAAATACGTCGGATTGTTTAATTTCCACGTTTACACTTTTCTGTCTATGGCAATCACATTGAAGGCTTTCGCCGAGATTTAGCTTAGCGCAGACGATTAAAGTATAAACTTACTTTAAACTTTCGGATAGCTTCATAACATCATGAATCAAGTTGTTTGCCTGATCCAGATTTGGTTTAATCTTCTGGAGATTCATCAGACTAGTTTCTTTCTGTGTCACCATTGCATTTAGGGAGCTGAGCTTTTCTTCAGCTTCCTTGACGCTCTGGGCAGCCTGTTCAGCTTGTGTCTTTATCACTTCAGCATCATAGACTCTCATGGCTTGCTTTCTTGCAACCTCAGCAGCAAGAGCATCACGCTGCCCAGTTTTTTGTTCTAGAAGGAGGTTTTGCTGTCTGTTCTCATTCAGAATACAGTCAAGTTCTTTTTTTTCTTCATTATAAGCCTCCTTTTCCAGTTTGAGCTCTTCCTCTAATTGTGTTATGTCATGGTCAATCTGTGAATTCATGGAACATTCATTACTTTAACAGCCATTGTGTAGGCTAATAGTTGTTTGGTCTTACGCAAAAACGAGGTCTTTACTTTGTTTAAAAAAACACCAGAAACTAATATTTTAAACCTTTAAAGCCATTTTGGGCTGGTTTCCCAGTACTGGGCAAAACCCTCCTCTTAACCAAAAATGCTTAATCTTATGTAAAATGTATTTCTCTATCTTTTCATTAATATAAACTGTCTTAATTAAAATAATGTTTTTGTATGTTTTCCATAGTAAAACAATGTCACCCTAATTTACGATGAGGGAAGTTATTCATAAAGTGTGTAAAAGCGTCACAAGGGACATTTTGCTTTTCTGCATAAGTAAGAAGAGTTATAGTCTGATGAGTTATAGTTCGAAGGACTAATTTATCATGAATCATTATCATCAATTACACTACACAGCCTTTTTTGGATGTAGCATAAAAGCAAAATATTGATCAGTTTAAATTTTATTCTCATTCGAGAAAGCCAATTCGTAAGTGCTTGCCCAGCCTTAGACTATTACAAGATAAACCATTACAGGTGTAAAATAAAATTTGTAACTAGGTTTTATCCAGTAAGTTTATTTTTTATTGACTTTTTAAAACTTTTATTGAGACCTTGAACTTGTTTATACTTAAAAGATTTTTTTTTAAGTATAGACATGTTACTACTACTCCAGTCTTACCTTAACAAGCCTTTCGGCCCTTTTGCTCTTCTCCTCAGCCTGTTCATTGAGCATTATCAGCAATTTATTCTTTCTGTCCTCCAAAGCTTTCACCTAAAAGATAAGTGGCATCAGTGACATTTAGTAGTTCCAATGAGAAAGGAAAGAATAAAGTAAAGATCATGAAGAAATTAGAGTAACAGAGTTATATATTTCAATAATCTCTATTTAAAACAGCTCAATTGAGAAGCTAATTAGGAAAATCACTGGTGTGACCACTCTTCACCAGCTAAGCCTAAGCAATCATATTATTATGTATCTTTAAAAATTATTTTCCATGTTGATTTAAGTTTCACTGTATATTTACACAGCCTGACAAATTTTTTCACAAATCAGAGCACAGCGGCTTTCAAAAAAAGTCAAAAGCCTATAAAGTCAAGCCCCCAAGTCCTCTATCATCACGGTGATGAAACATATTTCACTAAACCAAATGACCAAAAGGCATTGTCATTGACAGTCATTGTCATAAAAGACCTACCCAACAGTCTATAGCCGTGGTCGTCAAATTGCGGCCCCGCGGGCCGCATGCGGCCCGTGGGCGTTATTTGTGCGGCCCGCAGCAAAGTAAATTGCATTAATAGTCAACTATACCTACATGTCATAATCATAAACAAAATCAATATCCGACTTTGTGTACTATATAATACTCTGCGGCCCGGCCCTGGTACTCACATTGTCATGTGTGGCCCTTGGCTAGTAAAGTGTGACGACCGCTGGTCTATAGGGTAGTTAGAGAAAATGCGTACTTAGCATAAGCGGTGTTTACCTGATCTCTCTTCCCAAAAAGCTCCTCCTCTTGAGATGAGATTTCCCTCAATCTGTTCTCATTAAAAGCCATCAAGTTGACCAGAAACAGCAGTATTGAATGAGAAGTGGAGGCATCAGGGGTGAGAAAGTTACTAATGGTCAAAGGGAAGTTTATGGATAGTTTGTCAGTCTGCTTCAGGACTGTTATCACATGGTTGATGACCCGCGTCATATTGATGATGGGCAAGAGGTCCCAGTAGTAAACAGTATGGTCATCGCGCTCCTCTTCTGGAGGTGGCTGAAATTTAATGTGAAGCAGAATTTATTTGTAGGAACAGATGCCTTCAAACATCTTGAACAAAAGGGGAAAGAAAGTGTTGATGGAGGTGGGTCCCCCTCTCCTGCCCACCAGTACCCGCGCCACCTTCAGTACGCCAAAGATTTCCAGAAATTAGCTGCTGTTGTTCAAGATTTTTGTCTGTATCTGTATGTTTGCATCTGTATTCTGAACATAAAAGGAGAATACAAAACGATATGCTTATAGGAGTAAGTCCCCAACTTTACCCACCAACCAAATTTAGTGCTCTCATCCCTAAAGGTGATATTTTCGGATGACCTCTAGATAGTAATAAGTTCGAACTTCCAGTCAACTGGAATAATAAGTTTAGGAAGGATGTGGCCAAACTTTCACATAAGAAGTAAAGTTCAGGGAAGGCCCAAGCAAACTATTGTAGATCGTAACTTACGGACACCATGGCATCAACATCAATGCCGAGCCTGTTAAAGACTTGGAAAAATGCTCCTATCATTGCATGTGGCTTCTTTAAATCGGCGACAGTCAAAAGATAGTTAGGAAACTCCCCGTTCCAGATGTTGATCAACTTCTCCCTCCTCTCCATAGTAACAAAGTATAAGAGTACAAAATAAATTCCTATGTTCTTCACGAAATAGAATTACGAATTCAATTCTGTTTACAAATTACGAACTCCGTTTCAAATTCAAAACCAAACGAAAGTAAACAAACGGTTTAGTTCACAGATTACTTTTCAACCTACTGCAAAAAAAAATAAGGACTATGTTTTTCGCGCCTATGTATGTACGTATTTTTTTTATCGAGTAGTGAATAGACATTCAGCAAACAAAACCAGTACTTAGTGTCCAAAGACTTTTACCGGACTAAAATGTCGATTTCAATGTTTGGACGGAGCAGATAAAGCAAAATAGGATAAAATTAAAGGGCAATGTCATGTTTAGCGTTTTTTATTGTACAAAACAGGACTTCGCTTAGCAAACACCCGCAGCGGGCAGGCGGCCATTGTTTAACTATTGTTATACTAATTACCACCATTAGAAGGCTTATGGCCCTTTTACATGAGGCCAATAGCTGAGAAAATCCTGTAAGCCAGTCCAATATTGTCTTTGTGTAAATGGAGCCAGGACAATGCATTGGATTGGCCCAAGCCAATGGATGAAGCCGATCCAATGAAATATTGGATTGGCTTACTGTCCTGGCTTACTGGATTGTCTCAGCTATTGGCCTCGTGTAAAAGGCCCATTAGGTAGTCGCACTCGCACATAATTATGTATCTTCCTTTGAGTTTTCATTTTTTATATATTTTTTTTAGCAGTCGGTATGTTTTTAAACCGTCTGCCACAGAGTAGTTTTCTTTTGATTTGATGTTTTTGCTTGATCTATAAGATGGCACATCTGTATTATCGTTTCACAACTTTCGCATCGAGGACTTTTCACAGGCAATGTGAATCAAATTACCCATTCAATGGATTAAGTTCATGATTCTCACAGCTAAGTTTATTTTTCTCATAAATGATGTTTCACATACCTAATAATAATAATAATAATTTATTTATTGCAATGAGAATGCAAATCAGTGTCAGTGTAGCGAGCGAGTAAGCCATTTAACCCAGCGGTCGTCACACTTTACTAGCCAACGTGAGTGTGAGTAGCACATGACAATGTGAGTACCAGGGCCGGGCCGCAGAGTATTATATAGTACACAAAGTCGGATATTGATTTTGTTTATGATTATGACATGTAGGTATAGCTGACTATTAAGCAATTTACTTTGCCGCGGGCCGCAATATGACGACCACGGATTTAACCGATTGAGCCGTTCAATCTTTCATGGTGTGAACGGGCCTATGAACGCAAACGATTTTTTTTTTTTTTAATATCTTTATTTTACAGGACCATGTACAAAACTTAAGTCCTAACTTATACTATTTTACATTTATGAAACTAATCTAGGATTAACCTGAACTAAAATTGAAGAGTAAACTAATTTGGATTAAATATTCTTTGCGGATGAAGAAATGAATTCAAATATAGGTACATATATTTCTGCGTGAGATAAAAGTTTCTGAACGTTATAACCTAAAAATCGTTGACGTGAGATATTCAAAATTTTACAACACTTTCTTAAAAATATTTCACGCTGGGGTTCAAATTCATTGCATTGAAAAAATATATGTTGTAAACTACCTTCTACGCTAGAATTACAATACGTGCAGGATGCATTATTTATTAACTTAAGTCTGCTGAGATGAGCCGGAAATTTACAGTGACCGATTCTAAGACGACATAAAGTTGTAATAAAATTCCTTCCTAGGAATTGTTGAGACTTCTCAAACCAAGATTTAGTTGAAGGTATTGGAGCTATTTCTGCTAACCATTTCCCCTTCAATTCTCTAGACGTGTTTAAATAAATTATCCACCTTTTTATCATATTTACTTTTAGGTTATAAACTAAATCTGTCGGAGGTACCAAGTATTCTGAGACATACAAGGAGTTACTAGAACGAGCCAATTTGTCAACTAATTCATTGCCGAATACACCTGAATGGCCAGGGACCCAGCACATCTCAACAGTTACATTGTTGTCTAATAAGGTATGTAACAAATGTTTAACATAAAGAACTAGATGATTAGCTTTTGCAAGTATAGCTCTAGAGGATATAGCTTGCAATGAACTCAAGGAGTCACTCAACACAATAAATTTATATTTATGAAATTCCGGAATTTTAAATATGTACAACAGTGAGTATAATATAGCCAACACTTCTGCAGAAAATATTGAAACAAAATAATTGCAAGTAAAAGCTCTACCTATGTTGTGAGTCTTATCGTAAAATGCAAATCCTGTTTTTTGGGGGGTTTTAGATCCATCAGTATAGATTTGAATAAAATCTGTTTTTTGACTCAAATATTCTAAGAACTCAAATTTTGAATCAAACTTTGTCAAATTCACACATGAATTTGATATAATACTTTGAAAACTATATTTGAAACAGGGTAATTTGTGTGACCAGAAGACTACATCTTGAAATTCAAAATTTAGATGCAATATAGATTGCTGCAAGGTAGTGCTTACACTTAAGGGTATAGTATTAAAATTAGGAATGTAAGCATTTTCTATAAATTTGGATACAACATTATTGTCTACAGATACCAACTTGAGGGCATACTTTTCAATTAAAAAAGATCTACGAATAAATAGGGGGACAATTCCAGCTTCAACCTCAAGGGAGTTTATTGGCGAAGACATCATACCACCAGTTATGATACGGAGAGCTTTGTTCTGTATGATATCTAGTTTACGTAATAAAATACTATTTGCCTCATTGTAAAACATACAGCCATAATCCATATGGCTCCTCACAATAGCAATATATAATGTCTTAAGAATTTTAGGATCTGAGCCCCACTTTAGGCCAGCTAATGACTTCATGATATTCAGTCCTAATTCTGCCTTTCTGCATATATGTTCTATATGGCATTTCCAAGAAAGGTCACTATCCAAGTATATCCCTAAATATTTAAAATTTAGTGTGTGTGGTATAGCTTTTTGATCATAGGTAATTTTGGGACTTAGTTGATGTCTTTTATTCTTTGAGAATAACATACATGCCTGTATTTAGTGGTGTTAACTTCTACTTTAATTTTTGTATTGAGAATATGATAAAGATGAAAAAGGCAATCATTAATGACCAACTCCCCATTAGGCAGTGAATCACACTGTGTATAAATAACTAAATCATCTGCATATAGTAGGTATTTTACTGAATCAGGGATCTCTTTCATTAATTCAATTAATCCAATTATAAATATAAGGGGAGACACTACAGAGCCCTGTGGAGTGCCTCTGTAAGTAGTTTTAGGACCAAACATTTTATTTTTCAGTTTTAGAAAAACTTGTCTATTATTTAAAAACTTAAATAACCACTCTGATATGGAACCTGGAAATCCTAAGTTAAATAAGCTGTTTATTAAATGAACATGGTCTATGTTATCAAAAGCACCCTTAAAATCAAGAAAAACGGCTAATGTGAATTTGTTACATTCAAAACTTTGTTTAATATCCCCTACCAGACATGCTAAGTTATCAATAGTGCTTTTGCCTTTACGAAAACCATACTGGCTCTGTGGAATAAGGTTCTGATTTTCAATTGACCACTCCAAGCGATTCTTCAGCATTCTCTCAAAGGTTTTACTAAAACAAGAAGTGAGTGAAATAGGTCTATAACTATTTAAGCTGTTAGTGTCACAGTTAGGTTTAAGTAGAGGTACTACAAATTGTATTTTCCAAGTGTCCGGAATAATGTTATCTGACCACAATTGATTATAAATCTTAAGTAAAATGTGTTTAGCATCAAGTGACAAACTTTTGATTAACTCATTGGGAAAGAGATCAGGGCCAGGAGCAGACTTGTTTCTGCTTCCATCAATTGCAGCTTGCAATTCGTCCATGGTAAATAAATTTCCTAACCATTGTAAAGAAAAGGAGCCTTCTGCAGAAAATTGTTGCACAAAATTATTAGTAAAGTTACTATTCTGACCTGGTGCAATTTTGTCTAAGAAAGAGAGAGCATTAGTTGGTTCAGACAAAAAATGCGACCCAGAGTGAGAAGAATTCAACCGTGATAACTTAAACCTACGAATGTGATCCCATATTAATTTACTTGGAGTGCACCGATTGAAACCCGAACATAGATTCCTCCAACTCAGTTGTTTTTGTTCCAATAGTATAGCTTTCTTACGAGCGTCAAGTTTCTTATATAATAAATAGTTATCAATAGTAGGATAAGATTTGTATGAAATGAAAGCTAAATAGGCCTGATCAACAGCTTCCTTACATTTGTCATTCCACCAGACTACAGACCTAACTTTTTTTGTTTTATTTGGTTTCTTTGTAGATTTGGGAAAAGAGTTAAGAATGTCATCCAGAATTCCCATAAATTTATTGTAATCACATACCGGGTTGCCGGATGGTCTAAAATCACAAAAGTGGTCAGTACAAAGTTCAGAAAATTGATTCCAATTAATTTTTTTCAGATTAACATCAGAAGAGGTTGGGTTGGGAATGTCAGATCCAGAAGACTGACTGAGAGGAGCATCAAGCAAAGTCGGGGAGTCAAAATATAAACTTACAACAATGGGAAAGTGATTACTGCTGAAAGGATCATCTATAACAGAAAAAGAGCTACTAGAACTCAGCCATGTTGACGCAAAAACTAAGTCCAACACATTACCAGTGCAGCCAAAGGGAGCTAATGTTGTAAGATTGTGATCATTAATACACACAGAATTATGATTTTCCATAAAAGACTGAATTTCGGTACCTCTTTTATCGTTTTGCCTTGAGCCCCATGCAAAATTGTGCGCATTAAAATCTCCTATGATCAAATAGTTATTAGATGTTACTTTAGAAAAGGCATCTGAGAGTAGATTAATTCTAAAGTTACCATTTGGAGGTGGTGGACAATAACAACATAGAATATCTATAAAATTATTATAATATTGTATAGTAAATAGTATATTTTGGAAATTGTAATCTTGAGAAGTGTTTTTAATTGTAAATTTATAAGTCTGTTTTATAGCTACAGCTACCCCACCATGAGGTCTGTCTGAATCTTGTCTAACAACATTGTACCCCTTAATTTTAAATTTGTTTGTACTATTCACCCAAGTCTCATTGAATAAAATAATATCTATGTCACCAATAGTATTAATATAATTTTGAAAATGGTCTAACTTTGGGAGTATACTTCTTGCATTCCAATGAATTATTTTTAATGTATTTATAGCTGTCTTATCCATTATTTATTTAAAGAAAAATTTGTAATGAGCAACTCCTTGATTACATTGGTTGTGATACTAGTGCCCTCAGTTTTCTTTGCTAATATATCTACTACTGTTTTTGTTATCATGCCTAACATTTTTTCAGAATTCAGTACATCGACAAATATGGATCTATTTTTTACACTGTCTTTTTTGGGTGCCAATAAAGGCGGAAATTGAGCAAAAGTTTTTGCTGCTGCAGCATAGTTGCCCTTGGCAGAAATTCTGTTCTTAATGTCATTGACCTTGTTTGATTTAACTGGGCATACCATTGAAACGGCAACATGTGCACCCTTACAATTAGCACATTTCATATTGTCTTTGTTAGTGCAATCTTTATAAAAATGATTTTCGGAGCAAATGCTGCAAATTTGTTTACTTTTGCAGGAATTGCTGCCGTGCCCAAATTTATAACATGTGAAACATTGTCTCAGTGGTCGAATATATTCGGTTACGTCAAACCACAAGCGATCACAGGTTACGTGGTCTGGGAGATGAGAACTTAAGAATGTTACCAAAACCGTCCTTAATGGAGTGAAACTGCCATCCAACTGCCGCTTGGAGAACCTCTTCACGCCTATTACCTCTGCAGTCGATGTCATGTCTTGTAAGAGCTCCTCCTCTGTGAGCTCCACCGGAACTCGAACAATGCCCTGGCGCTCAATAGTGTCAAAAGGAACTTTTGCTGCCCAACCGTTTCTGGCCTGCAAGTCCTTGTCCAAAATAAACGTGTTTGCTTGGTTCTTCGTATTAAAAATTACTTTGACAAAGTTTTGCCCAATGGGTTTGATATACTTTATTCCCGTCATAGTTTGGAGACCTTTGTTCACGCAAACAATGCTGATTTTTGACTTGTCCGAATTTGATACCAGTACCGGGTATTCAGGTAAGTTGTCGTCGTTATATATTGGATGATAATCCTTAAACAGGCCTCTATTTGTTCGCACAAACTTAGCATTCAGCTTGCTGCATGGTTCCTCATCGGTGTCATTAGTGTCCATTTTTCGCTTGGGGGGTTGTTTGCCCCCACTTTTCTCACCCATCGTAGAAAGCGTGGGGAGGGCCCTTTATGTAAAAAAGGCTAGATATTCAAAGGCAATCAATTTCAAAAATTAAATTTTAAAAATCCCCACGCAAACGATTTAAAAATTAACCACAGAATAAGGTATTGATCGTCGCAGTTTTTGACATGACGTCTTTCTGTGTCAAAATCCAAACTTGTTTTCTCACGGTTTTCTCAGTTGTTTCTTGACTTTTTTTCAGTCGACGTGTAATTTCAATTTTATCTACTAATTAATCCTGAGGCAGAGTCACTGAAATTTGGCAATAATGAAAATTACTAATGTGAGGCGTGGCAGAATAATACGCGTAGTAGCAGCATGTGTATTAGTATTATTTTTTATTTATGTTCTTCACCAATGGTCTGGTGAGGATCAAGCTTTGGAATCACCAAATGCGCTCGTTGGGGGCGTGGTATTGGGCAGCTATCGTTCCCATAAGAATGTGTACCCTAAGAAGTTGACTGGTAAGTAGTATTGCTTTGAAATGGCTTGTGGAAATTAGGTTAAATGTACAGTTAGCGCTCACGCGTAACAGTGATACGCCGGGCCGGCTAGCCGTGACGTATGTGCTGATTGTAACTTGAACTTCAAGCCAGGCATATAAATACGTTTTTAAGAGTTGCCACTTCAGAGTTGGTTTAATTTAAAGTGGCAACTACCATGCCACAGCCCAGTAAAAGGCTTAAGTAGTCAACTGTAAAGCCAAGTGTGGAAATCCTGAGTTCTAATTATCTTTGTGATTATTTGTTTCCAGAACTTGGGAACTTTGAGCCTAAACCCGGCAAGCCCCGCACAGGCCCCGGAGAGGAGGGCCATGCCTATCACATGGGCATGGAAAGAGCTAATGATATTGCAGAGTCAGAGAGCCACTATGGGATGAATATTGCAGCCTCTGATGACATTGCTATGGACAGGTGAGCTCAGACTACAGACATGCCATTCAATGGTGTTTTGTATTCAGTGGGTGTGCAAAGTCAATGCCATCAAGCCTCAAAGCTTTCTAACGCCAAATGGCTATGTTCGTAAGTAATGTCAAAAATATTAATGAAAGTATGTTTCTAATGTTTAGTGTTGCCAGGCCCAAAAACTCAGCCCAGGCCTAAAAACCTTCCCTTTTCCTGTGCCCACGGAACCGTGAGCCGTTCATGTGTGTCTGCATGTTGGTCTACATGCTGGACTCGTACATCGATCTGATACCACTGCAAAAAATAGTATTTGTCCAGCTATGAGCATCTGGTAACCCTTATGTCGCTGATAATCAGTTGTGATATGACCTTGAAAAGGACACTCTAAAAATATTGTTATGGTGAGCTGATATTATGGCCCTATTACGGCCAGTTATAGACCACCAAAAAGTCTACAGGTAAAAAAAAAAACTATCTGAATATGGTTAACTTTGATATTTTAATATATTATACCATGCTGAAGTTGGATAAACTTTAGCATAAATTGGCAATGTCTTGAATAGTAACATAGTATAGAAAAATCCTGGAAAAGTGGGAGTATCATTTTGGACAGCATGCTGAAAAGGGTATTGGTCTCTGGTACAGAACTATCCAATGTAGACCAAATCTGGTGCCATGGTTTGATTGTTCCAATTTATGTAGATCTAGGCATATTCAAGCATTTAGGCTTCGTTCAGGGCACATTCCAGTAAACAAATTTTACTTCCTAATGGGCAAGAAGCCCTCCTCAATGTGTGAGAAATGTGGAGTTATAGAGGATCACATGCATTTCTTGCTGGAATGTGTTCTGAACAATCAATTAAGAAGAAGAATGTTTCATTCAAACCTACATGGGGGGAATTAAATATTTTATTGTCCAATCCACTTTCTACAGGAGCTGTTGCGATGTATGACTTCGCTCGTGCTTCTTTTAGATTAATGAAGCCATGGCGGGGTCAGGCATCGCAATAGGTCCTCTTCGCTAAATACCATGAGGCTGACATGACTGCTCAATGGCAGTAAAAGCCTTGTTAAAAATTAGAAAAAAAAAAATCATAGTATACTTTATAACTGAAACCTACTAATGAAACAAATGTGAAACTTGCATGAATAGTGCTTGCAAGGTTCACATTCAGGCATTACGAAATTGATCCAAGTAGATCATATCCAGGGCCGTGTATCATAGAAGTACAATTTGTTTTATGTTTATGTTTATTATGACATTTCAAGGTACATTACTTTTAGTAATAAGGCCGCCAATTGTACTGTACTTTGTTATTGTCAAATCTCATGTGTAATTCCTGAGTGCGTATACTGAGTTTTTTCATTCACTCTCGATAGTGAGCGCGTTTGCGTTTTGCATAGGAGTGACAAAGAGACAACTAGATGGCGCGCTTTGTGCTATGCAAATCGCAAACGCTCTCGCTATCGAAAGTGAATGACAAAACTCAGTATACGCACTCTGGTGTACATACAATAAAGAATATTCTATTCTATTCTATTGCTCTGAAATTGGCCCCTGCACTCAACTTTTTTTAGGACACTATTGTACAACCAGAAATATTGTACATAAATTACGAAACTGCCTAAATATTAAAAATAATATCCATTCTTGTATTGTGGTACATAAAGAATATATATAATCTATGTATCTATCTATTATCTACATTACCAACATTGTTGTTTTCAATTAAATCTCAGTTGGTATCATATTCTGCAGCACTTTGCATCTAAAATGTACATGTTGATATGATCCTAACTCTGGGCACACGGGTAGATAGATACTTACTGTAATAATATACAAATATGGGTGAACTTGCTAAAGGAGTGCTCTTGATCTCTCTCTCCAGAAAGAGATGATGGGCAATTTTTCTTTTGTCCCATATTTCTCTCTGCACGCCACAGACCTGCTCTCAGAGAGTCAGACTGGCAATTTTAAGAGCTGAGGTATGTGTACACCTTAGGTAATCTGGGCGGTAGAAGCGAAGCGATAGAACGACGGCTTCTCATTCGGGAGGTCGTGAGTTCGAAACCTGTACCAATGACTTTGTTTTCTAAGTTATAGTACCTACCACCGCCGGGACATAGATCTAAGAAAAGATGTCTGAGATAATACACAAAGGACAAAGATGTTTTATGTATTGTTAGTCAACAGTAAATAAGTCGTAATGTAAACAGGAAAGATAATGTTAGTTTGCAAAGTAATACAACAGAAACATCTGAAGTTAATTTAATAATAAACTGTCTCACCTCTTTGATAATTACTTCTACACAAAGCCATCAGTTTTCCTGGTCCCACCTAGGATACCCTGTGCTGTTGTAATCAGCCCTTATATTATGTTTCCACTCTATCGGGTTAAGTATTTAGACAACTCAACAGATGCAAAACTTTTGTGTATATGACAGTTCGGTAAGAGTATAAGATGGAAAAAAAGTCCCAGAATGTAGCTGTGTAATGTAACGATTTACTTTGATGATGCTTTTAGGCAAATAGTAACTTTTATTTTATATTTTTATCTAGAAAGCCTAGCCTAGATAGCCCTCGACTGACATCTCAACAAAAACGTAGCGATTCTCTTTCAAAATATTTAAATTCATACTAGACAGCTGTGCCAGCCAGTTACTTTTTTTTTTTTTTTTTTTTTTTTTTTCACTAATAGTTGGTGCATTTTTGCGATCTGTAGCCTTCTAACTACAATAAGCAAACTGTTTGGGCTTCTACTGCTTCTCTGTAGTTCGTGATCGATGCAGAGTGAGGTCCATTGGCCTCCATCCTCCTAAGTTGCCCTTGCTACCGAATTCACTTTCTGTCTGGCAGATTGATTATGTTGTGCCTCTTCAGTCGAGCATAGCAAGTGCTATTTTTTGTTATTAGGTTCGAAGCTAATTCGTTTGGATGACGGCTAAGCCGATCTTGATAGTTGGTACTATATTGTCGAATCTCCTCCATAACGGTGGGAATTTTTAGGTCTTCATACATGTGTTTATTGCTGATGTACTGAGGGATGTTCAGCATTGCCCTTAGAGTTTTAGTCTGGAATCGTTCAAGAATATCTATGCTAGACCTGCAAGCGGTTCCCCACAGCTGAATACCATAGGTCCAGATAGGCTTCAAGATTGATTTGTATAGTGTTATCTTGCATTCTCTCGATAGCTTGGACTTGGGACCTATGAGCCAATACATAGAGCGTACTTTAAGGTCTAGGTGTTTGCGTTTCGCTGTTATGTGTTTTTTCCACGTCATGCGCCTATCAAGGTGGATTCCCAGATAACGGGTTTTGTTGGATTGAGGTATTTGTTGACCATTGAGATACACTGGAGGGCACATTCCTTTTTTGAGGGTAAAAGTAACTTGTACCGATTTGGTCTCATTTATCCTAATTCGCCATAATCTACACCAACCCTCCATAAGGTTTAGAGCTTCTTGCAAGTGGTGAGATGCGGTAGCGGGATCTTGATGGCTTGCTAGGTAGGCGGTGTCGTCAGCAAAGGTACCAGTTGTGACTTTATCGGTAGTTGGTAAATCGGCTGTGTAAAGTATGTAGAGCACGGGACCGAGTACGCTTCCTTGCGGGATTCCCGATTGTATTTCTTGAAGCGCGGAAATTTCTTCATCGTATTTTACTTCAAAGCATCTGTCAGTCAAGTAGGAGTCCAGGACGGGATAAATAGAGTGTGGCAATAGGCTTTTAAGCTTAAATTTGAGTCCTAGGTGCCATACCTTATCGAAAGCTTGAGTAATGTCGAGGAAAGTAGCTGAGCAGTACTCTTTTTTTTCTAATGAACTTGATATTTGATTTACCAGTCTGTGAACTTGTTCCGTTGTTGAGTGGTGTTCGCGAAATCCGAATTGGTGTTGGGGAATTATGTCGGTAAGACAGGGCCTCAGTCTGTAGAGAAGAATTTTTTCAAAGACCTTTGAGGCTACTGGGAGTAAACTTATAGGTCTGTATGAAGTCACCTCGTGCGCAGGTTTACCCTCTTTTGCTATTAGGATAATTTGTGCAACTTTCCACTGGCATGGGTATTTCCCTGTTCTTAGTATGGCATTCACAATGTTTGCAAAGAGAACGATTGCTTTCCTGGGAAGATTTTTCATAATGATTGGGCTAATAAGATCGTATCCTGGGGCTTTTTTCAAGTTTATCGAATTTATTATTTTCCGAACTTCAGCTGGTGTTGCGTGTTTGATTGGTAGAGACATTTGGTAGGGATTAAGCATGGCGTCCTCCAATTTTTCTAAATGAGCCGTTGCTTCTTCATCACTGGCTGGATAGGGTTTGAAGACTTGAGCTAGATGATCGGCAAATAGTTTGGCTTTTTCTTTTGAACTTCTTGCCCAGCTTTTATCTTGTTTTCTTAGTGGTGGTGTTGGCATTATAGGTTGCTTCAACATAGAAGTAGCCTTCCACAAGGAATGTTTTCCGTTGTTTTGAGGTCTTAGGTCTGCAAGGTATTTCTGGGTGGAATCGCTTTTAAGTTTAGCTATGAGCGATGTGAGGTGACGCGATGCTCTATTGAGAGCTCGTTTATCCTCTGGGTGTCTTGTAGAATGCCACTTTTTTCGTAGGTTTCTCCTTTCATTTATTTTGTTTCTTATAAGTTGTGGGTACATGCTTGTCTGCCGGAAGTTTTTGTCAGGAGCTGGTGTAGCCATACTAGCAGCAGTGATTATGGCCTTATTTAATATTTCGACTGCAGTCTCTATATCGTCCTGGTTTTTAAGTCGAATATTTAGTTTTAGATTTGTTTCTAAGTATTCTGCAAACATATCCCAATCAGTATTCCTGTTAGTCAGTGATGGTTTGGGTTCCTTCACGATTAAATCAGTATTTATTGTTAGAAGGATGGGGGAATGATCTGACGATAAGTCAGATAGCGACTCTATATTTAAGTGCAGTAGAGGGAGACCTTTGGTGACGAAGAAATCTAGTAGGTCTGGAACCTTGTTTGGATCTGTTGGCCAGTATGTTGGTTTACCGGCTGATAAAGAGTTGCCATCTTGTTTCACTATTGATGCGTACAGCTGTCTTCCACGTGGTAGGATAAGTCTGGAGCCCCAGAATGTGTGTTTTGCATTCCAGTCTCCCCCTGTAACATATCTTGGCCCCAGCGTTCTGAAGTAGTCGTTGAACATATGTAAAGTAATTTTATGTTTGGGAGGACAGTATATAGCTGAGAAGACTATAGGGCCTTGGCTGGTGTGTACCGAGATGCTGGATGCTTGAAGATATTCTTTTTCAAATTTTTCCATCTCATAATGTTTGTATTTTGAGTTAATAATGACTGCTGTACCGCCATGAGTGTTCCCAGATGGATGGTGGGTGAGATATACTGAGAATCCAGGAATCTTAATAATACTGCGATTGTTTAGTCTTGTTTCTGAGATGAGCACTATGTCAAGTTTATATTCTTTGATAAATAATTCTAAGTCTTGTCTTCTGTTAGACAAGCCGTTGGCATTCCATGCGGCAACCCTTAGGAATAGATTCATTTCTGCTTCTGGGCGGTAACTCTGACCAGATCGATCATGCGATCCATCATTTTGTCTAGCATTCTTTCTATGGTTTGCTCAAATCTGGTGAACATCATATTGAGGAGCTGCATCATATTGTTGTTGGAGTTGTTGTTAAAACTTGGCGTCTGGTCTTTGTCCCTGGGATTGGTTATATCGGCATAACTTTGAGGTAAATTATGGCAATTTTGATCATTATAGCTTCTTGTTGAGTTGCGTTGAGTTAGTGAGTGTTTCCGTCCATGCTGTTCCACCTGGGTTGTTGGTATGGTTGGCAATGTAGGCCAAGGCTGTGCACTACTCTGTGACTGCATATGGTGTATGTTGAGTGGTGGTCGATTGAATGTGGGCTCAATTGTTTGTCTGGGTTTAGTTTTTGGTTTGGTTTTGTTAAAGATGTGGTCCCTGTATTCTTTATATTTGTTGCAGCCTTTATAATTAGCTGGGTGCGTACCTTGGCAGTTAGCACAAGTTGCAGGAATGTCAGGTAGTTTCGTGCATTCCTGTGTTGGGTGGTCGTTACCACACTTTACACATCTGTGAGTACGATGACAGAGGTTTTTGGAGTGGCCAAAACGTTGACACCTTTTGCATTGGATGGCCTCCTTCTTTTTGTACGGAGCTTCAATGGATACAATGGTGTTGTTTAAATGTTTAACATTATAAATATCTTTGTTGTTTATATTAGGCTCGAGGTTGACATAGTAAAGCGGTAGGGGAGCTTTAGTTTGCCTATGGAGAGCACATGTGATACTTCTCACCATGTGCCCAAGCAACTCCAGTTCCTCCTTTATCATATCTACATCTTCTGATGCGTGGAGTCCGCGAATAACGACTCTGAAGGCACGTTCATGCTTTAGTTGGTAAGTATAGTGGTTTATGTTGGATGCAACGAAGTTTTCTCTAATAAGTTTATATGTATCAACATCAGATGGGATAACTTTTACAATATGGCCTGATCGTAGAGTGGTCAGTTTGTACTTGTTCAAATCTAGGACTATGCTTTGAAGTATCTCTTTAAGTTTTGATAAGTTTTGTACTCCTGTGACGAAGATCGGTTCAGGTTTCGGGGTAATCTGCCACTTGGCTTTTGTCTGGGCAGGTGGTTTTTCTGTCTCATCATTGATTAGTTGCTCGAAGCTGTTTGATACTGGAACTGTGTACGTGAGCGTGGTACCAGCCAGTTACTATTATTATTTTATTATCTTTTTTCGAGCAGGGCCTAGCCTAGCTAGCCCTCGACTGACGTCGCAACAAAAACGTAGCGATTCTCTTTCAAAATATTTAAATTCATACTAGACGGCTGTGCCAGCCAGTTGCTATAAAGAGGAATCGCTACAGTAACATAAGGTGGTGTGACACACCGGGAACAAAAGGGCTAAATTAGACAACTCCATCCAGTGGAGTACCTACTTACGTAATTGCATCCAGACTGTGGCCATACATACAAATTTACCACGGCCAACAGAATCGATCTCACGATCTCTCCAGTGTTGTAATCAGATGTGATACCGCTAGACCAACGAGGGCGTCATCTGTATGTCTCTCTTCCTTAAATGTCTTATGCCTAATTTGACCAACTAAGCTAAGCGTCCACCGCATCGGAATCGGAGCGTACGCACCGTACGGGCCGTTGGCATTTACAAAATGCCGAAAGACTGCGTCCACTACATTCGGATTTGCCGTCGGCAGTATCAGCATTTTCAAGCGTCGCAAAAACGTCAGAGTGCGTATACTGAGTTTTTTCATTCACTCTCGATAGTGAGAGCGTTTGCGTTTTGCATAGGAGTGACAAAGAGACAACTAGATGGCGCGCTTAGTCACTCCTATGCAAATCGCAAACGCTCTCGCTATCGAAAGTGAATGACAAAACTCAGTATACGCACTCAGAACTCGAAGCGATCGGTATTTGAATGGCGCGTCCACTGCGGATGACGTCATCGGAAGGAATATCGCACTCCGAAGCAGAAATGCCGATCCAGTGCACGCAGTACCATAGAAATCAATACAAAGCAACAAATCCGTCCGCTCCTTACGGAGCGATTCCGATGCAGTGGACGCTTAGCTCTAAACCTCAATGTCTTCAAATCAAATCAAATATTTTTATTCAAAAAACAAACGAATGTTTACTTTATGAACGCCAAGGTTGTTAGTTTCACAATTAATAGATTACGTGGAGAGAAAAAACTAACAAAGGAACTCCACATTTATTGTTTTCAAAGCAGTTTTAGTTTAATTAAGAAACTTTCAAACTTAAAATTTAACTTCCTAACTACGAAACTCCTATATAGGTAGTGACTTCTAAAGCGTTTTTTTTTAATCAATTTTATTCCGGAGGTGTATGCAGAGATTAGAGTTTGCCACTTGCCACGACGAACCTCTTTCCCTTCTTCAACATTCGTCTGTGCATACACACACGCCGCTTTCGGATAATTCAGAATCCTGATACTTGTTTGGACTGCGGCCATTGTTGGCCATGCATTGTTTCAAAAATTCACAAATAAAGTAGCTGACCCGGAAAACGTTGTTAGCCATATTAATAGCCTATGACCTATACTCAGACGTACCAAAGATAAACAAAAAAACAGACAGTGTGACACGAGATTTTTATTTATTAGATGTATCATACACAACCAAAATCTAGGATATGTCGTAGCTGTACGTAATTTTTTTTTCTAGCAAACTTCAGACCACAGTAATCAAAAGTTGTATATTTAATAATTTTTTTTACTAAAGCCGGAATTACATTCCGAAATTAATGGCATGAAATTAATTTCGTGACGTTAGTTTCATCAACAGTTTCACCTGCGTGCATTGCATCAACCGACACCTAGTAGGAAAAGAACAGAGAAACCGTTACACGGAAAATGCGTAACATAAACAAACGGCTTTATGCAAAACTCCTTATCACATAACAACTACCTATCAATACAACGTTCGGCGACGATGATTGGTTTTATAAATCAAACCTTATCAGAAAACCAGGTATAAACTTTTGTTTTTGTTAAAGGAAAACATGGTGAGGAAATTGCCAAACCGTGGTGGGCACCCGTGATACTTAAAGCCCGTACTCTGAAAGAGACCTGCGCCATACAATGGGACTTATAATATACTAGTACCTGGATGACCGAGCTTTGCTCGATTTTTTTGTAATCTCGTTTTTCGAGCTCCCAATAATAAATAAATAAACTCACGCCCGTTATCCCCGAGGGGGTAGGCAGAGGCTCCAATCACTAGAACTAGGGCCACGTTTTTCCGAGTATATTAGGTCTCAACGTGACAAGTGGCAAGCCTGTAATAATAGGTTCCCCAATAATAGTTTTCGCAAAAAAGGAACTTTAAATAAAAAGAAAAAAAAATCATCAGGATTTGAACCGGGATCTTTTCGCTTTTGGACCGCCCGATTTTCCACCTGAGCTAACAACCTTGCAGATTGATGCGAAAAATTACATTCGTAATCTAATGATCGGTGATTAATTGCCTAAAACACGGATAAAACGACGTTTTATAAAAAATCAACCTACCTAGATCAATCCACCTGAATAGGTACTGAATTTCGTGCCGTTTTCGAGGTTCAGATATTCAAGAATTGGTCGTTTAAAGAGATTATACAGGGTGACATTTTCACCGGTACAATAAATCAACATACGTAATACTAAGTCCAAAATACAAATACCAACATTTTTTGTTACTACCCCGTTGGTACAAAAAAACAAAAATACCAATGTCTGAACTTATCCGCAAATCTTAGAGAAATATGGACTCATTACGCATGAGCACAACTAAACGCACGAACTGGCAACTGCGCGCGGTTTGCGGGAAGGAAAAGAAGCGGCGGCGGCGGCGCAGCCAGTAGGTATGACGTAGCAAAAAAAAATCTTACTTGATATCAATTCTTCCTTCATACTTGCACGGGCTTAGGACCGTCACCGGCGTGGAATGCTTGCACTGCTTGGTAGTGGTATGAATTTCCACACCACGTACTGGCTAACGCCGAAGTGCGCCGTGCGTGCCGCGTCGTTGGTGCTCCTTCTAGGGTCTTCCTCGAAGAACGCGAATATCTGTTCCTCGATCTCCACGGCCAAGGGAGGTCTCCCTCCTCGGCCCTGAGCGTGCGCTGGTGCAGTGAACTGTCCGTAGTCTAGCAAATGCTGCGTCACTCTCATGAATGTCCTGGTGTTGAGTATTTGAGGTTCAATAAAACCGGCATTTATCAGGCGGGGCAAACTTTCTTCAGCGTATAGCTGCACTGTATTTTCCCCACTGAGAAAGTAACTACGAACCATTTCGTAATACTCGCGGTTTGTAAACATCGTGTTGCGCGCGTAATTTTCGACTGCAGGAAGTGCGGAAACGGCGCACGTGCGCTCACCTAGGTCAATGCGCGCGGACTGACCGGCCAAACAGTGTTGCCAACGACTCAGGACCAGATGTCGCCATTTTCCGAAGTTTAAGTAGCCTAAAGTAGCCGATTTTTTGCTGAGGTAGCCTAATTAAGTAGCCTAAACTCTAAACGCTTTAAAAATAAAATAAATGGCTACGTAATTATTCCTCAATTTATTTAATAGCATTTAGTTTCATTAACTTTTGAATGCTGGTATTTTTTCCCACTCATCACGATTTTTTCCGTGTTTTCCCATCTTTTCTCACAGAAACAGTGCCTTCAAAATCACTGACTACGATACCAAACACGCACAGGACTGGAAAAGGACAACGGCAAATGGTGTACCGCCCTATTAAAATAATGTTTTGGGGTTATATTTTCCCAACTTTAGTATTTTGAAACTGGCTCATTTTTCAGTTTTTCAAATATTTTTTTAAAGTAGGGGGAAGAAAATAAGAAAATAATTAAATAAAACGCAATTTAGAAACAGAAACGGAACGCCATCGATTGTTTTATCTTGCAAGCTCAGAATAATCTATGCTTGCAAGCCAAGAAAAAACAACTGTCATTGTCATGTCAAAGAAAATTAGGTGTTCTGTGGGACTGCTTCGGGCAAAAATAAAAAAAGAAGATACTTGCCAATTGCCATCTCCACAACAAACTTGACATTGGCAGAATCCTAGGGGTGCCATTAAAAAATAATTTAATTGAATTTAAGTCTCGTCACTCTTCAGGAAAAACATACTTTGTTTTTATTGTAACTGAAAGAGTTAATCGTGGCAGAGAAGCAATAATAAGTTATTGTTGCAACTGCAATGTAGGGGGTGTTGCTCCCATGTCCTGAGTATCATCTGGTACCTGGGCTATGCTCTCCATGAGGGAGGGACGCGACCAGCTAACTTCTGCGATGACGTTATTTTAAGAGTGTAGATGATTGAAAGGCACCGCTATCCACACGTTTTTGTACTACATGTAGATAAGATCTGTATTAATAAATCACTAACAGTCAAGCAAACGGGGTCGTAACATAACCTCCAAACTTCTTAAAAAACAACCTTAACTGATGACTCCCACCCAACTTTATAAAAAAAAGAAAATTAATGCAACAGATTCTAATAAAATGATCTATTCAATGTAAATATTTCATGTTTCAACACGACTTTTTGTAGGTGTACGAGACTTCCACTGAAGCCTGCCATTCTCCTTTTACAAAAGACAAAATATACCTGTTTTTTCTTTCACCATTTTATCAGTAAAATAGAGATAAATTACGACAGCAAAGCTTATACAATACGATTGTACTAACCACCCTATTACATCCTAAATTGGGTTAATCATTACTATGTATTATAGATACCGTTAGCTACGACGAATTTGGGTTGTTCCCCGAAATGTGTGGCCACGATAATAAAATTTTATTGTTCTTCTTAATTTCCACACTAATTTTTTCCGTGATCGTAATAAAAAATAGTGTTAGGTTATCCAGAACCGAAGTAGCCTAAAAGGCGACCAGTCGCCTTTCCAATTTTTTCGTCGCCGATTTTCTTTCCGAGTAGCCTAAATGGCGAAAAATCGCCCACGTTGGCAACACTGCGGCCAAATCGTGCGCCGGCCAGCCCGCCGCCCGCTCACTCACCCCACCCCGCCGCCCTCTGCCTCGCACCGCGATGACACCTTGTATTGGGTGCCCATGAGTTTCAAATTGGATGAAGGATAGATTAATGAAAATGAAAAAATATATATGGTAATTTTATTCGATAAATGTAATCTATTCTCGATACCAATGATATGGTAAAATTTATTGTACCGGTGAAAATACACCCAGTATAGATGTCCACCCTGAAATTCCTCTCTAAATACTGGTGAAAGATTTGATTTCAATTGGTTCAGTACTTTCGAGGATTACCCTCTACTTCCAAAGTTACAAACATATAAACTTTTCCTCTGATCCCATTTTAAGCACAGCACTATGGTAGGTACTAATCCAACGTATTCCACTGCTACGTTCTCAGATCGGTCCTCGACACGAGGCTCGAGGAGTGCAAGTACTGGCACTACCCGGAGGACCTCCCAAGTACGTCCGTCATCATCGTCTTCCACAACGAGGGGTTCTCAGTGCTCATGAGGACTGTGCATTCGGTCATCAACCGCTCGCCACCCAACATACTGCGTGAGATCGTCTTGGTAAGGATCTTTTTGAGTTACTGTACACAAAACGATTTAGCCTCGTGATTTATTTTACTTTATCTATTGCGTTTTCTTCCCCGATTGAACCCTACTGTTGAACTTCATGTTTGTTTGTTTCACTTTATTGATGATGATGATGGTGATGATTTCCTCTTATCCTTTATCAGGGACATAGGGCTTGAAGAAGGGATCTCCATCTCTCGCGGTCTTGTGCGGCAACTTCTAACTCCTTCCAGTTGAGGCCCGTTGAGGCAGCCTCTTTCTTAACAGAGAAAATTGAAAATTCACTTTATTATACGAGGGAAAAACTAATATTAATAAAAACTTAATTATACATGTTTATTAAATGCATTCATTAAATTAATATAACATCATAAGATAACATTAGATATGAATAATCTTTATTTCACACAAGAATCGAGAGATAGAAATGAAAGTTACAATAACACTCGCGAAATACAATTCCTGGTGTAGATACAAAAAAGAATATTCTATATATCTAGTATCGTAAAACGAACATTATTTTCCCAAAGTGATCTCAGCAAAAGTCTTAGAATAAAGTAGGTAGCTAGTTTTGGTGCCCAGTATGTGAAGTAATCGTGTCGTTTAGATGATATTAGTTCATTACCTACTCGTTTATATGTCGAGAATAATCAGTGGCTTTCCATACCACTAATGAAACCAGCTGTGTAAGTAAGCCTTCCTACATAATTTAGTGTAGCCACTTGTGGCTACAAAGCTTGAGGTTAAGCTGCTATTGTATTACAACACAGCTTGTGCAATAGCTAGTACAATAGTGTTTATAGTGCAGGATAACTCGAAGAAACGCATGTTTAACCAGCAGTGCACCGTCTGTAAAGCATTGTTCATTGTTTGCTCTAAATCGTAGAAAATACCAGATATTTTAAATACTACAGAGAACAGAAAAATGAATAATGAATGTCGATGAAGCGAAGTCAGGATCGTGGCAGGTGGCAGTCTCTACCTATCCCTCTTGGATACAGGCGCGAGCTTATGTATGTACTCGTATGTATGCATGCAGGGAACAGATCTAACATGTCGTTTCTTGGCAGGTAGTGGTAAAAAACCGACCGCAAATATATTGTCAAAAGACAATTTAAATTTTACTACCGAAACACCTTTAATATTTGAGAGGAGGTAGTTTTCATTATTATTTCGTTAATGTTCTACAATTTTGCCCGAATTAATGTTCTTGATTTCTTTAGCAGAATAGACCACTGATCGTAGAGATCTATGGAAAGCTTAGTTCATCGCAGTCGGTCTTGCATATTATATATATATATATCCAAAAATATTCGTAGGTGGACGACTTCTCAGAAAAAGAGGACCTGAAAGACAAGTTGGACGACTACATAAAGCGGTGGGACGGGCGCGTGAGGCTGATCCGGAACACGCAGCGCGAGGGACTCATTCGCACGCGCTCGCGTGGCGCCCAAGAAGCCACGGCCGACGTCATAGTGTTCCTCGACGCTCACTGCGAGGTCAACCTCAACTGGTTGCCGCCGCTGCTCGCGCCGATCTATCGCGACTACCGCACGATGACCGTCCCAGTCATCGACGGCATCGACCACAAGACCTTCGAGTACCGCCCCGTCTACCAAGCCGGCGTCAACTACAGGGGAATCTTCGAGTGGGGCATGCTCTACAAGGAGAACGAGGTCCCCGAACAGGAGGCCAACTTGCACAAGTACAAATCGGAGCCCTATAAAAGCCCGACGCACGCTGGCGGCCTGTTTGCCATCAACCGCGAGTACTTCCTCGAGATCGGCGCCTACGACCCTGGCCTTCTCGTTTGGGGCGGCGAGAACTTCGAGCTCAGTTTCAAGATCTGGCAGTGCGGCGGCAGTATCGAGTGGGTCCCGTGCTCGCGCGTCGGACACGTTTACCGCGCGTTCATGCCGTACTCCTTCGGCAATCTCGCGAAGAACAGAAAGGGCTCCCTCATCACTATCAACTACAAGCGCGTCATAGAGACCTGGTTCGATGAGGAGCACAAGGAGTACTTCTACACTCGCGAGCCGACTGCCCGCTTCCTCGACATGGGTGATATCAGCGACCAGGTGGCGCTGAAGGAAAGGCTCCAATGCAAGGACTTCAGGTGGTACATGGAGAATGTCGCCTACGATGTGTACGATAAGTTCCCGAAGTTGCCTAAGAACGTTCTGTGGGGGATGGTGAAGAACAAAGCCTCTGGCCTCTGCCTCGACACGATGGGGAAGGCGGCCCCGGCGTATATTGGTGAGTCTGAGAGAGCCTTCTAAGCATTTTCTTATTTTTAATGTTTTGCTAGTAGAGTTTCCATCTTAGTGACTAATGAGGCAGAGCCCTTATAGATACGTAATTAGATGTCCTATCAGAGAGAGACGCATTGCTTAATTATAAGTTTTATGAAACGCAGCCCTGCTAATGTCTAATTACGGGTTTATGTATTGGGTGTAATTCGTATGTTTTGGCCAGTTAGACGTCTCAGGCGGGCATATTTCGACTACTCATGTTTTACCGAAAATTGAAACGTGCACGTGCGTGCAACGACAAGTGAATGTTGCGTCCGAGGTTTGTTTTAAAAAAAAAAGCATGAAACTGAAGCAAATGTAAACCACGCCTTATATCATCGTTCTACCAATGTTTGTGGTGCTAGTTAACATTTACATACATGCACATACATTGCTTCTGGCGCCACACCAGGAAACCCTGTGTTGTGGGTACCAGAAACAACCCCATCACAAACATGTAAACATCCAAGACCTAGCTAGGGTTTTTTGTCTCGCCACAGAGGTCGCCTACCGTCGGATTTACCGGCGGAGACACTCCACCTACCCCTATAGTGTGCGCAGACGACGGGCTTTTCTCCGCGGACTATTTCTTCCCGCTAAAATACATCGCTTACAACTGTATTGAGTAACGCAAACGAGGGATTAAAAGTACCGCGTACTAAAAATCCGCCGAATAACCGCGGACATGCAGGGAGCGGACCGGATTAAAGTACGCGGGAGTCCTCGAAAAAAAAAGATCTCGTGTGACTAGGAGAAGCAACGCACAAGGCGGACTTTAGTCCGCGTTGAAATATAAGGGGATGGACCGAGTATTTCGCACGCCCGTGTGCGTTAAGTTCGCGGTTAATCCGTGGAGGACTGGGCCCTTAGTGCGAGTTTTTTCATTCACTTTCGATAGCGAGAGCGTTTGCAATTTGTATAGGAGTGAGAGAGAGACAACTAGGTGGCGCGCTTTGTCACTCCTATAAAATATGAGTTTACGTTAACGCGATCGAGTAGTTAAAAAAACTCGCACTAAGCCCACTGTTTATTCGCGGAGCGTACTTTTTTTTCCGCCGCGGAGAAAAGTCCGTTGTCTGCGCAGGGCATTAGCGGGAGTTTATTTAATGTAATATAATACGGTATTTGACACTATCAACAATAAATAATTTGAGATGCTCGATTAAAACAAAAATTACATAATGATTCGGAAAATTTATTTATTTTAATCATTTACTAGTTATTACAATTTTTAAATAGATGAAACATAAAAAGAGTGCTCTGAACTGTGACGTCACAAGCAAGTATTTTCATACAAAATTCCGTTTTAAAAGTAACTCATTTGACATTCTGTCAAATACCCAATTTGTTCGATAGGTACGTCATCGTGTCACGGCGCGAGCGGCAGCCAGGTGTTCAGACTGAACGAGGCGGGCCAGCTCGGCGTTGGCGAGCGCTGCGTCGAGGCCGACACTGACAACGTGAAGCAGGCCATCTGCCGGCTCGGCACCGTCGACGGCCCTTGGAGGTGAGACACGAGTGGCCCTTATACAGGGGAACTTAGTTTGGGAAACTAATCTTAAGATAAGAGAAGATTTTCTTAATTGCACGCAAATGTTGTAAAACTTCGCAAAAATACACGTTACAATAGGCTATTTGACGGCTTTCCGAAAACCTGTATTCATTGAGTGTTCATTGAAAGCTCAAAGTGTTAATTTTAAAATCGTTCGTGTTTTTTTTTCTAAAAAAAAAAAACAATTTTAAAATGAGCCGCCAAAACGCTATATTGGGCAATATGGCGTCGCGTCGTCACTGGTCAGTAAACAAACCCAAAGAACGTAAAGTCCGCACCACCACTGAAGTCCGATGAGTTAAGACATTTTCGTTCTTATTTCAATGAAGACAAAGTTGCCTCCGTCGGTAATGAGTGACGGCGCGTGCTCTAAGAACGACATGAATGTCAGACGCCATATTGACTGCCATGTGACGTCATGATAGATTGGCCAATCCAGGCCGTTTCCGATAAAATGGCCACAGATGCAAAATTATCAAATTGTATACTGGTTTTTTGGATAAATGATTCATTCTTTTAGTAAAATGACTCAAATGGGACTCAAGACTCATAATCTATGAGTATGTATGTATGAAATAGCATTTGGGGGAAAGGCCTAATACCCAGCAGTGGGCAACGGTGGGGATGCTGATGATTGCTAAAAGCAATTTCTTACAGACATTCCTATTTAATATGAGCAGCTACACAAATCAGCAAAAAAGTGATCCGATAAACCAACGATATTAAGAATTGTGTTTTATTATTGATTTATGTAAAGTATTAATTTGTCTAATTTGAGTTACACCCACTACAGAAGCTAAATCATGGTCTACAATATTTGAGTTTCAATCCCAGCAACATTAAGGAAGTATTTACTTTGGCCAACTGACAGCCGCTAACAGTATATTATTTTCATATACGAGAAACAAGCGGACAATACTCTCAGCTATTGACTTTGCGTCATAGTAGTAAAGTTTTGGACAAACTGCGTTACCATTTACGACCGAATCTGTTATACTTGTCATTGTTTTAATCTCCTGAGTACTGGCCTTGATTGTTTTTAAGGTTAGGACTTAGGAGGTTGAAATCTCCAGTGTCCAGACCTTGGAAATAGCAATAGAAAACCATTGTTTTGTCGGGACTTAGGAGGTTGAAATCTCCAGTGTCCAGACCTTGGAAATAGCAATAGAAAACCATTGTTTTGTCGGGACTTAGGAGGTTGAAATCTCCAGTGTCCAGACCTTGAAAATAGCAATAGAAAACCATTGTTTTGAAGGTCGGGACTTAGGAGGTTAATAATTACTTGAGTGTTCAATTAACAATGACTTGTATCCCCGCCTCGCCAGATATGACAACGAGAAGAACCACCTAATCCATCGTTTGCACGGTGACTGTCTCACGCTGCAACCCCATTCCAAGATGCCAGCACTCGCGCCCTGCGACGCCTACAATACTTACCAGAAGTGGACTATCAGTCACAATAAACCGTCCTGGTGAGAGGACATCTAACTGTAAGCTCCGCAGATGTTGGACGTCTACCCTGTACCTCTATAATCGTAATTCTCATTTTGAAAAACTGAGTCAGAAGCGTGGAGCACATTTTTAACCCCGATGATTTACTAACCTCAAGTCTGTTTTATAATTTAATGCAAAAAAATAATACTGTCACGTTGACATCTCAATACAATACAAAGGCTGTCAATGTCTGAATGTTGCTAAATGTGTTTAGTACGCAAAAACCAAATAACCCCATTTTACTTCCAAGTAAAAATTGTTTGTGCTACGTAGGTATTTTTTTAGACTTTGCTCTTATAAGGAATTAAATTTAAATGTCTTTTATGTGATAAGTATTTTGGTCACACGAGTCTTCTATTCACGGTAAAAAAAAATCAACCTATATATTTTATAGCGGTAATACCGCGTAATTTTTTTTGCATCGAATTAATGAACGGACTTTAGGTGTTTGCGCGCTTAGTGGTTACTGCCATTGACTTATTTATCTCAAGGGAGATAAAAAAAATCTGATGAGAAAAAAGATTTACCACGGTTGCGACATGTCGTCTTTCAAATTGAGAATTACTTTTTTATGTTAGTCTCAGCTTCGTTGACTGACGTCGATATCAATGTTCCAGCCACTCCAGCTGTCGTACATAATTTTTTTTACGTATTCGGAAACGTTATCATGGCTAATCCAACTCGGTAGACAGTTACATAACAGGGGGGCTGTTTTGCAATGCCTGGGTAGGTGTTATATACAGATGCCACATTTTAATCTAAAGATTATAACTCACATTGTCTTTGTGGATAAGGTTTGGTTTAAGCCTGCTTTCCCTTTTGACGTCCATCTCACTCGCAAATTCTAAGATAAGAATATTCTCCTGTCGGAGGTTGGCAACCAATTTGGCTATCTTGGTCTTCGAGGCTGCCAATACAAACAAGGTACTGGTACTCTGTGCAAAAGACTCGTAAGTTGTTTGGATAATACCTATATTAGTCTATAACTTATTATACAAGATAACATTCTAGGAAGAAGGAGACCTGTCACGGCTATAATACCAGAACATATGACGTAACGATTTTAACCATACATTCACACATTTATTTCATTAACACTTTTCCCGCCGAGGACTCGGCTCCCGAGTTCTCTAGAATGCTTCTCACACGCCGACGACTCGGCTCCCGAGTCCAGTACATCCATAGGTGTAGGTGACTTTTGGCCATGCCGCAGCACCCGGCTACCGAGTTCTATAAGATTTCTATGCTCAGGGTTGTAATTTTTTGTCGAAATCTAAGTATTACTTTCGTTCGCCGAGTATTACCTACTACCATATTTTTTGACATGTTTTTGGTAAATAATCGTATCCGTATCATATTCACATGCGAAAAACATTTAGAACGTTATGGTAAAAGTGTGTTCGGTCGGTTAGATACGGGCACGAAAACGTCGCTTTGGCGCGCAGTGTTCTTACTCCTTTGATAAGGTTGGCGGCATCCTTTGATCGCGGCAAGAGCCAAGGCGGCATTTTCAAAGGCGACATTGTCTAACGGAACGCACTAGTGAACAGTGAATAGAGTCATACGTACCGACAAGTCATTAATTAAAAAAAAGTTCCGTACCACGAGGACCATCAGGTAGGGGTAATTAATGTGAGGAAAATATTTTTATTCCGTGAGCAAGCAACACGCCTGTGGCCGCTCGCGGTTCAACTGAAATACTCCGGCCAAAGTCAGGATAGTGACTCGACAAAGTCAAAGACGTACTACGTTATACCTTTGAGGTCCCGAAACTTCTGAGGTCGTAAACAGCCATCTTGCTTTTGTTATTGTTAAATTAAATGCCTTGAACACGTGCATCGTGCATGATTTGTTTGCTTGAAAATGGATGTCTCGAACTAAACATATCAGTTCGCTAAGTTCATTGAATTTTTTTATTGTTTAACAAAGGTTTGATTTTTGCCAACATAACCTCAAAATTTGTTTTTATTTTTTCTCAAAAACTACTGATTATCGACGCCCCCCCTTCACAGGGGGACATATACCCCAACCCCCTCTGCCCCCCCTAAACGGCTGATATTGGAAATTCCTTCCCGTTTTTTTCTTGATCTTCGTGTTTAATGTTGTTCTGTTGTGGACAATGGAACGGAACCGTCGTGTGCGAGTCCGACTCGCAGTTGGCCGATTTCTGTTTACACTTTGTTATCTGTCACTTGTCAAAGTTGTCTTACGGATTATGGCGTGCGTGCGTCTTTATTAGATGTGATATGTAGATCAAATAATGTATTATAATATAAATAGTCAAACCAATATTATATAGAGCTAAATAATTTAATATAATTAATCAAAGTTACGTTTTAGAGAGCCTAATATTTAAGCTCTAATCTAACAATTTGTTTGACAACCCTGTGACGTCACGACCCGGCAGCCGAGTCGGCGGCTTGGCTCTAGTGCACCCGGCTCCCGAGTGCTCGACGTAGATGTCTAGTTCCATTTGTTTGACAACCCTGTGTGACGTCACGACCCGGCAGCCGAGTCGGCGGCTTGGCTCTAAGTGAACCCGGCTCCCGAGTGCTCGGCGTAGATGTCCAGTTCGCACGCATTCTATGAAATGCACCCGGCTCCCGAGTCCTATGGCATTCTTTCGTGGAATGCCTTATAATGTTTAGATATTTGGGTAGCAGAGAAAGTGTTAATATGTATTTTTTTCTAACTTTTCAGATATATTTTTGTTATTTTAACTTATTTTTCTGTAAACTAAATCGCTTAAGGTTTTAACATATTCATTATTAATTAATTTTAATTTTATTATCTAGTGGCCGCCTCAGTCCACTATATTCAAAACTTTTCATTCAAAAGCAAGTATGTATACTTTTTACTCAATCTCATCTACAGTAAATTAATTAAATATATTAGACTCTGCGAGACAGAGAGTGAGAGAAAAGGGACAAGCGGCCTTAATACGAACAAATTTTACCACAGAGATAATTTGGATTTTTTTATGTCGCTAAAATATTGAAAACGAGCTATAAAAGAGATTCGTATAAGCTGACCTGTTACGTAGCTTACCGCAAAAGGGGATTGGTTCTTATAAAGATATGACTGAGTTTTAGGAGGTATTGATGCGACAATAAAAAAATATACAAAATTGAAAAATAAAGACAGAAGCAACCCGAAAATAAAGTCGAAAAACAGTTACTTTTCTTTTCTAGAATAAATCCGCTTCTGCTCTAAAGCTACATAACAATCGGTATACCTACAATGACATACATATTATTATAAAAAGTTAAAATAATGTTTATCTTATTACAATCAAGTATTTTTTCCTGTGGATATTAACACGAATATGTCTGCCATAGGTATAAGGAAAATGAAGTCGAGGATTATTAGACATGTTCCTGATTCGGACTTCTGTGACTGCCAGTAAACTTAAGTTGGACCATCTCAAGCGACCATCTCACATACTCATGGGTCATACTTAAGTTGTATAGTTAAAAGGCAAACAAAACGTGAGGGTAGATTTTCGTTATGTTTATATTTGTTTTGCGTTCTTGTCACAATGAAATAATTAGTATGTTAAAGATAAAAATAAATTAGGTTTATGTAGGTACGTACTGTATTTTTGTAAGTAATGTTAGATGGCTATATTTATGATAATTACTTAGTATAATTTATTTCACACTCATTTATTTAAGGTGTAAGTTTTTATGTATGTATTATTTTATTTTTGGTTTGTGTATATTAAAGCTTAAAACCAGACTGAGATACTTAATGTGTAAGAAGTTAAACATTTATTGCGCAATAAAAACTTGTTGGCTTAAGGAATGATGCGTCAGAAAAAAGTCATCACTTAATGTGTGGTGTGACATAATGCTCACTGCGTGATTGAGGCCTACTACGTCCTGCTGTGGGCGTCAAAGGCAAAGTTAAACGGAGTGTGCCTATTATGTTATTATGCGCTTTTTCAGCTTCAAATTAAAATGATACAACGAAGTAACCACTCATGATATGCAAGAACTATAGTGTGTTAAGCCGCTATATCAGGGCAAAATAGGGTTCTCACGCAGTTTTAAACAATCTCTTTTTACTCAAAGCAAATCGTGGCGGATTCCTGACGTTTGCTGTTGAAAACAAAAATGCTGTATCGAAGACTAATCAATAATTGAAGAACAATAATGCTAACAGACGAAATTATGTATTATGAAAAGTGGCAGATTGTATCGTTTTGTTTTGTATTTCCCCTGCCTTGCCTATTGACTTAACTGGTGGTAATAGATTTATTACAATGTAGTTGGTTAAGACACATACCTATTGATGTATCATCGAACGAAATGTTAATTAACTACTCAACCAAGCAAAGGACTAGGGGCGCTACTACGTAAGTTCTCTACTGTATGGAGCTAAGCTACTCCGAACTGTAAAATATACTTATACAAAATCTTGACACTTACGAATCGTTAACCCAATAGAGTGAACGGTTACGTTATAGGAGAGATGTTCGCGGCTCACGGTCTTATTTCTAAAACTTTTTTATCTTATCTTATATCAGTCCATAGAGAGGAAATTTATTTAATCTGTTTCGTCTTTTCCTTGTGTGATCTCCACCCAGACTACGACGTTTATCGAGTGTTTTAAGGAATGGTGTTTTATAAATAAGACCATTACTGTATAAATGTTTATGGCTCACGGTGGGGTTTTTGATATGATTATTCGGCATTTACATCGTCCTACACTGAGGTCACAGTATAATATAAATTGTAAAAATAACAATAGGCCTTTGCCCAACAGTGGGACACAAAATGGAGGCTACGTAAAAAAATTATTTAATTTTATGTTATTATTATACATATTATTTTAATCAAGTATTGTATTTGGAAAGTATAAACATTCCTTGACGCCCGAACTTTCTTTTGGATTGGACAAGTTACGATGTTATGCTTTTCACTAACTCATGATTCGGGATGCGATATTGTGAACGGTTATTGCTAACTTGTTGGTAGACTAAAAAATGTGATCTTTTAGCATCGAGGTGCAAACTACACCTCTCAGTGACTTGTAATTTCATACATAAATAATATAGGGGAAGTACGTCCAAATGACATAGTGTTTTATTAATTATCAATAACTTTTATGTTATTCATAATAGGAGCATATCTTTTTCTTACAACTTTGCTTAGATTCATTGGTTATAAGAAATCAGAAAGGTTTGTCAGAAAAATTAACACTAACAAAAAAATTTAGTATTAAATGGAGATCGAGATAAATCCGTTTTGTCCATACCGTATGGACAAAACGACACGAGCCGTATGGACTAAATGACATACACAAAATAGTTGCACAATTCGCAAACAAATGTGTTGGTACGCTGGCAAATCAGCACAGGCCGTGTGAACCCAACCACTAAACCGCATGCACCTCAACCACCCGTCACCAGACTTTGAACGTGAGCAGAAATCATTGCAGTAAATACAGGGACAATAGTCTTCTTCGTCTTCTTGATAATGCAATCTCCATGTGAGTCATAATTAATTTAAAGAGATTTAGTAACTGCCGGTCTTCTTTTACGAGTCGGCTTTTCAGCTTCAGTCCTCAGTTGTCGTTATTGGAATGTTATCGTTCATTTCTTTGGCTTTCGTTTACCCTATCCACTTACACATTTACATTTACTGGAGCTGAGTGCTTAGTGCGAGTTTTTTCCTTCACTTTCGATAGCGAGAGCGTTTGCAATTTGTATAGGAGTGACAAAGAGACAACTAGCTGGCGCGCTTTTTCACTCCTATAGAATATGAGTTTACGTTAACGCGATCGAGTAGTTAAAAAAACTCGCACTAAGCACTCTGCTAAAGAAGTTGTCGATGGAAAGAAACTTGTAGATGGTTGAGAAATTCCTGAGTGACTAGTCAGGGTGTTATGAATATCATTAGGGACTGCTATTGCGACTACACTATGTACAAAATGACACATTATGTTCTGTCCATAGTGGTTGTATGTCATTTTGTACATAGCCTAAAAAATATTTTCGATTTGAAGAATAATTTTGTTGCAGTTACAATAATCTTATAAATTCTACACGATCACCTAGAACATAAAATGCTTCAAAATAGAAAATTATAAAATAGTAAAATAACAAAAGAAATGTTACCGAAAAACAAAAAAACAAACGACCAGTAACAAATCTCTTTCTAACCTTGAAACAAAAATGTCAACATGGCATCCGTTGTGTATTTCAAACGTCTGTCAGAAATCCAATGTTATATTTCCGGTGTAGGCGCTTCTTAATTGGCTTATTTTTGACAGTTTACACCGCGCTAATTTTAAAATATCGCCAATGGGTCGTTTTGCCCGTAGGTATGTGTCATTTTGGACGTACTTCCCCTACATAGTTGGTAAAAGCAATGTGGTTATGTAATAAAGTTATTTATTGTTATCTACTTGTTTTTCTTTTCAGTAATTAGATGCCCCAATAATGAATTTTTTTTAAAGCTATTATAACTAAAAAGAAAAGGTTTTTCATTCCATTTTAAGGTGCTCCCACACCATACAGTGTTAACGTTAAAAATGTTTTAACATTTGTTGTGTAACTTTTTTAACAAATTGTAACAAAAGTTATAAAATTTTAGTGATGTTTTACAACAACTTGGTATAACAAATTATAGCTTTTGTTCTATAACTTCACCCGAACCTCAATCCGTAGGGCAAAGTACATATGTAGGTACCTACCCCATAATGTTATACAGAGTAAGGAAAGAAAGCGTTGAAGCGTTTATATTTTATAACGTTTTCTTTCTCTTTCTAATACATAAAATTCTCGTATCACAGTGTTAGTGCGCATACTCCTCCGAAACGGCTTGACCGATTTTGATGAAATTTTGTATACATTAGGTGCTTACATATGAAATTGGCGTTTTGTATGGGAGTATGAACCATTGTTTTCTATGCACTTTAGCCATCTCATAGGTAGTTCATTGATCCCTTTACTAAAAAAACCAGTCGGACGGGAATCAATAAAATCTGTGAAGGCGATTTGGACTTCCCCATCAGAGTTGAATTTTTTCCCTTGCAAGAAGTTGTCCAAATTTCGAAAAAAATGGTAATCTGTTGGATCAAGGTCCGGGGAGTACGGAGGATGTCTTAGACATTCCAATTGAAGCTCTTCTAAATTGGTAGCCGTCTGTTGTGCAGTGTGTGGTCTAGCGTTGTCGTGAAGCAGCAGTGGCGTGGAGCGATTGACCAGCCTAGGTTGTTTAGCCGCTAGCTTTTCCATCATGGTTTGCAATTGCTGACAATAGACATCAGCCGTAATAGTCTGGCCAGATTTGAGAAAACTGTAATGAACAATACCGGCACTAGTCCACCAAACGCTTACAAGTAACTTTTTTGGGGTTAATTTTCGCTTGGGGCAGGATTTGGCTGGCTGGCCAGGATCCAACCATTGCGCTGAGCGCTTCCGATTATCGTAAAGAATCCATTTTTCATCACAGGTAATGATTCGGTTTATAATACTTTCATTATTTTGCCGGTTCAGTAATGTAACGCAGCAGTCGACGCGCGTTTGCCGGTTTGCTTCAGTCAATTTGTGAGGTACCCACCTTTCAAGCTTTTTAATCTTCCCAATTTGCTTCAAGTGAATTGAAACAGTTTTATCACTAAGGGTGAAGCCAAACGAGCGTAATTTTTTGAGTTGTGAGTCGCGCAATTTCGGTCGCGTAATTTCTGCTACATTCGGTTTCATACAAAAACCCCTTTTTGCCACACGGCGACGCAAAATGAGTGGCGACGCCTCATTTTCAAATGCCTTCAAAAAATTACGCTCGTTTGGCTTCACCCTAACACCGCAGCCTGCAGCTAAGCTAACTCGGACGTGGTTTGCGATGGATCCGCTTCCACAATAGCCTTCAATACTTCATTATCAACTTGGGTCTCAGGCCGTCCACGGGGCTTGTTCTGCAGGTCGAAATTTCCAGAACGAAAACGTTGGAACCAAACACGAACGTGTTTTCTTTTGCAACATGACCGCCATACACATCATTCACCCTTCGAGTCGTTTCCGCAGCACTAGTGCCACGGCGGAACTCGTACTCGTAAACAATGCGATATTTTAAGTTTTCCATTTTGTAAAATGAGTGACGCAAACAGAAAAAAACAAATGAATGACGGTCATCGAAGGACAAATACATGAGTAAATAGCTGTGAAAATTTGAATTTGGAATTCCTTACCAAAGAGGAGAAAATCGTGATTAAAGTGGCCAGTACGAAAAACGCCAATTTCATGTACGCACCTAATATATTCGGTAGGTTTGAGAATAGGTTGTTATCTATTTTTCATACCCCTATCTGGCAAAACAACGTTTACGTCTGATTAAAAAAAACAGAATAAAATAAATATTAATTTAAAAATACAATTAATATGTTTGTACAGCAACACCATTCGCTGATAAATTGTGCCCGGATAACGGCGACAGGCTTGCCACTTGTCACGTTTGGGACCTAATAAACTCGGCAAAACGTGGGTCCAGTTCTAGAGACTGGTGCCTCTGCCTACCCCTTCGGGGATAACGGGCGTGAGTTTTTTTTTTTTTTTTTTGTTTCTTTTGTTATCTGTTCTACAGTTTTTTGGAGTGTTGTTTCGAATTTATCATATTGTCTCTGTATGAGTTCGTGTGTGCCTTCTGCTTTTTCGTTGGTGTTTGTTTCGTAAATATCTCTTAGCCTTTGGTACGCTTCATGTGGTACATTTCTTGCAGAGGCACCAGTCTCTAGAACTGGACCCACGTTTTGCCGAGTTTATTAGGTCCCAAACGTGACAAGTGGCAAGCCTGTCGCCGTTATCCGGGCACAATTTATCAGCGAATGGTGTTGCTGTACAAACAAATGTACGTAACTAAAAGTCATTGGTACATGCGTGGTTCGAACCCAGACCCTCATGATCGAGAAGCAAGGGTCAACCCCACTACGCCACCACCGTAACAAACAAAACTGACCAAAAAATCAAATAATTTCACAGAAAAAACACTAAAACTTCTAGAAGAGAGAAACAAACTGAAAAACACGGATGGAAAGACCAAATACCAAAAAACAAAGCTTACAGAATAGGGAATGGATGAAAATATCAGAAGTGCTTGATATTTTTTTCGGTGATAGGAATAACCTTCCTCAACGCGAGAAAAAAGTTTCAATTTTTTTGGCTTCTTAGTTAATTTTTAAATAATCTTTATATTTTTCCATTCGTAGTTCTGGGCTCAGTACGGCTTAACAGACATATACCTTGGTCCGCTACGTATTAAAAAAAAATCTGTGGTGACATTGACAGCTTTTCAAGGTGGATTTTTTTTTCAAACGTAGCGGCTAAGGAATATGTCTGTTAAGCCGTACTGAGCCCAGAACTACGAATGGAAAAATATAAAGATTATTTAAAAATTAACTAAGAAGCCAAAAAAATTGAAACTTTTTTCTCGCGTTGAGGAAGGTTATTCCTATCACCGGAAAAAATATCAAGCACTTCTGATATTTTCATCCATTCCCTATTACGTATTCCGAAGTGCGAAGAAGGCGATGAAAATAGATATTAAGAAATACAAAACGAATATGTATAAAAACTCAATTTTGCAAACTGGCTGACTAAAAAAAGGAGAAAAACACTTAAAGTACCCCAAAAAGTGGATACACAAACTGTACAACAAAGAAGGCACTGAAATAAAGAACCGGAAAGATCTAATCGAGGCTGCAACAAAATTCTACAGAGAGCTTTACGCACAAGAAAGAGACATAAAAGAAGATGAATTTAACCAACAAACATTCAGAAATAATGAAGAAATACCAACAATACTAACTGATGAAGTGTTAAAAAGCAATAAAAAGCTTGCAAAGTGACAAATGTCCCGGAAAAGATGGAATATCCAAGGAAATCATAAAAGCTATCAAAGATCTATCCCCAAAGCTAACAGTACTATTTAACCATATAATAAATCACAAAGAAATACCAAAACAATGGGCTCATTCAGAGATAACGATACTTTACAAGAAAGGTGACAAAAAAGACATTGGCAACTATAGACCAATTAGTCTCATGTCTTTGCAAAAATCATACTAGACAGAATAACTAAAAAGATAGACGAAAATCAGGCACTAGAGCAGGCTGGATTTAGAAGTGGTTTTTCAACAATAGACCACCTACACACGACAAACCAAGTAATAGAGAAATACACCGAGTTCAACAAAAATCTATATCTTTGCTTCATAGATTACAAAAAAGCTTTCGACTCAGTACAACATGACGCCATATGAAGAGCCCTCAATGAACAAGGAATAGAAAAATCTTACATTGAAATATTAAAAAGTAAAAAAAAGGAAAAAAAAAAGTAAAAAGTATTTATTGCCATTTTAAAGGTAACATTTAAACATTTGCTGACCCCCACACTAGGCAGAGCCTGTCCCGTGGGGGAAGGATTAGATGTGGCTGATTACCTTACAGTTACGGCGGTACATGCAAAATCTTAAGGAGGTTTTGTAATCTTAATGAGTAAATACCTAGAGCATGCAAATCTAGGTAAGTACATAAAAATATTGTGGAAAATGTAGCAAGTATACTAGAACCTATTTGCTATATTTTTCATAGCCAACTTATTTATTTTAGACTATTTACATCTTGTATGCTATGTGAATTGAAACTTTATGTGTGAGTGTATGTGAGTGTGTGTGTGTGTGTGTGAGGGTGAGGGTATGTAAGGGTGTGTGTGTGTGTGTGTGTGTGAGGGTGTTAGGGAGAGGGTGAGGGCGAGTGTGTGAAGTATATACCACAATAGCACAGCGGCAATAAAACTAGAGCGCACAGGAAATAACTTTAATATAGAAAAAGGTGTACGTCAAGGAGACCCTATTTCAGCAAAACTATTCATATCGATCCTAGAAAGTGTAATGAATAAAATCGATTGGCACCAAATGGGAATCAACATTAACGGAAAACTACTCAGTCACCTAAGGTTTGCGGACGACATACTACTATTCAGCGAAACAGCAGCAGAAATGACAGAAATGCTAAAGAGCCTGAAAATAGAAAGTAAGAAAGTAGGACTGGAAATAAACGAACAGAAAACCAAAATAATGACTAACTCAGAAGAATCACCGATAACTATAGACGGAAGTACAATTGAGTATGTTAAAGAGTAGGTACATCTACTGTGGTGAATGCCATTAAGTACATAAAGAAATATAAGTGTCACTCATAATTTGATACATACATACGTCAATGTTTTTGCTGAATAAAGCCTAGTATTTCGGGCAATACTCTTCTTGTTCATCACAATTTATTCAGCAAAATGGACAAATATTTACGGCCTGAGCGATTCGACGCGGACCCATCATCAAGCACCGAAAATGCGGTAACTTGGTCCCACTGGAAGAAAACCTTTGAAAGTTTTCTAGCCTCGGTGCAGCCTCCCGACAAAAAGTGTAGCGACGAAATGAAATACCAACTATTAGTAAACCATCTATCCGCTAACGTGTACTCATACATCCGAGATGAAAAGGAATACGATAACGCCATTAACAAATTAGATACCCTCTTCATCAAGGTGGCGAACGAAATCTACTCACGGTTCAAATTGACTAAAAGGCAACAACAACCAGGTGAACCAATAGACAAGTATGTACAAGAACTTAAATTGCTAGCTAAAGATTGTGCCTTCAAATCTGTGTCGGCGAAGTAAACGAGAGTGAATACGTGAGGGACGCCTTTATAGCTGGCCTATCATCGGCTGCCATCCGTCAAAGACTTCTAAAGAACACCTCTCTAAGTTTAGACGATGCACACAGGCAAGCTCGTTCCCTAGAGATGGCACAAATAAACAACGAACTCTACCAACACCCACCATCTAGTACATTTGTCAATGCTGCATCAGCACCCAAGCAAGCTTCACAGTGGGAGACCTGCTACTTCTGCGGATCTAAAAGACATATGCGTCGCTTATGTCCAGCTTTCAATGCGACTTGTTTAACGTGCGGTAAGAAGGGCCACTTTGCAAAGGTATGCAAAAGTAAACCTCAACAGCAGAATGCATCTGCTACCTGTTGTGAAGAAACCTCAGGAACTGGCCTCGACGATTCACCGACTTTACTATCTTGACTCAGCGCAGCTACAAGCGACCTTAGTAAAGCAACTGTTGATATCATTATCAAGAATGCGTCCATCACTGCTAAAGCCCTTATTGACACGGGTAGCTCAGCAAGCTTCATTAACAGTCGGCTTGTCGAAGACTATAAACTAAACAAAACCACTTGTAAACAAAATGTGACCATGGCGGCAACACACATGGTTTCTACAGTTGATGGACTCTGTGTACTAAATATTGAACTACTAGGACAAAGCATTAAAGCCGAATTCATGATACTTCAGGGATTATGCGCTGACGTCATTATTGGACATGACATTTTGAGGAATCATAAAGCGCTCGAGATGCACTTTGGTGGCCCGCGTGCGCCGCTGAAACTTTATTCTCTCTCACAGGCCAACATCGAACCCGTCAGCCTGTTCCCTAATATTCTGCCGGATTGCAAACCAGTAGCCATTAAGTCACGAAAACATTCACTAGATGACGCCTCTTTCATCAGCGCAGAAATCAAGAAACTCCTAGACGACAAAATAATCGAGCCAAGCCAATCAATCACCTTGGCGGGCTCAGGTACTTGTAACGTCCACTGATAATCATAAAAAAAGAATGTGCATCGATTACTCACTCACAATCAACAAATACAGTCAACTGGACGCTTACCCTTTACCGAGCATTGAGGATATTGTAAACAAAGTGGCGAAATTTCGAGTATATAGCAAGATCGACCTACGCAGCGCCTACCATCAGATACCTATTGTGGCAAGTGAAAAGCCTTATACGGCATTTGAAGCGGATGGTAACTTATATCAATTTTGTACTATCCCGTTCGGTGTTACAAATGGTGTTGCCGCTTTCCAGAGAGCCATCAACACAATCCTAGCGAAAGAAAAGACTCAAGGGATCTCGCTTACCTAGACGACATCACCATATGGTGACATGATCATGATCAAGATGATCATAATGAGAAATTAAAGCATTTCCTTGATGTCGCCTCGCGCTACAACCTTACTTTAAATCTTGAGAAAAGTGAATTCTCTAAACAAGAGATTAACATTCTCGGCTATAATATTCACGACGGCGTTATAAAAGCAGACCCAGATCGACTTCGTCCGCTCTTAGAACTCCCAGTCCCAGATAATACTGCTTCACTCAGGCGAGCTCTTGGACTTTTTGCGCATTACTCAAAATGGGTCTCAAACTTTTCATGTAAAATCCATCCACTTGTTTCTCATGAAGTTTTCCCTCTATCAAAAGATGCCATTAATCCCTTTGAACAAGTAAAGAAAGAAATTGCAAATTCGTCTCTGCACGCAATCGATGACAAAATTCCGTTTACTGTAGAAACAGACGCATCGGATCATGCTATCGCTGGAACTTTAACACAGGAAGGGCGACCAATTGCTTTTTTTTCACGGACTCTATCCAACTGTGAACGAGGCTTTCCTGCGGTTGAAAAAGAAGCAACGGCAATAATCGAATCGATCAGAAAGTGGCGTCAGTTTCTTTGTGGAAGACAATTCCGACTCGTCACAGATCAAAAATCGGTAGCATATTTGTTTGATCAGTCGCACTCATCAAAAATTAAGAATGATAAGATACAACGTTGGAGACTGGAGCTAGCTATCTTTAAGTTCGATATTGTTTACCGCCCAGGTATATACAATCAAGCCGCTGACATACTCTCACGTGCAAATCTCGTAGCTTCGTCTACGACAAGGAATGATTTACGGACTCTTCATAACAACCTTTGCCATCCAGGGGTCACAAGAATGAACCACTGGGTACGAAACAAAAATCTACCATACTCATTGGAAGAAATAAGGCAGATGACGTCCTCATGTCGCGTGTGTGCGGAATTGAAACCCCGATTTCATAAAAACAATGGAACTCTCATTAAGGCTACATCACCATTCGAAAGACTTTCCATTGATTTTAAGGGACCGCTGCCGACAGAAAGTACTAAAAATCGATACATTTTAACCATAATTGACGAATATTCACGATTTCCTTTTGCATACGCCTGCTCAGACCTCACTTCGGAGACAGTCAAAGCTAAAATAACGGATCTCTTTGCATTATTTGGAATGCCCACTTACATACACAGTGATCGCGGGGCAACATTCTTATCTGATGATTTACGGAAATTTTTACACGAAAAGTCCATAGCAACGAGTTATACAACACCATACAACCCTCGTGGAAACTCTCAAACGGAGCGGTATAATGGAATCATCTGGAAGACAATAGAATTGGCTTTGAAGACTCAAGACTTACCTGTAACCAAATGGGAAAACGTGCTGACAGGTGCACTCCACGCTATCCGGTCTCTGTTGTGTACAGCAACAAACTGCACTCCCCACGAACGGATGTTCACGCACCCGAGGCGTTCAGCAAGCGGCCAATCCTTACCATCATGGCTCAGCAGGCCCGGGCCAATTTTGCTGAGAAACCACCACAGAAGGAGCAAATATGATCCTATTGTGGAAGAAGTAGAGCTACTTGAAGCAAACCCACAGCATTCTCGGATTCGCTTTTCAAATGGAAGAGAATCTGTTGTAGCAAACCGTCACTTAGCACCTCATGGAGAGGATCTCCTAGAAATAGATGGTGATGGTGAAGAAACTTGGGAAGAGGCTCAAGAACAACCGAGCTCAAATGAAAGCCAGGTGGAACCAAGAGCATCGAGCCCCGAACTTCGACGCTCTGCTAGACAGTGCCGACCCCCAGCTCACCTGGACGACTACGTCTGCAAAATGATGCCGGGGAGAATGTGGTGAATGCCATTAAGTACATAAAGAAATATAAGTGTCACTCATACTTTGATACATACATACGTCAATGTTTTTGCTGAATAAAGCCTAGTATTTCGGGCAATACTCTTGTTATTCATCACATCTACCTTGGCCAACATATATCATTCAATAATAAAACCACACAAGAAATCGATCGAAGAATAACTAAGACCTGGAACCGATACTGGAGCCTAAAAGGTATTTTCAAAAACAAAGAGATACCAATAGAACTCAAAAAGAAAATTGCCGACACTGTTCTCTTACCTTGCTTAACCTATGGATGTCAAAAATGGTCCCTAAACAAGCAGCCCATAAGGAAACTAAAAGTCTGCCAGAGGGCAATCGAAAGAAGCATGATAAATATTAAAAGAAGCGACAAAATTAGGAATGAAAATATCAGAAACGAAACAAAGATAATAGATTGTGCAGAATTTATCCAGAAACAAAAATGGCGTTGGGCAGGACACATTATGAGGATGAAAGATGACAGATGGACAAAACGCACAACCGAATGGTATCCAAGAGATGGAAAAAGAAACAAAGGAAGACCTAACCGGCGATGGTCTGATGATATAGAAAAAGAAGCAGGACCCACATGGCCAAGAAAAACTTCACGAAGAGTACAGTGGGAAATTCTGGGGGAGGCCTTTGCTCAGAAATGGGCAGCCAATTAATAAATTATATTTTTTAATTGAAATGACATTGTAATAAAATCAAAATTAATTTAAATAATATTCAAACTCATTTTTATATAATTATATTTTAATTACTCATTCTTTTTAAATAAACATAGGACATAATAGAATAAATTCAAACAATATAATTTAATGCATGTTAATCAATATTTTACTATTTAAGATTATTGGCAAATAAAGGCTATTTTCATTTTCAGAAAACACTCTTTCTACTGGAGCATTTGTAGCAGGCAAACATAAAATGTATTCAATTAGAATAGAAAAATTTTGATGCCTAAAGGCTGATTTACATGTATTAAGTTGCCAAGTCTTAACTAAATTTTAACTAAATTTCAAGCGACTTAATTTTAAGTAACCGTTTACACGTAAAAATACTAAATAACTAGTTAAACTCATTTATTCGCTCAAGATGGACGACCACAGAACAAATATACCCCTAGCGGACGACCAACATCAACAGTGCATTCCAGACGTGATTAAATTTGTATTAAATGAAGCTTTTAATATTCCATAAACAATCTTCCTTTATGTATTCTTCAATGAACTTTATTGTCGTGTCTTCCGTCCACTTCGACATTTTCGAAAGATTTTTATTTATAAATTAAGTAGGAACTACGTTGCAATCACTCCGCCAGCTTATGCTTTTCACTTAAATTTAACTAAATTTTGCCCACCAACTTAACCGAAAAATAGACAAAATTCTATTCTACCTTGTTTACTTGCAACTAAATTTTAACTTGCAACTTCTTACTAAATTCACTGTTTACACGGGTTAAGTCACTTAAAATTAAGTTAAAATTTAGTAAATTTTTAGTCAACTTGATACGTGTAAATCAGCCATAAGATTGTTGGCGTGAAAGTGTTTGAATACTTCCACCCAACGAGTTTCCATGGAAACATTTAGATTATCCCATTCGGTGACTTTTTGAGATGTAATGTAGTTAGCAATTAATGAAAATTCGTCAAAAACCTCTGTATCTTTATTACAGTCAATATATCCCTTTTCAATTAACACCGGCTCGACTACTCAAATTTTCGCGCGGTTTCGGAAAACGGGACAATTTTGTGTCCCGGAGCTCATTTCGGGGACACCGGGACTCGTAATTATAAAAAGGGACAGTCCCGTTCAAAACGGGACGTCTGGTCACGTTAATCATAGATGATTTACATTGCTGACTTATAACAAGTTATATAACACAATAAGAATCAAGACACCTGTCGACACCAACAATGGATATCGCCTAGGATCCTACCTATTAACTAGTGTAATATGGCCCTTATATTTTATTTATTTTTTATAACTTTGAAATCTGCCACTGGACTGGACATCCTGTATTTACGGAGAATGAAGATATAACGATTGCAGAAGTTGAGAGGACGTTTACTAATAGAGGAACTATTACAGTTGTTTTTTTAAGACCGCTTTTACGTCATAGCGAAAAAAAACGGTCGAGTGCGTGTCGAGCCATGTGAAGTGTAGGGTTCTGTAAGAGCTTCGGTTTTCCTGCAATAATAGTTTTATGCCCGGTTCCTATAAATACGCCTACCGGCTACGGTCCGTTTTCCATACAATTTATTGACGGTTCGTAGGAATTTCGTAGGAATTGTAACCGATCCGTAAGCAAAAACGAAGCGTTTTGTGGATATTGGAACCGGGCATTAAACAACCAATCTAATGATACCCCGTACTACGGTATATGCGATTAAAAACATGCATCCCTAAATTAGTTGATAAAAAAATTATCCCCCCCATTAATTTATGCCAAATTTTCAGCTTTCTAGTACTTGGCTCTGTGCTAAGCCGCAGACAGACTGAGGGACATGGCGAAACTTTAAGGGTTCCTTTGACGATGGAACCCTAAAAACGTGTACGGAGCTCGAAAAACAAAAAATAAATTGTATTAATTATGCACAGTACATAGTTTATTTATACATAATCCAAACTAAAACAATGTTCTAATATAAGTTAAGCATTTGAATGTGTTCACTTCTATGGACTAATTTTATTAACAAAGTAGGTACTAATGTTGTCCTATAAATTATATTGGTAATAGTGACATGTTAGATGAAGTGTTCATAAAATTAACTAATATATGACTCGAAAATGTACAATTGTGAGTAAATAAACGAGGTCACAGAAGATTAAAAAGTATAAGCACTGACTTAAAAAAATGCTATTTTTAAAACCAACTTCATTGGAAGAAGAAAATGCTTCAAATGTAATAATATATTTGCACAAATATAACTTCCAATCAATTTTTGGAGATTAGATTCCTGAAGTTTTATATTTTCTTTCGCTGAGTTGGAGGTGGAGTTTTGGTCCAATATTCATTCCAATTGGGAACTCTGTGTGTAATATCCAAGACCGACCAATTGGGAGACGGAATATCTGGAGCTAACCAATTGAAATCATCTAAGCAGTTCCAGTTATTAATACTCTTGTCCAGTGAGGAAGTGCTGAAGTGCTTCTCTAGATCCTGATACTGTAAGTTGTATGGCGCAGTCCTTATAAAAGAACAATCTTCTATTATACCTTTGCTAGTTACATGCAAATATATGTCACAGTTTGTGGAAGAGTGCATCCTCAGCTGTTGGCAAGCCACAATCAATTTACTATCAGTGCATCTTTCAACAAACACCGAGGATGTGATAGGCCCACAGAGGACCACACAGTTCTCAATATCACTCATGTGCAGGGTGCCTAACACACCTTTTAGAATAACTGTGCATGATTTAATGTTGCGCAAAGTGACATCCCTATGAAACAGTTCTTCACTCCCTAGGGACAATATTTCATTCTCTCTGGTATCAAAACCAAACAGCTTTTCATCCCACTTGCTAGAGTAATCCTTTCCAATACCATCGTTTTCATCAAGAGCAGCTTTGTGGTCAACCTTAGGTAGTTTCTTTTTAGTAAAACCAAACTTTTTCCGAGGAACATAGATGTCTTCTAACTCATAACATTTTGTTTGTAAGCTCTGAACAATACCTAGATACTTACGTATGTTAAACTCTTTCAGGAAGAGAGATGATGTTACCACATATTTTTGCAAATCAGTGAGCTCTCTTTTTATGACATCAAAATGTCCTGCAAGTACTTTGACATCAATAGCTGGTACTTGCATTAGTAAGTCTTCTACTAGATCAGATTTAGTTTTAAAAGCGGCAGAAAAATATTCCTCATTTTCATCAGATGCATCTACTTCTTCCCTTGCCTTGTGGGCCTTTTGCAATTTTTCCAACCGTTGGGCATCTCTTCGTGTCAACCTATCTAATACAGCATTTTTGTCACTCATTTTCCTTTTTTTAGCAGCTCATCTACTTTCCTGTTTACTTCACTACTGTGATCTGTTGCTTCCTGCAGAATTTTAATTGAATCTATTGCAAACTTCCGGGCGTCAGTGTATTTTGACTCTTTGTTCATCTGTAATTAAAGAAACCAAAATCATATAGAACCATTGTAAAATTATTTAATTTAAATCAGTGATTAATCTACTCTCCCATTTAATCAAACCCAGGAGCTCCTTTATTATGTGCATGAAATACAAAACAATTCCAATAATTTAACAGACAAATTTCATACTAATTGTTATTGCAATTGAAACTATTCTGGCAGGATTTAGTGCACATAATTAGGCCTCAGATTGTATCAAACCCTGATGAATGACATGAGAGCTAATTTCAACAAGAACTTGTCAAGGAACAATGCAAGCAGGGTGGGGGACTGAATCACCATAATCAGTAACTGCACAATTTAGTAGAGCAGTTGTAATCTTATTAGAGGATAATGAAAACATTAGTAACAAAGACATGGTCCAAGCACAACATAAAATTGTAATAATGACCTGTTTCATAAGTTCATCATCAGGTTTGACCACCTTGAACAGAGCATAACCGAGGCTTCCAAATGTGACCACCCAGAATGTTGCTCTAATTGCAATGTACATCTCACCGGCTGTTAGATCTTGCCTTCCTGTTGCCAGATTCTCAGATCGAGTTCACGAGTTTTGTGGTCCGCGAGCTTCTCGCCCAAAATGTAATAGCTTTCCAGCACCCAGTTGTGATTTTGGAGCATGTACAGACGGAAATCTAAAGAAAATAATGGGAATGGGACCGATTAGAATATTAGATTAAGATTTTGTGGTATGAATAATCACAGACTAAGACATCGAATAATGACGTCATCTGAGTGATTGATGTAAGTTTACCTCTACTCGTGTTGAGCTTAAACCACACACCGTATGAGATAGCGATTCCGAGTGCCTCGGCGAAAAACACACCTTTTAAGGTATTGTTAAAATATCGTTTATAAGCTGGTTTCGGTTCCTTACTCAGCATAATAATTTTCAAAAGTCTTATCTCACTATCAAAAGCTCTAACTGTTCACAGACTAAATAAATAAATATCGCATCGCAATAGCCGGATCCACACCAAACGATCCATTTTGGATCGGCGATCCTACGATCCGCGATCCTGATCCGTGGAGCGTGGATTGTGGATCGCACTTATGCGATCCAGTTGCAATTTTTAGCGATCCTGTCGGGGTGCTCCAAGACGCTTCAGCCGATCCACACAGATCCAGTCAGTCGAACTCTATCTCGCTATGCTATGCTACGCATCTTCTCTCACACTTCTATTTAGTGTAGCTAAACATTTACGGTCCTTGTACAATGATATTAAACGACAACTTTGCGAATTCTCCATAGCGTTCACAAACAACCTGTCGCCCGATCGCCCGAATCACGCACTAGTCACACAACACGTCTACACTGCGCGCGCCAAAAGACTGAGGCCCCTTTGAGGCAGGCCAAAAAACCGACAACAAACGGATCGCGCGCGCCCTGGAGCGCGCGCGCCAATTTTGAGACTTGGATCGCGCGAGGCGCGTCTACACCAAACGCTCCGTGGAGCGCGTTCCGTGCCGCGCGCGATCCGAGCGCATTGGATCGTTTGGTGTGGATCCGGCTAATGAGCAGTTTTCAGAAGAACTAAAAAAAAATATTACGGCTGTCAAAGGAATGCAATTTTGGACCTCAGCCCAATAGCCATGTGTGATACATCATAAAATAGGTCTCAGCGAGCTAAACAAAAGTTACTATGACGCCAGCAGTCAAATGTTTGTCCTTTCGGAGTTATATTGTATTGAAAAAAAAAACTAACATTTTCAATAAAATCTAACTCCGAAACGACAAACATTTGGCTGTTGGCGTCATAGTAACTTTTGTTCAACTTGCTGAGACCTATTTTCTAATGTATCACACATGGTCACATGGCTATTGGCAAGCTATTGGGCTGAGGTCCAAAATCCGCTACTTGACTCTTTTTTGTCTTAAATGCTAAATATCTCTTCCATTAGACCAAAAAATATTTTAGTAAGTCCTAAAGATTTGTAAACAAAGTTTAACATTCAACATAGGTAGAGTTCGTGCCACGAAAGAAGTATGAGTTACTGAATTTTGGCTTTTATTGTTATGGCCTTAAGGATTTTACCTTGGGATTTGTTTCTGTTATCTGTTATTGATCTGTGAGCATAGTGAAATAACAACAACGCATTCATGATTTCATCGAGTTTACATGCAAAATATATCAATTATCATTATTGCAATATTTGAGACTGCAAAAACACGTCAATAAAGACCGCCGGGAAGTCGCGGATTCGATTTGGTTTGGCTTTGGCAAATTGGTACTATCAGCTTCCACAAATCCAGCGTCCATGATTGCGCTTATCAATAAAATGATAAGACATTAACCGCACAAGAAGAGTTTTTGCAAAAACACTAAATCCAATCCAAACCACAATAGAACTTGCACGCACGACTGACAGATGTTTGTTTACAACCAAAGGTGCTTTCAAGATGGCGGATAGTGTTTTCACCGTTCCGATTTAAAAGCGAAAAATATTTTTTTAATTTGCAAATTTTACAGCCATTCTGCGTATTTACTTAGCAAAGTCAATATATTTCGGTTTCTTACGTTAGATACTACAGGAAATATCCATTTATCGCGTCAAATTTTATACGAGTCAAGTAGCGTATTGCATTCCTTTGAAAGCCGTAGCCCTAGCCCTAGGGCCCTAATTACTTAGCCCAAGAAATTTGCCATCATCTAAGTCATATTATCAATCTAAGCATAGCAGCGGGTATATATCCTAATAATTTGAAACAAGCGATAATAAAACCAGTCTTTAAAAAAGAAAACCGACACCTAATGGAATTTTATAGACCAATTGCCCTTATTCCGATAATAGCAAAAATTTTTGAGAAATATATTTATGCAAAAATGTACGCCTATCTGGAACATAATAACATATTAACTAAGGAACAAAAGGGATTCAGGCAAAATAAGACGATTAATCTGGCTGTTTACGATTTCTTAAACACAGTTATGACATGTGTAGATGCAAGAGTTCCAGTCTCTGCGTTATACATGGATATGACACAGGCTTTCGATTACGTAGAACATACTATCTTACTGCGAAAGCTTGAGGCATACGGAATAAGGGGAAATGTGTGGAAATTAATAGAGTCATATCTTAAAAACAGGACACAATGTACAGAAATCTCAAAAATCAATCCTAAAACTAAACATGAAGATATTTATAGGTCACGTGAGCGTGAAGTTCGCCATGGCGTCCCACAGGCAGTGTAATGGGACCGTTACTATTCTTACTGTACATTAATGATCTTCCCAGAGCCACTCCACACCCGATGACCCTATTTGCAGATGATAGCACTGTCACAATCCAATGTGACCAAGAAACTTTTTACGAATGTGATATATCGGACTCTACAATCTATTATAATTTGGTTAAACAATAATAACTTGAAGGTAAATTTAAGTAAAACTAATTTTATGCAATTTAGCCAAAGGTTACCAACAGCAAATTTGGATATTCATTATGAAAATATTAAAATACAACAAGTAAAGACCACAAAAATTCTTAGGACTAACGGTGGACCGAAATTTAAACTGGAAATTGCGCATATTGCAGAACTTTGCAAAAAAGTTAGCTCGTCTGCTTATCTCCTCTATAAACTTGCCCCTGTCACTAATATTGATGCTCTAATTACTGCATATCAGGCACGGTAGCTTCATTGTTGCGGTATGGTCTGATCTTTTGGGGTAACTCAACCGACAGAGAGATAGCATTCAAAGTACAAAAAAGGTGTCTAAGGGCAATGTTTGGACTGAAAAAGACGGATAGTTGTAAACCATACTTTCAAAACTACAATATTCTAACACTTCCGTCAATGTATATTTTAGATGTAGCACTCAGACATGTACAGGACGTATTTCAATGTAACAACCTTATATCTCATGTTTGACAAATAAATAATCTTCATCTCTTTATCTTTATCTTTAGCCGTAATATTTTTTTTTAGTTCTTTGGCCAAAATCTTCTCAAAAAAAAAACGTATGTGATACTGATAGTATCCCTTCCTTTTTACAAATATTACAATACCTACCTACTAGACGAAAACCCGGCTTCGCTCGGGTAAAATGTAGACGCAAAATAATATTCCACTATGTTTTTTATATGGTGACGCCTCTGTATTTATCAACCACCAGTAGATATAAATATCTTAATACATTCAGATGCATAAGCTCACACCTGTATCCCAGAGGGGTAGGCAGAGACCACGGACTGTCACGTGCCACTATCCTGACAAATCACCTTCATCTTCATCGACACATCGGTTTCGGGTACTTTTCATCTTGCCCTTTGCTAATACATCCCCTATTTGGTCGAAGTATGTCCAACTGGGGCGTCCCTTACCGGCCCTTCCACTCACATTCGCCCGATATATTTGCTTTGTCAGTCTTTCTTCGTTCATCCTCTCCACATCTCCAAACCAACGCAACATTCCTTTTTTCAATTCTAGTCACTCACTACATCCTCTTTCTCTACATCCTCGGTCTCTGATCACACTATTGCGTATTCTGTCATTCAAAGTAAAACCACACATATTTCTTAAGGATCTCATTTGTACTGCACTAATCCTACTTTCATGATTCTTCTGACTTCTGTGTTTACTGCTAACTACTAGAAATAATAAAACCAGAGAAATTTGTGGGTTGAAATTTGGGAACAGCTTTAATCTTTTTTTTTTTTTTTTTTTAGCCCTATAAAGGGCACCCTCCGGAGGACACGGGGGAGGGAGGTGGTGAATGCTCATGCATGCACAGCACGGGCCCGGCCGTGCTGCCAATGTGGGACTCGCAGAGTGCGCCTACCCACTAAACACCACCTTGGTGCTGGTTTGGTCCTAAGGACCCCTAAACCTACATCATGAGCGACCCCCCTCGAGGCCGAGGAGGGCGCACAGCGGAGCTCACTAGAGCTACCGCTTAGCTTTAATCAAACAATAATTGCCTTATATAGAACGAAAAAGAAAAATCTATCCCGCGATACACGATACACACACCGCCCTCTAGTGAGATCAACTTAAACTAAGGATATAGAACTAAACATGCCGCCAGCCAAGGACGATATAAGTCCTTCAATTTTCAGTGGACTGTATAAATGGTAAAACACATAACTTAGTAATAGGTCGCCTTACAGATTTTTGTTGGCAATTTAATGTTACAACGCGTACCTTACCATCATTACCTGGATGCGTCTCTGTTACTCTAGCAAGAGGCCATTTCGAAGGAGGTACACGATCATCTTTAATGATAACAAGATCATTTACTTTGACGGGTGATTGCTGGGACGGCCATTTGTAACGGTGTTGCAAAGTGGTTAGGTACTCGGCTTTCCATCTTTGCCAAAATGACTGTAAAATCTGATCAACGAGTTGCCATCTATTGAGTCTATTAATCGGAACATCAAGCAAATCGTCATGGGGAATTACTACTGGTGTCCTAAACATGAGAAAGTGACCAGGGGTCAGGGCTGTGAAATCATCTGCGGATTCGCTCATTGGTGAAATGGGACGAGAATTGAGACAAGCCTCAATCTGAGCTAGCAATGTCGAATATTCTTCAAAAGTGAGCTTAGTATCGCCAAGGACACGTTTGATGTGGTGTTTTGTAGAGCGAACTCCAGATTCCCATAATCCTCCAAAATGGGGCGATCCAGGAGGAATAAAGTGCCACTCGGTACCATCAGCAGCCAGCAATTCTGCTAAATCAACCGGCAAGGAAGATTTAGTTCGCTGGAACATTCTCTGGAGCTCGAAGTTGGCCCCGATGAAATTTGTTCCACAATCGGAATCCAAGTGAGCGCAGTGGCCACGGCGAGAGGTAAACCGCTTAAAAGAAGCTATGAAGGCAGATGTGGACATTTCAGATACTAATTCAAGATGTATCGCCTTAGTAGCAGTACAGATTAAAACACAGATGTACGCCTTGTCGGTTGGAGCATTGCGACGTTTTGAAGTTTTTAGCAAAACTGGACCGGCAAAGTCGACACCACTACTCAAAAAAGGTTTAGAAACAGTCACCCTGGCTGCTGGCAAGTTTCCCATTATTTGTGAAGCAAACCGTGGAGCTTGTCGGAAGCATTTTATACACCGGCGGACATGAAATTTTGCCATTGATTTTACATTTGTTATCCAATAATTACTTCTAATAACATTTATCATCAGTAATGGTCCGCCATGCAAAGTATTTTTGTGAGTTTGGTCAACAATCAGTGATGCTAGACTAGATTTTCCAGAAATTACAATAGGATGTTTCGTATTTAGTGGAAGTGGAGCATTTTTAAGACGTCCACCAACTCTAATAATTTTGTCATTATCTAAGAATGGATGAAGAAAGTACAGTGGACTTTTCTTATCTACTGTTTTTCCAGTTGTCAAATCATTGATTTCTTCGGAAAAATGACGACTCTGTGAAATCCTAATACAAGTGTTAATTGCTGAATTTAACTCCTTCGTTGTTAGATAATTTGGCGTCTCAGTATTTATTGAATAGGCATCCTTCCGAATCCTTCTTTTAAGGTTATTAACAAATCTAAAGCAATATGCAATAACTCGTTTCAGTCTCATTAAGTTAGAAAATCTCTGTAAGATAGCTTCTTCTAGGTCATCTAAAACTACATTATGTACATTAATCTTTTGCTCTAAATCTGTTTCATGCAATTCTGTAACACATGTAATAGGGTGTGGTGAATTTAACCAATGTGGTCCAGTCCACCACAGCTCGTGTTCACTTAACTGGATCGGTGGCAGGCCTCTTGAGGCACAATCTGCAGGATTGTCCTTTGAGGTAACATGGTGCCACTGACTAGGACGTGTAACATTTAAAATCTCAGTTACCCTATTCCCTACAAAGGTTTTCCAAGAGTTTGGATGTTTCTGAAGCCAGGCAAGAACTATTGTGGAATCTGTCCACCCAAAAACTTGATCATCAGGAACCTCCAAACAAGTTTTGACCTTATGCAATAGTTTTGCTGTCAATACAGCGCCACATAACTCCAAACGTGGTAAAGAAATTTGTTTTACTGGTGCTACCTTGGTCTTGGCTGTTACCATTTGAACGTGTACACTCGCGTTTTCCTTAATGATGCGTACAAAGACAACACCAGCGTATGCGGCAATGGAAGCATCACTGAATCCATGAATCTCTATTCGTTTATTCGTTCTACAAGTGCCAAGCCAACGAGGCAAATGAATAGTTGACATTGTGTTAAGTTCCTCTCGATATGTCAACCATTGTGTTTTAAGAGAATCCGGAAGTACGTCATCCCAACCAAGACCAAGCAGCCAAATCTGTTGTAAAAATATCTTAGCGATAATTACCACAGGAGACAACCAGCCAAGTGGATCGTATATTGTCGCAACATCTGACAAAACATTTCTTTTTGTCACCTCTTGTGAGATCGCTGGAAATTTAATATTTAATTCAAAACCATCACTGCTCGGGTTCCATCTGACACCTAAGGCCTTAATGGATTTCTCCATGACAATGTCAATTGCTGTCTGTGGCTGGTTGTTTTCTGTAGGCAGACTACTTAATACCTTAAGAGAATTTGAATTCCATTTGTGCAATTTAAACCCTCCCTTGTTTAACAATTCAATAAGATCTCCCGACAGTTTAATAGCCTCATCATGAGTATCATATCCATATAAAAAATCGTCCATGTAAACGTCACTTTGAACAACATTAGCCGCCTCAGGGAACTTCTCACCTTCATCACAAGCTAATTGTCTCAAGGTCTTAATTGCAAGATACGGAGCACACGATGTACCATACGTCACTGTAAGTAATCGGTAATCTTCTATCGGGGCTTCTGGGTCGGACCTCCAAACGATTCTCTGGTAATCGGTATCATCTTTTCTGACGAGGATCTGTCTATACATCCGTTGTATATCAGCCACTAGACAGACCTTGTGTGTGCGCCAACGTAAGAAAAGATCCCGAATGTCATGTTGTAGGGAAGGTCCAATCAGAAGTTGTTCGTTGAGTGAAGTTCCTGTCGTCGTCTGTGCAGAGCGGTTAAAGCCATACCCAAATCTCGCTACCATGCTTACATCAGTATTGGAACCAGCACACTATTACGGATAGCCAATCTTGCTCTTTTGGACATGTTCTGGCTACTCATAACTTTGTCATGGGTACCTCATCACAAATTACTAAATGAGCTTCCTTCATAAACTTAACAGCATTGAATTTAGTTAACAGCTAGTGAATCTAATGACGTATGAGACGTAGAATCCACTTGGCTAATCAACTAAAAACAGCTCCCTCTCTTTGGCTTTACAGCTTTTAGGTTTGTATTGACCACATGTTTTTCTTCATCATTTTAATTTTTGGTATTTTTTTTATCTAGTGGCTTTTTCATTTCAATAAGTTTATTGGTACCTAACTAAGCAAAACAATAAAGATCAATTTATGACTTTGATTTCCTTTTTCAATTATTTTTCAGACCATTGTTTCAGATTCTGAGCTCCCGCCAATGAAAAACACCACAGATTACTTACTATACCTTCTCAGTTGGCACAGATTATAATAACCTTTTTGGATGCCACGGTATTCCACACACCATGAAGTTAACAAATTAGATCAAAGGGCCGGTTTAGATTATCTTAGTGTTTAGGAGAGTGCTTTACTTTATACTCTGTTGCAACATTATGCTGAATCAGGCCCATTTTGGGGGCTCAACCTTTAACGACCTCTGTGGCGTAGTGGTTAGCGCATCTGACTACCATGCGAGAGGTCCCTTTCATGTTGTACAGTTTTTTTTTTACGCTTTTTATGCTTTCTGTGTAATTTTTTATTTTTATTATTGTACGCATTCTGTGTGTGTGTGTGTTTTTTTGTTTTGTTTTGAGTATCAAATAAATAAATTTTCTTTCTTTCTTTCCTTCTTTCTTTCTTTCTTTCTTTCTTAATTTATTTCTTTCTTCATTTCTTTCTTTCTTCATTTCTTTCTTTCTTTCTTTCTTAAGGAGAGTGCTTTTGTAGAAACGTGTAAGCGCCACTTGCTTTAGTACGTTTTACGGTGTAGCACGGTTCTAGCTGCCTTTCAATACGCTACTTGCCTCGTATCAAATTTGACGCGATAAATGGATATTTCCTGTAGTATCTAACGTAAGAAACCGAAATATATTGACTTTGCTAAGTAAATATGCAGGATGGCTGCAAAATTTGCAAATAAAAAAAATATTTTTCGCTTTTAAATCGGAACGGTGAAAACACTATCCGCCATCTTGAAAGCACCTTTGGTTGTAAACAAACATCTGTCAGTCGTGCGTGCGTAGGTTCTATTGTGACTCATACTTCTTTCGTGGCACGAACTCTACCTATGTTGAATGTCAAACTTTGTTTACTAACGTAGAGGACTTCAAACCATAGACAAAAATGGCGGACCGCGGTTTGACTGTTTAGCAAAGCAACGTTTTAAAATAATGTTTTTGTTGCTTTTAGGTTCTCAAAAAATATACTAAAATATGTTTTGGTCTAATGGCAGAGATATTTAGCATTTAAGACATACTTGAAAAAAGAGTCAAGTAGCGGATTAGAATCAAAATAGAATTGGTTTCTATTGTTCTATCCAGTAACACCTGAGCGCGTTACTATCCTCGTTACTTATCTGTGTATAAACTAAAAATTTAGTGAGAACTTTAGGAGAGTGCGCAAGCACGGGTGCGTGTTGTTTTCATTAACTCGAATGATCAAACTTACTTATGTGTTCCATTATAACTCATAGTATTTTGAGTAGGATAGCGCATATTTCGCGACGTCGACGAAGTGACACTCTACTGGAAGAAATATAAACGTTCACTCGAACGTCTAGTAATGTACTAATGCTCTGTGGTACGAATGCACTTGCCTCTCTAATTGTATTATATATAGCACTCTCCTCTAACTCTAAACACTAAAATAATGTAAACCGGCCATAACAGTTCACAATGAAAACTTGTGACACTAACACAACAATGATGACATTGACATGTTTACTTAGCAACGCCATTGTTGAATTTAATCATTTTTATATTGATGCTGCTCGATAATACGAATTTTCCGCCCATATGTTGTCGACTCAGATCAACTATTTTTTTACGCTCTTTCATTTGGTGTGCATATCGTTCGAGTCTACCGTAGACCCGAACGAAATTATTAATATAGATAATAATAATTACTCTGGAAGGTCTATTGAGTCGAATCGTAGACAGAGAATAGAATAGACTGGGCCCGCGCGTATACCTTTGAGATGGAGATAGTAGGTATTTTTTGAGAGTTGCCAGCATAACACATAATTCCCGAAGTATGTTTTGCATATTTACAACTCGCAAACAGAAAATCGGGAAATAAATAACTCAACAGTTTCAAACATTTTTATTAAATTATAAACTAACAAGATTATGCATACATAACACTTTATTGCAAATATCCGTTAAATCCCATTTTTATCAATGAACTTTAAACAAATTAAGTTTTGTATAAAAGTTTCTTATCCTTTCTCCAACGTTGACTATTTTTTTGGAGCATGATGTATGTCGTATTTACATATTTATTTACATACATTTAATCAAAAGTGGATAGTGGCTGTCAAGAAAGGATTGTTCGGCGAAGTGATCTGATATATCTGTAAACAAATTTAGAAAGACACATTTTCTCAAGCACTTTTGTAAAAGACTAATTCGCAAATAGTTATTACGACTTTAGTGGTATAATGAAGGCCCTCTTTATCTTTTTTCATCTGTAGGCTTTTGTAAGCCATCGAACTTACAAAAGCAGACAAGCAAGTGTGAAATTTAATTTGTGATTCCATGTTCCATACATCATTCTGTCGGCAAAGTAGGATCAGCTCTTTAGCTTTAGACATGATCCAATTTCTTTATCAATTTGTTTTTGCGAGGAGAGACTTCCACCTGTAAACAAATTGTACTTATGTTTAGCACAACTTGGTCCACCTGTTAATTATTTCTCCATATCATGTGAAGGTACATTTATTACTGTGCGTCTGTGACAGACATGTTATTCTAAATGAAACTTTCTACGCTTATAAGTAAGATATTATAACAGAAGACAGTTTTATTTGTAATGAAATGTCTGTCATAGACGCACAGCAATGTCGCCGTCCACCGCCAGATACAACGTGGAGGACATCAACATCACCGGATATGGTAGACCTACTAACCGGCGTTTTTGACTCTAGAGTCAACAACAACAACATATACCTAGGTATATTCTGTTTTTTCAGGATGTCCATTCTAGGTGTACCAGAAGCACTTTTACAAGTACTCGCAACCGCAAGCATTGGAAAATACGTTGATGTAGCCTCATGAAGAGTCTGGAAGGAACACAAAAAATGCGTTTAAAAAAAACCATTTAAAGTATATTAAAGTTTAGTACCTTAATTGACTATGCAATTACTAGAGATTTAATAAATAATAAACCCAGGACTAAGACGTAATTTTAAATGACGCCCTTAGTAATAATGCATTGAGCGGTCAACTCGTGAATAGATTTGTGAGGTAAACTATAACATAACAATGTACGAATATATTAATCACTGAAATATTATACACACCTATAACTCATTTTATTTTAGGGAGTCCTCGCAGGCAAGTTCCGTAAAGGAAGCTTCCGTCAGAAAAGTCAAACTCTTTGTTTTTCAAAGACAATGGGGCTCGAAATGACGGGAACAAACACGGGTATATTTTGTCGGTTGCCAGTCTAAGTGACCCGTGGCTTCCATATAGCCTGATCAGATCGGTACCTGTAAAATAATTTTGTACAATGTAATCATTATTTGGTACGTTTGGGACTTCGTCAAAACGTGGGCCAAGTTCTAGTGGTTGATTCCTGTGCTTAACCACCAGGGGATATCAGGCGTGAGTTTTATTTCATATTTAGCCGTCTTTGCCAACGGGATTTTTTATATCATTAGTCTGGTAACCCTAAAATTAGTATAAGCCCTCTAAATTAAAATGGTCGCAGTTAGATTGCGAATCTATCGTACGAGCACCTACATAATTTAGACGGGTAACACCAAAACAATAAAATTTTCGATTTTGTTTTCACGACTAATTTAGGGGTAATGGTGGGCAGTAGATGCATTTTATGTGCGTTTGATTCCTTTGCATAGTTTTCCACATCATAAAAACAGCTCTAAGAGAAGAATTAAGGGCACTTACGAATATAACCTCTAAGTTGGCGTCTTTTCGCTCATTGCGGCTTCCACGGCCTAAAATGCTGTAAATCTCGGTTGTATCACTTTTGTTCAACTGCACCGAAACGTAAAAACTACAATCCTATGGAGAAAAACACGTATATCTGCCGAAAATCAATGTGAAACTAGATGAATCCCAGATTTGACGTAAGTTTGTCTGCCACACATCGAGCTGTGGCAAACAAACAAAAACGCATACGCGAGTAAGGGACGGAAGATCATTACTGTTTCTCGCTTACACTTTACAAGACTCGTATAGGCTATCTCTTTCTTATTTTTTTTGTCTATGGTTATGTCTCGTCTAAGTCGTCTATCTATTCTCTGTCTACGAGTTGAATAAATACAGTGTGGTTTTGAATTGGACGAGTTGGCTACAATCTTATCTAAATGTAAACAAAGTTGCGCTATCAAGTTTGTGGAGTACTGTGAATAAATGGTGTTTTCCTTGTTTGTACTGCACATTGGTAGATCTCGGTGTCATTATAGCTGCTAAATATCTGCTATCTGTAGGTACATATTATTTGATTTATCGTCAACCACTATGACTTCACTAACAAAATTGGTTAAACTCTCTTGTGTGGATATAGCTGCAGTTCGCAGGTAAGGCTTTACTAAAATATACTTGACCATGCTTGTATGGTATTCTAAACAAATGGGGTATCCTAGTTTGGGGCACGGTCAAGTGATTGTGTTATGTGAATTTTTTTATTATTAATTAAAAGTCACACTAATTAGTGTTAGAAATGACAGTGACAGAAATAAAAATTACCAACAAACTGCTGAACATTAGCCTATATCCAACAATGTCACTCATCAGGTTGGTCTAGGTCTTCAAATAATAATTAATATTCATCAGTTTAAATTATTGGTTAATTGGATTTTTTTGGCACAAACTTTTCAGCTACCCACAAAAAATAAATGTGTTGTTTGTTGAGCTGTTTTAGGTGACCCGGCTAATATTGTCAATTGTTCATTTATTTTTGTGTCTATTTTCTAAGCTACAGTGGCCTGAAAGTGACTGAGGTGCTGTTTGTCATTATATTTTATGCTTTCGATGTATTTTCAGATATAGGCAATCTTCAACAGCCAAGTATGACATTGTTGTCATTGGAGGAGGAATTGTGGGGTCAGCATCGGCCAGAGAGTTAAAGAAACGCCATCCCAATGCACAGATAGCTCTGTTAGAGAAAGAGAATGGTTTTGCTCAACACCAGAGTGGCAACAACAGTGGAGTTATACATGCAGGCATTTACTATAAACCTGGCTCCTTGAAAGCGAAATTGTGTGTGGAAGGCATGAATTTAGCCTACAAGTATCTTGATGAGAAAGGCATCAAGTACTCAAAGTGTGGAAAACTCATAGTAGCATCAAATCGTTCAGAAGTTCCTCGTTTATTGAACTTGTATGACAGAGGGTTGAGGAATGGGGTTAAGGACATGAAGTTGTTGGATTTACAAGAAATGAGGGAAATTGAACCTCACAGCAAAGGGGTACAAGCAATTTGGTCACCTCACACTGGTATTGTGGACTGGGGTGAGGTGACACGGTCCTATGTGGAAGATTTTGTTGCACAAGGAGGAAATGCTTACCTCAACTTTGAAGTGAACAAGTTCTATGAATCCACTGTTGGGTCAGAGTATCCAGTGACAATTATCAATAAGAAAGATGAGACAATACAAGCCAAATATGTTCTGACTTGCTGTGGTTTACAATCTGATACTGTGGCAATCCTCACAGGTTGTCATGAAGAACCAAAGATCATACCCTTCAGAGGAGAGTATCTTTACATTGTCAAGGAGAAAAGTGATTTGGTAAAGGCGAACATTTACCCTGTGCCAGACCCTCGGTTTCCCTTTCTTGGAGTACATTTAACACCCAGAATTGATGGCCGAATTATTGTCGGGCCAAATGCAATTCTAGCATTTTGCAAAGAAGGCTACAGGTAACAATTTCCTTACCTTATAGGTCAGGTCAGACATTGCAGTAAGATGAGTTATCATAAAAAAAACACTTACATGATATAAAAATTACTACCTCAAACTAAAGATTTTAGCCAACATTTTTAGCAATTTAGCATACCTACCTGCAAGCAATGTATGTGCCTGTATGTAAATACTTAAATACCTACTAACATAAATGCGACTGTTTCAGGTGGGGTGAGATAAACCTAAAAGAGCTAAAGGAAATTGTAAACTTTTCTGGTTTCCGGCATATGGCGATGAAGTATGCATCTTTTGGATTGAAAGAGATGATTCGATCTGCTATATCTCCTCTTCAAGTGATGCAAGTGCAAAAGTACATACAGGATCTGACATTAGCTGACGTGGAAGCAGGACCAGCTGGGGTTCGGGCACAAGCTATGGGCAAGGACGGTAATAATGTATTATTTTTGGTTTTAATTTCACTGACCCTAATTACTTTTTAGCTACACTTGAAGTGTAGGTTTCGATAAGATAGTTGAGGAGTGTCCGTTCAAAAGTAGCTAATTACATCAAAACGAATTTTAAAGAAATACCAAGAAGTAATATTTAAAAACGTCAAGTATATAGATTAATTTTGTGTAGTTTGCTGTATGAGACATCTAATGTCTTGTCACTGTTTTTTTTCTGTGTTTTATTTTTATTTTTTATTAATAAGTTTGTAAATAGACACTTTAGTTTTGGATCATTTGGTAAATAGCCCGGTTTGATACAAAATATTTGTCACCACCTCTCTTTTCAGCAGGTGTGTCCCCTGTATTTATTTAGTGTTCGATTTTGTACTTGTACCTTTCTTACCCTATAAGTGGCAGGAAGTAAAATATTTTAGACATTTTAGCCTTTGCAATGTAAAACAGTCTATGAAGCATGAATTCAGTGAAATAGAAGTAAGAGGTTTGCAAAGATCATAGTAAGTTACAAACCTGGTCTCTGCCTACATGTCTGCAATACAGGCATGACTTTGTCTATGTATGAATTTCGAAGTGAAATTAAAATATTAAAAAACCGTGCCTCATCTTGCTTTGCTGTAACGTAAATTAAAAGTGTCCATATTTGTCCATATTACAGGGACTTTGATAGAAGACTTTGTGTTCGACTCGCAGCCGTCGTCGGGCGCCATCGGTAGTCGGGTGCTCCACTGCAGGAACGCGCCCTCACCTGGGGCCACCTCCTCACTGGCCATCGCTAAAATGATTGCCGACAAGATGAATGAGACATTCCAGTTATAACTTTGGTTCAGTTTCATTTTCCAAGCCAAGAGTCAATGTAGTCAAATGAGAGTGATGGCTGTGATTTAGTACAGAACATTTGAATCCACTCAGTTTAGTTAGCGCTCACCGAGGTACCTATGCATTGTAGAGGGTGAGGCTACTAAACAGAAAAATAGACTTAATTGTTCATACTTGCAACTTGCTGCTAAAGAACTCTTTAGTGATTATTTACACATGTCATGTGTTTTAACATTTTAGACACAGTCACAAGACTCTATTAAGGTCTGCAAACTATAGGGGCCTTATTAATAAAAACACAATTCCTCTAAAACAATCCTTGCTTTACAGAAATTTTGTTTCTATCGTGGTTGAATAGAATTGAAAGTTATTTATTGAACTAAAAAGTATTTTTCTACCTACAAAAGCGAAGCGCAACTGTGTGGTGGTTACCACAGGTTGCGTTTTTTCCTTGTAAAATCTCCACCACAGGCTATTTAATTTTATACATGGCGTCGATTATCTAGTGTTTTAAGAATTTTGTTAATTAAAATAAGACCTCTATTTCCCCTTTAAAGCCTGTGGTGAGTTATTTAATAAGAAGGGTCTAAAAGTGACTCATTTGTCTCACCTGCAACCTCCGGTATTAGTAATTTCTCCATTACTTTCATTATGTAAGTAATTAGTTTCTTGCATAAAACAGGACACAAAAACATTCTTCAATTGAAATAGTGTGTGGTAAAGACAATATCAATATTACTCCTTTGGTCATTACAATCAAGATGACAGGCTAAGAAGCCTTCAACAAGTTTTGTCTTAATTGTATCCCAAATAAACTTGATGGGAGAGTGGTAACTAGTTTTAAGTCTATAGTTTATAATAACAAGCTGAAGTTTATTGTGCAATATTTATCTTTGGTGCTATATCTTTGAGTATTGACATAGTTAGGTACCTTTATAATGTATACAGATCTCTTTAATTTTTCCATATTGCGCCAGATTAGTAACTTTCCTGCAAATTGTGATTTTTACGAACCACAACTGAGAACCTAAGGCTACTACCCTACGACTGGAAAGCATTTCAGCTAAAAGCCTTAACCCGTGCGCGCGAAAGTATCGCCCTGTTTTGCGCTCAGGTAGCCGATGAGAAGGGGAAGGCGCGGTTCTGTCTATTATCGCGCGCGGGTTAAGAGATCATGCTAAGGGGGTTCTTGCATCTAATAACTTTAAATACAATAACACGCACGATTCCTCTAACGCCAATATTTAATAAAACTCAGTTTTTTTAATCTGTGGCTAGTTATATCTACCTTGTAAAATCTCCATCACACACTATTTTAATTGGCATTTAATTTTCTGGAGTGTTTTGAGGAATTTAGTTTATATAAATTGGGTTTTCAGTTTTTGCTCCTAAAAATCGTTTTATTAAAATGTCGTTAAATTGATTATTAATCTTGCAATTAATAAAGCGAAAAATAAGTAGGTATATAAAATATAGTATACTTATAAAATTTTATTTAAATATTTGAAAGTCATTTGAATTAATAAAAATGTTTATTACTTAATTGATATAATTAATTGAGGTAAAATAAACCTTCATTCTATCACCACTCGCTAATAAAACAATTATAATAGTCAGTCTTGCCTATGGTAATCCTTCACATCTCCATGTTCATTTATAAATTCATAAGTAGCCTTGAGAAAATAGTTCAGAAAATCATCTACAGCTACGCAAATTTAGACCATTGATGTAAAACAGTCATTCAATTACTATACCCCTTTTGGTAAAAAATATATGTTCACTGGGAATATCATAGATTGTAGTCAAATGGTAGGCTATGTTGCTTGTAACAAAAATATATTCTGCGAATCCAAACATGGAGTACACTGAAATGAAAGAATACTGATTAATTTCAAGAAAATAACAAGTTTGCCTTGAGGATGCCGGGTGTGGAGGAATCAAGTGGATTTTCAGATGGGAAATGTAATCAAAGCCCATTGTTTGCACTTACCATAAGGCTCACAGTGTTTATTATGCCTTAAGAAAAAGAATGCAGCAAAGGCAAATGATCCAACATTTAGGAAAAAACATCGCCACTTTAATTTCACTGAGTACCTCTCAGAATTGGTCACTTGTGGCCTCCTTCTGTACTTTGTAAGTAATATACAGGTTAACAACATGTATAATATAGAAGTACCAACAAATACTTTAAAACAAACTTCATGATAAGCTGTAAAATAAAATAGTGCAGTGAGTACACAGGTATTTCATTTAATGCTGAAAATGCTATGAGACTGCAACTTAAATTGGGTACTTACAATAATAAACCGATGATGTCCAATGAGTTAAGCCCAGTAAGGCAAAATTTTCGACAACATTAAGTAATACTGCGAGCTTGATAATTACACTTAAATCATTACTAATAGCACTTTTGTAATACTTATACCTAACATGCACTATGAATAATCTTAATGGTGCATGTGTGTATATGGCAGTTTCCCATATAGTAATTTGTGGGTAATAGTTTCCTATAGATGCTGATATAGAAGGAAATATATTGGGAACTTTACAGTGCGTGTTGTTCGCCTTTTCGAAATCTTTTACCATTGTCACGAGCAGACAGGTTATGAAAGCGAATAGCGGCAACGAAACCACAAATAACATAACTTGTTTAAGTGATATACGAATGAAATATTTACGTCCTGGTACATTGTGAAGAGGCAAATACATTTAAAATAAAATAAATTGTGTAAAGCTGAAAGTAGAACAATTTCTCAGTCAATGTGTTCTGTGGTCAACTGTCAACTGTCAAACAAACGTAATGTTTTTTTTTAAAGATTTTAGCCTGGATACTAGTCCTTTGGGCCGAACGTCATGACATATTCATAAATTAATTAATTCATTCATTCATTCGTTGAATTCAAGGTTTGGCCAAGGACCTTATTATTTGGTACATCCACCATGGTTTGGCCTGGATACTAGTCCTTTGGGCCATTTGTGCAAACGCCAATCCGTTTCACAAAGTGCACGATTGGTATCTAATCTTGGAGACTACGACCGACAGTTGATATGTAGTTTTTTTATTAAAATTCTTTAGCTGTAAACTAATTCGAATGTATAGACCAATTGCTTATCAAAATAGCGATCCCGTAGTTAAAGGCTAAAACAAATAATTAACTAATTATTAGTATTGTGACGCTTGCCTAAAACGAAATGTTCAAACGAATTGTCCAAACGCGTTTCGTTTCATTATCCACAGATTAAGCATAACAATAAAATGAAAGGTCTGGATCTGGACCGCGCGCAATTCCAAAATATTTCTTAGCAACCGAATTGATTTTATAACTGAGTACCCTAATATTATCCTAAATAAGGCTTTCGCGTCAATACTTCAAAGTAGAAATTGTTTAATAATGTATTGTTAATTTCACCAGTAGTGGTAAAATGTGTGAAGCAGATATAGCGATAGGTATGATCCACCTGTTACCCTACATACCTTACTTGCAGTGGAAATTAAGAAGGACGTTTTTGGTGATGTAAGACTACAGAATATGCAATCAAACAGCTCGTTGGTAATATTGTCATTTCTTCTTAATTCATTCCTCTTTTAGGTTTCGTCCTCTAACCCTTAAACAGTCTATTCCATAAGAAAAAACTAATCCAGATGACAGCACATCAACCTTTACACTCACACAGAAATTGAGTTTGGGCGCCCATGTACAATGTAGAGGTTGTTTGTGGCTGTACGACGATGGGATTGGCGAGTTTCTTATAGGTTCTTAACATAACTAACTACAATTCGTAGCGTAGCAGAGTCGTTTTGCTAACCGACTTCAAAACAGGTTCAATTCAATTCGACTGTATTTTTTTATATTTGTCACCTCAGTAGGTGGACCGATTTTGATGATTCTTTTTTTACTTGAATGCTGGTGCTTGCAGTGTAGTCCCATTTCAATGATCAGGTCCAGCTCTGACATGGCATCCAATCCATGACAAAACCACATAAGAGCCAGTTCAGGAGCCTTCTCTTTACTTCATAGCAAAAGCAATATAATTTTGACGATTTTGGCGCGAATCGTCGTGTGGTCTATTAAATAATTTCGTCAAATTAGTTACATAAAATATGTATGTAGTGTAATTCAGATTCATTAAAAATAAACAAAAATTTTAACAAAAAACCCGACTTCAAACAAAACTTGCGTTTTGGAGTCGGTGTCATTCATTATGGTTTGAAGTCGGTCTTTTTTTCTTAAAATTTTTGTTTATAATCTGAGGGTCCACTTTGCAGTGTACCTACAGCGACTACCTACAATCAATACGATCAACTATAACCTATCAGCTGAAATTTATTCGCGATCGCAAAGTTGTCCCACAGTAAAAGATAAAAATCTCTTGTCACAATGTTTGCTATCCAACTCTTTCGAAATGGCTTCACCGATATTAATGATTCTTTAAAAAAAAAAATCGCGATTATTTTATTAGGTAGGTAAAATTCCAGATGTTTCGGCCACATTGCAGTTGCCGTGGTCACGGGCTGAGGGTAGACCCTAGTAATAATGTTCTGTGCGGGTAGATTGAACTTGGCTGAAATGGAAATGCCTACCAAATGAAAGTACCTACATTATACAGTACCTACAGTCGTTACTGTAGTGACCTGTGGTAGTGACAGTAGGAAGGAAGTCACTTAGTTTTTCGCTGCGCTGCGGGTCATAGTTACCACAACACTATGTCCGCGGACAGCCCTTTAATTACGTAAAAGGCCTTCTAGACAATCGGAAAGACTCGCCGACCAAGGTCACATTGGTCGGATTGATATCATTCCAGACGGTCGGACGACTTGTCAGTTCTCCCGGCCTCTCGAAGGTTAAACACGTTACGTGCGATGGCTCCGAAGTATCAAAAGATGATATTGCAATGACCATAATCTGCCTGATTATTTCTTTCTGATTTCTGTTTTTATACACATCGCACCCAATGTCCCAGAGACATGTTAAATCTGTGTAAACGACGACCTCTGTAGCGCAGCGGTTAGCGCATCAGCCTACCATACGAGAGGTCCCGGGTTCGAATCCCGGCTGGGGACTGTAGCTCACTCAGTTCTCACAAAGTAGAAGTGTGAGAACTTTGTGAGAACAGAGTGCGTATACTGAGTTTTTTCATTCACTTTCGATAGCGAGAGCGTTTGCTATTTACATAGGAGTGACAAAGAGACAACTAGATGGCGCGCTTTGTCACTCCTGAGTGCGTATCAGTTTTGTCATTCGCTTTCGATAGTGAGAGCGTTTGCGATTTGCATAGGAGTGACAAAGAGACAACTAGATGGCGCGCTTTGTCACTCCTATGCAAATCGCAAACGCTCTCGCTATCGAAAGCGAATGACAAAACTCAGTATACGCACTCAGGAGTGACAAAGCGCGCCATCTAGTTGTCTCTTCGAGAGTGAATGAAAAAACTCAGTATACGCACTCTGTACAAATTGCTAACGCTCTCGCTATCGAAAGTGAATGAACAAACTCAGTATAAGCACTCAGGGCCCTTAGTGCGAGTTTTTTCATTCACTTTCGATAGCGAGAGCGTTTGCAATTTGTATAGGAGTGACAGAGAGACAAATAGGTGGCGCGCTTTGTCACTCCTATAGAATATGAGTTTACGTTAACGCGATCGAGTAGTTAAAAAAACTCGCACTAAGGGCCCAGAGTGCGTATACTGAGTTTTGTCGTTCACTTTCGATAGCGAGAGCGTTTGCGTTTTGCATAGGAGTGACAAAGAGACAACTAGATGGCGCGCTTTGTCACTCCTATGCAAATCGCAAACGCTCTCGCTATCGAAAGTGAAGGACAAAACTCAGTATAAGCCCTCCGAGTGAGCACACGTTAAATGGTGTATATTTTTTTTATCGTTTTACAAATGCAGATATTACTTTTACAATTCTTTTAGAACTTTTACTGAATGAACAGCATCCTTTTTCTATTTTTAGAAGGGTGCTCATTCAGTCCACACGCACACGTCCTATGATGAGGAGATCTAGAGTACAGTTTAACAAATTAAAAATAGATACCTACTTAAACCTATGTAAGAAAATCCTTGATGTAATGAGTATGATTGTGTTAGTAGGTTCATTGTTTCAATGATTGCTTTGTTTACACAATTTTATGGAAAAAGTACCTACCATTAATTTTGTTTCACTTTTTTCATTCATGGATTTTACTAACCTAAAGTAAATATGTATGTACATAGGTACCTATGGTTTGATTTAATTGTTTGTTTGCAGATAAACAACAAAACTAGAATAAAAAGGAAATTCAGGAGGTAAGCCGACGTACCTTCTACTAATAAGGGTACAGAATTGATAAAAAGTACTTTCTTTTAGGGTTCCGTACCCAAAGGGTAAATACGACACCCTCTCACTAAAGCCGGGTCCGCTGCGCCATGTTACGCGTGTTACAAAAAACGTAACACGTAAATATAATAAAAATGGGGCATGGTATAACACGTTACGTGTTACATAACGTTACGTTACGTGTTAAGTAACACGTAAAAAATTAATACCACTCCCCATTTTTGTTTTAATAACGTGTTACATTTTTTGTAACACGCGTAACATGGCGCAGCGGACCCGGCTTAAGACGCCACTGACCGTCCGTCTGTCTGTGACTAGGATGTATCTCATGAACAGCTAACTAGCATAGGTAGGCAGTGGAAATTGTCCTAAGTACCTAGATGATGTATTTATGTTGTCGTTATAACGACAGATAATAAACTATAGCATATAGATACTAGCTGTATAAGCCGTATATTAATTTTTATTCTTTATTTTAAAGTTCCTAAACAACTAAATATTCTATGAATATTTCAAGCGTCTTCCTATTTCTCTCATTAATAACGAGAAAAAAACGGCAAAAAAAATTAAGTTAGTTGTATGGGAGTCCCCATGAGAAACAGGTAACTACGCGCTTGAAATATTCATAGAAAATTTAGTTGTATAAAATATGGACTTTATAAATAAATATTAAAAATATAATAAATATACGGAAAATACAGCTAGTATCTATAAGCCACCTAGTTTTTAGTATTTGATGTTAAAGCGGCAATATAATCATTTGTGAAAATTTCAAATGTCTACCTACTCGTATTGATCACCGATCATGAGATATAGTTTTGTGACAGACGGATAGTGCAGTCTTAACTATAGGGCCTCTTACCCTACGGGTTCGGAACCCCAAAAAGGTTATAATATAGTATCTAAAAATAATGTTCTATAGTGCGCAAGTTGGACTTGCACTTGACCGGTTTTTGCACAAAAACAAAATAGAGTAGTGTTCAGCAATTAGAACATTTGGCGAGCCACAAAAAACAACATTTAAATACCTTATTTGGTCAGCTTAGCTACAAAGATTTTGTTTGCATTAAAAAAAAATCAGACAGCAATCTTTGTTCCGAAAATAATTTTGATAATGGTCAAAAATTAAATCATAGACAGCTTACAATAACATGACTTTGCGTAATAAACATTCAGACCGCAAAAAAACTACTTGATCAGCAAGATTTCATTATTGGTCAGCAAGATTTCAAGCAGTGTATTTGATTGGTAGATATGCATATTTAAAACATGGGGAGCAAAATACTATGGAATTGGATTGCATTTTTGTTGAAAAATCGGCAATGTAACTATAGTCCGTTTTTTTAATTCGATGCAAAAAAAATGACGCGGTGTTACCGCTATAAAAGCTATAGGTTAACTCGGTAGATTTTTTTTACCGTGAATAGAAGACTCATGTGACCAAAATCCTTATCGCATCAAAGACATTAAAATTGAATTACTCGTAAGAGCAAAGTCTAAAAAAAAAACACATGCGAAGCATACACAATTTAACTTGGAAGTAAAATGGGGTTATTTGGTTTTTACGTACTAGCAATATTCAGACATTGACAGCCTAAGAATTGTATGGAGACGTGACAATATTTTTTTTTTGCATTGAATGAAAAAACAGACTGTACCTACGTTAAAAGTGGGCGGAGCCAGAGCAGATAATTTTCGCTATATCTTCATTTTAAGCTATATCTTTATTACAAGAATAAAGATATAGCTTAAGTACCTACTTAATTGTTTTAAGTATATTTTTTTATTTATCTCAATTATATTTTATAAGCGGTGGTGGCGTAGTGGGGTTGACCCTTGCTTCTCGATCATGAGGGTCTGGGTTCGAACCACGCATGTACCAATGACTTTTAGTTACGTACATTTGTTTGTACAGCAACACCATTCGCTGATAAATTGTGCCCGGATAACGGCGACAGGCTTGCCACTTGTCACGTTTGGGACCTAATAAACTCGGCAAAACGTGGGTCCAGTTCTAGAGACTGGTGCCTCTGCCTACCCCTTCGGGGATAACGGGCGTGAGTTTATTATATATTTATATTTTATAAGTATAGAAAAAATATTTTGTTCATTTACACTTCTATAAATATTACAATGCTCAAACAAACAAATCCACAAACAGAGTAAATAAATTTAACAATGTTTCAATGAATTTTTGCACAAAATGTATTTTTTTGCTTACCCTCGTAGTGCTTACCAAAATTTTATTAAATAGGAGCAGCATTATAATTAATATGCTGTACAAAAATAATTACAGCCATCCAGAATGACATAAATTGCTGATTTATTTTGAAATGTTTGCTGGCTATGAGTTGCTGATCAATTAGCTATTTCTGCTCACAGATTATATTTTTCTGCTCACAAAAATACCAATACTATCCTAACCATTTAAATAACACCCAAAAAAATAATATCCTGTGCTATAATGTTATGTTCGAATTATTTATGATTTGATTATGCCTATATTTATTAAATCATATTATATAAAATAAAGTTATTTTTTGCAGGAATAATGACTCCATTGTACAAAGTCTGCCTAACACTGTTGATAATAAACAGTTCTTTCAAAACTTATTTAGAAACAAACTGAATAGTAAGGAAATAAACGTGAAAAACTTGCTCGAACCGAACATGAATAATGAACATGTAACTGTACAAGTACGTCCAACAAATGTACAGCCAAGAGTTAAAACAAGAAAGCACGAGACCAACGCTAAGCTCGTTCTAGAAAATACAAATGTGATATTATTAACGACTCATGAAGACAAAAATACCACAGATGGTACTGAAAACGTCCAACTTTCAAGTAGGATTATTTTAGAAGAAACTAATGACGCTCTGCCAAAAATAGAAGGTGATTTGCAATCTCTTATAATAAGATTAGCTTTGACTACTGCTGACCCTGATGGTCATGAAGACCTCAACGGAGATATAAAAAGCTTTTCAGATCCTCAGATAAATCATGCTAAACTTGTCGTCACAGCCAATACCCTAAAACTTGATGACATGGATTTCTTAAAAATAAAACCTCTCAACAACTATAGTAAAAGAGATTGGTATTTAGTGGATAAGTTTGCAAAACGGTGGAAACAGTACATTGCGAATAAAAAGAAAGCCTTGTTTGAACAGAGGCGGAACGCTATAAACGCATTTTTGCATAAGTTAGAAAATAAAAAGAATGGATTAAATTCTCAGACTGAAATATCCAACAAGGCCAAATTAAATGCCAGGGACTACAGTAATTATCATCACAGGTACGACTTCCATTGCTTAAGTAGGTACTATGCAAGTCAGGATTCAAAATGAAAAAAGGAACAACTTAAATTATTTAAATAAATTTCAGGTACAAAATGCAGAAACACATAATTGCACTTCAGAAAGCCAAACTAGAGGAACAGACTAGGCTAATAGACGAGCTGAAATACAATAAGATCGTTGAATCTTCTAAGAATTCAGTCGAGACAATGCGGGAGGAACTTAGGAAAACATATTTTGAGATAGACAGGCATTTGAAACCAAAAATAAAATGCCTAACCAATGAGCTTAAGATTCCAGAAATTGAAGGTTAGAACGACGTACGCTTAGCGAATATACCTACTAAATAAATCAAAGTTGATCAGGTCCACTGTCAAAGTATTTACTGTTTGCAACTGTTTGACAAGTAACTTTATTTCAGAACAGTCACTGGTACTGCAATGCTTGAAGATGCCACAGTTTCTACAAAGGATGGAGAAGAGAGCACGGGAGAGGGAGGAGAAGCACGCCTTGATTCGTGAACGACGAAGACAAATGGAAGAGGAAAGAGTCAGGCTTAAACAACAGGTAATACAAATATGGAATGACCTGGTACGCTCGCAGAAAACCACACATCCTTAAAATTACCTTGACAATAATACTATGATATATAATATACTTGTATAAAATGTGATACGCCAGCTCGTTGGTATCAAACAAATTGTTTGTAGCAGCTGGATGAGATAGGCTGAGAACAGAAAGTAGTGACATGCCTTGGTGGACGGTCGTGGACAGTGTACGAATATGAGCTGTTGATGAGCATAGTGACTATGATTATGATCTTTTTCAACAGGCAGAGATAGCAAAAGCAGAGATGGACAAAGAGGAAAGAATGAGAATGATCAAAGAATTGAAAGAGAAGAGAAAGAGGGAGAAGATAGAGAACATCCGGAAGAAGCAACTTGCAGAAAGAATGAGAGCACTCCAGGTTATGGCTGATCTCCATTACGAGCGGAACCTCCTGTATAGATGTGGTCTGCAGCCCTTGAAGCGGATGCTAGAACTAAAACGAGACAGCATCGAGAAAGCTAGAGCGCATTATCGATTTCAACTGTTAAATAGCATGTTTCTAAAATGGATGTTTCACACAGAGGACATGTGGATAGAGAGAAATTACAAGGCTGAAGATTTTTACAGGAAGAAATTGTTGCGACGGAGTTTTGGTGCCTTCAAAATTGTAAGTGGCATTCCTGGGCCCAAATTAGCCAAATTTTATTTTAAATTCAAACATATTATTCAGCACTAAGTTGCTAGTGCATCAACAATAATAATATTCCGCACGCAATAAGCGTTTGTTGAATGTGTAGGTATATCCTGAGGGTCTGGCCCAGGAGTCCAATACACACAATAGTTTTTCATAAGATTAATAGAACAGTTGTTATTTGCATGTTTGGTAGTCGAGTCGACAAGGCAATTAAATAGCCACCTCTCCCGAAGAATTGCGCGAAGCAGCGAGTCATTGAAACTTAAAATTCAATGACCGAGTTAAGTTGCACGGGTAGGTACACCGTTTGAATGTCATTGGTTAGTAACCAATAGTGTCAATAAAACGACCGTTGAACTAGGTATGCATTCGAGAGACCTGCAGCCCTGGGCTATAGCTGAGAACTGGGGTTCATCATCCGCACCAAATCTTGTCAAAAACCTGACGTTTGCGATAGCAATTTGTATGGAATTTGGGAGTTAAACGATTGGAATCTTTCAGGTTTTGGTGCGCGTAATATAGGGGCAGAACTGCTCTCCTGTTCTTAAATCAAAACGTGTTTCAGATCCACCACGAGTTGGTGCTAAAAAGGCAAGTCGCGGACGACTATTGCGATCTTTACCTCATGCAATTAGCATTTCGAAAGTTCCGCCTCGGCGTGGAGCGGATAAAGTGTGAAGAGGCCATTAAACGGGACAGGGCAGTTGCGTACCACGAAAGGTAAGAATGTTGATTAACTTTGAAAAAGGTGTATTTAAATGCACGGACTTCTCTCCGCGGCGCGCGGGCAGAGAAAATGTACGCTCCGCGACGCACACGGGGCATGCGAAATGCTCGGTCCATCCCCTTATTTTCAACGCGGACTAAAGTCCGCCGTGCGTCTGCGTTGCTTCGCCTAGTCACACGAGTTCTATTTTTTTTGGCGACTCCAGCATAGGTACTTTAATCCGGTCCACCTGAATAATTCTGTAAATACCTGTGATATTTCCTTTTTTATGTACAATAAAGTGGTATTTATCTATCTAGGTATCTATATTTTTTATCATCCAAAAATCGATACAGTTTAGAATTTCAGTTTCACATTCGCAATTTTTGTAACTTATTAAGTTTAGAAAACCATAAAAATTATGACCGACCGACAGGCTTAAAGTTTTTGTTTTCAGATTTTATATACTATAGAGAGTAAAGTGTACTATAAAACATCTGGGTCTGGGACCTAATTATGCGCACCAAATCCAAAGCGATTCCTTTGCTCAGGCTTTGGTGCGCTGATTAAGGGGTGAAGTCTTAAAACCGCCGCCTTGGTTCCAGCAACCTGAAAATCAAAACGTTCACCTGCTGGCGGAGTCTGCCGGCTCTGAACGCGCTCCAGCGGGAACAGGAAGCGCGCAAGGCGAGGTGGCGGGAGAAGGTGCTGCAGGTGGTTCCCGACTATCGCCCGCCTGAAGACTAGGTCCCTATTGCCAGTGTTGGACTGGCCATAGAGATAGGGAGGCCTTTACCACCCGGGCCACAGCCTGTGCGGGTTCCCTCGAGCGACTTTTGCCGTATCCCTAAATCGTCGCCTTAGTGGTGAAGAGAGCTATGCCACATTACATTTGTGTGGTTCCGAGATAGAGCCTATTAAAACAATAAAAAAAAAAAATGCCTGGAAAAATCATTTAAATCCCTTCACACCTGAATGAAAAACAAACTGCTAATCTCTTCACCAATACAAACTCCATTTAACGCAGAATAAGGTGGTGTTCATAACACCATTCGGTCAAAAGTGTGGCATAGCTCTCTTCACCACTAAGACGATGAAATATTGCTTTAAAAAAACTTAACACATCATATTTAATTTTGTATGACAATTTCTATTTTGTTGGTTGTTCTGATGGTACGCTATGCTTGTGCGGCGAGTCCCTAAGGTCAAAATGTCACCCGGGCTCTTTAAGTCTAGTCCGACCGTGGCTGCTGCAAAACATTCTATTTCATAAAACAGACGTATTTCATAGTAGTACAACTCATGGTTTACTGTCCATTGGCACAAATGACCCAATAGCTACGTAGATCTCTGGTATAAATGAACATACCACTAGTTTTACGAGCAGAAGAATAATATTATTCGGCTAATTTGTTCGAAAATAGCCTGTGAAATTGTATATGGACCAATAGAAAGCTTTGGGTCGCAAACTCGCAACTCTACTGAATTTATTGTTTTTCATTAAATAATATTAAAATAATATAGTTACTAGCTTATATACTTTGAAGTTTCACAATACCAGAATAAAAGCCCAATTTAGCTACTAAATTGACAGACTGAAAAGTTTTATACCTCTCGGACTTCTCTCTTCGACTGCTTAATTACTAATTTTGATCAGCCTTGTCTGAAAGAATCTTATAAAGTATAAGGTCACTAAGTAGGCTATGTAAAAAAAATATTAAGATTGCGCCAACGCCAAGGCAGAATTCGATAGAATACCTACAATGATGGCTTTCTCACTGGGGGCTATTGAAGCGGGGGGGTTCACAGAGCGTGACATGGTGTGGAATATGTCTTTCAGAAAAAGGGTCGTATGTACCGATAGAGACCCGAAATGTGTATTTATAATAACACGATTCCTCTAAACCAATCAGTGGTACTTAAATTATATCAGTGGTGAACTGATGACCAACAACTTTCCTTACAACATACTACTTGAACTGCAAGAGGAATCTTTTTTTTAATTATAAATAACACAGTCTCCTTTTGCCATAGGCAATTTAAATTATATTTGAGGAGCGTCGTATTATATTCAGTTACCTACGTTACGGGCGACTTTGTAGGTAAAGTTACCTTCGATTATACCTATTGTTTTGCTATGCTACATGCAAGTTCGAAAGTCTGCAAAAGTCAGATGTGGTTTTCCTAATGCCCTTTTCCAATTTCCTAAATAAATGTGGTTTGACAAAGTACTCGAGAAAGTTGACCGAAGTAAGTCGCTACACACTCGAGGTTGGACGAAGTAAGACGAAGCGCCTCTCCACAACCACCGTATTCGCCTTACCTCGGTCAACTTCGCGAGCAGTGTGGAGGTAGGGTTAAAGCTAACACTGTACCCCATCGCCTAACCTCGTGCAACTTCCCGAGGAGTATGGAGCCCACTTATAAGAACAATATCCGGTACCTGCAGTAACAGGTTCAAGTTATTCCGCTTGTCGCAGAATTTAAGAAAAGTAGCTATATTGAAACTGAAGGAATTAATAGAAATAGATACTTATAAATAATGATAATATTTTATTATAAACTTTAAGTATTATAACTAATTTGTAGGAGATAAATAAGGAAATGTAGGTATAAGATCTTACCCTGGAATAAACCTTAACACAATTAAAAATAATTAATATAATATTTTTTTAAACATAAAGACAAAACCCTTTTTACCTTTACACTTGTCTTCATAAGCCTCGAAACTTGACTAAATTGATTCTTATTGTTATTGATAACAAATAACACAAGAATGGTCCATAATTCTCTTCGTCATTTAAGTGAACTCTCAGAGTTACTTGCAAAATTCATACGTCCAGCATGCGTTTCCACTGATGTGCTGAAATAAAAAAAACTTTCAATTGTTATGCGTCTTTTATTAGACAGATACTAAAAAGTTGTATTGAGAGTGCATCACTTCCAGATTATTATTGATAGGTCAGTGGGCTCATTATGTAATTTTCGCAACGGATATTCATACGTCTTAAAAAGTCATGTATACCACTACTGTATAGCACTATCTTCTTTTAAGACCCTATGTTAGAGCGAGACAGTACTCCGTACGACGTCGGTTTTTGTGTTGACGTGACTTTTTAAGACGTATGAATATCCGTTGCGAGAATTACCTAATGAGCCCACAGGATAACTTACCACTGTATTTGGGAATGAATACAACAAGTTGCCTTATGAGTACAAGGGTAATTACCACAGCATACCCAAGCCCATACACACAGGATACAAAGTTCAGTGCTGAGCTGAAAGAAGGGCTGATACGTTTTCAAATAGAATAAAAATCTTTAGACTGAAAGGTCCACCTGCACCACTTCTTATATCACTTTTAAGTCGTCATTTTGAACAACTTTTGCATGAAGAATTTTAGTTAAAGCCACATTTAAGTGGTACAAGTCGGCCTTTGTCAAATGGAATTTACAAACTGAATTTTGTGTCCTATGTTTATGGGATCGGGATGATAATCCCGTAAATAAAGGACGCAAAATTCAGTGCTGAGCTAAAAGTCCTAGTATAATATTATAAACGCGAAAGTTTGTATGAATGGATGTTTGTTAGCCTTTTACGCTAAAACAATAGAATGCATTTTAATGAAACTTTATAATACATAAGAATAACATATAAGCTATTAGACCTTCAGGAAAAAAAAAGCTTTTTAAAATACTAATCCAACTATAGATTTTTCTGGAACACTGTGATATCTATGCTATTATCATAGGGACATTAAGTTTTTAGAATGATGTAGTTACACTAGCTTATGTGTACTTACAATACATGTACATATTTAATTAATTATGTATAAATATTATACGTGGTACATGCTAAAGTTTGTGCTAAAACTATAAGTACAAAATGGATACTTACTCAAAATTTGTGTATACATTGCTACAATCTGTAGGTATGAGAAAGACATCAAACAGTATGGTAACCCCACACACTGACGTAAGACTTATATTTGTGGCAAATAATAAAGTGACTAGTGAAAAGACATGCGCTAACAAGAAGTATGGGTAGTTTGGTCTAAAGACACAGCAATTCCACCTGAAAAATAAATAAGTAATTAATTTATTATGGAACTTTTTATAAACCACAAGTTGTATTTGTAAGTACTACACACTACAAACTTAACTGAAACTCTGCAAATCAATGTGAAACCAAGTCTGATGTCAGAAATTAAAATAAATTTATCTGGAATTGAGTTACCAATCACCAGTTATGCAATAAAGTACTTCAAACTCACCATATTGAATGAAAGAACCTTTCATTGACTTCTATTTGACAAATATGGCAGTGCTTCGAGTCAGAAGTTATCATTGGACTGAAAAATAAAAGAGCTATATAAAATTAGTTCCAATCAATGCTATTTTTAGGTTCAGCATGAATGAAAGGACAGACTTATTACAAGTATCCACCCTCGTAGCAAATATGATAATGAAAATGTATCAAATGCTATAAGGCTTTGTCCAATTTGCCCTTTCTCCTTTCTTGAATAGAGCGCATAAAATGGTTTGAATGACACAGTACATCTACTGCCCTGATTTGAAACTAGTCTACGACAATACAAATAGGAAAAAGTGCATATATGGAAGTGTTAATTAATTAAGCCCATTCTATCTCTGAGAGAAGGCCTGTGCTCTCTACTGTGGGACATTTAAAGGCTGCTTACATGCAAGTGTAAAGTTATTCTAACAAACAAACTTACAGTAAGTATGGGCCTCTGTAAGATCTAAATCTTACAGAGGGACACATATTTGTTGGTAAGCAATTCATTCACAATTGCTTACCAGCAAAGTAATCAGTAAACATAGAAGACAATGCATACCAGTATTCTTTTCCCTTTGATGATCCTAAAGCCAGTTCAAAATCAGCAACAGCCTTCATTTTGTAGAAGAAATATGAAGAGCAAGCCATCAGTATGATCAAAACTATGTTTTCCAATAGTGTAACTATAAAAAATGAAACGGTTTCATACAGGTACACTAACAACAGGGTGACTGCTGACGATATTGACCAGTGAAAGAAAAATGAAGATCTGGAAAAAACAAAATGGTGAGTTTTCTCTGAGATCTAAGATAACTTTTATTGTGAACAACCTGCCTCAAATCGATTCAGTTTTATTTATTAAAAAGCTTCAAAAGAATGCATTATATAGCTTTTACAGTAACAGGCGTCCACATTTCTCTTGTTATTAATCAAAATAAGTGATACTAAAATTCTATAATTATTCAAGTACAGTTAAAAATATAAAGAAATATGTATAAGGACTGATTATATATAATAATATACAGTTCTGACAATACATTTTTAAATTGGGCAATGGTCATTAAATATATAGGTATGTAAATTAACAAGCTTGGAATTAAAAATAAACAAACATTTACATAATTATAGATTACATACTATAAATACTCCACCAATCCCGACTAGGCCCCCATGGTGGAGTATGGTCTATACCTTCCTCAGGGAAGAGACCCGCATCCCTCGGTAGGGCCATAATGGATTCATGATGAAACATTTATATACAGCCTCATACAAAAGGAATTGTATTCCTTACACAGTATTGGCAGGTAGGGATATTGGATATTGAGTATTCTATGTATTGGTTTTTCAAGAACTATGGTGGGAATGCTTCATTCCCACCATAGTTCAGAAAGATTCAGCTTCCAGAGCTAGATAGTCATATTTTTTTCTGTAATAGTTTTCTTTTAAATCAATAGAGTGCTTTCTGGAATACAGCAGACTCAGGTTGCAATTGCCCCGGCTACTTTGAAATTCAGTCAGCATCAGACTTTGTAAAAAAATCTTATTACTTACTTAATTTCTTTTTTATCAGGTTACACCTTCAAGATCTATGTACTAGGAAACACTATCTTTCTCACTACCTACTATGCGAAATGAAAATATAGCATAGGACACCCTATAGTTTGCTGTACTGATGATCTGATGTACTGAAGATAGTTGGTAGTGGCCAGTAGAGAATGACCAAGAACAGAAAGAAAGTACGGTGTCTATGTCGAGTAGAGGAGGAATATGGGCTGATCGAAGTTAATTAGATAACTAATATACAAAATGAGTCATAGGATAGATTGTAGATACTCACCTATTTTTCTGTTGTGGCCTGGAATAAACGTAGAGAACTCCCATCGTAATAGCTACCATTACAACGATAGTCACTGTACTTGATATAGTGGCCACAATTAGCAGAAATGGTAGAATAACGAATGGTAATATTGCATCAGTGTCCAGTTTCTTGCCAGTAGATCTATTCGTCACACAGTGTACCACATCTTGTAATGTTATTGCTGTTGTAGCCATCCTCACTAATCTAAAAAAGCTAAATATACTCAAGAATTCATTTTTGTTATTAAATTAAAACATATGTTTCAATCGCACAGCAAACACTTGCAGTTGTTTGCTTTGCTTTCACAGTTTATTTATTTCTAGGATTACAAATCTCAACTTAGTTGCAAACTGTTTTAATAATATTTGGTGTTATCAAGCCATACAGTGACAACGTCGCAACAACGTTGTGTGTAGTTCGATCGATCTCTACTCGCTGTCAAATACATGACAGTTGTCATCACACGTTCCGTTTTAGCACGCAACACTGTTTTGAGAACAAAAACAATGGATTCCGTTTTCAGCCATCATGGCGTAAAGTTCAATTTTTTGTAACAAATGTTTCCCGAACATCCGTTAGGGCTTAAGTTTCGTACAGGCCCTGTAAAAATAAAGATATATAATATACAAAAACAATGCGTGAAATGAAGTGCATTGTACAGTCAGCATTGGCAAGCAAGAAAGAAGGTAGGCATTATGCTTGGTTTCTTAGGCAAGTTCAGGTAATATTTGGCATACCTAGACATTTTGATTTCTAGGGCCCCATCTTTTAGGCGGGGTGCCAACGCGGTGGCGGTGTCGTGTCGGTCCATGCATAAGTAAGTCTTTTGCTGCAGTAGGTACATACCTAATATTTATTTGAATTGAACATACCTAGGTTAAAGGAACATAGGAATATACGGGTGTGTGACCTATGAACCACCGCCGCGTTGGTATGTTTCATCCAGTGCTTGGTTCAGTTACTAAACTAAACTTTGCACCAAAAATGGTCGAGCCGAGGTCGAGCTGTTGTCGATTTTACCTTTAGGTATCAGTGCCGGCCGCCGGCAGCTCATACCTTACTGCATGGGGAATATTTTTGAAGCGACTTATTTGTTCACCGTGTCTCCAGCGACGGAAGCCAACCACCGAACCATGGAAACAACATTCTAAGCCCCCATTATTTTAAATGGGCATCAGCGCATTAACTTACTACGCTCGCTACACATGCGCTTCATCATTCAACAGAATAAACAACTTGAACATTTGTTTTCCTCGAGGCGCCTATTACTGCTTCAGTTCCACGTATCCGCGAATAAGCCATGCACGCGGCGCTTTGGATTGCGAACCGCCTTTTATTCAATATTCTCACTTGGTCATCAAAGTGGAGTGCGCGCGCACGCGTAAACTCACAGCGTACATGTTTCATTTTACCTTATCCGCTAGAACAGACAGTATTGATCGAGCCTCCAGCGTAAATGGTTGGCCGCTGATAATGCGACACAGTTTTGCGACTTCGGCAATCAAACGGCGATTAAAGCGCTATCAAAACTCGTTGTGAACCGTTTGGGAATGAATTAAATCTGAGCCGCACGGCGCCGAAAAATGGAAAAGTGAAAATTGTGCAAAGGAAAATTGTGTTTCAACCACCAACATTATGTCGAAGGTGAGTTGATATCTACGGGGTAACGCAATAGGTACGCGGTAAAACAACACCGGCAAATCTACGTTTTCAAGTTCCCCGACCTACCGTGGACCTACCTATGTATCTTACATCGGATCACGACATTTGCGACCGTTGGGTACTTGGATAGTGATATGATCTTCCTCAGCTGTTATTTATCGCATCTCATTATGCAAATAGTGAATCGTGCTCGTAATGTGTAGGTAAAGTTAGTTCGATATCTATTAATTTATAATCTAGGTAGGTACCTAGCTATTTTTATATGTATGTGCCTAGGTCCGTGTAGAATTGCATCGACATTGTAACCAAACGCCTGCAATCTCATTTATTGATTCGATGCAGACTCGCAGGGGGCAGTAGTGGTCCAATTTGAAGATGAATGGAGCAAAAACGGTTACATATCACATTTCGTGCCCTTCGAATCATACCTACAGTTGACAGCTGATCAACCTTTACTTTTTTGTTGCGAAATCATCTGGAGCGTAAAGTGATTATGCTTGCAAGATTAACAGACTGCGAATCTCCTTCTACACGCGATTTTTTTTCTGTCTCCTATTTGTCGGCTTTGGATTTAGTAGAAATTTTATTATGTGGCCGTTTACAAACGTGATAAAATTGACACCGTCTGAAATACTTCCGATGGAGATCGAGAATGGAGAGAACAATGCGCCGCGTTTCATGACACAATTAACAGCTTATTATCGCAATTCGATGTACATTGCGTACCCGAGCCTTACCTACTTACAAATGTAGGTATACCTATATACTTATCCTAGTGAACCATGTTTAGGAGACATTGTAGTTCCATAGGTAAAATATGACCCTGGTCCGAAAAGGTGACAAAAGAGCTAGTTTCGGAAAATGTAAAAGAAATAAGATAAGAATGGGGTCGACCCCGATCAAATGTAAGTACCTAGTCTACGAAAATAGTTGGGTCACGAGAACATTATAAATATAAAATCATACTAACTAAGAAAGTTAAAAGAACAGAGAGGTAGGTAGATGTAGGCCAAGAAGACAATGCTTGAACGAAATTAAAGAGAAGATGCGGGGTGCGAAGTAACTGGCACTTGCTCCTGACCTGACGCACAGGTTTTACTAGTTTGAGAGGTTTTCAAAATAGGCTGTGGAAAATTTCTTTTCTCAATAAAGTATTTGTCGAACTCAAATTCGAGTAACTACAGTCGACAGTACGTCAACCTTCACATTTTAGTTGCAAAGTCGCCCGTAATGCAACGGAGTAGAAACGAGTGTATGGGTGTATAGGATGATGTGCTGTCGACTGCAATATTTTGTATGTGACTTCTAAATACGATGAATATGTATAACGGTTTAGAGATCTTAGAACCTGGCAAAAAAAAAAAACTCCTAGGTAAGTCACTGCCTGAGACTTACCCGTACCCGGGCTTTAACCTATAATTATTCGGGTCTGGACAGCTGGGTGAAATTGGGACATAATATAATATTACCTAGTTATGTTGTTAGTGAAAAAAAACTGTCACATACAAATTACAGTAAAGAACATAGGTACCTACACCAGACATTTTACATCCACTCTGGCTTACAGGCACTCTGATCAGTAACCTTACGGGCGACTTTGCAACTGAAATGTACCTAAAGGTGGACATCTGATTCTGTAGACTGTGCGTAGGCGCAGGATGGGGCAAAGTTTTGTATACTTCTTGCGCAGGGCAGGGGTTCATGCTTCATGCATCCAGCGAAGGATGCCGCTCTAGGCAATAGCTTTCAAATGATATTCCTTCTTCTGCGATTGCAAAGCTTTATCCTTTTTTTCATTCTATTCACACGTGATTGACCTGAACTTACTACTACCTTACCTAATAAAATAATAACGTACTTATAGGACATAGCAGTTGCATGTTTACATGTTTGTGATGTCATTATTTCTGGTTCCCTCGACACAGGGTATCCTATTGTGGGGCCAGTAGCAATGTATGTGTCTGTATGTAAATGTTTGTGTTTGTGTATTTGTGTTTACAGCAAAACGATCAAAAAATTAAAAGATACCATTGACTGTACGACGTCAACCTTTACACGCGTGCATTCTACATTACGGGCGACATCGCAAGGAAAACGTAAAGGTCTTATAAAGGTCGTAAACTACAATTTATTTATCTATTGTGTTAATTCAACGTTTAACAAGTAGGAAGACAACAAGCCATGTCTTTCTACTTGTTAACCTGGAGGTTAATCGACTTTACGATGCACAATGAAATTTTTACCATCGAAACCATGCACCATAGTTTTATAACATAGGACCATGATGTCGACTGAACTAATATGAAGCTAGTTGTTGTGCTGACATCATACCGAGGGCATATTTCACTCACACGGTTCACGGACGCCGATGATTGCCGCCTGCCGCTTCGAGATGAGTTCAATGATTTTTGTTTTTTTTTTTATACGAAGTGAAGGCATACGGCTATACGTTCTAATTTGTATTTTAATAAAAGCCATGTTAAAATATAAGATTGCTTCATTAGCATACCTGACGAAGTATGGAATTGTAAGTACCTATTGGAAGAGCGTGTTTCTTATGAGGCCCCAGTGCCGTTTTTGTGGAAATAAGACAAAAATGTTTTTATGGTTTCTTGCAACCTAGGGTTATTTTTCAGGGTGGGCTGGCCCCGAAAAGGGGTAGCCTGCCACACAGAATCCCATGATTGTTGTCAAAAACCTTGCATCTCGAGGTGGGTCCAGCACAGCTTTGCCAAATAAGTTTTTTGCCAAGTCGGGACTTGAGTAAAAAAAGCAGGATTCTTTCGTATATTAGGTAGGTATAATAAGAAGTTTTTAAATATTTATTTTTTAATTTGAGTTTTAAATTAAATTTTAGATTACATTGCAATAGGTAGCAAAAGTAGACAGTGAAATTGCATTTTATTAAAAGCATTAGATAAATCTAAAATCTTAACTACCTTATCGTTAGATACCTACCTAGTTGAATCTTTTTCGTCTTGGTGGATAAAAAAAAATACAAAGCAATAATCAGATTCAAAAAAGTTACGTTCATTAGAAATATGTGTTTGAAACAATAGTTATTTATAATAATTATTTCTTCATGATATTTCTGCGAATATTTTACTTCTTTTGAAGTTTCCTTTTTATCTTTAATAAATTGAAAATTAATTCATTATGTCAAGAAATTAAATTCGTTCTAGATATCCCTGAAAAGCCGGACAGAGCCTGTCCCGCGCAGGACATTCCGCCCAATACAACAAATCGGGACGTCCCGCCAAAATCGGGACGTCTACCAACGTTGGTTCTGTAGACCATTCTAGGGTGGGCACGGCCTACCCGGCCCATATAAAAATGGCAGTAACACATATTGTGTGTGGAGCTACCTGTGTTTGTCTTCCCGTTACGGCACTTTATCTTTAGCAGCAAAAAATAAAAACAAAGAACTGAAGTTACCTACCGTACAAGACACGCATTTTTTTTTAATCAAATGTTTTGTTGGAGCGGTGGTAGCGCAGCGGTAGAACGAGGCCTCTAATTCGAGTGTACATGGGTTGGAATTCCGGTATATTATGTATGACTCTGTTTTCTAAGTTATATCGTTTGTGAAGTATAAATATGAAGTAAAGCATTGTTAGTAAGCCCAGTTTCAGGTTTTTACGTACAGTCGACAGCACATCATCCTATACACCCATGCACTCTACTCCGTTGCATTACGGGCGACTTTGCAACTAAAATGTGAAGGTTGACTTGCTGTCGATTGTACTTACGTAGCAAGTACCTAGGTACAATGGCCCAACTATGAGACTAATGTGGAAATATCAGGTCTGTCGGACTAAAACTAGAACTTTATTACATCTGGTTTTGTCCGTATAGAATCATTGTAGCTACAATAAGAACCCGCTGAGATGAACTTCCGCTAAGTTAAGTAAGGGTATCAAAGCGAATGAAAAAACGCAACACGGAACCAAAAGTGTGCGAGTTTGACCCGCAGTTGAGTAGATTTTTTCTTTTCAATTTAATTTTTATTATTATTTAGGCCATTCGCCATAATATAATTACAAACAATGTACAACTGGTTACATGTAACGGCTTTAGAGAAAAAACCCTTCAAATATCAGGAAAAACAGACAGCGTAGGCATGATGCATAATGATAGCTTTCCGTATAGGCATAGGTAGTACCTAGTAGGATTCCCGTAGCCTGAAAAGAATGGTACACGCAAAATGTCGGTTTTGGCAAGTGGTGAGTAGGTATTATTTATAAGTTTAGTAACCAATACCTTGTAAGAATTTTGCAATCTAATGTAAAATCGGTTGCCAACTCGTGAATTATACCGGAAAGAAACACGCAATCAATTATTTTCATTACATTGGCCTGTTACGAATTCTATCTTTGCATTCGCCTCTGCATATGCCTACCTGGTTTAATTTTTACTAGCGTAATAAAGAGTTCTAATAATAATAACTTATTTTTCAATTAAGGACGTGAACCTATTAGGATATTCGTGAAGGTACCAGGAGCTATAACTGGTCGTTTTTCTACATAATCTATTAATGACAATCTTCTCTAGACTTGCAATATAGCGCAGTAGGAGGTTTTATTTTCAGTCGAATCCATGTGCCAACCATCCAAACAGGTCATCCATCTACTGCTGCATATACTATAGTTGGCCACAACAACCCCTAACGCCTTGGGGTATTCCACTCGTAAAACAGAAATAGTTTATTTTTCAAAATATAAAATTTCAAATTGACGATTTTGAGTCTGATTTACACGATTACTAGCTGTCCTGGCGAATGTGGCGCCATATATTTTTTTTAATTAGGTCTATGAAAAATAGATAACAACCTATTTTCAAGCTTACCGAATATACATACAAAATTTCATTAAGATCGGTCATGCCGTTTCGGAGGAGTATGCGCACTAACATTGTGACTTGAGAATTTTATATATTGAAGAAAGAAAGATGTAATATAATATTTTTGAACTAATTAACTTTTATAACTTATTTTATATTATTAACTAACTAATTAACTTTTATAGATATTATTAACTTTATTTCGGATACACTTACTTGACTTTTTGTCGAAAAAATTCGACCAGGATCTAGATTCTATTAATCCATTGTCGTAAAATGACAACTGCATGAACGTTTAGTTTCATTGCCGCTTCACGTGAACGCGCGCACAAATATCTGACTTTATAGTCGTCAATGGTATGAAAAAACACGTCATGTGACCCGACCGCGTATCTGTCATCGTACTATAATGCACTAACAGAATCGAGGCCCAGGTTTCGCTTTGATTCGTAGAGCTTAATCATGGTGAGCAGAGACGGAGCTTGCGTCGTCGGTTGCTCGCGTCTGAGTCGGAATAAAGTTAAAAGTGATAAGAGTAGATTAATGATAATGAGTAGACGACCTCTGTGGCGTAGCGCTTAGCGTATCTGCTTACCATGCGGGAGGTCCCAGGTTCGATCCCCGGCTGGAGAGAAGAAAAAAACTCCAGGTCTTGGATGTTTACATGTTTGTGACGTCGCTGTTTCTGGTTCCCACGACACAGGGTATCCTAGTGTGGGGCCAGAAGCAATGTAAGTGCCTGTGTGTAAATGTTTGTGTTTATGTTTTAAATGATTAATGAGGTTAAGAACAAAAAACAAAGGGGAGTTTACGATCAAGTGGAAATTCACATATTGGTTTTGGAATCGGAAGAGCATTCATAGCTTCCCAGTACCCACCGCTATGTCTGAGGTGTAGACATAGCTCAACGCTTGAAATCGCCTGCCCAGACGTGAATGGGAAATACTAGTTACATTGAATCTATTAAAACGGAGATACGAAGCTATAAATAAAGTTGAAGCTCCGCGTCAATATCGACGGTCGAGGCTAGCAAAGGCATGCCATTTGCATTGCAGCTAACGCTAAAGTGTATTATACCTACTAGTACGTAGCCCTTGCCTTGGCAGCTACGAGTAAACGACTGCTAGTCTGTCGTAGGTATAATTCTGCGAATTACATTAACATGCCTTTAACATCGTAAGCACCCAAATACGTCCCACAGTACCGGCCTTCTCTCAGAGCGAAGGGTACCTATGTGGCGATTTCAAGGGTTGAGGTACCTATGTTAATAGCTCTCAGGTTTCCTTAAGATGTTTTTCTTCACAGTTAGCGAGTGGCGCTGCTACTATAACATCACCAAATATGTAAGTACAGAAGTTAGAAAAAAATGTGCTGCCCGCACTGGGCATTGAACCTGGTTCTCTCGCTTCCGAGTCCATTGTTCTATCCATTAAACTACCATCGCTCGTGTTACTTTTAACAGAAATGCGAAAAAAACAGCCAAGTGCGAGTCGGACTCGCGCACGATAGGTCTTTTCTATAGAGTAGATGATACAAGTTCATGACAAATACAAACCTTGCTGACAAGAAATATAGTCCCTTTTTAGAGGGAGTAGGCTGGCCCACGATCACAGATTATTCTGAAAGCATAATTCTCAAAAGGGGCAATGGTAAAATGGCTAGTAGTAGAATATATTAGATTAGATTAAACTCGCACACAATAGTAAAATACTAGTCAGGAACTCGCTTTTTAAAGATGAATGTATGAACATTCATTTTTGCGCCTAAATTAATTTGTACAAATAACAACATAACATAACATTTACATACAGGCACATACATTGCTTCTGGCCCCACACTAAGATACCCTGTATCGTGGGAACCAGAAACAGCGAAGTCACAAACATGTAAACATCCAAGACCTGGGTGTCTTTTTTTTAATCCCCAGCCGGGATTCGAACCAAATGCGAGCTTAATACTAGATAGTATTTCCTTCCAACTAACTACGTTCGTGTGGAAAGTGGATAGGGTAGGTAGTGCCAAAAAATATTATGAACCAGCCATTCTAGATTGAACTTTTACCAAACTGACCATTTTAACTATTACCTAACTCAGATAACAAACTCACATGATACGCAATAGGTGTTGAAGAAAATTATGTTTTGAAGGTGTGTGCAGTCTTAGGTGCTAACGACGATTCCGCCGCTTTCTATTTCGTCTCGAGTCTTCACACCTGACTTCCCTATTTGCTAGCTCTACAATAGACTATTGATAAAACTTTCTTGGTTCTAGCAGTGACTTCAATAGGTTGTGATATTCTTGAAACACAGCGTCGCTGTCATTTCAAAAAGTCGTTTAAGTGAAAACAGACTGTTTTCAGAAAACACGAAAAACTAATTTTTTCTGTGACTAACCTAAAACTAAACTAAAATTCTCTAAACTAAAACTCTTAAACTAAAAATAAAAAAAAATAAAAAAAATGTGACTTTTGGACTTAAGAAAACATTTTTTATGGGATTAGCTTTCTTTTTCCTGTATCTATTTATGTATGATATTATTGTAACTAAATTCAAGCTGCGTCATAGGTTTTTGTAACAATGCGACAAAAAATCTAACATACGACTTTTTGAAATGACAGCGACGATAGTGGAAAAGAAAAATCAAGTGTTTGCTGGTCTAATTCCAAAAGTTTTAAATTCATCATGATAGAGTTTTGGTTGCTATGCTACAAAGATAGCACGAAGACATGATTGACGAGTTTTGTGACGGGAAAATATCAGAATTTGACCACTGATGTTCTAGAAAGTCACGATTTTTGACTCGCAAGGCGACGACACCTACATAAGTATACGATAAAAAATATTAGTATCGTATCGTATCAAGTGGTTCAACATGAACAAAGTTTGCTTAAGTTTAAAAGTAGAGTACCTACGATTATCACTATCAGACTGTTGATGTCGAGTGGTTTCGCCAGTAGGTATGGCTACTTAGTTTGCGGAAAATGAAAGAAAAAACAAGTTGCCAGACTAGTGGCCTTCAGTGGGGGCTGATCAGATCAGGTTCAGAAATACATAAGCATAAATGCAAAGTTAACAAAACAACACATCACGATTCCATATTGCCATATGTATACAGGGTTTACAATAAACATGCGCAATTCGGTAGTTGACACGACCAACAATTAATTATTTGATATGCTCGATTAAAACTAAAATTTCAAAATATTTCGGAAAATGTATCTCTTTTAGTCAATAACTAGTTATTATATTTTTTAATAGATGAAACATAAAAAGAGTGCTCTGAAATATGACGTCATAATTCGGTATGTTCATACAAAATTCCGTTTTAAAAGTAACTTATTTGACATTTTGTCAACTACCCAATTTCTGAAACACCCTAATCAGAATCTCTGTTTAACGAAAATTTTTGTGTTTTACATTTGAGCTTTTTCTGTCTGCTAGTTGCATAAGATAGGAATGACCGAATTAACATAATTACTTCTATAAGCTTGATATGTACATCTAACTCTCTATCTTCTTCTTTCTAATATATACAGGGTGGCCGGGGGTATGACGTCAAAAAAAAAAATTAGGTCCCTCGTGTCATGGGGTATCCGAATCACCCCCATGTATGTTCCGCGATTTTTCATAGTTTCGGAGTTATGATTTTTTTTCTGAATTTTCATGAATTTTCGCCTTGAAAATTTCTAAAAAAAAAACTAGAAACTTTTTTCAATTACTTTTTTTTGTAACTGAATCTTCACAAGTTGTTCTTCTATGCATAAAATAATCAGCTTCGTAACTTTGATAAAAGTTATTAAAGTGTTGGTCTAAAGTCAAAAATTTACGTTCGGTAAATTATGACTTGAATTTTCAAAAATAAATTAAAAATCCAAACAGATGTTTTAATGGTTTCTTAGTTAGCCTCAGAAATGCGCAAGACTCTCAGATTTCATAATCATTAAAAAAAAGTACTGCTTAACGAGCTACTTTGTGTACATTCGGCCTTCGAAGACAGCGAGGTGAAGAATTATTAAAATTAACATATTTTTTTTCTGCCATTTCGTCTTTTCTTAGGTTATTAATGAACGAGTCGTCATCATCATGATGAATAAAAGTGGTTTTGTCAATAAAACACAGATTAAAATGTAAAAAAAATGTTTATTATAATAGGTTTTCAAAGTTGCCACCTCCAGCAGCAATACACATTCTACACCTACGTAGGAAATTATCTTTTAATCGTCTAAAAGCTGCTCTGTTGGTTGTCAAAGCCCTAAGTGAAAAAAAAATGGCGAAACAACGTTTGCCGGGGCAGCTAGTAGACCTCTAGTCTCTAAAAAGTCCAGCGTACTACGCACTAATGCCCGGTTCCTATAATATACGCCTACCAGCTACGATCCGTTTTCCCTACAATTTATTGACGGTTCGGAGGAATTTCGTAGGAATTTTAACCGATCGTAAGCAAAAACGAAGCGTTTTGTGGATATTGGAACCGGGCATAAGAGGTTTACGTAGGTACGCTGCGTAACGATTCAAATAACATAACATTTACATACAGGCACATACATTGCTTCTGGCCCCACACTAGGATACCCTGTGTCGTGGGAACCAGAAACAGCGACGTCACAAACATGTAAACATCCAAGACCTGGGATTTTTTTTGGTCCCCAGCCGGGATTCGAACCCGGGACCTCTCGCATGGGAGTCAGATGCGCTAACCACTACGCCACCGAGGTCGTCGAAATAAATTTTAGCTTGTCAACCGTACCTAGACAAAGTAAAATTTATTTGAATCTGAAGATAATTTAAATATCAAGATCCGCAGCTTCGCTTCGTAGAGTGTTGACCGGTTGGTTAGGTCTGTGGTTTTATTTTTGTGGCCTTGAATATAACAAATTATTTCCGCGCAAATACTTCGCCATTTCCAAATGGCGCTCGTTAGTCGATAACCCGGGCTAAACACGAACTAGCACGAACCGATTTAATTGTTTCATTGTCAAGCTTGTTTTTCGCACGGTTTCAAATTCTTTATCTAACTTGGTATCTACTAATAGCAGTAGAATACTTTCCCATCGTTTCTTCTGGCGAGATAAAATGACTTGCTCTAGAAGCCACGAAAGATGAACTATTTAGAATGTAAGCTAGGTCGACAGACATCCTTTAAGAAAATTAAAAACAAAAGAACCATATTAAGAACTGCTTACAAAAACGCTGGCGCTTATAGTTTGACCAGAAAGAGTAGAAATTAAAGAGTGTGATTTTGCTCCTACTCTTATTTTCCATACCCAAACTTTTTGTACTAAAAGACAGGCTGACATTCAGAGACGAAAACTAAGCAAAGACTGGTCTCAGAAATGTCAAAATCACGTACTTAGAAACATTTCGTATTCAGAATCGAATCTTAGCAAGTTTAGTATGAAATGGTGCTTAGCTAAGTGTAAGTAGTCAATATCGGTGACTTTACGTGAACTTAGAACTGTCACTTCTAAGCCTTTTGTTCACAGACTACTCCAAACGTCATTTCACTGATGTTCTACGAGAATTATCTGTGGGATTTTTTTATTCACTCTGACATATATAGAATTGTATGATGTTGTCCTGCTCTCGTGTGGCAATGTCAAATTTTAAAAACCGGTAAGAACTACATCACTAAAAAATTATAGACAATATAGATGACTTTCTTAAGTACTGTGAATACGAAAATTACGGCGCTTTACTAAGTACGACATTAGTTTACTTTGCTAAGACTGATCTAAGAGTGAACTTAGGATTCGTCTCTGAATATCAGCCATAGTCTCAGCAAAAATAATTAACCTTGGTCTCAGTTACAATAGTTGTGCTTATTTAGAATAGAAAATGGCCTGTTATGTTCGTACAATATTTAGTTACACTTCACTTCCGTTTTCTAGACTTTATGGTCAGTCTGTACAACCCGTGCAGTGCCACAGATATTAAAAAAAAACGCTGGCGCTATTTTGTTTTATTTTTGTTTTTCAGGAACAATTTCACTTAAACTTTTGGTGGGCAGTTTTAATTAAAAAAAAAAAAAAAAGATTTTTTTTCTCAAACATGCTTGGAAATTTGGGCATTATTTCGACAACCTTCTTCGAGATAAATCGAAATTGGTGTACTAGCCAATTACACGCGAGCAGAGGCCGGAAAAAGTTCTATGAAAATTCATAACTGTCGTGTTTTGCGGCCAAATAAATTAAATGGGTACAGTCGACAGCACGTCAATCTTCACATCTTAGTTGCAAAGTCGCCCATAACGCAACGGAGTAGAGTGCATAGGTGTATACCATGATGTGCTGTCGACTGTACATACTAAACTCATATCTGTCGTGTTATTTAAATATGGAACGATCTTCTTCTCCGAACAATGACAACCACGGAGGTAACTCATCACAGGTTTTTTTTTTAATTTTGAACTGGCTTGCGATAGAATGCTGGATATACTTTAACTATTATCAAGGAGAATTAAATTCTCCTTGCTATTACATTGAAAAAAAAAAAAACACTTTAACGCGGCAAAAAATATTGTTGTTCGTTCGCGTTCGTGGTTCGTCTGATTTTGAAAGTTAATTGAATTTAACAGAATGAGTTCAAGTGATGAAAATGACTGCGATGAACTTATTTTAACGCCACCTGAAATTCAAGAGGTGGCAAGAGCCGTAATAGAAAACTTGTTACCGCCAAAATCGAAAGAAAAAAGCTCTGCCTTAGTAGGTAGGTACCCTACTTATCAGAAATTTATTTCAACGTAAAGAATTTACATTCTGCTTGTTTCAATTTCCGAGCATTATTTGAGAAAAATCATATACAAGCCTTGGCCACAACTAGGCATTGATGGACTCACTTATGTGTGCCTCGGCTTCGCCTCGGCCCACATTTCCACGTTCGTCCATCAATGCCTCTTTTGCTGGCCGCTGCAGTAATGTACTATTATTCCGCTTTTCTAATTGTTTAGAGTAGTATTTACATGAATATTGATATACTAGAAAGAGAAGGGGTAGATTACTTGGATGTAAAGTTTAATGGTGATCTGAACAGACTGTGTACGCAGTCTACCACACTACCACTGATTTTGTAAACTTCTGTTCGCCTTATCGAATCGTCGTTAGAAACTCAGGGTTGAAAACTCAAAAGGTAAGAGCTCCTATAAAGTACTTACTAAGAAATAACGCCTTGCGCCACCTAACTTAACGAAATATAATATTTCATGAACAACGTCACGCTGGAAGAACAATAAGAAGAGATGATCGACAAATTCTTTGCTCACACATACAACGCAGCCGAACCTTGAGAATTACAATAACAATTCAACTAATTGCTTCTATTATTTCTCTTGCCATCTAATAGACAAAATGTTCATTTGAACAACCGGAAAATCAATGTGACCTTCCATGTGGCAAGTTTCAAGAACTTCGGAAAATGTACGTAAGTTAACTTTAGAATTTTCCAATATTATGTTGATTTCGTTTGTCTCATTTTTATTTAAAATCACACATGGAATCGTATGAAAAATAAGACACGGATTAATGGGCACTACATTTTTTTTTGTCAAGTTTTAGCGTGTTTATTAGCGTAGGGTATTTACAGGTATTTCTTTTAAATAAATCTTCGAAAGCTGCGATTGCTGTGATATTGCGTGAATTCTTAATTTTACCTACATATAGGTACCTTTTACTTTAGCTAGATAATGACACTCATTCGTTTGTGGTCTGGTGATGGTGGAAAAGACTGTCTAATCTTTCCGTGACAAAAGTAAACAGATAAGAATCTTGCAACACGTTTACAAATGTTTAAAATGTGTTGTTTAAATAACGTAAACCGTTTATCCTGTAATTATCAATATAAACTAAACAATATTTTCCAAGCATAGGTCAAACGGATGGTCAAATTGTGATTTCCGTGTTAAAGCTTAATATTTCGCAAACGGAACCCTGAATAAAAAATGGTCTTCTTACACCCACAATATTTTGAACGACCAATTCAACGATACGATACCCAAAACTATGGTATAGGCGAGAGAAAAAAAGTGCTTCCCTAATTTAGGTGTGGGTAGATACGGTAAAAAAAAATATTTTTGTTGTTACACTTCTGGTAAATACATTTTATTAATCCTAAATGTCCAAGCTTCTCGGAGGTTGATGAGCAGTTAAATGTACTTTATTCAGTGATGTGGACTTTATGTGAAGCATATTAGTCTGTACAAAGCTAACGTCTCGACAAGTCTGGTATTCCAATTCGCCGAATCACTTTTTAGCGTAGCGCTATTCGTGACTTTGCGCTCTGATACTCAGGCAGGCGGATGTACGAGTCGACTCTGCTAAACGTCCTATTTAAGTACTTGTCATAATTTATTATAATTTATGTCCACCACCTAATAAAGTTTAACTATTAAAATTTAAATTTTTTAATATTGTACGTACATGCCTAATTCCTGAGACAACACAGAGTTTGTGTTTTGGCAATAAGTTGAGTTCGACGAAATTTTTCATCATAAAAAATTGGCAGGTCTGGTGCGGAAAAATAAAAAAAGCGTGCACTTCGGATGAGTTCAATAAGAAACAAAAATATATTTTTAACTATGTAAATATTTTTTTCATTTTCGCGTTGTGCGTTCTCTCAATGACGAAGGCTTCGAAAGCAGTAAATAATGTCAGGAAGGTCTATTCTATTGTATAGAATACCAATTTCAAACGGCGCTATTCCTGAACCGCTAAAAGAAAGCCGCTAATACTTTTTAGGTTTTTAGGAAAATTAAACGAAAAATGAAAAGAAAAAGTCGTGGAACAAACGTTTTGTGAAGGACATACTCTAACTGGTATCAAGGAGAATCCTTGCCGGTATGTACGGAAATTGATGCACATTAGAGAAATAATTATTGTATACATAATTAACGATGGGTTGGGTAGGTAACCAAATATTACGTCATCTAACAAGTACAGTAGATAGCAGCTCAACCTTTATTTTAGTGCTTTGCGCGTAGAGTGCAAGTGCATGTGTGTAAAGGTTGATGTGCCTGATGGATGACTACATTCGACAGCCAAGCCCGTGGCGTACAATATGGCGTAGCTGATTGTACCATCTTGTTAATATCGATTATGCAATGCACATCGAAATGTCATAGTAAGCCGTGAATTTTAATAAACCCTGAAGAAACGACAATGGAAAGGAAAGGTTGAAAGACTGTCGATTGATTGCAGCTACTTAAGCTACGATTGATTTCACAGTGTCAGTCGAATAGTGACAACATGATTTGTTAACTTTTCGCTTGCGTAGGTACTTTTGTGCTAAAAGTGATTGGTACCAGGTATGGCACGTCTACATACTTAGATTAGCTAGATACTTTTATTTCTACATATTTTTGCAGCACCGCACACTATGTGCGTTGTAATCCTAAAAATTTACAATAATTGTAAATTATATTTAATTTTAAAAATGCTAAGGTGTCTACAATTAAGAACTTTAACTGATTTCTTGTATTTTTCTGAATAAGTGTGTGACTAATTTGGACTCATTAAGTTCGTTTGCTCGTGAATGACAGTAGGTACTTTTAATGTTTTCGAATAATTAACATAATTATTATTAACATGTCGGTATTCCGTAAAAACAAATTAAATTTATCTTTTACGTTTTTTCTTCAGTCTAGCGACTTCTTATGCCCGGTTCCAATATCCACAAAACGCTTCGTTTTTGCTTACGATCGGTTATAATTCCTACGAAATTCTTACGAACCGTCAATAAATTGTATGGAAAACGGATCGTAGCCGGTAGGCGTATATTATAGGTAGGCATTAGAGGATATTGCAATAAATCGTAAGCCGTGAGAATGATAATCGTTTAATTCTACCTTATTATGGTGTCGTGATAAAGAAGCATTTCTGACTTCGTTTCTATATGAAAAGATTTTTTTTAACAATTAGTTAGCTAGCATAATTGTAACTAGGTAACTCACTTATGGTTTGTAACTAAAAAAATCGTATGGAATATTTTTTGTAATTTCTTAGCTAATTAGTAACGAATCCTTTTAGAAATTATAGTGGACTTAGTGCATAAATTAATAAATTTATTTACATGATATATGTACATTAGGTTAAGTACGTAATGATACCTAACAACAGCAACTTGCAATTCATAATTTAAACGCTGTCGTCTAAACGATGTCGCGTTTTTGAGTAAATAACATTTTTGCCTTTTTGTTTGTCTTCAGTTTTTACTGAATGACGGGGTCATGTCTGTTAGACATAATTTAAGTAGAAAGGCGAATAAAGCGCAATATGTTATCGTATAAACAGCAAAAATGGGTAACTGACACAAAAGGGCAATCGAGTCATAATAACATGCTCTGTGCATTGTGATCACCAAGCGCGACCGGTTGCTGAACCGTGAACCACGCACTGACACTGAATCAGCTGCTAACAGTGGACAGATTTGTGTACAAATAACAAACCTTTAGCAAACGATAGAATATATATTTTTTAAAGATATTGAGAAACAATTTGATATTGTTTAAATTCAAAACAACAATAAGTACGTTATGACGCGTCATTGTCTCTCGCACACAAATGTTATAATAACATAGTCAATGTTTGTTTAAACAACAACAAATATTTCTTGTTCCAGATCCCCGTCGAGAAGAATTCCCACAATAGATCAACTGGTATTTACTACAACGCTCAGAGTAAGATCAGAAAGGGTATAGGAGGCGCTAAGGATATAGGCCAACTAAAAGTTGCATCCCAGGCCGCAACAGGCATAATGACACCAGATGATGTAAAAAAACAGATGTTTTGTTCATCATATGCGTCACTTTTACCAAAAATGAAAGAAGAAATGGCGGAGGTAACGAAACAGAATCCACGAATATTAGATTTGCGATTAAAACTGAATGAGATTACTCAAAAACAAGATCGCAGTGTTGATAAACAAACAAAATGTTTAATAAATGGTATCACACAACAGCTTGTTGATGAGAAAGAACAAGATGACTCTGGGCCGTACAGTCTTCTTTTAGACTTGCAGTGTAATGCGTCCACATCATACGAAGGCAAGAAAAATACAGACCATGAATCTCGTGAAAACCCCAATAAAGACGAAGGGATTAGCAACATCCAGTATCATGCAAAATCAAGTGACACCTTGAACAGATTACCCAGTGTCGTACACATTGATGATAAACCTATGAAGGAGTTTGAATACTCATGTGAAACGGAATCTAACTTCCCTGTGAAGAGAACATTTTACGCTCAATCCAGGTCGGACTTATGCCTGAATTTTAAGTCATACACTTGCCCTAGGCCCTACGAGCCTAACTTAAGTCCCAATGAAAACTCACTTACCAGAGCTAACGACGAGAACTCATTGGATGATAGTTTAGGAATATTGACTCCTGACCAAATGGATGACATATGTTATTTAGAGAATGCATTCTCTCCGACTGTCGAAGGGCTACCAAGTTTCTGTGATAATAATGACTCTAAAGGATCCCCAGATACCGGAGACACCCCGTCAACCGATAAGACTGAGAGCCATTCAGCTGCATCAACGATACAAAACGATGGCTATGAAGGCAATGACAATAATGGTAAAGTTGTCCCACCTGCTCTCTCATGCATTCCATTAGTGCATTTAGAAACAGCGGGCAATGAAAATCAACACACAATCATTGTATCGTCAAATCAGGAGCTTTTGAACCAATCTAGTGTAGAAGGTATCAAAAAAGTAACTGATACAAAAGATGACTTGATAGCAAACATTATGGAGGAAGAATTTATGCCTTCGATACATAGCAGTATTCTAGAACCCGCCAGCTCTATCGCAGAAACAACAGTTAACTTAGAATTACCATTGGATTGCAAAACTAATGAGAACCGCTTAACTCCTCATAGGGTAGAGCAGACGCCATCTCCAGAAGATTTACCTCTGGATAGTTGTGATATGAACGGCGAAATTAGTACCTATTCTAATTCGCAATATTCAGCCTTGCAAGATACTCAAACATTTTCCGATGGCAAAACGGACTTTCCCAAATCTATGGAAACCTCAAAAGTTTCGAATAGTTTTATCACTAGTATTACTAGTATCACAAGTCTTGACGGCTATCAAGGCGATGGTGAAATGTCGCGTCCCGCAAGCCGTGGTGGTGACCATTCTATCGGTGCTCGAGACGAGGTAATTGAAATGGATTGGCAAAACGTGCCAGTTACACGGCGCGTGGATCCTATGACAGACTCTGACTTCTTCACTGAAAGTGACGCAGACGGTTTGGACGACACGATGCAGAGAGGGGATAGGCGTGCTCAAGTTATAGATGGTGCACTTTACGGTGGAAAAAATGGCAACGGGAATCCTCCCTTAATCGTCAACAGAAGTGAAGATTCATGTATGGATTCCAGCGGAGTGTACACCGATTTTGAGACTCACCGCACTTCACCAGTATTTTTGAATGTTATTGATGACATGTCTCCAGAGGGCTCCACACCGTCAACACATTCCGAATGCAGTCAGAAAAATATTAACACTGGTAAGGAATTTGGCACGTCGCCAACTCTGGACGACACTTTAAAAAGCAATTATTCAACCAACGACGTGAATAAAATCCACATTGAAGAAAACCTTAAAGCATGCAGCAAAAGGAACTCATTCGACAGTGAAAAGGATTTGAAGTTGAGTGAAGGTTTGCCCAAAGAAGAGAAGAGGTTTATGTTGAAGAAATACAAAATGCCTAAACGTGATGTGCCGAGCAAATTGAAGAGTATGTTAGCGAGCAGAAAAAATGAAGGTGATTCCACTCAAAGCAGTCCGAAGGTTGCGAAGAAGAATGACCGACGAGAAAGTGTATCGAAGAAAAACTCTAACGACGCGAAAAACGATTACAAAGCAAAATCCTTTAAAGATGTGAAGTCAAAAGTCGATTGTTCATTCTCTCTGCAGCGATCGCAGACTACGTGCAGCGTCACAAGAATGCTGAGCTCGAAGTCTCCCAACGTGAACCCAAAACCTAAAAGGTACAGTACATATCTAGGTCAAAAATCTACTACTTGCCGTTGTTGTTGCAAGTCAAAGGCCATCTCTCAAAAAGAGAGAGTATACTTAATTACGATGAATGCGTGGATGCGAATGGCGAGATATGGCATTTGGGGGAAAAGGCCTATACCCAGCAGTGGGCAGCGGTGGGCTGATGATGATGATGATGATACTTAATTAGGACGCGTGCCCACGGCCGATTAGCAATTTCAAGAGCAAAAGTATGTGAAAACTGCTGACACTCAGGTTTCCCCGCGATGTTTTCCTTCACAGTTAGCGAGCTACTATAACTTCACAAATATACTTCACCTACATAACTAATGAATATTTGCACATGCCGGGATTCGGACCCACGACCTCCCGAATGAGGAGCCGGCGTTCTGCCTCTTCACTGCCACAGCTTCTTCAGCTGTTATTAATTATTTAAGTCACTTATCTTTTTTTCGCTTTGCAGCCGGCACATGCGTATGCGCATGGAGCTGGGATCAGCGAACGGCAGCGGCAAGAGCAGCCTGCACAGTTCCCAGAGCGACATCAGTGCCTCAAGCACACCTTTGGGAAAGGTGCCCGCCAACCGGTTCCCTTCGATGAGTGAGTAAATTATGTTTTATTAGGAGTATTTTTTCATTATTTTTTACAAATAAAACATCCCGATTTTGGGACTGAAACTATCGTAAGCACTACCTACACATTTAAAGCAACTGTTTGGGATGTGACCCTTGAAGCGATGTTTGTGCCTAGGTGCGATACGACTACGACCTAAGGCGATAAGACTCATTTCAAATTGTCTTGAATCCTGTACACCTACAACAATTAACAATACGTATAACTGAACTGAGCAGAAGTTAACATATTTTTTCATACGAACTTAAAACTCGACGCGATGAATTTTAAGAAGAATAACATAATAACTGACAATTATAAAATCATGTTAGACTATAAAACAGGTTTGCGTATAAATAGGTCCTCCACAAACCTTCGTTCAATCTGAAGTTAGGTACGTTGTTTTTCGCTCTTTCGAGAATATTATTTAGGTAGTTACTTTAGAAATTGTGAGAGGAGAGAAATAAATAAGGCCAACATCACTTTTACAGTACCTCACATATAGTACGAGTACCTCACAATTTATTGGGATACCTCGTCGGTGTAAATAGTGCTACTCAGAAATAACTAGCGAACGACGAACGCCTGTAAAAATTGTTATAGCAAATCGCTGTCGGGTTACTTGTTGCGTGGAGTAAATTAGAAGGCCTTCACGATTTGTGACGACAGGCATGTAACATTACAGGCTGAAATAATGAAGTATAGTCTTTAGTTTGTGACTAATTGCCTAGGAGGAACAGAACTATCAGTTAACTCAAATTTTTACTTAATTTGCGACCTGGAATAAAACAAATAAAACCTATAGGTACTCAGGTGAGTTACCGTGAGTTTGCCTAAACAAAGTCGAGTAGTCAACACAACAACATACCGCAGCCGAGCCAAAGTGCATTGCCATGCCATACCAACGGCAAATGTGCAAATAACAGCTGATTGGACGAGACTAAAGGTGCACTTCCCGATATGTCGCATCGAGTAAGGTCATCAGTTTCGTACCGGCTCGGGCGAGCGGTCTGGCGAGGCGATTAGCAACTCTACCGTTTCCTCTCCCTGCCATGGCGCGCGGCTGCCGTTGCCGGCAGCGGCAGTCCGCGGGCTCGCCGGAGTCGCCAGTCAGACGCGGGAGCGGCGCGCGCCGCCCGAACGTGCGACCCGCCGCGCCAAGTGACGTCACACTTGCATCGCGAAAAATCAATGAGCGCGACACCATGCCACTTTAGGTTATCCGCATACCGCATTTTCTCAGAGAAAACGTGCCCCTATGCCGTACCGACCGGCCAGTGAAGTGCTGATAAACGCCTAGATGCAGCTGATTATGATCGTCGGAGGAAAACGCCGCGTGAACGGTTTACTTTCAAGTTTTGTCCGGTGTTGTGTCATTATTTTGTCGCTTGTAGAGTTTATCATCAACCTACCGAGCGTAATCTTAAGATTTTTACGCAGTAGAGTACCTATCTATAGAAATCCGTACAGCTATAAGGTATACGTGATGTGCTACGTGTCTTGCTCGCAATCTCAATCATCAATTGTTATGCTGGAAAGATCTTCAAAGGAAAAGTTATTCTACTTTATCTAAGTGTATTTGTACAGTAGATAGATATTAATTACATCGTTAAAAGAAAGCATACTATTTATATTGGAATTGTAGAGGTATCACTGATTTATGTCATCGAATTCAAAATTTAATTTCTTTAACCATTATTATCACTTTAAACATTTATGTTATCATGATAATTTTAATAATGAATTGGGAGGGCCAACAGTCAGTGTCGTACCCTATCCCACTCGGAACTTGTCGCAAAACTCTGTAGTCAGCTGATTATACGACACACAATTTACAATAGGCGACTACGTAACGAAATCAATTTGGTTAACAATACATGACATAACGGTTATCAAACTAAAGCAGAACTAAAAAAGGGCAGTTGCCTATTAAGTAATTGTTTGCTTGATTGGAAAGCGAACACGTTGAGTTCACATGCGATCGTGTACTAAGCTGTAATTAATGAAGATGGTGATCATTTAACGAATAAGCATGACGTGCTTATGTACTTGTAGTTATTGCAGTATCTAATAGTTATTAGATCGATGTAAACACCGAGTGTGCCTTGGAACCACCTTTCACTATGCAACGAACGTGGAGCTAGACACTTAACTGTAGAGATAAAAATGAAAGCATTACCAAACTGCAGGCAAAACAATTATTATCAGATTTGTACATAATTAGAAATTAATCGCGACACGAAACTTTCCTGTTTAATTAACATCGAGTTCAAAAAGATGACCCGAAGTCAACCTAGTTGGAACAGGTGCTGTAGAAAAACAGAGTCGAGTTTTCTAACACTTATGTTAAAGATATGGGCATTCCTTGAATGAAAAGCAAGTTGGAAGTAGCTTAAACTAATATTAACATCGATAATGGACAGCGAAAGTAGGTTAGAAGGAGCAATAAGTTTTGATGTCGCTTCTAAAATTACCAAATGGCGAGCAATTGAATAACTTCGAACAATAGCACGTTCATTTTGACTTATCAGACGTTCAATTTAAATGGCATTTAGGGTTTAGGTCTTTGCCAACTCGTGTTACCGACACAATTAATGTCTATCGCTGTGTCATGACATGACCAAAGTTTTCTGCGCTAGTAATGTGCTTATAGAATCGACCGTAACTTTTCAATTTTGGTACTATTCATCCCAAAGTCACTGGCTGTCACGTTATTCGCCCCGTTACTTCTTTTAGCTTGAAACTCTTTTTTACAATTTCTTTAGACTTCCATTATTCTGGCGATCTATGCGTAAACGCTTCCACGATGCAGGAGGTAGCCAGAACCATAAATTCTCTTAGATATTAAGGGCTGGCTTAATCTGTGAGATTGTTGAATAGGAAAGAGAGAGAGAGCGGCTCTATCTAAGCTAGAAGGACTTAAAAGCTATTTTTGTTTAGTGACAAAATTATAATTAATTAATTATTATTAATGTCTTTATTAAATTGTAATGAATTATTGCAATTTTGACGCTGCGTAGCATGACTGTTCCGTCACACTCAGGTTCCGTCCTAATCCCTTTCACGAGGAAGTTAGAGAGGAAGCGTCAATCGACTACGCTTTCTAAGCTGAGCCTGATGTCAGAGGTATTAGTTTGCAAGCTTGCCAGGTTTTAGCTTAAAATAGTACCCAAAATAAACCTACCCCTTATGTCCGCGGTGGTAGTGGAAGTCCTTTGCATTCGTACATTCACTGTGGACAATTCCTCAGAGAAAAATTCACGTTCGAGTTTATTCGAAGTCATTATGACTGCTGCAAAACGTTTCTGTAAACTTGTAGAGTTCTACAAGATTATTGTGCCAAACTCTGGGCTCTCCTTAGCCTTCCAGGATACAGTTACGCCAAAAAAAAACACCACAGGTAATTATAAGTAAGTACGTAGTAAGTAAGTTTAGGGCGTAAGCGCCCGAAACTAATAACCAATCCCGATCCATTTTTAGCTATCTCAGATTGAGAATTCAATCCATTTTTGTAACTATGTGTGCCAATAACCTATCCATGGGTTGAAAATACTATCTGTGAAAGCAATCTATCAATGGGAGGACAGATCACAGATTTCGGATTGACCTCTGTTTGTGAATGACAGATTTCGTGTGTCAATAACCTATCTGTGGATTTTGACGATTGCTCGATCAGCGTAAACAATCCCTAATCGCTATCCCTCGTTTTTCTCGGATTTCGCAGTTATTTTAAAGATTTGTCGTGCATTACTTTACTATCTAAAGTGAAGAAATGCCACTATCGGCATTTTCAAGCAATAGCGATAGTGATCTGGACAATTTGGCCCAATTATCGGATTGGAGTGACGAAGAATAATATGTAGCTCAAAGATATTTCACTTCACGACCTTCACTTCACGGAGAATGAGGAGAGTAAATTACATGCAGTCTCTCGACGACGCTAATTAACTGGTTAATTTCAACAATAAAATTCTGCCCTCTTATTTCCCGCCTTTTTTCACAGATTTTTCTTTTTCACATAAGTGGTGCAGTCGACAGCACGTCAATTTTAGTTCAAAAGTCGCCCGTAACGCAACGGAGTAGAGTGCATGGGTGTATACGATGATGTGCTGTCGACTGTACGCCTGCCTGTTGCTATTTGATGGCTGTCATTGACTTTCCATTCCAGGCAAAAAAATTTATAATAACCAAGATCGCAACGTATCCAATCTCATAAAATAAAGGAAATAATATAATATTTTTGTTCGAGTTGTAAAATATCGACATTACAAGCTTAAAAACTACTTTGATTTCGTATAAAAATATCACCAACCACTAACTAACAAATTACTACCTTGCATAAAACGGAACGGATTTTGTTTTTGCCGAGAGGGACGGATTGCTGGCTATCCGAATAAAAAAGGGATTGCGATTGACGCGTTTTATTATTAAGACGCAGATTGAAGATCGATCTGTAGATATCGAACTATCTAGGATTATTTGCTACCTTGGATTGGGGATTGGTTATTAGGTTCGGCGGGCGTTAGTCACTAACGTTACTCACTCGCGGTCCAAGCGTACCACCATAACAATTACGGTGCACGAATTTACGTATAAGTCCCAACTGCGAACGCTCTTATTTTTCCAAGAGGTTCATGATAATTAATGATTAATGTCACAAAATCACTGTTAACACACGATTGCACGTTCTTAGTAAATATTATTCTTAGATTACCCTACACTACAACAAGGTGTCACAAAGTCCCCATATACCTATAATATATTATAAATTAGGTGTGAAATCGACAGCACGAGCTAAGTTTGGTATGGGGCAGCTATGAATCCCGAAAAAATATTAAAAGTTTTCCTATATGCAGTAAGTTTTCTATTATTTTGAAGTTGTCGCCACGGTAAAAGTTAGGTATTCGTATTAGCGAGTAAAAGTCATCAGATTGTCACTGGATAAATGTTGATATTGTTACACTCTCTTTATTTTTTAAACATTTACACTTTAACGACATTATCCACGATCCAAGAACGACATTCTCTTCCGCCTTATCCTCGTGTGGCCCAATGTCAAATAAAATGTACAAAAACATATTGTTATTTTCAAGGTCGGGCCGCAAGAGGTAATAACTCCAAATAGACGAAATATTGTGCACTATCTGGGACACATTTTAGATGGAGTAGGTTTGCTTAACAATCTATTATTCAACACCATCCTCATAGCTCAGTCGGCTGTATAAACAACAATGAATTCTCACCTATCGAATAGCGTTTCGTCGCTTATACTTCAACACCGCGAACATGCATTTAGACAACTTTGCAGGAGACGCATAAACTTAATGATTTATTTTCTAGAATGAAATAAATGACAGTAAAATAAATAAGCCGAAAATATTGAATTTGACTGGCGCAAAACATGCGCGGGACGACTCTCTATCCTCAACTCTTTAACTAAGTTTCTACTAATGGTAAAAAGCATATTTGCGCTGTTGAAGTATAAGCGACGGTTTGCAAGTTAGCATTGTCTTATAACTTTCTGATGAAAATTTCTTTCTTTATCTATCTAAATTGGTCCAGCTGGACTATATACCGTGGTGACGAGCTGGAGTCCGATGCAGCGGAGCTATTCTCGTCCACTATTCTTGGTGTTGTTCGCTTGTGTGTCGATGCGTTGAACCCGCGGTGTGATGCGGCCAATGGAGAACTCGCACAATGTTTAATATAATCGAACAGGCCGCGTTAAAAAATAAATAAAATGTGGTAATATTTTTTCTGTACGCCTAATTATATTCCATGATATAACCCGTAGAAAAGTCATTCCAATCACGTGGAATAAAAACGGGCTCATACTAATACGTCACACCTTGCACGTAACGCCTTAGAATGTATGTAGCGTTAAACAATACATGAGTTATCTCGTAAAATAATGATTTATGCGGCTAGATCCACTACATCCTTGTTAAAAACGTTTAGAATTTAATGAAAAAAATAAACCTAGTAAGGTTTTTATTATTACAGCTTGATTTATCGCATATTTTGCTAATCGAAAAAATATTTTTCTGGTTTATCTTTAAATTTTACGCAAGTTTCCCATTGGTGGACTTCTTTTATGGCAAGTAGAAGTTTCTGGTGTCAATTGTTTCATTTGTTGTCATTCGAAGCCAGTATTCCTTAGTAATAACTTCTTCTTTCTGTGCTTCTCTACTAACGAAGGTTGATCGTCACTTCTCCAAACTCTCCTCATTTTTTGCCAAGCGAAACACATCTTCAACGCTGGTAACAACCATACGATCTCTATTGTTTCTGAGTCACGACTTCCTTCTGCTATCAAGTCACCTCATTCCTCAAATCATGCCCATAATAATAATTTGAAGTGGTTGGTTTATTAATACCTATACACAGTAGTGACACTGTTTGATAGTTAATTAATGTTTAATACAATAATGTGTTAAATAATGGACATGCTTCTTCTTTGCCTGGCTTTTTCCCATTTTATTTAGGGTCGGCCCTCCGTATCATGCCTCTCCAGGCAGCACGGTCCTTTTTTTTTGTTAACGGGGTGAAATGCTTTACGCACCATAGCCGCCACCCTTGGGGGAGGGCGACGGCCGTGTGTCGGACTCTCCTCTCCTAATAATACTACAGGCATACCTCCTAAAACACGCCGTGGGGGCCTTCTTGTCGCTCGTGCAATGGGGCGCCGCCGGATCTCGTAAGTGGTAGGCAGTACGGTCCTGGGTCGTCTCTTTTTTGATTTTTCCTTCTTCGAGGTTCTTATTTATTATGGACATCCATGTGATTCGGTATCATCCTCGTCCTCGGATTTTAGTCACGATATTAAGCACTTTTTGATCATGTGGTCGGGTGGTTGCCTCATAACGTGTCCGTACCACAGCAGACAGATCTCCTGTAGTTTCTCTAGAATATGTCTTACTTTGAAGGTGCCTCTTGTGTGTGTTTCTGACATGATCCAGCCTAGTTGTAAGGCGTTGTACCACCTACCCACCTGAGCATCTTTGTCTCTTCGCAGTGTAATTGATTCTCGTGCTGCTTTTTGAGTGGCTAGCATTCCGCCGTATAATATGGACATGCTTCTGTTTCATAATAATGATAATGATTAACTGAAGGCTGACATTAGCCTCCATATTTTGATAAATATTACTATCAGAAAAAAATATAGCACGTGGTTGTTAAACGCTAAATATAATATAATACGTTGTAGCAACTGGGCATTTTGAAAAACCGTTTTTATTGTTTCTATCTGACTTCCGATTACCTATTAATTATGGTTGACTTCATCGCTAGAGTTTGTAGAGTTAGCTAGATGTTATTTTCTGATATAGGCCCTTGAATCTGGGTTACCAAAGCCCAAGGGTTACGATGATATCTAAAAACAATTTCGTTGCCATCAACAGTAAATGCTTTTAGAATGTTAGCCTTGTCTGTGTCTGACCCAATATGTCATAATAGGCATTCAAGCCTATTTTAAAGCATTAAAGGCTCGATGTAGGCTGTCACATTGAGGATTACATTATCCATGACGCCTACTCCTATGAACTCTATTTGTAGACTCATAAAGAAACGAGGTCATAGCTGCATCGGTTATGTGCTCTACTGTAAACAGCGTCACCCCTTTATTAATATGTAATGTGGTTCGACACTTGTGCTCATATAATTCTACAGAATTAAATACAGAAGTGTTTATTATACATTTTGCTGACTCTACCTGGTTTCGTGCAACTCGGTCACATGCGAGGAATAGTGATTTTAATCAAAAAATTACCAAAGTGTTTGACTTGGTTTCATTACAAATTAGCCGCAATAATTGCTTTAGTAATTTGCGACAAAATTTGAATACTTTAGTAATGGTTGTATTTGTGTCAAAGCTACAAACGCGTAGTGATTTCTATGACTGAAGTGGCCCAAAATGGTAATGGCACTTTTAATGGCTTTGTTCTAAATACACACTGAACCTAGATCGGAGTAAAGGCAGAATAATTATGAAGTTCGGTAAAGCATAGTATTTTTGCCGTTTTCTACAGATCAAAATTCGAAGGAAATAGAAATTTCTGTTTTCAAGGGAAATTAAACACTGCCTCGCCCAACTTCGATCTACTTTGCGAGTAGTCTAGAGAACGCTCTAAAGCTCTCAGTATGAAAGTGCCACGTGATGTTTGAGTTGGGATCAGCCTCCCACGCTTTATGTGCGTTTGTCTTAAAAATAAACTTGCATTTCTACGAACTGATATTACTTTCTTGCTGCAGTAAATGAAACGAGGTACAATAGTCAGCAAAGGAAGTAAGTCAGCTAGTTTTAGTAGGTACGTGTCAAATTTAGGTAGAGTCAACATTACACACCGTTTGGAGTATGTACCTTTCAGATCCACTTTTTTGTAATCGCTACGATGCGACTATCGTGTTCGTCGCGCGTGACGTCGAATTCTTACGTGCATTCTTATGAAAGCGGTCACCGTTTGCTTATTCACATCATCACATGTGTTGTGTGCGCGTTGTTCACTTTAATTCCCACACTCCGCGAGTCTGTCGTGCGTTATCGCCGTGCATCGTTTACACCGCCTTGCCAATTAACTTTTTACGTAACAGCAGCGTTGTACTTTCTTCGCGATTCGCGATGCCGATGTCGAGTCGCGTTACAGTTAATGCTATAGAATGATTTTTGTGGTCTTCAAACCGGTCGCCTGCGCCTGACGCTGGCCGCTCCACCAGCAAGTGGTTTCTGTAATAAAACCGGTTGCTTAGAACTTCGCCGGCACTGGTGTAGTTTACCGGTGAATGTGGTTTCGGAGGGAATTACAAGGGTGGCTTTGGGCCTGCTTTCGTTTACGTTTATTATAGCCGTTTATTATAGGGAATTGGTAGTGTATAATACCTACTACAGTTGACAAGGACCTGTTCGCAAGATAATCTATTTGTATAAAATTCCGGGAATCTGACATATTAAGAAACACCTTTGGATTCCTGAAAATAGTAGCTGATATAGTAGATAGACATATCCCGCGGCAATGCGGCAAGTCAAGACCCGTTTGGTCGTCAACTAAACATGGAATGTTTAATTCAGTGTGAATGAACTAACATACTCTATGCCAAATTTTAGTTTTGTAGTAGGTACTGATCGTGCCTGAGGTAGCCCGCGTAGACAGACACACGGACAGCCCTGGCGAAACTTTGAAAGAAAAAAAGAAAAATTGCATAAAGCAATATATGAAAGTAACACAAGTGAAAATTAAAGGCAACACGTACACGCTCAGCGTTATGCTTTTGTATGTTGTAATACCTATACACAAAACTTAAAAAAGGCGCTGATTTTCAGAGAGGCCCTTGTATTTTTATAATTAAACTGGGCTCATTGTTGACTATGGAAGACTAAAAAGTATCCATTGGCGTATTGCCCAGGTTAACCCTATACAGCATCACATAGTTGTAAACAATTAGGGTTAAGTCAGTCGTAAAGGTTATTTACGTAAAGTTATTCGCTGTCAGATGTGATATCTGTGGCCACCGTAGAGCTGCAAGAATGCAAATCCAATTCCGTGAAATGACTCTCGTGGCTCGCTTAAAGCTTCGTGGTGCACACGAGAACAGATCGTTTGGACTCTGGACCTGTATCGTCATAAATGCATAAAGGTGATTCCAGATTGGCAGCGTAAGGTTTTACGTACTGTCGACTGTACTACACCGAGCCTTTTGGGATTATTCTTGATCAGTGTTTACAAACGAAAGCCCTGACGTTTCTTAGAAAGCAAAGTAATTGCATCCTCCCAGTGGTTTTTGCTCGACATAAGCGTCGTTGTTGGACGTGCATTGTACACACGAGTCTGTAATTGTCGCTTCACGTTTTTCTTCGCGTCTCACTTAGTGAATGGAGGCATTCTTTCTAGAGGAATTTTCAGATTCTCTGCATGTGAGGATCAGTTTAGCTTATTTGCCTACACACAATTCATTAGCTTACTATTGTTATATTATATTCTCAGATTGTAACATTCACCAGACATGTGTCGGGTTGCCTTTTGTTCGTGGTAAGACTGATGGTTGGGAGGTTTACGTTTTTTAAATAAATTGTACCTAATTACAGTATTTAACTCTTTGGTATTCAAGCAGAGTACATTTTTGCGATAAATGTGTTTTCATAGGACGTTATTTTAGCACTAAAGATGTCGTTCGCGACATTTCGTGAACTCATTTAGATATTTCTTCTTACAAATAATAACACAATAGGTTAATTGGTTTTGGATTAGTGGGTACATACCTACTGACTTGCAAATAAATGGAAAAACAATTAAAGTTTCGAACTTTCACATTGGATCGTGTCGCATCGGTGTCGTAAACACTCTGACGTTTAGTCATGTTGTAAAACGTATGTTACCAAGAAATCAAAGCTATACAAATAATTATGATGAAATTAACAGTTTTAATGGAGACTAAGATGTTGATGCGTTTCTGAAGAACATAAAGAAGTTTAGATTTCAATCCAATCTCTAACGGCGCTTCATGTAACTGTGTTTTTGGCAGATAAAGTTCACTGACACACTTGTTACAGGTTGATTATGATAACGACTTGGCGCCATACTTGTTTAAAAACTGGTTAGTAGCGCTCCACTGGTGAGAAAGTCTTCGCTAGTTTAAAGATATCAGTAAGCAGTGTTTCGTTACTCATCTTGTCAACAATAGCAAAGCCGGTCAACACAAAGAAAATACTACAATTCAGTCGTGCAGAAACGGTATTTTGGCAACTCTAACGAACTAGAGAACGCGAGATGGCTTGGAGCGAAATCCGAATAACGGAACTGTCCAGCAAATTGTCAAGTCTTAGAAAGTGCTTTAAAGCAGCTATATTATTTTTAAGGAGAAGCAGACCAAAAATAGACTTGAGCAAAAGCAAAACGGCATCTGACAATAAAAAAAAATGACAAATCACAGGCTCTAACTACGCTTTGGGCGTACGGTCGTATACGTAGGTGCTTATATTTATATTAAAAAAAAATTAAAGCCTCCATCCATTAGATGATCTCTACATGAACAACTTTACTATTCTACAGTTAAAGTTACCACTCAGAAGCTATAGTAGGTACCTACCTGTGACATATTTTTAGATAAAGCGGGCCTAGCATCAGTACCATCCTCTCTGCTTAGAGCCATTGCAAAAAGGGCGACTTGTCGCCGCGTCTAGTCGCCACGACAGACGCGAAGTTGTCATTAATTTGCTTCTGGGGTCGTGTCGTCGCGACTCTGACGCCCCAGTGTGCGGAGATTCGAACAAAATATATGAAAATTGACGGCCGTACCCTTCGTCGCGTCTAGTCGCCGATCTGTCGCTGTCGCGTGTCGCCTAGTGTGCGCCTAGGCTTAGTCGAGTTAATTCACAACGAAGAAAACGTTTTCAAATCGTCAGCCTAATTATTAGGCTGACGATTTTTCACGATGGATTCCTTTACGGTTAGCGAGTGGTTCTTCAATGAAATAAAATATGTGTAACTTTGATTGAACCCACACTTACACGCATGCTAGGCGAGAGCCCTTGCCTCAGATATATTATATTATGTCGCGAAAACTGGAAGAAAGCGCTATGACTTTTTTTCAGGCGAGGTGACGAGAAAGCAGCCAGTTACACAAATAGTAACTTGATAGTTTATTTTCTATATCCAGTTCCATCTTTAGCGAACATTTTATGGCGAGAATGGTCCCACAGACTGTTCTGAAATGAGTTCTTCAGTGCATTGATAATGGTTGAAATAGTTTCGCAGCCGGGAATCCGAGTTATTTATTACATTTCCTCGGTCATCAATTTTAGTCTTTAGTAGGTTGGCAATAAAGTATCGACTCTAGTAAGGGAGAATTACTCAGTAGCTATCTTTGTGGCTCGCTTTGATTCGTCCCTTTCTTTGTATCGACTGTCATTCTATACTTGCGCATTAAATCTGCGCACGTTCTGTCGAGCATTTAAAATGCTGCTTCGAGTTAGAGGCCTAAAGGGAGCGTTACAAGAATGTTGAGCAGTATCAGTGGCATTTTAGTGTTCCGAGTCATAACACTCATAACTCGCCGGAAGATGCCAATCTGTGTGTGCATTGATTGTACCATTATTGTATTGCGTGTTACATCATCTCTTCCTTGGTAACTTCTCTATCGTGCGCCCTGCTCGTAAACCAGTAACCCGTTTAATGATACCCTCGTGATTAAATGCGCAGAACAGTTTTAAAAAGTATATTAGGTTTTACTAGGCAAGTTTTACTATGAACCTCTTGCTTTGCCGGAAAAATATCGTTCTCAAAACTTCTTAAAAGTGTATAACGTTTTAATACGGATAAAGTCTCTCTAAAGGTCTGTCTAGTATAAAATGTTACCAGTATATGGAAAGGATTGGCAACATAACTAATTTGTTTACACGCAAGTATTGGTGAAGTTGACGTTGCGTAAATTAATTTCGGAACACATTTAGACCATCGGTTCCATTATAGAAAGGACTGAGATACATGGATGTAATAATCAAAGAGGATTGAGTACTCTGACAAAAAAATGTCCTGACAAGGAGGCTCGAACTAGTGAATGTCATCTCTTTCTAAGTAGGGTGACCTTGATGTCAATGAAAACCGGACGAAACATAAGGGAAGCCAGCCGGAAGGACCGAGCGAAGTTCTCTCTTTAGGAGTAACTTGGGCATTTACTTCCATAATGGGCGACACAGTACCAAGTGGTAGGTATATTCATCTTTAATTATACTTATATTTGCATTTAACGAAGTTTTAGCATTATAAAATGAAAGCCAAAATCAAGTCATAAAAATAGCTTTAATCCAAAAATAAACACAAAGAAATAACTTATTTAAATGTATAGAATTTACAACTTGCTTATTGAGTGTTAATGTACAGTACATTACATACTGCCCTCAAATAAGGTTTGTAGTGGAAAAGAAGAGTAAAGATAAAACTCAACTTCGACCATGTTAAAATACGTTTTTAAAACCTTGAGTGGTATTGCTACAAAAATTACTTAGCATACATTCATGGATCGATTCGAGTCTGGGCCTTTAATTTGAGAATAAGTAAAGTTCACTATCTTGCATGGATACATGGATACATGCAAGATAGTGAACTTTACTTATATTCACAGTTATTAATAGTGAAATTTTCTTACATTTCTTATCATCAGTTACAGTAGGCTACTTTTTATCGCGGAAATCGCACTCATTCTGCGGAATTAACTTAATCATATTTTGATCTACATAAGTTTACAAATTATTTTCAGTGAACCAATTTAGAACTTTATATCATTATGGTACTCTTGGTCTCGACAAGGGTTAAATTAAAAATTAAAAATGTTGTTGCACACAAATTTTAGTGTACATATTGTAAATTCTGATAATAAAATCTAACTTGCCAATACGAATAAAACTCATGTAGCTAGCTAGATTGATGACAAACATTTGAAAGATTTTTTTTACATTTAAAATATGCATAAAAGCTAATATACATTACAAAATAGAATAGAATTATTAAGTATAAAATTAAATATTCTATTATACCTCCTGTCAATTTTTCTATTCAAACATAATATTCAAAGCTTCTTCTTTTGGGGAATGCATTCAGTCAGTTTGGGCACCTGCATCGAGCTGTGGTTGCTTCGTTGGTAGTTCATCCAGTTCAACATTTTCTTCCGTCGCTTAGTATCATTACTTTTTTCGCCACAGGCTGTAAATATTTATTTATTACTTACTTTCTAATAAACTTCTTAGCAAACAAAACACAAAGGTAACAGAAAAGTCCTGTGCAGCGTACCTAAAGGGGTTGGTAAGCACGTAAATAAAAAGTAAACTGCAAGTGATACTTTCTGAGTTATTCCCGTTTGAAAAAAAAAAAAAAAACAATTTAATTCATTCAATTGTCCATTATCATCATATTAAAGTATTTTGCGTTACAACTAGTAATAAATTGGGGACATTTTGTCAAAGAGTATTTGTTGTTTGTGATAATTTTTTTTTCTATCGATTGGCATAATGTACACCAAACGGCAACTTTTCATGTACAAACGTACAAACTTTAGGTATGCTACAGAGGTTTGAAGCCTTTTACTCACCACTACAAATGGTACAGGATCTTCCTTCAACCTAGGTAAGACCGTAGGCTTAAATTCTTATTTTCTAAAATACCGGCTTTTGCAGGCTTCACAAAATGCAGGATTTTGTGATGTCGAACCAGAGCCTCATATAGCATCCATCCATTTTAAACGTAAGCTTTCGTTTTTAGTAAAACTGAAAAGAGACCATATCAAACACATGGCCTACATTTTACAACATCATGGTCATAGTATTCCACATAAATGAGTAAGAGTAAGACACACTCCTTCAGTTTGTGGCTCTCGCTCTGGACACTTTACTCTAGTTGCTTACATATACGATTTTATGTTTTATTTGAGAAGACAAAGAGTTTAGTTTTCTATGGAAGGTTTTTCGTAGTGCTCTATCCTCTTTGATTATAACATCCTTGCTGAGATATCATAGACATAGACAATTACATATTGACATATACATTTCTTCTGGCCCAACACTAGGATACCCTGTATCGTGGGAACCATAAACAGCGACGTCACAAACATGTAACCATCCAAGACCTGGGGTTTTTTGTCCCAGCCGGGATTCGAACCCGGGACTTCTCGCATGGTAGGCAGACTAGGCAGTTGCCGAATCCACTGCGCCGCAGAAGTCGTCAGATATCAGATAACATGGATAGAATTTTGAGGCAGGTGAGAGCGAGAAAGTAGAATTAGAACGTCAGGGCCGCGGTTTCCTAAAACTACAAGTCGTAGTTTGAGCTTTCTTATGAAGTCCATGGTAAGAGACCACGTTTCAGTGCCATAAGTCATCACTGGTAACACACACTGGTTGTACAGTTTTGTTTTGAGGGATTGAGGTATATCGGAGGAAAATACTTTTCTGAGTTTCCCGAACGATGCCCAGCCGAGTTGGATTCGACGATTGACCTCTTTCACGAAGTTGGACCGGCCTAATTGGACTGTATGTCCTAAGTAGACGTATTCGTCTACAACTTCGAGAGTCGAGTTCCCCACTGTTATTGGGGTGGGCACAACACGGGCGTTCGACATGACCTTTGTTTTGTCCATGTTCATTTTAAGGCCCACCCGTTGGGAGACTCGACTGAGGTCTTCGAGCATTATGCCGAGGTCCTCCAGCGTCTCTGCCATGACTACAATATCGTCGGCAAATCGAAGGTGACTGATGTACTCGCCATTGATATTGATGCCGCGTTCCTGCCATTCCAGAAGCTTGAAGGCATCTTCCAGTCCGTTCGTGAACAGTTTCGGAGATATGACGTCTCCCTGTCTCACGCCTCTTTTCAGTGGAATTGCCTCCGAATTCTGCTCCTGTACTCGGACCGACATGGTGGCGTTGTGGTATATCAATATGGCAACGCTGGAGAGACTCGAGCACCGCCCATATCTCGATCGAATCGAAGGCTTTCTCATAGTCCACAAACGCTAAGCATAATGGCAAATTATACTCCTCAGTCTTCTGTATAATTTGCTGCAGCGTGTGGATGTGGTCTATGGTACTAGAGCCCTTTCGGAAACCGGCTTGTTCGGGAGGCTGGAAGTCATCAAACCTGCGTTCGAGACGATTCGTTAGGACCCTCGAGAAAAGCTTATAAACATGGCTCAGAAGCGAGATGGGTCGGTAGTTCTTCAATAGAGTGTTATCCCCTTTCTTGAAGAACAGCGTCACCACGCTTCTGTTCCATGCTTCTAGCGTTGTTCCTTCGAGCACGACGGAATTGAAGAGCCTCTGAAGGACTTTAAGTACCGGTGTTCCATCCGCTTTCAGAAGCTCTGAAGTAATTCCGTCCTCTCCTGGTGCCTTGTTATTCTTAAGCTGTTTCAGGGCCATCCTAATCTCGTACAGGCTGATGTCCGGGATATCTTCGGTATAATGTCGGGTCAGTTTGGCTCTTGGGTCTTTGTGCAAACTGCTAACAGGTTTTGCGACTGAGGTGTATAGCTGTCCGTAGAAGCCCTCAATCTCCCTCCGTACCTCTGACTTGGTCGACGCTATACTGCCGTCCTCTCTTTTCAGCTTCGTCAGCTGGCTTTGCCCAATAGACATGTCTCTTGCGAACACTTTAGAGCCTTTGTTCCGCTCTATAGTCTCTTTAATACGTTCGGTATTAAAGGAACGAATATCGTGCCGCATAGACTTTGATATGTGTCTATTGAGCTGCCTATATGACTCAGCATCTCTGGAGGACTGCAGTTGCAACAAGCGACGTTTAGCCATGAGGTCGAGAGTATAGTTTGAGAGCTTTTGTGGTGTGCTCGCTCGATTGGGTTTATAGAACCTAGAGCCCACTGTACGAACAGTTTCTACAAACCTGTTATTGATCTAGTCCACCGATGCGGCGCTTTCCAGGCATTCGAAGCGATTTGACAATTCGAGTTGAAAGTTCTCGGGGTTTTGGATATGGGCACGAGTAGGTCGGAGCGTGGACTTCATGAGACGGGACCTCTCAAGTTTGACATTGATATTCAATGTGCCTCTTACCATTCGGTGATCGCTTCCGGTTTTCACCATGTTGATCACAGAGACATCATTAAATATCTGTCTCTTGGAGGTCAGGATGAAGTCTATCTCGTTTCTCGTGGAACCATCGGGACTCAACCAGGTCCACTTCCTGTGAGGTGGCTTCTGAAAGAAAGAGTTCATCATAAAGAGTCCCTCTTTCGGAAGGAAGTCGGCCAACCTCTGTCCCCTAGGGTTCCGTTGCCCATGACCAAATTGCCCCACTCTCATCTCGCCTTCGCTTCTTTTGCCCAGCTTCGCATTGAAGTCCCCCATGACCACATTAAAATAGGTCTCCGAGGTATGTATGGCCCTACTAATGTCCTCATACATCGCCTCTACCTCCTCATCGGAGTGTGACGAGGTCGGCGCGTATACCTGAATGACCTTCAGCGAATACCTCTTAGATATTCTGAGTATTAGGTATACCACCCTGCTCGACACACTATCGATGGCCAAAATGTTGTTCACGAGGGACTTGTGGACGAGAAACCCGACACCACCCTGGGACTGTCGCTCGCCCTCCCGGTAGTAGAGCAGGTTACCGGATTTCAGGGTTATCGTGTCCTCGCCCTCTCGACGGACTTCAGATAACCCTAGGATATCCCAGTGTAACCTACCCATTTCCTCTTCCAGCTCAATTAGCTTTTCCTCCGTCCTCATTGTGCGAATGTTGTGTGTTACCAGGGCCAGTCGTTTTCGCTGTTCGGGGTGGTAGCCGGATCTCTGCCGGAGATTCTTAGCACCCCTTGCTCCGCCGTTACCGTGGCCGCTACCGTAGCCAGGAATAGCGGAGCTGCCGGGGACTGGGGGCCTGGTTTTTTTATGTACTGCCATGAGGGTATTTGCCATACTCGCCACGCTTGGCATGCGGATTGGCGAGCGCAGTGAGAAGCATTTCCGCAGAAGGCGCTGCTGCCCACCTCCTGGTGATGTGTCCCTTTGCCGGTTTTTACGGCACCCACGGGCTGAGATGGGGGGGCACTATTCTAAAGCCGGCACCCCACGGCACGTGTACAAACCATCAAGTGTAGTTCTAATAAATGGTACGCAAGATACGTCTTTTTGAATTATTATGGCTATTTTGATAACAAGATTTCTCTATAAGTACTTTTAACTGATATGTTACTATTTTATACTTACAAAACCATATTCCATTTTAAATAACTGCTCAGCTCTAATGAAAGTTCATCGCCACAAGAAGGTACCTACTATTACTGACGATGTGCTTTCTAGAGTATCGCGTTTTTATTAACAAGACTGCTCTAGTTAATTAAAATGCCATTTGCAGTGCATGGAACTTCGAAACAAGTTTGTTAGAAGTACTAGCTAAGTATTTTTTGCCAGGGTTTCGTGGTGCCATTAAGATGTAGGATAAGTTAGACTAAAATGCATCACTGGAGCTGTTCTTTTCGCGTTGTGGTTTGCTGGCAGTCTGCCAAACGTCAGCCCTAGGCCGGATTCACTCGCGCCTGCATCGTGCCCTGTTATCGATACCCCTGTTGTCGGCTGTTTCTTTCCTGATATGTTGGAACGAGATGACAGTATTTAAACGACGTGGTTTTGGGAATATCGGCAGAATGCGTGTTGTTTTGTTTATTACGAAATTCCGACTTCGAGTAAAACTGTTGCAGTATAGTGGCCTCATTTTGCACTCTCGTCGACGACACAGGACATAGGAGTTATTTTCGAGATGCGCTGTTACTATGTGGAAATATTTCCTATAATCTAGTTTTATGATACTTAGTATTGGAAAATATGTATGGAGGTTGTCATACTAGTTTTTGACTCAAAAACATATGGATGTCAATTGTTGCGGTGATAACCTGAAATGGCTTGAAAATTGATGTGATGTGAATGCTAAAGTAATCGAATACAATGGGTACCTAGGTCAGAGGTGGAGTCGATTGTTTCAGTGGCATGGATCGGTATCAGATCGTGATTACAGTCCGTATGTTCGCTAGTCTGTCAGAGTACCTGGAGCGTGCGCTGAGATTCGCTCGGATGGATTCCTGGTCTCGTTGCCGTTCCTACAATGTGTTGGCTCGTGGCTCTGGCCATATTGTTATTGCCTTAGAATTATTTTAACTTCACATGGGTGAGTGTGTGTTCTTTTTAAGGAAAGTTTTTGTTACCTACTCGTCGTAATGATTGCGTGGTTATTCAAAGGTGAGGTTGTGTTTGCTTATTATTGGAGGGCGTTAATGTAATGGCCTTAGTTCTTGTGCTATTATGTTCTAGTGTCTATCAGTAGGTCTGACGCTGAGAGTTAAGTTTGGGTTGCTTGCTTCTTGTGAGCTTAAATTTAAATTAGTAATGCAGTTAAATAAAGTTACCTTCCGGGTTGACATAAGTATTTTACGTTTTAAGTTAATAAGTTTTTTTTCTGTAAAAGTGACCTTTTACCTATGTACCTTGTTACCGATGATCGTGGTTTGGTTACTAAAGAAAATTGTCAACTGCCACAAAGGAGACAATCAGGCACGCAAGGCGTTAATTTTTGTAGGTTTTAATTTTTAAGGTAGTTCGGTTGCTGTGCTGGTACGCTTAACGACTAAAGACGACAGATGCGACAGAAAGAAAGAACTAAGGACATCGTATAACTTTAATTACAAAAATCCAATAAAAACCGCAGAACTAAAAACAACCTCCAACCTCCAAAATCCAACAAATGTTGTGTTTCTTTAAATCAGTGAAAACCTAAAATAGGTAAGCAATGTGGTTAAAAGTTTGGCGTGCGCGCTTTCGGGGCCTGATGTATATTGATGAATCGAATGGGTTTTTTCAGGATCTTGGTAATTTGCAAACCCTGGTCTCTGACTACCCCACAGAAATATAGTCTATGTGTATGGGCCAGTTTCTGAATTGAGATTTTCACTAAAGAAATACTTAAATAACGTTCTGTCACGCTCGTTTCTCAGAAACTTTACGGGACATCACTACAGTTAAGTAGTTACTTAGCAAAATTCTCAACTCATAAATAGGGCCAATTTATAGTAAATTTTTCTCAAAGTAACGTTCTGTTTTTCAAAGCTGTCATCGGCATTCCTTCAATAACCCAGGTGTGAATGCATGGCCGCTTATATTTGTACAATGTACAGACAAATCAGCAGTCGCCGACTGTCTGTTATTTGCATAGTGAGACAATCCTAGGTCGAGAGGTGGCAAAACCAAGTTCAGTCACAAAATGCGCGTTGAAAAACACACTTGTTTGGTTGCGGGATTTACTAAGACAATAATAATTATGTTTCAGTGAAATAATGTGACGCGTAGTCCGTTGCAGGCAGCGTAAATTATTTTGTTACGTTCAATGCCGTCTTATTTTGGTTGGATAATTTCATCACTTGAGTCATCTGCCATCATCAGCTGATGTATAAGTCCGATATTTTCGTTTTAATCTAACCTAAAATCATCCATTTAGTGCCCATCAAAGAACAATGAGTGAGATTCTCAAAGGTGTCAAATATGGTCAGACTGGAACCAAGTGAAGTTTAAGTGGTTCCGTGAATTTTTCGTGTGTAATTACTAAGTTATACTTTACTACAATCTTACCAAACGATCTGTGCCTCTGAACAAGAGTTTCTGAAATGACTCGTTCGTATAAGTGACTAAGTAATACGGACTATTACAGTTCCATTTCAGTGAAGGATCATTAAACTGTGTGAAGAAATGTGAAATTATTAAAGAGACCTTTTAAGTTCTACGCACGTATAACTAGCAACTTACGTCAATATTCCATGGTGATATTAGACAGTACGTACGATATACAATTTTTGACGTCCTCCATCCAACATGAAGAAGCCCAATTATTGTCGTTAAAATATCACATCCCGAAGCGGAAAACGTGTTGTGGTTTAGTAATTTATTTGAAAACGGTGGTAACCTCATAACAATAAACCTTAAAATAGGACCCGCGTTAAAATTTTATAGTGACGATAAAGTTAACCAAAACTTGTCCGATTTCGAAAACTCGACGACGATCTTTGTAACAGCTACTGAAACCCCTTAAACCTTGGAAACTTTTCTTCACTAGATGCATTAGGCTAAATAAAACAGTCCATTTTAAGATTAAATTCCTGGAGCAAAGTAAAATATTTGATACTATTTAGTTAGGGCTAATGCATTTGATAACGAGTAAGCCACGTGCGTGCGTTCGACTTCAAAGGATTTTTGTTATTTATATTATCTTGCTCAGCTTTATCCATCAGCGAAGTACTTAGCTTGACACAGATTTTCATCTGACTCTAATAAAACGGCGGGGTTTCTTAGCAATATCGTTGGAAATAAAACAACAATACATCTCAACTATAAATACTCGACTGTGTTGGATCTAAAATTGAATGTACGATCTCTGAATGAAAGATGAACGCTCTAGATTCCACTCCAGTATCAATTTCCGATCGGAAATAATTCTAACTCAACCGGCGACGTTCATTAGAGAAGGCTCTAGTTTAGTTAGACGATAACGTCCGACGCCTCGGAGGTTAACGAACCGCTTCGTGATTTTGACCAACTAGGTCTACTTTTGGGATTATTAGCCTTTACTTTTTTTATTGTTTCCTTTCGTTATACTTACTAAAGTAGTTTGAAAAATCCTGTATTTCCATATCAGCCTCGTGCCTAATTGAACAGAACACGTAATGCTTTGAAAACACGAAAGCGGGCTTGTTATAATGCAACATTCAATGACAAATGGCCGACTTAAGATTCTGCCAGAGGAGATATTTTCTGAAGCAAAACGCTAATGTGAGGTGTTTAGCACTCGGCCAGTCTGCCCAGACCCGCACTTTTGCGTGAAAATATTTACCTTTTGCGGCAGTCCACTATAGTGTGACAAGGCAAGGGAGGTTCTTTATACGTTGGCGGTTCTAGCGGTGACTCGTCTACCGAAATAGCTCGGTTCGATGCAATAATTATATCAGTGGACAAACAAACGCACCGACCGCTGCTTTGTTGACTGCACGTGTGCTCATTTACGGCCCAAACTCTGCCATTACAATCCTATAACGCGCTTTAAATGGAACCATCAAACTCCTTTCATTGTTGAACTAAAGCAGATGCACACAAGCTGCAGCAGACGTCCACTTGCTTCCTTCGTTTTTCGCAAATACCGTTGCACATTTGTACTTACTTAAATCAATCGATATTTTATCATGAGTAAGCGAAATCGTTTACCAGAATGATGACACAACACTTTGCGTTATAATACAGATGACTGGCGAAAACGAAGTTAGCATGACTAGCTGATACTGGGTGAAACTCAACAATAAAATTATTGAGGCTTATAGGATTTAGTAGAGCTGCAAACCAAATAATGTGACACTTCAAACACTGACCAACGAAAGTGAAAAGACTGAGCTAAATAGTTTTCCCGGGAGTGCCTTTGGTGAATTAATATGAGTGTAGTACTGTGAAGATGGGGGCCCACGGATCCAAGGAGAAGCTCAACAGGAGTAACTCTGAGAAATACCCTTCCAAACTGCCTGTTCCAAGCGACAAGAAGTATAAAGTCGCCGTCAATCGAGAGCGATTCGGATCATTTGGAGGTCGTGGTAAGTGTCTAGAAATAAAAAGTAACTAGGTAATCGATCTTCAAAATGAATATTTGATTAGCAACAAAAGTCAGCAAATAAACCTTTCATCAGCCACTAATTACTTTGATCGGATAAATGCAGATGACCTGCTGTGGTTAGCATTGAACAATGTGCAAAACTGTATGAACCTTGGTCCCACCGGTGTAGCATTATAGCAGGTATGTGGATCGATGAGTCATGACATAAGCTATTGAAAAAGTTTTAAAGGAAAGATCAAATCGATGTACGAGGACAAAAAAAAACATTTTATTTCAGAGCAAGTCACATGCATAGATGTGCGATTTTTCAACATAAAGTGGTCTATTACGCGGTTACGCCATGAGAAATAATGTCTAGACACTACAATACAACCCACCACATTCATACCCCGCCCCTCCCTCACCCCCTCTGGAGATCAAATTCACGACTTCTGGAACTATAGCTAGGTGCTCCACTATCCTTTTTTTATGGCATATCACCACGGATACGGTATGTACCTACGTTAATATGGAAGTGAGAGTTGGGTGTTAATTTGCTACTGTATAAACACACATTTCTCGCTTCTTCCACTGTTTAATCTGTTCATAAATAAAAGATCTGTGTTATTATTATTATAGATATACATAACATAAGAAAATGTGTTGAATGAATTGCATAGAACATATTATACGTACTTAATGTCTCCAATTCATCATCACCATCAGGCCTTACTAGTCCACTACTGGACATAGCCCTCCCATAATGAGCGCTATAGCGCCCTGTCTTCAGCTTGCCGCATCCAGCATCTGTCTGCAGTTTTTCCCTTATCGTCATCTCACTTGGTCGGAGGGCGTCCTACACCACGTTTGCCGAGTCGCGGGCTCCACTAGAGAACACGTTTACCCCAGCGGTTGTCGGTTCTTTGCGAAATAAGACCAGCCCACTGCCATTTCAGCTTGCTTATTCCCTGACCTATATCGATAACTTTGGTTCTCTGTCGGATGTATTCGTTACGAATCCTATCCTTCAGAGAAACTCCGAGCATAACTCTTGCCATAGCTCGCTGAGCGAAACTCCGAGCATAGCTCTTTCCATAACTCGCTGAGCGAAACTCCGAGAATAGCTCTTTCCATAGCTCGCTGAGCGACTTTGAACTGGTGAACCAACCCTTAGTCTATAGGTCATGACAGGCAGGACACGCTGATTGACTTCAATCTCAAAATGCCTCCGTTTGATTATCCCACGTAATTACTTTGTATTATTATTTTTGGCACCATTATGTATGTTCTTGTTTTTCTGAGTCTGTTTCACTACTTAGGTCCTTTACTTTTTTCTTTTGTGTACCTACGTGTTATGTGTGTGTGAAAATGTGAATAAATGTTTTATCTATTTATCTATCATTATGATTTACTCCCCTCTATATTGACTTGCTCTTCTCTGTTTAGTCGCCCCAACACCTAATTTAGTGAAGGCTCGACGGGGTTCTAATTGTATTATCTAGTTAAAACATGTCTGTTTCGGTCTCGAACTACAGTACAGAACGAGAACACATCACATAAATCATAGTCGTTGTTCCGGTTTCATGTTTTGTCACAGAGCCACTGAACGCGACAAAAAACACACTATCATCATCATCCACCCATTATGTCCCCACCGAGGGGCATGGGTCTCTTCCCTGACGAAGGTATAGACCATACTCCACCACGGGGGCCAAGTCCAGATTGATGGAGGCTTGTAAGACTAGGGGCTGGTCTTACTGTCAGAAGTTTTCAAGCCGCCCTAAGGCCTCTGACTTGGCTTAACGACTGCCATCTATCGACGGCAGCCGGCACCAACTGCTTAACGTGCCTTGCGAAGCCGGGAACGGCTCGGAAAAATTCCACTAGCGTTAGTCATAGACGGTGACCCATCCATGGACTGAACGCGCAGTAGGTTGCTTAACCTTAGTGATCGTTTAAGATCACTCAGGCAGCCTAGGCTACGAGCGATTCTAAATCGAAATCTCGAAAAAACACACCATAGTGTCTTCATTATAACCTATTTAATGTTGATTGATTTCATTTCCCCTTCTAGGATAAATTGTGTATTTATGAATATGGACTCGAAAGCGAAACACCCAGGTTCGATTCCCAGTGCGGACATGGACATGTGAGTTCTAAGTTATAAATGTACATTTGTAAAGTTATTGTAGCAATATCACTCGCTTATCGTGAAGGAAAACATCGTGACAAAATCTGAATGTCTTGTGAATGAATGTGAAATCCTCCGAAACGGAAACGGAGCCGGCTACATGTCCTACCATAACCTTGCCTTATCATCGAGTATGCTTATAATTATATCAGTAATGAGCTCTATCTCACTCACAGTATCTATGCGGAGCGGGATGGCTTGTCGTGTTCAAATAACAAAGTTTTGCATCACGATCTCGTATCAAGCAAGCAGCCCGCGCTGTGTCTGTGACACTTCTGCCAAGAAGACGTAATACATAACCGAGTGCCCGGTGTACGGAAGGCAACAACGGTGGGATGCAGAGATGGGAATGGGGAAAAAAATAATACAGGACATTCAGACAGACACTCCACTCAGGTTTTTTCACGATATTATCCTTCACTATTAGCGAGTGGTACTGCTACTAACTTCACAAGTCAGATCATAGGTACATGCCTTCACTGGGTATCGAACCTGTGTTGCCCGCTTCCCAGTCCATTAGGCTATCACCGCTCCTATAATAAATGAAAGAGAGTAAATGTTTGCAAGCATGAAATGCGCAAGTAATGGCGTGATTTTTCTTTTTAATTTCAATGTATGGTATGCATTGAATTTTCTTATTGTTAAAAGTACCTACCTAATATCGAATTTAATTAGGGTACGCAGAAGTTTGCGTCCTCGCCGTGTCATATGTGTGTGGCATATCGCTTCAGTACATTTTGTATCATTTCATTTTGTACATTTTCATTCAATGCAAAAAAAAAATTCAATTCAATTTTTGGCAAAATGGCAATCAGCCGCTGTCGACTATCTCTGCCAAAATCACGTTTTGATATGACATGAGCTTTTTAAAAAAAATAAAAAATAAAAAAAAGAAAGAGAAATAGAGAAAACTTCCTGTTTGTGGACTTTGCATGCAAGACGTACACAAGATCTGTAAAGAATACATAAAGAATGATTAGATATTTACAGCAACATACAACCATACAACGTTTTACACAGTATTTACAGGATGACAATTGCAGGTGGCAAACCTTATAATTTAATTTCGTTTTCCCCAATTAATTTAATAAGGATAATAAATAGGTCCAAAGAGGTTGGTAGATAGCAGACATCTAAAATTAATAGGAAGGGGGATTTTTAGTAGCGGAATAGTAATATATAGATTTAAAGACCGATTGTTTCTGGAACAATTGAAAAATAAATGGTCGAGGTCACCTTCCTCAAGACCACATTCACAGATTGAAGAGTCTCGTACCCTGATCTTGTTCAGAAAAACGGGTGTGCAGCAGTGTCCAATACGCAGCCGGAAAATTACCGAGACCACCCTCTTACTAACTTTCTTAAATGCGTTAAACCAAGGCTTCGACAGGACGATAGGCTGAACTGAGAAGAATGTAGAACCCTTGTTGCGACTAGTCTCTTGCCACAAGAGTTGCCAGTTTTCCTTCAGTCTTTGTTTTGGCAAGGAAAGTAGGCCATATGTTAGGTGTGAATAATGTTTCATGTCCACTTCATTGCCACAGGCGTCCTTTGCTATCAAGTCCGCATTTTCGTTACCTATTATGCCTGAGTGTCCAGGAAGCCAGACCAGCGCCACCTCAAGGTCCTTATTGTAACAATCGAATAAAGGTCTTTTTTATTTCCAGAATTATTTTGCTGTTAAGTTTGCACTTGAGCTGGCTCTGGTCCAGGGCTTGCAGGCAGCTTAATGAGTCGGCGAAAATTACGGCATTTTTAATGTTGTGTGATTCCACAAACCGGGAGGCCTCCAAGACTCCGATACACTCACCCGTAAAGACAGAGGATTCCGGTGGGCATTTAAACTGAATGACTAGTTTGGAGTTTTCCAGAAATATGGCAACACCTACTGGGGTGGATGGGGACAATTTTGAAGCATCTGTAAAGAGTCTCTGACAACCGGGCCAACGTTCATTTACGATGGAATTAAAGATCGAGTTCGCCGCAGGGTTGTCCTTTTGTATACTGATATTCAATACAGTATTAGGTTTGAACTGCAGTACGCCGAAGCTGTATTCGAATAAAGGTACAGTTACAACTGTTACCAAAGACTCTTCAAAGCGCTGTAACTGCCTAAAGCTTTGTAAAAGCTCTACGGATTTCCTTGTGTTTCCAATAATTACTAGTACGGGTCAACATATCAAGTTTCCGGAGCTTTTGAGGGAGAACATGCGACAATCTGGAAAAGACCTTGGTCATGAAGCGATCCGAGAGAAGCTTGCGGCGCAAGTGAAGTGGGGGATCCACACCTTCTATCTGCAAGGTATTAGTGGGAGTAGATCGCTTACATCCCAAGATAAGGCGGAGACATTTATATTGAATCCGGTCCAGTTTGGCCAAAGAAGTCTTGTTGATCGGTTCTAAAACAAAACAGCCGTAATCCATTACGCTTCTAATGAGTGCATTGTATACTAGTTTTAGACAAAAAGGGTGGGCACCCCACCACACTCCGGCAAGAACCCTAAGGATTGAGTAGACTCGCTCACATTTCATAGCCAGATGTTCAATGTGATGAACACCTGAAAGCTTAGGATCCAAGTAGACGCCTAAGAATTTGACCTTGTCCTTCCTGGGAAATGTATCGTCACCAATTTTTACTTCAATTTCAGGTATATTGCTTGGCCTTTTACGAGTGAAAATTATAAGCGAGCTCTTGTGTGCAGAAAGGGAGAGGCCATGTCGGGAAAGCCATTGGCCAAGGGATCTTAGAGACAGGTTCAGAGATTCAGCTGCGTCTTCTATGGAATTATCAGAAATATAGAGCGCAACATCATCGGCATACTGTAAAATGTGGCAGTTATAATTGAGGCTGGTATTAATGTCCTGGGAATATATCGACCCCTATTTGGCAAAACATCGTAAGCGCCAATTTTAAGAAAATACTTTTTTTATCGTAACCAACGCAGTTTGATGCCGTCTACAAAATATGTATAAATTGTAACGGTTTTTCAATCAGAAAAAAAGTTACAAGCCAGTTAGCGTTTTATCGTAACTACCAAAAAAGGTGCATACGCTAAAAAAAAAAGTTATTTTTCTTTATCGTATCCGCCATGGCTGAAAAAACGTCACATACGTTACCGCACGAGAGTGAAATAGACGTAATAGAGTGAAATAGAGTTTCGAGTTCGAATTCTGAGCAATCAGCTGGTTTAAAACGGTGTCAATCAGTCGACATAACGTGGCTAGCGTGTGTACTACTGTTTGATCCCAAAAGAAAACTTAAATTTAGAAGGCAAAACTGCGTTAAAAGTTGTTTTTGATTAGTTACAGGTAACTCTCACTGCTATAATTTATTTTGCTTACTATCACTTGCGTGATTAGCAGGCAAGGCTTAAAAATAACAATTTTTACCTATCCGTAAGAATTTGGACGCTCTTGCGCGATTACCGGACAAGTTTAGTACTATAATTCCAAATTGCATGGGGCTCTTTCTGGGTGGGTTCAGGGGCCCTCTTCAAGTTAATATTCTTTTCGACTGCCTCTTTAGTCCAGTCATCATTCAGCAACTAGAAGTCCACTGCTGGACATAGGCCTCCTCCATGGATTTCCAAAAAGACCGGAGCCGCTTGCATCCAATAATATTTAAAATAAGATGTTTTATTCTTTAAAAACACAATTGCACAGGTAAAATATTAAACTTAAATTAAATCACTTATTTCAAATTACTTTTATCTATTGTACCTAAAGATAAATAAACAACCATAAATTTTATCACTTCTATAAATGATACAAAATAATAAGTAAACTTTTAAACATTATTTATGGCTGTATGGCTATATGGGCTTGCCCAGCATGCATTTTATCTCTACCGAAATCGATCGACTCCTCCACTCCAATCCGTCCGGCAATGGCTAGACTCAATGATACCTATACCGCAAATGCGAACATAAACCTACTAAGAGGCAGCCGCAAGAACGTTGATCCAGCTGATACGACTATGCATTCAAGCGACCAACAAACCACCAATCGATATGCTCCTGGTCGAAATTCGCAAGCTGCGAGAAGAGGTAATTAGCATGAAAAATGCAATTGAAAAAATTAATTGGATGGAGAAAACTATAACAAACCAGGAGAAAGAAATAACCAGTCTACAGTCCATTATCAAAGAGATGCAAAGTCATGTGGAATCTCAAGAACAAAAGTCACTGTCAAATGAAATCGAGATCGTGGGCATTCCAGAAAAAGAAAACGAGAGTTTGGGACATTTGGTCATTCTTACGGCTAAGAAAATGGGTGTAGAACTAGCAGAGTCTGAGATAGACTCAATTGAACGAGCAGGCCCCAGGCGAGCTTCTAAGCTACCGAACAGTGATCATGGACTACCGCGCCCTATTGTCGTTAGACTTGTCCGCCGAATGAAACGCAGAGAGCTTCTGAAAGCCTCTAAAGTTAGACGCAACAATATTGACACTGAAGGAATTACCACGGGACCCACAAAAAGAGTCTATATCAACGAAAGACTTACATGGAAAAATCGTCAACTTTTTCGTGACGCCAGACAACGTGCACAAGAGTCGAACTTCAGATATTGCTGGGTGCGTGATGGTGTTATATACGTCCGCAAAATCGATGGAAAACCTGCCATCCCTATACGACTCCCAAGCGACCTGGATGAAAAAGTTGGCCCCTGCAATCCCCCGAAAGCAGTGCAGTCCAACTGAAATTAGCAACGCGTTCCATCATGCCATAGTAAGAACTCTAAATTGTAAATACAATAATGTAAAAACTGCTGTACTGTACGTTTATGCCTTACTCATTGAACCGAACACACATATACACAAAATCAATTACACTCAAACACACATATTCAGACTTAATTACATATTTATCATACAGAAAGCTCATCACGGGGATCACCGCGCCTCCCACTCTATGGTCTCAAATTATCTGCCAATATCTCTTTATATACATACTACACAAGACGACCATAGACCTAAATACAGTTAAAGATATAGAAAATTCTATAACCATAGAGTGTCAAGCGCATGATTCCCTGGAGAGCTGCAACAACGTGTTGGGAAACGATTATAACTTTAGTATCGTGACTTATAATATTCGAAGCATTCAGCGCAACTTCTACACATTCTTAGCTGCGCTTAAGCGACTCCAAACGAATCCCGATGTCATAATCCTTACGGAATGCTGGCTCACAGGTGGTAACATAGGACAAATACCAGGCTTTACCTCTTATTCAACCACGAAAACAATAAACCGGGCTGGAGGCGTAGTCGCTTATATTAAAGATAACTGGAGCGCATCAGTTGAAGAACCAGCTATCGACCAAGCCGAGTGCTTAAAAATAGAACTATCCAACAGAACTACAATATTTGGTATTTACAGATCACCCTCATTCTTACAGCCTACCTTATTCATAGACAGTCTTTCTAAACTCTTATCTCAAGTAAACGGCAACTTTCCTGTTTTCGTCTTAGGTGACATAAACATAAACATACTAGACTTACAAGATCAAAATAGCTCTGAATACCTTTGCTCGCTTGCTGAGCTGGGCTTTATCCCTGCAATCACCAAGCCAACCAGGATGCTTACCTGCCTAGATCACATCTTTGTAAAAGCCAAATGCAGTAAGATTATCGGTATGGTAAGTCATCTTGATATCTCTGACCATGACATCGCTATTGTATCAATGTCTTTCAAAGGCAGCAAAAAGACAAAAACCAGAATGGTCCAGAAAATCGACTATAAAGCCGTTTTCGCTGAGCTGAGTGACATAGATTGGTCCGATGTCACTGATTCGCAGGATGTTAACATCGCGGTCAGGGAATTTCAATCGATACTCACAGCAGCAATAACTAGGCACACTACCCGGAACCGTATTAGCCGCTCTAAATTTATTGAGAAATCGTGGATTACACCCGGGCTCCTTAGATGCATGAGACACAGGGACAAGCTACATTTGGATGTTCGAAAACATCCTAAAGATCCTGTACGTAAATTAATCTACAGCAGGTACAGAAATTTTCTTACAGACCTACTGCATAAATTAAAGAGAGAACACGATAGCAAAGAACTAAACGACAATAAATACAACCCGAAAAGGTTATGGAAGGCTATAAAAAGTATTTCAGAACGATCTAGAACAAATAAAATTGCTACCCAACTAACTCAAATTAAATCAACACCGCAAGAGTCCGTAGATGTCTGCAACGATTACTTTGCAAATATTGGATCTAATCTTGCTGAGAATCTACTTTCCAAACTCCAAGTTACAGAGGATTTACTGGCAACAGAAGCTAATATAAGTAAAAAGCCCAGCTCATCCGACACATTCTTTACTGCCCCCACTGACGAAAGTGAAATTAAACAACAAATGAGCGAACTTAAGCAAGATAGCGCCCCAGGATTGGATAACTGCACAGTTGCGTTAATCAAGAGTATCAAATGCAGGATAATTGCGCCTTTGACCCACATCTTCAACCTAAGTATGTCCAGTGGAGTCTTTCCCTCTGAGTGGAAGCTGGCCGCGGTTGTCCCAATATACAAGAGCGGACCCACAAATCAGCCTGAAAATTATAGGCCCATCTCACTTCTGACCATTTTTTCTAAAATATTGGAAAAAATTATGAACAAAAGACTGATAAGCTATCTTGATAAAAATCATCTCATTTCCGACCATCAGTTTGGGTTCAGGCGTGGGAGATCCGCTGAGGACGCGGTGGAACTTCTTGTGAGGAACGTGACTGCGGGGTTGGATGGGGGTCAGAAGTGTGTCGGAGTGTTTCTCGATCTCGCTAAGGCCTTCGACACCATTTCAGTGGCAATACTTCTTAAAAAGTTGGAACTTGCAGGCATTATGGGAGTGCCACTGGAATGGTTCAGAAGTTACCTTACCGAGAGGCACCAATGCATTAGGGTCGGGGAACACCTGAGTAAACAACTACCCATCAAGTATGGCGTGCCACAGGGCAGTGTACTAGGCCCCACACTCTTTGTGCTCTACATAAATGACATCCACAGACAGTCATCCAATGACAACAGCATGTCCCTCTCCGATTCTAATCTTATATGTTACGCTGACGACACCGTAGCCCTCTTCTATGGAAGTACATGGAGCCAAACACTTCAGAATGCAGAAAGAGGCATGTCTACCCTTAAGAGTTGGTTAGACCGAAACCTCCTCACTCTCAATCTGAAAAAAACTAAATTTGTCTGCTTCCATAAAACGAGTCATACAGCTCCAAAAGGATCTAACTCAATTAAAATTCATTCTGCGTGCACCCAAAGCGGCTGTAACTGTGAATCGATCACACGCACCGAAACAATCAGATATTTGGGCGTCGAATTGGATGAACGCTTGACCTTCCACAACCACATTGGCCACCTCGCCAACCGTGTCAGAAAAATAATACACGTCATGGGCCTTCTTCGCAACTCAGCAGACTCAAAAGTGATACGATTGGTATACATAGCTCTGTGTGAGTCTATCTTATGTTACTCCATCACGTCTTGGGGAGGCTCAGGGACTACGTCAATGATTGTCGCTGAAAGAGCCCAACGCGCTGTACTAAAGAAAATGCTTAACAGACCGCGATTGTACAGAACCGCAGCTCTATATGCAGAGGCTAGCGTTCTCAACGTTCGGCAACTTTATATTTATAAAAGCACAATCGCTACACACCGAAGGACCCTAAGATCTCCCCAGTACCGTGACTTAATCAAGAAGCGCGTTTATAAACTCCCAATACCACATATTAAGTCCACTTTTGCTCGTCGTTTTCCGAACTTCTTACACCCTTTCGTCTACAATCGTGTAAATAATAAGTGTGACATAAAAAGCTGTACCATATGGGAAGCCAAACAAACTGTACAAAAATGGCTTTTATCACTGTCGTACACAGAAACTGAAAAGTTATTAAAAGTAATTTCCTAACACAAATGCAACATGAAACTTAATACATTCTCACACACACACACACACACACACCCTCACACACACACACACACACACACCCTCACACACACACACACACATATGCTTTACCATGCACATAAAATAATCCCACACACTTCCTCACACAACATTAAGTACTAAGAATGAATGTAAATGCTCCTATTGTGTAATCCGCGAATGTGGGTATTTTAACTAATATCTTCATTCATCGACTGGGTACCTACATTTTCTGTCAAAAAACAAAACTTTTAATTTTAACTTCCTTATCATAATAATAATATATGTTATACCTGCTCCTATGATATAAGTACAATAAAAATCATTTTAGCAACTATCTCCCCGACTCCACGATTCAGGCTCGACCTTGTGTGGTAGTCACTGTGCAAACTTATGTATACTGTAACAACTATTTTCTGTCAATAAATTTTTTTTTTTTTTTTTTTTTTTATTTTATTTAAAACCTAACCATAGTAACAATAGCCCTCAGTCAGAATTTTTTTTTCAACGTAAAGGATTTACATTCAGTTTCTTGAATGATGAAGTCGATGGTCGAAGACGCCGTAGATACTTCAGAATCACTGCAGTTAACCGGTCTTTGAATTTTTGAAAATAATGTTATTGTTATCTTTACCATCTGTTTCGAATACGATTATCTCATTCTCATCTTTTTCATTTATTTCTATCATGTCATCGATTGCCTTCGATTCGATCGAGACACGGGAGGTGCTCGAGTATCTCCAGTGTTGCCGAATTGACTATAGGTATATCGAAGTGCTTGTACCACAACGCCACCAGATCGGTCGGAGTACAGGAGCAGAATTCCACAGAAAAGAGGCGTGAGACAGGGAGATGTCATATCTCCGAAACTGTTCACGAACGGACTGGAAGATGCCTTCAAGCTTGTGGAATGGCAGGAACGCGGCATCAATATCAATGGCGAGTACATCAGTCACCTTCGATTTGCCATCGATATAGTAGTCATGACAGAGACGCTGGAGGACCTTGGCATAATGCTCCCAGACCTCAGTTGAGTCTCTCAACAGGTGGGCCTTAAAATGAACATGGACAAAACGAAGGTCACGTCGAACGCCCGTGTTGTGCCCACCCCAATAACAGTAGGGAACTCGACTCTCGAAGTTGTAGACGAATATGTCTACTTAGAACATACAGTCCAACTAGGCCGGGCCAACTTCGTGAAAGAGGTCAGTCGTCAAATCCGACTCAGCTGGGCAGCATACGGGAAGCTTAGAAAAGTATTTTCCTCCGATATACCTCAATCACTCAAAACAAAATTATACAACTAGAGTGTGATACCAGTGATTACTTATGCACTGAAACGTGGTCTTTTACTATGGGCCTCATAAAAAAGCTAAACGTAACGCAACGAGCATTTTACAGTATGCCGATGATGTTGCGCTCTATATTTCTGATAATTCCATAGAAGACGCAGCTGAATCTCTGAACCTGTCTCTAAGATCCCTTGGCCAATGGCTTTCCCGACATGGCCTCTCCCTTTCTGCACACAAGAGCTCGCTTATAATTTTCACTCGTAAAAGGCCAAGCAATATACCTGAAATTGAAGTAAAAATTGGTGACGATACATTTCCCAGGAAGGATAAGGTCAAATTCTTAGGCGTCTACTTGGATCCTAAGCTTTCAGGTGTTCATCACATTGAACATCTGGCTATGAAATGTGAGCGAGTCTACTCAATCATTAGGGTTTTTTCTTAAATTGGCGCTTACGATGTTTTGCCGAATAGGGGTCGATATGTTGAAAAGTATGGGGCTCAACACCGAGCCTTGCGGGAGGCCCCTCCATATCGTTCTGCAGTATGGTTCCAGGTCCGGTATGCAAAGGGCGACTGATCGGGACACAAGGAGTGAGCATATGCACCGAACCAACTTAACAGTTATTCTCAGATGTAGCAGCTTTTGCCTGAGAACTGAAAGAAGGACGTTATCATAGGCTGCTGATATGTCCAAAAAGACTGCCACAGCAGAGTTGTTACTGCTTAGTGCCACTCTTATGTCTGTCACCAGAACCGCAACGCTATCCATTGTACTTAGTCCTCTTCGAAACCCGAATTGCGTCTTTGGTAAAAGGCCTCTACTCTCCACAAGCCACTCATGACGATTTTTTAAGATGTGTTCTAGGACCTTAGATAGTGCAGACGAGAGGGCAATGGGCCTAAAGCCGTTGGGGTCATCGGGGTTTTTCCCCGGTTTAAGAAGTGGCATAATTAGTTGCTTCTTCCAAGGCTCTGGAATATAGCCAGACTCAAAACAGGAATTAGCAAACTTCAGGAAGTAACTGAGAGTGTTAGGGCCGGCCTTGGCTAAGAAGGAGTATGGAAAACCGTCCTCCCCTGGAGCAGTGTCTTTTATTTGTCTCACCACGGTTGTAATTTACTCCATGGAGAAGGGCTCGTCGAATTCATTGCTAGGCCCGACCATGGGTAGGTCAGGGAGCCGTATCTCATCCTCAGTAGGTACATAGGGCGGGGCTAGGGTTGTATAGAACGCTACGGCCACCTATTCTGAGATGACATTTGATGTTTTTGGGGAGTAACTATGTCTGAACCTATTTACTTGCTTCCAGACTAAAGAGAGTGGAGTGGCGGGAGAGAGGGAGGTGCAAAACGACCCCCAACTTGCTCTTTTCTTTTTACGGAGGGCTCGTCTGGATTTGGCTAGTACACGGCGGTACTCAACCAAATTACTAATGGAGCAGGATACGTTGCATTTTTGCTCTGCTTCTTTGCGCTCTTTTATAATTTGGGAGCACTCTTCATCCCACCAGGGAGGCGACGGGATCTTTCTAGAGTGAGGTTTCTTGGGTGGAAAAGACGATTCGGCCGATCTCTTAATTACACCAATGAAGCCATTATAGGCCGTAACTAAATTAGCTTCATCGGGGTCTGGAAGAGACTGAATTTCTCGTTCCATCAGGTCAGTGTATGTTTCCCAGCCGCTTTTAACCAAGCGGTATTTGAGCAGGGGCCTAACCACTCTTTCAGGTAGGGATTTGCCAGGTAATGTTACTATTATCGGGAATTGGTCACTTTCATGAGTGGAGTTCAAGCGATCCCAGTTACAGCAGGGAGCCAAACCAATAGAACAAATGGTGAGGTCCACACAACTCTTTCTCTCCCCAAAATTGCCTCTACGGGTTGCTCTACCATCATTCAGAAGGCAAAGTCCCATGTCATCAACCAGTTCGACAAGTTCGCCTCCTAAATTGTCGCAGTGTTCTGAACCCCAACAGTAATGGTGCGCATTAAAATCACCCATAATTATACATGGACCCTGCAGCTGGGTGGACAAAGATCTTAGTGAGTTAACTAAAGAAACATGAGGGTTAGATATATATACGGATACAAAAGTTATTCCAAGTGCTTTCACAGCAACCATGTTAACATACTCTTCATCATCATAATTTAATAGTGGAAGCTGGACAAGGGAAAATGGAATTTTATTACTAACGAGTAGTGCACAACCTGCATAATTGTCAATTCTATCGTCACGAACACAACAATAATTCTTTACATTAAAGTGGGAACCTGGCTTTAGCCAAGTTTCACTGAGACAGCACATAGCTGGGGCGAATTTATTTAAAAGATATATAAGTTCCTGTTTTTTATTGTTAATACTCCGTACGTTCCACTGAAGGAGGGTAAGGGGGGGAGCCATTATACAGCGCATACATCATAGTATTAACTTTATAAGCAACGTGGTCCGGTAGTGATTTGGAAGATATTAGTGAACAGATCAGAGAAACAAGTTGTTCCATCTGGTCCTCTCTATTAGGGGATGAAACATTTTGGTGCTCCTGGCTCAAGGCACAGCCATTTCTTGAGAGGGAGTATGAGTAGTCTTGTACTAAGGCTTGATGAATATGTTTGTCATACCCTGGAGTTAGTGGGGAGTGAGACCTGGGTTTTAGGAAGACTGTTTTTTTATGAGATTTTGGGAGCTCTTGACTGAGTGAAGTTCTTTGAGACGGACCCGGATGGGGCTGGGTAGGGGAGTGGGGGCGGCCTGGGTGTGACTGGGAAGGCCAACGGGGGGCCGTTTTTGTGGCATTTGCATAGCTCCTTGAAATGGCAGATATTTTTTTCCCAGCTTCAATGTAGGAAATTGACTGTTCAGCCATTAATAATTTGATTGCACGCTGTCTGCCGTACTCTGGACAATATCTACTATTAGCATAGTGGTCTCCTTGACAATTGACGGAAAATGAGTCACTTTTCTGCACACTACAACCATCACCAGGGTGGTCAAGACCACACTTGTAGCATTTAGGCTTAGATCTGCATAGATTCCTCGTGTGGCCGAAGCGGCAACAGTTGTAGCATTGTATGGTGGGATATACATATAATTCTACCTCAAGCGAAGTATAACAGCAAAAGACACGCTTTGGCAAGCTTTGGCCGTCAAAAGTGAGGACAACTGTCTGAGTTGGCTTCCATTCCGATTTCCCTTCATCGGACACAAATTTGCGGTTCATCCTCCGGACTTTCAGAATTTTGCCACAGCCTGCTGGTACCTTAACATACATCATGACCTCTTCATCTGACCATTCAGCTAGGACAGACCTTACCAAACCCATACCGGTAACATTAAATTGCGGGACCATTGCACGGTATTTATTTGCCTCGAGTACTGGATGTGATATAAATGCATTTGCGTCCTTGGGTGATTTAAATTCCACAGCGACTTTGTTGCGTCCAAGGCACTTTATGCCATCAGGAAGTATATTGCCTATGTTATGTTTCAGCAGAAATAGACCAAACTTGATATGATGGAGCGTAGAACCGGAGTTCTGCTCGGTTTCTATCCGTGAGACATGGATTATGTATGGTGCTTTGTCGAGGACAGAATACTTCAATCTGCCGTGTGGGCTGACGGTAGGTCTCGGCAATTTAACCGGCATTATAGTTGGAGAACTGGGTAATGCTGTGCGTTTTCTAGACCCGTCAGAGGTGTCCATTTGGACCGCAGGTGGAGAATGTTGGTCATTGGGAAGAGTGACTGTGCAGACCGGGGTATAAACAAAAGGGTCAATGTCGGGAGGTTTAGGGGGGATCTTTGAGTCGTCCATCATGTTTTAAATAAATGATTGGACTTACCGGGGTTGTTATTTATATAAGCACGTATAAACGACAAAACACAATAAACAAGTCAACAAAAAGTACCGAAAAAGTGACAAATTCATAAAGATTTCCGAGAGCGCATGTGCTAACCAAGAGCCGCGATCACAGAGTCCATAAAAAAAAATTGTCACGTTGACATCTCCATACAATGAGCGTTTTTCCTTATGTCAAATTTAGTTCTAGAAGAATCCCTAGGTGGCGCTGCCGTACCGTAATAATAAACGTCAAAGCAAAAAATAATACTATGGTTCTGTGGAATTTGTGATGGTTGATTACGGAAAAACAAAAATGCTGTTGTCGTTTGGTGATAAGTGCGATTTTGGATATTTTGGAGTCTTTGCTGTGGATTGTGGGTTTGAAATTTTATTTTTATTACGAGAAACCTCGTCCGAATAGCAACCCTGGTTCCTTCTCTTGTTTAGTGATCTGTGGACTAACTTTGACATTGGTTGCTACGAATCACAATTTTGTACGTAGAAACGAATAACGCCATCTAGATTATCTCAAGGGACTAAGAAAAAAAAGAAAGGAAAAACGCTCATTCTTAGGCTGTCAACGTCTGAATGTTGCTAGTACGTAAAAACCAAATAACCCCATTTTACTTCCAAGTTAAATTGTGTGCTACACTGGTGTTTTTTTTAGACTTTGCTTTTACGAGTAATTCAATTTTAATGTCTTTGATGTGATAAGGATTTTGGTCACATGAGTCTCTTCTATTCACGGTAAAAAAAATCTACCGAGTTAACCTATAGCTTTTATAGCGGTAACACCGCGTCATTTTTTTTTTGCATCGAATTAAAAAACGGACTATAAGTGAGTCGAAAGGACGCTGGCCGCATCTTTGCCCTATGCTTTTCCCAGACCCTTGTCTCTCGCACCCAAGCCCTCATAAGTACTTATTCTAATATGGTGTGAATTCTATTAACCGATGCGAAATCACGTTACGAGTACCTACAAAGTTCGAACAATCTAACATTCCTTTCAGTAATCCAAGGTTACTGATTCTACTATTTTACAAGAGGAACATAGATTGTCATGGTTTAGATAAATACGTCATGCAAGTCAGCAATAAATCTTCTTTATCTCATTACTGATTATTCTGTACGAAGTAGAAAAACCTGGATACTTTTTGCTTACTTCTGATTTAGAGGTTCTTTTAGTTAATGTAAGCAAGTCGGATGTAATCCAACTAAAATACCGTTTTTGCCAAGTATCAACTTATTACCTTTTTATGTCTATAATTTGGGAAATTACTGAAAATTATTTCAAGTCTATAACTATGGTTTTCCACGTGCAATTGATATTGGTTGTCACGTCATAAAGATTGCCAACATGTAGCTACCTATTTTAATGTGTAATTGATACTATGAATGATTGATGGGTAGCGCTTTGTTTCTGGCAAGAACAATAGCCATCTTGCAAAAAAATATAATTTGCTCACATCGGAGAGGCCATGTTCAAAGACTAATTGTCACGAAGTGGATTTAGTTCTGCGACTAATAGTTTTCAAATCTGTCGAAAAGTATTTATGAGAAAATAGAACAAAAATCGTGGTTTGGTGACAATGACATGTACAATTGTACATTGTAAAGTCGATTATCTCGCAGATTAACAAGAGAAAGACTCGAATGATTACGCAATGTTCATTGATTTGCCACAGTAAACTATGAATTTTAGTTGCAGACACGGCCATGATTTCTAATTTTAAAAGTGGTAAATTGATTTTTCGCAATATGGAGACCTGTGTTAGCCTCCGGTCCGTAATGACTAAATGTCAAAATGCCATGATTTCATTGCAACTGAATTTATGCTGAAATACCTATATTTGTGAGGTTTTTTTTATGTTGGTACCTTTGTACTTACCTACACCAATGAATACAGTTTAATAACTAGGTGTTAGTTATAATAGGTATTTATATTTCAGTATTCATACACAAGCTTTTGCCCGTGACTTTGTCTGCATGGAATGAGTGATTTGGGTAGCTTATATTTTTATCCAATCTGCTTTTTCATCAATCTGTCTAGGTACTTAATTTTTATCTCAGATTTCACATCTTTAAAAGATGATTTCCGGGATGAAAAGTATTCTTGTCTTTCTCCTGGACTTAAACGTAAGTGCAATAAAAGTATTAATAATAATAATAATAATAAACAATATCTATACTGTGTTGGCCGTAACTCAATGCGCCATCTATTTAGTAAAGTACCTACACGGGCACTGTTTTACTGAATAGTTCAGCGGTTTATAATGCTTAACTTTCTAACTAAATGGGGAATATTTCACCCCTTAGAAAGATGTTTTCCGAAAGTAATCAAATTTTATGTAGGTACATTGGTTCATCGGTTTACGTATGAAGAGGTAACTGACGGACACACTTTCGCATTTATAATATTAAATTGTTACTGAAACACGCTTGTGTGCATGCAGCGACTAATGAATGTTTATGAAGCAAATGAGATTTGTCTTGGGGCAAGTGGCAAATCCAGGTCGCTGCCCTACCATTTCTGGATATAATATGGGAGAATTTTGCGTGTGGGTGTTACACAGATATCACTCATTGAACGTCCCTTAAAAAATAGATTAACTGCCTGAATTTGAAATAAAAATGTTCTTAAACGCGGACAATTATTTATTTGCTTCTACTATATATACTATTGGGGGTGGCTTAGGTGGAAGCCAATGGTTGGGGTAGTTCACCGCACTCAAAGTACATTGCTCAAGGTTGAAAAGGGCAAGCGGAACAAGTTTCAAGTATGACCAATCGACTTTAGGTAAACCTCGTTTAAAGTAAAAGTCAAGGTAATGTCGTCGCTTTCATAGGGTTCGTTCCACTTTGAGTTTTATTCCATAGTGCCGATGACTCTTGTGTATAATTTAACGAGTTCATGAACTTGTCGATATTTTCAGACAAGGTAAATTTGGAGATGATGGATGCATTCTTCTCAGTTACGTCATGAGTGACTTTAAAACCAAAATTTAAAGCTAAAGCTGATGTGTGAAACTGTACGACATAAATCAGGATTTTTTATGTTGTTTTGGTTCGTTATAAATACTATAATTATGCATTTTATTTATTTATTTATTAAAGGTAAACTTAAAGGTAACAACCAAAGAGGCATTAAAACTATTAACAAATCAGTATAGAACTAGGCTGGAACCCAAATGCAGTTTACACAGCATGATAGCTATCATTAAAATTATACATTAAGTATAAGAGTTTAACATTAAATTAGTTATTACAATGTTTTTATAAGTTTATAAACCTACTTGTTATTATTCAAGTAACAGTCTCCATATAACATATAACATTGCAAATTTACTCTTACAGGTAACAGGAAGTAATTAAAATTAAAGTACCTAATTATAACGAAACAGAGTTTGTAATTTTCTTGACATGCTTTTTAAAAAGTAGAGCTTTATTATTAAATATGTCCAACTCAGGATCTTTAACCAAGAGATTATCATATGCTCGACACATTCTTGATAAGGGATTAAAATAAGAAGTATTATTATTGAAGATAGGCAAAACAAAGTTTTTGACGGCTCGACGAGGGTTTTAGTTTAATTTGATATTGAGGCATGAAAGTAAAGAAGGTGAATCAATATGTGAATGAAGTAACTTGTGCAGAGTATTAACATCGCATTTCTCATTTCGGAAATTTAAATCTTTAAATATTGACTACAAAAATATTGAAAGCAAAGAAATTAAAATATGTTATTATAAAATTATCTTAATCAGATTATATAACAACAAAATCGACATCAAATGAAGTAAAGGAGGGACGAAAGTTTTAGTTAATAAAAATGACTAGCATCGTTGGAAGTTGGAAGAAGTTAGTAAAGGCCGGGTGGGTTACTAACAGCAAAAGTTAGAGCCGAACTCTTGAAACCCGCCTTAGTGCCAAATCACTGTAAAAGTAAGCAGGTAGATAAATACTTATACAGGGATGAACAGATAAGTATCAGTCATACAATTTGTTTCTTCTGCAAATGTCATGGTGCAAGAAGTTTTTTGGACTTCTCTACTGGATAGAGCATACACAAAGTACTATGGATAAACAGATATTTCTGTCTGAGCGTTGGCTCAAGCTGGCCTTAGTTTAGTTTTACACCAACCTGTCCGAAGAAACTGAAACGGTTTGATTATGTAAAGACAAAGGCCTCAAAGCAGAAGCCATAAAGCTAATGTCACTCGATTTCGAAGCCATAGGAATTAGCACGTGCCCTACATGACCCGAAGATGTACGCAAAACCGCAGAACTACAATTGAATATAATTTTGAGTCTCTACACCTACTGATTGAGGTAATCAGTGTAATAGTTTTTTTAAATTTTTTATAGTTTATTTTTTCGTGGTTTTATAGGTTTCAAAAATGTAAAACATAGTACATAATGAAAACTTATTAGATGTATGTAGTTTTTCCTTTGAATTATAATTGTTTTCAAATAAAGATCTAGACACAAAGAAGATTATTTTGCGACCTTTGAGATCGCTGAAGCCCCTTTCAAGATCTTGTCCGAAACAAAACATTAGCTTGAAAGAGCGATTAAGAGCGATTTCGGAGAAAAGAGCGTTTTTTGCTTTCAGTTAAGCTTTTTATTTTTATTAAATACGGACCTAAAAAAATAGGTTGATAAAATTTATAACACCAATTTTTCAAGCACGATTCTTGTGATGATTTTTTTATGGTCCGAACTTCTGTCTCCACGTTGAGAATATCAGATCTTTAAACCATCTTTGTCTGTTCAACGTGCTACTTCCTGGCCACGTGAGCAATTTATAATAGTAGTTAGATATAAATATAATTATATTGATTACATTTCATAACATTAACGCTAACGGTAGCTTGTTAACTGGACGTTACTTCAATTCAGAGTAAAATTCGTTAACTATTGTCTGTCTCGTCGGGTACATTACATACAAATTAATTACATTACATCAAAGATAAAGCTTGCAAAAACACGAAAGACGCAAAATCCAAACCAATCCAAACTAATTTCTAGGAGGTACAATAATGATACACAGTAGTATTTATTTGACCTTAGCAGCATTCAGACACGAAGGTTCCTTTGATGTCACACCTTTGTTATGACTCGTGGGTAAGCGTTAGGTATTTACCAACTATGTTTTTTCAGGTCAATTTATTTATATTTGCTATTAGAATTAACGTCCTTGACTTGCGAGATTTTTCCAGAAATTCGCAAGGAACTATTTTAATATTTAACTTGAATCGAGTGACATTGGAATAGTGCCCAAAATCCATGTGTCTGGCTGGAAAAGGCACCTATTTAATCTGTAATTTTGTTCTATTTTCAGGGAATGGCAAAAAGCGAGACAGCATCCCGACGCCGCCAACGAACGCCCGCGCGCCGGCGAACCACCCTCAACCGCCCGCCGCCACCCCTGGTGAGTCATCTGACCCCTCATAACCTTCCTGTGACGTCACCGACAATAGTGTGTGTGTCCGGGCTGTACTGCGGGCTGTATATAATAGGGCAAGGCAAGGTCAGTCGAGAATTTTCACGGTGAAACGAAAACGGTGCCGAAGTTAATATCATCTGTCGTCAAAAGTGTTGTAAGGTTAGATTAGATTGTTAGGCTTAGTTATTCATCTCATATCCAGCGGACGCTCCCGGATATTATGACATTTCTTTCTTAATTTCACTGCTTAAATTCTGTAACATTGCTTTAATCTTCATCTATTACGTTAACATTGTGATCCATAATATAATCAGCAAAAACCAGAATGATTATTAGAGGTACTTAGAGCCGTTTTAATTGTAGAGCTGATGTCTGTCTTGCACAACATCGATCCTATTGAGGCTGTGCTGTAGAGGCTGTCCTAAGAAGTACATGAAGGGATATGGTAAAGAAAGAAGGAAGGAAGGAAGGAAGGAAGGAAGGAAGGAAGGAAGGAAGGAAGGAAGGAAGGAAGGAAGGAAGGAAGGAAGGAAGGAAGGAAGGAAGGAAGGAAGGAAGGAAGGAAGGAAGGAAGGAAGGATGGATGGAAGGAAGGAAGGAAGGAAGGAAGGAAGAAAGAAAGAAAGAAAGAAAGAAAGCAAGAAAGAAAGAAAGAAACAAACAAACAAACAAACAAACAAAGAAAGAAAGAAAGAAAGAAAGAAAGAAAGAAAGAAAGCAAGAAAGAAAAAAAGAAAGAAAGAAAGAAAATTTATTTATTTCATACTCAAAACAAAACAAAAAAACACACACACAGAATGCGTACAATAATAAAAAAATAACACAGAAAGCAAAACTCGACAAAACGTGAGTCCAGTTCTAGAGACTGGTGCCTCTGCCTACCCCTTCGGGGATAACGGGCGTGAGTTTATTATTTATTTATTTTTATTTTATTTAACACAGAAAGCATAAAAAGCGTACAAAAAAATAAACTGTACAACATGAAAATAATAATTTACATTTACATATTTACATTTACATACAGGCACATACATTGCTTCTGGCCCCACACTAGGATACCCTGTGTCGTGGGAACCAGAAACAGCGACGTCACAAACATGTAAACATCCAAGACCTGGGATTTTTTTTTGTCCCCAGCCGGGATTCGAACCCGGGACCTCTCGCATGGTAGTCAGATGTGCTAACCACTACGCCACATAAGTCGTTAAAGGTTGAGCCCCCATAATGGGCCTGATTCAGCATAATGTTGCAACAGAGTGTAAAGTAAAGCACTCTCCTAAACACTAAGATAATCTAAACCGGCCCTTTGATCTAATTTGTTAACTTCATGGTGTGTGGAATACCGTGGCATCCAAAAAGGTTATTATAATCTGTGCCAACTGAGAAGGTGTAGTAAGTAATCTGTGGTGTTTTTCATTGGCGGGAGCTCAGAAGAAGGTCCTTCTTCTGAGGGCGGGAGGGAAGACAATAATTTGACATTGAGTTTTGGAAGGGTCTGAAAAATAATTGAAAAAGGAAATCAAAGTCATAAATTGATCTTTATTGTTTTGCTTAGTTAGGTACCAATAAACTTATTGAAATGAAAAAGCCACTAGATAAGAAAAATACCAAAAATTAAAATGATAAAGAAGATGACATGTGGTCAATACAAAACTAAAAGCTGTAAAGCCAAAGAGAGGGAGCTGTTTTTAGTTGATTAGCCAAGTGGATTTTACGTCTCATACGTCATTAGATTCACTAGCTGTTAACTAAATTCAATGCTGTTAAGTTTATGAAGGAAGCTCATTTAGTAATTTGTGATGATGTACCCATGACAAAGTTATGATAAGTATCCGATTTTCGCCTTGCATTCCTTCGTGAGTAGCCAAAACATGTCCAAAAGAGCAAGATTGGCTATCCGTAATAGTGTGCTGGTTCCAATACTGATGTAAGCATGGTAGCGAGATTTGGGTATGGCAGAAGTCAGAAAAATCATGAAAGTAGGATTAGTGCAGTACAAATGAGATCCTTAATAAATATGTGTGGTCTTACTTTGAATGACAGAATACGTAATAGTGTGATCAGAGACCGAGGATGTAGAGAAAGAGGATGTAGTGAGTGACTAGAATTGAAAAAAGGAATGTTGCGTTGGTTTGGAGATGTGGAGAGGATGACCGAAGAAAGACTGACCAAGCAAATATATCGGGCGAATGTGAGTGGAAGGGCCGGTAAGGGACGCCCCAGTTGGACATACTTCGACCAAATAGGGGATGTAGTAGCAAAGGGCAAGATGAAAAGTACCCGAAACCGATGTGGGTACATGCAACGACTAATGGATGTCGATGAAGCGAAAGTGATTTGTCAGGATAGTGGCAGGTGACAGTCCGTGGTCTCTGCCTACCCCTCTGGGATAAAGGTGTGAGCTTATGTATCTGAATGTATTAAGATATTTATATCTACTGGTGGTTGATAAATACAGAGGCGTCACCATATAAAAAAACATAGTGGAATATTATTTTGCGTCTACATTTTACCCGAGCGAAGCCGGGTTTTCGTCTAGTAAAAATTAAAACACATCGATTTTTTCAGGGGAAATAGTAATGAGCACGGCGATAAATGTTAAATGATAAATGCTACCAAGTACCTAGTTAAGACAATTTATTTAAGCGAATTAGGAAAAGATCAGGTAACAGTCTCAAATTTTCATTTCTTACCAAACTTGTGGTTATTGGGTGGTCGTTAAAATTATGTTCCAATAAAACCGACGCCCTTCTCTGGCAAATATTTGCGCTTTAAAAAAACGGAACCCTGTATTAAAAAAATGCGTGGTTACTGTATACAAAGACAATAATAATAATAATAATAATTTACTTCGGATAAAACAGAGATCCATAGTGTTGTTAGTAGCTGATATGTAAAGATAAAAACTATGTTAGTGGACTTAATAGATATCTACGTACTTTTAAAACCATTAAACAATAGTCTCGACAAACCTGTCCTTTGAGAAGTGTGCGATTCTTGTGTGAAATGCTTAGACCGACTTTTATTACCAAGTGGGTAGAACCATGAATCTATTTATTACATTATTTTACTTAATCTAATGAGGGCACGCCAAAATTTATTAATTACGCTTCCCGGTGGCCTCCACACTAGGCATACCTGTATCGCGGCGACCCGACCATTTGCGACCCCCAAATGCCGTTGTTTGTATTATCTAAGTATGTCTGTACAATAACCTGTAAGCAGCCTATACACATCCCACTACAGAGCACAGACCTTCTCTCGGAGAGAGAGAGTAGGGATTTAATCGCCACGCTGGCCCACCGCGGCTTGACGACAACGTAGGTGGCAGCTATGTTGATTTATATTTTAGTTTTTCATTATGCCAAAACGAAATCGTGATTAATTGTCGTTTATTAATTTTACGCAAGCTTATGTCGTGAACGGGCTTATGGGCGTATTTTTGCGACGAGTTCTAGGCAGTATTTATCACTGATGTGCTCACATACATCCTACACACTCTGCAACTGTTCTATTTGAACGCGTCCACTCGGCCGCTCATTATTGGAACTCTCTGCCTATTATTGCTTTATTGATTGATTACCTCAATCATTGTTTTCACCTTTCTTTTGACCTTAATCTAATTCCACAAAGTTTATGGTACCCATACCTTTTTTTTTGTTAACGGGGTGAAATGCTTTACGCACCATAACCGCCACCCTTGGGGGAGGGCGACGGCGTGTGTCGGACTCTCCTCTCCTAATAATAGGAGAGGCATACCTCCTAAAACACCCCGGGGGCCGTCCTGTCGCTCGGGGCGCCGCCGGATCTCGCAAGTGGTGTAAAACCAATGGTAACCATACCTACCAAAGTCTGTACTTCTTTTTTTTTCTCCAGCAAAGAAGAATGGTGTCGTTCAGAAGTTGGCGGCCTCTCCGGTGGCAGTGCGCGCGCGCACCTCCCTTGCGCCGCCTCCCTCTCCGCGCAAGACCGCCCCGCGTCGGGCGCCCGTGCAGCGGCCGACCACATTGCCCACTTCCACACCTAAAGGTGAGAAAAGCATATTTATCAACATAATTTTATTTCATACAGTAGGTACCTTAATGGCGGCTGTACACACTCGCCGAGATACCCCGAGATGGGGCGAGAGCGAGTATGTACGTACATCGAGCTCTCCTCTCGTCTCGCTCTCACTCGCCTCGCCTCGTTCGGTCTCGGTCGCTTGTCGGTTTTTGCGCCCGAGTCAAAGGATCTCGTTGGCTCTCGCGAGGAAAACGAGAGCGAACATGTAACACTCGTTTCATGCATGCAGTTGCCGGCTGACTGTGTTTAGGTGAAGACGCGTCAGAATGTGGTCTGGTGGTGGTAACGAATGCGAATTGGAATTTTTGGAGTGCTTTCAAAGGGAGCCGGTACTATGGAACTCCAAAAATACTAAACACAAGGACAAGCAATGTGTGCACGATGCTTGGATGCGCATAAGCATACATACATACTTGTTGTACAACTTGTATAAAATTATAATAGCTCAGAGCACAAAGACAAGCCGCAGCAGCTAATTCTAAGTCCATTATCTCGGGAGACTTCAGTACAACTAACAGAATGAGTGTGTACAGGAATGTTCTCGACGAGAGCCCAATGGCCCGAGACTCTCGCCGAGAGGCTCTCGTCGAGTGTGTACAGCCGCGATAATACTTTCAGAACTTAGAGAATGATGTACGTGTTTACAAATTTGTCTTAGGCATTACCAGAGTCTGAGGGTTCGATTCACCAATCTATAGGTGAATTTGAATTTTTGTACAGTTTTTTTTTAATTACATATAATCATGTTTTAGATATGTAGTGCCGTTTTTAAAAATATTACGAGTACGTAACTTCTTTTAATTGTTTGGGTTTTAATAATTATCAAGAAAATTACCTATATCTACAACACTGGATTCATCGTTGAAGTTATGCTGTAGAGTCAATCAAGCAAAAACAGTTAGTATTCTAGTTATGAGCTTACAAAAAGGTATTAAGTTACTGCCTTAAAACGTCTTGAAGAAGTTTTTTTAGTGATGAACAAAGTTTTTCGGACAGGCGCGCCGGAAGTAGGATTTTTTTTAGGGGGGGAGTACAAAAAGCGCCCTAATTCGTTCAAAATGGCATGCGAAAAGCTACCTAAGTTAACGAAAAAATTAGTTTCTGTGTTTGTTAGTGTGTGAGGGAGAGATAGAGATGTAGCGAGTAGGGTACGTGCAATAAAGGAGGTTTTCTGTTATAATGTAATAAAATACCTCCAACTTTTGTTGGAAATATAATAATATAATTAATTGGATATCAAAACATTAATTGGATTGTCCAAAACTGAAACAAAATTGTAGGGGCCCAAAGGGCTCGTACCCTATGTGCTTTGAATTTGGAGGAAGCCTTTGGCTCCATCTGCACACTACCAGTACCCCTGTTATCGGACTCAAAAAAAGCCTTTCAACATTTACGTGCTGCCATCTGTAGTGATCGAGAGAAAGTTGCTGAGTAAACTGATTGTAAGCGGTTTTACATTTGCAGTGATTTGTAGTGGTTCACCGAAAGTTGGGTAGATGGCGTTGCGAGCAAAACTTCAGAAAATTATTGTGGCGGTGACTTGATGAGGCATTTAAAAAAATCATGATAGAGTTTTACTAGATGGCGTTGTTGACGTTTCATTCAATTATAATGAATTAGTACCTAATCTATAGATTGCACAAGAAGAGAGTACTTAACTACAAGTTTGCTGATGAAGAATGGACACAAATTTGCCCACCATTGGGAAGTTGACTTAATAAAAAAGGAAGACATTTTAAATACGATTAAATACCACTCAAATATGGCACCGATATCTTGTTTTGATTAAAAACGGCTTGTTGATTTGTGAAACACGAATAAACTTCACTTAATCTTATAACGTAGCACAGGTCAACACAATCCCTAACATTAATTTCCTTTATGTTGGAGTTTACTTAATTTTAATTTACCGTTGCCCCATGCGTATGAGCAACTCTGCTGTTTGTAGATTTATCTTAATGATCAGTGGCTTGTTGTGTTGCCACGTCTTGCGTTACAATTTTCTGCACTTAACGCTTATTTAACATCTTGAAATTATTTACGCCACACCCTGTATGTACCTACAATGCTAATTCGGTAAAGTCGTCGTCCACTCGTTTGAGGTTCAGACAGAATGGAATAACAAAACACTTCAAAACTTCAAAAAAAACATTTCCAGGGGACCTCTTATTAACTTGGTTAGATATTTTTAATCTCAAAGCGCAATTTCTGCAATTAAAATACACATAAAAAAAGGTTTTCCAAAGCACTAAGCCTTTATATAGGGTAAACAAAATAAAAACATTGATTAGCGTAAACAAAATAAAACGGAGTGTTTTATTTTTTGATGAAAAATACGAAAAGGAGACAGAACAGCACAAAAAAAATTAGAACGAAAATAGCAGAATCAGAGCTCCTTAGATACAGCGACGTGCTAATGTAGCTAATTACATAAACAGCTCAACAGTTTCTTTGTTTCACCAAAACAATGCGAAATAAAGTACATGAAATTGAAGTACATTGTCTTTTGATAGATGTAGAGTTTCGACACACTTTTGCTGATGCTCATATTTCAAATACACAACTTCTACATTTCGTAACTTCACGGACCCCGATAGAATGACTTCACTTCACAAAAACCACTTATCCCGGAAAAATATCATAACATACAGTGACATTTACCTCGCAACGGCCGAAGCGTTTTTCGTTGAACGGGGACCTGAATGAAAGTGTTTGGCTTGATGTGGCTGAGGAAAGTGAGCCGCAGTCGACGCAGGTAGGAGACCGGTGACACCCGCAGCGCAAGCGCAGCTCTGACGACAGAAAATAGCCGCTGCGTGCACTGCACACCCGGCGCCCGGGCGCTTCCTAGGGCTGACAATAAAGTTACACTTGCATGGTGAAAAGTAATAAAAAGTGATAATGAACATTTAACGAGGAAGTTACTGTAGATTTTTCTTTTAATCAAAGTAATTGTGCAGAAGTAAACACTCAAGATTAAAAGATAGCGCGAAGCGTTGAGCCTAAGTTCCGTTAGGTGTGACTAAGTTGCGGAAACACTCCAGTGGACTTCACCGAAGTCAATGAATTACTCCATGATGAACCCTTTGAACAAAATTGTGTCTTTATTCCAATTGGACTCGAACAGAAACCGTGAAAAAAAACTGATGATGCAGCAGAAGATATTCTGCAGTGAAATGAACATTGCTTGCGATCGGGAAGAGCTGAAAAAAACCTCTAATTGGGGTACTCAAACACTGAATGGATATAATCGCAGTAAAGGTAACTTTCATTTCCTAGAAACCGTCACCTCGCGATTAACTCGAGAGGTGTCTTACTGAAATACGTCCTAATAAAGATTAGCCAACGCCGACGCATACTAATTGGGACTTGATTGCAATCAATAGAGTGTAATGAACTTTTAATGACTCTAATCCACATTAATATACGAATCAGTTGCTATTTATGGAGGGTCAATTCCGTCACGCAGTCACTTTCGGTTATGTTTACAAATTAAAATATCCTTATTGAAAGCTTGAGCGATCAGCGGATATACGTTTGCGCTGTCAATTGAACAATAACTACCATGTGGGTGGCCTTGCACGATGGTTTTTACAGTTTGATCCACTTAATCCTTTAACAGCCTTTCTACTCCATTCAAAGGATGGTGGATTGATTTCAAGAATGTCATTTTGATCTAACATGATTTGTATGTTTTTTGAACGTGGGATATCTTTTAATGAAGTAAAATAGCTTTTGCGTTATTAAGAATTGACGCTTCATCAACGAGAAAGAGTACTTTTATAAAATTTCAAGTATCAAGATAAGATCTGTTTTTATTATACACCAGACCACTTGATTTAAAAATTTCCAAAGATTACAATAACTTAAATTTACCAGACCAAAACCAGACGATAACATTTTCTGTTTTTCTGCTTACCATTTAACTAAGTAAGGACCCACTCGTAACTCGTTATTTCCACAATTTGATAGTCAATGAGGCAAGTCTCATATTTTAATGAGCTATTTCAGTTTGACTGCCGGTAAAGCCGTCCCAGTTTGTTTGTAGCACGAGTATTACATAATCGTATTAGCCAGCAATGTTGTATGACCTATGACAGCAAAAAAAAAGCTGAAGCAAGTAGAGCCAAATAGATGCGAGTTCGTGGATGTTTAGGATTTATGTCTTAAATCAAAACCACATTTTTGTGATAGAATTAAAGGACCTATCTCAGTAGAATACATTCTTAATTGCATTAGCAAACCGTTCATTCATTCATTACCATATGTGCCAAAAACCCCAATGCGTAAACGAGATGTGAATGTAACATTTTGCAAACAGGTTTTTTGAGGAAGTAAACATTAAATAACCGATTTGATATATGTATAACTATTAATAGTTAATATTTCTTATTAGGTATGTTGATCTTTGCTTAATCTATTGGGGTACAGGCATATCTTTATATCGATTGACATAGACATGCATTGTCTAGCGTCTACTCCTTCCTACAGATAAACCGACTTCGAACCCAGAACATGTGAATGTAAAAACTGTTCCATCTACTGACTACGAAATAGCTCTATCACAATATTGAATATCAATTTGGGAACCGCTACCCACTATTGTTGGGGCTTCTTGTTCGCGGGGGCGGTTATTCTTAACACGTAATGATTGCGAATGTGTGGGTTGGTCGGCAATTGTTTTTAAGAGTTAGGAAACTTTCGTTTGCAAATGCTTTCCCTTTTCGTCGATTTGAAACTTTACACCATTATTCATTACGAGTGGATAAACTTTATAGACCCGTATATCACTATATTTAATTAGTTTTTATGCAGTCTACATTATCGGTTGATTTAGGCAACATTACATTAGAAATCCATATGTGCCTTGCCCTAAAAGTCAAAGTTTGAGTTCAGAGGCCGATCGTTCAAAGTAACAAAGTCGTCTTTTCCCTAAAGGAGCCCTTCGACACTCCTCTCTCCGGCGCGTCGTTATTTATCGTTTCCTCACCATCTGGGAGGTTCTGAGAATTAGCTCCGAATTCAGTTAATTGTTCCTCGTTCGCTCATCGAAACTTCGTTTGTGAAAGCCGTTGTCTGTCTTAGTGTCTAGCGCTCCGTAAGTAGGTGACCAATTAGCGCGGTTATCGTTTCTTTATTTAGTCGTTGACGAGATGTATTGTTTATTAGAGGAAGTTTATTAATTTTCTAGTTCGATGGTATGATGGTTCGATCTCTAAGTGACTCTTGGAGATTAATTTGGATCTTAATGACGGTTTATTCAAAATACGCAATATTGGGAAGTGGACTGTATTTCTAAATAAAAGTGGTGAAATTCGTATAATAAGATTATAATAATAGAATACGAGAACAAAATGAGTGATGGTGAGGTGACAATCAGAATAATACAATGAAAAGTGACATGCGATAAAAGTCATAAAGGCAAAAATATAAAACACATAAATATGGTTCCAAGGAGTATTCAACACGCAATGTCTTCTAATTACTTAAACTCAATAACTAATTTCAGTCCCTGTTTACTACCGACACTCAATTGTCATGCTTTGAACTGCTCGACGTTTTTATATTTACGTCCAGTTTGAGTCTTCTCTAAATAAGCTACGGGTTGGGCGACAAGCGACCACCAATTAGGGCATTTTTGTCTGCCTTTTACTTTAAAACGACGCGCGTTTTACTGTCCTTTGTGTTTGCGTTTGATACTGTTTCACGTAACTTCTTTCTGTATTTCTTCTTGCGTAACTTTCTTTGTGGAGAAGTCTAAACCGTAGAGAATTTGAGTTTAGCTTCCAAAAGTAGCACATGAAAATAAGTGATTCGAAAAGCGTTTATTATCAGTCTTTTATTGTTTTATACAATACTAGTTTCATTGTGTAACCTTATTTCTGTAGTTATGTTACTGTTACGTCTAACTTTTACTTTTTGATCACGAGTAGGTATCAATTGTGGTGTCGGTTTTTGTTCAAATTGTTTTTGTTTCCTACTTTTGACCATTGGGAATCACTCGGATCATAGTCGAGACAGATCACATCAAACCAAGCAAAATATTCCACTCGAATCGTGTGATACGAGTGGACTACATTTTTAATTATATTTCTTCCATTTGGATCACAACATTAATCTTAGTAGGAAGGCAATCGATATTTTTTTAATAAATAAAATACAATAAATTTTCTTACACTAAATATTGTTTTATTAATTTTTAAATCAGTCTCTATGATCACAAAAATCAAGGCTTTTATCCCTAATTATTTAATTAGTCTCGGCCATTGGTTGAAAAAATTAAGAAAATGACTTATTTGTGTTGATTTATGTGATAAACTTGATGGGATTTATTTGTGATTCTTTGAATTAACTCAATTAATTAATCAACTATTTGTTAACTAGGTAATAAAGTAATACATAATTAGGTATAATAGCCTTAATTTTGGCAATCATAGAGACTGATTTTTAATTAATAAGACAATAGTTATTCTAAGAAAATGTATTGTATTTTATTTATTAAAAAATATCGATTACATTCCCACTAAGATTTATGGTATGATCCGAATGGGAGAAAGATAATAGAAAATGTGATCAGAGTGGAATATTTTGTTTGGTTTGATGCGATCCGTTTCTGTGATCCGAGTGACGAACTCGCAAATTGTACTTCAACTTAGTCAGAAGCATAATCAAAAGCTTCCAGTGTAATTTATATCAATTAAATGTGTCCTAATTTTTCTATCTTCACTGATTATGAGATATAATCTGACCGTCATTACAGAGATAAGTTCGGAGTTTCTAATAAATGTATTTTTGTTTGTTTCAGGTGAGTTACAAACCGTGACAGAATGAAAGTTAGACACACTATGGTATGTAAACTACAGAGTTTAATAATATGTTGGTATTTGAAATAAAAATCTAACAATGTTTATTGATGGTGGGTTTGAAAACAATAATCACTAAAGTAAATAATTGAAATTAGAAATTAAGGAAGGGCAATAGAGAATACCATTCTAAAGATATAAATCGTCGCAACGCTTGCGGCTTGCAAAATGAGCTATGTGATTTTTTGTAGAAATCGGTGGGTTAATGTATGATGCCATTTTATTTCCAAAGGCTCACGTGAAAATTTTTCCACTGCATTTTAAAAACTATATAAGTACCAAATAAAGATGTTCTATTCTATTATATTCTAAAAAAATGGTTTTACTTTTTGAGATACCAGCTATGTATTTTTGATCCGAATGTCTTGGCGGAAATTGTTCAATGTATACAAAAAGCACATAGCGCAAAATTACTTTTGACAACGTTTTGTATATTTGCCTACACATAGCGTATTTAAAATATTATACGTATTATCCGATTGTAACAGTTATGTAATACCGGCATACGCGCGCGTACGCCACCCACGAAAAAATTTAATTCAATCAGTTGCTACTCGTCTGCTGCTGGATATGGGCCTCCACATTTTTGCGCCTTCGGCCTTCAGCCTTTATCATAGAGCCGTTGCCAGTAATCTGTTTCAGACCATCATTACTCGTCCAGTGAGCTCGGCTCGATTCTCTTAGCGCATTATAGTTAAATTAGAGGTACATACATGGTTGGGTCACGTGACATGTTCTTGAATTCTATTGACACCTAGAATTATTGACATGCGTTCTCGCGTCGACTTGAAGTGGCACTAAAATGAAATCGATCATTCATGCAACTGTCATTGAACTACAATGAACTAGCAGAATCTATCTAGGCAGCTGGCGTCCTAGGATGCGTTTGTCAGTTCGTGGTCTCCACTAGAGAACCTTTATTAACAATATCTCAAGAAAATAAGATATAAATACGATTTTTAAAATTTGGCACGCGTTATTTTTCTTTATATCCTTACTAGCTTTCGCTCGCGACTCCGTCCGCGTGGGCTTTAGTTCAAAATTTTGCAACCCCGTTCACTCCCGTAACTCCCGTTAAGGGTTAAATTTAGAAAAACGGTGAAACACGTGTTCAATCAATTGTGTTGAAGAATATTTATTTTAAATTTCAAGAAAATCAGACATTTTTTATGCCTCCCATACAAATTTTGGCAACCCTTTTCGCCCCCTTAGGGGTTGAATTTAAAAAAATCCGTTCTTATTCCTTGCCTACATTATATACAGATCCTCTGTGCAACATTTCAGCTTCCTAGGTCAAACGGCTTGGGCTGGGCGTTGATGAGTGAATGAATCAGTCAGTCAGGAATTTGAATTTTATATATGTATATATAAATCACTAAAATGATTGAATGATGAAGAAATGGTTCTATGAAACTGAAAATTTATTCTCATGGCATGGAAGAAAACCATTACTTGAATATCAAGGGTGCCTAAAATTAGTGATCATTGTTTACCTTAACGTTTACTCAAAGGCAGGGGCTTGCACTGAGGCTTCAGGATGTGAGTAAATAAACAAACAATATTCACTTAAATCCACGGGAAACAGATAATTTGAACTGAGCTTCAACAAAATTTAGCCCTCGCACCTCTTCGCGGAATTTTAGATATATGTTTATTACTGAACGGGGATAGTTTAGTGATTTTATTTTTAAATTTTATTTATTTACAGTAGGTACATATAAAAAAATCCCAATTTGACCAATTTAAAATCGAAGCAAAACGCTCTACAGAAATCTATAATAACACTAGCTGATCCGGCAAACGTGGTTTTGCCAAATACGTTATCCTTATCACTTAGGGGTATGAAAAATACACAATAACTTATTCTCAGACGTACCAAATATACATAAAAAAAATTATAAAAATCGGTCAAGCCGTTTAGAAGGAGTTTGACTCACCAACACTGTGACACGAGAATCTATGTATATAAAAGGAGAAGCTGACTGACTGACTGACTGACTGACTGACCGACTGACTGACTGACTGACTGACATATCAACGCAGGGCCTAAACTATAAGGGTTAGAGACTTGAAATTTTGCACAGGGGTTTCTTTTATAACGTAGGGGAGCACTAAGAAAGGATTTTTGAAAATCACCCCCCCAGGGGCTAAAATGGGGGTGTAAAGTTAGTATGAAACTTTGCCGTATTTGAAATTATTCGCATGAAATTCAGTGTGAATATTTTTCATTGAGAGTTATGAAACACAATGTAAAGTATTTTTTCGAAAATCATCCCTTAAGGGGGGTTAAAGGGGGGTGCAAAGTTTGTATGAAAGTTCTCTGATTTTCAAAGTTATCTCTATAAAAAGTTGTATTTGGGTTATTAGTTCTTAATAATGAGTGTTTTTGATATCCTTTTTTGTGAATTCACCCCCTAAATGATTAAAAGGGGGTACAAAGTTAGTATGAAACTTTGCCGTTTGTGAAGTTATTCGAATGAAACTCAGTATGAAGGTTTCTAATTGAAAATCATGAAACACATGTAAAATATTTTTCCAAAAATCATCCCTTAAGGGGGTAAAAGGGGGGTGCAAAGTTAGTACGAAAGTTCTGTGATTTTCAAAGTTATCTCAATAAAAAGTGGTATTTGGGTTATAAGTTCCTAATAAGGAGTATTTCCGATATATCTTTTTAAGAATTTACCCCCTAAGGGGGTTAAAACGGGGTACAAAGTTAGTATAAAACTTTGCCGTTTGTGAAGTTATTCGAATGAAACTCAGTATGAAGGTTCCTCATTGCAAGTCATGAAACACGTGTAAAATGTTTTGCCGAAAATCATCCCATAAAGGGGTAAAAGGGGGGTGCAAAGTTAGTATGAAAATTCTGTGAGTTTCAAAGTTATCTCGATAAAAAGTGGTATTTGGGTTTAAAGTTCCTAATAATGATTAATTCCGACATCCTTTTATTTAATTCAATCCCTAAGGGGGGTGCAAATTTAGTAGGGAGAAGCTGACTAACCTAATTACCGACACATCAGCGCAGGGTATAAACTTGAAGGGTTAGAAACTTGAAATTTTGCACAAGGGTTTATTTTACAACGTAGGGGGCACTAAGAAAGGATTTTTGCAGATTCAGCCCCTACGGGGGTAGAACGGAGGTACAAAATTAGTATCAATGTATACCGTTATTGAAGTTATTCGAATGAAATCCAGTAGGTATGAATGTTCTTCATTGAAAAATATTTTTTTTCATAATTATCCCTTAAGGGGGTAAAGGGGGTGCAACGTTAGTATGAAAGTTCTCTGATTTTCAAAATTATTTCATTAAAATGTAAATTATGTAATAAATTAATACGAATGTTAGTGAACACACAAATTTTTTGTTTTAATTATTTCACATGCGCTAAAAGTATCCGTGACTTATTTTCAAACACTTTTTTTTCAACTAAAGTCCACGCGGACGAAGTCGCGGGCAACAGCTAGTTTTACATATTAGAAGAAAGAACATATATTTTAATCCGGATTAGTGTGAAAGAAAAGCCATGTCAAGATGATTATTCCTTGCTTGATACAATGCGAAACCGACAGCTAGTTTTTGGCACGGAATGTGAGCACAATATCAGCTGGAGTGGGGCAATACATCAGCGGTGAGATGCCAGACGCGCATTATGTTTGCTCCCGACTCCTGGCTAGTTTTCAAGTGATTCCTAAATAAACATAGAGGGGCACAGAAAACCTGTCTAAAATACTCCTGATCAATCACGGAATGGAATGCTCCTGATGCTCGTAATTTAGTACGTAGATTTAATAGGTAATTTAGTGAAAGATACCTTGGTTATGATAGTTTATATTATTGTGATTGTCTATAAACATATCCTAGCCTAGAAGTTTGTATATTTAGGGCAATGTTTCACAAGCAGATAATTCATTCAAGTTTCATGAGAACGATGGTCACCTACGGGGCTGTCGAAAAGTGGCGGAGATTATAGAAGTTTGAGTGTTGCACTCTCAGTTATTCTGTTACTTGTTATTGCATTACTGAAAGTCCATTAGATGATATTTTGCGAGGTAAATGACCTGCTGATGAGGTTTTGGGTTCTGATCTAATGGATACTGAAAGATGTCTATGATTCGTGATGAAGGTTTATCAATATTTGATTGCTTTTTACCTAAGTAACGTTACTTTATCGTATACGTAAGCATCCTAATATAACCCACAGTCGGGTACTGGCTTTCTCTCAGAGAGGGAGAGAGTATTGGCTTTATCACCACGCGTGCCCACCGCGGATTGGCAATTTCAAGTGGTGACGTAGATGAAGAGCTCTGCCACTCAGGTTTCCTCACGATGTTTTTCATCAAAGTTAGCGAGTGGTACTGCTACTAAAACTTCATAAATGTACATAACTTGGAAAACAAAGTCTTAAGCACAGTCGACAGCACATCATCCTATACACCTATGCACTCTACTCCGTTGCATTACGGGTGACTTTGCAACTAAAATGTGTAGGTTGACGTGCTGTTGATTGTACATGCCCGCACTGGGAATTGAATCCCTCGCTTCCGAGTTCATTGTTCTACCCATTGGGATACCACCCGCTTATGGTGAATGCCATAAGCGGGTGGTATTCGTAAAGTCTAGGAATCAATCAATTAGCTCTTATTCGTCCTCTGCTGGGCATAGGTCTCCTCCACGGCACGCTACTTTCTTCTGTCCTTGGCCATCCTCTTCCAGCCTCAGATCGTCCGGTGGACGTCTTACGCTGCGTTTGCCAATTCGTGGTCTCCGCTCGAGCATACATACGTATAATCTCACGCCTGTATCCCAGAGGTGTAGGCAACAGGGACGGCCACCTGCTTCGATTCTGATAAATTACGTTCCCTTCATCGACATTCATTAGTCGTTGCATGCATGCACGTCGGTCCCGCGTACTTTTTATCTTACCCTTTGCTAATTGGCCCTATTTGGTCGAAGTATGTCTGCCTGGGCCGTCCCTTATCGGCCCTTCCACTCACATTCACTTGGTAGACATATTTCCTTCGTCAGTCTTTCTTCCTTCATCTGTCCACATGTTAAACCAACGCAACATTCCTTTCTCAGTCCTAGTCACTACATCCTCTTTCAGTCCATAAAAATATGTTTGTACGTTTATGTTTGTTTTTAGAGTATGATTGATTTTAAGAAGATTTTTAGATTGAGAAGACAAACTCATGTATTTATGCTTTTGCAGACACTATATTGTCACTTCAATCACATACAATCCTGAGAGATCTCTTTCGCCTCATACACATTCATTAGTCATAGCATGAATATAATTATTATGGCTGGTTTTTTACTGCGTCATATTTTTTAAAGATTTTTTTATTAATTCATGAATAAGATTCATGAGTTATTCCATCTGAATCATTATTTTTGGGTCTCATATCTAAATTTATATTAGCATGTGTTATGTTACGGTCATGAAGAATGTATGCATTAATATTATTATGCAATTTGTTATGGGTGTGCGTTGTTGCGCAAATTATAGTGTCAGACGCACTGAATCTAAAGAAACATGTCATGAGTTGGGGCAGCTTGCCGCTAAGCTTTCACTGAGACTGCTAACCCAGCCCTTTTAATACTACGAGTATTTGAAAAATTATTTTATCTCATTTCACCTAGATCATTTTTAGGCTTGGGATTATTTTAATTTCGCGACCGGATGCGTCCCATTTCCGATAATGCGAACGGTATTTGACACTATCAATAATAAATTATTTGAGATGCTCGATTAAAACAAAAATTACAAAATGATTCGGAAAATGTAGTTATTTCTTTTAATCATTTACTAGTTATTACAATTTTTAAATAGATGAAGCATAAAAAGAGTGTTCCCAAATGGGACGTTACAAGCAAATATTTTCATAAAAAAATCCGTTTTAAAAGTAACTCATTTGACATCCTGTCAAATACCCAATTATTGGTACGTTAAGTGACATTATACATTGGCCAGAAGATAACAACTTATTAATCAATTTGGACTGAACTAATATAATGCATTTTTACCAAAGAAAACAAAATCCACCGGTTAACATAACATACAAAGACAAACAGATAGGAGAAGTAATTGTGACCAAATTCTTAGGTTTAACAATAGACGGGCAATTAACCTGGAACCAACAAGCTACTGAGCTATCGAAAAAACTTTCCAAATATGCATATGCTCTATACAGACTAAGCTTTATTGTCGATATCCAGGCTGATCTCTGTGCCTATCATGGTTTTGTCGCATCAGCCCTTAGATATGGGATAATTTTTTGGGGCAACTCGACCCATAAAGAAATTATTTTCAAGTGCCAAAAAAGATGCATAAGAGCTATGCGCGGCTTAAAAAGCTCAGATAGCTGTAAGCCACATTTCAAGTCTCTGAAAATACTGACTGTACCATCAATCTATATTCTGGAAATCTTTGTAAAAACAAATCATAGTCTCTTCACTAGGATAGCAGATGAACGTGCTGCTCGCGGACGGCCTGTACGTGCTCAGCATATTGACCAATTGTCACTGCCCGCCTGCAAAACTTCTCTGATGCAAAAAAGTGTCCTCTATATGGCACCAGTAATCTATAATAAGGTACAATAGGCCATAAAAGAATGTAAACTCGAAATTTTTAAGTCTAAGCTACAGCTGTTATTGTGTGAAAAGTGCTACTATTCGGTGCAGGAATTCTTGTCCGACGTTTCTTTAACCCTTAAATGCATGAATTTTTGTTTTTAAGCAAAACAAATGTTTTCATGTAGCAGTTGATGAATAGAATATGGGAAAAATAATAAAAAAAATAAACATTGCTTTTTATAATGTTTATTTACGGAAAAACTATTGGTATCAAATTTGATACTTCATGCATTAGGGACATATAAAATACACATTTTACAATGGAAATTTGAAGGTAGCATGAAAATTAGCAAAGCACACATTTTTCTTTATCACACAAGAAAACTTTGAATATTTTGCACATACTTGTTGTAAAATTTCGTCAATTTTCATATTTATAGTTATATCTTGAATTCATGAATTTCTTTTCATGTCCTGTACCATATATACGGATGTGCACAGAGGGTACCACTTGTACAATAGCCCACACTTTTTTTGGTTTGGGTTCTGGGATCTGACCTTGCTGACTACAAGTGCTTGGTCTTCTTCTCTTGTTTCCTGGATGACTCTGGTACTGACACAAGGTGTCTGCAAGTTCTGTTCTGAAATCAGCTAGCTTCATTGTGTCTTTTGCGTTCTTTCCTTTCTTCAAGCTTACTTTTTTGTACAGTAGGTACTCACGAGTTTATCTCTATTGATAGAGATAAATATAGAGATATATGGACTACAAGGTTGTTTAATCACCTCTAAGAGGTGATAAAACAACCTTGTAGTCCATTTTCGAGGCTTTACACGTATGCGGTAGTGGCCGATGTAACTGTTCATCAAGTCGACGCCTCCCATATGAGCATTATACTCTTTGACAACTCCGGGACATGAGATTTGTTTTTTATTCAGTTTTTGGTCGTAGCCAATGGTGCTCTCTACAGGTTTGCTGCCAGCTTACGTAGACAGCAGTATTGCTTGCTTGTTGAATTTTCAGCTGGTTGCATCGAAATCCATGCCTTCATAGGTGTCGACATTTTCATGGAAGGTGCCTCTTGGAACGTTAGATTTTAGCAATTCGGAATTGGAATAGTGCTTCCTAGTCCAAAATCTCTTTCGTGTACCTACTCTGTATTTCCCTTGAATTTAAACTTGTTTCAAAAGATCCATGTTCTTCATTTTCCATATAATACCTCGAATATAGCTGGTGTAATATGAAGGATTATCTATTCATTAGTTTCACAATCGGTTACCAGTGGCGGAAGTCCTCAGGATCCACAGCTGCGTCAGATTCTGCAGCTATGTCTTCCTCATCTTCCAGATCATGTTGAACCTCTCCCCGATTGTCATAGTAGTCGATGCCATCTTCATCATCACTTCCTTCATCCTCAGAAGTTTCTCCATTTTCTAGTTGACTCTATGTCGCTCTATATCACCTGACCTCATATTTTCAAGTATCTGTAAAGAATATTATCAAAGTATTGATATAATACCCACCAAAATAAGCAAAATAATCTGTACGCACAAATAATAATAGGGAAAACAAAAGAAAATGCTATACGCAGCAAGCGCCATAATAAGGTTTTCAAAGAGCTTGTAATGCATGAAGTATCAAAATTGATACCAACAGAAACAAACCTTTTTTATTTAGCGAAATCAAAGACAGGTTCAAAAGACATATAAAATAGCAAAAATAAAGTACTTACCTATTCAAAACTATTTTTATTGTTGTGAAAACTCAAATAAAACTCCAGATTTCTTCAGATATTTTCCAACAAAAGTCACAGCTTTCGAAATTCCCACCAACAGATGAAAAAGTTAAAAAAAAGAAAACTATTTTGACTGATTACACTTTTTTTTTCATTATTTCTTGAAAAAGAATAGGTACCGATAATGTACATACAGCCAAATGTGGAAAACAACAGAGTAACAGCCTATAATAATCAATAACTTAACGGGTATCTAAATTGATACTCTATGCATTTAAGGGTTAAAAAATATGTAAATAACTCATTTTGACATTATTATATAATTTAATTAGAATTTTAGACAAATTTTGTACACAACTATGACTTTTAATTTTTAAGATTTTCGACATGCTTAATTCTCAAATGTATCACCGTATCACCGTATCACGTTCTGTTTTCTGTTTTTGTACGCCAATTGGTAAAGCATAGAGGACAAATTGTATAAAATTAAAATCTGGCTACACTATGTGAAGTATATTGTACGCAAAATACCTATGCTTGAACAAATAAATGTATTTGATTGATTGATTGATTGTTATGAGTTTCAAAACGATTTGTTAACTTCAAATAAGAAATATGGAAAATATAAGAAAGAAAAAGGACTTTCCTTGGGATCGCGGAAAGTAGCAAACCCTGGCCTTTCTTATCTCTATGTTCAAAAATATTTTATGTCGTTCGTGTAGTAGAGTTGTTTTGAAACTCAACACGTGTACAGTAAGTATCTTCTCCTTTAAAATTCTTATGCAGTAAATATTTACTGCATAAGGAAGAGGATATCCTCTTCTTTATACTTGAGAATAATCACAAAATGGATAGTGCCGTTCGAAACGATTGTCTAGAACAATATTAGCTATCCAAATCTTTCATAATCAGTCTCCATATAGAATTATAATAGATACATATTTTCAATGCTGTTCCTCGTATGTTGAACTTTCAACATGTTTATGAAGTCGGATGCATCTCATCAGCTTTATTTAGACTGGTTGTCAAGGATTAAATTAGCAGAGCCCTGTTGGTTGATGATGCAAAAATAAAACACAACAATTTCTTACTATAATCTACATTCTATGTACAGACGTCTACATGTAAACACATATAGGAGGATTTCTGTGAGGATGGACTTACAAAGATAAGTATTAAGATAGAATTCTCACGTAGCTCAATAGCTAATCTTTCATTCTCATTGTTCAGTTATTGCTGGCTTAGGTTCCACAACTTGTCAGTTATGTTCCGTTGAAAATGGTCTTTCCAGTTTTTCATACTAACATGTCAAATCTCACACCATGCCTTTATAGCATCCGGACATCAATTGGTTATTTCAAATTCCTAAATACCGACTAAACCGTTGAGTAATACAGGCAATGTGATTGTCTTCGTCGGCTTTCTAGCGTTTAGTCACGCGCACTCGTGTTCCGCGGTAATGCTAATTGACGGGGATAGATGGCGGTGTTTGCAGGGAGCACGAGTCAACCGATGATTCCACAGTTTGTTGTTTGTGGTCCGTGATGTTAAATGTTTCTTGCAGAATCCTCGTATCAGGAATCGGTCAGTGGCATCTTCTTATTTGTTTCTACCTGTGGGGTACGACATGCGTTTTTTGACTTCAACTATCATTATCCTTCTTCAAGATCTTTGAATCGTAGGTTTTAAGTTGCTTCTATAGATTTGTCCACCCGTAAAACATCCAATGGTTTTGTTTGTCAGATGTGTTCACTAGGGAATTATGTTAACCAGCTAATGCTAGAAGTACAATTAAATCACCTTCGATTAGTAACAGTTTCATTCCTGATATCATCCAGTTTTTGAGCGCAGTCAATTTCTATGTTTCGGATGGACGACCGGTTGACCAAACCACAAGCCCGGCGGCCCGACAATATTGTGACGAATATCTGTTAAATAGGCTGGAAAATATTGGAGGACACTAGCAAAGAGCCGGATAGATAGAAGAGACCATTAGACTGTGCTTATGAATAGATATGTAGGCTACCATTGCACAACAACTACACATGATGAAATTTATCCTGGGTATGTCGAGAAAGAAAAAGTAGGTGAACCAAGGCAATAAAATAGTGATAGCCGATAACAAACCGGCGGCGGCCAATGGGCAGAAGATTAGCCAGAAGGTAATAGCGATACCACAGAAGTAACGTTGTTGTACATAAAGTTAGCAGAGGATCCGTGCGAATGGCGTTGCCAAGCTACTGTCAGAAATGGCATATGTAGAAAATGCCTTTGCTAAGATGGATGATAATGATGTGATGAAGTATGTCTTGTGTACCAAGCTCCTGTCACATTCATTTAACTCTAGTTACATACACACACATACACTACACACCGAGAGGACATTACACTACCCTATACATTTTCCTTTTTCTTCTTTGTCTACTAGATTTGTAAGATTAAGTAATTACTCAGAGGATTTATTTTTTGTAAATCAATAATATGTTTTAAACTTGGAAATTTATATATATTTTTTGTAACTAGATCCATTTGTAAACATTTTCCGGTAGGGGGCGCTGTTGGCTGAAATACAGGCTCACGCCTAGTTTAGCAACAGATGCTACTATTTGTTAACAGAAAATATACCTAGCATAATTTATAATGTAAATGGAACACCATGTAACTTATTTTTGAGACAAATAAATTTATTCTTATTCTTATTCTTACTATGGTTCCCTGATTGCGTCTATTCTAAGAGTTTGTCTGGTAGCATAGCAGGACTCTCAATTTTGAGACCGAGAAAAGCGATATGTTATGTCGGTTTATTTATTTTATCGAATGATCCATGTCACTTATGCGTGCGCGCCGACTCACGTCATGCGCCCGCAGCGGGTGATTACCGCGTCAGACGGTTCAGTCCCGCTCTCTTTGGTAGTTTGCGGTTGTGCCGGCTGTTTTGCAACGAGAACATGCGGGCTTGGCTTTGTGGCCTCAGCTATCGCCAATTTAAACGTTTGTTTTCTCTGCTATCTGATGATAATATGTCACACAGTTGGCTATTTATTTGTATGTTTAATAGCCGTACCCGTACCCTGCTTGTGTGAAATTCGTCTTGTGATTATGTTTACACTTACAGTAAAAAAAAATATTTTTATGTACAATTAAATGCTCTCTATCGATCAACAATTTTCAACACTCTTCAAGAGTTATTTTCTTCGAAAAAGTAAGGTAAATAAAAAAAAGTTTCAATAAGCAATGTTTATAAATAAGTAACTCGTAATTATTTCAACCACAATCCTGAAAATTAAGTTTCATGACGAACTTGCACACAAACAATTACCTTATTTGGAATAGAATTTCCAAACATCCTCTCCTGGTGAGTGTTAATAAAATCTAATTGTCAAATTTAATGTCTCGCTAGCCTTGATCGATGAATGATGGTGAGTCAGTTATAAATATAGGTATTATTATAAGTACTCGTATAGGTTTCTAATACTAAATTTTCAACTGACTTAATAAATTGTAGGCAAATTATTACTTAATTTAATCTATCTAATCTAAATTTATTATATCTAAATCTAAGTTTTATGTAAAAAAATTGCAAGGGCTATGAATGATCCATGTGCAATTGCATATGATAAAATATATTTTCATTCATGTAAGCCAACATCTTTAGTTGGTTGAAAATTCTGATGTATAATTTACATTGATCGCCGAATGCGGCCCTGTGGCATGATTAGTTTTACGGCAGTGCATGCAATCCGGCCCACACCGAACGGATGACAAATTGACCAAGAATAGAGTTATGGCTAGCACAGAATTAGCGAGAGTTAATCGTCTGGCTTTTACCACGATCGAGGGCATTGTTTTGTTCCTTTTCGGTCTGTTTTACTGTAGAACGGATGTCGGCTAAGGCGGGTCACATTTTTGTGCTATTTACTTTTTTTCAATGTCAAATCAATCATTATTTCGTCAAGCATGGGGCGGCGGCGACGCGCGGTTCCGGACAGACAGACAGACAGAACAGAGGACTATTTGCGTACCTTTCCCCCCGTTTACATTGATTCCTCAATGAACCTCCAGTTGCTGCTCCTTCTGAAATGAAATTTAAAATATGCCACAGAATATTGTTAAAGGGGTTTGGGTAATTTTGTATGGACCCTTGGCACGATTTTTATTTTTAGCGGCCAGTAACGAAATTATTATTTTTGGATAGTCCTTTGATTAAGATTGAAAACGCATAAAAGATTTTTGTCGTAAGTAATATCGGAGCCGAGATATTTGGGTTCTAAGTTCCTCAATAAACAGTAATAATATCATCATTTTAAGCGTGTGTCTTATTTTTACTGTAAATTGTATGTGATTCAGGGTTGTTTCAATAAGGAACATATATCCGATGCAAATAAAAACATGAAAAAAATTAACTCACGCCCGTTATTCTGGAGGGGTAGGCAGAGAAGCGATCTCATTGAGTTCGGCCCATGTTTTGCCGTGTTTATTAGGTTCCTATGCAACAATAGTATGCCTGTCGATTTAACTTTTAACTTTTCATCATCATCATCATCATCACCAACAGTTTTTTGATTGGATGGATGAATCATAATCAGGTCTTACTGCTTGTTACAGTTAACACTAAATGGCATGTTCTGGGGTTATGTGAAGTCTGTAGAGAGGGGAAGGACACCGTAACCCTAGACTCGGGCCATCTTCTCTACTTTCGTGAGGGTGATAAAATATCCCAGGGTGACGTAGGTTTTCTCGTCAATAAGGTCATCTCTAACAACGTTGAAGAAATCTCTAGTGTGTCGACCAGGGAAGCGTACCTGATCCTTCGTCTATCCAAGCGTTACAGCGTGAAGGTCATTCAGGTTTACGCACCAACCTCGACACACTCGGATGATGAAGTGGAGGATATGTACGAAGACATATCCAAAACACCACGAAGGCTCATTTCAACGTTGTTATGGGGGACTTTAACGGCAAGGTGGGAACCCAGAGTGGCAACAAGTCCCGAATAGGCCCTCATGGTTATGGAGTTAGGAATCACAGGGGGCAAATGCTTGTCAACTTCCTTGAGAAAGAGGAGTCTGTTATTCTTAATTTAACTCTTTCTTCAAGAAACAGCCTCAAAGGAAGTGGACATGGCAAAGCCCCGACTTTGTGACTAAAAATGAGATCGACTTCATCATGACGGATAGTAAGCATATATTCAGAGATGTCTCAGTGATCAACAGGTTCAATACCGGATCCGATCACCGACTTTTCCGAGGCTCTCCGAATATTAACTTGAAGCTTGAGAGAAACCGTCTGATGAAGTCAACGCTCTGACATAACCTAATCCAAATCATGGCGGGCACCGAGAAGTTCCAGCAGCTTCTCGGGAATAGACTTGTTGCTTTGGAGCCCACCGACGACGCTGACGAAACCCTACACAATCTGGTCGAAACTCTGAGGGACGAGGGCATTAAGTTCTGCAAAACGCAGTGGAATGGCAAGAAATCCAAACTGTCGGCTGAGACTCTCCGGTTGCTGACAAAAAGACGGAAAACCAAGCGACTTCGTCTGAGAGATCAGACCTGACCAAGCGAATTGCGAGGTACGGCGTGACCTTCGGAGCTCCAACACATGCCTCATTGAAGAGGCGATAGAGCAAAACCAAGGGTCCAAAGTATTCACTCAGCAGCTTGGCGGAAGCCACCTGACGAAGCTCAAAATGCACGACGGGAGGACCGTATTGTCGAAACCGGAGATCTCCGCCGAGATTTCTATGGCTGATTATACGCTGCATATGCTCCTCATTCCCGACGAGACGACCAAGATTCCAGAGCCACCCTGACGCGCCACTACACCGACGAACTGCCTGACATCAGTCAAGACGAGATTGTGTTAGCTCTGAGGCAGCTTAAAAATGGAAAAGCCTCCGGTGAGGACGGAATAACATCAGAGCTGTTGAAAGCTGGAAGAGCCCCTCTTATACAGGAATTACAAAAGATCTTAAACGCCGTCCTTCGCAGTGGGAGAACTCCAAAGGCATGGAGCGGGAGTTTGGTGGTGCTCTTTTTTAAGAAGGGTGACAAGACCCTTCTTAGAAATTACAGACCAATCTCGCTCTTGAGCCATGTCTATAAGCTGTTTTCACGAGTGATCACAAATCGTCTCGCCAGGAGACTCGACGTGTTCCAGCCACCAGAACACGCCGGGTTTCGCGGAGGATATGGCACCATAGACCACATTCATACAGTGAGGCAGATTATACAGAAGTCCGAAGAGTATAATCAGCCCCTGTGTCTGGCCTTTGTGGACTATGAGAAGGCCTTTGACTCTGTCGAAACCTGGGCAGTTCTGGGATCCTTACAGCGATGCCAAGTAGACTATCGTTACATCGAAGTGTTGAGATATCTGTACAAAGCCACCACCATGAGTGTCCAAGTACAGGGCCAGCAGTCTAAACCTATCTAACTGCGCAGAGGAGTAAGTCAGGGGGATGTTATATTCCCGAAACTGTTAACGAGCGCGTTGGAAGACATGTTTAAGACGCTGGACTGGAAAGGAAAGGGCATTAACATAAACGGCGACTACATCTCGCACCTGCGATTCGCAAACAACATAGTCTTAATGGCGAAGTCGCTAGAGGAGCTGAACCAGATGCTGACCGGCCTAGCTTCAGACTCACGACGTATCGGTCTTGGCATGAATTTGGATAAAACCAAAGTCATGATCAATAGCCACATTGATCCAATACCGGTCATCGTAGAAGGTCACCTTCTCGAAATCGTTTCCGAATGCACTTACCTCGGGCAGATTTTGCAGTAGGTAAAAACAATTTCGAGAAGGTGGCCAAGAGGTGGATCCAGCTGGGCTGGGCAGCGTTTGGGAAACTACGCCGAGTCTTCTCGTCATCCATACCGCAATACTTGAAAACGAAAGTTTTCAATCAGTGTGTCCTACCTATAATGACCTACGGAGCCAAGACGTGGACACTCACGATACAGCTGGTCCACCAGTTCAAAGTCGCTCAGTGAGCTATGGAGAGAGCTATGCTCGGAGTTTCTCTGAAGGATAGAATTCGTAACGAATACATCCGTAATTACTTATGTGCCAAATAACCTAACGTGAACGTTGTAGTACCGTGTAGGTAATTGTCGAACTGAAACTTTAGTCAGCACTACAAATTAATAAAATTCGAGTATGAACCGCAGCTTTAATAATTGAATTGGATGAACTGTCCTTATGTGATTGTTGTGGCTATGTTTCAAGACAAATAAAAAAAATCTATTTCTATGTACAATAACTTTTCTACTTAACTACCAGGCCCCAGTTTCATAAAACTAAAAGTCGTAGTTTATTTTGACAATTCGACACTTCGAGGTAGATTAAGTAGCACAATCTACTTGTAAATCTGCGGGTTTATTCGACGTTGCAGTGTGCACCAAATTGTCATAGTAAATTACGAATTGTTGTTCTGCATTGCTCGCTCATGCTTCCCTAACGAAACCAGTTGTAACGAGTAGAATTTAAACGGGCCTTTCATTAGTTCCAAGAAACAACCGTGTCCGAGGAAGCGCCGCCATTTTTGTATTTGTATAGGAAACGCGACGTTTGGTCGTTTTTGAACATTTTACTGGTTTAGTCAGTTTGGTTTGGCCTTAGGCACAGAGAGCTGTTCCAAATGCTGCATTCTATTTGCGGCACTATTGAATCGTGATTGACGGTCCTCGACGGCCTAATGGAAGATACATAATGAGTTTAACGATTTGTCAATACTTTTTTCTTTCCGTGTCATTATCACGCTTACTAATAATATTTAGTAGCGAAACTCACTTTTGTATTCATTTGATTGACACATCGCTGTTAAGACGCCGCTCTACTAAGCATTCCATAAAAAAACGTTTGATCTTAAATTGATCTGAGAATAGCTATTCAAGCTTGTATAACATTAATGCTTAATGCAATCGATCACCGATTTAAAGTAAACGTGCATGAAACGGCATTCGCTTGATTATTTAGAACTTGTTGTGTGTTTCTAAAATACATTGTAGGTCCATTCGGCACTCTATACTATTGAGTTATGGGAATGTTACTTGGCCTGAGTAAATTTGCGATTAGGTATGCCTAAACATCCGTTCCGAAACGTGCGTAGATTTCACAGTTTCATGTTGACGTTGCACACTATTTTCGGGAGCTTGTTGTTAATTGGTCTCTGATTATGAACAACCTAACTTACGCCTAGCGAGTATAATGATGTTGTTACAAACGTAGGTAAAACTGAATTACTCTTCGTCCGGTACAGTATTGATAGATATCACAAAGTCTCAAAAGAAATAAACTCTGTATTCTGAAAAGATTTCTGGAAAATTTCGTCAGTCTTGAAATCATGTTGATTTTTTGATGTTTTGCAAAAATGCGAAACAAAGTGCTACTTTGTACCTTAATATCTTCTCAGCCATTAATTTTGGGAACGTGAGTTTTGGGAATGCCGTCAGTAAATTAGGATTCAAGATACATTATCCCATTGGCTAGACTAGATAAATATTGGATTAGATAGATAGGTAAAATAACTACTCCGATAGAGTTCTATCTTTACTCAAACAATCGACTCATTCGATCACTATTAGGAACTAGGTGAACTCATCAAAATAACACTAAATGGCTCCCATAGTGTCGGATTTATAGAGCCATTAGCTATTCGCCAAGCTTTTGTGACGAAACTGTGATAAAAATAAATAATGGATGATACATCTGCTGAACTGGCTAAACCTCGGGAACTGTTTATTGCGATAGTTAAAAGTTAGAGTAGTCTTTCAGTTTTAGTAACTTACCGACCTTATTTTCCTTTCCGTAAAAATGTAAAGTAAAGTAAAACAAAAAGTTACATTTAGTTTTGTCACGATCCTTGAAGCTAGCACTAACGTGTTGGTCAAAGAGCCAAATAAACTAAATAAAGGTTCCGAAGATTGAATTAGGTCGAACAAAGCATAGTTCTTTGTTTAATTTAGTCGATGGAGGCTTCTAATTTGAACGCTATCTCGGTGACATTTCAGTCGTTTTGCGAACGACATGGGGTATTCGTGATCATTTTAGTGCCATTGCCACGTCATTCCGGTTGTTATTATCGTTCTTCCCACGCACTCCCGTTCTGCCAAGTACGTTCTATTTCTATATCCCGACCAGGAGTTACAGGTGCAAGCAAAACGCCCGCCGGTGACTAACGCGGCAGGGACAGTTCGACTTTCTAGATATGTATGTGTTATTTACGCCGGAATCGCTCGCAGCCCCGGCCGCCTGAGTGATCTTAAACGATCACAAAGGTTAAACAACATAAGGCGCGTTCAGTGCATGGGTGACCGTACTGTGACTAGTGACATTTTTCCGAGCGGTTTCGTGCTTCGCAAGGCACGCTATGCAGTTGGTGGCGGCTGCCGTCGATAGATGGCATTCGTTAAGCCAAGTCAGAGGCCATAAAACGGCTTGACAACTTCTGACAGTAACTAGTCTTACAAGCCTCCACCAAACCGGTCTTGGCCCCTGTGGTGGAGTATAGCCTGTACCTTCCTCAGGGAAGAGACCCGTACCCCTCGGCGGCGGGGACATAATGGCTTGATGATGATTTACGCCGACTCTGTAGTTTTCTTTTGTTTTCAGACTGTCGCGTTAGTTAAGCAGTAACTCGTTTGGTTACCAATACAGCTAGATGTCACGAGTTTGATTCCCGCTGGAGGCATTTGATTTGTGTATACGAGGGCGGTTTGATAAGTTCGTGACTTTAAGCTTGAATACATTGTTTTTTCGAAATTCAATTTTTGTTTCTTAATTAGGAACCTAAACCTTTTGTTCCTTACCGAGTTTATGTTGTTCCATTTTTTAAATTAGCGCTAAAGAAACAAAAAATAGAAGCTTTTATGTAAGCGGAGTCGGAACATTGTTTAAAAATGGAGAAAAATGAATTTCGTGTATTAATTAAACGCTACTTTTTACGTGGTAAAACCAATAAGCAGACGGAAGATAGACTGAAAAAATATTATGGGGACTCTGCTCCGCCTCATGGAATGGTTCATAAGTGGTTTACTGAATTTCGTTGCGGTCGTACCACCACAAATGACGCCGACCGCCCAGGAAGGCCGATTGAGGTCGCCACTGAAGATGTTATTAACAAAATTCACGACATTGTTATTGAAGACCCTCGAAGGAAGATACGGGAGATAGTTGATGCTGTTCACATCTCTATCGAATGAGTTTTTCATATTTTGCACGATAAACTCGGTATGAAAATGCTTTCTCCAAGATGGGTGCCGCGTTTGCTGACGCGTCGACTCGACTCGTTGCCCACTCGTCGGCAATCGCAACATCAAAACTAGTGGAATTGCGATACGAATTATTGCAACACCCCCCATATTCACCAGATTAAGCTCCGTGTGACTTCTTCCTGTTCCCAAACATGAAGAAATGGCTTGGCGGACAAAGATTTTCATCCAATGAAGAAGTATTAGCTGAAGCAAATGCCTTTTTTTCAGGGTTTGATAAAAATTACTTTTTGGATGGGTTAAAGAAGCTGGAATATTGCTGGTTGAAGTGTATAAAGCAGAAAGGAGATTATGTAGAAAAATAAATCAAAAATTTCCATAAAAACTTTTTTCTTTATCTCAAAGTCACGGACTTATCAAACCGCCCTCGTAGTACTGGCCTCAATATGAGTTCTGTGTCAATATCAGGATGTTGTTATATTTTATACTGGATGCTCCGTGACATAGTTGTAATATGCAAAACTTGTGTCCTTCAGATGAACTTCGGACCTCCGCGGTAATTATGTTCAGCGACCAATCCAACTAACATTGAAATACGCGGACATCCGGAGGCACACCTGAAAGCCGGTTGTCCGTAGAGATTATGTCTCGGCTAAGTGATTGGATAAGTGATTGCATGGAGTGGAAGTTGTTTAGTAATTTGAATTATTTAGGTATTATTATGTGAAGTCTGAAACACATAAATACACATTATGCATTAGGTCTTCCAGAATTTTACTTTATCTAGGAATATCATAGAGATCCGAAGAAAATATTTAGAAGCTCGTCCAGACTATTAATATTAGTGACATTATGCCGTTTGGTGTAGAACATAACAAAGCTTTGGTATATTGGCCGCTTTATTAAGGCAGTAAAAGTTATAAACCTTGTTTTTTCCTTACTCATTCATGTGTAATGCATGTGTTAGCTTACGTTTATGTGTATGTAAAAGCTATAGTAACAAACACCCACACGAGTATAGCGCAGATTTTGACCTTTGAGTGTACCTACTTATTGATCAAGTGCCTAGTTTCAATGTTGTGCGTACGGGGCAATGCCGACAGAATTCTAAGCAGGCGGCTGAGTTTCCATACAGCCGTAAATCTGTTTTTAATGTGATTAGCTACTTAAACATTTGCACAGGAATACGTGAGTTAAAGATAAATGGTAGACTCTTATAATATTGCATTGTTTGATAGTCTTCGTAAATACATCGAACGAATTGGAACACCGCAATATCTCTTGAACAATCGATAGCGCAACAACCTTTAGATCCTTGCACTATATACAGTTACTGGGGGATTTACTAAATGGAATGTAAATGATGTTGACTATTCATTCGACAACTAATCAACTATTAATTTTTTTTCTTGCATAGTTGTCTGTCATGCATGTAACTTAGATACGTTTTCGAGTTACGTTTTGAGCAACACCTAAAGGTTAACGTGCTGAATGTAATGTAGAGTACACTCGCGCAGCTAATGTTTGTATCTATAATGTTTGTACTGAGTCTATACGTCTCATCGAAATAGAAAATGAAGATAAAACATCTTTTATTGACGGTGTATAATTATTACACTATTTATCTACTGTTGTAATTTTTACCTTCGGCTTATGCAAGAAGCAGGTATTTTTTAATATAACATCAGAGCATCGTGGCAAACCATGACAATGACAATATCAGCCGCGTTTTCCCATGCCACACGATAGTCATCTGTTGTTTGTGTAATTGCCACCGCTAATTGGGTGTTGCATATAAATTCTCACAGGAGGTGAATATTTCTGTGTGAAGTTGTTAAACAGAGTTTATCCACTTACACAAGAATTTATTTTTCCTACAAGCTATGCTAAGTTGGTTCATCGTATATGTGATTCACATCGTGGTGTTTTTGAGTCCAAAGCCTTTAGAAAATTTGATTTCCTTGGAGAACTTACCTAGCTTAGCACGAATTGTTAACAAGACATTGTATATTTTTTTACACGACTGGTCCAAAATCCAAAATTATTACTTTGACCAGCGCAGATCAGACTGTAATTCACGCTAAGTTAAGTATTCTTTCTGATCTATAAATAAGACGATCGACGCATCGAACCTGCCTATTGACTGTCGATCGAAAAGACGTAACGCCTTCTTGCCATTCCGACCAAGCGTCTTCAGCGATAGTTTGTAAATCAGTTTTATAAGTATTGTGTGTCTCACGTCTCGAAAGTTGTTTTCTACGCCATGAATATGTATGTTAAATGCATTTAGCCAACCGCGACCGCGCTCTAACTATGTGCCTGTATTCTTCTGCGATGGAAGTCTCGTCGCATTATCTTGCAGAAGTTTCACCTCGTTTGTATCTCCTTAATGATAACCCTATGAATGTGCGGTTGCGGCACTGGCGACAGGCTTAGGTTTTAGCTTAGGAATCACTGAGTTTACTTGATGTCTGAGCTTCTAAAATATTTCTTCCATGTAGCCAGTTATCAATATTTGCTAGGTTTGGCATAGATGCCAAAAAATGTCATAGGCATTGCATGTGCCTGTATGTAAATATTCAAATAATAGAAAAAAATCTTAAAACACGAAATCCTAAACCCCAATTTAAAGCTTCTGAAACACTTGCGATGTCTATCACTGCCAGCACACTTTTCGTATATAGATTAATTTAACTATTTCACATCGCATCGCTGCAGCGCTGGCTCAATTCTGTACAGCCAGGTGGAACTGACAGGTGAATTTTCTGTGAGGATTCGAAACTTGTCTCGTGGTATGTGGTTTCCGGTGTTGCGAGGCCTAGTATGTGTTAATTGTCCGCCGAACGTGCCTTAGCTGTCCAGCAAGCCTTCTAGGGATACATAATAACGACAGGTAGAGTCGGCATTTAAATTTATGTTGCAAAGTCCGCAATGTATTGGAGTAGATTCCACGCAAGTAAAGTTTACCTGGTGTCGACTGTACACTTAACTAAGGTCTCATATTAGCGGCGAATATCAAGTACTTCCCCCGTAAGACGTAAGTCTGAATATCATATGTTTTCGTGTCGCCTACCACACTTTCTGGTCTTATGGTAGAGTCTATGCAAGAGTGCAGTCGTTTCCTTTGCCTTGTAAGTGAGCAACAGAGAAGAAAACAGAAGAAAGTTTGGATCTAAATAAATACATCCTAGTTTTTTTCTTGAGATAAGTTTGATACGGAATATAAACGTTTAAGATAGACTTCAAAATCGGAAGTTTTATAAATTACTTACTGAGCATGTTTGAATTTTTTTTTATTAAAGTCTAATTAATTCAGTCTGCTACGCAGTGTATCATAATAAACATAATACCCTACTTTGGACTTCTACACAAAGCAGGTCATTCAGTATATTATATCATTTAAAACCGAGGTAAACCTTAACTAAATAAATAAAGCTATCTTAAAGCAAACGACGCGATTGGTAGGGACTGACAGACGACAGTATGTCCAGCAGTGTGATGTATGTAAGGGCTGGATATAAATAATATACAAATAAAGGAGAACCGGCAAACATGTATGGAGGCTGGTCCAAGAACCAATAACAACGTGACATATGTCATTAGAAAGGTTTTTTAATATACTACAATAGTTACTATGGTAGCTCACTTCAAACAATTGTGTGAAAAAAGTTATAGCGATATATACAGTATTTTTTTCATAGACGATTTTTAAGCAATAAAAATAATTATTTCGTATTCGATGACATTATAGTGCAAGTTAAAACATGTTTTTGAGTATTGCTGGGGATGCAGAGTGCAGGGTGATGGTCGATCTCTATCAGAACGTATAATAAAACAAGTTTTGATAAAATATAGTTTTCTAAAACCAAATAAGATACGATAAAACCAAAGTCATGATCAATGGTCACTTTGATCCAATACCGGTCGTCATACATGGTCACCTTCTCGAAATCGTTTCCGAATACACTTCATCATCATCATCATCATCAGCCTATGGTTGTCCACAGCTGGACATAGGCTTCTTCCTATCTGTGGACGTCCTACACTACGTTTACCGATCCGCGGTCTCCACTCAAGAACTTGTCTACCTCATCGGTTATCAGTTCTTCTGTGATATGGCCGGCCCACTGCCACTTACGAATACACTTACCTCGGGCAGATTCTGCAGTTAGGTAAAAACAATTTCGAGAAGGAGGCCAAGAGGAGGATCTAGCTGGGCTGGGCAGCGTTTGGGAAAATACGCCGAGTCTTCTCGCCATCCATATCAAAATGCTTGAAAACGAAAGTTTTCAACCAGTGTGTCCCACCTGTCGTGACCTACGGAGCCTAGTCATGGACACTCACGAAAGGGTTGGTCCACCAGTTCAAAGTCGCTTAGCGACCTATGGAGGGAGCTATGCTCGGAGCTATGCTATGGCTGTGGGCTGGCCATATTTCGCAAAGAACCGACAACCGCTGGGGTAAACGTGCTCTTGAGTGGAGACCGCGACTCAGCAAACGTAGTGTAGGACGCTCTCCGACCAGGTGGGATGACGATCTGCGAAAAACTGCAGGCAGATGCTGAATGCGGCAAGCTGAAGACAGGGCGCTATTCGTTATCCGACTCGCCACACACGGTTGACGCCGGTGACCGCCACACGCTACAATCGTCGCTGGTCGCTTCTTGTGGCCCGCACCGGCCACTAACGCCGACACAAGACGCCGCCACACGCCACTCGCGCGATTACGCACCCCTCTCTCCCTTACCTGAGTGAACCTGTTCGAGTCGACGGCAACGCCACGTAGTCTGTTGTTCATTTAAATAAATATGGATATAGAATGATTTATATCAGAGATTCAATCCCGTCCTGCAATTGAATTGGTTAAATAAAAAAGTTGCGGCCACCGACCTCAAGTGTCGGCCACCGGCCACAAGTGGCTGTCGCGCGCTTCAGCCACTCTATAGCTGCTTCTAAGTTCTTGTGGCGGCGTTTGTGGCTGTGGCGAGTGGCTCGTGTGGGGCGAAACTTAGCTCGCCTTATCGGGAATTTCTACTTAATAATTATTTTTATAAGGCTTCATTAGTTTTAGGTATCCTATTATTGTTGTTATTATTATATCAAAGTGAGTAACAAATAACGGTTTCTTATGTTTAGATAAACAAAGGTAAAACAGATTATGATATCGAGTCTAATATAGGTAAATACCGTTTTCAATAGGTAGTAAGCAACGATACTTCAATAACAAGCCTAGGGTCAACGGAAAAGCAAACAAAGTCCAATATCAAAGTCGGGTCAAAAATAGTCACGGCAATCAAGAATACAAAGAAATTCACTGGTAACGTAGGTACTCAAAAAGCGACTGCCAATGCCGTTAAAAAATGAAAAAAAAAATTTTATTGCTTAAAATCGTCTATGAAAAAAATATTTTTTATATCGCTCTAACTTTTTTCACACAGTGTTTTGAACCGAGCTCCCATAGTAACTATTGTAGAGTCTATAGAAATACCTTTCTAATGAGATATGTCACGTGGTTATTGGTATCAAGGACCGTTTTGTCTGGTCCTCCTTTAAATTTAAGATTTTTGCACGAACTTTTACGTTTTCTATCTTCCTTGCATCACAAAATCCGTCAGCTTTGCTTTTGTTTGAAAATATACTTTTATTGAGTAGACCTTCCAACTGCGAACTCCTTAACACAAATAAAATAAATGGTTTCGATTAGTAAGTAATATACCTACAAGTCGTCTTAAATATGGCTACACTTAACTGAAAAAAAAAATACACTACCTCTACAGTTAGTTGGGGACCGAACATAGATCATTCGTACCAAGCGCATCCACAGCGTGTAACTAGCGGGACCGAGAAAAAAAAAGTATGTTTTTTTCAGATCGAATTTCCAAAAAGTGTCTGTATAATCTCCCATTCATGTTCACAGTGATTTTAGGTCCTCTTAAGAATTTCACATTAAAATTTAATGAGAAGTCATGAGACTCATTTTAAGGTCGCTTTGCCTTGTTTAAAGTGTGATTAGAGATTAAACTTTATAATCCATTTTAAAACTTTTTACTAATTTAAATTAATGGAAAATATTTTGGACGTTTTGTATTACAAGACGTTTATTTTATTGCGATGTAATAATAGTATTACACTAGTTAGAGCCATTATTTTTTATCGGCGGAATATCTTAAATCGCTCTTTTCACTGGGGAAGGCTGTACAATTGTGGGACGTGGATTAATTAGCTATCACCAAGTACTTGCGGTACTAATTTGCCACATGTCCTGTCCACTTTCCATTCCACTACCACTTAAGTACTTTCGCGGTGCGTTGAACTGAATCTAACAATTCAAGGTGGGAACTACGTGTTTGAACATACAGGTTGTATGTGTAGCGCGTTTCCTTATCTCACAGTTTTCACTCTTGTGGAAAAGTGGAAATGCCTTATTAGCATAACTCGAATTCCAAACTACATTTTCTCAAGTGCTATCTACAGGCTAGCCCGACACTTCCGTACTAGAACTCGCTTTCCGGCTTATCCGCAGAATACTGTCCATTAGATATTTTTGGTTGCTTACAATAAATAGCCTAGGTGGACCATGGGAGGACCCAAGTTTCTAAGCTGATCTCTATTATGACGTTAAAATCCTGAAGCTCAACCCAAAACCTACATACATATGTATCATACAGGGTACTAAAAAAATATAGGTCCTTTATGCATAAAATTTTGCTGAGAAATATTATTTTAGTTATTGCCGTATGAAAAAAAATTATTTAACATTTTAATACGGATCCTATACTCCGTTCCACGAGTTAATCTCCTAGGGAACGAAATACTCGCATATCATTGGTCAATGCGCGCGGCTACAGATGAACGAAACGTCATGGTCACGCTCAATAAATAACCGCACAGGGGCGCAAATGAACGATTTTCTTTTGAAGCTCGTTTCGTGGGATGGAGTATACGTTTGTGATCCTGATAGTTTTAATTGTGCGTTAAATCCCAAATTAGTTTTCTAATAGTTCGCCTTAAGTCAGATACGAGATTTCATTTCTACATAAAACGCGATTAACAACTGTGATTGACTTAATTACTAATAGAAAGTGTGGCATTTAATTAACAATTGGTAAGAATACTATTCTCTACCTATAAATTTCGGAGTTTGAGTGAAAATTTCACGCTGTCTATTGTAGGTCGAGTTGCTACTATTATCCTACATGTCAAAGCCTTTAAATTTAATATCCGCACTATCTTAGTTCAGCCCAGGCAGTGACACCTAAGACAGTGCCTTTACCTTTGTCGTACTTTGACATACCTACTGAAGTAGGTAAGTTCGTTTGCTTTCCTGGTTGATTGGCGTCAACAAGGAGCAAGCCCAGTGTAGAGTCGCTGTACAAGCCATAGCCAGTGCCACCGGACGCGTCCGTCGGACCGCACGCCTCTACCAATGGGCTATTTACGTACGCAACGGCACGTCATAATGGGCCTCGCCACACTTCACGACACAAGACCGATTTCCATACGAATGGTTTGAAAATCGAACTCCAGAAGGCTGGGTGCCTGCGGTGTAGTGAAGTGTTTGTGCTCTGTGGTCATGGAGACAGTAGTGGTGTTGCGGATGCGCTAAGCCGCGCAAATGTTCGTTGACGGGCGCGGTAAGTGTTGTAACGCGGTAAAGGTTCAATTAAAAAGTGAGGTGCTCTATAGGTTTTATAGCTAACCCTTGTTCTTTGGCGTTTCTGCTGCCCATAAACTTTAAGTTGGCCTTCCGAAGTAATTGATAGTTCCTGAGTATAAACTATCCATAGAAGTTTTTCCATGTTTGAGATGTACGTACTTGTCTGGTCATCATTTCACAAAGCATCCTAGCTTAGACCAGGAAACCCTGAAACTTGAAATTGTGAATTAGGCTTCTGCCCTGTGGCCTGTAAATTAGAAGTTTGTTTAAGTTATTTTGATTTTGACTAATTTGGTGTTCAAATTCGACGACTTTCGCTAAAAAAGTTTTCAATTATAATACAACTTTCCAACGAATAAATATTATATCTACCGAGCACTTATTGCTACCTACGCATCACTAAACCTTTCAAGATCTCTGCAAACTGTAGGGTACCCACCAAACAACAGTCACTATGACCTTTTGTCGAGAGTGAAGCCTCTGCCTTACGTTGGTGGTTTTATTCTGTAGAGCTCAGCAGAAAATTGTGTTTTCGCTTAATTTTTCCACCTTTTTCAGTTCGCTTTAGTACACAATAAAAACATGTGTATTTTTATTTCGTTTAAATTCCTTTCTCATTACTGTAAGCTGACAAACTATGTACAGAGCTACTTTGTAAATATGATAAAATAAAATTTTGAATTTTTGACCTCTGCTTTTTAAATGTGACTTAACGATATCTACCAATGAAACGGTTGTCATATTTTGCATTAAATCAATAACACTGAAACGAATGAGGTCTGTAAGGATTCCCCTTCCTGGATCTGCTCTCTTCCTACTCCTTCGGAACACAAGTGCAAGTTTTTATTGTGTTAGTTGTCAATAACTCTTTATAGATACGAGCTTACACGTCATAAAAAGGCCTGCATTGGACAAATGTTGTAAACTCTCTACATCTACGGTGGGGCAAATGTTAAGCAAACATAAAACGAAGCAGTAAAAACTCTCGCAAAACAATTGCGTGCGGAGATTGCGTGAATGCATTCGTAGATACATAAAGATGTTTCATAAATTACCGTTTTCCACTCGCCAACGGTCCCCGTGAGCGTGCGTACTCATTGGTTGCATACCGGCAATATCAATGAGGAAGAGTGGGTTATCTAAACAGGATATTTATTTCATTCGATTACACACACTATGTTTCTTTAAAAAGTTTTTATTTCAAGTAGCACAGAAATTGCAACTATAATGCCAAGATAAGCTTGGTGTTGATTTGAAACCCAGAAAATATTCTAGATAATTTTGGAAAAATAATGGACAAAATGGACCCGTGCTCCTCGGTGGGGACATGATGGGTTGATGATGATGATGATGAATGGACAAAAAAATGAAAACTGTCGGAATTAATAGACGATGTGGAAAGTCTTTTCAAGACAGTTTTGCTGCCTATTCATCATCATAATCATCATCATTCAGCCACAAGAAGTACACTGCTGGACATGCCTCCTCCACGGATTTCCAAACAGACCGGTTGGAAGCGGCTTGCATCCAGCGTCTCCCTGCCACTTGGATGAGATCGGCTGTTTATCTTGTGGCTGGTCGTCCTATGCTGCGCTTGCCGATGTGTGGTCTCCATTCAAGAACTTTTCGGCCCCATCGGCCATCAGTTCTTCGTGCTATGTGCCCCGCCCACTGCTACTTCAACTTACTCATCCGGTGGGCTATGTCGACGACTTTCGTTTGTCTACGGACCTCATCATTTCTGATTCGGTCTCGTAGAGAAATTCCGAGCATAGAAACTATTAGGAAACGAATCTATTGTTATTGTTATTGAACGAATTGATAAACTGATTGATTAATTTTCCCAGCGACTGGCGATAAAAAATACGATAGAAAAGCTCTATATTTAGAGGATGTGACCACAGTAATTTTTGATGGTTTAATCTTGTTACATTATGATGACGTAGGTGTATGCTTCTTCTACATTCTACATCAATGCAGTAACTTTATACCCTAGGGTAGGGACCTAAAAGCATGTGCTATTCCAATGCAGTCCCTCAAGTATTGGTGTCTTTAGGAGTCATTGGTATGATTGCAATTGAACTATTACAATGCTACTGGTTCGATTAATTGGAATCGTCAGAAATTGAAATTACACATCCGCGGTGGACCTACACTCTCTCTCTGAGAGAAGGCCTATGCCCTACAGTGAGACGTATAAAGCTTAAAAACTTTATATTTTGCAAATGGAACTCTAAATCTAAAAATGATAATTCTACATCCAAAATATTTTTCCCCACGCTATGATGTAGACGATGGATGTAGAGGATGGGGAGTTCCCCTAAATTTATTTTTTAAAAATTTCATCCTACCGTTTATTCGGCGTGTTTAATATGTAGGTAATGTCTATGCCAAATTTCACCTTTCTAGTACTTATCGTATCTGAGCTAGGCTGTGGATGGATAGACAGACGGACGGACATGGCGAAACTATAAGGGCTCCTTGTCAAGTTCCTAAAGAGTTCCAAACAAAGCGCACACTTACACGCTGCTTGTTGAAATTAACAATAAGTTACAATAAATTGAATAATTAAATTTAAATTTTCAGTTTATTAAAATTTGTAGGAGCAGACTACCATATTTGTGCTGTATTTGTGAAATTATATGTCTGAAGTTTTGTACGACTTCACTGTATTTAATTTATTACATTGTATATTAAGAAAAGTAGTCGTAGAGCAAAATCTTAATCACGATCACATTATTGATATTTTAACGTGGTCTCTAAAACGAGATATTTCTTTTGCAAGTTCCACTATGGAACGTTTCCTTCGACACAAAACGTGGCATAGTCGCCTAGAAACACGTAAATACCACGCGCGTACGATGCGTGTAGGATTGCAATTAGGACCCACATTTCACGAGCTGCTGTGTAAAACGATCACCGTTGGTAATCCAACGCTGGCTGATAGTGCTTTGGAAATATGTTTCGGTAGGACTAGCGGGTAATGGAACGGAACATTTTCTAATGTGCCTCTAACAGAGAAAGATGTTTATTCGGTTCAGGTTACTAACTTTTTTGTAGAATGGGTACATACATTATTATAAGCTGGAGCTAAGATTTTCGGGTTTCTTGAGATTTCATTTGATTTATTTTATATTATTATCAAGTTCGATAAAAAATCTTTATTGTAGACATAACAAACTCTTTATTAAATATAACTTTCATTTATAAGTTTTATGAGATTGTGAACGTAATTCACGTGACGTTTGTTTTTTTATTCCTTTTGTATGATTGATAAATCTAAGAATGTATACTAAAACTAGCTGACCATGCAGGCAAACGTAGATTTCCCATATTAATTAACTTAGCTGCACCTATTCTCAGATGTATCAAATATAAACAAAAAATTATAAGAATCGATGAAGGCGTTTCAGAACAGTTCGATAACAAACACTGTGACGAGAGATTTTTATTTATGAGATTATTCTGTACTTAAGTCGTGAAGCTTAGCAATATGAAAAGCGGGGCATCTGCAACACAGATTTCAACGTAGTACAGAGCTCCAACGACGTGTCAAGCTATAGCTTATTGAATAAAAATTTTCTTTTATCACAGTTCTCATGTTCCTTTATCTAATATGACAGGCTTCTCGTTGTTATTCCTATTGAAATAAGCTAGTTTTAACGCAAACATTTATCTTTAAAGCAAACATTGTATGTTGAGATTGTTGTCCTTGAAAGCATACGCTTGAGCGCAAATTTACTTCTGGAAGAGTTTTTAATAACTTGTTTTAAGTTTTGGAATTGCTGCAAAACAATTGAAACTTCGATCGAAACTTTAATTTGCATCAAAGAAATCGTACCTTTGCGATTAATAGTGTCGCAGTGTAGTTTTAGTTATTATTTTGCTCATTGCTAAAAAATATCGATTGAGAGCCAATGGACGTTCTAAACAAATTGTGAACACAAACCAACTCTTAGTGGAGTTAAAAAAGCGAAAGATTCGCGAAAGCTGGCTAAGTTTATAAATTGTATCGTATCCCTCTCACGCTCGTAAGCGTCTTTCACTCGCTATACGTGACAGCTTTCGCTGATCTAATGTATACTGAAAGGTTAAAGTTAGGCGTGGGGCACATATGGAAGACATAGGACCGACGCGACGCAAAGTATAGAGAATGTATTATGTTGAATAGAGTTCCCGCTTCCTGACACTTAAGCACATCCAACGTGAATGAAAAGGAAAGCCTCGTTCTCCATCCTGATTTCGTTCCACGTCCTTTCTATGTGACCCCGACTTAAGTTTTATGATGTAGGTATGTGCTCTTAAAAAAATGCCTTCCTACGTTTAATTTAATTGACGTTAAGGGCGGGCGCATGCGACGACCTCGTGACATACTATTGCGCCTAAAATTAGATCAGTGATTCTCATCTAGTCGGATTAAAATAGATTTCATATTAGCATCGGTTGGCTTGCTGGTTAACAGCAAAACAAAACGCAGCACAGTCAAAAGCTTATCATTCTCTAGGAGTCTACATGCATGCACTCGAATCAGCTGAATTTCGATTGCATTGGCTACAAAAAATAAATGTTCATGAGCGGTTGCCAAAATCAACTAACTCGCGTTGCATAGTTTTACGCACCTACTACATAGATAACCTGAGGAGTAATAGAAAATAATTTTGTTATCCATGTCATTGACAGGATTGTTAGTTACATGTGATATAACCGAGAATAATACTATGTACAGACGACAGTACATCAACCTTTACAAGCGCGAACTTTAGTCTGACCTGCTGTTGACTGTACTAATGAAGATTTATGTTAGTGTCATGTCATAAAGAGATCTCTGTGTTAGACCTGCGTACAAAAATTCGTGCCTTATTACCCGGGACGCATAAACGAGATTGGCCAAACCTCTTCACTTGTTTTACATCTACACCATCTTCATTTTAGACTTATGTACACCTAAAACGTGTACTTACCAATGTTGGAAGGTTACCATTACGTAACACCAAGTAACACCTAAGATTTGTTTTTGAGTGCAATCTCGAAGAAACGTCCCAAAATACTATGACTGTTACTGGACAAGTGGGCAGTTATAATTTTGTGTCTAGTGTGCGTGCCAAAAGTCTCCGCTAACATTACACAATACTACGGATTATTCACACCACTGTTGATACACAGAAACGAGTTGCTTTGAATTTCAGAAAGTTCTCGGAAATCCGCCAGGATGTTGCGATGTCAATAATCGAAAGGGTTTCGATAGGTTTCTCGAAACTGCCTCGGATATTCGATAGGTACGTGAAAACGGTTAATGGGGCTATATGAACAAGCGTTTTGTTTTACTAAACTTGTGTAACACATTAGAGGCGATTAGAATAAATCTTACACAATCACACACACACACACACAATGAACTGGTCCCAATTTTTATATCCTACTGGCCTTTTCTCAGAGAAAGTATTAGATTTTTGGAGATTCTGCAAAAATATTACGAAGAACGGGAAGGCAATTTAAAAAATATTTGCCTGAATCGAATATAGCATTTGTGAATATTTCAGGTTTTCCCAGCTAACATGTTATCACATAAAATATATGTGAAAACCTGAAATATTCACAACGACATGCCTTCAAAACATAAATGTGTGAGATAGACCAAGTTCGAAGTTTAAGTTTTGTATCTATCTTGTAATTTATTTTATGCTACTTACTGAACAAAATAAATTTTAGACTCTTATTTATGATGCCAAATCAGTTGTATCATCAATTGTAGAAATCATTCAATGTATCGGATTACCATGTGTGCTAGTAATCAAACCAGGTGCTAATCAATGTGAGATAATCAACCACAAACCGACAAACAGTCATAATGTGGTTACGTAAAATTAACGCGAATTTAGGTCGTTTTCTTGGCACGTTTTTCCATAAAATACGTAACGTTGAGGTAACCACGATAGATAGATAGATATAATATTCTTTATTGTACTCATAAATAAGAAGATTAACCTGCCTGATTTAAATACCACATTTAACATCTTAGGGCTCCTTGTCACATAAGGCAGAGGCCAAAAGCGAGCCTCTCTAAGGTATATAGTAGGTCTTTACCTATGAAATTGCCGTTTTGTATGAAAAAAATTAAACGAATTTTTTTCATGTATTTTTTATTGTATTAATCGAAGTAATCACCCATGCAATCAATGCATCTTTGCCAACCCAGTGGCAGTTTATTGATGCCCTTCTTAAAGAAATCAGCTGGACGGGAGGCAACAAATTCTTCAAAGGCATTTTGTACTGCCTCTCGGGCATTGAATTTTTTTCCCGCCAAGAAGATGTCGAAATTCTGAAAAAAGTAGTAGTCTGTAGGCGCAAGGTCTGGTGAGTAGGGTGGATGACGGAGAGATTCTAACCCCAGTTCTTGCAACTTGGAGACCGTCTGCTGTGCAGTATGAGGTCGCGCGTTGTCATGCAGGAGCAGCGGAGACGAGCGATTGACCAATGCTGGTTGGAGATGTGCCAGCTTCTCCATCATTGTGTTTAGTTTTTCACAGTACACATCTGCAGTAATGCTCACCCCGTTTGGTAAGAAGCTGTGATGAATCACACCGGCGCTAGACCACCAAACAGTGACCATCAATTTTCTAGGGGTGAGTTTTCGTGTTTTGTGCGGCACCCATTTGTCAAGCTTTTTTACCTTGCCAATTTGACACAAATATTGTTTTGTAGCTAACGTCGAAAGCTGCTGCTAATTCAGCCGTAGATTGTGTATCATTAGCTTCTACAAGCGCCTTTAATTCGTCATTGTCGACCAAAGTCTTCGGACTTCGTAAACGTCGTTGATGTTACGTGCCGCTTGTATGAAAATGTAACACTAATCAATAAACAAATGACTACTTTTGGAAAAAGAATTCCATGTTCTGAAAATAAAATTAATTTGAAATTAGAATTCTTAGCCAAACAAAAATTATTTTGATTTGAAATGGCCAAGTAAGGTCCTTCATTAAAAGTTATGAAACACATTTGAAATAGTTTTTCAAAAATCATCCCTTAAGGGGGTAAGAGGGGGGTGCAAAGTTAGTATGAAACTTCGCCGTTTTTGAAGTTATTCGAATGAAATTCAATATGAAGTTCCTTCATTAAAAGTCATGAAATACATGTAAAATAGTTTTTCGAAAATCATCCCATAAGGGGGTAAGAGGGGGTTGCGATGTTAGTATGAAAACTCTTTCGCATGCGCTAAAAGTATCCCTATCTTATTTACAAACACTTTACTCAACTAAAGCCCACGCGGACGTAGTCGCGGGCAACAGCTAGTTTTGATATACATATAAAAATGTGGGGATAAGTTTTTGACAATTTCGAAGCCCCTACAGTAAAATTAGTTCGAATAGATGAGTAAAGCCATCCAGATTTTATTACACTTGTATACAATGTTAACTACAAAAACCGGCCAAGTGCAAGTTAGACTCGCGCACGAAGGGTTCCATACCCTCCCTCATCCAGGCAGGCTGGCATTGATTCAAGATAGTGACATCTCGGTATTCCGTAAAATGACAAATAATATAATGTATACGTAAATGTTTGCACAAATAAGAGTCTTTTTGATTTTGTTGATTTAAAAAGTTCTTGTATCGAGCCATGGTATTACTAGATACTGACAACTGCTAAGATCTTAGTTGATACGTTTTTCCGTTTATGACGTAGCTCCGGTTTCGTAACTTCGTTTTTTTGGGCTTAAAATTTAATTACAGGAGGTCAAAATCGAAATATTCAGCCCAGGCTCTCAAAATTACATATTTTATCAAAAAATATTTTTATAATATTTCCTGTTTTTTATTGCCAATTCTCCATATAGTGAAGTATTAGAAAATAATCATTTTTAAGTATATCTAGCCCACGAATAGATCTCACTGCTAGGTATCCCGTCAGTTTTAGTAATGTCATTGGCTTATCGTGTTGCTGATCTGTCTACAGATCGTCAACTCAACTTTAGCCACCACCCTGTAACTGCCTTCGTCATCGTCCGTCGTGCCGCCTGACTAAATGCGAATAGCTTACTTCACGACAAAGATCTAGGTAGATTCACCTCCCGCACGGTGCTTCTCTGGCCATTTTTCTGCAATCTCCATACAATTGCTGTTGCTCAGTATGCCGTTATCGTGATGTACTGATGCAACGGACCGAGACGAACCACCACCTTTTTGTCTACTTTTGTTCGTTTGGAAATAAACACTTAGCGTTTTGGATGCACGGGCCGCGCAAATGGCACTAGTTTGCCTCGTCTTATCTAGTCTTTAAATTGATGTGCATGTTCATGTTCAACTTAATTACTATAGCAATTAACATGTGAATGGCTTAATGATTCCCATTTGTTAAGGCAACGTTTTGGTAAAGGATGCTGTGATTTTCACTTGCTTAAGGTCGACGCTCTTAGTTTTATCAAGGCAGATAAGATCTAAAGTAAAGTAGGCTGCAAACTACTGAGGCTTTATACGCCTAGGATAATAGCAAACTCGTAAATAATGTCAAGGCATCAGTGTAGTCCACTCATGTACGTAAATAGCGGCTCGAATCCGCTACCCTACTCTACAAGTGGAGTGATTCAAGACCATTACCATTATCGCTGAATAGAGATCCGGTAATGGCAGTCGTGGATCAGAAGGTAATGACAGATTAGAGCGACACGATCAAGTTTACATCTCAGATGCGCCTTGTCAAACGTAATAGCCAATCGTTACCCATGACAATAAGAAAATGTTACAAACAATAATATCATGATGGTTCGTTACATCTCTTTGCAGTATAAATAGCACTAATTTGTAGTAACACGAAACTTAGAAATGTTTGCCCTTTAGCTACATACAACCTACCTAGATAATGAATTTTGATACTAAGTGTTTTTTTTGCGTGTTTTTATGTTAATTATGATTCATATTAATTATGGATAGCGTTTTGTGAGCTGTTGGTACAATAAAATGTTTGAGTAAAGAAATAAAAGCGATTTTGTGTGAAGAAAACTGAGGTTTAAATAAAAATGAAGATGACGTGACATCGAGGTTAGTTTGTGCTAAGGTTAGACAAGTTATTAGATTTTACGAAGCAGGTTGGAGTGTTAATGTTAAAATTACCTAGTAAATATCTAATTTAATCGAATGTACGAGTATCATTGTATGCACATATTTTACCTGGTGCTAATAGGCATTAGTGGACATCCCAAAATCCTCTTATTCTCTGCATCTTTATCAACGTTTCTTCCAACGGTTTTGAAGATATTGAGGCTCTACGTAGCACAATCTCTGCATATTTAAAATGCAGGAACTTCTTGCAAAAATTCTTACATTAAATCAAAATATTATATAAATAAACTCATGCCCGTTATCCCCGAGGGGTAGGCAGAGGCACCGATCACTAGAACTGGGCCCACGTTTTGCCGAGTTTATTAGGTCTCAACGTGACAAGTGGCAAGCCTACGCCGTTATCCGGGCACATTATTTATCAGCGAATGGTGTTGCTGTACAAACAAACAAATATACGTAACTAAAAGTCATTGGTACATGCTGGATTCGAACTCAGACCCTCATGATCGAGAAGCAAGGGGTGAACCTCACTACGCCACTACCGCTTTTTTAAAATCAAATCATAAAATCAATACATAAAAAACGGGCTAACTTCTCTTCTTAAAAAACGTGATACTTAGTAACTCTGCCAACTTCCATGTCAGCTGAGTTATACATAGCTGGTCGAGAACTTGGCCTGGCGCAAATGCAGAGTTTGTAAAATAACTAGCTTTCGCCCGCGACTCCGACCGCGTGGACTTTAGTTTAAAATTTCCAACCCCGTTCACCCTCTTAAGGGTTAAATTTAGAAAAACGGCGAAACACGTGTTCAATCAATTGTGTTGAAGAGTATTTATTTCAAGTTTCAAGAAAATCAGACAACTTTTTTTATAACTCCCATACAAATTTTGGCAACCCTTTTCGCCCCCTTAGGGGTTGAATTTAAAAAAATCCGTTCTTATTCCTTGCCTACATTATGTATAGATGTATAGACCCTCTGTGCAAAATTTCAGCTTCCTAGGTCAAACGGCTTGGGCTGGGCGTTGATGACTGAGTCAGTCAGTCAGTCAGGACTTTGAATTTTATATATATAGATAGATTAAAACAAAAATTGCCTGACAACCGAGATGGTCATACGCAATTATAGTGATTAGTTTGTTGTCACTAGAGACACCCTGTTAGACATCGCTCTCGCCTGACGAGTCAGTGTCCACCTTACACGTTCATAATAAGGGTCATTTGTACAGTACGTGGCAGCCTATCGTATTGTCAATTTGACGTTTCAACGCTCTCAATTGGTGCCCACGCGCCGCGAGACCTGACCTCCTCTGACCGGCCATTCACAAATTACTATTAAGACATCATCCGGCGTTGCTTAAATAATGCTTTGTGAAATCTTGATGACAGGGTGCGTTTTTTACTTTCATTATGATTGATTTTGATTATACCAGGTTGATACGCTGGAGATGATGATGATGACGACTATAGCTTAGAAGAGATATAAGCATTGATAGAGTTGAAATTGAACTCGTCTGTAATGTTTATGTTAGTATTAATAAAGTCCCGGAAGCGAGAGCAGCGCGGGACTAATGAAGCGTAGTACCGACTGTGGATCGCCAATGGCTCGTGGGAAACGTTCCTGATGTATCAAAGGGGCGTTTGTTCATTAATGACTCTTTTACAGAGGGAGAGCGGATTGATTTAATTCTGAATCGAGATCGAAATATATAGAAGCAATATCAATTTTCACCTTTGAATGCCTAGTATATTTACGTAATATCACTTGTCTTATCATACGACGAGTGTATTGAATTTATTTTAAATGAATTTATTTTAGACGTGATTTTCCGAAGTATAATACTTATTTACTGTGATTCTTACGTTACACCATAAGGTAAATCGGGCCAAGTTATCGTTAAATACGTAAAAACTACGCCAACGTCCTTTTGTACATATTATTATATTTTATAGGAACAAGTGTATCCATAAGCATGGAAATATATTGTGTAAATCATGAATTACACAATAATCCTGAATGAAACACACAGACCGAACTTTGTAAGCTTTCTAGATTCTCCATATTGAACACTTACGGTTCTGTGACCAAAATTTGTCATTATCGTTTGTAAATTAGAATAACTAAAAATAACTAAGTGCTAATGACATAGAAGTTGTATTCTAGAATGGTCGTAGAAGGCTGGCCGTATGATGTGAATCGCTTGTTGGCAGTAGGCCGTCGACGGCGCAAGGCGATAAATCGGCGAATTACCTGCCTGATTACACCAAACAATGATCTATTGTTTTGCTAAGGCTAAGGTCATTGAATACAGCTTATGAAAGACCTAGAAATAAACTACCCAGATAGAAACGTACACCAAAGTTGTGGTACGTTGCAAAATCGTCAATGGTCGAGGATAAAATGTGCGAATAAAAAAAATCGGCCAAGTGCGAGTCGGACTTGCACACGGAGGGTTCCGTACCATTACAAAATTATTAAAAAAAAAACATTTGTTGTAGCCAATATAGGACAATATATAATATAATATATAACAATATAGGAGCCCCCCTTTTTATACAGGCACATATACTGCTTCTGGCCCACACTAGGATACCCTGTGTCGTGGGAACCAGAAACAACGGATACATGTAAAAATCTAAGACCTGGGGTTTTTTTCCCCCCCAGCCGGGGTCGAACCCGGAACCTCTCGCATGAAAGACAGCCTTAACCGCTTTGCCACAGAGGTCGTAAATTTATTTTTAAAGTGAAGCTTATTTTAATGATTTATTTTTAAAGTGAACAATATACTGTAAAATATGGCCCGGATTAACTTACTTGGTATTTTATCGTACTGGTTAGTCCGGGCCATATTTTACAATGTGTAGTGCTTACGAAAATTTTAGTGAATAATATAATCCAATATTCTGTGAATATTTAAAGCGTCGACCTGTTGCCGTTATCAATATCGTCCCCATAAATATTTATTTTATTCTGTTTTTTAGTATTTGTTGTTATAGCGGCAACAAAAATACATTATCTGAGGTAAATTTCAACATCTAACTATTACGGTTCATGAGATACAGCCTGGTGACAGACGGACGGACGGACATCGGAGTCTTAGTAATAGAGCCCGTTTTACATTTTGGGTATGAAACCATAAAAACCAAGAAGTGAACAAATTATTTATGTACATAATGAACTCCAAATCGGCGGAGAAATTGCCGAATACGTAGATTTCCTCATTATGTAATTTCCGTGCATTCAATTGAGTTAATTACTAAAAGGTCATTGCTTGCTTGGTGTTACGTAATAATACGTTGGTAACCTTTAGCTCTTCTAGCGTTCGGGTTTCATGTAGATTACAATTGCGTGAGAAAAGAGCTCTATAAAATAAAAACAAACTAACCGTTGCCCTTTTAGTATTAGTAATGGGATTTCGTATCTGTGAGAAATATATTGTAAACGGACCAATTTGAGTCCTATTTAAAAAAAATCACATATCCGTACTTAATACTCAACAAAATTATGCACTAATAAATATCGACAACGAAATCAACAACAACCTCCTCACATTGCTAGGATTGTTTAATAAGCGCTTATGCAGGTCGACGTGCTTGATTTGTGCAAATGGGCCGGGAAGATTAGAGTAAAGAAAAGTCATTACAAAATTACATCATTTACTACTTATTAGCTTCGTCATACAAAGTGGCTCCACAAACAAACAACATAAAACTAAGATATAATTAATGAATAATTAATGATTTTTTTACTTAATAAATTCATCATCAACCCATTATGTCCCTACCGAGGGGCACGGGTCTCTTCCCTGAGGAAGGTATAGGCCATACTCCACCACGGGGGCCAAGACCGGATTGGTGGAGGCTTGTAAGAGAAGAGGCCTTAGGGCCTTAAAACTACTGACAGTATATAAGACCAGCCACTGGTCTTAATTGAACTTAACTTCTTTGTGTTTTTTCCTCGTGTATAATGAACAATATTCTTTTCTTATTCTAATTACCTGATCCAAAAGTTCCCACGAGACTAGCAGCGTTTCTGCTGGGGAAATGCTTTGCATTAGGTATGCCGGGGCAACGATGGTCATACCTGCGATCTCGTAATCGCAGGAAAAACAGTTCTTCCATACTACAATTCGATACCTACTGAACTTTACGAATGAACAGCTAAGATATGTTATGATACATGATAAACGTCGAATCGAGAACCTCCTCCTTTTTTTTAAATCTATTAAAAAGGAGTTAGTGACTGCGGCGATCTAACCCAATCTTTCATGTTGTCCCCAGAGCCACCCCGTGTGTCGGCGGCCGTGGGCCCGCGCGGCAAGCGCGTGCAGACCCCACCGCAGTCGCGCGCGTCGCCCGCGCCGCTGCCCCCGCCCCCTCCGCCGAACGCCGCTTCCAAGGATCAGCTGGCTGCGCTCGCGCACGCTGCTAAGGGCGTCGAGGCATTGGGAGTGCTCGTGCAGTACTTGATGTTTCGGGTGAGTACGTTGTACTGTCCACTGTTGTACCGTAAGTTCTACTGTACGTTGTACTCCACCAATCCGGACTTGGCCCCCGTGGTGGCGTATGGCCTATAACTTCCTCAGGACAGAATGTGTTGATAATGACATTGTACTATTGCTGGCTCAACTGTTTCTTTTGGACTTCGCAGCCCATCTCTCGCGGGTGTTTGATCGCATACAATTTAATTGTTACAAAACTGCTTAGGGCTTACCTCTTTGTCAATCTCCATCTATAACCATGGACACTCTTCAGACTATTGTTTTGGCTATGTTGACGAAAGGAATAGGATTAACTATAAAAAGTCAAGAGGGAAAGCCTGGTCTGCCTAACCCTCCAAAATCATCATCAACCCATTATTTCCCCACCGAGGGGCACGGGTCTCTTCCCTGAGGAAGGTATAGGCCATATTCCACCACGGGGGCCTAGTCCGGATTGGTGGAGGCTTGTAAGACTAGTAGCTGGTCTTACTGTCAGAAGTTTTCAAGCCGCCCTAAGGCCTATGAAATGGCTTAACGACTGCCATGTATCGACCCTCCAAAGTACCTGGAACACAGTACCCTTCAGAGTAAGCAAGTTAACCGCGACTCCCTTGCACAAGGCATCACGTCTCCGCTCTGTCGTCGCCCCATAACCCACCTGTGTTGCCAGCGCCATACATTGCAATGAAATGATAAAAAGTTGCTATCTATCGCTGTTTGGTCGCATCTGCCCAAGAACCGATAGCCGATAGGGTAAGAGATTCTCGAGTCAAACCGGCAAACACAGCCTGGGACGTCCACCGACGACTTGAAGAAAAGTGGCGTATCTTGAAGGTGTCCTATTCAGACTATCCTAATAGCTCTTCGCCGATTCTCAACTCTGTCTTTTCCATTTTCTAGCTGGACGCCCTGAACAGCGACACCTGGCGGGTGGAAGCGGAGCGGTGGCGCGGCGTGGCGGCGGCGGAGCGCAGCAGCGCCGCCCGCGCCGATCGGGACCGCCAGCAGCGGGCCCAAAAGGACCTTGACACTAGTAAGTATACGAGTTTCCTTAAAACATTTTATATTCAGGTTTTTCCGTTTTTTGCTCGATATTAATCAGGCAACAGGTACACGCTTAAATTTACAGAATATTTAGTTTTATAAATCACTTCAAATTTATTTTTGAATGGGTATGATTTCAGCTATCATCAATTTATTAAGTTTTGAATGTTTTAAATAATAAGGTTTGTCCGTAAAATAATAGATCTGTCATCAAAGTGTAGTCGCCAAACAATATAAAAACAATTTCATAATAAGTTTTATAAATCACTTCAAATTTATTTTTGAATGGGTATGATTTCAGCTATCATCAATTTATTAAGTTTTGAATGTTTTAAATAATAAGGTCTGTCCGTAAAATAATAGATCTGTCATCAAAGTGTAGTCGCCAAACAATATAAAAACAATTTCATAATAAATCACTCGGGATATATTATTAAGTATCAAATAAATAGGTTTGTACTTATTTTAATAGGTTTGTCCCGAACTGTATAATCAAATTAAGGAAAAACGGTCATTAATAAAATGAAATATGTGAGTTAAAAAAATTCTAAAGATCCAGAAAAAGAATGTTTTTGTACCTATGAATTTAACTACTATCTTACATTAGGTACTTGTAAAGTGGTTGAACCTATTGTTGTTTCTAAGTATATCTACATCTGCGGTAGTTTTATTTACACCCTGTAAATATTTATCAATTTTGAATTATTTTTTCATCATCATCATCATCATCAACCCATTATGTCCCCACCGAGGGGTACGGGTCTCTTCCCTGAGGAAGGTATAGACCAGGGGTCACCAAATGGCGGACCGCGGTCCGGATCCGGACCGCCAACCTATTTTGTGCGGACCCAGAAGAATCTGGGAATATCAGTATCAAAATGTGTGATATTTCAATTTAGCCCGCGGTTTCACCAGTGAGGTTCCCGTTTCCGTGGGAATATCGGGATGAAAAGTAGTTTATGCCAAATTTCATTCAAATTGGTTCAGTATATTTTGTGTGAAAGACTAACAGACAAACGAACTGACATACTTTCCAATTTACGATATTTAGTAGGTTTAGTAGGATTGGCAATTGACATTTTAAGTCTTGGTTGCTAGTTATTATCATAAACCAAACGGACCGCGGTTGAGTTATATTTGTTACAAACGGACCCACAATGAAACTAATTGGTGACCCCTGGTATAGACCATACTCCACCACGGGGGCCAAGTCCGGATTGGTTAAGAATTATTATAAATAAATAAAAAAATAAATAAACTCACGCCCGTTATCCCCGAAGGGGTAGGCAGAGGCACCAGTCTCTAGAACTGGACCCACGTTTTGCCGAGTTTATTAGGTCCCAAACGTGACAAGTGGCAAGCCTGTCGCCGTTATCCGGGCACAATTTATCAGCGAATGGTGTTGCTGTACAAACAAATGTACGTAACTAAAAGTCATTGGTACATGCGTGGTTTGAACCCAGACCCTCATGATCGAGAAGCAAGGGTCAACCCCACTACGCCACCAACGCTTATTATTTAGATACAAGTAAGTCGTATGAATCTGTTAGAATAATAAATGAAACACAGAATTACTTAAAATCACAATAATTATTATTACTTAATACCAATCATAAAATCGAAATTAATAAACCGCCACCTCTTGTACGACCCATCGTCGCTGCGCATGGTCAATTTTCATTGCGCGCCAATTTGGCTCCGGCCCCTTTGAACATTTTTTCATAAAATTAATGAACTGATCTATTAAATTGGTAACGAATAGTATTATTTGGGGAACTGATCGAAATAATTTGTAACTACTGTACTGATGACAAAATAACAAATAAAAACAAATCTCTATCTGCGGACGATAATCGATTTATTTGATGACAGATCTACTATTCTGAGTTCGGACCTGTTATTTTTGGAATAAACCTATTATTTTGAGAACAAATTTTTTATTCAATTGATGAACTACGATAATATAGATAATCCATCTCTTTTTCTACGTACATATTGTCATTAACTTGGTAATTTGTACCTGGCGACACTTTATTTTTCTGAGAATGAAAATATTTCGTGGCGATAGATCTATTAATTACTAGTAGATGATACAACTTGATGACAAATATAAACTTTGATGACACAAAATATAGTTCCCTTTTTGAACAGTGTTTAAATAAAAAAAAAAAGCCGCTTTTGCTCGATGTTAACAACGGCAACAAATAGACGCATGAAATATTCAAATGTTGAATAAATAATGGTACGGAAGCCTTCGTGCGCGTATTCATAACATAACATAACATTTACATACAGGCACATACATTCAACTCGTACTTGGCCGGTTTTTTTTATTCACTGCGCTTTCACTCTCAATTGAGATAACTTACTTTCATCATATCCCTTTGTGATCTAATTTCTATTCTTTCGCTACTCGCGACGGACCTTCTGCCACTGTCGCTTTGGTTTTTTGGTGTGGGCAATATTGAAAGTAGTAACATTCTAACATCTACTGACACAGGGGTAAGCAGAGACCACGATTTGCCAGTTGCCAAACCACTTTCGCTTCCTCGACATTAATTAGTCGTCGGCTTACGGTACTTTTCACTCTTTGGTCCTTATTTGGTCGACATAATACGAGCATATGTCCGCCAGAAAAGTCTCGTAACGGCACCACCCATATTCACCTGATATAATCTCCTCATTCTCTCTAAATGCCTGCACCAATGCAACGTTGTTTTCTCAATTCTAGTCGCTACGTCCTCTTTTAGTCCACAACATTCAACGGTGTGGGACTTCACACACGGCGGCTATAATATACATTACATCCCAGGATGTATAGCTTAGAGACCACTCAGTACCTTTAAGATACGAAGATGTAAAGATGTATATTATAGTTGTCGTGTGTGGTCTCCTATGTAGATAGATGTAATGAGATATATAGTGTATAATATACATATTTACCTTATAGCCGCCGTGTGTGGAGTCCCTTATACTTATTCAGATTTCTTTGCTCCACAGTCGCAGAATGTCTGAGCAAGATCTCAGAGCTAGAGATCGAGGTGTCGGCCAAGGAGGAGGTGACAGCGCGGCTGCAGGCCGCTCACTGCGAGGAGGTTTCCGCGCTGGCCAGCGATATTAAGGAGTTGAAGGTATGCCTACATGATGGAACTTAGATTATAGGATATCTGTGGGAAAGTCATTGTTTACATTTGCTGACAAACCAAATACCGATGGTGTCTAATAGTGCGGTTTTGTACTTACTTTTCTGGCTACACCTACTCGTACAGTTTAATATCAGAAAAGATCAGATATATCCTTCACAGAAGAATATCCATTTGAAACATATCGCTGAAAATACAAAGAACAAACCCACACAAAAACTTAATAAAAACACAGAGAATTGAATAAATAATTTTCAAAGGAGTATCCTTATTTGTTTTAATAATGTATCGTCTTTATAAATTCGTTGTATTTATCTATCAATCAAAAGTTGTTGTTAATCATGATCTTTTTAGAAACACCTCATTTTGGAGGTATATTGTCCCGTTGAAGTTTACTTAACTTTTTTAAATTAAAATGTGTACTTTACTTTATCGACTTTATTCCGGGTACACTTACAAGACTGACTTTTAAGTATATCTGGATCTGGTAGTGCTTAGGAAAATTTTAGTTCAAAAAAGTTCACTTTACTTGTAATATATCACATTTGACAATAACTAGCAAGGACTTGCCAAAATGTGTTTTGATTTCATTTCTGGGGTATAGACATGGCGCGATTTACTTCAACAGGGTTAACTCTTCGCAAGACCTGACAAGCATCTGACCTCCTTACAAAAATAGGGTTCTTGTTTAGTTATAGTTTTTTTAAGTAACATCTTTTATACAACAAGGAAGCTCAATAAATAAATCTAAATCTAAATCATAGCATAGAAGCATTTCCTTTTCCAGGAGACCATAGAGTCTCTAAAGCACGAGGTGGCGGAGAGCCGCGCGCGCCTCCACGCGCACAGCGACTGCCATCGATAGATATCGATAGATCGGTAGATGGATAGATGGCAGTCGTTAAGCCAAGTCAGAGGCCTTAGGGCGGCTTGAAAACTTCTGACAGTAAGACCAGCCGCTAGTCTTACAAGCCTCCACCAATCCGGACTTGGCCCCCGTGGTGGAGTATGGCCTATACCTTCCTCAGGGAAGAGACCCGTGCCCCTCGGTGGGGACATAATGGGTTGACGATGATGATGATCTTTTATACAACAAGGAAGCTCAATCTTCTTCTTAGTCGTACACTCTTGACAGAGTGGTCGTGATTATGGAGTAGGCCTCCCGCACATGGCCGCTGCTCTTGCGATGTTTCTCCATTTAACACGGTCTGTGGCATTTCTGGAACATTCGGTTACCGGGAAGCTCAATAAACAAATCTAAATCTAAATCATAGCATAGAAGCATTTCCTTTTCCAGGAGACCATAGAGTCTCTAAAGCACGAGGTGGCGGAGAGTCGCGCGCGCCTCCACGCGCACAGCGACTGCCATCGATAGATATCGATAGATCGGTAGATGGATAGATGGCAGTCGTTAAGCCAAGTCAGAGGCCTTAGGGCGGCTTGAAAACTTCTGACAGTAAGACCAGCCGCTAGTCTTACAAGCCTCCACCAATCCGGACTTGGCCCCCGTGGTGGAGTATGGCCTATACCTTCCTCAGGGAAGAGACCCGTGCCCCTCGGTGGGGACATAATGGGTTGACGATGATGATGATCTTTTATACAACAAGGAAGCTCAATCTTCTTCTTAGTCGTACACTCTTGACAGAGTGGTCGTGATTATGGAGTAGGCCTCCCGCACATGGCCGCTGCTCTTGCGATGTTTCTCCATTTAACACGGTCTGTGGCATTTCTGGAACATTCGGTTACCGGGAAGCTCAATAAACAAATCTAAATCTAAATCATAGCATAGAAGCATTTCCTTTTCCAGGAGACCATAGAGTCTCTAAAGCACGAGGTGGCGGAGAGTCGCGCGCGCCTCCACGCGCACAGCGAAATAGAGAGGACCTTGCGGGCGCAGTTGGAAGCGTCGCGAGCAGAGCTGGCCAAGCACTCCACAAAGGGTGTGCACAGACCGAGGGATGTCTCTGATGCGGCTTGCGACCCTGTCTCCTGCGAGGCAGAGGAGTGCGAGCTGAGGCTGAAGGCTAATGAGGAACTCAGCACTGATGCTAGCGAACTCGCCGCGGAGGTAAGCGGATCGTTTATTTTTTTGGATAAACATAAACATAAACATTTACATACACGCACATACATTGCCTCTGGCCCCACACTAGGATACCCTGTGTCGTGGGAACCGGAAACAGCGACGTCACAAACATGTAAACATCCAAGACCTGGAGTTTTTTTTTTCTCACCAGCCTCTCGCATGGTAAGCAGATGCGCTAACCACTACGCCACAGAGGTCGTCTGTATGTGGATGTGTATGTGGATGTTTGTGAATTGGCTTTTTCTGGTTCTCATGACACAGGGTATCCTAGTGAGGGGCCACAAGCAATGCATGCGCCTGTGTACACACAATGTTTATGTTATGCTTTGCTTGAGAAAACGTATGCCATGTCATGGACATTAGGAGGAAGGTGGATATACAGACATTCATTGACACACACAATGTCCTTCCCTGGCAAGTGCAAGGCATAGATAAGAATGTATATCGGCGGACTGTCGGTGAGCAGTGTGCGTTATCGCATACATTTCCGGACGTTCCATTTTTCACCGACAATCGGATCTGTCGGGATCTCCGAACACAAGTCGGGATGCACCGATTTTATTTCTGACCGACTTTTGGTAAGACGCGTGCGTTATACTATTGCAATCAGTACGTTCTATTTTAATCCTACAAAAAGTCCGTCACCGATTATCGGACGTGGGCGGGCACCCTAAGGCCTGGTTTACATTGGCTTTACAAATTTTCGTATTTTTTTGCATGTTTTTCATACAGAAAGAATAAAATAGAGATGGCAAAAACATAGGTATGCCGATTCATTACGCACCGTATATTATAAAATACCACCATATATTTAAAAAAATCCTAAATACGTAGTAAGTACCTATACAACCAACCATTACTGCTTTATTATTTGCTTGAACTTATAAAAGGAATTGGCGTCTCTATTCTATTCTAGCTCTATGGAAAGCATGCTGAAAGGGCATGAAAATAAAACAAATGAATAGCCAAATTCAAAATGTCCCTAAGTCCATTTGGGGATTTTTGCACTATTTTTATCACCCTTTCTTTGTTACTTTTAACTTGATTTGTATTTAAAAACATCCTAAGTAGTACATACGTTTTAACCAAAATTCATGCTTCTCAGTAATCTAGTATTGTTTCAAGACGCAAAAAGTTACTTTACTCCGTCGTTTTGCAAATCTATGAAATTGGACTTGGAGACATCTTGAATTTGGCCATCCAAATGTAAAGCCTAGGCGCACACAAGAGACACGCGACAGGCGACAGCTCGGCGACTAGATGCGACGACAGGCTACGGCCACAGACATCTGAAGTAATCTTCAGATATCTATGGCTACGGCCGTCAATTTTCATATATTTTGTTCGAATCTCCGCACACTTGGCGTCAGAGTCGCGGAGTCGCGACGACAAGACGCCAGAAGCAAATGACAACGTCGCGTCTGACGCGGCGACAAGTCGCCTTGTTTGCGATGGCTCTAAAGCCTGTATACACCGGGGCAACACTGTGCGGCATTGCGGTATGCCACAAGGCCGCATGCTACAACGTCGCATATTGTGGCAAGAACCTTGTGGCTTGGCAACACCTTGCGTCATGTGGCAAACTGTCGCAGCTTCTTCTTGGGCACCATACACTAACTTCTGTGTGGAGCCCTGCTCCCGTAGATTTAAAAAACGGTCGTTTGTTTTCCTTTGTCTCTATTTTATTTTTCTTGTTTTGTTGACTCTTGTGTATTTTGTTTATTATGTACTTTTGTCTTCATTGTGTTTCTGTGACAATACTAATAAAATCTTTCTTTCTTTCTTTTTCTTCTGCCGCACCTTTGTGGCATGCCGCAATGCCGCACAGTGTTGCCCCGGTGTAATTTTATTTTATTTTATTTTATAAGGAAAACTAACAGCTTATCACTAACACATTAAAATTTACACACATAGAAACAGAGAGCCAACAAAAAGTTTTCACAGATAGCCATAATTTGAGCAAATAGTACAAGTGGAAGAAAAACGGCACAAGACACCGGAGTCTGCTAATCTTAGAATAAACGAGGCACACCGTCAATAAGCTGCATCGGTAATAAAGCCTGCCTACACCGAGTCACAAAATGCGAACAACGGAAATGCTTACGGGCTTAGGGTTGAACCTCATCTGGCAGCACGGAATCGCCTTTTTCCGTCGCCCTTTCTCTTTCTGTCGCTTAGAACTGCCATTTGCTAGACCGAGACAGAAAGCATAATGCGATAGCACGCGGCGGAATCCTCGAGGCGATCGGCATCACGGACAAAATGCAATGGTCGGCAGGGAGACTCCGGAACGCTGAAGCGCGCGATAGCATGCTAACGCATCCTTTCACCGCCGATTACGTGCTATCGCATGCTGTCTCACTCTATCGTACAATGGCGCACGCGGCCGCTCGTCAGCTCAGTGCAGCCTGTTCATTCATGCCGTACGGATGGAAATAACAATGACTGACGAAAATTTGATAGTTTTAGTGCAGAAATTTTGCGTTTTGCGTTTCTTTTTATTATTTTGATTTTGCATTTCTTGCAAAATACACGCTAGAATCACTGCTCTCTTCCGTGGTCCTATCCATCTCGCGCTTGAAACTAAACTGATCATGAAAGAACGCGGCAGTATGCTACCCAAGCTGCAGCATGCTGACGCGTGCGATCGCCTTTTTTGTCTGCGGAATGCGACAGCGCGCGTTCGCTCTGGCATTTGAAATGCCAGAGCCACCGAAAATTTTGCCGAATGCCGGGTGTAACTGGGTATTTGACAAAATGTCAAATGAGTTACTTTTAAAACGAAATTTTGTATGAAAATACTTGCTTCTGACGTCACATTTCAGAGCACTCTTTTTATGTTTCATTTATTTAAAAATTGTAATAACTAGTAAATAACTCAAAGAGATACATTTTCCGAAATATTTAGTAATTTTGTTTTAATCGAGCATATCAAATAATTTACTGTTGATAGTGTCAAAAACCGTAATAGCGTGTTACAAAATGTCTTGGAAATTTGTTAAAAAGTGTGGCGCCTATGAAACTTACGACTGTAATAGAAAGTCCGATAACGAACAAGTAATACAAACACAATTTTAAACTCTATTCCTTTGTATTACATATTAAAATGGCGCAGAACCTACACCATATCGGATGCGCGCGGGTCCGCGCTTAGGCAGTCTTGTACTACCGCGCGTATCCGCGCTTCGGCATTCCAAAGGTTAAGGGTTGAAACGCGTCGCCGGCAGGTGCGGTCCCTGCGCGCGGTGCTGGAGCTGAAGGCTGGCGAGGCGGCGTCGCTGCGAAGCGCGCGCGCAGAGCTGGCGCGGGCGCGCGACGCGCACGCCGCGGCCGAGCGGGAGGCGCGCGCGGCTCACTACGCGGCCGAGGAGCTGCGCGAGCGCGCCGCCGCCCGCCAGCGCGACGCCGAGCGGCTGCGCGACGACAACCGGCGGCTGCGCGACGCGGCCGCGCGCGACCGCGACCAGGCCGCGCGGCTCGCCGTGCTCAACGAGGAGCTGCGGTACAAGCTGCGGCAGAAGTACCAGGTCGGTTCGCTGCTGAGCGCGGATACGCCGGCGGGCGTTTTAGGCCTAATAGACTAATAGGCGTCGGGCCGATTGGGAATTGAGGATTTATTGAATGAATAGGCTGTTTGACAATGTGAAAAAAACAGTATTATTTATACGTATTCGTATAAATGATGTGTCTAAGAACCGCTTTAAGGCATTTTAACTAAAAAAACAATTTTGATTTGTAAAAAAACACAAGGTAAAATTTGATAATTTGTATCTGCCGACATTGTATCGAAAACGGCCTGGATTTGTCGATTCTATGATGACGTCACAATTCAATAAAAATGGCGTCGGTCATTCATTCTTTCTTACGTTCATTGGTTGGTTTATTGGGAAGTGACGACATAATACCAGTGCGGTGCCATATTGCCCAAGATCGCGTTTTGGCGGCTTATTTAGAAAGTAAATTTTCGTTTGCATTTTTTGGAAGAAGTACACGACAGAATTTAAAATGACCTCTTTCTGAGGACTCCATGAACACCAACAAACAATATGAGATGGCTCTCAGAAATCGGTCAAATAGCCTATTCGAGTTGGGAATTTACACTTAAGTAAATACTTAAATAACGTTCCGTCACCCTATTTTCTGAAATTTGACGACACAGCAGTACTGTTAAGTAATTACTTAACGGAATTCTCAATTCAGAAATCGGCCCTAAGACTAGCGAGCCGAATCAGATTTGAAGTTGTGAAACATTCATGAAAATTGGTTCGGTAGCTAAGAGTACAAATGTGATATTTTAATGTGCAAACAAATTCTCATAATCAGATTTACTTTTGTAATTTTCGCGAACGAACTAACATTTTACATAATATTAATTAATTTTATGGTGTTTGCCCTACGCCTTTGCCCGTATGAAACGTATAAGTAGTACTGCACACAATTTTGGTCAAGATGTAACATATTTTGTAATCTCTTTTGTGTGATTGCAATATACTCCGACTCGCACTTGACCGATTACTGGAGTGGCTGTGACCGCAACCTTTTTGAGGGCTGGATCTGTGCCTGTTCGCTGTGCAGGGTTCAAGAAAGTAACGGTTCACTGGCGCTACCAATGAAAATAAAATCGTATCTTTATTCCAGGTGGTCTCCCTACTGGCGGGCGGCGGCTACATTGACCGGTCGGCGATGCGCGTGCGCACCGCCTCTTGCGATTCGGCGCGCTCCTCGTCCCCCCCGCCAGACTCGCCCCCCTCCCCCGCCTCCTCTCCCGCGCCCGACTCCCCCCCACTACCCACCGTCAAGGGGGTGGTCGAGAAGCATGACTCCGTCAGCTGGGTGCTGGAGATCGAGGAGACACCCGAGGAAGTGGCTACAAGGTCAGTTATTGAAATACTTGACCTTGTCTTGTAGGGGCTGTTTCTCAAGAAACGAAGAGACGAGAAGAGTTTTGTCAGGATCCTGGCAATTGGCGAACTCGGGTCTCTCCCTACTCCTTCTGGAGTGCGTATGTATAGTAGTAATCCCACGAGTAAATTAACCAGAACACTATAATAATTATTACAATCAAACAAAGGTTGCACCGTGATTTTTGTCTTTTCACCCCCCAATAAAAAATAAGGTGTGCAAGATACTTAATATCTTAATATACATTATGATGAACTGGACATCAACTTTTTTAAATCTTGGTCGTATCCTTATCCATATCTTGGACCTGATTTTCTACATTTTCTACATCGCTGAGTACGATGTTAGTACCTATCTCACGTTAGTTGCCAGATAACTGGTATGTTGTAGTCAATAGGCTATTTGACAGTGTGAAGAAAACAGTATTATTTATACGTATTCAAATAAATTATGTGTCTCAGAACAGCTTAAAGGCATTTTAACTAAAAAAAGAATTATGATTTGTAATAAAACGCAACATAAAATTCTGCCGCCATTGTATCGAAAACGGTCTTGATTGGCCGATTCTAAGATGATGTCACAAGTCAATAAAAATGGCGTCGGTCATTCATTCTTTCTTACGTTCATTGGTTGGTCGACTGGGAAGTGACGTCATAATACCAATGCGACGCCATATTGCCCAAGATAGCGTTTTGGCGGCTTAATTAAAAAGTCAATTTTCGTTTGCCTTTTTTAGAAGAAATACAGGAAATAATTTAAAATGACCACTTTCTTAGAACTCCATGAACACAAACAAACAATATGAGATGGCTTTCAGAAATCGGTCAAATAGCCTATTGGTCGCACTTTTTGCGACGAAGAAGTTGTTCGCCCACGCAACAAATTTTGGCACGCTCTCCAATACGCAATAGCTACAGAATACCTGACCAAGTGAGGGGTATAAAAGCAAACTCAACTCTGTCCACTTTTTGAATATTTTACCCTGTGAATGCAGTTTAGTTTGTACCTACGTATATTCGAATATTATAAGCATTTTAAATCAGCTTTTGAATATCTTAGACTTTATTTTAGTTTAAACAAACTTTTTCTATGACCGCTGTTGACTAAAAAAACCGAATTTCGCTTATATTATAACTCAGTTTGAAACTTCATGGACAGAGTCGGCTTTGCTTTTACACCCCTCAAGTGTTTATCTGTTACCCTGTGCCCTCCAGGTTGGCCCGGCGTTCGTCTTTCCGCACCAATGCGGCGTCCCCGAGCGGCGTGAAGCGGCGCGGAGGAGGCAGCCCGGGCAGCGGATCCCCCGCCCCCGCCTCCCCCGCCCCCAACGCCTCCAAGCTCTTCCGACCAGGTGACCTCGACTTCCCCCCACCCCCCCCTCCCCTCAAGGAGTCCGCGGGCGAGGCGATATACATCTACGACGACCGCCAGTACTGAGCCCCTTTTCGCCGACGACTTTGGCAATGGTAATCTCTGGCGAGTCCATACTAGGTTGCCTTCGGGCCTGCGCTTACGCCAGGGGATACTTAGTTCGCCGGAGACGACTGTGGCCAATTTGGTTAGCGTACAACCCCGTTAGCGAACTAGCTAGTCGCGTCAAGTCAAATATGGATGCTACGGAATGAGAGACGAATGCAGAGACGAATGGGTGCGGCCAGTTCAAATAACTCTTGCCGGATACTAACTGTTTGATGGGACCTAATGGAGACACGCAACTCAACAACGTGAATCTATATTGTGATAGATCGATTCATGTATGATAGGTATATGATACATTCAACGCGGTTTCAACAACGTAATCTCATTGTGTTTTCGCGAATGCTTATCCTGTTGTTGGACGCAATGGATATCTTCTTATCGGCGAAAGCTTTTTATATTAACCTACATCATGTGTGGTAGAGCTTGTCGATATTCTCATGTTTCAAAGGCTTTCACGTCATTTTAATGAATGCCTTACGCAAGTTTTTCAACAAGCTCAAATTCATATATAGGCATGTGAAGTAATTCCTTTTACAGGATAAATTAGTACACTAGTATCCAATATCTACGTATAAAATAAATTTTAAGAAGCAGAATTTTATTTGTTACAATTTACATAATCTTCTGTTTAGTAACTAGGTACCTATGTAAATGTCAAATATTAAACTGGATAGCTGTGTATTTATCAAAGCAGGAGCTCCTACTTTTTCAGTATTTCCTAATCATAGTCTCGAATAAAACTGCATGTTCTATTTAAAGATAGCACTGGAATTTGTCATGTGAAATTTTGGAGAAGTGTTATTCGTCAAGCTATTTATAAAATTGCCGTGTACCTTCTACTTACAATTGAAAATGTTTAGTACCTGTGAATTGCTCCAATATACATAAGGTGTAACCAAATACGAATGTAACCAAGTACCTATTCTAAACAATAACAGTAGCATTTTACGTTTATGATATTGTTTGATCCCTTTTCCACTTTTGCTATTCTAGTCTTTGAATATTCTTCTGTTTGTTACTCACCTTAATCTATTGGAGCAAAGCCTTATATATATATATATATATATATATATAAATATTGATATTTAACAATTAGTATACAAGATAAAAATTATCATACCTTCATCTGACTTTACGGCAAGTCTTTGATCTGTGCTTGTAGTCGAGTACTTTTATCATTGTCAGTTGATTACATAAACGTTGTGAACTCTACTTTATTCTTTATATCAATTAACCTTGTCATAAGTCGTTTAGTCTATTGTGGTTGTTGGCACTGTATAATTTTTATGTACAAATATTAATTTTAATTGTGGAAGAATTAACTTAGTATTAAATACCTACACAAGGCATCTTGAGTTTAGCAATGTATAGGCTGTTTAGGTAGAATTAAGCATATTTTAGCAAGGCTTGGTAAATGCTTTCATGTACCTATATGTATGTTCTTGTTATTGATTGGGAAGAATTGATTGGTGGTTTTAGTAAATCAGAATGCGTTTTAAAAACAATACAGTGGAACCAAAGAGTCACTTTTGTGTTAAAAACTCTTTCCTGTTTTAACTTTATGCCATGTTTAATCACACTAAAGAATACTAAGACAAATCATCATTTCTATTTTTTTTAAACAGATGAGCGTCCAATTGATTCTTATTTTCTTAACTACTTTTAGAGCTAACAAGTAAACCGTGCATGTTCTACAATAAGTATTTTGTAAAGTCATTTAATTTTAAATATTATTTATTTTGTCTTAGTTAAATTGTTTAATATCATTCCAAATTAAAATGTGTAAGCGGAAAATAATAACATGATTAAGAAGGATATTAATATAAATAGCATTTGAAAAAGTATTTGTATTTTAATCCGATCTTCCTTAAAATGAACTGATAATTAATATTAATGTTGGTGAAGTGAAAGTCTTCTTCAAGAAGCGAAACATATTAAAATTAAAAGAGCGTTTAAAGCTGTCGTGATGTGTATACTCCTAGTAGAAATATATGGGTTTTTTTACATTTACATATAGGCACATACATATTGCTTCTGCACCCACTCTAGGATAACATATGTCGTGGGAATCAGAAACAGCGACATCACAAACATGTAAAACATCCAAGACCTGGGTTTTTAACATAGACAGTTTGCACAAGGCTCGGCGACCGTGCTGTGTAAAGTAGAAATGTACGAGTTAGGTACATAGACAGCTTTTATAAGGCACGGCGGCCATGCCGTGTCCGTATGTCGTCGTCCTTTTTCAATTCCACATAAGAAAATTGATAGATTCTACCATATAGACAACGATTTACCGCTGGCTGCGACATGGGTAGAATGCGAAAGGCGCCAATTTATTAAAATTATCTTTGTACATTTCAATCTTATCAATCTAACATAAAACAAAAGTTATAAAACACAAACTCTTATTAGTTATTGATGTATTTCAGGATTTGCGCATTTTTAAGGTGGTATCAGTGGTACCTACTTAGCGAGCTAGAGGGGTAAGATGGCTAGAGAAATATCGTGTTTCAGTATGACCAGGAGGACATGTATACAATATCCTCGTAGTCATACTGATATGACATATTAGTATGACCACCAGGAAACGGTGGAGAAGACTGACCGACAGATGCTACTTCAAACTCGATTATCTAGTTTTGAACAGTTACTTAAGTACCTACATAACAAATTTGGGAAATAATATCTTCTTTTTTTTTTTTACGTAGCGTCGAGTGTGTCCCACTGCTGGGCAAAGGCCTCCTCCAACTTAGACCAGATGTCTCTGTCTTGTGCCACCTCAGACCAATATCTTCTTATAGGTTGTCATAAGGGGTTCCGGGTGGGAGAGAAACAACAACTTAGCAATAAACAAATATGGGTTTATTAAGGGAATCGATAAAATTCCATAAACACAAAAGAAGAAATTCTCTGAATATCCAATAGGAGCATTTATTCCAGAATTAGGTATATCTACTCTGTAATCTCTTTACATGCTAACATTAATAATAACCTACTCGGTTGGCCAACCCGAACTAAAACTAAAATCACTTCAAGTCAACCGGAATAAACAGACCAGAAGCGGAAATAATAGGTACAATAATAATTGGGATCCTTCAGAAATCCCGAAATACAGAAGCAGAAACTTTACTATCAATAAGTTGCCTGAATTGACTCGAAAACGTATTGAACTTAAAAAACCGAAGAACCGGAACTGAAATTAGTACGGACTAAATTAGCAGGGTATTTTTGAGGCGTGATAGGAACTGATCCACACACGCCGACGATCGAGCCAATTCAACCAAAATTACAAATATTGACCGGAAACCGAAAATCGAAAACCGAAAACCGGTATGAGCAGTATTCATCCGGTATTTTTATTTTTCCTAGATGAGTGGAACTCTTACGTACTATGTGGTAGCTAAGTTGGAACTTAGCGTTGCTTAAAAATACAAAACCGGAAAACCGAAATTGGCCAAGTGAAAACGGAAATTGCACCAAATTTCATCCGATGTGCTTTATTAATTTAATTTAATAATAGGCTTCGCAGTGTGACGTAGCCTCCTCAGCTACGGCTCGGTGACGTTGATACCCTCCCTTGACTGACGCGCCACAACCGATCTGGGTAATCAACGGCCAGCAAGCGATGGAAGGGCAACGTAGAACATGTATAATTATAGAGGTGAATGCGCTTCCCAATCATAAAGGGCGTTTCCAAAGGCTGTAACAACAGAGGAAACCAGAACTGAATCGGGTGAAAGCTTGAATGACAGACAATAATTAGTATTTATTGGGCAGCGCACCCAAATTTAGTATATTGAAGGACTTACCCCGTGACTCGTAAGTATACCAACACTACTATACACAGCTCACTTTTAAAACAGTAAAACACTCGATATTTCCTTCGGAAACTCTGCACGATTGACTAGCATTCTAAAAGATGTCACTGACTTCCTTATTTTAAGCGGATACCCTCAACTTGAAAAATACTATTTATCGTAAGCAATTTCAAAACGCCTAGCGCCATCTATGAATGTGTGAGGAAGACATGACAAGGTATTTTAATACTGTACTTCGGATTATGGACAAAGGACATAGGCCTCTCCCAAGACACGCCCGCTGAGCCCAATCTTCGGGTCTTTCTTTTCAGTCACTGCGCAACGCACAGATTTTTTTAATACTAGTTAGGTATGCCATTTTAGAAAGAGAAATTGAAAACATAGTCTTGTACAGTCGGGGTCTAAAAATGTTTACCACCTTAAGGTTCATAATTGTACAGACAATTATACGACACAAGGTCGATATTTGTATTGATTTGATTAGTTATAAAGTTCAGAATAAAGAGTAGAGTACCAACCTGTCAAAGTTTAGAGCAAACCTTCTTCGCTCCCTCAAGGAGGTTTTATTTTCTTTATTTTGTAAAAATAGTATTCAATATATTTTGAAACTTTCTATTTTGACAGAGTTTTGATCTGTGTCATTTTAATAAATGCAATAATTTTAAAATAAGAAATAAATTTAGATACAGCGCCACCAAGTTATCTGTTCAGGTGGTCAAAATTGTAACTAACTTATAAATTGTTAGTCCTGTCCCCATTTGTTGTTCTATTTATTCACTTACTAAGATTGATAGATATATTTTCATTAAAATTGAAAGACGGGTTCAAATATTCTCATTTTTCTAGGTAAATTTCTCAAATGGTACTACTAAATTCTCCACTAGCGCCGCTATCAACTGAACAGTTAAGATGGTGGCACTGTACGTGTTAGAATCGAGGCTTCGGAACTTATATTAATTATATATTTAGACTATAATGCACATCTTGCGACAAAGAATCAAGTTTGAAAACTGGTAAACATTTTTAGACCCCGGCCGTACCACCGACTAAAATCCATTTAACCCCGAGTTAAACAGAATTTTGACAGATAAAGTATGGCGGAACTGTCGAAATTCTGTTTAACTCGGGGTTAAATGGATTTTAGTCGATGGTACAAGCGGGCTTTAATAAAATACAGACCAAACGTTGCATAGAAATGGTTTAATACAAACTATGCCATACACTTTCGTTTATGTATTTACACAAGCTATACCCATACAAATACACAATGAAGTCCTATCCATCTCATTAGTCCGAGCGCATTGGCACTATTAAAACATAATATTTTGTCAGCAAATATAGGAAAGATAACTGCTGCGTATTATACAGGATGTTGATTTGTACAGTTTAATACGACTCAGGGGTGGTTATTTACATGATACTGAAGCAAAAATAAAATATAAAAACAAATATTTTTTTAGTGAAAATCACCTAAAAATCATAAAGTTATATGGCTTAGCTTCTATCGTTTGCACTTGACGGGTCCGGCGGGGGGGGTTTCGTGCTCGCCGCCGCCGGCGCCGCAAAACCGTGGATTTTAGAATTTTAATAATTATTCGTGTTTGTATGTAATTTAAATAAATAAATAACAATAAAAACCTAAATTTTGGTAATACTGTCTAATTCTTGGAGACTACAAAAATGGCATTATCTGGTATACTACCAGTTATATCAGAGTGCCACTTTCTATGGCCAATAACATCATGCAGCCTTCTGATGATATGCCTTCTGAGAAGCATGCTTGAAAGTATCGCTGACCAGTTCGCCTGCCTTCGATCATAAGTGTAAAGTGAGAACCCAGACTCGCCTGAGGACAAAATTCTTGTCCATTTTTCTTCGTCCCGTTGCATGTGTTCGGGCGTATCGCAGTCTTGCTACTCGATGCTCTCTCTCTCGAGGGCCATTCTCTGGTATTTGGGGTTTCAGATTTACTTCAGCAGGTTTTCTTCTCACTTCTCACTCTTACTGTCACTAATTTAGTCTCTTCGGGTCTGAAAAAGTTGTTGCTGGACTTCAAGTTCAACTTACTGACATTAGGTGGCGATTTCTCATCGCAGTGGAAACAATATATCGTTCTTCTTGGGCACTAGAACACCTGTATCTACCATTACATTAAGGTTTCCTCAGTTGGTTTTCAATCTCTTCGTACCTTCGCTTCACCAACTGGACCGTTCATAACGTCACACCTACCATTGTTGCAGTAAGACACATACTGATGCCTAGTTCCAAAAGAGTCATGATCTCATAAACATTTACATACAGGCACATGCTTCTGGCCCCATACTAGGATACCCAGTGATACACGTTACAGGGGAAAGAGGCATGACAAATAAAGTTTATGTACTGTTTTCTAACTTAGCTTTTGTATTGATGAAGAAAAAAATTTAAAACAAAAAAATGAGTGGTAAAATGGTAGTTATTCCAACAAGATAATTTATTTTGAAATGTTTTTTCAGCTATTTCCTAAAAGAAGGTTACCGACTATGAAATTTTTATATACAAAATTAAACTATCCTTTGAGTTCTTTTTGTTTCCAAAGAGGGTACAATACGGGGAGGGACATATCTTACGTACTTTAAAATTTATTGCAATTTTAAAAGTATGGTAATTGCAAGCCAGTGTAGTTGATGTGCTCCGAGTTCAAATTGTCAGTCAATGAATTGTTTCGCAAAGTAGGTAATGGACCAAGAATATTGTGATGAAAATTAATTGATATAATTAGAAAAAATCTAGGCACGCTTTGAGTTAGTGTACAGTATACTGCAATACTGTAGACTGCATAAAATTAATGACTTACTATAAAATCCTGTAGTTTTCTAACCAGAGGTATAACACTTTTAAATAGAAGAATCGGCAGTTATTTTCAAATATCCGGAATCCGCATCCGTAACCACAGGACTCATCTTGTAAATCAATTGAAAAGAAGTCGTATTGTGATATTTCTTATCTACCAAAGTAGTTATTTACATTTAAATTGCACAATACAAAAGAAAACATAGAGTAAGTGTGTGTGCACACATGCATACTACATAGATTAGACTATTTTGTAAGTATGTGTTGTATAAACAAAAACAAGCTAAACGAACTGAGACGAGTACTCAAAAGGTAATTCCTTGGTCAATACGAGTACCTCAGGTCGATACAAAGACAGACAGCAGGGGCAGGGGGGGTGCCGAGTTCTTTTGTGAAGAATCTCGGAGATTAATGTTATTATAATATTAATTCATTATTTTTGGCATTAAGTCTTCTCCCCGTGTGAACATCCTAGCTATACGCCGACACTCACAGCAATAATTAAGATAATGTAGATAGTGAGGCCGGTCTATCATATAAATAAATGTTATCGAATTTCATTAATAGTGCTTCTGTTTCAACGTAGAGGTTAGTCAAAAGCGAAGTGTTTTTAAATATAATACGTTTAGTTTCTTAATGGTAGAATATTTTACCTACAAAAATGTTTAAAACGTCGTCAGCCATGTTTTCTGTGTTTAAGAATATTGATAGAGAATGGATTTTAGCCGTATCTATAAGGTGAGCATAAAATATAAGTTTATGTTGTCCTGAATTACCTAGAACTATTTTTCTATAACTAAAACGAGGTGATTACAAACTACAACAGTAGCGTCGTGTTTGGTCATATCTGTCAAGTTCCGTCTTATGGGTTAAAAGTTCAGCAGGCAATCGGTAACAAAATACCATTTTCCATATTTTGTTTCTATCACACTCCAGTTTCTAATCACCCCGTTTTACTATAGCTTTATAGTATCAGTATACTTCAACATAATAATGATGTTACATAGATTTGAAAATAGAATTGGTATACACAGGTTAAGAATATTTTTTTCAGATATGTGCGATTTATAAAAAGTAAATAAATATTCTGCTGAAAAGACTGAAAGATAAAACATTATTTTCTTTGTTAGTCGAATAGAAACTCCATTATCTAGCTTCTACTAGTTCTACTAGATATAGGGAAAATTACTAACGCGATTGCAAAAACAAACGTATCGGCTGATCCATTTGATAGCTTTAAAATGGAAGAGCTGATATTTTTTGCTATTGTGAAGTTAAAATTAGCTAAACCAAAGTAAAAGTTATTTGCATTGACGCGAATAAACCCGTCTTTATGAGAGATCCGGGTATTTTAATAGATACGAGTATTATGATGTTATAGTAATAGTATCAATCGTTAACGGTGAAGGAAATCGTCACGATAAATCTGAGTATCTCAGGCATTCAAATACCTCAGCCCTTGGAATTGCTCTCCGGTAGGCAGGCGTGTTTATTAAGCCCGTGGTTTCTCTATCACATTGCAGGATGTAGACGTTGCTTAGCGGCTACTTAAAAGTTGCTTCTCAGAAGACTTGTATTTTTTGAACTAAAACTTTCGTAAGCACTACACATTGGCAACTTTTAGTCCGGATCAACTTACGCGTGTTTTTATCGGACGAGTCCGACCTGCGAATCGGAGCGAAACCTGGTCAGACTCGTCCGATAAAAACACCCGTAAGTTGATCCGGACTAAAAGCTTACAAGACTACATTGCTGCCCTACATGATATTTTGTTGCTGATGCTCTTCAAAACCATACCTTGCCTTGAATTATTGACCAATCAAACATAATAAACAGGTCGCTCGATTCATCTCGGCGAAGGCACAAAAGCGGCCTCAGTTACATTCACCACGTAGGGCGGACGCCCCTGAAGCATATACCTCTCGGCGTGACCTTGACAAATGCGGCTGAGAGATGGCCTGGTAGGCCGGCTATCATCTCTTGCCATGAGAACAGCAGTCTGACTTTCGCGGAACTTTTGCAAGAGGTATTTACTGACTTCCCTTGAGTATATAAACCTTTTAACCTATAACCTGCTCACTATGCGAGAGGTCGCGGGTTCGATCCCCGGCTGGGGAGAAGAAAAAACTACAGGTCTTGGATGTTTACATGTTTGTGACGTCACTGTTTCTGGTTCCCATGACACAGGGTATCGTAGTGTGGGGCCAGAAGCAATGTATGTGCCTGTATGTAAATGTTTTAAAGCCTTTGCATTCTCCACACATATCTTCCACGTATCTTGGGCTCTTGACTCTCTGTTTCAGTTTAATCAAACTTGCAGCTTTAGACTGAACAAAGGTGCAGCGTTGGATTGATCATTCTTGCAATTACGAAGATTGATCAAACTTGTTACATTGAAGTCTGCTCAAAGGTACGACTTTGCGTTTCAGTCAGATAAACTAGGTGCGTCCCTGAGAGTTTTGGGGCTGCAGACGGGAGATCGTTTCGGGATCTGGCTACCGAACTACTCGCAATGGATTGTCGCTATGATGACTGCGGCTCGCTGCGGATTGATTTCCGTGAGTAATGTCATAGATTATAACAGTTCCAATAAAAACGGTCAAATGCGTGTTCCGTAGAATACGTAAAGAGGAAGTTGTATCTGCTTTACAGAACTAAGAACTTCATCAAAGAATCTTCAATATGAATTAAATTAATTTTGTTTAAAGTATTCCTTTAAGCGGGGAGTAAGAGGGGGGGCAGAGCTGCTCGGACAATAAATTGAAAATAATGGTATTCCAACGATAGCCCACACTATGGTGTAGGCAAAACTAATGCATCCCTATTTAAGACGTAGGGAGGTCCCGTAAAAGAAAAAAATATAATTTTATTCTACAGTTTTGTTGGCATGATAAATACGAGTATGTATATTTAAGCCAAACATCAGCTCTTAGGCACTTGTCTCTGTGCGCGCCGCGGAGAGACAGACGGACGGATAGATATGGCGGAACTGTGAGGGTTTTGTTGACTACATGTCATGACTACAGAACACTGGTAGACCTGAATAAACTCAACCCAAATCTACTAAACCTGCCCAATCATCAGTACGTAACGTAACTAAACAGAGTGTTTTCATAATGGTTGGTGTGCTGACGACAGTAAATACAGCTATCTTCGCCGTATATTCTGTCTGATACTTCATCATCCTTTACGTCTCTAACTACTCACTAATGAAAGTTGGGCATCAGCGCTCTCCATTTCTTTCCAAGCGAAAGGACTTCAACGCTGGCTTCACCTATAAATGCATCATAATGATATATTTTCTTTGAAATATAAACGTAATACTGTAAAAATGAAATTCCCACAGGTGGCCATAAACCACGCTTACGGAAAACGCGAAATGGAATACGCGCTGAAAAAAGTCGGCGTGAAAGCTCTGCTAGCAGCTGGGTCCCGTATTGACGGCAATCACTACAGAATACTTACGGAAATTATTCCAGAACTACCCAGAAGTAAACCAGGCGAGCTCAATGATCCACATTTGAAACAACTGAAGTCCGTGATCTTAGTTGGCGATGAAGATTCCCCGTAAGAACATAAAAATAAAACATAAACATTTACATACAGGCACATACCTACATTGCTTCTGACCCCATAATAGGATACCCTGTGTCGTGGGAACCAGTCACCAGTGGAATCCAAGACCTGGGGTTTTTTCTCCCCACCTTTGTATTATTTCACTCTCAAGACTTAAATTTTCATGATCTCAATGGAAGGATCTGTTTAATTCACCTATAATAATAGGTATTATTGAATGCAGAACTTTCATTAGCACTAGACATTATTAAGTAAGTGTAAATGGAAAAAGTTAACAAAATATGGTCAATGAAAAAACGGCCAAGTGCGTGTCGGCCCGCTCGCATTTTAGGGTTCCGTAGGAGGAAGGCTTTTTATATTGGTATTAGGATTTTATTATAGTAGTAGTTTTCAATGGCATTTGTACGAAGTTTTCCGTTTACAAGTTGGTTGAGAATTAATCGTTATTCGCCTCTCTATATATTTAAGTTACTAATAAGGCTGCAATCAAGAAGTTCATTCATTCTTTTTCTCATCGTAAAACATCTAAAATAGTCCAAAACAAAGCAATAGAATATTGAATTATCATTGACCAAATTCATAATTGTTTTTCCATTTTATTTCAGAGGCACATTAAAGTACGAAAAACTGATTCAATCTGCGACTCCTGAAGAAATTAATAGAGTACAAAGTGACGTGGATCTCCTCATTCCCGATTCGCCCTGCAATATCCAGTACACATCAGGGACTACCGGTTTGTATTCGATTTATTAGCCCGATATGGCTGTGACAAAGGTGACAAAATAATATCACCAGCACATGGGTCTCGATTCTCTGCATAATAGTTCAATAACATTTACATGGTCGGATCATGTGAAATGTTTTTTATACTACACCTGCTTGGAAAGTACCTTGATACTTTATCAAATTTACGGTAGAAAGTACGTCATTGCATATCGAACAAATATGCGGGGATAAAACGCATCTGAACGGGAGAGAAAAGTGTATGAAAATCCATTTCTTACGTGGTTTTTCTTTTTTAATTTTGGGTAAGACTATGCGCCGGTAACCTAAATATCAAAAGCCAAAAAGTTTTTACAGTGAGTTTTTATCTCCAAGTTCGCAAAATGACACTGGCCACTAGCAACAATTTCAATATAAATTTCAATTAGTAAAGATTTCGTTTTTTATTTTCCTTGTAGGTGTAGTATAAAGCACTATGTATCACTCGAGAGAAACTGCGATTCCCGATCTCAGGTGTTTTAAAGCCCTCGCCTGCGGCTCGGGCTTCAAACGACACCCTCGACGGTAATCGGTCACTTTCTCCTCTCGGTGAACAATGTACTATTTTTGACCCCTAGAATTATTGATACTTTACACAGCCGATTTACCAACTACCGATAGAGTCACAACTGGTACCTTTGCTGACGACACCGCCTACCTAGCAAGCCATCAAGATCCCGCTACCGCATCTCACCACTTGCAAGAAGCTCTAAACCTTATGGAGGGTTGGTGTAGATTATGGCGAATTAGGATAAATGAGACCAAATCGGTACAAGTTACTTTTACCCTCAAAAAAGGAATGTGCCCTCCAGTGTATCTCAATGGTCAACAAATACCTCAATCCAACGAAACCCGTTATCTGGGAATCCACCTTGATAGGCGCATGACGTGGAAAAAACACATAACAGCGAAACGCAAACACCTAGACCTTAAAGTACGCTCTATGTATTGGCTCATAGGTCCCAAGTCCAAGCTATCGAGAGAATGCAAGATCACACTATACAAATCAATCTTGAAGCCTATCTGGACCTATGGTATTCAGCTGTGGGGAACCGCTTGCAGGTCTAGCATAGATATTTTCCAGATTCCAGACTAAAACTCTAAGGGCAATGCTGAACATCCCTCAGTACATCAGCAATAAACACATGTATGAAGACCTAAAAATTCCCACCGTTATGGAGGAGATTCGACAATATAGTACCAACTATCAAGATCGGCTTAGCCGTCATCCAAACGAATTAGCTTCGAACCTAATAACAAAAAATAGCACTTGCTATGCTCGACTGAAGAGGCACAACATAATCAATCTGCCAGACAGAAAGTGAATTCGGCAGCAAGGGCAACTTAGGAGGATGGAGGCCAATGGACCTCACTCTGCATCGATCACGAACTACAGAGAAGCAGTAGAAGCCCAAACAGTTTGCTTATTGTAGTTAGAAGGCTACAGATCGCAAAAATGCACCAATAACTATTAGTGAAAAAAAAAAAAAAAAAAAAAAAAAATGAATTATTGATACGCGTGCTCGCGTTGACTTGAAGCGGCAGTAAAATGAAATCGGCGAGTTCAAGCAACTGTCATTGTAGTTGCAGAATCTAGGTCCAGGTATGATTCGCGTGTGTTAATGTCAAAAGTTGCAACTTTTGAGTACAAAACTAATAACACCTATTTACTTATTTCAAGTAAGTATAATTACCATATTCATTTAGGTCTTAGACAAAATGTAAACAACATTTTAATACTCTTTAGACTATTTTCATTGTCAAAAAATTTCATTTCGGTTTTTACAGAAATAACAGTTTTTGACAATGAAAATAGTATAAAGAGTACTGAAATGTGTTTTACATTTTGTCTAAGACCCAAATGAATATGGTATAGGTAACATTAATTTTAGTTAGCGAGATTAGTAGGTTATAAAAATAATAAAAAAAAACTACGGGTCGAGAAGCGGGTTGGCGCCGGCTAACTCAATTGTTTCCACGTATATATTTCTCATATTAAAACACCTTTTTTCAACATCATGGTACTTCCTACCACTTTGAACTGGATGAGAACTTTGGATTCACAGTTTTGGGCAAAAGGTCGTAAGTCACGAATATGTTAAACGATTACTAATAAATCATATCAATACCTTCTGTTTCTCACAATGAAAAGAGCGTTCTCTTAAAATATAGTAAACGATTTTAAAACCATCCTGTAGTGGTATAACCTTGACTATGTGTAGAGGTTAATAGTGAAAAAAAAAATTATATACCTACCCTTCTACTTAATGAGATTACCTTTTTGTATGTATAGGGCAAAATATTTGAGTTTTTTCCATCTGAAGTATTTATTTTAACGTCTCTTATAAGCCAAACCTTTATCGGATTTCCTAGTTGATTTTATTTTACTGGAAAATTACCGATACAACATCGAGATTAAAAGTAGTAGTATATTTTATCAAAATTTAACAATGACCTAGCATTATAGATTATTGTTAACCCAAACCTTATCTACCCCATAAAACTATGTTCTGTTTTCAGCATGTTAATGCTTATCATAATTACCTATATATGCCCGGAAACAAAACAAAAACCTAGTATATTTTTAATCGAATTAAATGATGGTTGGGTTTTTTGACTACCTTGTAAGATTCTAGTAAACTCTGATTCTAGTGTCAGCGGACAAAAGCATTTAAGTCCAAAAGACATTTTTGTCGGGCAGAAAAAAAACTGAAGATTAATCTTCATTCTTTATGACATTTTTATTATCTTTATTTTGTTAAAGAATAGCTGTTATAAAACAATGATATGAACAATGAACATACGTGTTTATGTCTGTTCACAAATAATGAAAAACCTATTGTGGCTCTAGTACAACATAAGTAAATTAAAATAGATTTACATAGGTTGTATGTAGCCATAATAGGTTACAGGATTTGATTTGGATATTTGATTTGAAAATTCAATAAAATATTTGTGTATAAGCTAGCTTAACACTTATTAATATTTACTTTCAGTTAACCATTGGTGGTGGGAAGAACGGAGGGATTGAATCAAATTAATTCAGAGATTAAATTACAGGCAACCCCAAAGCGGCAGTAATATCGCATCATAGTATTGTTAACAACGCATATGAGATCGGCGTAAGAAATGAGCTGGACTGTGGATACAAAAAAATATGCGTTCAGGTAATATTTATTTATTTATTTACTTATATATCACTACCGTTACAGTAACATTATATATTACTAGCTGACCAAACAAACGTTGTTTTGCCTATTGGGGTATGAAAAATACATAACAACCTATTGTCAGACCTACCGAAAATACACATAAAATTTCATCGATATCGGCCAAGCCGTTTCGGAGGAGTATGCGCACTAACATTGAGTCACGAGAATTTTATATATTAGACTAGCTGTCCCGGCAAATGTTGTTTTGCCAGATATCGGTATGCAAAATAGATAACAACCTTCTCAGACCTACCGATTGTGTATACGTAGGTCACACTAAAAGTTTTGCGTAACTTAAAAAAACAACATGTTATAACCAAAATATTATGTTTATTGCTTTTCAAAATACTCTCCTTTACATTTTAAACATTTTTTCATGCGATCAAACCATTTTTTAAAACAGGAGGGCCACAGATCTGAAGGCATGTTTTCTACGTGCTGATTGAACGCTATCACTGCCTCTTCGAAGTTGGTAAAAGTGAATCCTCTCATGAAATATTTGATTTTGGGGAAAATACAGAAATCACAGGGTGCTAGGTCGGGGCTATATGCAGGATGAGTGACGAGTTGTACTTTTTCGGAACCTAAAAATGACTTTGTTTTGTTGGCCGTGTGTGAAGAAGCGTTGTCATGATGTCAGAGAACGCGGCTATTTGGTCATCTTTCGCGAACTTTTTCTAACACCCTGGGTAAACAAATGGTAGAATACCACTCGGCATTAACACTCTTTTGATCTTCAAGTGGAATTGTGAAGATGCGACCCGTAGCTGAGAAAAAAAACGCGATCATTTTTTACCAACGTTTCTCGCCGGCCTCACTTTTGTTAGCCTGTTCTCATTTTCAAACACCCATTCACAAGATTGCTGTTTTTTTTCGGGTTCAAAACAATAAATCCACGTTTCGTCTCCTGTGACAATGTCATAAACAGCATTAGAATGTCCGTGGTCGTAGTTCAGTAGCATTTGTGAGCACCATTCCACGCGAGCCCGCTTCTGCACCGCTGCCGTTTCATGAGGGATCCAACGACAACAATGTTTCCAAACTTTTAATTCTTCGAGTAAAATTTTCTGAATTTGGCTCATACCAATCCCCAATAGTCCTCGAATTGTCTCATAGAATTGTCTCGAATCAATCATCCGTGGGTTTTCATCAATTAGCCGCTTAACAGTAGCCACATTATTTTCATTGACGGCAGTTGAAGGCCACCCTTCACGAAATTCGTCATGTAAAGAAACCCGACCTCTCTCAAATTCAGCAAACCATCGCCTCACGGTGCTCAAACAAGGTGCTTCTATCCCAAAAGCATTTTGAAGAGGAGTGGCACAGTCTTGCGGAGAGAGAGAACTTTTAAAATCCTTAAAAATCATCGCTCTAAAATCTTTACGACTTAATTCCATTTTCGTTGCGTACGTAGAGCTTCGATGTGTGATAAAAAACAAATGACAAATGATTTCCCGCAATTTTTTTGTCATTACGAAGAAGATTGCAAGTCGTTTCAAAAAATATAACATTCGACATTCAAATAATTCCGATTAACTAGAAGTGCAAAACTTTTAGTGTGCCCCATGTATAAAATTTCATCTAAATCGGTCAAGCCGTTTCGGAGGAGTATGCGCACTAACATTGAGACACGAGAATTTTATATATTAGAAGATTATGCGTACTAGATCCTGTCCGAATCCTGGCGTTAACCATGGATTCGACAGTTAAATGACTGGAATCGTTCTGGCGTGTAATGAACCGCCGAATAGTCTGACTCGCACTTGGCCGGTTTCTTAATGCGCTGACGACGAGCGTTTTTGGTGAGCGCAGTATCAACGCGTATTAACAGGGTCTAGATTCTGCTAATGCATTGTAGTACGATGACAACTGCATGAACGTGGCGATTTCATTACATCGCCTCTTTTAATCTTTGCGCGCACACGTACCAATCCTTCTAGGCGTCAATGGTGTAAAAAATCATGTCGCGTGACCCGACCGAGTATCTATCATTGAACTATAATGCACTAGCAAAATTGAGGCCCAGGTCACAAACGCAAGAATCAAGTGCAAAGGTCACATTGTACCGGCTGACTTGCGTTTGCTGAGCGCAGATCGTCTTGATTTGAGCGCGTCGAGTGCGTGCTCAAAAGACGCAGTGGCCTTTTTAGCATTTACGTCAAATAAAGAAAAAAATTGTTTATTGCAGGTGCCATTATTTCACGCCTTCGGTGTCGTTATATCAATATCGGCCGCTATCCAACACGGGGCCACTTTAGTACTCCCGTCGGCCAAATATAGCCCGAGATCCAACTTAGATGCGTTACTGGCTGAGAAGTAAGATCAGTTTTAATACCATTACCCTAATAACCTCCTAACTACGAAACCTTATTTTGAAATAACTTCATAAAGAGGAAGTATGAAAATCTGACAGCACATCAACTTTTAGACGCGAGCACTTTACTAAGATCATAATTATGCGTTAGAAGCGACTAAGCAACAAAATTGGAAAATTGTGTACCCGTTGCCTCTACTTTATCTGAGAAAAATAAACAAAGACAGAACAAGCTGCTGCTATTCGACCTTTAAATTTGTGTTACCAACTCATCAGTAACGTAATAAACCGAAATTTATCAATGCAATTGAAGGAATAAAATTCAAAGCAATATTGAAATTAAATTGCACCCATCTAAAGGTCGACTTGCTGTCGACTGAACATACCATCTCGTAATTCGTTACCTTCTTCTGTGTTCGTTACTTATTGATTGAATAGCTCATTCATGCGCAAACTAACGCGAATGGAAAAATACGAGAGGTGGAACGAAACGTGAACCAATGAGTTGCTGAACAATACTAAATAAAGAACCATCAAGAAGAACAATGAATTACTAACTAATTTAAATTAAATTAAGAAAATCATTATTGTAATCCGCTACTTGACTCTTTTTTCAAGGATGTCTTAAATGCTAAATATCTCTTCCATTAGACCAAAAAATATTTTAGTATATTTTTTGAGGACCTAAAAGCAACAAAAACATTATTTTAAAACGTTGCTTTGCTAAACAGCCAAAAACGCGGTCCGCCATTTTTGTCTATGGTTTGAAGTCCTCTACGTCTGTAAACAAAGTTTGACATTCAACATAGGTAGAGTTCGTGCCACGAAAGAAGTATGAGTCACAATAGAACCTACGCACGCACGACTGACAGATGTTTGTTTACAACCAAAGGTGCTTTCAAGATGGCGGATAGTGTTTTCACCGTTCCGATTTAAAAGCGAAAAATATATTTTTTTATTTGATAATTTTGCAGCCATCCTGCATATTTACTTAGCAAAGTCAATACATTTCGGTTTCTTACGTTAGATACTACAGGAAATATCCATTTATCGCGTCAAATTTGATACGAGGCAAGTAGCGTATTCTTGTCAATGAAGCTCTCCGCGCCGTCCATCTTAAAATTTTCCTCACTTTGCGTTAGTAATTTTATGAAGTGCATTCAACTGAAAATTTTCGAAAAAGTTGCCTGCAATTTCCTTTCTGCGAGGCAACTTTACGCTTCTGTCCAATGAGCCGTTTTCAGAAGAACTAAAAAAAAAAATTATTACGGCTGTCAAAAGAATGTAATTTTTGACCTCAGCGCAATAGCCATGTGTGATACATCATAAAATAGGTCTCAGCGAGCTGAACAAAAGTTACTATGACGCCAATAGCCAAATGTTTGTCCTTTCGGAGTTATATTGTATTGAAAAAAAAACTAAAATTTTCAATAAAATATAACTCCGAAACGACAAACATTTGGCTGTTGGCGTCATAGTAACTTTTGTTCAGCTCGCTGAGACCTATTTTATGACGTATCACACATGGCTATTGGGCTGAGGTCCAAAATTGCATTCCTTTGACAGCCATTTTTTTTTTTTTTATTCTTCTGAAAAAGGCTGATTGGATTATTTCAAGGTACTACTCCGCAGGTGCAACGTCATCCACGGTACCCCGACGATGTACATCGACCTGGTGAACGAGGCGCGCACGCGGGGAGTCTCCGCCGGGGCCGCCCTCCGCAGCGAGATTGCGGTGACGGGCGCCGCCACTGTCACACCCCAGCTCGTGCGCGACATGAGCGCCAAACTCAACGTTGACAGAGTTAAGGTGGGCTTTTCATCATAATCATTCAGCTACAAGTCCACTGCTGGAGATAGGCCTCCTCCATGAATTTCCAAAAAGACCGGTTGGAAGCGGCTTGCATCGTCTTCCTGCCACTTGGATCAGATCGCCTCTCCATCTTGTGGCTAGTCGTTCTACGCCGCGCTTGCCGATGTGTGGTCTCCATTCAAGCACCTTTCGGCCCCATCGGCCATCAGTTCTTCGTGCTATATGGGCTATAGCACGAAGAACTGATGGCCGCCCACTTCCTCTTCAACTTACTCATCCAGGTGGGCTTAGATTTGTTAAATAAATAACTAAGGCAAGATAATTAGGACCGAAATTCACTTTAGAAAAGTTCGTTTTAATTATTAATTTTACTCGAAACATACAACAGGGATATCCTGTTAAGAAATATGTTATAGGATTGATTGGAGAAATAAAAGATGTCTAGGACTTACATGATGTTGATGTTGGTAACAAATCAATGTAAGAAATGCGACTTTTAGAAATTCAGTCTAAGATTTGACTACTTCGATTCGGTATATATTTTATTTAAAAATTTAATATTTTTTTCTTCAGGTATAGGTATGCGGGTTGACAACAAGAAAATGTAATAGGCATTGAATAACGAATTAATAATAATCCAAGTAATTAATAGTCCTTAAATGGCATAAGAACTGTAAATAAGCATAAATAAAAAACTATCTGTGCCGATGTAAAAAGACCAATTATATTTTTTATGGAATAACGAGAAGTCAATAAAATATCTTGGCATTATCAATGTACAATTTAATTCACACTTATTCATGGATTTACAAGAAATCAGTTAATATTATTAATTTATAATTTCACAGGCTTTATCCTCTTCAGTCCAGACCTCGAAAGTAACAATAGAAAACCATTGTTATTTTCAAGGTCATGACTGAGGAGGTTATAAATAAAGTACAGTCGGGGTCTGAAAATGTTTACCACCTTAAGGTTCATAATTGTACAGACAATTATACGACACAAGGTCGATAGATAGATAGATAGATAGAGAACACTTTATTGTACATAAAAAAGGAAATTACACAGGTATTTCGATATTTGTATTGATTTGATTAGATAGAGCATAAATCTCAGAATAAAGAGTAAAGTACCAATCTGTCAAAGTTAAGAGCAAACCTTCTTCGCTACCTCAAGGAGGTTTTATTTTCTTTATTTTGTAAAAATAGTATTCAATATATTTTGAAACTTTCTATTTTGACAGAGTTTTGATCTGTGTCATTTTAATAAATGCAATAATTTTAAAATAAGAAATGAATTTAGATACTTGTTAGAATCGACGCTGCGGAACTTTGAAAGGTAATAAGTACATTGTTAAAGCATTATAGACTATAGTGCACATCTTGCGACAAAGAATCAAGTTTGAAAACTGAAACTGGTAAACATTTTTAGTTTTCAACATTTACGACAATGCCAATGAGTATTTCAATGACATACGAGTTTGCATTAAAATACTCCCCTGTTTTCTTTTCAGTCAGTATTCGGGATGTCCGAAGGTACCGCGGTCTCCTTCCAGTCTCTACGAGGCGAGGATAGACAAAAGCCACTGCGATACTTGGGACATTTACACGACCATCTGGAAGCCAAGGTGATGTTACAACATATTATGTCACATTTCATAAACTAACGACTGCACCCCGGGGAAGTGGGTATGCAGAGATTAGTCGTTACAATGCAATATAAGTAGCCGATGCACCTTACATGGTCATAAAATGTCTAATTTAAAATGTAATCCAAGTAGTTATCTAAGTAACTGATTAATAAAATAAATTACCAACGACATAACACCTATTTGTAAAGGTTCCATACCGTTATGCTCGCTTGTAGCCTCGGTCGCCTGAGTGATCTTAAACGATCACGAAGGCTAAGCAACATAGAGTGCATGGAAGGGTAACCGTTCTACCACAGAATACATAATAGTACAAGTAGTAATACCTTCCTCAGGGAAGAGACCCATGCCCCTGGGTGGGGACATAATGGGTTGATGATTATGATGTATATTCCACTTCTGGGCGCAAGCTTTCAAATTATGGGTTTTGTCAACATGCGTAGCTTCCCTGCATTGTCGCTTTCAAGCACTAAGGTATGTGACCATCAGACACTCGTTTCCTCACGATGTTTACCTTTATGTTTAGCGACTAGTATCGATACGCTAAGAAGAAGTAGTGGTATTTGTACCACAGAGGCAATTATTTTTAATGGCGGATTGCTACTAGATAGGTTTTCAAAAATGTATGTATCTTATAAAACAGAGTCACTGGTATATGCCAGGATTCGAACCAACGATCTCAAACTAAATAAATACACGAAGAATTTTGGGTGGTTTGAAAGACCAGGTTTTCAGAAAATTTATACAAAAAAAAGGATGATACATATATACATGTACCGTATCACCAATCCACCAATCCGGACTTGGCCCCCGTGGTGGAGTATGGCCTATACCTTCCTCAGGGAAGAGACCCATGCCCCTTGGTGGGGACATAATGGGTTGCTGATGATACATGTACATAGGTATATCAACGAATATGGAAACAATATGAAAAATAATTTTTTATCAAATTATTTTCAGGTCGTAGATGAAACGGGCAATATGGTGCCTTGCGGGCAACCTGGCGAGTTGCAAGTGAGAGGGTACACGACCATGATCGGCTACTGGGACGACGATGTGAAGACTAAGGAAACTATCGGCGAAGACGGCTGGCTTAGGACTGGGTTCGTAAAGATAGACTGTGTACCTACTCTTTAAGCAAGGCACACTCCATGAATTTTGGGTGGTTTGAAAACCATATCAAATTACCATCTCTTCATAATATCTGTCCAGTAAATTTGTTCATTTTTTTAAATGAACTTTTCAAAAATATTTTTACACAAATTCTAATCTATGAGTAACATCATCAGCCAGCCATAACAGTTCGTGTGTGCCGCTGGTCCGCAAGTCATTGATCTAATAAACGGAGCGGGTGGTACAAATGCAATTTATTTAAAAAATAGATGGAATTTTTAATTACTAATGAATCAAACCAACCGAAGTTACTTATATTTACATATAAGTAACTTCGTCATTTCGTGAGGTAATTCACACCTAGATGTACGATTGTAGATTTTTGTAAACAACTATCCACAATACAACGACCGGCGACGACGGACGTGCAGGTGAAACGAAACATAATAAATCATGTAACTAATAAACAATGCAGCTTATATACGTAAAGTCGTTAACTCAAGTCAGAGGCCTTAGGGCGGCTTGAAAACTTCTGACAGTAAGACCAGCCACTGGTGGAGTTTGGCCTATACCTTCCTCAGGGAAGAGACCCTTGTCCCTCGGTGGACATAATGGGTTGATGATCATGGACGTCCCACTGAAGGGCACATGCCTTCTCTCAAATAGAGTGTAGCCTATAGAATTTTTGGTGGGCCAATCGCCTCACTATAACAATGGTTTTTAATTGTTTTGTTCAAGTTAATAAAGCAACTGATTAGTCTAAGGTATGGGAACACCTCAGATAAACGATTTACGGTTTAATAGTCTCAGTCTGGATGTATTTCTATTTTAGTGATGACTGATGCCCTTGCTTGCTTGAGTACTCTAGTTTAGGATCAATACAAGTGGTGGTGACGTGTGAAAATTATAAAAAGTTGCAAGTAATGTTCTGTTCAATGTCTCGTGTGTAAAGTATAACCTCGTGAGGCCCAATGTCTTCAAGTGATCACAAAATCAATTGTTCTTTTCAAGGTCGGGCCTTACGAGGATAAAGTATATTTTTCCCGAGTTGTTTTTTTAACCCCTAAAACATGTCATTATGTGAAACCCATTGAAATACTATTAACTATGTAGGGTTATTCAAACCTATATTTTCTAATGATACTGACTCACGTAACATTTTGGCTACTTATTTTCAGAGACCAGGTTATGCTTTATGAAGACGGCTACAGTGAAATAAAAGGACGTCTTAAGGACATCATCATAAGAGGGGGAGAGAACATAGCTCCAAAAGAGATAGAGGACGTCATGAGCACTCACCCAGACGTGCTGGAGTGCCAGGTACGAAATCAACGTTAGAGTTCCACCCTGGGTCGTGAATATTCCATGTGAATTGGGTAGTCAATTATGTCTTCCTACTTCTGTAAATTAATGTGCCAGGCATTGTACATGGAATTGTCATAGCGGACCATGAATTGTAGTTCCATGAAAGTTGCATTATTACATACATAAGCTTACGCCTGTATCGTAGGGGGGTGGGCAGAATTCAGGGACTGCCATTTTGCCACGAAAGAAATCCACGAAAGTTGTATGAAGAAATTTGTATTAGGTTATAGGCAAGGAGATTAGTATAGTGGACGATATATGCGATGGATTTACATCATCTGAACATACTTCTTGAAAAAATATATTTGTGTGTATTGCTATGAATCGTAAATTGTTCTTCATTTATTAATAGTAATCTTTACGATAGCAATACATCAGACTTAATCTATCAGCATTTTCTACCAGTTCCAACCAGGCGAAGTAAGAAAATAAGTAGGAGGCATACGGAAAGATGAAAATTAATATAATAATAATGACTTAACAATGTTTTGTATTCCAAGTCATCTAGCTTAGGGCTCAGTTTTCAGTGCAAGTTTTGTTTACCCCTAGGTGTTTGCCGTAAGCGACGACCGCCTAGGCGAGGAGGTGTATGCCGCTGTCAGGATGCGACCAGGCGCAACGTTCAATCCCAAACAGCTCACGAGCCACGTCGCCGCGACACTGGCCAAGTACAAAGTGCCGCGGGTCATAAAAAAGGTGGACTCCTTCCCAAAGACTGCCTCCGGGAAAGTGCAAAAGTTCAAACTCAGGAACTTGGTGGAAAGCGGACAACTGTGAAGTGTGAAAAGAATTCGGTATTTGACACTATCAACAATAAATTATTTGAGATGCTCGATTGAAACAAAAGTTACAAAATGTTTCGGAAAATGTATTTCTTTTAATCATTTACTAGTTATTACAATTTTTAAATAGATGAAACATAAAAAGAGTGCGCGAAAATGTGACGTCACAAGCAAGTATTTTCATAGAAAATTCCGTTTTAAAAGTAACTCATTTGACATTTTGTCAAATACCCAATTGTATTGTTATTAAATAGGTACTAAGTATACACCTACGTTTACTTTATTTTACATTTGGTTTGGTATTATAATTGGTGTTCGTTTATACTGATGTTATATTGGGACAAACAAAAACCCTTGTCTTGTAAGTTTACATGTTTGTGGTGTCGCTGAATGAACCAGAAGGTTCCCACAGGGTATCCTAGTGTGGGGCCAGAAGCAATCTATGTGCCTGTATGTAAATGATAATGGTTTTATATTTATTTTGAAGGGTTTCATGCAAATATAATAATTAAATGCAAATAAATTAATTAAACAGTCGCACGGTTGACGCGCTTGAGCACGCATCACAGTGATCGTTAAGTGAACTTAGAAAGTACCCACCAAGATTTTATTTGCATTTTTCTTTAACTGAATAGTGAGACGTGATGATTATGGCGAAGTGTTATAAATGCAACAAAATTGTCAGCAAAAAAAGTCCCGGCCTTCAGTGCAGCAAATGTTCTAAGTGGATACATGGTGTGTGCGCCGAAATCTCAACGGAACAACTAAATGCTCTTTTTGCCATGGATTCAATTGACTGGAAATGTAAAGTATGTACAAGTGGATCGAAAAATAAACGTATTTCTTGTATTCTACCAGACACGGATGCAGATACGGACAATGAAACCTCGATCCCGAAATTTTCCGTTACGAATCCTACCCAAAAAATGTTATGCGAAATAAAACACGATGTACGTGAGATTATCCGCGATGAACTGCAAAGAACCCTGCAGTTCTATTCAGACAAGATAGATGAATACGAATCTAAGATAAAGACCTACGAGAATAACATGAAAAAATTAGAAAATCAAAACACTGATCTGTTCAATAACTTCAAACATTTATCTCTGAAATTCGACGCTCTGGAGCAAAAAATTAATACCATTGAACTACGTGCGCTTGAAAACCAGCTTGAAATTGCGAATGTAAGAGAAACAGAAAATGAAAACGTGGAACAAATCATAAAAAATGTTGGCGCTAAATTGGAGGTAAGCTCAGATGATATCGTTAAGGTATATCGGAAACAAACGATGCGAATGCGGAACGGCGGCGACAAGTCCATCGCACCAATTATTGTGACACTGAAAGAGGGTTGCAGGAACAGCTGGATAGAACGAGCCAAGACGAAGAGACTCACGGCTCGCGACCTGGGACTTGAGGATAATAATACTATATTTATCCGAGAATCCCTCACGCCAATGACGGCATTTCTACTCTGGAAAGCGAAGCAGGAACTAAAAGAAAGCGACCTGTGTAAATATGTCTGGTGCAAGAACGGAGTGATATTGGCCCGCCGACGAGATAACGAAAAACCGAAATACATCCGCTCAATTAATGATATCGATCGTCTTATAGCTGGGTTTGCTGATTGACTATTATCTGCCTAAAACAAGCCTCATGCCAATACTTACAACTATTAAAATGGATTACGAAATAACTGAATATAACTACGATACATGGAATGAGTTTATAAACAAAGCAGAAAAAAACAGTATTTCCTTTCTTCATGTCAACATACGTTCTATGCTGAAAAATTTTGCGGAACTCGAACAAATTATTACTACGTGCCCCCAAACTATACATATTATTGCACTGACAGAGGTCAATTTAACGTCAAGAAATGTAAAACTATTTGATATAGAAAACTATAAAATGTATAGTAACCTACGCAGAAACCGCAGAGGAGGTGGTGTGATGCTTTATATACACAACTCTTTGTCTTTTTTGGTCAACGAATTCAGTGGGAAAACGGTAAACTTTGAGTGCATTAGTGGAATAATTGAAATATCACATGACTGCAACATTGGCGTATGTCTTGCTTATAGGCCACCTGATTTAAACAAGACTTTATTTGTTGTGGAGCTTAAGAGGATATTAGGCATGTTACCGCATAAATGTGACTGTGTTTTTCTTGGCGACATTAACATAGATACTAAACAAAACAATTCTTGTGTAGTGGAGTACAAGAGTATGTTAAGTGCGGTCGGCTTTGAGAGCGGAATAACTCAGTCTACCAGGGTAGAAGTAAAAAAAGATTGCTTAACACACTCTTGTATAGACCATATTTACGTTCGTAGGCATAGTTGTGAGGCGGTGACGGCGGTGATAAATATCGCGCCAGCTGACCACTTCATAACAGGTCTTATTATTACCTACAGTTCCGATCATCGCACGGCGAATGACGGGCAAAGTAAAATTATCACTAGCTTAGATAATAATAGAGTGCAATCTGAATTGGAAAGAGTTGATTGGTCCATTGTACAAGGGTATGAAAAGCCCTCTGATATAGTTAACTTCATAAATAAGACCTTTCAGGTAATCTATGATAAATGTACGGTACGCTACAGAAAAAGAATAAAGAATTGTGAAAATAATAAATGGATAAATAATAAAATTATGTCGATGTGTGAAAAAAGGCGAGAACTATTTAAGTTATGGAAAAAAGATGTTAGTGATGTAAAAAATAAATTATTGTATAATAGATTTCGTAATAAAACAAATAAATATATCAATAACACTAGAAATAAATATTACAGGGATGAAATAACGAAACATATGGGAAACAGCAAAAAAATATGGTCTATTGTGAACCGCTTATGTGGACGAATATCTAAGACCGTCGATGAAATTATATCAAAGTCGTTTAAATTAAATAAGTGTGATGTAACAAATAATTTTGCTGCTACTTTTTCTGAAAGTGTACAAAACATCAGCTCGTATTGCCCTACACCCCTGTTAGAACCAAAGTCCTACACTAAAAGTTTAAATAAATCATTTAGAATAAATAAGGCCTCAAATCAAGTTATAAACAAGATAATTAGATTGATTAATCCAAACAAAAGTCCGGGTATCGACGGCATTAGAGCTTATGACATAAAAAACCTACATGAATACTTAACTCCTGTGATAGTTCATCTTATAAATCGATGCATTGAAACGTCTACCTACCCAGACAGCCTTAAGATAGGTATAATTAGACCAATTTATAAAAAAGGTTCCTATAGTGATTATAATAATTACAGGCCCATCACCATTCTGTCGTGCATAGATAAAATAGTTGAGCGGTATTTTACAAATGAGATTTGGAATTTCTTTCATAAACATAACGTAGTAGCCAGTCACCAATTTGGATTCCAGAAAAAGAAAAGTACTTCTCAACTACTGTCCAAATTTAGTAACACGGTAAATAGCCACTTGGATAGAAAAAAACATGTAATGGTAGTGCTGGTCGATTTTAGCAAAGCATTTGATACTCTAGAATATGGTAGACTTTATAATAGACTAAGTAACTGTGGGATCCGGGGACCGACATTAGAGTGGTTTAAAAACTATCATAGCAATCGAAAAACAACAGTTAAAATTCTTGACCACTTCAGTAATTACATAACAACGAAACAAGGCACCGCACAAGGCTCTATAGCCGGTCCCTTGGAGTACTTGATATTTGTTAATGAAATGGGAAATTTGTTCCCTGAGGGCGATGTGTATCAATTCGCCGATGATACGTGTTTGATATCTGCTGATATTGACGTTAAAAAGGCCCAGGATAATATGCAGAAGTATTTTGACACCCTATGTAAATGGTCACACGATGTTGGCCTAGTTATAAATGCATCCAAAACGAAAATGCTGCACATTCATTCTTCCTACATATCTAGTCAATTTACACCTGCCGTATTAGCACATGAACACGAATGTATGCATCGACGCGCGATGTGTCGGTGTGAGCCGCTCGAGCTGGTAAACAGTCACACCTACTTAGGACTGATAATAGATAACCGGTTTAGCTGGGCGCCTCACATTGACTACATCTGCGATAAACTGAGGTCAGTTATGTCACAGTTGTATATACTAAAATATAAAGTCCCGTATAGTGTACTACGACTACTGTACATGGCACTTGCGGACTCAATAATAGGTTACAGTATCACTAGTTACGGGTCAGCTCATAAAACTCATATAGACAAAATATATAAATTACAAATTAGACTACTGAAAATTGTTGTACCTAATAATATAAAATTGAAATTTAAAGACGATTACTCGAAACTGTTCTGTTACACTAAAACTCTAAGTGTCTATGACAAAATTAAACTTTCATTCATATTAGAAAATATAAGTAAAACAGAAGCTTTGTCTAAGAAAAAAAGGTCATGTTCACTGAGAAATCTTGATTACCTACCTACATACAATGTACCTAAATATAACAATAACTACGGAAAAAGAACAGTAGACTTCATGCTACCGACTATACTTAACCAATTACCAAAAATGTTGGTGGGTAATCTTGCTTCTCTAAAACCAAACAAAATTAAAGTGCTATTAAAGGAATATTTTAGTGAATAATATTATTATTAGTAATAATGATACTATAACTAGTATTAATATTGTTCAAACATTTATCATGTATATTATTATTATCTAAGTATTACGAGTGCATTAGAAATTAAGGAGTGTTTGTACAAAAGCGGCTCAGGCTTCACGCAAAAACCTAATAAGGTTTAAGTGATGCTTTAAAACAATGTAAAATCTAAATGTGTTTATCAATAAAGTGTTTAAAAAAAAAAAAAAAAAATGCAAGTCTATTTGTGTACTTTCATAGATTACTCAATGCCCGCCCTCACCTTTAACTTATTTATAGTATTTAGTGAGATTTTTGGATGCATGCCTATGCTCCGATTTTTAATTTCGTGTACCAAACTGACATTTGGTGGGTTGCCAGTTTTGGATTTTGTTGTGCAATAATGTACTCGAAGACTATCGAGATATTGAAATGAGATATAATCCGAAAGCCAAACTAGTACTCGGTTTGGTGTTTTGAAAAAAAAGTTGCATGTTACATTTATGATTTTTTTCCTTAAATTAATTTAAACATTTTGAAAATGTCACTGTAGACAGAAATCAACGCTCCTTTTATTACTGATCAACGTAAATTAAGATTCTAAAATTACTAATTTTAATAAATTTAAAAAAGAAACGACTTGATCACTTAGATAATACTATACTGTTTTTTTCATTACGATAAGTTTGCAACGCAGTACCTAATTATCAATAAGCAAATAGAAAGTAGAATTTTAGCTGACAATATCGAGATCGAGACCGAGACCGAGAACTCGGTCGAGACTCCTTGAGCTAACAACATTAAAAAAAAGAAAGAGCGCTTGCAGCTGTCAGTTTATAATCGGTCCAATCATTTATTTAACTTTTGACAGATGCACACCCATGAAGTTTCTTATATATTTGACAGGAAATCAAAGGCGAAAAATGTACCACATCATGGACACCTTTATTTTTTCACAATAGTGATGCGACGTATTTCGCTACGATATTTTAACGAGTAGATTGATGTATCGAAGACGATAAAAAATATAAACCTTATTACAAATATCTATACTATGAAATTAGTTGTATTAATAAAATAAGAAGAAAATAATTGTGACAACCCAACGGGGTAATTTTTAAGTTCATCTCGCTCTAACTATAAAAATATCAAAATAAAATAGCAACGCAACGAATCGATTAAAACTTTAAAGTAACTTAAATCGATTATATCATAAAAATCGAATCGGCAACTTCATAGAACATCACTAAATTGAGATGTCAAAAGTTAAATAAACCGTTGGACCGATAATAGTACATAATGTTATCACTTAAGTTTAATAATGTAAGTGGCATGCCTCTGTGTTAATCTCCGAAATAAATAAATAACGTGTTTTTTTGCGAACGTCAGGATGGCACACGTAGTAAACCAAAATGTAGATGGGTGCTTAAGCTAATTGGATTAGACCCAAAGCATATTATTTATTATAAACTATAAATAGAAATCAGTGTGACCAATTGGACAACGTTACATCCACAAGCTACAAACCTTGTATAAAATTACTTAATAAGTACAATTACTTTTTACTACTTTATTACTACTTTTTCTACTGCATCGACATACAACGTGCATCTGCTGTACCCTTAGCCCTTATTTTTCTCCCTTGTAGCTTCACATTTCTTCTGCTTTTGTCTTTATGCCTTATTTTCTGTATTTACTTTTCGTGTGTAATTTATGTTTACTCGTATGTGGCATTAAATAAAAATAATGTCTTTTCATCCTATCTATTCGAAAAGGACAACTTGGTTCGCTTTTAAGTGTACCTACCCAAAGCTGGTGTTTTCTCTGAAACTTTTAGCGGACAGTAATGAGTTTTTACATCTCTCATATTCGGTAAGTAGGTCCTTATTGTCCCCAAATGGGGCTTGTAGGTGACCAATTAGCGCTCTAGGGTAATAAGGTAGCTAGAAAAGCCCTAGGGCGGTAAGTAACCTAATTTAAAAAAAACTCTTCACTGTTTCAAAAAGTTCGCGTAGATCTAACCATCATACTGGCAATGACATCATGCATTCAGCCTAATGACAAAAGAGGTCGCTTTGCTATTCAGCCTCGTCTTCGTATGAGTATTAATAGTCATCAATTTTAAATATCGAACGGCCAAGCTCAATTTCGTTCTTAAAAAAATAGTTAAAAAAAAAGATTAAAAAAGGCGGGAATAGAAAACTTTTACTTTAAATATTGTTTGTTTTGGGATTTTTTTATAATTACGTACTAATTAGGAAAAAAGTATGAGTTCTGCAAGTGATGAAGATATACCTAAGCTGCACTCCCGATTCAATGAAAATGGAAGCTGAAGCAGCAATTAACAATATTTTGCCTGAAAGTTCTAAAGAGAGATATTTGAAAACTTACGACGAGTTCATGAAGTGGCGAAAATAAAAACGAGTATTTTTTTTCTACTTACCTCACAATCGAGATGTAAATCAGAGTAGTTAGCTCGGGTGTAAGCATCAATTGCACCCTCGAACTATAGGTGCCCTCGCTGCGCTCGTGCGCCTAAATATCTCGGGCTGCAATTGATGCCTTAGTTACAGCCCTTGGCTACTAATCTACTATTAATCCTCTTTAAAAGTGCGCTGAAAATTATCTTTGCCGCGCACTTTTTGAATTTCGAACATCTTATTGTTCAATGCCAAAGAAATCTAGCACAAATATTGTTTGAATAAAGACAGGCTGGTACGACGGCCTATAGTCGCTCCGCCGCCGCCGACTGAATAAAAAAAAATTTAAAAACGCGCCAACTAAACTACAGCCCGCGTTTACGCGTTTTCGTCAATTTTCAATTTTTTACGGATTGCTCTAAAGACATTCATGGTTTTGTTTTAAAAAATGAGTTCATCAAGTGACAGTGAAATTATAGAATTAACTCCTGAAAGTATTAGAACTGACGCAAGAAATGTGATGGATAATTTATTACCTGCAAATTCCCGGGAGAAATCTATGAGAATGGAATAAAATAAATAATAAAATAATAATAAACTCACGCCCGTTATCCCCGAAGGGGTAGGCAGAGGCACCAGTCTCTAGAACTGGACCCACGTTTTGCCGAGTTTATTAGGTCCCAAACGTGACAAGTGGCAAGCCTGTCGCCACTTGGAAAGTGCAATAAAATCGAACAAGAACATTACTGTCAGTCAACATCGAAACTGCGTAGCGGTAGCAAAATCCGATCACTGATTATATTATCATAAAACATATGTCTAAGTGTCAAAGATGGTCCGCCCCCAACTTTACCCACCAACCGTATGCAGTGATAGTAGTCCTTGTAGTATAGCAACGAATAGAAAAACCGGCCAAGGGTGAGTCTTATGCTAGAAAGAGTTGATAATGCAGCAAGGTTAACACTATCAAGTTTAACACTGTCAAGGTCGATAACACAGTCACACTGGTTTTCATCCATATTTGGGCCACGCGCATAGTTTTCCGTCGAAAAAGGGTTTTTATCTTCTTTCATCATCATCATCAACCCATTACGTCCCCACCGAGGGGCACTGGTCTCTTCCCTGAGGAAGGTATAGGCCATACTCCACCACGGGGGCCAAGTCCGGATTGGTGGTGTTATGTATCTTCTTTACTAAGTAACAACTTCACCATACCATAGTAATTTTCAGTGGATTTTGTACGAAGTTTTTCTTTTATAAATGGTCGCCTGTTACTTGTTATCGTGTAAAGCCGGTAGTGATAGTATTATAGTGTTTTGTAGATAGTGTTTGCTACTGCTGTAAATTTTTTGGAGATCATATAATCATTCGTTTAGCCGGGAGAGGAAAGGGCACCCTACTTTGACAAAAATTGCGCTTTACTTAAAGCTTAATATTTCGCAAACGGAACCCTAAATCGAAAAATGCTCTATCGACACCCACACCATTAAACGGCTAATCCAACGATAACCCCACGCTACGGTGTAGGCAAAACACTAACCCCCTTATTCATAAAAAAAATTAAGCATTGGTTAAGTAAACAACTGATTAAATGTCATGCTGTCCTTGACAGACGTCATTGAAATACAGTGTGGCCCTGGATAAAGTGCAATCCCGAAAGGGGATGAAACTAGACCATGAATCATTGACTAGAAAAATATTAAAAAAAATTATAAAAAAATATTGTAGGATTTATTGGTATTTTAAGATTTTCATGTTTCATTAAGGACTCTATGTACAAAAGTATTGATTTCTTCCAAAATAATGGGTCTATTTCTTTGAAATAAAAAAAAACAGTATGCCTAATACCTGGCGATGACCATGAAATAATAAATAGTCTGCAAAAAAGTAATTATCTTGGGTAAAAAAATGTATTTTTATGAAAAAAATGATTTTTTTAGACGTTTATTTTAAAAAACTTCAAATTACTAAAAAAATGTGCCCTATAACTATGTTATTTTATAGCTTACTTTTATTCTTTACCATTTTAGCTTCCAAATAAAAAAAAAAGCAATGTTCTAACTAAAAAAAAACGCTATCTACGAACTTTTGAAGTGGAGCCTAATCGTGTTACCGTGCAGGTAGAGACCGTTTTTTCCATTGTTTCCGTCCTACTCTGTGCCCTTCGGCAGTCGCAGTCCTTTTGTTCTACACTCAGGTAGAGGGAAGGCGAGGGGAGGGGAGGCAGGGGGTTCGAAACAGGACTTACACAGTCGCTCCGATATTCTCGCCGCTGCTACTACTGTTCTCGTTCTCGCATTGTGTTCTCGTTGATTTGTTATTAAGTTTTTGTTACATTGTTGACTGTTACGTTTTCTAATGTTCGTTACGTTTGGACTGTTCCTGTTCTGCTGTTAAGTGTTGACGAAATGCCGCGATTGACAGAGTTCTCACCTCGAGAAATAGCCGACATGCATTATTATTATGGCATGTCACATGGTCGCACAACAGTCGCTCGGACTGCATACATAAATGCTTTCCCGGGCAGACTCATACCCTCAGCTCGAAATTTTCAAGAGATTCATAGGAGGCTCTTGAGAAATTTTCAAGAGATTCATAGGACATTGGACTTGGTTTGGCACGAGATCGCCGTGAGCATCCAGCTGTCGTTATTGACAATGCGATAGAAGAGGCCATTTTAAACGATCTGTTTGCTGACCCTACAACAAGCATAAGACGATTAGCGTTGCGTCATGGCATATCGAAGACGTCTGTCTGGCGAATTTTGAAAAAGGAGGGATTGCATCCTTTCCATTACCAACGAGTACAACATTTACACGAAAATGTAGATAATCGTCCAAGATGCGTAATGTCGACGTGGATTCTAAGAAAAATTAGAGCTGACCCAAATTTTCCCAAACGCATTTTTTGGATGGACGAAGCGACATTTACCCGAGACGGCATTACAAACTGCAGAAATTTGCACCAGTGGTCTCACGAAAATCCACGATTGAAGCGGGCATCTACTTTTCAAGTAAAATTTTCAATAAACGTATGGGCAGTCTTAATCGACGACATTTTAATTGGTCCAGTCATTTTACCCAGAACCCTAAATGCTGAACGTTTTTTAGAATTACTACAAAATTTACCCATGTTGATGGAAGATGTTCCCCTGGCTACGAGACGGCGTGGGCGTATGTATCTCCAAATGGATGGATGTCCTGCACATTATGGGCGGGAGGTGCGGCGATTTTTGAAGGAAAATTACCCGAACCGGTGGATTGGCCGAGGAGGGCCAGTAGGCTGGCCAGCGCGTTCACCTGATCTGACACCCCTAGATTATTTTTTATGGGGTGTCATGAAGCAAAGAGTATACAGCACGCCAATAAATACCGAGGCACAGTTGCACGACCGAATAATTCAGTGCGCAAATGACATTAAAAATTATCCAGGAATGATTCGCAGAGCCACTAAGCAAATTAATATTCGTGCAGTAATGTGCTTGCAAAATCGAGGAGGCCATTTTGAACATTTAATGCATTAAATAAAAATGCAAAATTGTAAATTACGGATAATTTTATTAATAAAGTTATTGTGATTAAAGTCTGACTTTTATTACCTACTAAAATGTAAATAACTCCTAGCCATTTTTTTAGTTAGAACATTGTTTTTTTTTTTATTTGGAAGCTAAAATAGTAAAGAATAAAAGTAAGCTATAAAATGACATAGTTATAGGGCACATTTTTTTAGTAATTTGAAGTTTTTTAAAATAAACGTCTAAAAAAATCATTTTTTTCATAAAAATACATTTTTTTACCCAAGACAGTTACTTTTTTGCAGACTATTTATTATTTCATGGTCATCGCCAGGTATTAGGCATACTGTTTTTTTTTTATTTCAAAGAAATAGACCCATTATTTTGGAAGAAATCAATACTTTTGTACATAGAGTCCTTAATGAAACATGAAAATCTTAAAATACCAATAAATCCTACAATATTTTTTTATAATTTTTTTAAATATTTTTCTAGTCAATGATTCATGGTCTAGTTTCATCCCCTTTCGGGATTGCACTTTATCCAGGGCCACACTGTATAAAAGACAACATGACATTTAAACAGTTGTTTACTTATCCAATGCTTAAAACTTTTTATGAATAAGGGGGTAAATGACATCTCTTATTTAGGTATAGAATCGCTCGTAGCCTAGGCTGCCTGAGTGATCTTAAACGATCACTAAGGTTAAGCAACATTAAATACGGCGCGCTCAGTCCATGGATGGGTCACCGTCTATGACTAACCCTAGTGGCATTTTTCCGAGCGGTTCCGTGCTTCGCAAGGCACGTTAAGCAGTTGGTGCCGGCTGCCATCCATAGATGGCAGTCGTTAAGCCAAGTCAGAGGCCTTAGGGCGGCTTGAAAACTTCTGACAGTAAGACCAGCCGCTAGTCTTACAAGCCTCCACCAATCCGGACTTGGCCCCCGTGGTGGAGAATGGCCTATACCTTCCTCAGGGAAGAGACCCGTGCCCCTCGGTGGGGACATAATGGGTTGATGATTTAGGTATAGAAAGGGTAGCCCAATAAAAACAAAAAAAATCATGATTTTATGAAGTTTTGTCGGCGTAAAGTATTTATATGCGAGGTTTCAGCTCTATACTACTTAGCATCTCTGCACTAAGCCGAGGAAAGACAGGCTGTCGGATGGACAAGGCGAAACTAAAAAGGCTTCTTGTTGACTACGTAAATCTAAAGGTAATCAAATGTTAAGAAAAGCAACCGAGCGAAAAAATACAACGAGCAACCGGCGACGTGAGCTCCGTCTCTACTCACCATTATTAAGCTCTGCGAATCAGAGCGAAACCTGGTTAGAATCTTCCAACAAAATGTCATATAAGTGTATCCGGAATAAACTAAAAATGTAGCACTTTGCTAACACATCCCTTATTTGGTCGAATTGTGTTCGCCATCCTCTCCGTATGTCTTAACTAACCTAACATTCCTTTCTCAATTCTAATCACTACATCCTCTTTCACAACACTCGCAATTAAATTGATGACCTCCTAATTTTTTGGAAGTCTTTTTGTTATTAATAAATTTAAAAATTTTATACCATTCAGAATTTCAGAATTTAGGAATGATTTTAAGTTTCTATTTTTTGTGCTTTATTATTTTTGAAACAAATGTTTTACTTTATTATTTTTCGTAATAAAGTAAAACGTAGCAATCAGGGATGGTTTTTGATTGCAATGTATCTTTATGTCACGTGAATCTGTTCAGCAGTTTAGGCGTGAAAATATAACAGATCCATTTACATTGGTATTTACTATGTTAGAACGGATTATTTATTTAAAGTTTAACAATATCTTCACGAACAATCACCATAATGCGAGTGTCTCCGAACGTATATTTTTCAAATAACTGCGGTAAGTGTGTCAAATAATAAAATGTTTTTTTTATTGCGAGCCATGGAAAATAAAAAAGAAACTACCTACGCTGGCTTTGTCCTTTATCTGAGCAAATAAACTGTATGTAATCTGTTATGTCAAGGTTCTACGTGTGAAGTATGATACAGGCTTATGAGGACGCTGATATAAGCCCCCATATAAAAACACCAAAATCTCTAAAAGGGGTTATTCGTTCGCAAAACACCGTGAAATGTGGAGTTTAGTCGTCGTCCTGTTCCTTGTCGGGGTGTGTGAGTAAAGCCTCTTTATTTATAAACTGGAACTTATATTTACTTGGTCAATCAATAGTGACTCGCAGGGTTATTGGCATACTTTGTTTTAACATTTATTCCTTAAAGGTGGTTGCGACGACGTGGATCGCGGCGCAGATCATGACGCGAAACTTCGTTTTTTTCACGGGTAAGTAGCTATATGATGTGACCACTTTGACTATACATGAGTATATGTTATATCTCTAAAACAAATTAGGACTACTTATCGTATTTATTATCGATGTTGTGGATTTGTTTCCGCCCGGAACAGCAAACTGATCAGAATAAACGCAACAGCAACTGTGAAGCCGGGTCCGCTACACCATGTTACGCGTGTTACAAAAAATGTAACACGTTATTAAAACAAAAATGGGGAGTGGTCTTAATTTTTTACGTGTTACTTAACACGTAACGTAACGTTATGTAACACGTAACGTGTTATACCACACCCCATTTTTATTATATTTACGTGTTACGTTTTTTGTAACACGCGTAACATGGCGCAGCGGAACCGGCTTTAAAGATTAGAAAACGTTACAAAACTTTTTTGTTGAAAAATAATATTGATGCTGATATCTATCTAATAATATTGAGTTCACCTTGTAAGTGAACCTTAGTGTACTGTACAGTATGTTTAATAGGATGATTTCATGTATCATGCTCACTGGTGTATGTAGGACTTAGGAGAGGTCTTTAATCCGTGGACTGGGCCGTCCGTGTTTCGAAGGACCCGTGGGTGGCTTGAAATTTCGCTTCGGGGCCTACCGAGCATCAGTGTTCCCTCAGCGTGCCACCGTGGTTATTATTATTTTGTAATATATTAAAGTTAGGCTTTTTTCTAGCAGTGTGACACTAAAGAAGCTAAATGCAAAAAAAACAGATTTTGTAACAGTGACGACATTAAGTTCATGAGGTATACATGAAACTTGTAGGTAAACTTTGTATCATGTTTGTTTTTATTTGTATTGTCCAACTACTTTGTTATATCTTTCAGAACTCTTGACAACTACACAGAGTTGCCAATACGCAATGTAGAGAAAATATTTGAATCCGATTGGAACGACATCAATAAAGATACTGTGATATATACTCACGGGTATTTAGGTGGGTATTTTTTAATAGTTAAATACATAAATAAAACGCTTTCGAACTACAACTTACGAAAGTGCACTAGCCGAACTAATCCGACAAAAACCTCAACTGATGGTGTTAGAACCAGAGTAATCTAGAGCACGACAGTGATCTAAGTGCATTACATTACTTAGTTTGTTCTGGCTTGCCTTCACTTTGCAGACCACACTAATTCTACAGTGAGATGTTGTGATCAGCCGATGGAGTTAGCGCTGGGCACTTAGATTAGTGTGGCGTGAAAGATTTATGATTTTGCTATACTATTGTGTAATAACCTCATTTTTGGTAAAAATGTCACTTAGATCACTCTGCGGTTCTAATGTTGTCAAGTAGGTCCCGTCGTAGGACCGATTTCTGAATTTGGAATTTATACTAAGTAAAGACTTAAGTCGAGAGTCGCGAATCGCTCGTAGCCTGGGCTGCCTGAGTGATCTTAAACGATCGCTAAGGTTAAGCAACATACGGCGCATTCAGTCCATGGATGGGTCACCGTCTATGACTAACGCTAGTGGCATTTTTCCGAGCGATTCCGTGCTTCGCAAGGCACGTAAAGCAGTTGGTGCCGGCTGCCGTCGATAGATGGCAGTCGTTAAGCCAAGTCAGAGGCCTTAGGGCGGCTTGAAAACTTCTAACAGTAAGACCAGCCACTAGTCTTACAAACCTCCACCAATCCGGACGTGGCCCCCGTGGTGGAGTATGGCCTATACCTTCCTCAGGGAAGAGACCCGTGCCCCTCGGTGGGGACATAATGCGTGGATGATGATGAAAGACTTAAGTAACGTTATGTACACTCTTTTTTAAAGAAATTTCGAGACAGCACTACAGTTAAGTAATTACTTAGCGAAATTCTCAATTCAGACACCGGTCCTTAGTAAATCCGGACGTAACAAAATAAAATAATTTAAAAGCGGAAATCTTTACTAATAAACTCACAACAAACTCTACTTACTTCTATTATTACATACTAGGTAGCGTAATGCTAACGGTTTTTTTTAAATCAATGTTTTTTTTTATTGTATTACCTACTTTCAAATTACTGTTGAATCTTAAAAACGCCTAGAAACCACTGATGATTGTCCTGATTGTCATCACAAAAAACGTAATTAAGTGGAATTAAAACAATGGCATTTTTCAGGGCGCCCAGAAGGAAACGCAGTAGTGTCTGTTATCAGAGCATACCTGGATCAGAACGTATCTAACGTGGCTCTCCTGAACTGGGAACATTTGGCCGCGAACGTCCGGCCCAGCTTAGCCAACTCCTATATCAATTGGGCAGCACCAAACGCAAGAAAGGTTTGGCACACGCCTTTTTTATAATGAATAAACGTTTTAAAAATGTATGTATCTACGTAAGAAATTCAAAGCGGTGGTAATATGGCGCCGGTAGCAAGCTTGCTTCAAATTCGAGAGGTCTTGTTCTTCATCAGTGCACATTAAGGTTTCTGTCAGAATCCCCGCAGTGGCGACTTCAGTAAATACCCAAAAAGGGTAGTATTGAATTTGGCAATATAAACTACTTTTACTACCGGGAAAACCTCGAAAAAAATTCAGTCTGTAAAATCGGTCTTTGTTTCCGATTTCGAAGTTTCCTACACGATAAAAGTTTTACGTATTGACGAACCCCATTGGCGGATGTTACACCACGAATTTTGGGTGGTTCCAAAGCCATAGGAAAATGAACGTACCTGAATAATAGATATCTAGTACGCCAGTTTGTTTATTTTAAAAAGGCTCTTTCAAAAAATATCTCGACTCAAACATGAAACAGTACTTGTCAGGGCAGTGTGCGTTCCGATGCCGGGTCCGCAGGTCATTGATCTGATAGACGGAGAGGCGCGGTACCTACTATTGTTCTCAAATCTATATAAGATTATTCTGAACTAATTTTTTTAATTTACATCTTTTCTTACAAGTAATAGGCGAAATAGTTTAATAGGCGAAATTTTATTTACATCTTTTGTAAAAGGAATAGGCGAAATAGATGTAATTATTACCTAATTACTAAATAGGTAGATAGATATTAAATCGTTTATTGAAACCAACAATCTACAAATACATGATCACAATTCCAAATTACACGAACAGCGTGTCCGTGAATAGGGTAGTTTCCAGGGTCAAAATAATTAAATTCTATTTAGTCCGTATTTTAGATTATAAAAAAATATTGGACACGTATTTTTTCTTTTTTCGATTAAACAAAAAATAACAAAGATATAGCCCATTAAAGTTACGTGTGACGACACTGAGTGCTAAAAAATGCAGCACGGCGTGAACTTACAAATAAAAAAATACGTGTTCCTTATTTTTGAATAATCTAAAAGACGGACTAATTACATTTTTTAGGGCAACTACCCATTTTTTTACTTTCTCTAGAGTTAATTTTGTGTCCTTCAGTTAGGAGGCAGATTCGCAGATGTACTCCAGGTCTTAGAGGCGCGAGGTCTCAACCTGCAAAGAACGCATTTAGTCGGGCACTCCCTGGGGGCGCAGCTGTTTGGCATCGCAGGCAACACTTTAATGGCCAGAGGAGTGCAAATACCTTGGTAAGTTATAATTGGGGTAATTTTAATTGTACTTTGAAGTTTAGGTTTCCAACTTGAACTTATTGAATGACGTTAACCAAACCCTTGAATACATATTTATCAAAACACTTTAACCTAAGATCTTTAAAATAAATTGCTTGCACTGTTGCTTTACAAGACTGTAGTATTATTCACAACCGAAAAAAAAGCCTGCTCAATGAACAGTCTCATACATAGAAAAGAGGTCGGACGTGGCTCGATCTCATTTCTTTATCCATCGACCTTTTTATTTTTCGTCTTCAAAGGGGAACAAAGTCGTCTAGAAAGGAGTTTAGAATAATTATTAAGAAAAGAGTTAAGTTATGTAACGTCACCAACACATACAGCAATACACAAACTTACGCCTGTATCCCAAAGGGGTAGGTAGAGGCCAGGGACTGCCACTTGCTACGATCCTGACAGGTAATTTCCCTTCATCGACATTCATTAGGCTGTTGCATGCATTCACGCCAGTTTTAGGTATTTTTATCGTGCCCTTCGATAATACATCTTTTGGTTGAAGTACGTCCGCCTGGGTCGTCCCTTACTAGCTCTTCTACCCACATTAGCTCAATATAAGTTGAAGTTCCTTAGACTTCGTGTCTAAAGCAGAAATTAAGTAAAATGAGTCCTGTCTAGAACATTTGCTATCAAATGCTTTCCGAAACATTTTTATGTCTGGATAACTAGCTCACTTTCTGTAGCTATCCACTTAGCAACTTTGTAAATTAAATGCATTTGGAGAGACTTAGGCCAGTTCCCTTTTGCAGGATAACAGGACTGGATCCCGCTAGTCGGGATTTCGAGAACAAGCCTATGCCAATGAAACTGCACGCCGGCTCCGCGAGTTACGTCGACATAGTGCATTCGGACCCCAGCCGGTTGGGCTACAAGCGGTCGATGGCGACCGTGGATTTCTGGCCTAACTTCAAGCCGGGACAGGTCAATCAGCCCGGTTGCAACACGCCCAGTTCTGCGTTTTCTCTTGATGGTTGGTATTATTGACTAGCTTTCGCCAGCGACTCCGTCCGCGTGGACTTTAGTTCAAAATTTTGCAAACCCGTTCACTCCCCTAAGGGTTAAATTTAGAAAAATGGCGACACACGTGTTCAATCAATTGTCTTGAAGAGTATTTATTTTAAGTTTCAAGAAAATTAAACAACATTCTTTATACCTCCCATACAAATTTTGGCAACCCTTTTCGCCCTCTTAGGGGTTGAATTGAAAAAAAAATCCGGTCTAAATTATTTATAAACCCTCTGTGCAAAATTTCAGCTTCCTAGGTCCAACGGCTTGGGCTGAGCGTTGATGAGTGAGTCCCGAGTATAGATGTACCGCGATTGGCAAATACCTACTGCCATTACTCCCGGACACGAATGTAGCAATGACTGATGATTGAATGCTTTGCTATCGCTGAAAAAATTGTGTTGGCTTTCTGTATCTATGTGTGTATTTTATTGTGTTAATAATAATGGGTTAGTTTTTCAATTAAAATAGTGACGAATGCTCAGTTCAGCAATTAAAATGGTTCACCTCGGCGGATGCTGTAACTCTGCAATTATTATTATGTGCACTGCGTTATTCATTTATATATCACTGAGTAGAACAAAGCAATAATTCAGAATTTCAGATTCATTTAACTCGTGCCGGTTTATTTGGAATTCTTACTTGAGTTTTTGTGTGATGTGTGGTGCTTAAGAAATATTTAATTTTAAAATTACGTGCTTGAGTTGGACTGGGTTTTAGAAAAATCCGGTGAAACTTAATCTATACAAATAACTTTTAATATGTGACCGACTTCAAAATATCAGTTGTTCTTACGAAATTAATCTGAGGAACAACGAAAGGAATGAATGAATGTGAGAGTGTAATGTATGTGTATTTGCTCTACTGAATGTATGAAACAGCTGATATTTAGAATGCATACTAGTATGTACTTAAAAATTGTATGCATTGCAGATCAACCGTCTTCAGTTTTAGCGGATCTTTCTGAAACATCCTGGATGTTGCAGAGTAGGTAGACGTTATAAGTTGTGCTATGATCTTGACAAGAACAATTAAAAACCATTTTGATGGAGAGCTGAAGAAAATTCTAAAATAGTTCGGCTAAAAAAAGTTCTTTTAGAAAAACCAGTTTTTTTTTCAGATATATGCAATCACAACCGAAGTTGGGAGCTTTTTGTCGACTCGATAAAGTATCCGAATGCGATCGTAGGAAGCTACGCGAAGAACTACAGAATGTGGAAAAACTACTCTGAAATAGACCGAAACGCCGTTACGTTGGCCTTGGGCGAAAGAAAATCAAATATGTAAGTTAAATACGTAAGCAGTGTCTAAAACTGAAGTACATTAATCCGGAATGAAGCTAATAGCACAGAATACATAATAGTACAGGTACAGAAGATTCACTCCTCAAAATCAGTTAAGGAAAAAGGGACTCTAGTAGCGATACAATTAGGTGCAATTCAGATCGCACGGCGCTAAAAAAGCTACGTTATATTCACCTACATGTTGCCTCTCTTTCTACCGCGTAACTCTTACCTCTTCTGGCGCCTGAATTCCTACCTATTTTCCACTCCTGAGTGGTCGCCGCATGTACTTACGCGTTCGATACCGACTCGCGTAGTGAAACAGGCCTGCTAATAGTGTCTAAATGGTTATAATCGATAACGTTAACCAGTACGTGCAGCCGTGACGTCACTAAATTGTACTTTGCTACCTAACTACGTACGTTTACGAATTTGTAGTAGCAATTCTAGTCGCTCGCCATGAAGGAAGGTATGTACTATCTATACAAGGCCCAACTGGCTAAGGCTAAGTGCGGAAATCTAAGTTTTAACTAACTATACTTTAGTTAAATTACGTCCCATGTGTACTGTAGAGCACATTCTAGAGAGAGTTTCAACACAATGTGATTTGTGAGTTGGTACTAGAAAGTCATTACCAACGCTCTTTACAACTTTACTGCTGCTTTTACTTGAAATGAGTTGAAATATTTTTTGTTTCAGATTGCCCGGAAATTACTACTTCACGACAGCCAGTCAGAGTCCCTTTGGACTTGGAGAAAAAGGACTGTGAAAAATACTGCTTAGGCTGCCATTAATTATTTAATTATAAGTACCTACATACTTACTTACTGATAAGTAAAAAAATATAAAAGTCTAAGAATACGCTCTACCACTATTTTCTTTATTAAAATAATAATTAATAATTATTAATACAAATAAATAAAAATTAATGCAAGCAAAGATATTAACTTTGCTTGCTTAATTTACTTTTTTATAAGCAACAATAATCGACACTTCTCTAAGAACCGGGTATTATAAACTTTTTATTTTACACTTGGTTTCAAATTTATTTATGATCGTTCCGGATAGGTTTGAGTCTTGTGTTAAAGTTTGATAACAAAACGTCTTCTCACAAATTACCGGCATTATGCTTTATTTAGGTATTTGAGGTGCTTAAGGAATAGATCGCAGTAAGTGACAATCCCTGGTTTCTAATGCCCCTCTACAATATAGGTATGAGTTTTTGTATGTATTTATTATGGCCGCCAGGCGTAGAAAAGAAAAACACAGGAAAGCCGTGGGACGAGGAAAGGGTGAAGACGCGGCGTCCTTTCAAGTTACTTTCTTACATACAGAGTGCTTATACTGAGTTTTTTCCTTCACTTTGACAAAGCGCGCCACATAGCTGTCTCTTTGTCACACGTGACAAAGCGCGCCACATAGCTGTCTCTTTGTCACTCCTGTGCAAAACGCAAACGCTCTCGCTATCGAAAGTGAATGACAAAACTCAGTATACGCACTCGGGACAGTTTCAGATACAGACACAGATATGACGGTGCTAGGATGCGAACTCTGTACTCTGCGTTGCGCCTTCACACCACATATCGACCTACATCCTTCTTACGCACTCCATACCTGCCTCATACCTCATTCAGAGTATGTAACCCGACACAGTGTAGTGTAAACTTTTAGAAAAACGCCATCTGTGTCGATGTAAAGTAATTTTGAGCTGGCAAAGTGAAATTGCTGTGGAAATAGTTTCCTACCTATCAAGCTGGGCAGTCAACAACACAAGAAGACGATGTTAGATTTTCCCACAAGAGGGCAGCTGTAGCGGAAAAATGGCACACTGATTGTTAGCACTAGAAATTGGAAAAATGTGCTAATGCTAAGGTAGAAACAGAATTAGGAAATTGAGATGCTTTAGAGGTATAATATAGAATGATGAAACCTGGTTTTATTAAAAAAAAAACTCTCAAATATTATTATTTTTACACATCACATTTAAGGGGCTCCAGCGCAGTAACGCAGCGCAACAAAGGAAAATAAAACTTTTTTGAAAACACTTTTCGCAAATTCAATCTGTGATAAAAGATACGATCTTTTTTTCGGTGGCGCTGTTGTCCCTTCTTACCCACGGTCCACCTCCTGAGACCACCTGGGTGAACGGTGGAGGGTTTTTTTTTCAACAGACCACCTTTGTCCACCTGGATGTTTCTTGTTCAGAAACTGGTTCTTAGCTTAGCTCTCAGGAAAGACAAGTTAATACGTGCGGAGCCCACCGTTGCGGAGTGCTCTAACGTGGAGATTTGTCTTTATGAACATAATTTAGTTCAAATCTGTCTTAAGAAAGACCGACCCAAGCCTAATAGCTTAAGTCCTAGTAAAAAAATATATTTCTAGTGAAAATTCCCTAACAAATAAAGATAAAAAAAAAATCATTTGAAGTCAACACTGTAATGCAGCACTAGAGAGTTCAACCTCGATAAACAGGACTCCGATAACGGTATGGGACAACAGACTCGCGTTGGTACTTACTGGGACCGTTAGCCCACATTCCGCAAAACGTCGAGATGATATAAGTCGATACAGATCCTTTGCTGCGAAATAAAAAAAAAATATTTGTTTGTAAATTTTAAAAATATGAATCGTAAATTTTGCACTGTGGTGGGGATTTCTTATTAAGCGTAAGACACCTGTGCCAGGAAGCTTCGCTCTTCCTTTACTACATTTATATTAATTAAGTTAGGTGCATTCATGCTGTTATTATATAATATAATAATATACATATCTGTTCTTAATATTGAGTTAAAAACTAAATATATCTGATTAATTTTTTTTAAGTAAAATAATCTAGGAATTAAAAGATAAATCAGCATCTAACTCATTACATTTAATTTTAACGACACAATTTCGTGATTTTATTTATTATTATTATATTAAAAATTAAATTAATTGTGTGCGTGTGAGTGTGTATGAAGACATGATTAAAATATGCTAACAATGGTGACTTTGTATGTATTCATGAAATATAAAATATTTAGGGCGAATTGCGTTAAGTCGCAGCATAAATAGTAAGTAGATAAAAACTTATGCAAGAACAAGTTATTACCTGTTTAATACATACAGTGACAGGGTTATCAGTCATACAATTTTTTTTTATTTAGTTATTTAATTATTATTTAATAATTTAATTTATTTTGCAAATGCCATCCATATATTATTTTTCAACATCAACAATATTTCCTGACTAATTATAATAACTTCACTGCACAAAACGCAATCAGTCTTACCCATTGGAAAGTGAAACAGAAAGATTGTACTGTCAGATTCCGTTGGTGCAAACCAGCCTTACAATGTCGAAAGTAAATGGAAATAAAAATGCCTGCCACGAATGTTCCACAATTAAAATAACATTTAACAGTTGAGACCCACCCATTATTTGACGCGTCTAATTATTATTTTTAAAAGTTTTACACCTTGATGTGTGTAGGCGTAATAAAGCATTTTCCTAATAGAGTTCGATCAGTACCCGGCAAAGGTATGTATGCTGTGAGCTACTGGATAATCTATTAGGTACTGAAGTAGTAATCATGATGCTGATGACATTTGACAGCATCGACATTCTTAGATCGACAGCCACGGAATACTAAATGATGAAACCTCGTATGTACTATCAGCAGTTGATTGAGATTAACTGTTTTGTAGTAGTGTCCACCGTAACGTAGCCGAAAAGGGCTCACGTAATACAGGACTTAATAGATTTATCGTGCTGTCGACTGTACACTTGATGCAATTAATAGGCCTTTGTAAATCCGATCCTATAGACACTGGTCGTATCCTTGAATTTATTCTAAGATTCATAACATAAACTCGCGCGACTCAGGATCCATACCTCGTCACTATTATAATAATCCGTCTTCTACATGACACAATTACTTGACCTGGCCCCAAACTAGCATACCTGGTGTTATGATAACCAATACATTTATTTAGTTTATGAAATTCTACTTTTCTCTAGGCGTCGTATAATTTTTCACTGACAAAGATATTTTTTACCTCTGACATCATATTATTAACGTATGTTTTCAACACCTCATGTTATGTCATGTGCTCTAGTGTAGAATAAAGAATATTCTTATCTTACTGTACTGTACATACATCAATTTTAAAACTGATACTCCAGTTAGAGGAGCTTTACTCCTCTGTCTATTTGGCTTAGTAGGTGGTTCATACTTTAATATACTTTTGTTATTTTAGCAGTATCCAAATGCGATTTTTAAATGTTAATTTTGTTTATGCCCTATCGTAAAAATAAAGAATACAGATAACTACATTGATTAAGCTCTGCCAATCAGGGTGAAACCCGGTTGGAATCTTTCGAGAAAAAGTCATAGACCGAGAGATAGTGACACAAATTACTTGGTATGAGTAACAGTATGGCGGTTCTTCAGGGGTCTTAGTATGCAATGATAAAAAGAAAAATGATGGTCATAGCGCTGGTACCGGCGGCCCAATCGCGTGCGCGTTAGTCGAACTCGTCGGATAAATTACGAGTGTCAAACGATTTGTACCACAAAAAAATTAGTATTTTCCGATACTCCATAAAAAACAAAGTAGGCGGTAGTGTCGTGCCATACTTCTCCGGTGTGACTTACAGCCCGCCATACCGACGCGAATGCGTTAATTAAAAAAAAAAATTCAACCATTTGTACCAGGCTAATTTTGGCACAGTTAATTATCGTCGTGCAGCCATTTACAAAAATCACCATGCCATACTTTTCGGACGGTTCCAAAGGGTCGCCATACCTCCGAAAATCCGCAATTTTTTTTTTCGCCAAACAATTTGTAACAGTATTGCATTTGGATTTTTGGAAAGTATTTGATAAAATGTGACCGTTATTATATTTGCCATACTTCTAGTAGGGGGAAAAAGTGCTGCCATACTTGAAAAACTTATTTATTCGACACGTTTCAAAAATACAACTGTACAATACGTAGAATATTTTTTAACAGCATGGGATCATTATATTCTGTTTGTTTGGATGCAATTCTACCTACAAAAAATTTTCCCAGATTGTAACCATGGGGCGGACGAATGTGAGACTTAAGCCAAGACGTATGAATTTTTTTTTAAATTTGACGATTTGTACCAGTATGGCATTTGAATTGTTGGAAATTATATGATGCAATGTGACTATTATTATATTTGGCATACTTCTAATAGAGGGAAAAAGGGGCAACATACTTGAAAAACTTGATTTTTCAACTGGTTTTCAAGGTGGAAGACATAAAACCAATTTGTTACAGTATGGCATCATTGTATTCGGTTCGTTTGGGTGAAATTCAACCTTATATTATATAAGGTTGAATTTTAAATATTATACAATATAAACATCTGGTTATAAGTGAAGATTGCCGCCACCTAGGTCTTTGAAATTTTGTATTTATATTCGTTGACCCTCAAACTTACAGGAAAAATTAGTGCCATACTGTTAAAAATCGTTCAAAATACGAATAAAATCTTACAATTAAAAATAAATATTATACACATTCGCCACCTCCCACAGGTATGGCATTATCACACTTCTATTTTGAATCATTTAGGAGCTGTTGAAAAAAAAATTTAGGGTGGTACAAATCGTTTGGCGAAAAAAAAAACATTTGCAGATTTTCGGCGGTATGGCGACCCTTTGGAACCGTCCGAAAAGTATGGCATGGTGATTTTCGTAAATGGCTGCACGACGATAACTAACTGTGCAAAAATTAGCCTGGTACAAATGGTTGAATTTTTTTTTTTATTAACGCATTCGCGTTGTTATGGCGGGCTGTAAGTCACACTGGAGAAGTATGGCATGACACTACCGCCTACTTTGTTTTTTATGGACTATCGGAAAATACCAATTTTTTTGTGGTACAAATCGTTTGACACTCGTAATTTATCCGACGAGTTCGACTAACGCGCACGCGATTGGGCCGCCGGTACCAGCGCTATGACCACCATTTTTCTTTTTGTCATTGCGTACTAATACCCCTGAAGAACCGCCATACTGTTACTAATGACCAAGTAATTTGTGTCACTATCTCTCGGTCTATCAAGTAAGTGTATCCAGAATAAAAGCCTAGTGCTTACGAAAGTTTTAGTTCAAAAATACAGACTCGAACTAAAAAAAACTAGCCAAATGTGAGTCAGGCTAAGGTTTCTCAAATAAAACGGCATATTTTTGCAAAGATACGAAACACAATTTATGTATGTTAACACAGACTAGTACTGAATCTCAGGCCGCGACGAAGGCTCGCACTTGGGCGGTTTTCTTATAAATTATAGGTACTTAGAAGGTATGTTATTGGTATTATTATTACCCACTCCAGTATGTTTATGATTATAGACGCGTAGTATTGTAGTAAAAAGTAATGTATGAGCCTGTATGTAAATGTTATGTTATGTTGTTATGTTAAAAAGCCTCTTATTATAGACATTCATAAAAATAAGGCCGATCCGAAACTAGGTATGTTAAGTCGAAAGCAGATCTACCTTTACATTTTGGTTGCAAAACGGCGCCTCAACTAAATATGAATATCAAAACAAAAAGTCTTTAACCGGTACGTTCTATCCTGCCAGTTAATGACCTAAGGAACCAAAATATGGAAACTGACGCTGACGGTAGGATAAATCCACCGATACGAAGTAGCTCAATGAGATCAGAAATTAATGAAACAATCGCTGGACCTACAATCTAAGACAGATTGCTAGCAGCGGCTGGATGAGAATGGCTAAGGACAGAAAAGAGGGAGATCTATGACCAGCAGTAAACTGAGTGTTTGATGTTGATGTCTACGAGTTGTTGACTGTATCGCTTTTATTTACGCGCCAATCTCGCGTCGATCGACCGCGATCTGCAAAGAAAGGCAATTCTTGTATATCGGTGGTACATTACACGAATGTATATTATTATGCGTGCTCTCTACTCGGTTACGTTTGGGCGACTATGCATCGAGAATGTGTATTCTTAGGTACCATTATTGTTAAGAATATAAGGACCCTATATGTGTTTATTTGTGTTTCAAGCATAAACCTAAGTTTTCAGCTGCAACTAAAATAGAATAAAAATAGAAATAAAGATAATTTCATTTTAGGAGAGAATTAGCAAAAAAAAACATAAATGCTCTAAAAACCCAGCCTTCATAACTTTAATTAGTGGATAAACAATTTCAAATTATAGAAATAGTATAGGTACGGTGAAGAAATTCGAATTCGGATTAATTTAAATTTAAAGAAAAAGATGCCAATAAAATTAGAAGTTAGAGAAAACAAATTACACTTTATAAATTCCTTCCTTCATAAGTTTCGTTAATAATGCAGATAATACGCGCACAAATTATACTCTTCCCGAAAATTCTAGCCCGGAAAACGTGTGAACTAAAGGACCCGAATATATTGGCGCCATTACCATGCTTCACTGACAAAGAAATCCTTCAATCCCACGATCCCTCAATCGGCGCCATAGCTTCCTACCAAAGATCTTGGCCGGTGCCCAAACACCATAGTGCCCCCCGCAAGCCGCTTATTAAAGCATTATGTGAAAAAACAACCTGCGCAAACACGAATGTTTCATAATTATATGCCATGGCAAAAGTGATTCCCATATTGAGAAAAGATGATCAGAGTGGAGTTTTGCTGCCTTTTCTCTACTAAATTCGGCCCCAAGGCAGCGGATAACATTAGCATTATAAGTACATGATTTCTGATTTCATGAACCACATATAAGGTCAAGTCTGGATATCTAAGGTCTAACTAGGAATGCTACATGCCAAAATCTATTTTTTTTTAGCTTTTCGAGATTATCATAGTTAGACACTGGACCGCCGCTATACATGTTGGAGCGGCGTTCAGTACAAACGATGTGTGCTGTCGGGCTAGCGGTAAATCCGTGCACGGTCAAGAAGCGCGTACGCACGCCAATTTCGGTCAGTCGACACCCAGCCTGCACTAAGACGTATACTATGACACTCAGCGTAAAATTTTAAGCATTTTTTGTGAAGTGAAGGGACCTCCTTTTACTGTAAGTAGCTTAGTTTCATTTTGCATTAGGAATATGCATCTTGAATAATAAAAAAAAAGAAGAAAGACAAAACTTAGCTAAAAAAGCTTCCTAATAATTTATTTTTCTGGAGAGCACAGCAAAGAATTCTAATCTAATTTAAAGTAATATAAAAATATTGGTAGAATTTCTAGGACTTTTGACAAAATGTGTCGAAAACGTTATTATTTTCTTTTCAGATCAACATGAGTGGTTTAAAAAATACAATTTTATTTTTAAGTATTTATTTTGTTATTACGAATGCATTAGAAACAAATCCCGATGAATGGGTGAAAGTCGAAGTCGAGACAGAACCAGACTCTGTCTATCAAAAAGTGCAACAAACACATATTGGGAACAAAAATAAACAAAATGTACGCGTGCGGCGACAGTATGCAAGCAATAAGCTGGAAACTGGCAAAGACAAAACATACACGGATTTCAGAAAAGCAAAGATTCTTTGGCCATACCCTTTAGATCACAAGAATGAAAACGAGTCGTATGGCTTAGAGAACAGAACTCAGTTTGAGACGAAGCGCCAGGAACGGCTGTTGTGGTCGTATCCACAGAGTCCTATAGTTGACATGATGATGCAGTCAATGCCCCCTAACTATGCGCCGGCGAACCCGAGTGATCCCTTTGACTTTCTGAGGGACACCTACCCATTGCCTAAGGGTAAGTAATTGACTTGCTTTTAAAACTAACTTACTTTTTTTAATAAAAAATAGAAATCGTCTTAAAAACACTACACCACTAAAAACGCTGAAATAATGAAATGCGTTTACAGCTAGGTATTGCGGAAGTACATTTTATGCATGTGTCTGGAACTTGATCCGACTACAAAATGTACTTCTGCAATACCTAAGTGAATACGTATTTCATTATTTCATCGTTTTTAGTGGTGTTGTGTTTAAAAGTCTTTATTTTTATTAAAAAAAAGTATCTCATGTTCTTTTGTGAATAATTAACAAATTACCATTCACTACTTACAATACATTTTGTGAAACGTATAAAACTAAAGGATTTCCCCCAATATAACTTTTTTATGCTGTCTATTGATGAGTTCCGTTCTCCACCTCTGAAAGTCTACATACATCAGATCGTCAGCAGATTAAAATGGGACCAATCGAACGCTATAACGATAAGAATGAAAAATAATTGTCAAAATCGGTTAAGAGTTGAAGGAGTTATGCGAAAACACATCCAAAAAAATATATACCTACGCACCTCATTGTGAACCTCCTCTTTTTTGAAGTTGGTTAAAAAGTAACAGGACATCACGCTCCTGTTCCTTGAAAAAGCAAAAGAAGACCCGATAAGATTTCTTTGTTACTTATCTGCAAAATGCTCCAGAATATACCACTTGTAAAGAATTTGCAAGAAAAGAATAATGCGGTCAAGTGAGAGTCGGCGAACTAACGTTTGAGTACAAATTCAACATGAAATCTCTAGCAGTCTTTTTTTATATCAGAACACGGCGATATAGCCGGCTTATAACAGGAATTCCTGTTCCTTTGTATATTTATGTTACTACCTTTATTTTCGATTCACTTTCTTCGTTTAAAGGTTTTTAATCTCTTTTAAATTTTGCCTTTAAGACTATGAGAAGTTATCTCATAACGAGCTTCCACATGATTACCCTCGACGAAATATTATTTTCTTACCACTTATTAACTTAGTCTTTGAAAGTATACCTTAAGAACCATTGTTGTGGTGGTCCGATCGAGCCATGTAGAATTCCACACATATTACATTTATATAATTTGCCCTCAAAATCAAATTTCGTTATTTAGGTACACACCCTGTGATCGAGACAACCGAACAAGTTGAAATGTGGTAGTTTCCGTAGATTCTCAGAAAGTAGAACACGACATACGGACAGCAAAACAAAATACCTACGAAAAAATTGGGGCCATCCACTAATTACGTGACAAATTAAGGGGCAGGGAGGGCGTCGACGAAGTGTGATATTGTGTGACAAGGGGGCGGGAGGGGTCCTAGATTTCGTGACGTAACATTTCGAAATCTATGTGTTAATAATAAGTGCTAAAAACTCAAAAACATTTGCAAGACTATCGGAAATAACACTAATTTCGGAACTGCTGTTTTAATTCAATAATTTCTAGATGTAAAGTTTCAAAATATGTGACGTCACAGTGTGGGAGGGTGGAAGCTCCCAAATATGATCAGCTGTGACAAGAACAGGGGAGGGGTCAAAATTCATGAAATTCGTGTGACTACGATTCGTGTTACTATGATATCAAATATAACTTTTGGTGTAAACTAGGCACACCACAGGCTACATGTATGGTTTTGTTTTATTTTATTTATCTGTTTTGTCTGCTACGTTGTTAGTTTTCCACTGTTGTAGTAAATGTATTAAGTTAATTTTCTGTTTTATTTTGTTTCTGCGATGTGTCTTGTTAGTATAATAAATGCATTTCTTCTTCTAAATATAAATAAATATATAATATAATGCGGAAATAAACATGCTGAGCGATAGTACACTTACGCAGCTGAGACCCTACTCGTGCGTTGGATTAGGGGGATCGGGATAACCCTGCTCTAGAAAGTGTTTACGGACAAAGGCTTTGAAAGCATTCGGAGTGGGGGCTTAGGATGCTTTCAGGATGGCACTAATGTATGTACATAAAAATAGTGCGGTAATAAAAAGTAGAAAGGCTTCGATTTTGGATTGGCTTCAGATTTGAGAGGTCCTGGGTTCGAACACTCGGACTTCACTTTCGAAGTACACTTCCGAATTACTTAGTAGCTATACCACTCGCTAACTGTGAAGGGAAACGTCATGTGAAAACCTGAGTTTAATCGCGATTATTTATCGCGTCTGATCGCGATTATTTATTAGGTAAAATCTGTTTACATTAACGAGCATCTCTTAAGAGCATCACGAGTCATTAAAATATTTTACATCTCTCATATTCGGTAAGTAGGTCCTTATTACCCCCAAATGGGGCTTGTAGGTGACCAATTAGCGCTCTAGGGTAATAATGTAGCTAGAAAAGCCCTAGGGCGGTAAGTAATAAAAAAAAAACTCTTCACTCTTTCAAAAAGTTCGCATACATCTAACCATCATACTGGCAATAGACATCATGCATTCAGCCCAATGACAAAAGAGGTCGCTTCGCTATTCAGCCTTGTCTTCGTATGAGTATAATAGTCATCAATTTTAAATATCGAACGGCGAAGCTCAATTTCGTTCTTAAAAAAAATAATTAAAAAAAAGATTAAAAAAGGCGGGAATAGAAAACTTTACTTTAAATATTGTTTGTTTTTGGGATTTTTTTTATAATTACGTGCTAATTAGGAAAAAAACATGAGTTCTGCAAGTGATGAAGATATTATTATAAGCTGCACTCCCGATTCAATGAAAATGGAAGCTGAAGCAGCAATTAACAATATTTTGTCTGAAAGTTCTAAAGAGAGATATTTGAAAACTTACGACGAGTTAATGAAGTGGCGAAAAGAAAAACGAGTAATTTTTTTTCTACTTACCTCACCATCGAGATGTAAAGCAGAGTAGTTAGCTCGGGTGTAAGCATCAATTGCACCCTCGAACTATAGGCGCCCTCGCTGCGCTCGTGCGCCTAAATATCTCGGGCTGCAATTGATGCCTTACAGCCCTTGGCTACTAATCTACTATTCATACAAAAAACGATTTAAACCGATTAATGAAATGATTAATCGATGATTACACTACAGTACAGGGCCTGTACTCTTATATTTTCATCAGTTGCTGCTGTATAAATAAAGTCTGTTCCCCAGACTAGATTCTACACATAAAGGAAAGATTTGTATTTTTGTGTGTATGTTTGTAATGAATAGGCTCAGAAACTACGGGGCTGATTATAAAAACTCTTTCACCATTAAAAAGCTACATTCTTCGTGAGTAACAAAGACTGTATTGGATTTTCAAAAAGTTCAGGGTGATGCCGTACAAAATCTTGAATAATATAACCCAAGGTGTAAAAAAGTTACTATTCCGGGAATTATCCACGGGACTAATTAGCTATTTCCACGGAAACGTTTTTGCCACCCGTGCGAAGCCAGGGCGGGTCGCTAGTGCCCTAATAGAACGAAAAGGATAATAAATTATACGTTGTAGTTATTTCATCATCATAAACCCATTATGTCTCCACCAAGGGGCACGGATCTCTTCCCTGAGGAAGGTATATGCCATACTCCACCACGGGGGCCAAGTCCGGATTGGTGGAGGTTTGTAAGACTAGTGGCTGGTCTTACTGTCAGAAGTTTTCAAGCCGCCCCCTGAGGCCTCTGACTTGGCTTAACGACTGCCATCTATCCACGGCAGCCGGCAGCAACTGCTTAACGTGCCTTGCGAAGCACGGAACCGCTCACAAAAATGCCACTAGCGTTAGTCATAGACGGTGACCCATCCATGGACTGAACGCGCCGTATGTTGCTTAACCTTAATAATCGTATTAAGGCATTAAGTACTCAGGCAGCCCAGTCTACGAGCGATTCATACGTTATTTATTACCCGTACTTGTTAACTAAATACAAAATGAATGAATAATTGTATTGTTGGATAATACCTCTGTATAATAAATTTTATTCTCCTCTTCACATAACCTTTAGCAGTGATTTGTGATAGCAATAAATGAGTGTTAAACCTTTCTAATCTTAAATTGCATCTAACTAATACAATCTGCAACGCAGAACATTGTCACTTCTTTTTTATCTGAATTTTATTACGGTACTAAAACGTTATAATAATAAATCAATTGAATAATAAATTACAATCGTTCATTAATCAGTAACTATCAACAAAGTAGACTGAATAATAACCGATGCCTTTATATAATTTTCTTTTATTTTATGAAGGCATCGGCTCTATTTTATCACGTTTAGGTTCAAAAATCAATATAGACGTGATTGAGGGGAGGGAATGAGGAGATTGAGGATACATACCCTTTTTGCAAAATCGATCTAGAAAAAGATGATTTTTTTCCTGGGTGGTGATAGTGATTCGGCCTATTTAGAAATTGAGAATTTCACTAAATAAATACTTAAGTAACGTTCCGTTACGCTCTTTTCTGAGAAATTTGACGAGACAGCACTACAGTTAAGTAGTTGCTTAGCGAAATTCTCAATTCAGAATCTGGCAGGAATCAGAAATTTATTTCAACGTAAAGAATTTACATACATTCTGTTTGTTAAATGCCAATTTATCTATCTATATAAATAAAATTCAAAGTCCTGACTGACTGACTCACTCATCAACTCCTAGCCCAAGCCGTAGGACCTAGGAATCTGAAATTTTGCACAGAGGGTCTATATATAATGTAGGCAAGGAATAAGAGCGGATTTTTTGAAATTCAACCCATAAGGGGGGGAAAAGAGTTGCCAAAATTTGTATGAGAAGTATGAAGAATGTTGTTTAATTTTCTTGAAACTTAAAATAAATACTCTTCATTAAAATTGATTGAACACGTGTTGCGCCGTTTTTCTAAATTCAACCCTTAAGGGAGTGAACGGGGTTGCAAAATTTTGAAATTAAGTCCACGCGGACGGAGTCACGGGCGAAAGCTAGTGTGCTTATAATGTTAGTGTTAGCCGCCGCATTGGGGCCGAATGTAGTGGAGAAAAATGCACCGAAAATAAAACTCCACTCTGTCCATCTTTTCTCAAAACACCTTAAATCTAATACACATTCGGTATGAATGTTCATCTACCTAAGAAGCTCAAAACCCATGAATCAAATCAATACTTGCAAAGTCAAACATTATTTTAATATTCTTAGTGTATCCCTATTTTACTGCTCTCACAAAGCATCGCCAATATTTATGTGGAGAGGAGATGTAAACGCAAAATAGAGGCAGAAAGACTTTCTGCAAATTTGACACTTTTTGGAAATTTAAAATTTGGAAATCTGTAAACGCAATAAGATTTTTTTTTCATCGGTAGCGCTAGTTAACCGGGCTAACTGGGTTCCAGTGGGCTAAGTTAGCCATTAACCTTAATTACTATTTTAGCTTGCATCTAACTGATTCCTAATTGCAGCGCGGAACATCCGTTACTTACAGTACTAAAACATTCTAGATTCAAAAGTTCACTCGGTCAATGAGTAAACAAACGCCGACAAACGTGTAGTGAAAGCCGTCTATTTTTAAACAGAATTCCATCGAGTATTTGGACAGAACTATCAATAAATAGAAAGTAAATCTTAATAAAAGTGAAACTTGTGATTCGCAGGCTACAGTTCTCCTTTGGAGGAATACGATTACATCATCGTTGGCGCTGGTTCGTCCGGTTCTGTTCTGGCTTCGAGACTGACGGAGGAGAAGCCGCGGGCTATGGTGTTGGTGATCGAGGCTGGCAAACCTGAAATGCTTCTGTCTGACGTGCCAGCCCTCGCGCCCTATCTCCAGTTTACAGACTACGCGTGGCAGTACCACGCTGAGAAACAACCTGAAGCTTGTTTGGGTATGTGTGGACGTAACTTGGATTATTTCTTGGATTCGGCAACATGTTTCGGACAGTATATTCTAATAGCAATAAGGAAGAAATTTCCAATAGCAATAAGGCCGTCAATTGTACTGTTATATTTTAAAGAATGTATGTTTGTGCTTTTTGTTTCCTCGTGTATAATAAAGAATATTTTTATCTTTTCTTTCAAATGGTCTAGCCTCAAAATAAATTGCGATAAATTGAGGTAAGGGCCGATTTTTGAATTGAATTGAATTTCCTTAAGCTGTAGCGGCGTCTCGTCAATTTTTTTCAGAAAAGAGCGTGACAGCACGTTACTTAAGAATTTACTTAGCGTAAATTCTCAATACGGAAATCGGCCCTAAGTATTGGGATAGCTATTCAAATTGAAATGGTTAGGTCTATCAATTGATGTCAGTCTTTAGTTGAGATTATAGAAAGGTGAAATAAGAAATTTCCTCCCACACTTTCTTTCATGTTAGATAAACCATTCTTAACTGAAGAAAGGTCGAGATAGATTGGAGTTTTTCACCGAGCTGTCCCAAATTGCTCACTGCCAGATGCCACAACCGTAACTGGTCTCTGTCGACGCTTGAATGGCGCCATTATTTTCTCCCTTCTCCATTCTACTTAAAGGCGACAACTGACCTGTATCGTTTCACCTTTAATACAAATTGGTTATCATAGCGAAGCTCAGCGAGCGCTGCTACAAAAATGCCCTCTATAGTCCGTATTGTGTAAGGACAGGGCAGGTCCCTACAGTTACGTTAAGCTCAAACCGTACAGAAAAGTCATAATATCACTTACAGCGTGTTGCCATTGACTGATTCGAAACATTTTCTGATTTAGTAAAGTTCGTGCGCTATGGGCTCGTACCTTTGAGTATTATATATGGCACGCTAGTGTAAACCACTTGTTGATATACCGATAGTTATTTTGACTTTGAATTTCAGGCATGGTATCTTTAAAAAAATATTTGATACGGTGTAAATAATACATGGATTGCACCGAGACTGTGGTTGGTCCTCAATAGGAAATAGCAGTTTAAAACTCAATAAATTAGATACCTCAGCTCTGCTATGCTAAAGTGCATGATACGAATTTTCAGGAAGCTTCGAGCAGAGGTGTTTCTGGCCCAGAGGCAAAGCCGTTGGGGGAACGAGCGTCATAAACTACATGGTCTACACACGAGGACGTCCAGAGGATTGGGATCGCATTGCAGCAGATGGCAACTACGGATGGTAAGTGACTTAATCAATGTCTTGAATTACAAGCTAATTAATCAGAATTGCAAAGGTTACGCAGTGTAGGAAGTCCATTAGCCGACTGGTGATCTAAGTCTTATTGCTGGCACCGACTGGATGAGAATGGTCAAGGTTATAAAGACGGGAAGGTTTGGTTGATGGATTGATGGACAATTCCTCACGATAAATCGACGGACATGGCGAAACTATAAAGGATCCTTGTTGAATGCGAAACCTTAAAAATATGTGAACTTGAATCTTAATTTCTCCTTCTAGCTGTAAAGGTTATACAAGCAAAAAGGTTTACGTGGGTTTAGGGAAAAACATTACTAGTAAATTATTATCCAATAATACCTTTACACTTATCAATAATTATAGTGTCCAAATATAATGAATATTTGACGAGAATAAAAACAAATGAAAATACATGTCTGATTATATTGTTATGTATGTTATTTATTTATTTGATACAAGAAGAACTACAGTTAAAAACCGAAAAGATTAATGAGTAATTTAATTCCCTCAGAAGTCTTAAAGAAGAACGAGTCGATACTTCTGTATTATTAGTGATGATCTATGTACGTACCGACAATAAAACTTTGCAGTCAATTTGTTAATCTTCATTTAATATTATAATTCTATGTGGACTTCTTCAATAGACATCTTTTGAATGATCTTAAGACTGTTTATGAATAATAGCATTTGCAGAGTATTTTTACGGTTTCATAATTTTAATTTTTCCTTGCTCCTTGTTAAGGCACATTGTAGTATTTTTCTCTATAAGCGCTCGATTACCCTGAAACACGAAATCTTTTTCTCATTTAGATTATTCGTTGCTCTTTCAGGTCTCACAATGATGTTCTTAAATATTACATAAAGTCTGAGAGAGCCGAGCTGAAAAAGTATAAGAAGGCACCTTACCGAGGCCGGGACGGCGAGCTCACCGTGGAAAATGTACCATTTAAGTAAGTTTCAAACTTTCAGTGGCAATTTTACTCTTTCTATTATGACTTAGAATCCAAATTACGATGAAATTCATAACAAAACTTCGAGCGACGAAGAGGTGATGTTGAGATTACGTAACGAGTTAAAGCTGTTCTATACGAAGAAAACTTTTCGTTTCGAGATTTGAGGCTCACTAATGCCCGTTCCCAATAACCTATCTGCAGATAACGGACAGTTAGCTATCAACGCGATATTGACATGTCCCTTTTTTCTTTTCTATGTATATGTATTGAGTGGCTTATAACTAGTTAACATTATAACTGGTGGTAGCTGGTTGGTAATGTATTGGGACTGGGCATAAGTTAGCAAAACTATGCATAATACATTGCGCCATAGGTGCAAGAGATATTCTCGTGATTTTATTTAATCAGTTACTTATATTATTTTACAGAACCGGCCTTATAGAAGCGTTTTTGTCAGCTGGGCGGAGCCTGGGCCACCCCACAGTTGACTACAACGATCCAGATCAACTCGGTTTCGGCTACGTTCAGACGACAACTGACAAAGGCCACCGAATGAGTTCCGCTAGAGCTTTCCTGCATCCACATAAGAGGCGCCGCAACCTGCATATTCTTACGGAATCTCGAGCCACAAAAGTTTTAATAGAGCCGCAAACAAAGCGGGCATATGCCGTGGAGTACGTAAGAAATGGAAAACTGTATAAAGTAAGGTGCAGGCGAGAGGTTATTTTATCAGCAGGCCCTATAGCGTCTCCGCAGCTGCTTATGCTGTCCGGAGTTGGGCCCCAACAGCATTTACAAGACATAGGAGTACCAGTTATCCAAGATTTACCAGTTGGAAGAGTTCTCTACGATCATATCGCTTTTCCAGGCGTTGTATTTAGACTGAACACCACGAACGCAAGTCTTCTCGAACCTAAAGTAGCAACGCTGCCAAACATGATACAATGGATGCAATTTGGCGATGGCCTTTTGACAAGTCCTGGTGGAATTGAAGGGATTGGGTACATAAAGATGCCACAGTCAAGCGAACCTCCTTCGATACCTGATATTGAACTAATTAGTTTAGGGGCATCTATAACCGTCGACTCAGGTGGTGCTTTTCCCAAAAGCTGGGGAATATCTCAAAACACATACAATTCTGCTTTTAGCAGTCTCAACGGCCTGGATACTTGGTCGGCCATCCCGATGTTGCTTCATCCAAAATCTAAAGGCTTCATGGAACTGAGAGACTCTAACCCTTACTCGTCCCCGAAGCTTTACGGCAAGTACCTAACCGATCCTCAAGATTTGGAGACAATTAAACAGGCTATAAAGTATGTCATTAAGATAGGCGAGTCGCCGGCGTTTAAGAAGTATAATCCGAAGTTACACCTTGGGCCTTATCTGACTTGTCCGACTTTGGCGCCTGGATCGGAGGATTATTGGGAGTGTGCCATCAGAACACTGTCTGTCTCGCTTCTGCACCAAATAGCCACATGTAAGATGGGTCCACCTAGTGATCCGGAGGCGGTCGTTGACCCTGAACTTAGGGTTTATGGAGTGGAAGGATTACGAGTAGTCGACTCTAGTGTAATACCTCGAACGATCTCAGCACACACAAATGCCCCTGCTATAATGATTGGTGAAAAAGCTGCCGATATGATTAAGCAGACGTGGGCCAATGTTATATAGTATACTTATATTTATTTATTTGCTTATATGAGACATCAGTCTTTTGAATTCATCTCTCTGCCAGGTATAAAACATAAGTAAAACTCGAAATAAAAATGAATCACCTATCGAGTGTGTAAAAATAGTATAAGGGTATTTATTAAATTATTTTAATTTTGATTATATTTGATTTATCAAATTCCCAATAGGTTAGTTCTCCTTGTTAGCCGAAACTTATCACAGCTTTATAGTATCTACATTGTTTACAGCAACCGTGCCTTATGTCCGTCGTCCTCTAATGGTAACGTAACAAGAGACTTGTTCATAATTAACACAACAAAGTGAGAATCATGCTTGGTGATTGAACATTGTCTAAAATAAAATGTGAAAATAAGTATATTTTGAGCTGAAATAAAAAGTTGCAATGTTCCGCTTATGAGTTGCTGCGGATACCTAATGAGGGAGTTTCAAAGTGACAGTGTACCTAAAATAAGAATAATAATATGTCAAATACGAGAAAATCGCGTTTGAAGTTTCGTATATAGACAGGTTTCGACTCGTCTCGGCTCACAAAAAAATCATAAAATAATAACTAGGGGAGAGTGGGTAGGATTCGTACACCAGGAGCATTCGTACAACGGCCATAATTCGAATACGCAAAGTAGTGGTGCCTTCGTATCTTTGTATGTGATGCCCATTCACACGCATAATCTAACCGAGGAGTGGCTCGCCCGTGCGGCCGCCGACTGCGATGTGATAGGACGTTAAGTGTTTTCGCTTCGCGTAAATAATTTTTCGATGCAACTTTAAACGTGTTTTTCTTCTATAAGTTTTGCTGCCAATGTTAACTGATTCTTTGTGGTGTTTCGGTACATATTTCAGTTTATTCTTTCGCCATTTACTTGAAGATAGTCTCAGCAGTTATTTATATTTTTAATATATTAGTAAAATTTCTTGGTTGGGGTAGCTTCGTACAGGTCTGAACGGGGTGGATTCGTACTGTACGAATGTATGATATACAATCTTTATTGTCGTAGCTGATCGAGCTTGAATTACCATCGACATCTGCTCAAGGATGAAGTGAAATGAAATGATCAAACCCTATCCTAAAGTGGCTAGAGATGTGACCAACAAGTCCAAAAATGGTAAACAGCAGATACTTTCGAAAAAAAATTGGCTAGACGAAATAGAAAAAGCAAAACAGTTGAAGAAGCAAGAGCAAGAAATAAAACAAAGAGCTAAAGAGATGAAGAGGAGAAATAAACCAAAAAGAAAGAGGCAAAGTTATTGTTCTTCCATTGAACAGATTGCTGAAGGATCTGATGTGGAGAACGAAACTCCAGTTTGAACTGAATTCGTGAAAGAGAAAGGCTTTCTAGTGAAGTTCGAGAAGAAAAAAATCTTTCAAACACTATGTTGGTCAGGTGATTACAAAATATAGTCCCACTGAATACAAAGTTAAATTTTTAAGAAAGAAATCCTGGAAATTTGTTTTTCCCAATAACACAGACGAAGGGACTGTTTACATATCAGACAATATCGTATATATATTGCCGGAACCCAAATCTGCTTCTACAGCAAGAACAGCTAACATTTAGCTTTCATAAAGATCTGCCTATGTACAATGCGCATTAAGTAGATTCATAAAAATATTATGACTCTTGTTACCCTAATGTTAAATATTATTGTTGATTCATTCCTCTAAGACATAAGAAGTTAAATAATATTAAAGCAAAAAGTTTAACTAATTATTGTATTTAAAACTATTTTATTATTAAGTACTTAGGCACCCAAGGCTGATTCTGTGAAATTTTGTTCTCGATAAACGTTAAATTTTCTATAAATAGCATTATTAATCATGATGTACGGAGGTACCCCACCATGTACGAAAGTACCCCAACACATGTACGTAGCTACCCCGTGAGTGGGGTACATTCGTACGACTTCCACTTTTTTTTTAAATCGTCATATCTTGGCCACACTTCTTTCTATGAACAAGTCGTCTAAGGGAATATTGGAGGCAAATATATAGGCAATCTAGCATTGCTCAAATTGTTTTCAAATAGCGTTTAGTTTTTCTGCTATAGGGCTCGAAGTGAAAAGTGTACGAATCCTATATCTACATTGTTTACAGCAACCGTGCCTTATGTCCGTCGTCCTCTAATGGTAACGTAACAAGAGACTTGTTCATAATTAACACAACAAAGTGAGAATCATGCTTGTTGATTGAACATTGTCTAAAATAAAATGTGAAAATAAGTATATTTTGAGCTGAAATAAAAAGTTGCAATGTTCCGCTTATGAGTTGCTGCGGATACCTAATGAGGGAGTTTCAAAGTGACAGTGTACCTAAAATAAAAATAATAATATGTCAAATACGAGAAAATCGCGTTTGAAGTTTCGTATATAGACAGGTTTCGACTCGTCTCGGCTCACAAAAAATCATAAAATAATAACTACGGCACCTAAAAATATTCTGGTCAGACCAAAACAAAGCTAAAATATCACATATTAATGCAATCTAATAAAAAAATAACGGTTTCCAATCCCTCCAGGTCCCTTTTTGGTCAACCACTCACATATATTGTTTAACGCAATGCGGAAATTATCCGGCCAATAACATTTAAATTGAATTTAAATTAGACACCGCGGAGGTCCAGAGGGCTGGCGCGTCTCTTGGCCAGGGAATAAGTTGGGCCGCTAAAACACGTAACGTTTGAGTTAATTGAGTCTTAATCAAACACATTTCATTAAAATCTAATTATCAAATCTTTTCATTAAAATATTTTTTGTAAAAAATATATTCCAAAATAATATTTGTGACCGAAAAGCATGTTAACAAATCTAGAGAAAAAAATACATTATTTATCGAAAGTTCCCTTTTCTAGTTAAATTTAATTTATTAGATAACTATTGGAATAAAATTTAGTAAAAATATCTCAGTTATTAATGACAATCAATTGATAACATTTGTCGAAGCAACTTATCTTAACATAAGTACCAACATCGTAATATCGTTCTTTTGAGCCTTTTGGTTATTTTTTCTTTTATTTTATTTGTATCTTTAAATGTATCTAAATACCACATAATAAAATAATATGTAAACAAATATTTTTAAAAATGTATTAACGGAATTTGCTAAAGAATAAAAAAACAAAATGTAGGTATAAAGTTTACCTTACCTAACGTAAGATTAGTTGAAAGCAACCTTGTAATTGGAAATGAAAAAGTATAATTTATAGAAGATACTGTATCTCTGGGCATCACAATCGATGCCAAAGTACACTGGACATCATCAACCCATTATGTCCCCACCGAGGGGCACGGGTCTCTTCCCTGAGGAAGGTATAGGACATACTCCACCACGGGGGCCAAGTCCGGATTGGTGGAGGCTTGTAAGACTAGTGGCTGATCTTACTGTCAGAAGTTTTCAAGCCGCCCTAAGGCCTCTGACGTGGCTTAACGACTGCTATCTAACGACGGCAGCCGGTAGCAACTGCTTAACGTGCCTTGCGAAGCACGGAACCTCTCGGAAAAATGCCACTAGCGTTAGTCATAGAACGGTCACCCATCCCGTGTACAATGGACCCCTTTGTAAAATTATCACATGTACTTAGCTCTGCAGTGAAAAGAATTAGGAAGCTTACTGACGTTTACTACTAGGTAGGCTTGTTTATTTTAGTTACTTTCGTAGGATTGTGTCCTACGGTATACTACTATGGGGCCGGGCAGCAGACATCACTTACAAAAATATTAAATACTAGAATAGGTAGCCATCATAATGTTAATACTAAAAATAAATATAAATTATCATTTCCACGATTTAGATACTAAAAGTTATTACTTCCTTTATAGGGCACTGTTTAGGGTTCTACAATAAGATTTAAAAAAAGAAACCCAGGTCTTGGATGTTTACATGTTTGTGACGTCGTTGTTTCTGGTACCCACGACACAGGGTATCCTAGTGTGGGGCCAGAAGCAAGGTATGTAAATATTATGTTATGTTATTTCCCAAGATAAATTTGAGTTACCTACAACGCGGCTTAAGAAATATCTTAAGCACACTCTGTGCAACAAAGTTCTAGCTCGTTGTGGAATTGGTTATATTGTACAGGAATTGGTTAAAACTGCCAAGGGTTTTTATCATCTATAAAGTCATCTATTCTGTAGTATGCCTTTTTACACAGCGCAGTTTTAATAACAAATTTAAATTTATTTCCTGGCAGGGATAGAATACTTTCTGGAATTTTGTTATAAAAACGTACACTATATCCTACAAGATAGAAGAAGAGATAGAGGGTTTCTATGGCCGATTATACGCTGCACATGCCCCTTATTCCCAACGAGACGACCAAGATTCCAGAGCCACCCTGACGCGCCACTACACCGACGAACTGCCTGACATCAGTCAAGACGAGATCGTGCTAGCTCTGAGGCAGCTTAAAAATTGAAAAGCCCCCGGTGAGGACGGAATAACATCAGAGCTCTTGAAAGCTGGAAGAGCCCCTGTTATACAGGAATAAAAAAAGCTCTTCAACGCCGTCCTTCACAGTGGGAGAACTCCAAAGGCATGGAGCGGGAGCTTGGTGGTGCTCTTTTTTAAGAAGGGTGACAAGACTCTTCTTAAAAATTACAGACCCATCTCGCTCCTGAGCCATGTCTATAAGCTGTTTTCACGAGTGATCACGAATCGTCTCGCCAGAAGACTCGACGAGTTCCAGCCGCCGGAACAGGCCGGGTTTCGCGGAGGATATGGCACCATAGACCACATTCACACAGTGAGGCAGATTATACAGAAGACCGAGGAGTATAATCAGCCCCTGTGTCTTGCTTTTGTGGACTACGAGAAGGCCTTTGACTCTGTCGAAACCTGGGCTGTTCTGGAATCCTTACAGCGATGCCAAGTAGACTATCGTTATATCGAGGTATTGAGATGTCTGTACGAAGCCGCCACCATGAGTGTCCAAGTACAGGGCCAGCAGTCTAAACCTATCCAACTGTGCAGAGGAGTAAGACAGGGGGATGTTATATCCCCGAAACTGTTTACAAGCGCGTTGGAAGACATTTTTAAGACGCTGGACTGGAAAGAAAAGGGCATTAACATAAACGGCGACTACATCTCACACCTGCGATTCGCAGATGACATAGTCTTAATGGCGGAGTCGCTAGAGGAGCTGAACCACATGCTGGCCAGCCTAGCATCAGCCTCGAGACGCATCGGTCTTGGTATGAATTTGGATAAAACCAAAGTCATGATCAATGGTCCCATTGATCCAATACCGGTCGTCGTACATGGTCACCTACTGGAAATCGTTTCCGAATACACTTACCTCGGGCAGATTCTGCAGTTAGGTAAAAACAATTTCGAGAAGGAGGCCAAGAGGAGGATCCAGCTGGGCTGGGCAGCGTTTGGGAAACTACGCCGGGTCTTCTCGTCATCCATACCGCAATGCTTGAAAACGAAAGTTTTCAATCAGTGTGTCCTACCTGTTATGACCTACGGAGCCGAGACATGGACACTCACGAAAGGGTTGGTCCACCAGTTTAAAGTCGCTCAGCGAGCTATGGAGAGAGCTATGCTCGGAGTTTCTCTGAAGGATAGGATTCGTATGTAGTTATGTTTTTACGTACATACTTTATGTTATCGAATATATATTGGCAAGCTAGCGTAAGAATTCCTATTTCCTTAAAAAACTCACGCAGTGAGTGTCTGGCAGGCAAATCTATATATATAAAAGGAGAAGCTGACTGACTGACTGACTGAATGACTGACTGACTGACTGACATATCAACGCAGGGCCCAAACTATAATGGTTAGAAACTTGAAATTTTGCACAGGAGTTCCTTTTATAACTTAGGGTAGCACTTCAAGTTCGCTGCCGATTGCGCTCCGAAGCGGACGTGTCTATTATTACCCTCTGATGGCTTTTTTTTTTTTTTTTTTTTTTTTTACGTTCGGAATAAACGAGTGAATTCAAAAATGGTACTGTGTAAAAAATGCAAATTGTTTGTTTCAATGTCAAAAGACGATATAGTTCGATGTAAAGGTGCATGTGAAGGTGTTTATCACAGGAAATGCAGCAAAGGCATTATACAGAAGGATTTGTGCGATATGTGTACCAAAGGAGAGGCTAAACCTAAATCTTCTCCGAGGATTGACCTCGACCCAACTAAACTAACTGTGGAGAACCTACTACAAGAAGTTAATAAGAAGCTCGAAGTCGTTTTCAAAATCGAGTCTAAGCTGATAGAAATGTCAGCCATTGTAGACTTCTACTCTGAAAAATACGATGAGTTGATTGTGTTTAAGGAAAGTGCTGAAAAAAAGATTGTGTCTATGGAAAGAAAAAACGTCTATCTGGAGAAATGCAACAAAGCGCTGGAAGAGAGAATTATTGACCTGGAGCAAAAAGAAAAAGAGCGTAATGTTGAGATAGCTGGCTTAGAAATGGAGGAAAAGGAAAACCTAAAGAATGTTATCATTAAAATAGCCGATAAACTCAGCCTCAATCCGGATGATGTGGAAGACGCGAAGAGGGTAGGAGTAAATAAACCCGGTGAGAAACCGCAGCGCCCGAGAACCGTTGTCGTCACTTTACATACTAAAACGGCAAGAGACCAATGGCTAAATCAGCGAAAGGCACGGATCACCAATGGTAGTATTTATGGCAACGACAGCAAACAAACCATATACATCAATGAGGACTTAACAAAGTATAAGCGTCAATTGTTATGGTCGGCCAAAACTCAATTAAAACCATTATATAACTACATCTGGGTGCAAAACTCGAATGTTCTTGTGAAAAAGAGCGAGGTAGAAAAGAAAATCTATAAGATTAAATGCGAGGACGACATAAAAAACCTGCTTGAGCCCAATACAGGCAAATAAACTTAAGCGCAAATAGCGCGCGTTCACACGGGGTGTATTTTTTACGACATTAAAATTCGATTCTTTTTCACATATAAAAGACGATATTGAGTTTACAAAATACGATAATATACAAAAATGGAGCCAAAACATTATACAAAAACAAAATGAAATCGACATAGTGCATCTAAATATAAGATCGCTACGAAAACAATTCAATGAATTAATAGTTTTGTTAAGCAACTGCGAAGAAAAGATAGACATAATTATACTCTCTGAAATAAATATAAAAAGAGATGAATTGCCACTCTACTCTATTACGGGGTATACCATGTATGCGAATACAAGAGAAGAACGAAGAGGAGGGGGAGTTATAATATATACAAAGGAAAATATAAACTTTACAGCTGATGAAATAGAAACCTCGGCTTCGGAAACCTTGTATGGAAAACTTAAATTGGAGAAAAGTACATTACATATACTAGCTACCTATAGGCCGCCAAAAACTAACAAATCACGATTTGTGGAGGAAATTAATACTTTTCTCAAGAATATTCCGGCGAATACAATATAAAACGAATACTACTATAACCCGTTACAAAAACATGTTGTGTGGACACGGCCTACAGTGCGCAATCCCGATAACAGCGATAACGCGCGAGGCGGTAGTAGACGGCCAGCTGACAACATCGTGCATTGACCATGTGTGGGTGCGCGCTCATAGCGCGCGACGATGCTCACATGTAACTTGTCGGACCATCACATGGTAGGCCTGAGACTAGCCGTCCGGGCAGACCAAAATGACCGCTATAGTAATGGCGCTATGAGGTACACCGTAAGTAATAAGCTAGTTAGGGAAAAATTAGACTGTATAGAATGGACCGAACTGTTATCAATTGAATGTCCTTTGATTATTTATGAGAAAATAGGCAGTATTTTTAGTGGCGTTTATAAGGAAAGACAAATAGAAATAAAAATTAGTACTAAAAGAAAACCGCAACCATGGGTTAACTTGCAGCTAAGTCGAATGATAGAACGGAGAGATGCCTTGTTTAGAGCCTGGAAGGCAAAATCATCCTGTATAAATAAAAGATTAGAATATACACGTTATAGAAATAAGGTTAATAAAGCAATTAATGCAGCTAAGGATAAATACAGACAAAAGGAAATAACGAAATGTAACGGAGATTTTAGAAAAATCTGGGAAAATATAAATACATCGTTGGGGCGTAATAAAAGTAATCTAGATAATGTAATAATGAAATATTTAGGTAAAACAGACAATCTTCAAAATATTTGTAGTAACTTTTCAAATACTTTTACCCAAGAAATACATAATATTAAGCATAACTGTAACACTACATTTTTGGATCGCGAATCATATGTAAATAAGAGCAATGTGTCGTTTAGATTTAGAAAAGTAAGCGCATACAAAGTAGAAAAAATTATAGATCAACTGAGCTATCACAAGGCACCGGGGAGGGATGAAATTAGGGTTCAGGACATTAAGTATGTGAAAACTAAAATAAGCAAAATTTTGGCTAACTTTATCAATCAATGTATAATAAAAGGTATATATCCGGAAAGTCTAAAAAAATCAATAATTCGACCGATTTATAAGCAAGGAAGCCACTTAGACTATTCAAATTACAGGCCAATCGCGATTTTATCCGTCATAAACAAAATAATGGAAAAAGTAGTTGTCGAACAGATAAGTGGCTTTCTTGAATACTTTAACATCTTGTCAGATGCCCAACACGGCTTCAGAAAAGGTCGCAGCACAGCCACGGCCTTGACGCAGTTCACAGACTTTGTAAACACAAACCTTAACAGTAGAAAGCAAGTGCTTGCACTCTTTATAGATTTTAAAAAAGCGTTCGACACGCTGGATCACGTGCAGTTGTTACAGGCCATGGACGAATGTGGGATAAGTGGACCAACCAATAGATGGCTGCGTAGCTACTTACATAGTAGAACATTACTTACAGTTGTGAATGGAACAGCAGGGTCAGAAGCCTGCGCTAGCCTAGGCGTGCCAACTGGATCCGTCTATGGGCCCGTTGGCTATATCATGCACGTGAACAGCGTGCCAAACGTAGTCAAAAATTGTAAAGCTTTTATGTACGCTGACGACATGTGTCTATTGTATGGCGGCGAAAACATTGTAGATATGGCTAACAAGGTACAGGATGATTTCGAAAATATTACGAAATGGGCCCATGATAATGGCATAATTTTGAATCTCGCAAAAACTAAATGTATGCATATTTTTTCACCGCACAACAAGAAAGCTAAAACTGTCGATCAATCACAGATAAAGATATTAGGCCACACATATGAATGTATCCACAATTGTAAACAAAATTGCAACTGTCAAATCCTACAATTAGTGGATGAATTCAGATATCTCGGGCTTACTGTAGACAAGTACTTCAATTGGAAATCGCATGTCAACGTTGTGTGTAATAGGCTTAGATCTATATTAAGTAAATTTTATCATCTAAGTAGAATATTAAGCAAAGGCACCATGTATATTGTTTATTACGCACTTGCGGACGCAGTAATAAGTTATGGATTAAGCTGCTACGGACTTACATTTAAAACCTATTTGGACCAAATCAAGCAGCTACAATTAAGACTGATAAAATATGTGGTAGACAAAAATTTAAAGATTAAATATAAAAACGATTATAATAAGCTATTTGAAGTCTGTAAAATTATTCCAGTTCATACTAAAGTAAAATATTTAATAGCAATAGAGTCATATTATACAGAAAATCATAAATTCCCAATATTGCACAGTCACTTTACAAGAACAATTAGTAAACATAAATTAATACAACCGCCTGCAAATAATTACTATGGAGAACGAACAAGAGATTATTTGACACCTAGAATTTGTAATAGCTATCCTCTTTTGCTTGATGAAACCAAAGTATGTAAAGCCACGCTTAAATATAAAATTAAAGAACTAATGATAAAATAAAACTACACCTATGTAAGATAAGATAAGAATATTCTTTATTGTGCCAGGAAAACACATACAAAACATGATAATGTACTTGAAACGAATCATTGATATGTATGATGTTGTTTATGTATACAAATAATATACGTATTAAATAAGTTGGTTATATACAGAGATAGAGCGCTTCGCCAACAAACTGTTTTGCAGTTTGGCGTAATTGTGTAATTGAATAAGGTTTTTGTTTTTGTAAAATAAAAAAAAATAAAAACTAAGAAAGGATTTTTCAAAATTCACCCCCTAAAGGGGTAAAATGGGGGTGCAAAGTTAGTATGAAACTCTGCCGTTTTTGAAGTTACTCAAATGAAACTCAGTATGAAGTTTCTTCGTTTAAAATCATGAAACACGTATAAAATAGTTTTTCAAAAATCATCCCTTAAGGGGGGAATAGGGGGGGTGCAAAGTTAGTATGAAACTTTGCCGTTTTTGAAGTTATTCAAATGATATTTAGTACAAAAGTCCTTCATTTAAAATCATGAAACATGTGTAAATTAGTTTTTCAAAAATCATTCCTTAAGGGGGAAAAAAGAGGGTGCAAAGTTAGTATGAAACTTTGCCGTTATCCAAGTTATTCGAATGAGATTCTATATGAAGGTCCTTCATTAAAAGTCATGAAACATGTGTAAAATAGTTTTTCGAAAATCATCCCTTAAGGGGGAAAATGGGGGTGCAAATTTAGTATGAAACTTTGCCGTTTTTGAAGTTATTCAAATGAGATTCAATATGAAGGTCCTTCATTAAAAGTCATGAAACACGTTTAAAATAGTTTTTCAAAAATCATGCCTTAAGGGGGAAAAAAGGGGGTGCAAACTTAGTATGAAACTTTGCCGTTTTTGAAGTTATTCGAATGAAATTCTATATGAAGGTTTGTCATTAAAACTCATGAAATACATGTAAAATAGTTTTTCGAAAATCATTCCTTTCAGGTGGTAAAAGGGGGATGCAAAGTTAGTATGAAACTCTGCCGTTTTTGAAGTTATTCGAATGAAATGCAGTATGTAGGTCCATTGAAAGTCATGAAACATTATGTGAAGTAGTTTTTAGAAAATCATCCCAAGGGGGGTGCAAAGTTAGAATGAAAGCTCTCTGATATTCAAAGTTATTTCAATAAAATGTTGTATTTGGCTTATAAGTTCCTGATAAAGTTATTGATTATTGCCGACAGCCCTTTTTGTGAATTCAATACTTATAGGGGTTGCAAATTTAGAAGGTATAAAAGTTCTTCGTATTTACTTCGTATCGTCGCTTCGATTATTAAACATTTCGCTGCGATTTTTGAATTGAATTTCTTTGTTCTTCCATGTGTTTAAATATCACCTTAAATACTAGCTTACTTTCTTATTTTTTTTTCATATTGGTCGTTCTAACTCTTGAATAAATTTTCTCAATTCTTCTTATTATTTCTCCGTTCATGTGTTCATAAATATTTTTCAGTTCTTTAAAATACAACCCATAGTAAACAGCCTATACGAGTATATGTACCACTGCAGGGAATAGGTCTTCTCTCAGAGAGAGTAGTATGGTTTTATTTATTTCGCATGCGCAAACACTTTACTCAACTAAAGCCCACGCGGACGAAGTCGCGGGCAACAGCTAGTTGTAAATACCTCTAATAGCCCTTTTTTGGAGAGTAAAAATTGTTTCTATATTTGCCGCCCGCCCCCATAGTAGCAGACCATATGACATGATGCTGTGGAAATAACTGAAATAAACTAGCCTCGCAGTTTCTATATCTGTTAGTTGTCTAATTTTTCTAACTGTATATGCAGCTGAACTCAACCTACCCGCTAACTTTTCTATGTGTTGATCCTATTGTAGTTTTGAGTCTATTGTAATGCCTAAAAACACCGTTGTCTCAACTAAGTCCAGTCTGTCACCAGCTATTGTTAAACTTGTGTCCACTTTTTTGACATTGGGCAATGAAAACTTAATACATTTTGTTTTTTTGGCATTTAACATAAGATTGTTTACGGTAAACCAGTTCAGAATTTTAGAAAGAGCATTGTTTACATCGTCTAAATTAGATTGACCTCTCTTGATTTTAAAGATTACAGAAGTGTCATCCGCAAACAATACTATTTGTGACAATTTCTCAACTAGGTACGGCAGATCATTAACATACACTAAGAGAAGGAACGGCCCTAAAATGGAACTCTGAGGAACTTCTATTTTAACATCGGATCCGGATGACTTAACTCCATTAATATCAACTTTCTGCACTCTATTAGCTAAATACGATCTAAGAAGTCCTAAAGATTTATTACTGAGCCCGTATCTGATCATCTTACAAAGAAGGGTTTTGTGGTCTACGCAATCAAAAGTTTTGGATAGGTCACAGAAAACCCCGATGGCATCCTGCGCCTCCTCCCACGCATCAAAGATGTGATTCATCAACGCCACACCTGCGTCTGTCGTTGAACGACCCTTAGTGAAACCGAATTGTTTTTTATGGAAGAGTTTATTTAATGTGAAGTGTGTCAGCAATTGGTGTAAAATGTTTTTTTCAAATACTTTACTAAATACTGGTAGTATTGCTACGGGTCTAAAATTGTTCGGATCATCACTATCACCTGACTTAAATAAAGGAACAATTTTACTAAACTTTAAGAGATCAGGGAACGGGATCAGGGAATAAGCGGTGGTGGCGTAGTGGGGTTGACCCTTGCTTCTCGATCATGAGGGTCTGGGTTCGAACCACGCATGTACCAATGACTTTTAGTTACGTACATTTGTTTGTACAGCAACACCATTCGCTGAAAAATTGTGCCCGGATAACGGCGACAGGCTTGCCACTTGTCACGTTTGGGACCTAATAAACTCGGCAAAACGTGGGCCCTGTTCTAGAGACTGGTGCCTCTGCCTACCCCTTCGGGGATAACGGGCGTGAGTTTATTATTTATTATATTTATTTATAGATCAGGAAACGTCCCCTGATCAATACATTTATTAAAAATTATAGCAAGGTGTGGTGCCATGATATGAATTACCGTGAGCCGCCATGATATGGATATCAATTTAACTGATAGTCCCCAGAGATCTTCGGTTTTCTTTATATTTATCTGTTTAAATGCTTTCAAAATGGTTTGGGGGCTAACGTGGGAGAATTGAAATGCTATTGTGCACGGTTTTATATTTTCTAACATCGAGGATTCTGCTGACTCTGGGGAAGAATTTAAACTCGCTGTTATATATCAAACGTGATTGCTGCCTCTCAGGCTTCGATTTATTTTATGTCTCAAAGAAAGATTATCAATCATTATAAAAGATGATCGTTTACGCTTTTTTGTTTGCTCTGTTTCCAAAATCTTTTTTTAGCACTTATTAGGGACAGTAGAGGGGTGACTTGGGAATTATGCTAGGGTTGTCAAATGAAGATTTCTTATTTTATTGTACCTACCTACCTATTTTTCGTCCAGTTAAGCCTAAGATGTTTAGGTCAATCACACTAGATTGTAGTACCTAGGCTGAACTAGTTTGTACCTACTGACACGCGTAGAATAAATAAATTTGGGCAAAAATGCAAAACCATAGAAGTACCTATTTTTCTATTTTATTAGGCAACAATTATTGAAGTTCTTTTTTACAAAAACAGGTAACAACAATAAGCTTCTTTGTAATGAAATTTAAATAAGGAACACGAATCATTGGTCTTACATAACTACATAGTATAGAAACAATTTTAAAAAATTATTCTCCTAGAATATTTAAGAATCTTAGACGAAGAATCTTGAAGAAATCTTCAGCATCGTCATAAATGTTTCGCTTAGTGTAAGTTTTTTTCTTATTTGGCGACCTTATATCAGATATAATTTCAATTTTCTGTTTGGCTACAGCAGATTTTGAGGCGGACGGTTCATAAACATAGTCTTCCATGTAATTTTGCTCTAAAATAACTTCAGTGCAATCCTCATCATCAGCAAAAAATACCGGCGTGCCTAAAATATGAATAGAATCTAAGTCCACTTCCTGTTTTTCATAACAAGGATGTGTATCAGGGACAGAAAGGCTTTGTTCCTTTCCCGTATGTACATGGTCATCACAGCGACGAATATTATGATTTATTTAGTTTTTTTCCTACTCCTTTTCCTTTTTCCCTGAATCGGAAAAATGGTCTTGCTTGACTTTGTTTAGTTTAGGTTTCTTTATTGCAGATCCTGTTTCAGATTTTTCTACCCCTTCGCCATTTACGCTCTTACCAGCAATACCTAACCTCCAACTTCTTTTTCGTCTTCGGTTCCTTGACTTCCATGGTGCCATATCGTAATTCTTTTAGATATTTGACAAATGATTCATTGATGGCTTCCTTATAATTACCTTCACAGTCGTTTTCCTTCGGAAGTCTTCTCAAAATTTGTTTGATATCAATTATTGGTCCAATACCAGTTTTTTTGAATGCAGCTTTAATATTACTCTCAGACTTTTTTTTTAAGTTCTTCTATTAATAGATTCAAAAGACGAGGAAAGCAGCCTTTTGGCACAGCTGCTGATGGCTTTCCGTCCGTTCTTTTCCACTGCTCTAATATGTGCCGCCAGGCTGCTTTCATTGGACGGAAAAACGCCACGTCAAGCTGTTGTGTTAAGTGAGTGGAATTGCTTGGGAGAAATACAAAATGTATATTTTGCTCCCTGCATAATTCAATTAAATCTATTGATAAATGTGATCACAAATTATCCCTTTTCTTTTTCTCTTTTTTTAAAACTTTTTTCCCCGGTTTTTCAGTTAAACATGGAATGGCAACTGTTTTAATCCAATCTGCGAAAGTATCGCCGTCAAACCACCCGGATGCATTTCAATCCGCTACTTGACTTTTTTTTCAAGTATGTCTTAAATGCTAAATATCTCTTCCATTAGACCAAAAAATATTTTAGTATATTTTTTGAGGACCTAAAAGCAACAAAAACATTACTTTAAAACGTTGCTTTGCTAAACAGCGAAAAAACGCGGTCCGCCATTTTTGTCTATGGTTTGAAGTCCTAAATATTTGTTAACAAAGTTTGACATTCAACATAGGTAAGGTCCGTGAAACGAAAGAAGTATGAGTAAATGAATTTTGGCTTTTATTGTTATGGCCTTAAGGATTTTACCGTGGGACTTGTTTGGTGAAACGATCTTTACCTAGTCCTAAAATCTGTTAGTGATCTGTGAGCATAGTAAAATAACAACAACGCATTCATGATTTCATCGAGTTTAAGTGCAAAATATATCAATTATGTATCATAATTGCATTATTCGAGACTGCAAAAACACGTCAATAAAGACCGCCGGGAAGTCACGGATTCGTGTGCCCAGTGAAATAAACATACGAAAAACTTGGTTCAAACTTGCCAAGAGAGACCCCGATTCTTTATCGACTGAAACTTGGGTGTATTTATGTGAAGATCACTTTAATGTAAGTCCTGTAATATCAATGTACACAGAAACTGTTTTGAGTTGTAATAATGCTTGGTTTGATTTGGTTTGGTTTTGGCAAATTGGTACTATCTGCTTCCACGAATCCAGCGTCCATGATTGCGCTTATCAATAAAATGATAAGACACTAACTGCACAAGAAGAGTTTTTGCAAAAACACTAAATCCAATCCAAATCACAATAGAACTTACGCACGCACGACTGGCAGATGTTTGTTTACAACCAAAGGTGCTTTCAAGATGGCGGATAGTGTTTTCACCGTTCCGATTTAAAAGCGAAAAATATTTTTTTAATTTGCAAATCATGCAGCCATCCTGCATATTTACTTAGCAAAGTCAATATATTTCGGTTTCTTACGTTAGATACTACAGGAAATATCCATTTATCGCGTCAAATTTGATACGAGGCACGTAGCGTATTGTACCTGCAATAGTCGCGCCCTTTCACAACCCATGAATCGTATAGGTGTGTCGCCTTGTACAGTACACCACGTAAGGTGGCAACAATTCCCCGTCTGCCGTGGCAGCGATCATCAAGGAAACCAATTCTTTAGTAAAATTCATAACCCTTTCAAGGTTCTTACATCCTCGCCTTACAATGACAAGCTTACGGCCTGGATCGTCGGATAAATTGGTTTCGTCGTAGTTAAAAATGTCGCTTAAAGGCACATTTTCTATAGATTTTTGTAACTCAGCCATATAATCTTTTATAGTTTGCGGTGATACTGCTGCCCTAGCTCTCTTGATGTTTTGGCATATTCTCTTAGAAATATGTTCTTTTTGTCTTTGAAGAAAGCTATACACAAAATCAGGTCCAGGAAGATTAGTGTTGAACCTCTTATTTTTTACCCCCAATATATCTAAATACATTTTAACTATGTATCGCCGATCTAATGTAGTTAAGGGGTATCTCCACTCGACACATGTAGCTATTTAAGTTTACTAAACATAACATTGAACAAAAACACGAAAAACGTGATTTTTTTGCCGTTTTTTTACTCGATTTAATTACGGCAACATGTAGACACTTGACATATTCAAATGTTATGTAGATAATGGTACGGAACCCTTCGTGTGCGACTCTGACACGCACTTGGCCAGTTTTTAAATACTTACTAAACGTTATGAGTAGAGATTTATCAAAAATAATACGTAAAAAATTATTTTGTCCTCTGTACACCCCGTCGGGGATGTATATGAGAGAGTGTGATTTAATAATTTCATTAATTTAGCTAAAATAAGTAGGTAAGGTAGGTGCTGGGTAATGCACAAATTGCAAAGTGATGACCCTAGCCGAAGCAACCCAACACACCCCTCAACTATCCCCATACACCCCGTTCTCGAACCAACTCACCTCGTTGGGTGTCCCAACTCACCTTGTATTCGTCCCAACTCACCCCCCCATCGAGTATCCCTAGTTATCCCAAATATACGTAACAACTAGGTGCTAGAAAAAAAAGAAGAGCCCAGATGCAGACATCTGCATCTGGTCCTTTCTTTTACAAATAGAAACGGGAGTATTCAATTTACTTGTTGGGTTTATATTTAGCCTTGATGGTACAGCAACTGCTTTCAATAACTTGCGGTATCCAAAACACGTTAATATCACAAAAAACTCAAATCTAAAACCGTCACCTAACCGCTCTTTTCTTGATGTCAAGTTTGAAAGCTTTATTTTTTTTTATTTAGTGGTCATAGACAATTTATGTTGCCAGATATCAAAACAAGCATTTACCAGTATAAAAGAAAAAACCCCTTTCTCTATGACTGCAGAGCCGTACAATTGCACCACAAACTTATGAACAAAATCAGGATCAATGTCCCTTGTGCCCTCGCGATCCTTCGTAGTAGGCTTCGGTTTTTGCCGAAAGCACACGAGTCTAATACTACTTCCTGCTCTGTATAAAACTTTTCTTCACTGTTTTGAAAAGTTATGTAAAGTGATAAATAACAATACAAAATAAACCTTACCTTATTGCAACATAATGGGCTTTTGATTGCTCAGCCGAGGTATATTCTAAAAGCTAACAGGCTGTACTGGCATGTTAACTCTATCAATTGAGTCAGAATGAAACCTCCTTAATTGTTCGCGGAGCTGGCGACTGTTGCAGAGTAGTTGTAACTTTGAATTTATTACCTGCTACTTTGCGACAAACTGAAATAAAATAATGCTTTTTGTTTGTAGCGTTGGATTACTTTTACTATTTTTGTTAGACACTTCTCGAGATAATTAAACTTGCATGATTATTTCAAAAATTTACTGCTAGAATACGCTACTTGCCTCGTATCAAATTTGACGCGATAAATGGATATTTCCTGTAGTACCTAACGTAAGAAACCGAAATATATTGACTTTGCTAAGTAAATATGCAGGATGGCTGCAAAATTTGCAAATTACAAAAATATTTTTCGCCTTTAAATCGGAACGGTGAAAACACTATCCGCCATCTTGAAAGCACCTTTGGTTGTAAACAAACATCTGTCAGTCGTGCGTAGGTTCGATTGTGATTTGGATTGGATTTAGTGTTTTTGCAAAAACTCTTCTTGTGCAGTTAGTGTATTATCATTTTATTGATAAGCGCAATCATGGACGCTGGATTCGTGGAAGCAGATAGTACCGATTTGCCAAAACCAAACCAAATCAAACCAAGCATTGTTACAGCTAAAAATAGTTTGTGTACATTGATATTACAGGACTTACATTGAAGTGATCTTCACATAAATACACCCAAGTTTCAGTCGATAAAGAATCGGGGTCTCTCTTGGCAAGTATGAGCCAAGTTTTTCGTATGTTTATTTCACTGGGTAGGTACCTACACGAATCCGATTTCCGAACGATTTCCGGCGGTCTTTATTGACGTGTTTTTGCATTCTCGAATGCAAAATTAATAATAAAAATATAATTGATATACACTGACGAGCAATTTAAAACAGCCACTTACTTATTATGAAATATTTCCAAAACCACGTAAGATAGCTTCTTGAAGTAAAAAGTAACATTGAAGTGTATTTAATAACAGATAAAAAAACACCATATGGAAACAAAAAAATATATTTAATATGTTAAAATAAGAATTAAACAAAATATGGCCATTTGGACAAAAAAACAATTAACTAATAATTGTGGGTTTATGAAGTTCAAACACCATTTTTTTATCTTTCAATATTTTGTGTTGCCTCCCCGTGCTCTCAATACAGCTTCTACACGGTTTGGCATACTGAATACAAGATTCCTTATCATATGCTGAGGAATATTCTCCCATTCTTCAATAAGTGTAACTTTCAAGGCATGAAGCGTGACTGGAGGTGGATTTCGGCTTCTGACACGTCTGCCAAGCTCGTCCCAGGCATGTTCAATGGGATTTAGGTCAGGGCTTCTCGCTGGCCACTCCATTCGATGGATTCCTACGTCTTGAAGGTACTCGTTTACAATTTGAGCTGCGTGGGGCCGCGCATTATCATGCATAAACAATGCATTGTCACCGATATTTATCAAATACGGACCGGCATGTTCATTGAGAATCTCATTTATGTATCTCACAGCAGTCAGATTGCCATTTTCTATCGGCACTAGCGCCGTTCGACCATCTGAAGAAATACCGGCCCACACGTGTACAGAACCTCCCCCATATGAGACCTTTTCTTCGAAACATGCTTGTGTAAAACGTTCTCCTGGTCGTCTGTACACTCGACGTCTTCCGTCATGGTTATACAAAATGAATCTCGATTCATCTGAGAACATTACTGTGCCCCATTCGACCTCGCCCCATTCGATATGCTCACGAGCATATCTTAACCTGGCAACTTTATGATGCCTTTCCAGTTTTGGGCCATTTGCTGGGCGGTAAGGCTTCAAATTGGCTTCGGCAAGACGTCTCCTGACTGTCCACTCACTGATAGGGTCCCTTCGGTTCTGCATAAGTTGTTGCTGGATTGCAACTCCCGTCTGATGTCGATTTCTCAACATCATTGACACAATGAACCGATCTTCTCGAGCCCTTGTGCACCTTGGCTTGCCGTTGCTTGGTCTTCTCAAGTTAAGTCTAGTCTCTCTAAACCTCCGAAGCACTTGTTGGACAGTAGAATGTGTCACACCCATTGTTCTGGCCGTATATCTCTGGGATCTTCCCAGTTCCACCATGGTGATAATTCTGGTACATTCCTCGGGTGTGAGAGGCATGCTGATTCATTTATTTACAAGTCAGCGTCTGCCGTAAGCACTTTGGGTTAAAAAAATCAATACACAAAGGTGAAAACAATAATTAAATCAGTGTGGAAGCAAAAGTAATCAAGCGTAATCCAAAATTATGATACGTGACATTTTTGTTTTTTTACTTTTTTATATCCATGACTTCAAACAGGCCAGTATGTAAATAATTTTAATGTGCAATATAAAACTCTTTTCTAGAATCTTTTTACTTCATAAAGCTAACTCATGTGGTTTAGGAGATATTTAGATTTTTGTTCGTACTTTGCAAGTGGCTGTTTTATATTGCTCGTCAGTGTATTTTGCATGTAAACTCGATGAAATCATGGTTGCGTTGTTGTTATTTCACTATGCTCACAGATCAATAACAGATTTTAGGACTAGGTAAAGATCGTTTCACCAAACAAGTCCCACGGTAAAATCCCTAAGGTCATAACAATAAAAGCCATTCGTGGCACGAACTCTACCTATGTTGAATGTCAAACTTTGTTAGTGATGAGACTCGAATCACCTTTGATTCGAATGATTTGAATCACGACGGTAAAAACTTGATTCGAATGAGAATTTTAGTTGATTCGAATCATAGCTTGATTCGAATGGTCGAGTTGATTCGAATCAGATCGCTGATTCGAATCAGTTTGTTGATTCGAATCATTCATTGCGCGGCAATCTTACCTGACCGATGAGACAAGTAGGATTTGTTGAAGTTTTTTTTTTTAAACAGTTATTGTTTTAGTTTTGTCTTGCTTCTATGTTACTGATAAGGTATTAACTTTTTCTTATGTTAAACTATGAAGTTTTTTAGAAAGTGGTTAAAGTGAATTGGTGTTTAAAGGGCTTAGTCCACTCTGACCAACCGAACTTGTCAACTGGTTCTTTCTATTCCACATTCCACTGCATTATTTTTACCTGCTTTCGATTATAACTTTTTGTTTTGATCGCTTTGAAATGTGTTTGGGATGTATTATTTGTTTTTTTAGGATGTGTTTAGATGGTTTTGAAATGAATTTAGGATGGTTTTGGGATGTGTTTAAGATGGTTTTTGCATGTGTTTGGGACAGTTGTGATATGTGTTTAGAATGTTTGGGGGTATATTGGGATAGTTTTAGGATGTTTGTGTTTAACCTCTAGTGTGCAGTATTAGAAAAACAATAGAAAATCAATTGTTTTGTGCAAATATGGACATAGCCGCAGACGACCGCTTAAGGCGTTTTAGTATGTGTTTGGACGTTTTAGTATGTTAGCAATGATTTAGGGATATGTTTAGGATGGTTTTGGGATGCGTTTGGGATGTTTTTTTATCGATGATTTCTAAATAATACCAAATACAGTCCAAAACCTTGCTTAACATTATCTCAAATCAAATAATGTGCAAGGATAAATTATGGTTTAAGAATATTCCAACACCATCTTAAACACATTTCAAAACCATTCAACACAAATACTTCCCAAAACTACCTCATATCTCTGTTAGAAATAAAAACAGCAGTAGAGTTTTAGTTCATAGTTCAGTTGGTCAGAGTGGAATAAGTGAAAGAGTTGTGCTGGATAAGTTTTATCAGAACACATTTTAACACGGTGATAACGAAAAAGCGTTGACAAAAAAAAATTACATTACATGCTTCAAGTATCAAAAATTTGTGACCTTAAGTACTGTAGGTGTGTGAGTGTATGCGTGTAAGTGAAAATCAGTGTTGAATAAATAAATATATAAATAAATTTCATATAACGGACAGATACCTTTACTTATTAAAATAATAACTAAATTTTGATGAAAACATGGAAAATAATTACCCAATTATTTTCCATGTTTTCATCAAAATTTAGTTATTGAAACAGTTATTACATTATTTATTAAACATTTAGTTCTTGAAGTATTGAAACATTTACATTGAAAATTATTATTTTTATAGGTACATTTTATCAGTATTTTCAATGCATATGATGTCTCCGTATTGATTCGAATCATCGTATCGATTCGAATCATAATAATGATTTGAATCAACATATTGAGTCAAATCTACATATTGATTCGAATCAGCATATTGATTCAAATCAACATAATTATTGATTCAAATCAACATAATTATTGATTCGAATCGTCATTTTTGATTCGAGTACCATCACTAACTTTGTTTACAACAGTTTGAACTTCAAACCATAGACAAAAATGGCGGACCGCGTTTTTGGCTGTTTAGCAAAACAACGTTTTAAAATAATGTTTTTGTTGCTTTTAGGTCCTCAAAAAATATACTAAAATATTTTTTTGTCTAATGGAAGAGATATTTAGCATTTAAGGCTTACTTGAAAAAAGAGTAAAGTAGCGGATTGCTTAAGACTCCTTTTTTAGCAATGATTATAATTAGGTAGGTACGTATAATTTATGAAATAAAGTAAACATAGTAACATTTGTTTCACTTACAAACCTAGAAGTGGCATTTGGTTTGTTTAACTTTCATAAAATTACACATTGAACTTTTCGTTCATTAGTAAGCAGGCAATATACGTCCCACTGTAGGGCACAGGCCTGCTCTCACAGAGAGGGCTTACTCACCACGAGTGCCCACCGCGGATTGGCGATTTCAAGCGCTGATGTTTGTGAATAGCTCAGATCTAAGCTATTTATACAAGAATTTAATTCTTTATATGATGTTTTCGATGATAAGTATATAATAATCTGAATCTCGGAAGCGGCACCAACAATTTTCACGAAATTTTGTATGCAGGTGATTTCGGGGGCTCTTCATTAATCTAGCTAGGTTTCATTTTTATAAAACATGTTTTAGGTAATTAAACACTGATCATTAGATTACGAAGGTAATTTTCGCAACCATCTTGAAGGTAATTAGCTCACGTGAGAAATCGGGTGGTCCGAAAACGAATAGACCCCGGTTCAAATCTTGGTGTTTTTTTTCTCGTTTTTTTAAGTTCTTTCTTTGGCCAGAAAAGCTATTATTGGGAGCTCGAAAAACCAGATTAAAAAAACCGAGCTAAACTCGATCATTTCGTCAATTTGTTGCGTGTGACTTAATGCAAATTTAAGACCTACGTGGTTTTATCATGAATGCCGTTTTTAGAACTGGACCAAATTGAAATGGACCATACGGGTAGCACCAGATTTCAAATAAAAATCATTAAAATCGGTTCACCCAGTCAAAAGTTCTGAGGTAACAAACATAAAAAAATACAGTCGAGATGAGAATCTCCTCCTTTTATGAAGTCTGTTAAAAAGAAAATAAATGCAAAGCACTTAGCACTTGACTTATAGGCAACACTCGGGTGGATTCGAATTGATCAGCGATTTATGGCAAACAGCATGGCTCCCTCGGTAACCGTAACGGATCAGAATGGTGAGTGTTGACTGCCTCGTTGATCTACAAAGCTACCAAGAAAACGCGTCGGTTCGATTCCTACTGAGGGCCGCCGTACATTTAATTATGTAGAAATCACCTCCGTCTGGGTGCATTTCTATGTTTGCATTTGTATGTGATGTCCTTGCCTGGTTACCACAGTACAGGGTATCCTAGTTTGGGACCAGGTCAAGTGACTGGGTTGTGTGATCTGGTTATTATGATTATAGTTTAGTGCTATACAATATGGTTAAAATGGTTAAATGGTCACAAACATGTAAATGAAAATGAAGTGACTTAATAATTTGTTTATGAAATTACAGCGGGGTTTTATCAGCGAAATCTAGCGTCGTTTACTTAGAGCCGATTTTAATCTTTCTAATGGAAATTATTTTGTCCTGCTTGTCTGTTATTGTAGGTATATACCAAACACACAAACCCAGTCTTAAATCGCGTTCAAGACTTTGTCGGCGCATTACGTTAATTAAAGACAAAATAATTTCTTTTTGTCCGTGACCTGACTCTGCTATTGTTTTTACGAACGCGAATATATGCAAATTAATTGTATTATTATATCATGAAAATGGAGGCATTATTAGGGTTCCTTACCCAAAGTGTAAGGGACCCTATTACGAATACTTGTGATTTAAGAAATTTATTTCTCAATAAAAATACATACATAGATTCACTTACTTGAGAAACAATGGTTATATATGTTAGAAGGTTTAATAAAAGGTAACAGGCCGTGGCAATTCGCTAATAATTCTTAAAACTGAGTAAAAGTGGGTACATAGGATTTTTTTTGTTTTAATTTGATAATATAGTGCAATAAAAACGAACATAAGGTTGAGTCAAAAGCAAGGATGAGCCTAGAAGTTTAAATTCACTGTCTGAATATCTGTCTGTTTATCACTAGGCTGTATCTCATGGAATGTGATAGCTAGACAGTGCAAATTTTCACAATATTTCAGCAATATTTATTTCTATTGTTGCTGTAACAAAGGGGGTGGGAGCCTCACAACCATAAAACAAATGTGATTTTGTTTAAAGTTTTCCTCTATATTAATAAAGGCAACAGGTAGACGCTTGGAATATTTAAATGTTGTATGGTAACGGAACCCTTCGTCGTGACTCCGACTCGCACTTGCCCGGTTTTTTATTTAAGTCACTTTATTAACTGACAACGGCGTAACTAAAAATGACGATAAATAAAAATGTAATTAAATAATTAGAGTTACCGACTGCTTATGAAACTATTAATCAGGATATGATAATCTTAATTAAAAACAACTACATTTAATTAGAACTAATCATTATTAACAAAAGGACTCATGTAAAAAATGATTGGACTCATGTTTAGCCTAAATGTATTTAATAAATTCTCTACAGATCTAGGCAATTTAGTTCACCTGAAAAATATTTCCGTATCAGTATACAAATCGAAGTATGATATCTGTAGTGCGCCTAACTATAAGCGCCTTTAATATTTTCAAATCTTAAACTAAATATGTTTCTATGATATATTCAGGTTATCTTACATTATAGTATGTTTCTATGATATATTCAGGTTATCTTACTGTACCAAAGTTTAGTATGTAATGAAATTGTTTTCGGAATGCCGGAACAATATTTTCTCTAGATCCTTTGGGGAGGATCCGACCTCTTTCGAACCGCCTGGATCTAGGTCAGGTCGGCGGATATTTTCCACAATTTTTAAACGTTACCGCTTGAATTACACCTCTTTCATTGTTACATTGAAATATGAATAGCTGTGAAAGGGATCATGCACCGTCACGTGATGGGAATAACAAAATTAGCGGAAACCCAAAGGGTAGGTGCCTACTTTGGGGGGAACTTAGCTTAGCATCTGTGTGTGTGAGAAGTCTGAAAATCTGGGAAGGAATATAATCCTAGCAGCTGTTACCTAGGTTATTTAGGTGCCAATTTTTTTTTTTTTTTTTTTGCCATAAAACTTAGAGCTAGCCATACCGGTCCCTGTTGCGTTAGCCAGTTTCGGAATTCATGTAAAACTAAATCTATTTACAACTAATATTACTATAACACAACACAAAACGAGTTACTTTTGTGAATTCATTCAGAGAATTTAAAAATATATTTGATGTCTGTATATACAGGGTGTTGATTTGTACAGTTAAATCCGACTCAGGGGTGGTTATTACATGATAAAGAAGAAAAAAAATACAAAAAAATTTTTTTTCTGTGAAATCCTGCCAACACACTCTCCCACCCCGCCCCCGCGAAACCCTCGCCGGAGACGTCAAGTGCAAACGATAGAAGCTAAGCCATATAACTTCATGATTTTTAGGTGATTTTCACTAAAAAAAATATATTTTTTTATGTTTTTTTTGCTTCAGTATCATGTAAATGGGTCGGATTTAACTGAACAAATCAACACCCAGTATAATTATGTTTGTAATTTTTTAGGTATGCCTCATTTTAGGTATGCCTCAACGGAAGTGTACCCTCCACTGCTTTTCCTATTGTCTTCAACCTACGAATGAAAAAACACTTTCTGAACTCTTTTTAAACTTCTTAGTTATTCCGTGGATTCTGCTCTGAAGGCCCCAAGTTGTTGCGTTGCGTTGTGTACGATTAGAGTCAAAAAGCGGAGCCTTTCTATGAATCTATCGACAAATAAATGTTTGAGCCAATCGATAAAATTACTGTGGCAAAAACACATTTGGATGTATTTAACTTTATTTAGATTCATATACCTACGACAAAAAACCGTCGGTGCTTACTTACGAAAGTTTTAGTTACAATACACAGGCAAGTAGGTCGATGAAACTTAGGAGTTTTTATAAACATTTCGCACCCCCGGTGCTAGACTGTCACTTTTGCAAAAATGCAATTATCCAGGAGAAGGTTTGAAAGATTTGATAGCTCACATATTAATGATATTTCAAGATTTGAACAACATGAATAGCTTTTACAACAACATCAACTTTTAACTTTCTTTCTTTTATCGCACCAAGTAAATGGCACCCCGCCTTAGGATAGTTATTACATATTTAACTCATTTTTCCAATTTTAGCAAAAGTGACAGTCTAGCACCGGTGGTGCGATTTGTATTGAAACATTAATATCTGTATTGAAATTGCCCAGTGAGTCCCTAAAAAAAAGTATGCTTGTATGATTTAATATGTACTTCCGAATTTGTAAGTTGTAAGGCTTGGACCCTGAAAGTACCTGTAAGTGGGAGGCCTTTTAAATGTTGAGAATGTGAACCTTATTCTCATCATCCTTGGATAGTAATCCAAGGATGAAGGAGGATGGAGGAGAATAAAAATAAAGTGGGTTTGCAGAGTCACCATTCACAATAATATGGGAGTCCTACGACACGACAGGCTCTGTCTTCTTCAAGTTATTGAAGATAAGAGGCATGTTGGAAGGAGAAAGAGATATCAAGGCATGACCGGATATAGTCAGCGTAGATCTGTTTTGTACCTATTGTAATAAATAGACAGAAATGATAACCAACTTAAATTAGTGGAGGGGTACAAGAAAAATTAATGTTGCACCTCTAGCATTTCTTGTTTTCACTTACATCAGTGGACCTTCATTGGGTATTTTTCAACAATACCTTGCAGGGATAGCAATGGCACTTCTAGCAACTACCGATGGACAATTCGAGAATACGTTCTTTTTATGCTGAAAATATTCTCCCGATTGAGCACATTTTCGATAAATAGCCCTCTAAATTTCCACCAGGGAAATATTCTCCCTGGCGTGAATTTTAGCGTTACCTACCTACTCTCATTAGATGCTAAGTTTAGTCAGAGGCAAGCATGCACCGGCTCCGTATCTACTCTGTTTGATTAAGCTCTGCGGATTAGAGCGAAACCTGGTTAGAATTTTCCACCAAATTATTTACTGTATGTGGAGTGTGTGTGTATTTTTTTGGTGTAGACCACCGCTCTGCCACAGCTGCCACACAGTACCACTACTCAAACAGGAAGCTTACTTGTGATCTGTGGAATCGCACTTCTATTGTCCCTGCAAGGTGTGTCTGGCAGCAGCATTGGTGTTTTATTACCTTTTAAGAATATTAAATAATGTTTGACTTTGGAAGTATTGATTGCACTCATGGGTCTTGAGGTTCTTGGTAGATGAACATTCAAACCTAATTTGTATTAGCTTTAAGGTGATTTGAGAAAGGGTGGTCAGAGTGGAGTTTTTGTTTCGCTGCTTTTTTTCCACTACACACGGCCCCAAGGCAGCGGCTAACATTATACATAAGTGTATGTACATTGACATTTAACAAACAGAATGTAAATTCTTTACGTTGAAATAAATAAAAAATTGCCAAGATGGACTACATCAGTCACATCATCACATGAGAGCACATGACCGACGCTCTCCCCAGCCGTAGCAGTGACAGTGACCGAACCCGGTCAGAAAGAATCATCATCATCATAATTTTCCTCACTATGCGAACACTAGTTGTTAAAAAAGTAATGTTTCATGTCATTAGTCTCGTAGTGGTGCACCGTATAATAATTGTCGTATCTGTTTCTTAAATAGAATGGCAAATAGGTATACAGCCTGATTTTTTCACCGGTACAATAAATTTTACCATATCATTGGTATCGATAATAGATTACATTTATCGAATAAAATTACCATATAATTTTTTTCATTTTCATTAATTTATCATTCATCCAATTTGTAACTCATGGACACCCATTACAAGGTGTCATCGCGGTGCGAGGCAGAGGGCGGCGGGGTGGGGTGAGTGAGCGGGCGGCGGGTTGGCCGGCGCACGATTTGGCCGGTCATTCATTCAGTCCGCGCGCATTGACCTAGGTGAGTGCACGTGCGCCGTTTCCGCACATCCTGCAGTCGAAAATTACGCGCGCACGATGTATTGCGGTGCGAGACAGAGGGCGGCGGGGTGGGGTGAGTGAGCGGGCGGCGGGATGGCCGGTCATTCATTCAGTCCGCGCGCATTGACCTAGGTGAGTGCACGTGCGCCGTTTCCGCACTTCCTGCAGTCTAAAATTACGCGCGCACGATGTTTACAAACCGCGAGTATTACGAAATGGTTCGTAGTTACTTTCTCAGTGGGGAAAATACAGTGCAGCTCGGCGGGTATACGCTGAAGAAAGTTTGCCCCGCCTGATAAATGCCGGTTTTATTTAACCTCAAATACTCAACACCAGGACATTCATGAGAGTGACGCAGCATTTGCTAGACTACGGACAGTTTACTGCACCAGCGCACGCTCAAGGCCGAGGAGGGAGACCTCCCTTGGCCGTGGAGATCGAGGAACAGATATTCGCGTTCTTCGAGGAAGACCCCAGAAGGAGCACCAACGACGCGGCACGCACGGCGCACTTCGGCGTTAGCCAGTACGTAGTGTGGAAATTCATACAACTACCAACCAGTGCAAGCATTCCACGCCGGTGACGGTCATAAGCCCGTGCAAGTATGAAGGAAGAATTGTAATCAAGTAAGATTTTTTTCGCTACGTCATACATAAGTCATACCTACTGGCTGCGCCGCCGCCACCGCTTCTTTTCCTTCCCGCAAGCCGCGCGCAGTTGCCAGTTCGTGCGTTTAGTTGTACTCATGCGTAATGAGTCCATATTTCTTTAAGATTTGCGGATAAGTTCAGACATTGGTATTTTTGTTTTTTTGTACTAACGGGGTAGTACCAAAAAATGTTGGTATTTGTATTTTGGACTTAGTATTACGTATGTTGATTTATTGTACCGGTGAAAATATCACCCTGTATTTGATTAAATAAATAGAGACATTAACATTTACATACATACATGGCTTCTGACCCCACACTGAGATACACTGTCGTAGGAATGTAAACGGCGACATCAATGTAAACATCCAAGACCCGAGGTTTTATTTTAATTATGTTGACAATTATACTCCTCTAATTTTCCATACTCACAAACGTAAAATCCACTTTTTAACAAAATACTCGTGCTGATCCATTAGGAGGGCGAACATACATTTTGTTATAAAATCAACGAAAGGGTTGAGCAATGAATTGAAATAAATGATCCCTTTAACTTCATAGATTAGCTTCAATTAGGTATGTATTCAAAATTGTGCTTTGTATTCTTCAATATACTTTTTTCATTTATCAGTATGAACTTTTTTTAATAAAAAAAAATAATATATATTTCATTTTCATTACTTTATTATTATCATCAGTCATTGATTCTTAATTCACACACGCCATGATTTTTTTATAGATAGTAGAGAGGCAGCGAGTGTTGTTCTAAATAGAAAACCTTTACGGTCTTATTAATTTAAACCAGGATTCCTCGAAAACCCTCTTGAGAGGCAGTTTAAATAATCTGTAAGTACGATTTTCCTTTACCACGGACTACTTAAAATGCCTTTATGGAGTGTTTTCAGGAATCGTGTTTTAATAAATAAAAAAGGTTTTTCACTACAAACTCTCTCTGAGAGAAGGCATGTGCCCTGCCGTGTCACTTTTATAAGTTTCTTTTACTTATCAGGTGCACTTTAACCTACTAGTACCATTTCAAAGACAGAGATATTGAAGCAAAACTGGTAGGCAATAAAGATATGTATCTAATCTGGTACCTTTCCTTTTAATGTTTCCCGTAGGAAAGCATCGCAAGGAACACCATGGAAGTGTCTTTCAAGAGTTGAGCTAATAACTAAGGGGTCGGGAGGCCATTGAGTCGAACGCCTATCACGAATCCTGAGCGATTAAGATATGAAACTGTGAGGTTTTGTGTCTTTTGTGAATTTATCTCAGACTTTACGACTTAATTGTTGATCGTCTGATAGGTAATAAGAGCATTGAGATTGGTGACTTGTATTTCCAAGAAAGGAGGTATAAATACCTGTGAAAGAAGAAAGAAGACAGAGAACACTTTATCGTTAAAAAAAATCGAAATTTGGTTCTACTAATCAACATTCAATTTGTGCAAAAATCAAAATCCCGAAAAAATACCATTTGCATTCCAAAGTACCATCACATATAAAATTAATATACACACACACAACCAAATAGTGTAAATAGTCTTCTGCATTTTCAAAGTATTCCAGAATAGCAAAAACTATATACAGTGCCACCATCATAATCTGTTCAGTTGATAGCGGCGCTAGTGGAGAATTCAGTAGTAATATTTAAGAAATTTACCTAGAAAAACGAGAATATTTTAACCCGTCTTTAAATTTTAATGAAAATATATCTATAAATCTTAGTAATTGATTAAATAATACAAAAAATGTAGAACAGGATTTACAATTAATTCGTTAGTTACATACAATTTTGCCCACCTGAACAGATAACTTGGTGGCGCTGTACCTACTTACTTACTTACTGCGATGGCTCAGCGACCCGAAGTGGGTCTTGGCCTCCGACACAAGAAGTCGCCACTTGTCTCAATCCTGCGCGGTCTCCTGCCAGCCAGTCACTGGCCTGGAGCTCACGCAGGTCCTTGGTTACTTGGGTTCCAACCTACTTACACCTATTAACTGGTCTCTGTCCGACTTAAATGTCTGTCTCACTCTTATTCATTGTACGCGAATCACGCAAAAACCATTACAGTGAATTGAATAAAACTTACTATGATTCTAGCCTTGATTCCCGTGTTACAATAGGTATAGGCTATGCAATACATCACGCTTAAGTCCATAGGGGGCGAGAAATTCACTATAAATCTGTTCCTGAACTGGTTAATTGTATCCGACACTGTAGAAAACCAATACTCAATGAGCCTTTTGAGGCGAGTTTCATAACACTGCAATTTGTAGTTTATTATGACAAATCGTGGTTCATTGCGTAGCAGATTCATTTTATTAATCTGTGTATCAATCGAGTTTTTCTTATTAAACATGCATGCGTGTTTCACGTTCATGAAACAGGTCCCAGGTCATAACAGAGTCAGTAGGTTGCTATAGCAACTTCTAAACAAATTACTGCGAAGTGGCGAGACGATATATACTCTGATTTTTAATTAGGTGGACTAAACTGACAGTTCAAAAAGCTCTTATATTTTTAAAATGTTGCCAGAGCAAGATCGTAGTGATGTGACTTGATGTGTTCATTGAATGTTCGATTTCATTCAATCATTCACTCTTCAATTTTATTTCCTTTATTTGGGGAAAATAATTTGACTTAATAATCATTAAATACCTACCAATTAAATAAACATACCTACATCTGAAAAACCCACAAACTTTAGGAAATATTTCGTTTAAGTAACGAGATGACAACCCGAGTAGACATATAATATCCACTTTTTTTTCATAAGGCTTAGATGATAACTCTGTAGTTAACCGTTTTCAACAAATAATATTTTGGCTAGTGATAGATTCGTATACCATATTGTGTCGTGTCTACTATGTACAGTATATTCTTTATATAGTAGGTATTTATTGGTCACATTGTAACACCTCAGCCTTTAAAGCTTGAATAATAAAGTTTTGCCTTCAAAACGTACTTTATTTTTCATTATATCTTGAAGGATCAAGTGATTAAAATTTTATTTTAATAATAATAGTTTTTATTTTATTTTTTCCTATTCCAAAACAGAAAGGAATGAATATGGTATGTCTGTCATGTTGTTAAGTTATAAATGTATAATTTTATCACGAAATCCTCTAACTTAAGTATCATTTAATTTTACAGTTTATTCGATCTAATCAGCCCGTAAATAGAGCCCACTGTTGGGCATAGGAATCTTCTCTTTCAGGCCAACCCATCCGGTCCAGTGTCTTCCAGCCGCTTTCACAATGTCGTCGGCCCATCGGGCTGCCCACCGACCGTCGACCCGTTCTTGGCCACCACTCAGTGGCTTCCTTAGTCCACCGGCCGTCTTCCCGCCTAACCAAATGTCCCGCCCGTCTCCATTTCAGCTTAGTAATTCGTGTGCGTACGTAGAGTTTATAATGTAATTTAATTTGTTTATTGGAGTGTAAAACAGGTAACAAACAATCAATATGACATACAGAGAGAGATAAGATAAGATATAACAATATTAAGAGAGCTTAATAGAGTAGATCTAGAATGTCACCCAAAGCATACACACACGTGCTTACATAACCAGACGACGTTTTAAACTTATCTAGCCTCAGATTTAACAAATTTTTTTAAACATTTTTAACAAATTTGAACAAATTTAAAGGTTTAGGAATATGGTTAAAGAATTACCAAAACTAAATCTTAAATCACTCAGGGCCGGGCGAGCGAGTTACATTACATACACCAGTCTGCAATTGAATGAACGAATGATTGAATGAAAATATTTATTATTCGATTACTCTGAGCACAACACTATTTTTTATTTTCCCTTACGTGGCAACCCACCAACTGTCAGTTTAGTCCACCTAATTAAAAATCAGAGTATAGGTAGTGTCTTTTTTTAAGAACATGATATTATACAAAAAATAATGGGTAATTCAATATATGTCATAGATTTTATATCACTTATTAAAAAATAACGTAGTCGTGGGCACAGCTAGTTTTGAATATCAATGGAAATAATTTTGCAGGTGCATCGTTAAATGAATGTTTACTATTGGTCATTTGTTTTATACCAGCGTTACAATTTCTCATAACATATCGTCTAGAAAAATACATACGATGCAATCTTATCCTCCTGTTAATGAGTGCCAAGCCAGATTTTATTAGATTTTCGGAGCCGTGTCGATGGACTCGCGCTAGGCCCTCCCAGTAGCAATAGCGCAGTCGCCCATGCTCCGCCGAGCGCGCGCACGTTTGCAAAGCGTAGCCCGCCCGCCCTCAACAAGTGGCGCGCGAACCTCCAACTTCAATAGACTGAACGCGATTTCTCGCAGCAAAACCGACACAAAAATAAAATTAAAAATGGAACGTGGACAAATTATTTCTTTTTAAACTATGAGTGATTGAAGAAAATTTCCTAGTGCGAAAGTGACAACAAACAAAAGAAAATTTTCGAAAGCCTCCAAAGTGAATTGTAAAACAAAAGTTTTATTTGAATTTCAGTGCATAAATTAATTGATTATTCATCAGCTTCCAACCCTTCTATTGTTCTATTGGTTATATCTGTAGAAATGTGCGTGCTCGGTAATTTGCGGATTGGGCGTTGCGTGTTTGAGTCTGTATTATAAAATTTGTTAGTTCATGAGGGAAGGGGCGCGCGACATCTGCTCACTATTTTACTTATAGTATCAGAAATATTTTATAAACACTTCGAGTCTATGAAGCTATGTCGAGTCGAATGCACTAATAATTATGTTCGTATTGTCGTGTGCTACTTATGAGTAAAGCAAAAAATCGTACTTTATGGTACATTTTCTCGATATCCCATTCATACGAATGTATGTGATACACAGTAGTATATTAAACCCCCATTACTAAATCTCTAATCGTTTTTAGATCTTTTAACTGTGAAAAAGATAAAAACAATGCTCGTTAAGTTTTGTGAAATTCATCACTTATTTGTTCAAGAGTGGTAATAAGCTTATCATAATTATCTAACTCGGCTGAGTTAGATAGTGTTTTTTTATTTGGATCATATTACTCGAGGTGGCTAGTATAAAGGTTATTACAAAGATACCTTAGATTAGTATAAAGGTTCCAACTACACTAGTCTCGTCCTTAACACTGCATAAAGAGAATACTCAAGATGAGTCAAGAATTTTATGTGTATTCCCCGGACTCTGCAGCGGTAGAAATGTCACTCTAGCCACGGAATGCAGCTGAGAAAGATAGCACTTTGAGAAATGGAAGTTTAAGTTATAAATTTCCTGATGTTTTTCTGAGTTTTTTTTATGTTGCCGAAGAAGAAGAGCTTACCTGCGCTTGGCATAAGAGCTCCGACACTTCTTGGGCGGTATCCCATTGCACGATAAAGGTAAAACTGTGCTACGTTTTTTTTCGTACAACGGGTAGCCAATGCCGTAGTAAATGTAAGTAACTAGATGTTGAATCGTTACGAGGTTGTTCAATGTGAAACCGTGCATTTTGTCGGCGGATATTATGCAACGAATTAGGCAGAGTACGTGACAAACAATGAAAATCTGTAGATGTTCTGTTCAGATTCTATTTTCACATTAACGGAAAGTGAGAATAGAGAGAGCCGCCGGTTTCTGAATTGAGAATTTCACTGAGTAAATTATGACGTGTATGTATGTCTTATCATTTTTGTGAAATCTGAAGAGTTTACCTCTGATGAACTGAAAACACATTAACCTCAATGTACTTTATGGCTATGACTCACAAATTATAACCACTTCCAATAAATACCTAAAAGTCTAAACGTTTGAATTTTATCTTTAAATTTTGATACAACCTTGTAACTTGACAAAAAATTAGGATTTCAAACTTTTGCTTTCCCACTAAAAGTGGTTTAATTATCGATACTGGGTTAATGATCGATGTCACCAGAGGTTACCATGAGTTGGAAAAACTGTCATCAAACAACCGAGCCGCACCACAATGGGTAAAGGGTCATAGCGGCTCCTTGGTAAATGATGCTTCGGATGAACTCGCTAGAGGAGGCTCGGAAACTACAGTGAAAAGATCCGAACCCCTGCTCCCACTCCCTTATAACCAGTTTAGGTAATGGTTGTAAGGGTTGGTGATGAACAGAAAGCCAGCATGCTGAACTCTGGGGAACAGAAACTAAATACAGACATGCCAAGGAGGCTCTACCAACAATCTCGAAACGTCTTTCACGTAGCCTGCTACGTCTGAGAGGAGATGATCTGCGCAGAGCTGTGGCAATAATAACAATAAATAACATTTAACATTTACATACAGGCACATACATTGCTTCTGGCCCCACACTAGGATACCCTGTGTCGTGGGAACCAGAAAAAGCGACGTCACAAACATGTAAACATCCAAGACCTGGTTTTTTTTTTGTTTGTCCCCAGTCGGGATACGAACCCGGTACCTCTGGCATTGTAGTCAGATGCGCTAACCACTGCGCCACAGAGGTCGTCAACAAGTAACAAGTAACAGGCCAATGCTTACTAGATAAACATTTCCACAACATGGGACTAACCAACAGCCCGCCAGAAACACCTGTCCACGTGACCATTTACTGAGAAGGCGTGGAAAAACAACTGACCACCATCATTGGAAGCTGAGATCCATTCATGACGCCTGCAGTGACATCAGAGCACTGCTGGCCTTCTAGAAAGAGATAGGCTGGCTGAAGTAAACTCGCCTTGCTAAGTACAATGGCCCAACTATAAGGCTAAGTGCGGAAATCTCAGATCTTACTAACTAACTAACTTATCGATACTGGAGAAATTGTTTTACGTACCGAGTTATTTTGATAACTGTTATTCAGTACTCTCTCGTAGACGCGGCCGCCTGAGTGATCTTAAACGATCACGAAGGTTAAGCAACATTGGGCGCGTTCAGTGCATTGATGGGTAACCGTCACAGACATCTGAGATATCTATGGTAACCGTTCTATGACTAACAATTTATTATTTAGTACTGCCCTAAAAGTATATCTATTGTAAGTAAGCTCTACATACAATCAGGCAAGGAGTACGTATCTGAATCATGTTGCAAGAATGATGATAGAGTGAGACATTTTCAATTTATCGCTCGCCCCATAGACGCGCTGGCCGTAACTCTCAAGTTTACGATTCACCTCAGACATGTATTTCAGGTGTCAGCCATTCGAGCTGAATTAGAATTGGTCGCCAAACATCCGTAAGTCTATAAAGATTTAGACTGAGATTTTATATTAACTATCTCTATTTAAAAGGTAAGGTAAAGTGGGCCAGCCATTGGCAATAGCAAATAACCACGGTCAGACGTTTGCTGTAACCATAGAATCCCTGCACACTATGTGTGTAGTCCTTTCATCTCATTCAGTCCAAGGATCTCGAATCGCACTATTGCGTATCTTTTCAATCAAAAGGTACTCAAACAGAAATTATTGAGATATTTTTTACTTTTGAAACTATTCGTTTCAAATTAATCCCTAAGAAAATAACATAACAACATAACGTTTACATACAGGCAAATACATTGCTTCTGGCCCCACACTAGGATACCCTGTGTTGTGGGAATCAGAAACAGCGACGTCACAAACATGTAAACATCCAAGAACTGAGTTTGTTCTTTTTTTGTCCCCAGTCGGGATTTGAACCCGGGACCTCTCGCGTGGTAGGCAGATGCGCTAACCACTGCGTACCCAACCACAGTGGTCGTTAAGTCAGAGTCTGCTATGTGTGTAAAATGATATTTACAATAGCGTTACAATCTTATATGGAACTTTGTATTTTAGTATTGTCAGTTTATCAAGATTGATCTCATTTTTTTATTTAGTTAGGTACACATATAATGTATTTGTAAAAAAATTGAGATCCATACTTGCCACATTATTGTGTGGGATGTGGAACCCCAGTTAAAGTTTTTGTCTATAATCAGACCTAGATATTTGTGCTTTTCAACGAGCTCAAGTGTGCCACATTCACAATTATCCAACGTATTGTTTACAACTGCAGTGTGTAATTATTGTGTATATCGCTTAATAGTACGGCTTACAGGGTAAGAGTGAATATGTGATGAATTGAATACTGATTTAGTGAGGAGGTCGCCTTTTGGTTAATTCGTGTGTATTGATTAATACCACTCTCTAGGCCATACTCATAAAACAATCCAAATGCTGTTCCACAAGAGAATCTGTGGTATTTAAAGATACCATATTAATGTCCCACATAGATAACTTTCATCATCATAATCTGATGCTTGTCCACTGCTGGATATAGGCCTCTCTTATTGCACGCCACTGAGCACGGTCCTCGGCTACTCTCATCCAGCTCTTGCCAGCCGCCCTGCGAAAATCATCGCTCCACCGAGTCTGAGGACGTCCTACAATACGTTTACCGACCCGCGGTCTCCACTCGAGAACTCGTCTACCCTATCGGTTATCAGTTCTTCAGGTGATAATTAATAATTAACTTTAGGAGAATGTAAATACAGCAGCTCTTTGGCAAAGAGGGTTTTAATTGGGAGGCCGGAATCTTGCACTTGTTCATCTTGAATACATTATTTAAAAAAATACTCACGCCCGTTATCTCCGAGTGGCTAGGCAGAGGCACCAATCACTATATCTGGCCTCACGTTTTGCCGAATACATTAGTAGTTAAAAAACACGTGTGTAGTTTAGAGAATTTCACGCTTTTGTGACTGTATTACTGCTACTTATGTATGCGGAATAGAAAAAATAAACTAATGTATATCGTCGGTGATACTCCCAGACCGCGTAACAAACAGTGGCAGATACCGCGTAAATTGATTTGAGTAAATTTCACAGGAGGTTGAAAAAATTTAATATCTTCGTGTCTTTTTACCTTAGGATTGTCTGAACTTAAAACTGCCTAGAATATCATATTATATAGTTATATTTAGCATTCACTTCCTAATTAGGCCCATACTTATTGAGAAAATGCACTTACGCTGAATAGCTGTAGCCAAAAAAGACGTTTCTTGATTTTTTTATTGCATTTACGCGGAATCGATGTACAAATTAAACAAAATATAGTTTCAAAACAGTTGTTTAGATTTATTATTCTCCTTTCACATAAGTAATCAGTTCAATTACTAGATTATCGTTAAAGAAAAATTAACACATGTCGTTTTTTTTATGCACATTCATAACATTGTTAAAACAAAATTGAGCTTCTATACACATTAATCAAAACTTAAACTTTGAACATAATTAGTTAAACAACAAAAAATATATCAAAACACTTTACCTACTACCTTACTTAATCAAAGAGATCAAAAAATATGTAGCACCTCTACAAAGTAATAAAAAATTAAACTGAACATAATTATTGGTTTTTCAACAATAAAGCTATCAAAATGTTTTACTTAATATCTATCTTACTTAATCAAAGAGATCGAAAATAGGAACATAATGTTTCTTCAAATTAACTTCAGCTACTAGGACATAAGGACACTTTTGAATATTTTTTTATTGATCGAGTAGATTCAATAAAAACATTTAAAATAAGTTTATTTCTTCTGGAAAGGCAAATTGTCATAAAATTGGTGACAATCTCTAGGGATCACACTTTTCAACTGTTGTAAGTGCTCATACTTGCTTTCCATTATTGGTAATCGGGAAGGGTATAGTGATGGTACACTGTCGATAAGTGTTGAAATATTCCTGGGTCTTCGAGGCAATGAAGTAAACTCATGTTTAAAATGTTTTTTATACTCAATTGTGCCATTAGGGCTATACTTCAATACTCGCAGATCAACCACACAGTCATCACCAGCGGTGCGCCCAGGCCTTATTGAGTCATACACTTGGTATTCTTTCAAACTATAGTCTTTGAAGAATGGAAAGACTATACTCTGGCTGTACGACTTTGTATGGAAAAGGCTTCTTTCTGGCTTCTTTGGTCAATGATGCATACTGCGATGGTAGAAAAATTTCAACATTTTTAAGCTTTCTCTCAACAACTGAATGGACTGAGTCAACTTCCATTTGCGTATGACCTTTCTCGAGGTACTTTTGTGTTATTGTAACGTTCTTCTGCACTGCTAATCTAAGAAGTGCATTTGAAACCACACTGTTCCTATTTTGAGCAGTGCAACCGTCTGTCCATATAACCACGTCTTTAGGATCTTTTTTTATCAATTCTGTTATATAATCAACAAAAAAGGTAGCATACGTTGTAGCTTTTAGATCGCAAGCGGTTTCGTCAAACCAGTAGCAGGTCACTTCATTCGTTCCAATATTGTTAACAGTGAAGTTGTGTACTGCCAGTTTAGTTTTAAAGTACAGTGCGCTAGCCGTTAAATAAGGGCACAACTTCACTGCTTGTAAATCAGCAGTTACTGTATGAATGATTCCAGATTGAGCCATCTCTTTATCTATGTTTTTCTCAGCTCGAGCCAAACTTTTTAGTTCTACATGGTGCTGATAGTCTTCTTCTGACACATTACCTGCTTTGTATGAACAGCAGTAGTCACAGGTGTCTTTCTTGGGTTGATACAAGCTTATGTTCTCCTCTTCTAGGACATCACCAAAGAGCTTTCTTAAAGCCACTGGTTTGGATGTCGACGATGAGAATTCAACATACAACTTGTAAAGTTGTGATTTCAACTGAATTATTGGTTCCAAATACTGCTTTGTGCTCGATTGGCGGCAATAATGTGATGGCAATTTCGGCAAACTGACCAAGTAGCTCTTGACAGAGTTGCGTTTATTATCACTGCTTTGTTGTGGAGCAGTATTTGTTGATTGCGCATTCTCAGGTCTAGGTTCATTCTCAGTTCTTGGTTCATTCTCAGGTCTTTGACGCCTTGCATCACCAATCCAGTATCGAACTGTCCACTCTTTTATGGCTAATGTTGCAAGAAATGTCTTTAAGCAAACTATTTCCTTTTTGCCATCCACTTGCAGAAAGTATACTCTAGTGTTTGAACGTCTAGAGGAAACTCCTTTTGTTTTTCTTTTCACCTGTTCATTATCGACCATCGAAATCACATACATCTTTTTTTCTTTCCATGACATGCTCCAGAAGTTATCGAAAATTGTTTGTCGCTTATCTTCACTTAACAGTGGACAAAACATGACTTTGCTGCGAGCGCAAAAAGCTGAATCGCATTGAGAACCCATGTTTCTTTCGGGTTTCGGATCGTTTTGAACGTATTTGTCACCAACTTTCTTGTACCCTATGTAATCCTTTCCCAACATTCTCTTCTTTTTGTTAACTTCTTTTTTCCAAGTCCTTGAGTCAGCTTTTCGTTTTCTTGTCCGTGATTCTCTGGCCACTTCTGGCTCAATATCTCTTTCAGGAAACCAATTAACATCATTAATTGATTCAATGGGCTGAACATTGGTTATGTCGGAAAGTGGAACATAAGTAGGATCAGCAACGGAGTCGTCAGAAGAAAAATCCAGAAATGCAGACTGTGGAGTGGATCTGAGGTCTAAATCTGTGGAGTCGAGACCAATTGCGGAAACAGTGTCACAAGCAGTAGTGCTATCTTCAGGTTCTTTTTGCACGCATATAGTTTCCTGAGGTAGGGCCAAAGATGTGGATATGTTATTCAAGGGAAGCGTGTTCAAGAGATTCTGCCTCTTGAGAATAAGTTCTTCTCTTCGCTTTTTCAGTTTTTTTAATACCGCAACTTGACTATAATTGTGGTCAACATGTTCCAATAAATCTTTTTCTGTGGCATCAGTTTGCTCTTCTTCCATATTTTTCTGAAATTGTAACGCACCTAATTAGTTTTATAATTACCTACCATTTCAACCAACATAATTAGAAAACTTAAGACTTACTATCTAATGTAATTTATTAGATTAGAAGATCTTGAACCCAGTAAGATGTTATTGCTTATTCCGCGTATTTACATAAACTAGAAGAAATTGACGAAATCTTAAACCGCGTAAATACAGTGAAAAACTTTTCTGTGGTTTTATACAAAATAATGTAGTTTTTTCACTAAATTTAACTTGAATTAGGTAACTAAGACTAGACACGCTCAAATAGTATTACACACTTACCGATTATTCCTGTTCAGCTTACTAAAATGAATTATTTTTGCGAGAGACTAACAAAACACCCACACCTTGTACTAATCTCTGCGTAGTTCCGCGGTATTTTGTAAAATTTACGCAGGATACCCACTCTCGCGGTTTCGACTTCTTTCATTTACAGCTCTCTGATTGGACGACCCACCAAACGGACGATGCGCGCCGTAGCCAATCACCGTTGCCTGTTAGTACGCGCGAAATTTCAATTTTGATACTTTTGTAGATACGCGGTATCAGCCACTGTTGGTTACGCGGTCTGGGAGTATCACCGACGATATGGCTAAATATGCTTTTATTGTTTTTCAAAGTATTCTCCACTATGATCGATGCACTTTTGCATTCGATGAAACCAATTTGTAAAACACTTTTTCCACTCTGATTGAGGTATCTCCAAAACGTGCTGTTTGAACGCATCTACGGCATCTTCACGGGTCGAAAATCGTTTACCACGTAATTTATTCTTTACATTTGGGAATAAATAGAAATCATTGGGAGCCAAATCAGGGCTATACGGTGGATGACCCATCAATTCTATTTTTTGACCATCCAAAAATGTAGTTGTTTCCTGAGATGTATGACAGCTGGCATTGTCATGGTGAAGTATGATTCTGCGTCGCTGGTTGTTTTGGCGTATTTCTTCAAATACTTCCGGCAAACAAATGGTCGTGTACCACTCCGAATTAACCGTTCTGCGATTCTCCAATGGTATTGTAGCCACATGGCCATTAATACCAAAAAAGCAGGCCACCATTTGCTTTACAGTGCTTTTTGCACGAGCCACTTTCGTAGGGTTCGGCTCATTTTTAAACATCCAAACTGTTGATGACGCTCTTAGCCAAGCTTCGTCAAAAGGAATTAAATTGAAAGAATGTCAAGCCAATAACAATAATAATAAAATAATAATTAAACCAAAAAAAGAAAAAAAAAACTCTTTCCAAATAAATCGCTCCGAGCCACATCCGAACCAAAAGTCCCCATAATACTGGCCGCGTTCCCGCGCTGCACAGCAAGGGAAATCCTTTGGCTCAGATATGCCCCAGAGCGAACGTCCATGCCACGGTCCCTCAATCGGCGTCCCAGCTCCCGAATAAAACCGCTGCCCTGCGCTCCCCATACACCAGAAGTTTCTATAGCCAGCGGCACAAATATGTACGAATTCATGAGCTGGCTATACTTCTGCGTCTTATGCCTTGCAGCCAGTTCAGCCGCGGCGCCAGCAGCAGCGGCAGTTGCTACAACATGCGAGGGCGCAAACGTGCACACACAAGTCGCATCCCACAACAAACTTCGACCCTTCTCCCACGGAACCAAAGTGAGGCCGTCCGGACGTTTTCTATCGTTTCTGCATAAGCCCGGATATTTGCCGCAACCAGAGCCCGTCGAACAATATCATTAATGCTATGGTGCCGAGAGATTCTACCTGCACTACGAACACAATGCAGCCCGTGGCGGCCCTGAGCGTCCACCTCCACGCCACAGACACAACGGTGCGGTTGACAGACCTCACAACCTAAGCGCAAAGCAACAGCCACCCGGAGTGAATCACAGTCCAAAAAGGTCCCCAGCTGTGGGGATGGCAAAGCATGAAGCCATATTCCCGAATCCGGCCTCGAAACGGCGCGCAATCTCGCAAGCTCAGCCCCAGAACTGGAGTTCAGCAATGCGTCCAGCGTTATCTTGCTTATGACTTCATCCCACTCACGTTGAAGCTCTGACCGCTCCGGCATGTCACTCCCAGGACAGCGAGCCTGCCATAATCTCAAGGCCTCATCGGCAAAAGGGATGTGAAACCCGTCACCATTAATATATTGGAAGAGCCGCTTGGCACCACTGTGTCGACGTCATCCTAATATTGAGAACAGTTGATTGTTGTTTAGTTTCGGGATCGTACGCGTCCATTTTTCATGTCCAAGATCCATGATTCGTCACCTGTGTAGATATTATAAACAGATTTTGAGTCGCCTCCGTTGAATTTTTTAAAGGTTTTCTTGCACCATTCGACGCGAGCATCTTTTTGATCCTGAGTTAAGTTGTGCGGGATCCAACGCGAACAAATTTTTTTTCAGACAAATGTTCATGTAATATCCTATGAATGCTCGTCATACATATGCCCAGAATAGCCTCTATCTCGCGATACGTAGCATGGCGGTCTTGCATTATTAGTTTTTGCACAGCTTCAATATTTTGTGGCACAACCACCGATTTCGGGCGACCTTCTTTAACTTCGTCCGTGAGCTTACCGCGCCCGCGATTAAACTCACTAAACCAGTGATACACAGTCGTTTTTGATGGAGCTTCACCACTAAAAGTCGAAGTTAATTGATAATAATAATAATAATAAACTCACGCCCGTTATCCCCGAAGGGGTAGGCAGAGGCACCAGTCTCTAGAACTGGACCCACGTTTTGCCGAGTTTATTAGGTCCCAAACGTGACAAGTGGCCAGCCTGTCGCCGTTATCCGGGCACAATTTATCAGCGAATGGTGTTGCTGTGCAAACAAATGTACGTAACTAAAAGTCATTAGTACATGCGTGGTTCGAACCCAGACCCTCATGATCGAGAAGCAAAGGTCAACCCCACTACGCCACCACCGCTGTCTCTAATCTACGCACTAATGTTGCGTTAAACCACGTCGAAAATCGTAATAAATCATAGCACGAATATTTTCACGAGTGAGTTCCATTTTTTTCAGCGATATGACATTTTAAACTAAACAAAAACAAAACACTAACGTATATAAGAGAAAAATATTAGCGGCCAGTATTAAAAAAAAGAACGAATTTGACCATGGACGTCAGACATTGCGTTTAAAATTATTGGAATCCCAGATTCCGCATACATAAGTAGCAGCCTATGTATTATGATGACTTCACCTTTTCTATTGCTTCTTAGCTCTAGTTGGCTAGTTCAATCAGGTTCTTACAATTGTAAGTATCCTAAAATCATTCATCTTTGAGAAGTATTGAATCATTGATCTGGTGTTTACATGCACCATCATAAGACTGTTGTGTTTCGATGATAGTCTATTGGACTATACCTATTCAAGACTAGAAGAGCGCGCGACGTTGTTTGCGTTGGATTAAGTATGAAGTGCCGTTACCCGTAACCCGGCCATGATATCTCTCCGTTCTAAATGTCCCTTGAGATCATTTACGATTTGTATTAAATTCAGTATTATATTAGTTATATTACAAATTTTATTATAATACAAAAACTGTGGTGAGAAACCTTCTTTATTGTTCAACTAACCCATTGCCATTTCTTTTTATAGTAATGCCATAGGTATTCATTGCCTTGTATTTTTCTTCGTATTTGAGCACTGCCGGAGTTCCCTCGGGATACCAACTAAGTATTCTTTGAAGTCGAGGCTGTAAAACAACACTGTCGCTGTTTTTAAGATCGTTTACTCTCTTGGTACCCATTCAACATTTACAAGCACTACAAATTCTTAACTTGAGCCTGCGTTCACTTAGGGAAACATTTAAACGCTATTTAAAAGTCATGGAAATCATATTAGAAATAATGCGCCTTTTTTTCTTTACCCCTATAAAGGGCGCCCTCCGGAGGACACGGGGGAGGGAGGTGGTGAATGCTCATGCATAACAGCACGGGCCCGGCCGTGCTGCCAATGTGGGACTCACAGAGTGCGCCTACCCACTAAACACCACCTTGGGGCTGTTTTGGTCCTATGGACCCCTAAACCTACATCATGAGCGACCCCCCTCGAGGCCGAGGAGGGCTAAAAAAACTACAGTTTTTGGCACCTGTATAGGTATATACGAGACATCGGTACGTATTTTAGCCTCCGTTTTAGGGATATGGATGTGCGAATCGTGACCGCGATATAAGTCTGTCAAGTGCCGTGTTTAGGCGCTGGGAGATCTAGGCTTCGTTGCTTTTATATTATGATTTATGAGGAGGTTGTGTGTGAAAAATAAGCTGTCTTTTTTCTTCTCCACATTTTCTTTTAAAGCATTCCGGAACCGTATTACTGGGCCTATTAGGTCTGTCTATCTGTTTTTATCGCTTAAACTATAATAGTGAGGCAATTCAAATTTTCACAGAATTATTATGTTATTATGAAGAATTGCCAACATACAATAGGAAAAACACGGGCACCAATACAAGCGTTTTTAAGTTTTCGTATTCAACAAGGTGCCTTTATAGTTTCACCTATCACTAAGTAAGGTTTTAAAAGTTGACGATTAATAGTCGAGCAACTTATGAAAGAAAACTTTGTCGAAATTTCTTTGAAAATTAGGTACTTTAATGAAGTAAAAATATTAGTTATAAACCATGAGCTTCATTAATAAAGGGCGATAAGGGAGATAAATACGCGCATCAAAGTTTGACAAAGCTAACTTTGCAACCTAAATATGGTAGATTTGTTGAAGATGTTATTTATAACCCCCAATTGTTACTTACTTAATAATTGATACTCGATCGGGTGTAAATAAGAATTTATAATCAACAATTAAAGTATCAAACATGTTTAAGTAAGCTTAACAATCAAAATAAAAGGACCGAGTGTTGCAACAGCAGTCTTTGGTCATCAGTCTTTGTGGGATTGCCACTTAATTCCTTTGCAAAGTTAGATTTGCCAGACTCTAGCAATCTAATTGCGAAAGCATTGTCGATTAGCAATAATATAACAAATAGAATTTGACAGATGAGATTGGCAGAGGAGATTGGAATCACTCAGGATTTGGCGCGCGTAATATAGGAGCTGAAACTAGAGATGTGCCAGATGGGAAGCTTCCCATTCACGGCAATAATGGCAAGCTTCCCACTCCCGGCAATAATGGGAACGTTCCCATTATTTCCGGCAACAATGGGAACGATCCCAATGATATGGTAAGGAACATTTTTTCTTATTTCTTTGCTGTAAATATTAATTGTAATGTTATTATAGACAGATCCTAAAAATCGTAAGTAAAAAAATTAAAAGATGTACATATTCGACGCGAAATTATTTACTATTTCAAATCATTTTGCGCTATGCATAAAGAGACATCTATACATTATCGAGGAGCTAAGGGCCGAAACACATAACGCAAACTGCTTATTTTTGCGGCGCCGCAACGCCAAAATCGGCAGTTGCGTTGCCGCGTTGCGGCGTCGCGAAACAGGGCATTATGGTAGGGTAACCATTTTCTCGTGATTTTTGAGTGTGGATAGACGTCTCTCTGCGATGGATCGTAATAAACTTATTGCTTATTTGTTATTAAGAAGACATTATTCTATCTTAAAAATACGGCAAAGAAGATACTGGATACATCCATTAAGTAAGGGTATGAATCCAAATGGCGAGTTCTTTTCTAAAAAATACGAAGCATTAAAGATAGACGAAAAAAAATTTGTTGCCTACTTTAGAATGAGTATATCATCATTTGAAGAGCTATTAAGCGAGTTATCAAAATATATACAGAAGAAAAAAAATAAAGGAAGGAAACCAGTTACTGCTTTGGAAATGCTGGGCTTAACTTTAAGGTAAAACAAATAGGTTTCTTATTTTTTTTTTATTGATGTTTATGGCACTCGGAATCAAATGTTTAGTTTTATTTGTACCCCTGGCTTTATACACCTGTGGTACTAGCGGGGTGTCGATAAAAATTTTGCATCACTAGTGTTCATGGTTTGGGGGTACCTAGTGGTACAAAGCCAGGTTCAAATGAAACAAGACAGAATCAAATTAAGCTTTTTGCATTATACAATTTTCTTACTTTAAGAATACTTTAATAGGCCTTAAAAAATGTAATGATCAATTTAAGAAAAATCAAACTCCTCATCTTGTGAAACATAGGAAGTAGCTGACGTTTCGTCCAGTAAAAATGGTGAATTTATTGGACGTTGTTGGTTTGATGATGAGGTAGTCCTCTGTTCAGTAATCGAACTTCCAGGAGTAGAAGTGTGGTAGCCACTCTGAACCGTATTATCGTATCTCATAGTTGAATATCCTTGATTATAACCCTGATGCTGATATTCTTGATTATAGCCGTGATGTGTATTTTGATGAATTGAAGGTTGAAGAATGTCCGTTAATATTTGAAGCACCCGACTTTGAAATATCAATGTTTGATTGTCATTTAACGATTGTAGAGATGGTAAAATCCCCTTGAAAAAATGCAAATGTCTATTCTCCGGTGTTTTTAATATTGCCAATAAATCTTCTTCAATATCATCCTTATCATCTGCCTTTCGTTTTCGTGGTTGACTTTTATAACGAGGCAATGCCGTTATTTCATTCTCAATATCTCCTTCCGCTACACATAAACTGGAATCAGTTGCATTTTGTGAAACCTTTTTCAAAAACTGTAATTGTTTATTCAAGTGATATTCTTTAATTTTTGCAGCTCCAGCTCCTGATCGATTGGCATCTTTTAGTTTTTTTTGATATTTAGCAAAATTATCTTTTATGGCCTTCCACTTCTTGACTAAATCATTACCTGCAACAAATAACTTCACAAGTGAAAAATAGTAATAAAGACTAAAATTCCCTAGATTCCATTTATACTACATATAAAATTACATATAAAATTTGATATAACTTTCATAAGTACTTTCGGTCCATCCAATTTCATATAAATGGCTGGCCGCCGAAAAAGAACAATTTTCTGCTTTTTCTTGACTTAGGCAAGTTAAAAACTGATTGACTTTGCCTAGAACAACCATAATGTAAAATATTTCTTGAGTACTTCTTTGAAAAACTACCTGTCTATCTTTGAAAATCTATTCCTTTAGCAACACTATTACCTGCGCAGTTTGAGTTTGATTATACCTACATTTGTATTATTTTATTATTTGCCTACTAATTATTATTTCATTTTAGATTTCTAGCAACCGGCAGTGACTTTAAAACCATGCATACGAATTACTTCCGAGGAGCAAGTACAATAGCAAAAATTGTAAGGACAGTTTGTCGCGCCATATGGAAACATCTATCAAGTCAAAATATACCTCCTATAACAAAACAGGTTCTAGAAGATGTCGCTATTGAGTTTGACAAGAAAGCAAATTTTCCTAACTGCATAGGAGCTCTTGATGGTAAACATGTCCGTATTACATGTCCTGCGCACAGTGGATCACTGTTTTACAATTATAAGGGCTATAATTCAATAGTTTTATTAGCTCTTGTAGATTCTAGATATAGATTCATTTTTGTCGATATAGGAGCGTATGGCAAGGAAAGTGACTCCACCGTTTTCCAGAACTCTAAACTTTATGATTTGATTATGACACGCAAATTACCTATTCCTGTACCAAAGCCTTTACCAGGTTCTCAAAATGAAACTCCATTTGTTTTTGTAGCAGATGAAGCATTCTCAATTTCGAATAACGTCATGCGCCCTTACTCAGGGAAACATTTGTCGGTACAACAAAGAGTTTACAATTATCGACTGAGTCGTGCCCGAAGATATGTCGAGTGCGCTTTTGGCATCCTAGCCAATAAATGGCGCATATTTCATCGATCTATGAATGTGCAATACGAATTTGCGACAGACATTATCAAGGCATGTTGTGTAATGCACAACTTTGTTTTGAATCGAGATGGAGTACAAGCGACCGATGACATTATCTTTGATGATTCTGATCTGCAAATGTTGCATTTGCCCACAGCAAATGAAAATAATTTAAGCCCACATCTAATACGGAATGATTTTTGTAATTACTTTTCCAGTGATGTTGGCGCCCTAAGTTGGCAATTAAACAAAATATGAATGTTCGTATACCTACTCAGTTCAAAATACAAATAATACCTTAATACATTTGATTCAAACTATTTAACATGTTGTGAACTGCGAATAAACAATTTAAATGGCAATTTGGTTTTATTTATAGTATTTGTTTACCTTTTTGAATAAGAGCGCGAGAAAAAATATAATTTTAACTTAGAGAAAATCTTTTGCATAGGGCATTAAAATAAATGGTGTATTTCATATGATTAAAAAAAAAAGATACATGCTACTTACATTAAACTACAATTTTTACAATTTAAACCGCGGATCAGATTTTTACGTTTTTACTACAGTAAAAATTGTAGTTTTATTGTGAATAGTGATCGCGTGAACCTAAGACAATACTATGTTACTACTTACCCAGTTTTGATTTTTCGGTTGAGTTTTTTTCCTTGTAATCAACATAAACGATCTCACAAATGCTTTTCCATGCTTCTTGTTTTATAAATTTGTCTTTATAGGTTTCGTCACTAGTATCCCACAAACAACGGTGTTCCTGAACCGAAGATATAAACAGATCGACGTCAACGTCAGACATTTTAATTTTAAAACTGCTTCTCGGTTGACACGTGTTGTTTGCAAGAGTGTTAGAAACAAACTGCATCCTTGTCAACAAGTATGACGTCATAACGCTGGAATTCGCGTCGTGCGTTGCGGCGCCGCACCGCTATAGCGCACTGCCGATTTCAGCGACGCGGCACCGCAACGCGCTTATGTGTTTCGGCCCTAAATGCGGAGAAGGGATAGCGTGCGGAGGAAGTCTGTATTATTCCATGGTTGGCGCTATGATAGCGATTTTTTGTTGTTCGTTCGTCAATTTTTAACTTTTAATAAAAAAATGGTGCCAGCAAGAGGCAGTGTTCATGAACATTTTAGAATAGTCAAGGAAGGTCGTAAGGAAAAGACTTTATGTAAATACTGTGACGCAGTATGGAGTAAAAAATGCAACAAAATTCGCGCGCCATCTTGTAAAATGCAAGAAAGCCTCGTTAGTGATCAAACAGTCATTTGAAAAAACAGACACTAACGCTGCAAGCAGTGGAGCTGCAGCAGAACAAAATGTGGAAAAATTAAACAAATTACATTTTTGCGGGTTTAATAGTCACTAAGGGAGAGACTGTTTTCAGAAATTGTTTTATTTACCAAACATACCGTAGAGATAGGAAATTTTAATGGCAAATAATGTGGTATAATATAGCTGTTATTAGAAATTAAACTTGTGGTTAAAAAAAAGTACGCATAAGGAAGTAACTAAAGTAACTTCTGGCAAAAAATATGCTAAATAAATGAATGATGATTTCCCAATACACATGAGGCAAAATTACAAAATTTGTAAATATTTCGAAAGTTTTCTTTAAATACAACAATAACAGTAGGTATTAAAAAATGAAAGAATAAATGGTTTTAGAAAAAAATAAATGTCAAAATAATTCCTTAAAATGACTCCGTTATAAAATAAACATTGAGATTGATAAGATTTTTAAGAAAACAAAAGTACAAAATACCGGAATCGGCCATATTAACTGAAACAGCAATCAAAGTGAATGACGTCACAACTAGCTACAATGGCCGTATTGTTTGACTTTTTGTTGTGACTACGCGTTCCGATTAATTTTCGCATAACTTAATTAGTGGATGTTATTGTTTATTCGTGGCTCAATATCGTGGTTCATAATCAACAATCGAACAATATTTTATTGAGGCAAATCAGCTCTAGTTTACCCAGAGTTGACTTGTTGATATTGAGCGAGTTTCTCGCATCAAATAAACACTTTTGCTCATCTGAATACCAAAATGTGAAAAGTTCTTTCATCATCATCACTCGTTTATAGCCCTGTATGCACAATTTCCCTTCCTCAAGATGCCTCCTCGACCCAGCCGATGGAAATCGCTGACGTCGCAAACAGAAAACGCCCAGCAGTGTCTGATTCGCCCGCACAAATGCCAGTCAAAGTCTCTAAAACCACGAGACCTCTTGATGCTAGAAAAAAATACTCCGTTCTAGACAAAGCGCCCTTTATCGTCCATGTTTCCCGCCCAGTGACTGATGAAAAATCAGGAACCACTCTACATCATGTCAAGTTTGGCTTATTCCTGATCCAACATAACATCTCCAACGTTCTCACTGATGGCATCAAGCGAATTGGACGCAACAGAGTTTCTGTTGAGTTCAAGTCGCCAGAAGATGCTAATGCCTTCTCATCAAACCCTATTTTGACCAATAACAATTATACAGCAGTCATTCCCCAATTTAATATAACTCGCATGGGCTTGGTAAGAGGTGTACCCGCTGAATTCACTGACGAGGAGGTGATGGACCTGGTCAAGGTACCATCTGGATTTGGCAACATATTAAAAGTAAGACGTATGAATAGGAAAATCACTAGCGAGGACGGGCAAACAGTGTGGAAGCCGAGCCAGACAGTTGTACTAACTTTTGATGGACAGGTACTGCCGAAGAGAGTGTTATGCTGTTACTCAGCCCTAGAGGTTGAGCTGTACACGTACCCCACAGTTCAATGCTTTAAATGCTGCCGCTTTGGACATACAAGGGTTGCATGCCGGTCTAAACCAAGATGTTACAAATGCTGTCTCGACCACCCTGGCGATGGCTGTACAATTAATAGTAGAGATTTTATTTGCATCAACTGTGATGGCAACCATACAGCTACTAGCAAGGATTGCCCTGAGTATGGCAGACAAACAGCTATTAAAAGTATGATGGCTGAATACTCAATGTCTTATTTTGAGGCCAGCAAAAAAATCCCCCCTATCTCTCGTAAATATGCCCAGGCTGTGAAGTCCACCCCTCCGCACCATTACAATAGCCCCCAGTCTCAATCTGGCCCCTCCCAAAGAACAGCTCAACGCTTGCCCCAACAATCTTACAGAAAAACTGTCCTTCTAAAACCCAGGCCCCACTCCCCCCCTTCCCCTGGTTATGATAGACATGCCCACCAAGCCTTAACTCAGGATTACTCCTTGTCTCCATCCCAGAATGGGTGCGCCCTCAGCCAGACTCAAAACCCGACACCGCTCAATAATGACCAAATGGATCAATTGATTTCCCTCCTCTCTTCCCTTATCTGTTCAAATTCTTTACCGGACCACGTTGCCAAGAAACTTAATTTTATCTTCAATATCCTCCAAGATGGCTCCTCCCCTTTCACTGCTTCAGTGGAACGCGCGTAGTATAAATAATAAAAAGCATGAGTTAATTTATCTCTTAAACAATTTTAATGCAGCAGTTTGCTGCCTCAGTGAGACCTGGCTCAGACCAGGTTTCAATTTTAATGTAAATAATTTTAGTTGTGTTCGTAGTGACAGATTTGATAATTATGGCGGTTGCGCCATTCTTGTTAATAATAGAATTCCCTTTTCCCTCCTAAATTTTCCCCTTTTAAATGATATCCATGAGGATATTATTAACATAATAGCCATCAAAGCCTTAGGCATTAATATAGTTTCTATTTATATTTCAGACCCTGAAATTGCCTTAATTCCTTTGCTCATTTCTCTTTTCTCTCAGCTGCAAGGCCCTTCTATCATTATGGGAGATTTCAATGGCCACCACTACCGTTGGGGGTCAGATCATTGTGATCCTTTTGGGGAGGAACTGGTCGAGGCCATTGACCATGCTGGCCTTTGTGTTTTGAATGATGGAAGAACTACACGCAGAGGCCAAGTTGGAGAAAGAAAGAGCTGTGTAGACCTGACCATCTGCTCATTGGACCTAGGGTCATGTTGTAACTGGGATTCTAGTGATCATTTCCCAATTGTGGTAAATTTACCTCACAAGTCAAACCAAGTTTGACCAAGAAAGGTTGGGAAACTTATTCTGATCATGTAGAAAAGGAGGTCCAAGATATAGTTATGTCCGATCAAGATAATCTAACTTACGTGTACAATGCTCTCACAGTTGCCATTAATAGATCTGCTGAAAAGGCTTTTCCGTTCAAAAAACCCCGCTCTAGGAAGATTCCGTCCCCTCCCTGGTGGGACGAAGAATGCACCCTACTCATAAAAGAGCGTTTAGAGGCCGAACATAAATGTAACGAATCCCTCACTATTAGTAATCTAATTGAGTACCGCAGAATTCTGAACAAAACAAAGCGAGAGCTACGTAGGAAAAAGAGAGCAGGCTGGGTTTCCTTCTGCACCTCTCTTTCTCCGGCCACGCCCCCCACTGTAGTTTGGAGACAGATAACAGATTCAGAAATAGTTTTTCACCTAAGTCCTCAAACTCTATTGCTGAAGAAGTCGCAGAAGCTTTCTTTACTAAATTAGCCCCCCCTTTTGTTCCTGCTGAAGATGAACTGCGGTTTCCAGACCTTCCATTATCTAGGTCTCATGATCCATTGGACTGTCCTTTCACTATGGATGAACTGAGAACAGTGATCTCACAAGTAAATGATACAGCTCCTGGGGAGGATGGGCTACCTTACTCATTTTTAGTTAAATCTGGTCCCCATACTCTAAACTACTTTTTAAAATTTGTAAACAAGTGCTTTGATATTGGCTTCGTCCCAGATTCATGGAAAAAGCAGTTAATTATGCCAATACTGAAGCCCGGTAACAGCTCTAGTGACCCCAACGGATTCAGACCCATTGCTCTCTCTTCAGCTCTGGCTAAGGTACTAGAACATCTTTTGAAGAACCGTCTCGAGTGGCTTATAGAGAGTAAAAATCTGTTACCAAAAACGCAATTTGGGTTTCGCAATGGTCTGTGCACGATGGACAGTGTGGCTGTGTTGGTTGCAGACGTCAGAATAGCGTTGAGCAAAAATGAATCGACAGTAGCAGTATTTTTGGATATCTCCTCTGCCTATGACAACGTCCTTCTTCCAGTCCTCAGGCAAAAATTGCTAAATCTGAGGGTACCGGTCAAGTTGGTTCGATGCATATGCGCACTGCTCATGTCACGAACTGTGTCACTCCGCGTCCCTGACTACGAAACTGACTGCAGAGTATTGAGTAAAGGCCTGCCCCAAGGATCGGTACTGAGCCCTGCCCTTTTTAACATTTATACTCACGATATCGGCTCTAGCCTCAATTATAATTGTCAGATTCTCCAATATGCTGATGATGTTGCGCTATATGTCTCAGACAACTCCATCGAACATGCGGCATCATCTTTAAATCTATCCCTCAGCTCGCTTGGAAAATGGCTTAGTCGCCATGGTCTCTCTATCTCGGCTCAAAAAAGTTCTCTGATGATTTTCACTAGGAAAAAGCCCAACAATGTGCCCCAAATTGATGTCAAATTTGACAATGATCCAATTCCTCGTAAAGACAAAATAAAATTTCTGGGTGTATACTTAGATCCTAAACTCTCTGGTACCCACCACATAGAACATCTTTCTAAAAAGTGTGAACGAGTGTATTCTATACTTAGAGTTCTTGCTGGTGTCTGGTGGGGGGCTCACCCATACTGTATGAAGCTCGTGTACAACGCCCTAATTCGTAGCGTAATGGACTATGGCTGTTTTGTCTTGGAACCGATTAACAAAACATCCTTGGTCAAGCTGGATCGGATACAGTATAAATGCCTACGACTAATTTTAGGATGTATGCGTTCGACTCCCACTAATGCCCTCCAAGTTGAAGCCGTTGATCCCCCTCTTCATTTGCGCCGACAGTACCTTTTTTTTTTTGTTAACGGGGTGAAATGCTTTGTGCACCATAACCGCCACCCTTGGGGGAGGGCGACGGCCGTGTGTCGGACTCTCCTCTCCTAATAATAGGAGAGGCATACCTCCTAAAACACCCCGGGGGCCGTCCTGTTGCTCGTGCAATGGGGCGCCGCCGGATCTCGCAAGTGGTGTAACCACAACGCGAATGCGACAGCGGCGCCCCGGCGACGTCGACCTGACTCGCAAGGAGTCGGGCCCACCCTCACTGGAGAAGGGGCATGGGCCCCCCAACCCCTTCTCCCGTCACGATATCGGACGGCAGGTGCCCCAACCTGCCGTCTGTGACCCTACCTCAACCGGCGGCGCAAGGTCCGCGCAGCGTCCCCCGCGCCACCGGCTCTCCCGGCGGAGAGGCGCGAGCTCCCCAAGCCTCCAGCTACTGAGGACCCGTTGTGGCCCTCTGCCCGGATCCTCGGCCCATCTAAAAATCCCTCCCAGAAGAACACCCCTCGGCCAGAGACCGTATGGGGTGCCCAGTCCCTGGTCCCTGGCGTACCTCCTGCAGTTTCCCCTCCCAGGCCCGGCTTGTGGATCTCCCCGCCCCTCCAGCCCTCTTCCATGCCCTCTGCTGGACAGAGGGACATAGAGAGGGCCCTCACCGTGTGTTTTTTATAGAGGTTGTCTCCTCGCGGCCCGAAGGCCCCGGCCCCGCTCAATGTGGGGTTACGGGTGCGGGGCCCATGGTGGACCCCGCGGGACATCCAGCAGCGCAAGCCACTGGACGTCCCCCTCCCTCTGGTTTTGGTCCACGCCGGCCGAAGCCGGTACCCCCCATATCTGGAGGGCGTTCCCCTATCCGCCACCCGGAGGACGCGTCCGATGGAAGACCAGAAACTCCACACGGAGCGCCGACAGTACCTGGCGGACCGCTTCATGGTCAGGGTCTTCTTCGCACATTCTGCTTCAGAAATTACAGGATCTTGATCTTTTGACCCGTACAAGCATCTTCTGGAAAAACAGAGAAATTCCGATTATCCTCCATAGTTTCCGGCGGCTAAAGCAATTTGAGAACTCGTTGATTACGGCGGTGACGATGCCTCTATTCGAATACAACTTCACCACCCTACATTTTAAACCTAACATAATTATGGACATCGGTATTTTTAAGGACAACCCTGCGGCTAACACCATTCAAAGATAAGTGACCGTTGGAGTGATTGCCAAAGGTTTTTTACAGATGCATCCAAATTATCCACAGTCTTCCTCAGTAGGAGTTGCCGTCTATTTAGAAAACTCAAAATTAATGTTACAATTTAAATGCCCACCGGAATCCTCTGTTTTCACGGGTGAGTGCATAGGTGTCCTGGAGGCCTGTCTATTCGTGGAATCGCACAATATTAAGAACGCAGTCATTTTCACGGACTCGCTTAGTTATCTGCAGGCTCTGGACCAGAGCCAACTCAAGAGCAAACTTAATAGTAGAATTATTTTAGATATTAAAAAGACCCTGTATAGCTGCTATTGTAGGGACCTTGAGGTGGCTCTGGTATGGATCCCTGGACACGCGGGTATAGTAGGGAATGAAAACGCGGACTCTATAGCCAAACACGCGAGTAGACATGAAGTGGATCTAAAACATCACTCACACCATGCTTACGATTTGCTCTCCTTACCTAAAAAACAACTATTTGATGACTGGTTGACCTTGTGGCGGGAGAGTAGTCGAAGTAAGGGCTTCAAATTTTATACTGTCCAACCGTTTATCCAGACCAAACCATGGTTTTATAGATTTAAGAAGGTAGGTAAGAGGGTAGTTTCTATAATCTGTCGGCTGCGCATTGGTCATTGCTGCACACCCGTTTTCCTAAATAAAATCAGAGTACGTGATTCGTCGCTATGTGAATGCGGGCTCGAGGAGGGTCATCTTGATCACATATTTTTTAACTGTCCCAGAAGTAATCGCTCTTTATCTATTTATGTATCTCTTCCTTCAATTAATATCCCTCTTCCTACTCTTCCTATAAAAATTTGGATGTTTATTAACCTATCTATCGTCTTCTACTGATCTGTTTATTTTACTTTTAAAATTTATTAGGGAAAATGAAATTAAATTGTGACGTCTTTTGTTTGTCCCTAAATGTTAAATGTATTTTATGTATAGTTTCCAGGGAGAAAAAAAAATCTTTTATTGTTACAGAATCGCCTGCATGATTTGTGTTGCACGACCTTGCATGATAAGCCTCCAAAAAGGAACACTTTTAATCTTGTCTCGTTGCGCCATAAATTGTGTTCTCTTTTGGTCCATGTCATATCAAGACACGTGATTTTGGCAGAAATAGTCGACAGTGAAATTGATTGATTGACGTTGGTGAAGAGCTTAGGCGAGATGGTGTCACCTTGGCGTACACCCCTGTTGATATTGACAGGGTTAGTAAGCTCATTTTGGCTTCAGTTTTAGATAGTTTAGCTCTAGTTGTTACACTTGGAGGCCGTACTAATAGCACTCCCATATTCCGTAAAGCCAGCAAATGCTTTATAAAGTCACAGTTTATCTCTATCTATAATAACTTTATCTCTCATTATTTTCTTATTTCGAACATAAACAAACAGTTTGTTCGGCAAAAAATATCATAAATTTGTAGGAAAAGTAAGTTTTTTTCATGATTTTTTTTTCGAAAATAGTAGCCGTCTACCAACTAGACATAATAGAAGGAAATTCAAAATCTGTCATCATGCCTATTATTGTAACTCCCTTACAAAATATTAATGAATTCAAGTTTTTAAATTGTTTTTATTTTTCACTTTTCACACAAACTCGAAACTTTTACGGCTAATTTTTATGAACAGAAAAAAAAAATTACTTTTACAATTTTTTGGTATTTTTCAAAAGTCAGTAACCTCTAACAGAGAAATTTCCCTCCAACATTCGGAATTTAGGACATCCCAAGGGGATTTTTGTTTCATATTGAATATCATGAATATCATGCTTCATATGAATCACTAATTACTGACGACCTCTGTGGCGTAGCGGTTAGCGCATCTGCTTACCATGCGAGAGGTCCCGGGTTCGATCCCCGGTTGGAGAGAAAAAAAAAACTCCAGGTCTTGGATGTTTACATGTTTGTGACGTCGCTGTTTATGGTGCCCACGACACAGGGTATCCTAGTGTGGGGCCAGAAGCAATGTATGTGCCTGTGTGTAAATGTTTATGTTATGTTTATGTTATGTTAATTAACTATTCCCAAGAACTCTATCTTAGTTAACACTTGAACTAATGCATTGTTCCCAATAATTTCCACCTCTTGGGATCGTTGCCGGCAACGATCCCACGATAATGCCCACTTCTGGGATCGTTCCCGGGAACGGCACATCGCTAGCTGAAACACCCTCCTTCTAACTTCACATATTTTGACGGCCAAAAACGCTACACTGCGCTTGTTTTTTTTTGGATCCCGTAGTCAACAAAGAACTTTTATATTATTTCCATGTATGTCTAAACGTCTGCTGCTTATCACAGATACGATAAGTAAGTACTACAGCTAAAATTTGGCCTACTTAGTTCGCTACTCTTTATTACGCCGGCAAAACGCTAGAATAAAACAAAAAAAAATTTTGGTAGGTATGGTATACTTGAACCAGATATATCTTTTTTTCTCGCCTACACCATAGTGTTGTGTCGTTAGATTTATCGCTTAAAAATATTGTGGGTGTAGGAACGTCCTTTTTCGATTTAGGGTTCCGTTTGCGAAACGCAGATTTTTGTTCGAGCAGGGCGTGAAGGCTATTAAACGGTTGATTGTGAAAACGTGAAAAAATTCAGGGCAGTAGCAATGTAATGAACTAATCAATGACTTTCTTTAGACATATTTTAAATTTCATAATAAAAGCCCGTCGACGTTTTTGATAGAGACATAGCGTAAAAAGTTCAAACATTTGCCAGATTTCTTTATTAAAATCTGTGCTATACGCAGTAAAAAAAATACCATCTTGAAGAAACGACAAGCCCACAGAAGATTCACGCTACGAAATTCACGTTGTTGTTTTCACGACAAAGTCACAGCACTCAAATCTCTTCCAATAGCAAGGTCGTGTTATATTCCAGGGCAATAACGACTGAGTAATAAAAGACCGATAATGTGATTCAGCAACATTTTGGTTTCATATCCACCTGCTCTGTGGTATCTCCACTACAGAGATTCAAGTACATACACCTCGGCACCTATTTTCGGAAAAAACACCATGTTCGGGAAAATCTATCAATACATTTGGAATAAAACAAAAAGAAACAAAAAAATTACTTTATAATAAGAAAATCAGAAAGCTCATTTTAACAAAAGGTGGTGCTGACTCTTTATCGTATCTCCCATAACGTTGCGAGGACGCCTGCCTTTGCAAATTAAACAGTATAACGCTTTTCTCAGAAATCCCGGCAACTGAATATGGGACTATCTCTGAAGTATCTCTTAACAACAAGAGTTAGTGAAATATATAGAAAAGGAAGAAATTATTAAACCATAAACATGAAACATTTACACATACATTGCTTCTGGTCCCACATTAGGTATTATTATGGTAAGAAATTATTACAGAACATACTTACATAATAAATACACAGCAGAGCTGTAAACCTCATAATTTCTTGAAAGTCTGTTATAAATGGCCACAAAAAATAGAAAAATGAAACAACTACTTTTCTCTTACTCATACAATATTTCCTTACTCATACAATTCCGCCAAGATTGTGAGAACGAGAGGAAAATAGTTATTTAGTCTCTTTCTTTAATTAACTAATAATAAGGTGTACCTAGTCCTCCAGTGATTAAAATGATACAGGCAATAATTAGTGACCCACGTTGGCCCACGTTTGCGGATATTAGCCATATGTATTAAATACTGTACAAATGGCCTTAGTCTGTATATTTCGATATTTCTGATGTCCTTACCAAGGCGCTGACTGAAAATCAGTGCTGAGGAATAATACCCTCAGCAGTATGCTGAGTCAGCTGCCTATTGCAGCAGCAGAGACACACCGTGACGATTGTTTGTAAATGTTTTGTTAAGTATTTGATTTTGTGGTGTCTCAATGTATTAAATAGGCAGTATGTCTGGTGTCTGGTATTTAGTGTGTACATACAATAAAGAATATTCTATTCTATTCTATGTCTAATGTTCTGTGTAGCTCTTGCTGTAATAAATGTGTTTTCTTCTTCTTTCTTCTGTATGGTAACAAGTACTACAGCACAGCGTATCCTAGCTTAGGACCGGACAAGAGATTGTGTTCTGTGGAAGTTATTATTATCATCTTCTCTCAGTTACGCTGAGTAGTGAGTTAGCCATCTCTTGTGAATACTTTGTATCACTGGCCTCACAGGGATAACGATTTCACGGTAACAGGAGCCAATTGTTATTGGAGCTATCAACACAACGATAAATTACTCGAGCATTGGACCGAAGCGAAATCGTACACCGCACGCATAAAATTACCAATTGGATTTGTCCCATATCATAATATTGAGAGGTTTTCACAAAGCAACTGCAGTAGCTTTACAAACTTTACAACTTTACAATTGTAAAGGCCATTATAGTATCAGTGCAAAGTCTGCTGTAAAGTAAAAGTACGTTATTTGATAGATGATTGATAGAGAACACTTGCTTATTCATATTAGTTTTTTTTTTTATTTTCCATAGTTTACAGTAGGAAATAAATACGTCGATTTTATTTTTTTGATATTATCAACTAGCGTCACGCTCATGTTATGTATTGTACTGTGTCGACAACACATCTTTACATCCATGAATTCTTCTCACGCGCGTTTTCACCACCACTTGTTTGTAGTGCGCTTAGCAAAGCTTTTTGGGGTTTGAAAACTTTGAAAAACCTTTTTCCTATGGTACCTGTGTAAAAAATTGTTCCACGCTTATTATGCAGGATTTTCTTATAAACATTTCCTTTGTGGACTTCCGGTAAATAAATAAGAACAAATATGTGAGCTGCGTTACACTGTACGTGCTCAAAGTGGTTGCTGTATCTGCTTCATACACGTGTTATTATTTCGATGGTACGATTTCTGGAGGTCAGTCTGAAAGTGCAAATAAATAAATAATCTGTCGATTTAACTACGTAAGGCCTTTTACAAAGAGACTCAAACCTTATTTTTGGAGCTTTCTATTTTCAGTAAACTGGTACCATTAAAAAAAATGGCAAACACGAATCAATTTCGTAATAATTTTGAAATACGCCTCGTGGTAGTCTTTTAATGCAGGTTCCGAAGGCAATTAATCTTCATAACGCCCATGAAATTGACGTTCCCCCGGTACATTTGTAAATGAACAAAGAAACCAATTTACATAACAATAAACACACCGGTTTTCAGGCGCATACGGAGTGAATACAACAGAGGTACTTACAACAGGCAAATGTAACGTGTGTAAGTGTAAGTTCGAATCGATGACATATTATGACGATGGTATATTATCGAGAGATAATATAAAGGTAAGGGCATATAGTATCCTGAAAAAGTAACTGAAACTGTTTTGTACTGTACTGTTTCTTCAGAAATTTTACTGCTACGACTAAATACTTTACAAAATATAGGCACAGAAAAGCTATTGCTGCTTATATTTATATGTGTAATTAAAATAATAACAACTTTGACTTTCATAAAGTAGGTATACATTTTGATTTTATCATGAATATATATTTGATTTATACTTGAATACTTGATTTGACGTGGCTTAGGTTGTATTTCTGTAAATTAACTTCTCGTATTCGTGACCGTATGTGTGGAGTCCGTTGTGTCTCTGACGTCACCGCGTTGGCAACGCCTTGTTGCTCCGACACGCGACATTTTGCACCATTCAATTGGTGGTAATGGGGAGCTAACGTAACGACAAAATTGTAAATAAGGGCTTCATAAATCGGGCAGTAGAAGGCTGTAAAGTTCGTGAGCTTTTTCAGACACATCACATATTTGAAACCAATTCTTACTTGAAATGCAGAGTTGAGAAAACTAAGTGAACAGATAGTTTAACCAACAAACAACGAAGTTGTTTCTCAGAAACATCAGAATATGGACGAATGTAGCCAGCATTGAAGACCTGTTTTGTTTAGCAAGAAATGTAGAGAAATAATGAAGAGCTGACGACGAAAATAAAAATTAATAAATAACTTCCATAGATCACAATCCTGTGCTGTAGTAACCAGGGAAAGACATCACAAACATGAAAATACACCCATACTTGAGCTATTTGTATTAATCAAGCACAGTGGCCTTCAGTTCGAGTCAAACCTACGACCTCTGTTTTGGTAGTCAAGCTCGTTAAACGCCAGGCCAACGAGGCATTCGAACAAAAAAATTTTTATTGCAAAATCACTGAGAATATAACTGCAGAGTTCATAAAATATTCGTAATCAATGTGGTTGACTACTGCAAGTATAAATAGACTGGCTTCTGCCACCGCTATCTGACAGCAGTAGCTATCGGTTTAAACATAGATATAGTATGGTAAGTTCATGGATAAGTCTTAAAACGTCTTGCACCGTAACATTTTCTGACCCATCCATAAGAAAAAAGTACCCCGTACAAATAGTCCCCCAAATTACCGAGGACACCGAGAGACTGGACTGGACAAAAGTACGGGGGAGTCCATTATATGATTCGGGAAGAAGGAGAAAGAAAGAAGACTCAATTTCCGGGCTACAAATGACCGCACACCGTCTGCGTTGAGCCCGTGACAAGTACTCGGAGGACATTTTTTAAATTATTGAAGGATTTTTATGAGGAAAAAAGTCCCTCGTCTGCGCAGGCCTTAGCCTCATTTGTACTCTTATAAAATCTCTATCAACTTTTATTTTTTAGTTACAACAACGTGCGTGCCTGGATGGTATGTTATTTCTCGAACCTGAAGCTTCCAGGGGGTTTCGTGGAATAACATAGTTTGGATAATAATAGACCGTAATCAACTATTACTCAGTTGTTTCCCGAAAAGTCCATTTTAGGCTTACTGATTGCTCGCGCATGTTTTTTTTATATTGTGCCCTACCGTACGACTTATAGGACAGAAGTATTAATTTTATACACCTATGTAAATATTGTAGACTGCTTTATTTTGTAAATCTTGAAAATCTGCATCTAAGTAGTAAGTGTTGCCAGTCAAAAGCTTAGAAAGTCTTGTACCGTTAGTAAAAAGGTCAACTAAAGTATGTAAAAGACCCAATAACAAAGATTTTAGCTATAAATTGTTATCATAGTAAGAAAACCCCTTTCTTAAATGATTTTCCATTGCCGCAGACTATTTCAACTGCAGGAGTGTTATACAGGAACTGTGTTTGTATAAATAAGAGTGCTAGTGTCTAGAAAACAAAAGGCTAAAATGCTGCAGTAGGGCAGTGTTATGCAGTGGTCTGCAAAACTGGAGAGGCGCATAACAACGCCCTCACTCTACCTCAAGGGTTTGGAGACAAACAAGCGTGTCTTGTTAATACGAAACCGTACCGGGCGGAACTCCAGCCTACAGAGGCAAATCAAGAAAATGTAAATAAGATTATAAAAAAAAAAGTTTGTTTACCCAAAACTCGGTTAAGAGCAGGCCGGGGCACGCGCAGTGTAAGGTTCTGTAGATACACTTAAATTATATCTAGAAACAGGGGATTTTTTTCTGCTGTACTGTACAGAACTAATAAATTCGTCAAAGTAATTTCCAAGGGATTTTGTTCGAAGTTTTCCATTATTTGGGTGCCTGCTACAAGTTAGCTTGTACTTAAAATTTTGACGTAGTAGTTTTCCTTTTAACTTCGTTATATTTGCTAATATTTTTTCTCACGTTTCTACAATCAACTGTTTAGAAGGAAGAAGAGGGAGGACAGATAGACAGTCAAGGCGAACCGGTAAGGGTTCCATGTTGACTACGGATCCCGGATTGATAATTTATCAATCTGTTAAAAGATCTATCAGACACTTTTTGAAAACAAACTATAAAAAAGGCATTGTCTCACACAAGTATTGTTGTCGGTGGTGGTGTGTTCGTGTCTTGCTTCTGCTTGAAAAAGTGGGAGGGAGGGCGGTGCATTATCTAACCGCATGGTGCTTGTGGGATATTGGCGGAATTTAGCAAAGTAATTTTCTCACTTTAATTCAACTATCTAGTTATCACGGTTCATGAGATACAGTGACAGATAGACAGAAAGGCAGATAGGTGGATGGACGGATGTACAGTGGAGTCTTAGGGCCGATTTCTGAATTGAGAATTTACGCTAAGTAAATACTTAAATAACATGCTGTCACGCTCTTTTCTAAAGAAATTTGACGAGACAGCACTACAGTTAAGTAGTTACTTAGCGAAATTCTCTATTTAGAAATGGGTCGTTAGAACATGTTCCCTTACCCTTAGGTACGGAACCCTAAGAAACAACGAGACACAACGATGCTTTGTTCAGTTTGTCCAAAAACACTAGAAACCGGAAGTGAAAGTTTACTAATTATTTTATTGAGAAGTGAAAACATTTACTATATTTATTGAAGTTCAATACCTTACTTTATGTAATAGCTCAAGTTTATAATTTATATAATGCTTGTCAGCGCAAGCTATTAACAAACACAGACAAAAAGTCTGAGCAAAACCGTACTCTTTAATTTCTACTCTTTCTGGACAAGCTGTAATATTGTTTAAGTAGTAGTAGGTAGGTACTTATGTGGCAAAATTCTCAATACAAAATCCGACGGTAAGACTATTATTTTCTTTGCGGAGCCAATGCCTGCCCCACCCTTTAAGTTTACGGCTGTGTGGGAAAACTTTTTACTGTTCCGCGAAAGGAAACCGCAGTCCAAATGTGGGTAACGTAATTACCTAGGTGTGTGCTAAGTTTTATTTGCCTCCAAATTGGTTTTTGTTCGATCTCTCTTCGTGTTTTCTGATTTACCTACTCTCAAGTTTGAGTCGTTGCTATCACGTTCCAAGTATTGCTGTGCATTCATGTGGCAAAAATGTTGAACTGTTTTATTAAAACAGAACCCCTTAGAATAATTCTCACAGCAAGTTTAATACTCCATGCTAAAGTGAAAGACATAGGTAGTCGCAGATTGTTTAATGAGTTTTTGAGGGTTAAATAATACCGTAAACGTATGTGTTATAAAACACAGGTAGCGATCAACAGACAAACCAATAGACCTCTTAATAACATATCTGGTATTTTATTAGTGAGTCAACAGAATTGTGAAAAAAATAGCTACATAGTTTGAACAATAAATAAGTGAGTGTAGTTACGATTGCTGCAGTTGAAAACTGAGTGAATGGCCAGCAATGTGCGTGTACCCTGAGAGTTGAGACGTCGACGTGACGTCAGACAAGATGGCCGCCCGAGCTGCGAGAGGCCGCATTCTTTCAATTTTGTTCAGCACTCTTCTCCTGGGCCGAGCCATCGGTGGTAAGTACTAAGGTATTTAAAACTAAAATAATTTTACATTTAGGTTGGAGATTAGTTTTCCACAGTGATTGCTCAATTGCTCATCAACATCATCAAACGCGGTGGCTGACTGGCCGGGATACAAAACAATACCGCAGTAAAAGACGTATATACAGCCTGATTTTTTCACCGGTACAATAAATTTCACGATATCATTGGTATCGATAATAGATTACATTTATCGAATAAAATTACCATATATATTTTTTTATTTTTATTAATTTATCGTTCATCCAATTTGGCACACCTCATGGGCACCCCTTACAAGGCGTCATCGCGGTGCGAGGCAGAGGGCGGCGGGGTGGGGTGAGTGAGCGGCCGTCAGTCCGAGCGCATTGACCTAGGTGAGTGCACGTGCGCCGTTTCCGCACTTCCTGCAGTCGAAAATTACGCGCGCACGATGTTTACAAACCGCGAGTATTACGAAATGGTTCGTAGTTACTTTCTCAGTGGGGAAAATACAGTGCAGCTCAGCGGGTATACGCTGAAGAAAGTTTGCCCCGCCTGATAAATGCCGGTTTTATTTAACCTCAAATACTCAACACCAGGACATTCATGAGAGTGACGCAGCATTTGCTAGACTACGGACAGTTCACTGCACCAGCGCACGCTCAAGGCCGAGGAGGGAGACCTCCCTTGGCCGTGGAGATCGAGGAACAGATATTCGCGTTCTTCGAGGAAGACCCCAGAAGGAGCACCATCGACGCGGTACGCACGGCGCACTTCGGCGTTAGCCAGTAAGTGGTGTGGAAATTCATATCACTTCCAACCAGTGCAAAAATTCCACGCCGGTGACGGTCCTAAGCCCGTGCAAGTATGAAGGAAGAATTGAAATCAAGAAGATTTTTGCTACGTCATACCTACTGGCTGCGCCGCCGCCGCCGCTTCTTTTCCTTCCCGCAAGCCGCGCGCAGTTGCCAGTTCGTGCGTTTAGTTGTACTCATGCGTAATGAGTCCATATTTCTTTAAGATTTGCGGATAAGTTCAGACATTGGTATTTTTGTTTTTTTGTACCAACGGGGTAGTAACAAAAAATGTTGGTATTTGTATATTGGACTCAGTATTACGTATATTGATTTATTGTACCGGTGAAAATGCCACCCTGTATATGTTTGGACCGTCACCACCACTACGACTGCGTTGCTGTGTTATTTTCTTTACTCGTTTATCCACAAAACGAAAAGATAATATTTGCCACACTTTAATCACGAAATGAAACGGAACAACCAAACAGTAACTACAGTCTGTTAGCTTTTAGAATATAGATAGATAGATAGATAGCACTTTATGGCTCAACCAGGATACAGAGTTCTTATATACCTCGGGCTCTAGAGTAGGCATCGGTTTCCGCCGAAAGCACACGAGTGTATTACTTCCTGCTCTGTATAAAACTTTTCTTCACTATTTTGAAAAGTTATGTAAATTTATAAATAACAATACAAAATAAACCTTACCTTATTGCAATATAATCGATTCTATCCGATAGTAGCCGAGGTATATTCTAAAAGCTAACATACTGTACCAATCTATCTATCTCTTTAAACGAGCAATTCTTGTATATATATTTATATATAATCAGAATCTCGGAAACGGCTCCAACGATTTTCACGACATTTTGTAGGCAGATGCTTTCGGGGGCGCTTAATTGATCTGACTAGGTTACATTTTTAGAAAACGTTGTTTTATCCGTGTTTTAAAGCAATTGAAATTTACTATAATAACATACAGAGGTAAATTTCGCGTCTATCTGCAAGGTTGGGATAGTCCTGACGGGAAAACGGGCGACCCGTTTCGGGCCGATTTCGAGAGACCCGGTTCGAGTCATGATGTTTTTTTTCCAAGTTCTTTTTTTGTTGGACAACGATTATTTTAATTTTATATTACATATTTTATATTACAAAAAAAGTACCGAGCAAAGCTCGGTCACCCAGGTACTGACTATTATGTGTGATGTTTTAATCGTTTTTCTGAGGGTTTCTACCTACTTGATTTATTTGTTTTCCCAGTGGGTGGTTTTTCTCCGAGCCGCTCGTATTTTTTCCTACTTTATGGTCACTCCCTTTGGTTTAGTAAAGTTGCTTGGGTTTGTTTACCCTCGGGATAGCTACATTTTGTTCGTATAAGTAGTCACAGTTTAGAAGCAAACTACCACATTTTTTGTCCGGATTACTTCTACTTTCATTCTCCGCAAACACTTGCCTTTTTTAGCGTTCCGTAGTTGAAACCGATCATATAAATATGCATAGGTGCGACGTTTCTCTATTTGTCTGTCCTATATATAAAAATAATAACTTCCACACAACACAATCGAATTTGTGTGCCTAGTGCCAAACTAGAATCCCTATCGAAGTTCTTATTTATTTCTCAATGAGGGCTTTTCAATGACAGCTGTCAGTTGAGTTCAATAAAAAAAAACTAGATGGCGCTGCAAGAAGAACAAAACAAAATGTCAGCAACTCAGCATGTTTTTAGGTCTGTGGTTTTAATCGTTATTAATCTGTGGTAGTCTAAACATCTCTTTGTAGTCTATGATCTAAACTGGACTTTGTTTCGAAACTGTCGAAACTTGAAAGTTATCGAAGTATTTTTACTTTGTTCATCATTTATGTACGTGAATTGTGCCTTTGCTAATGACTAGCCCATGCATTGTGCATTTTTGTAAAAACATAGGACAGGAACCACAAAGAAGGTACATTGATGTCATGTCAATTTTGACATAATAGGTGACGTCAGCACCATCTATCGATAATTAGCAGTACTATATATATTTTTTAATGACACATTGAAAAGCCCTCATTGTGTAACGATATTAAAATAAAACATATTATAAATAAAACCGTAACATAATAAAAAATATATAATAACAAATGTATATAGGCACTGCACATGCCTACGAAAGTTACAGTTTCAAATAATAAATTACAGAGTCCAGTGTGAGTCAAGGGTTGAAAACTGAATGAAAAAAACAGTAAAATAGTAATAATATTACATTTATGGTGGTATATAACCCTCGGGTCGTGAGTGATTCATACTTCGCCGGTTTTTTCTTGACTGTCTTTCAATTAACTAAAATTGGGCCGCGTTTCAAAATAAAAACAAACTAAAATTCATAGTTTACTACAAAAAATCCATTTATAGTGCGTAGCCAATTATTATATCAATTCTCCATCTGTTACATTCTCTGGACTAATCGGTCTGTGGCAATGCAGTAACATCGAGTTTTATGAACTGCAGTTCTATGAAATAGCGCCCTAGGGTCGCAAGCCATCACATTAGAATACGAACAGTCGCTCTAGACTGACTCATTTAATTTTACAAATGCTCGTTTCATAATGTTATACATTAATATTAGATTATGTAAGATTACAAAAAGCATAACCTTTACTTACTTTACCTATGTATCCCTACAAATATTATAAATGCGAAAGTTTGTCTGTACCGTTGTATGGATATTTTTTACTCTCTCACGCAAACCTACTAAATGTTTTTTTTATGAAACGTTGGAAAAACAGATAGTAATCTGTAATTTATTAAGATATTGGACCTTGGAGAAGAAAATAAACTACTCGAAGAACTAATCCTCCGCAAACGAAGACGCGGGCACCAGCTAGTTTTATATGTGAAAATCTTATGTGTCTGTGATTGTTATCGAACTCCTCCAAAACAGCTTGAGCGATTTCTGTGTATATTTGGTAGGTTCTGAGATCTGAGAATAGATGTTGACTTATTAAATTGGCAAGACCACGTTTGCCGGGTCAGCTAGTGTATCAATCTAATATTATAATATACATACATACAAACATAGGCTCACGCCTGTATCCCAGAAGAGAATGCAGAGACCAGGGACTGCCACCTGCCACAATCCTGACAAATCACTTTCGCTTCATCGACATTCATTCATTCTTGCATGCACGCACGTCGGTTTCGCGTACTTTTTATCTTGCTCTTTGCTAATACATCCCCTATTTTGTCGAAGTACGCTCGCCTGGGGCGTCCCTTACCGGCCCTTCTACTCACATTCGCTCGATATAGTGTAATATGAATACCAATATAACAAAGCAGCCAAACCATTTACGATCAAAGTGAAGGTCGTGATAATAATCGTCTGAGCTATTAGCTGAATAAAGGAAAACTTAATCTGTCTATAAACTACGACGCGTTACTGTTCCGTTCATACCCTATCGTAATAACTATACGGGGCCTACAAATAATAAGCAGAGTTGCGTGAGAGTCGCCATTATCGTTATTGTAGAGGAAAAAATAACTACAGTAGCGTATGTGAGTCGCGTCGTTAATTTAATATTATGTCAGCCATAATTTCGTCACCATTGAGTCATAATAATACTTAATTATGACGGTATTGATACACAAATAATACACACAGGACAAGTCAATTCCTGTTACTAAACTGGGATACCCAGTACTTTGTTAATCAGCACGTCACAAACATGTGAAATATACGGTATATTTAATTCCTGGTGTACATGCAATAAACAATATTCTATCTATCTATCTATCTATCTATTTCCCATGCTTGTGACATGGTCTGAGGTCTTTAGTATTTAGAAGTTGTACGGCGGCGCGCAGTGGGAAATGTACTTGGATTCAGTCTTTCATCACAGAGGATTTTTTTATGACTGTCTCTACAAGATATAGCTAGTTTCAAAAAAAATATCACCTATCCGATAGCTACGCAATTTGATCTCCAAAAGAAAAGTTCAGCTATTAATAAGCCGAAATAGACAGGGATATTAAATACTTGCCACTAGCGTTAGTCATAGACGGTGACCCATCCATGGACTGAACGTACGGCACGTTCAGTCTATTGCTAAACCTAAGTGATCGTTTAAGATCACTCAGGCAGCCCAGGCTACGAGCGACTAACGCTAGTGGCATTTTTCCGAGCGGTTCCGTGCTTCGCAAGGCACGTTAAGCAGTTGGTGCCGGCTGCCGTCGATAGATGGCAGTCGTTAAGCCAAGTCAGGGGTCTGAGGGCGGCTTGAAAATCTGACAGTAAGACCAGCCACCAGTCTTAGCCTCCACCAATCCGGACTTGGCCCCCGTGGTGGAGTATATTAGCACGCACTGGACAAGTAACCTTCAGAATTCTTATACCAGTAAAACCCTTTACATCCTATTCTGACGATGAAAAACTAATAGTGTCACTTTACATTACATAACAAACCACTTCCAATCATAACAATGCGACTTTGCTATCTATTTTTCACTAGCTTTTCGCCCGCGACTCCGTCCGCGTGGACTTTAGTTTAAAATTTTGCAACCCCGTTCACTCCCTTAAGGATTAAATTTAGAAAAACGGCAAAACATGTGTTCAATCAATTGTGTTGAAAGGTATTTATTTTAAGTTTCAAGAAAATTAGACAACGTTGTTTATACCTCCCATACAAATTTTGGCACCCTTTTCACCCTCTCAGGGGTTGAATTTCTAAAAATTTATTCCCTGCCTACATTATATAATTATAGACCCTCTGTGCAAAATTTCAGCTTCCTAGGTCCAACGGCTTGGGCTGGGCGTTGATGAGTGAATGAATCAGTCAGTCAGGACTTTGAATTTTATTTATATAGATTTTATTATTTATTAAAGGAGAAAAACATCAGAATTAACAAAAATTACTTAAATATAGTAAATTAACTCCTAAGTATTCCTCACCGCTAGATATGAGCTTAGTAATCCTATATAACCTATATAAATAAAAGTCCTGACTGACTCATCAACACCCAGCCCAAGCCGTTGGACCTAGGAAGCTGAAATTTTGCACAGATGGTCTATATATAATGTAGGCAAGGAATAAGACCGGATTTTTTAAAAAATTCAACCCCTTAGGGGGTGAAAAGGGTTGCCAAAATTGTATTGGAGGTATAAAGAATGTTGTCTAATTGTCTTGAAACTTAAAATAAATACTCTTCAACACAATTGATTAAACACGTGTTTCGCTTTTTTTCTAAATTTAACTCTTAAGGCATTGAACGTGGTTGCAAAATTTTGAACTAAAGTCCACGCGGACGGAGTCGCGGGCGAAAGCTAGTCAATTATAAGAGTAAAAAAAACTTAGAATTTGATACACAAAGGTTACAAAATATAGATTTAGTAGGCACTAATAGGCACTATGTTTCAAGTATACATTACAAATTTGGCAAAATAGAAATAAACAATTTTCTACAACGGTACCTACTTGGAAAAATTAAATAAGTCGACTTCCGTAAACGAAATGTAATTATCACACATTCGGTACTACAATGGAGCTCTCTTACTGGCATTGGTTCTTGTAGTGCTTAACACGAATGGTTCTTTGAGGACGGGCAGGTATTCGAAAACATATTTTTGACAACAGGTCCGGGCAGTTTAGCTGTGATGTGCAAAAACCCTGGAGAACATATAAGTCGATTTCTCAGTGTTAACATGTCGTATTTTATTAGTAAATCTGAGTAAGAGTTGGCTATAAAGAAAGGGAAGGCGCCTGAACATGCAAAAAGACATGGTTTTCTCACGGAGGCCATGTCAGAACTGAACCAAACTGAAATAGGACCACATTGAAAGTACTAGCTTTCAAATAAAAAAAATCATCAAAATCGGTTCACCCAGTCATAAGTTAACACTCAAAGCTTTTAATAAGCGACAACATTTTCCATCAAGCCTTAAAATCTGTACAAAAATATACTTTACCTTATGGTATGGCTTCTTCACGACACAATCACTTATCCTGTGGGCTTAGTGCGAGTTTTTTTCACTACTCGATCGCGTTAACGTAAACTCATATTCTATAGGAGTGACAAAGCGCGCCACCTAGTTGTCTCTCTGTCACTCCTATACAAATTGCAAACGCTCTCGCTATCGAAAGTGAATGAAAAAACTCGCACTAAGGGCCCTGGTCCCAAACTAGGATACCCTGTGATACGGTAACCAGGAAAGTACATCACAAACATGAAAACACATCCAGACTGAGGCTATACAAGTGTATGGTAGCCTCTGGTGAATTAAACTCACGACCTCTTTCACGGTAATCAAACGGGAACCGCTAGAACACTGATCGCTTTATATTGCCATACATCATCGTTATTCCATGTCGTTCGTGTGATATTAGCCTCTCCCAGAGCGGTCTAGGAAGGGTAGGCCAAGTCCCATCCCTTTGTTACCTGTAACCCTTTCCCGTATCTCTTAAATCACCTGTCCACCCCCAGCGGAGTTACTCTAGCTTATACACATACAGGGTGTCCCGAAACTCAACGTTAAGGCGGTACCGGGTGAAAAGGCAAGTCTTACTGGTTATCAGAAACATAATAGGTAGTATGAAAAGATTCGATTTTTTTATTTTAAGTACAATATACATTTTTTTTATTTTTTATTTAAGCCTAATTTCACAAACATAATGAAAAAAAAATTAAAATTAAATATGGGCAAATTTTTAAGTAATTTTTTTTTTGAAAAGTCTCCTTTCCTTCCAAGCTGGAGCAGCTGGTTTTGAAATTTTGTAAACAGTTTAAAGAAGCATCATTTGGAGTTACAAAAGAAAAAAAAAATGGCAAAAGTAAAGATTTGTGGCAACAGGGTTTTAATTTTTTTTTTAAATGCCTACATTCAATTTTTAAATATTTTTTTCTATATTTCTGATAACCAATATGACTTGCCTTTTCACCCGGTATCGGCTTATCGTTGAGTTTCGGGACATCCTGTATATGTATTAATTTAGGTAGTTGCGGTCTCGTTAATTATTTCAACCTGGACCTAGATTCTGTTAATGCATTGTAGTTCAATGACAACTGCATGAACATGGCGAGTAAGTTTCATTGCCGCTTCATGTCTACGCGCGCATACATCAAACAATCTAGGCGTCAATGGTATGAAAAAACACGTCACGTGCCGCGACCATGTATGTGTCATCGTACTGTAATGCACTAACAGAATCGAGGCCCTGGGCCTAGATTCTGCTAATGCATTGTAGTACAATGACAATGAAGAATGTTAACTAATTTTGATTATTAGCACTCTATATTCTCTGTCAAAAATAAAAAATACTAGTGAAAGAATTACTTTGATACGTCAATTAGTTTCCGATTTAGAAGTAAAACAAGTTGTAACCGTACGACGCGGGCCGCCGGTTACGGTGTGACGTCATCGCACAACACGCTCAGTCTGGCTCACTAGTCCGCCCGCAGTCGCGCGCCCGTGCCGTCGAAATTATACGTAAATACTTTTAAAAATGTCCAATCCAAATACTAGGAAATCATGTGTTGTACCTAAATGTAAAAATACAACTACCAATTCGCCGGAAAAGTTGTTTTTTATAGTTCCAAAAGTTGTTAAAATTCAAAAAAATGGATAAAAGCTATGAAGAGGTTAGATTAGATAGATAGACTAGATAGATTAGATTAGATTAGATTGAAGTGTTATACAACTTGTACCTAAATCTTTAGCTTCTATCATTTTCAGTTTGGTACCAATATCTGAAAGCTTAGATTTTTTCCAATAACACTTGGTAGCAGTAGTAGAAGGCTCCTTGCTTCGACGATGTAGCCACATTAAAAATGCTATATATACCTAGTATTTTTACAGCCACCTCTGCTGGCGGCACAATAACATAACATAACATTTACATACAGGCACATACATTGCTTCTGGCCCCACACTAGGATACCCTGTGTTGCAATCTTCGCAGGTTACGTTTAAAACTTCTTGATCCTTTTCATTGCATTCTAAACTGCAATGATAAGGTGTGGTACGTACGCGGTGTTCTGGCATGATTCTACATTTAACCGTAGGTACATACATCACCTACTCTTTTTACTTGAACAAAACCAATAGCATCATCGCCATAGGCTGTCTCTTGCCGACGTGAAATAAGTTTGAAATAAAAATAAATGGCCTTACGTATTTTGTAAGTAAAAAAATACAAAAAAAAGGTTTATACATCTGTAACGTTCAACCCACTACATCTACATCCTAAGTACCTAGGTATCCTACTTCCTATTATAAATACTAATACCTATTATAAATGCGAAAGTTTGTGTGTGTGTGTGTGTGTGTGTGTGTGAGGGTGTGTGTGTGAGGGTGTGTGTGTGTGTGTGTGTGTGTGTGTGTGTGTGTGTGTGTGTGTGTGTTTGTTAGGTATCTTTCACGAAAAAACTACTGAACGGATCTGGACGAAGTCTGGAATAACACATAGGCTACTTTTAATCTTGGGAAAATGTACAGTTCCCGAGGGAAACGGGGGCGAAGCTGCTGGCGGAAGCTAGTTTGCAATAAATCAATGTGCCTATGTATTAATTTTAATTTACTAAGAAGAGCGGTACCTACCTATATATACATACGTACCACAGAACAAAAAAAAAGAGTAGAAATAGTGACATGACCTATCAGTAGGAAAACCAGTGTGACCAAACTCACACACACAAATCAAAAGCACACTGTGAATGCCAAGCTGCCATTGGCAAATAAAGGCAATTCTGAAAAGGTCTACATCACAAAAGTTCCAAGTAAAATATGAACCTTTTCAATCATATAAACAATGATCAAAATCAAATGATAATTATGAAATTAAGTTTGACATACGATCTTGGCTTTGTAGTACCGCTACTCTACATTAGATGGAACTACCGCCGCGTGTGATCGTCGAGAAGCTTTAAGTTTTATGCCATAAAGTCGAATATTGAAAAATAACTATCTGCTATGTTGCTACTCAGGCTAAGGATGGGACATATTGCCATATCGACAAATTATAGAACTGTTTCATAAAGCGACAGTTGAAAATGAATTTGTTATGACAATGTTTCTTAATCATTTATTTTTTTAGTATCTACATTGACAAAGTAACATAATGTATTCCCTTCTGCCAAACTGTACCACAGTTCGATGTAAATTACGCAGCCGGCTACCATATTAACTGTCCTTCTGGATGATTGGCTAAGCAATGTACCTATAATGGAATTCTCATAATCTAACCATAGTCGCTTTATGAAACGAAGCCAAGCAAACTTATCGTGTACAATTTATAGAGAATAAGAAAGCCTATTGTATATATTTTTTTTAACTGTAACTTTTATTTGTCTCTTGCTTCTTGTGTGCAATAAGGAATATTCTTTTTTTTTACGTAGCCTCGATTGCCACAGAACAGAAAAAAAGAGTAGAAGGAGTGACATGACCTATTAGCAGGAAAACCAGTGTGACCAAACTCACACATAAGCCAAAACCCACACTATGAATGCCAAGCTGCCATTGGTAAATAAAGGCAATGCCGAAAAGGTCTACATCGTAAAAGTTCCACGTAACATATGAACCTAAACAACGATCAAAATCAAATGATAATGATGAAATTAAGTTTGACATTAGATCTTTGTTCGTAGTACCGCTACTCTACACTAGCTGGAAATCCCGCCGCGTCTGACCGTCGAGAAGTTTTATGTGATAGACCATAAAGTCGAAAATTCAAAAACAAGTATGTGCAATGGTGCTTCTCAGCTATGGATGGCCTATCGACAAATTATAGAATTGTTTCGTAAAGCGACAGTTGATATTTAATTTAATTACAATAATAATTCGATGTAAATTACGCAGCCTGTTAGTATATTAACCTACCTTCTGGATGATCGGCTACGCAACGTATATGGAATTCTCATATGAAACTAAACATAGTCGCTTTTGAAACGAGGCCCAGCAAACTTATCGTATGTATAGTTTGTTTATTCTTTTATTTATTTATTTAAAATGTCGTTATCCATCAACGCTTGTGCTTCACTTATATTATGGAGATGACATTTGCCAACGAAAGTCACGAGACTTCCCCATAGATTTATGGAGTAAGCGTTGATTAAATTATCTAGACCCCCCCAGATGATTTTACTACACGAGCACATAAAATCATCTAACTTTGAAATTATGCATGCTGGTTTTGTTTTGATGACAATACGCCAATCTATACTAATAAAAGTGACATGTTTATTGAACTAAAGGTTCGGCACAACACATTGTAAACATTGTAGTCCGGATCTACTTACGGGTGTCGTTTTATCGGACGAGTCCGACTAGGTTTCGCCCCGATACGCAGAGCAGTGAGTGGGTGGTGAGCAGAGACGGAGCTTGCGTCGTTCGGTTGCTCGTCTCAAAATGGGATGGTTAAGTTGATCCGGATTAAAAGTTTACAAAAATGACATGATACTGCAGTCAGGACCACATTCTCGCAAAGGAACTAAACAGCGTCAAGGAACATGATCAATAAATTTTGCGCAGTATCAAAAATAATTGCAACTAAAAATGTGTTAAATAATAATAATGATAACAATAATAAAAGATGATAATAAACACTTACATACAGGCACATACATTGCCCCTGGCCCCACCCTGGGATACCCTGTGTCATGGGCTCCAGAAACAACGACGTCACAAACATGTAAACATACAAGACCTGGGATTGTTTTTTATCCCCAGCCGGGATTCGAACCCGGGATCTCTCGCATGGTAGTCAGATGCACTAACCACTGCGCCACAGAGGTCTTCAATTAAAATAAAATAACGACAATTATTTTCCCAAAGTACCTAATAAGACGCAGGTACTCTACCTAAAGTACCGATAATTATTTATTACTGCTAATTCATAGACAAAATATTATCGATAGATTTTTATAATGTTGTGTCCCAGCTGAATTGAGTAGCATTTGAGTAGCATTCAAATGTTGACAGAAATTTGTAGAAAAAGTACACAGACTTCGACGAAAATTGAACATTATATTCCAGTAAATAAAGGTGGTTTTACTTTCTCACTTTCGGATTGCTTTCCTTGTTCATGTCATTGCAAATTTAATTTATATTAAATTAAATACAATGGAAATACTACTTACCGATGGAATGTTACGGCATGATCGGTACATTTTGGTCCCCAACTTTTATTTTTGCACTCTAACACAGCACAATAAGGCATTTTTGTAGAGTTTTCACAATTGTTTTCTTTACTAGAAGCGCACGGCAACTGAGGCAAGAAAAACTGTCATAGACTACGCTTAGGCAATACATTGCTAATTTGAGGCACGCGGGCACCGCCCACTTACGATTTCTACTCTTTTTTTTTTGTTCTGTGATACGTACCTACCAATAGCTACAAAACAATAATACGTAGTTTGTTGTCATTAACGTAAAAATTTAATGGTAGGTAACTAGGTATTTCTGCTATTTGAGTTACATTCTTCCATCATGACATTAGTTGGGTATTTTGTTTTGATAAAACAATTTAGAACAGATAAACTATTAAGCATAACTAGTAGCACGGAAAGTTCACTCACCTTTGCATTTTTATTCCTCGCATTTCGGCGGCAACGAAATCACTATTTGTTGATAAATAATGCGCAACCATTAATCCATCTATTGTAGACAGATTATCCGATTGCCCTTTTTCGAATCCTTCATTCATTTTATTAATCGTATAATATTTACTATTATTAGACTATTAACTTAATACGCGAAAGAAAACACAACAAAATACTGCGCAAGCTATTACACCTACTACTATAACAGCTGGCGACTTGATATAAAGCCAGCCATTCACGATCACTCAACTCCACAACATTCCACGCCAACACTCCAAAATATGACAAAAACCTTCCGTGTGTGCGAAATCTCACGTGGATTGAGCGGAGTGTCAAGAAATTTTGGATATCCAATCATTCAAAAATCCACCGTTCCATCATTCCAAACTCCAAATTCAACACTCCACTCTGTGGCCAATCTCGGATTGGCGTACACGCGGAGTTTTATCACTCCGTTTATTCCACTCCACACCCGGTCGTCTATGGTCAATCTGCAATCCATTTTACGCTCATTTTGCGGTTAAAGAGTCTGTGTATTTTCTGTAGTCTATGTTCACAGCTGAGCCACATATAAAAGTAGGTCGTCAAACGTCAAATAAAAATGTCTTCCGAAAGAGAATTTCTGAAAAATCAGAAGCCAGTTTTTGGTCCACTAGCGTTTAGATTATTTCTTCTCTTTTATGATGATACAGGCTGCAGCTGCCGCAAGTAACACTTGATCTTTGTCAGGATCCATTCACTAAGCACATGTTGTAGGTCGCAATCTAGGCGTAGAATGGAATGGAAGACATTTTGGAAAAATGGAGTGGAGCGACGCGAATGGAACGTTCGTGTAGTTGACCAATTTTTGGCCGTTATCCACACCGCGCCGAGTGATGGAAATGGAGTGATCGTGAATGGCGGCCTTTAGGCGGGCGGCTCGCGCGGCGCGTTGCGTAACATGACGTTACAAGCGGTCTCGTGACTGTTAGCGGGACGCGATATTTTTCGAAACTTTGAAACCTATAAAATCAAAACTACGTACTCTTAATCTAAGAGTACAGACGGCGGCTTTATCACTAAAAGTGATCTCTTCCAGACAACCAGATAAAAGTAAGTAAAGTAAAAAAGATTTTATTGCCACCAACAACAAATAAACTTAGGTAAATATATCTACGAGCTAATCTTAGCGTGATAACAATTTACAGTCTCATTGGCACTTTCTATGAGGTATAAGTATATAAAAAAAACAGTGACCAATGAGATCAGCCTGCTAAACAGTTGGCAGCAAAAGGTATATATAGTGCTCAGCGCGGGCCGTCAGACCGGCGTTGGTTTCACGCCCTCTAACGGCGCTGATTTTCAGCACTCACCTAACTTAAAACTAAACCTATTAAAATAAGGGTAGATGGTATAAACATCATCTACGCGTGGGTTGGCAAAAAATATCTAATACAAACCAAGATAAGACAGCACAGAAGGATCACTGTTGTATAAATAAAAATTAACAAAAGAAAAAATAAATAACATTTAACCTCATTGTACAGTTTGGTCCTTAGTGCGTGTGTGAGTGCGTGTGTGTGTACGTGTGTGTGTGTGTCTGTATATATGCCGGTGTGCGTGTATGCGTGTGTGGTATTTTTGACTAAAACAAAAACTAGTGTATTTGTATACATACAGGCTTTACTGAGACAACATTTTAAGTGATTTGGCATACCTAGTAACATTCTCCATTGTATGATCATGGCGATTTAGTTTCATCGCTCACACGCGTGTTCGCAATTCTAGGCGTTAATGGAAGTTAAAAACATGTCACGTGACCCGACCATGTAACTGTAATTGAACTATAATGCACTAGCAGAATTGAGGCCCTGGTGTACATGTTATAAAGAATATTCTATGTATCTACAACCACAAAGGTGCTCAAGTATGGTAAGGATTAAAAATTAAGAGTAGACAGTTTTTTTTTATTTTGACCGCCTCGTTGGTCTCGGTATTTCGTCTGATTACCATGTTAAAGGTCGTGAGTTCGATTCTTACTGAAGCTAACTTATAGCTTCTAATGTTATTTAGATATGTTTTAAAATAAGTTACAAGATACTTAGTTGCTCTTTATCCTACTGCAGTGGAGCCAAGCGATGTGTTTTTTTTTTGCTTCTGCAATCAGGTAAAAATATCTGCCCTCGTAAAGACCAACACAATAATAGGCATTACTGCGTTTATAATTTGAATGCAAAAATAAGGTACATAGAGGCATTTTTTCTGAAAAAAAAATAATGCCACCGAGTAGCTTATTTTTGCATCCAAACTAAAAACGCAGTAATGGCTATTACTGTGTTTGATCAACCTAATTCAAGCGGATAACAAAACACCGATGTATTTTTTAAATCGTCTGTATCTTTATCGTCCGTGTAACGTTCGTTTTAAGCGAGTAAACAGATGATATTGGGAAGGGAGCTTCACGAATGAGTCATTAGTCCGTATTGCTGCGACCCAGAACACAGAAGGGGAGTCATTAAAGTTTGTTTCGGGCAAACTATCAGGCTCGAATTGCGGCCTCGATTAACCGTGAAGGCTCATTCCCGCCAAATTACACATAGCCCAGCTGTACCTATACTAAGCATTGTCTGGACAAGCTTATGCGCAAGGCTATTACGATCGCAGTACAGAGTATAGCAAGCTGCCTGATTTAAAAAACACAGAAATCAGAAATCCGAAATTTATTTCAACGTAAAGAATTTACATTCTGTTTATTGAATGTCAATGTACACACACTTATGTATAACGTTAGCCGCTGCCGTGTTATGACAAAACACTGCAATTTGCAAACAGGGTTTTTTGAGAAAACGCCAAAAACATTTTGTTTCTAAAATTACGTATAATTATGTTAAATTGTAACATATTACTTTGAAATTTTGATATGTGTTTAATAATAGAGATCGTAATTAAGCCGTAACAGCATTATATTAAAAAGTATGTTAGTTTTGAATTTAATAGCATAAAACGTTTTATGTCACGGCATAAAGTTTTAGCTAAATTGAATAATTGTGTTGACAAAACATTGTAATTTTAGATGCAGTGTTTTGCCAAAATAATTGGTATGGAAAATAAGTGGGCTATGTTTGTTAAATAAGGCAAAAAGTTACCAAGATAACATAACTTTTAATTAAAAATAAAAAAAACTACTTAAAAATCAATTTCTCTTTCATTAGATAAATCTGGAACATCACTTATTACGAAATCTTCATAGAACTTTCTACGCGATTGTGGCATTGTTTCACACAATTTAAGGAGTTCTATCTTCTTTGCTTCACAAATACTAATAAGTTTGTTACGTTCCCTGCTCATTTTAGGTATTTTTTTATCACAACGCAAACTTAACTGGATGAAATCACAATAGACTCTAATTGAAAAGAAAATAATCTTCACACCAAATTCCCACTTTCATACATAGCTAATAGATAAACGTTGTGATGTTGTTATGACAAAACACTGCATCTAAAGTCACCTGGCATCAAATATAGCGAGTTTGTTGTGACAAAACACTGTAGGTACCTATAGAAGTAGTATTTTGTCAAAACAGCTCTCTAAGATTTTGGATATACAGTCTAAATTGCTATGAGCAACTACCGTGTTAATAATACTTTTTAAATATTTTCTTGATGCCATATCATGTACCCTACGTCGAAGAATCGATTTATTCGTGTTACCACAAAACACTGTATCTATACTTACAGTGTTCTGTCATGGCACGGCAGCGCTGCCTTGGGGCCGTGTGTAGTGGAGAAGGAGTCGCTGTCGTTGTCGGCGCTTGGGCTGCTTACGTAAAAGCAGCACCAAAGACAACGTGACTAATGTTGCCTCAACTGAGTCCATCTTGCAACTGTGGCGATTGGAAGCGCGACGGTAGCGCGTTTGCATCGCGACAGAAGCGCTACGGCCGCGCGACGGTGGCGCGTTCGAAGCGCTACGGCCGCGCGTTCGCATCGCGACAGAAGCGTGGTTACGTGGGCGAGGGCACACAGCTAGCGACCGCATCGCGGCTGTAGCGCGGCGAACGCGCCACCGTCGCGCGGCGTAGCGCTACAAAAAGCCGCCGTGGGCGAGGGCCCTTGTTCATCTACCAAGAACCTCAAAGTCAAACATTATTTAATAAGAGATACACGATTCCTTAAAACTCAGAGACCGTTTAAACAGTCTACGGTAAAAGGTGGCAGGTGGCAGTCCCTGGTGTCTATCCCTCTGGGATACATACATGCGTGAGCTTATGTATGTAAAAGGAAAGACGTAGGTAACCACAGATGATTGAAACTGCCTCTGAGGAGTGTTTTAGAGGTAGGTATCGTGTTTTTATAAGTAACACGGTTTGTCTATAATGTATGTGCCTGTATGTAAAGTTATGTTATAAACTGTACGTATCGTGGGAAAAAGGTAGATCTAAGTATAATAATAATTATAACTTCCACCAAGGAGAATTTACTTGCTTCTACACAACTAGTTACTTCTATGGTAACCAGGCAGGGACATTACAAACAATTTAATGTATTGGTAATGTAAAAATATTATTTAAATTACAATATGGTATGGTTTGGATTGAGGCAAATAGCAAAGCCTGCCCCACCAAGATAGACGATGCTATGTTACTATTGTGGCCCCGAAATTATTAGCATTTTGTGACTGAAGGAAGCCGGTAAAACCGGTACTCTTTTCGCAATTCTATCCCCAGGGAGCCAATTCTCACTTCATTAGCAAATAATACGTATACGACTCTAAGGCGTATGACTTGAATTCTACATAAAAAAGTCGAACGACACCCGAATTCTGTATTCTGAACACCATGCGACATTGAATTCGAATGAAAAAAGAAATGTCTAACGACTAAAACAGTAATCTGTGAATCCTACGTTCCATTTTCTCGATTGTAAATTGAAAGTTAGTCGAATCTTAAAACATTTACAATTTCACTTTTAAATTGATACATTTTGCGGCAAATTATTACTTTGAGTGTTATTTTATAAACTAAGAAACTGTTTAGGTACAAAATATACGTTATTTAAAAGTTTAATACACTTAACTCTTAAAATTTTCAACTGAAATTTTACTTATAACGAAACGTCAACGCAGGGAACGTAGGGCAAGTCCACTATCATCAGGGACTCCACACACGACGGCTATAAGGTAAAGATGTATATTATAGCACGATATATCTCATTACATCTTTCCATAGAAATCGTCAGGAGACCACACACGACAGCTATAATATACATCTTTACATCTTCGTACCTTAAAGGTACTGAGCGATACGAAGATGTATATTTACCTGTTGATACATCTTAATATATCTCAATACCTTTTCGTATATTACGATACATCTTTCTTCGAACAGGGTGTTCAAAAAGTTTCTTGGTGATTCAAAAACTCCACTAAGAGTCTTATTTCGCTAAACGATATAGGTATTCAGAGTCCTGTCTCAAAAAATTCATTTGCTCCACATCACTTGTAGTCCTATCTGTAATCACTAAATAGTCTCGCTAAAGGCCGGTTTCCGAATTGAGAATTTCACTTCAGTAAATACTTAAATGACGTTCTGTTACGCTCTTTTCTGAGAAATTTGACGAGACAACACTAGAGTTAAGTAGTTGCTTAGCGAAATTCTCAATTAAGCAATCGGCCGTAAGCAACGTTTCGTGAGCCTGAGGAAGGTATAGGCCATACTCCGCCACGGGGGGGCAAGTCCGGATTGGTGGAGGCTTGTAAGAGTAGTGGCTGGTCTTACTTTATGGCCTCTGACTTGGCTTAACGACTGCCATCTATCGACGGCAGCCAGTACCAACTGCTTAACACGCCTTGCGAAGCATGGAACCGCTCGGATAAATGCCATTAGCGTTAATCATAAACGCTCACCCATCCATCCACTGAACGCGCCCTATGTTGTTTAACCTTCGTGAACGTTTAAGATCACTCAGGCGGCCAGGGCTGCGAGCGATTCCTCGATTCAGTCGATTGATAACCTATGATTGTAATAACATAGGAAGTTACAAATATTATATAGTGATGGAATATAACATTAAAGTTGCCTTTAACACGAAGGATAGTAACAAAAATCAATCTACCTCAAGAAAAGAAAAAAAAATGTAGCAACACAGTGGTCATGAAATTTGTAATAATATCATGCCGGTCCTCTAGGTGGCGATGTCTGATAATTCCGCATATAATTTAAACTCTTCGGAATTTTCCTTACTTAACATGATGTTCAATCCACATCGTTCTATTTTTGGCACATGTGCCAACGCATACGCGCATCAAAATCTCAATCATCTTCTGATGAACTACTTATCTATTAAATCTAGTAGTAGTAAGTCGACAGATCCATAACAACACCCTGTATAACGCCTTAGCAGCCGGAACGTGTGTCGGTCGAGCCGTATGTCAACGAAATGAAGCGAAATATACATTACGTTACCTGTTGCGTGTGTGATACTTTAATATAATGTAAAGCTATACATCCCGGGATGTAATGTATATTATAGCCGTCGTGTGTGAAGTCCTTCAGTCGACTTGCCCTACGTTCCGGTAATGCGATAAAATCAATTACAGCGCGAATCCGACCAAATTTAGTAGTCCCAAAGTATCTCGCACGGAGTAGGTAGGGTTTTTGTGCCTACTGCACTTAAGTGGATTCGCGCTGTAATCGATTTTATCGCATTTCGGAAGGTCAATTAAGTAAAGCTGGCACGTTCAACACATTTACACGTTGCGCTTGTGTAGTGTCTGTGAATAGCGCGCGGCGTGACGTGTACTGCATGCGCATCATGAAAAGTCTGCCCGTCTCTCTTGCGCGCGGTCTAGCTTATGAGTGTGAAAGGGACAGTTATAGTTTTACTTTTGCTACTGTTTATATATACAGCGTGATCTTTTTGGTATTCAACCGTTGTGCGTTTCAATGAGGGATTTTTCTGACAGCTAAGAAAAGTACCTAGTTCCAAATGAGCCGCTTTCAGAAGAACTAAAAAAAAAACGAATGGCTGTCAAAGGAATGCAATTTTGGACCTCAGTTCAATAGCCATGTGTGATACATCATCGAATAGGTCTCAGCGAGCTGAATAAAAGTTACTATGACGTCAACAGCCAAATGTATGTCCTTTCGGAGTTATATTGTATTGAAAAAAAACTAACATTTTCAATTTCAAAAAAATAACATGTATCACACATGGCTATTGGGCTGAGGTCCAAAACTGCATTCCTTTGACAGCCATTCGTTTTTTTTTCTTCTGAAAACGGCTCATTAGTCAGTAGATGGCATTTTTAAGAGACGGTTTTTGTTTTTCTAATGGGAATTGCCAGTTTATTCTGTGGTCTTTCCTCTTTTCTTTTGGCTCTTGCATTTGATTGTGATTGGACTTCGGACAACTGCTACTGGTGCTAAAATCATAGAAAAAAACGTTGAAGAAAAAGAAGAATAATAGGAGAACAGAACATTCGCGTAACCACAATAGAAACCGAATGATGTTGCTCAGTTGATCACAGATTCCTTCCAGTTGATGAAATTACAGACCAGTAATAAAGTTTTTATCTGTGGCAAGCAATTAGAAAAAAAGGTAGGGTAATTCATCCAGTAACTGACCACTGAGCGTCCGTGACCCTTTGTTACATAATTAAATTAGAATTAAATTGTTGAGGATTTCTGGGATAATTATTTTCTGTTTTGGTAAAGATTTTCTTAGGAGAAATTATTTTTGTTCATGTGAAAATTTATTGAAATTTAAAACTATTTTGTGACCATTGATTCCACTTTGTTTTTAATACTTTTCGCTCGAATTCGCTAAAAATATATTAAAACAACAAAATAATTTGTATTTATTTATCTACAACGCACCTATCTTACTAAAACCTAACTCTAGTCTACACTTAAACTAGAGTCGCATTTTGAATCAAAATCATATATTTTTAAACATCCTGTATAGTGAAATTGCATAAGTGTGAGTACTGTGAACGTGCCAGCTTTAGATAACTGACCTATACACCCACCCTCAACCTATCAATGAATGCGTTCAAATTTCATACGCCTTTTGCGAGTCGCATGGTAATTACCATGCGACAAGATGACACCTCAAAGCGAACGAAAATTGTTAGCAAATTTGCGTATACGACTTTGTGAGAATACATGAAACTGATTTTTATGCGACAAATGTCTAATCCTTCGAATGTTTGGCGTCTACGCTTTCAATTCGCATGGGCGAGAATCGGCCCCCAGATCAGTGACCGATCTCACTCAGGAGTCCACAACATATTACAAACATGATACAGCGCCACCAAGTTATCTGTTCAGGTGAGCAAAATTGTAACTAATTGTAAATCCTGTCACCCATTTTATATTTTATTTATTCACTTACTAAGATTTTTAGATATATTTGCTCTCAAATTAAAAGACGGGTCTTTGACTTAATATACTCGTATTCTCATTTTTCTAGGTAACTTTCTTAATATGTTACTACCAAATTCTCCACTAGCGCCGCTATTAACTGAACAGATAAGATGGTGGCACTGTAAGAGGTTGGTATGTCAGTCTTTGCCAAAAATATCTGTGAAACCGGTACTCTATGGAGTTACCACCCTCAATGCGGAGGTTTGCAAAGCCAATTTGCACTATTTGTCTACAACTTCAGTCGTGGGCTGCATTACCAACTCTCGAAGTGGGTATCCATGCAAGTGAGGCGAGACGATTTATTGCAAATGAATCCCCGGCAAACGTTACCTACTGGTTTCGACGTTGGAATGCGGATAGTTTTCGATTATGTACAGTAGGATCGTAAAGGTGAGATCCAACTAGTACGATGTTAATTGCAAGTCATCAATCGTCATCATCATCAACCCATTATGTCCCCACCGAGGGGGACGGGTCTCTTCCCTGAGGAAGGTATAGGCCATACTCCACCACGGGGGCCAAGTCCGGATTGGTGAAGGCTTGTAAGACTAGTGGCTGGTCTTACTGTCAGAAGTTTTCAAGCCGCCCTATAAAAGCCTCTGACTTGGCTTAACGACTGCCATCTATCAACGGCAGCAGGCACCAACTGCTTTACGTGCCTTGCGAAGCACGGAACCGCTCGAAAAAATGCCACTAGCGTTCATAGGTGGTCACCCATCCATGGACTGAAGGCGCCCAATGTTGCTTAACCTTCATGATCGTTTAAGATCACTCAGGCAGTCGAGGCTACGAGCGATTCCCATTGCAAGTAATATCATGTTATGTTATGTACCTACATCAACTGTGATGATTTTTTGTGTGTCGTCTCGGGAAATAAATTAATTTTCGTCTTCTAATAGTACTAATGGGGAGCCCATGATGCTAAATCGGGATTTACTCGAGCGTCATAGAGACCTATTTGATTGCGAAGTTTAGATGATAAGAAGAAAAAAATGTCATATAATATATAAATTTTCATCGGTGGGGGGGAGCGACTATAGATTTTCAAAAATGTAAAAAAAAACTGTTGCATGGACATACTCGAGCGCGTCAGATATTGATAGCATCTATATCCTGTGTATTTTTTATTTTATTCGCCATTTTGAAATACTCGAGCGCGTCAGATTAAGATATATATGGTTCTTCTTAAGGCCCTAGAGGTGCTGTCTCATAATCTGACGATTATCTAGAGGGATTCGCCTAATCTGACACTTAAAAAATTTTTTTTTAATATTTTTTCAAATCATTGAACTTAATTAATTGAAAAGCTGAAGAAATAGCATGCAAATAAAAAAGTACAGGTTTTTTAAATATAATGCTTGTATTTATAAGACAATAACTATAAAAAAATAATTTTTTTTGCGTAGTTTTTTTTTAATCATCATCTTCATCATCGGTAGAATCATATTCGTCCTCTGGCTCGATTCCATCTTCATCCTCCCCATAGCTGCACGCATTAAACTTTACTTATTATTTTTTCTTACTTCGGGTTATGGAAATCGTCAGATTTTATATTTTTCATTATCCTTGAATTATTTTCTTCAAAATAAAAAAAAATTAGCCACGCTCGAGGAAGTCGAGATAACGTTTTTTTTTTACAAGTTTGTAACCCTCTTACTTCTCTACGTCACGCGAAAATTGTCAGATTAGTGGAATATACACTTTTTAGCATGTAATTAACTCACCCTACCTTAATCTGACGCGCTCGAGAATTTCTGATGATCAATTTTTTTTTTACTAATCTGATCCTTTATCCTTGACAGGCGACCATAGGTATATATGGGGCTCATATTTGGTGGAGGTACTTTACCTGGTACAAGGTATCTCCCTGTATGTTAATCTGCCGCGCTTTAGTAACTCCCGAAATCCCCTCTTGGGCTCCCCTACCATAAAATACCTAATGTTTGCCGGGAGTGGGTGAAGTTACAGTTTTTCATGAAACATGTTTTTCAGTATTTAGGTAATGCGCTCAAAATAGTTTTTCTTTTAGTTTTTAGACCCACAAAAATGTTTAAAATAGATTTTTTGAGCTAATATTCGAGCAGGCAATTGACAAAATTAAGTTAGCGAAATTGTATGTTATGTTCCAAGCATTTGTGGAATAACAGATTTTCCGTTTTGAAGTGGTACCCGTTCGATATGCGTAAATGAAAGAATAGTTGAGTCAGCCGATCTGATAAAATGCTTGAATTGAAATTCCGATTTTTATTACTTTTATCTTAAAAGTTTTTGTTAAAGTAAATGTAATTGAAAGTCTAATGGTTTCGTTTCAAAATTAGTATCACGTGTTTCTAATTCGTGTTTAAGATGTATCCGTATAGTGATAAACGAATTCAAAGTCACCCTATACAGAGGGTATGGTAGTTGCTAAAAAAGAAAATTACTTCTCGTCTCCAGACCTTAAGGTACATAATAAATACCAGCCGGGGTCCCAATTACACTGATTTGACTTTGTAAAGTACCTCGGAGGACACTCGGCAGTAAAGCTCGAACAAGTGTCCATAAAGTGCCTGCGAAATCTTCAAAAATTTAAGGACACCAGCCGTGCCCGTGACAATTTTCGTATGGTATTGATATAATAATTATTGACATAGTAGTACTATAGGGATATTAAGTGTATTGTGTATTGCGGTCGCTACTTTTTGCTGACTGTGAAAGCATAGCAGAGTTTTGTTGCACATATTACATAATTACACGTATCGTATACATCATCAACCCATTATGTCCCCACCGCGGGGCACGGGTCTCTTCCCTGAGGAAGGTATAGGCCATACTCCATAACGGAGGACTAGTCCAGATTAGTGGAGGAAAAAGAATCAAATGTGTTTATCGTCGAATTTCAACAATAAAGTATGAAAACAAAATATTAAGAACAGTTCAGTAACACCAATAGAAACCACACGTTTCACAACACTTCCACAGCTTTATTCCACGTTATAGCTACACCATGGAGCGCATTCAGAGTAAATAAAAAATGCCCGTATTCGTCCGAGTGCCATTTTTTTATGAAGATGGCTGTACGTAGCTTCCGAGTAGCAAAATTTGTCCACTCGGTTCAAGTCTTCTGAGAACGTGAAAAGGCGGCTTGATCGTGAAGTGTATCGCAGGCGGCACTTCACCAAAATGGGGTAGTCAACTCCTGAATCGGGAAAACGATAAGATTGGGTAATCGAGGGTGCTTTGTACCTCTGTCACGCGTCAAAACAATGGAAAAGTCTGCTGCGGTCGGACATCGGAACACGCGAGATCTATTGAGAGGAACTTTATCGTTGGACATATTTCGTAAAAAGTGCTCCAAACAACTAAGAAACAAGTCTCAGAAGTCACACAGAGATAGGTCGGTGATTGTTAAGTGTTGATTCCACTTAAGATAGTTTCCTTTTTTTTGTAACTGCCGTTTCTGTAATCATTTTTCCGGTATTTAATAAAGAATATTATATACTGAAAATATTTTTTATCTTCTTCTTCTTTATATTCTTATTCTATCTTACTCGTACCAAAATATGTATACAATTTAATATGCTTTGAAAAAAAAAAATGGTCAGGACCGGGTTTCATAAAACTGAAATTCGTAGTTTATCATGACAATTCGAGCCGTTTTGTTAATCCGTGGGTTAGTCGACTTTGCCATGTACATCTTCTATATTATATATATAAAAGGAGAAACTGACTGACTGACTTAGAATCAACGCAGAGCCCAAACTACTGAACCTAGGGGGTTGAAATTTGGCATGAGAGTTCCTTAGGGAGCCTAGGGGAGCACTAAGAAAGGATTTTTTGAAACTCACCCTCTAAAGGGGTAAACGGCGGTGTTAAAGTTTGTATGGAGGTATAAAAAAATGTTGTCAGATTTTCTTGAAACTTGAAATAAATACTCTTCAACACAATTGATTGAACACGTATTTCACGGTTTTTCTAAATTTAACCCTTAACGGGAGTGAACGGGGTTGCAACATTTTGAACTAAAGTCCACGCGGACGGAGTCGCGGGCGAAAGCTAGTCGAGTAATAATAGTTTAATGAAACAGACCCCTGAGAAGAGTTTTTTTTCTTTGCCTTTTTCTATTGCACAACTCAACCCTATAAAGCAGCAGCTAACATGCGCGGTGCATTGTAATAATCGCTTTACTGTGATCTATCTCATCATCAATCATTATGTCCCCACCGAGGGGCACGGGTCTCTTCCCTGAGGAAGGTATAAGCCATACTCCACCACGGGGACCTAGTCCGGATTGGTCCGGATGATCTACCTGAAATTCAAGTAATCATTTTACCGCTTTGTCCAGAGCCAAACCGCCGAGTGCTAGGCATTTTAATTTTCGTCGCCTCGACCTGGTCGACCGCTAATTGTAAGGTCAGAATCACAACAAAGGACCCAGTTAAAGTATTCAGGACTTTGTACAAATCAGCTGAACTGGTTGTACAGTGGTTGTTCGGTGTTATTAGGGAAGGCAACGGCGACAATCGTGGCACGCGATACACTCGTAATGCAAAGTGTTCATTAAAAAAGAACTGGCCAAGTGCGAGTCAGATGAGAGTTTCCCATCACCATGATTATTAATGGTTTTTTCACTCCATCTGCTCGAAATTATACATTTTGATGCCCAAATTTAGGACCCAAAACACGCTATTGTTGTTCAAGCTATGATGCATCAAAGTAAATAGACTCAACATTGGGTTTTGAATCTATTTACCTTTAGGTACCTTTAAGTAAATAGACTCAAAATCAAATTTTGAATTTAAATACTAATGCACTTATTTACTAAGATGTCGGACTTCTCTTTCACTCTTGAGGATTCGTCCTATGTCTATTTCGCTCCAACCCAAGCAATAAGTTTTAACACCGAGTTTGGAACTACTTACTGAACTTCCAAACTCTTTGCTGCAAAACTTTTAAGTAGGTACCTAATTATCAAATATTTGAAATTGGAACGCAAGTACGCCTTTTCATTGATCTCAGATGGTAGTGAAAAGCAGTGTTCTATACGGGCGCAAATCATTTTTGGTCTCGGTAGTGTCGAATCCCTCGCTCCTTCAGCGATTCTTAGTTAAATAATTTAATGCAAGAATCGCCTCAGTTCGCTCTGGATTCAATTTCACAACCTCGACGCAAAAATTTTGTTTGCGGCCTTGGTGAACAATCTACTATTATAGTAATAACGAGTGTTTTTTTCTGCGTGTGCGAATGAATGAGTGCGATTCACATTTACACCTAGTTGTTATTTGCGCCTATACTAAGTCTCTCCCGTTTTTAAAGTTCTGCAAAAATAAAGCCAGTAAAAAGCACGTGTTTAAAGTGTGTTAATAATGTTACTAATTCTAGAAAAACAAGGAGGCTACTAGTCTTACACGCCTCCACCAAATCGGACTGGGCCCCCGTAGTGGAGTATGGCCTATACCTTCCTCAGGGAAGAGACCCGTGCTCCTCGGTGGGGACATAATGGGTTGATGATGATGATGATGTCATTGTAGGTTCGAGACAAGAACGTAAGTCGGGTTCGCTCAGGGTGCGATTTTAGAGAAGCAGGTTTCACGGTGCGGGTTTGCCGGTAAAGGTCGGTAGGTACTGATACGTACGTACTGATACCATCTCTTTCACACACACACACACACACTACTCAGTCAGACTTCAACCGGTATGATCAATGCAGGCAAGCCTTAGCTATATGTACGTACCGATAAGTATTTACCTGCCTATTTTATAAACTGACATATAGAGCATGGTTGGGACCGTCATACCGATACTTACCGATCGGTACGGATCCGTACGGATCCGTACGGACTCGCCTGTACGGGTTACCTGTTTCTTTATTACCACACCTTAACCGAGGCTTCCGTACTCGCAGTTTTTTTCCGAACTTTTCCCGAACTTCAAAGACAATTTTTTAAATATTGTTTTAAATGTATGGTTTTCAGTTTTTTATGTAGTTTGAACATTCATTATATTTTGTTGGATGTACATTGGACGAACCATTTTCAGTGCAAGCACAATTTCAAAATCACGAAAATCAACCATACTATTACTAATAATAAGTTGTGTATAGTTTATGACAAGACAGGTTTGTTACTGAACGCCACTGAAACGGCTTCACCGATTATTATTTTTTGTGTACATACATTTGGTAAGTCTGAAAATAGGTCGTTGACAATTAATACACTAAACCGTTTGCCAGATCAATTAATAGATATAACGTTCGTAGTGATATAAATTAATTTGGTATTTTTGGCCCTTTCATAGTTTTCCACTGTAGGTAACCTATTAGAAATTCAGAACTTGTTAATACATATAATAATTATATTGTTATGTTATACCCAAGATGTATTATTTCTAGTTTACTTTCTATTTCACTTACCCCCCGTTTCTCGAACGCTAACAATCTGTTAATCTACTGTTAACAGCTGTCAGTTGTTTTTTTTGTACGCACTTTTGACAACTGACAGGTCGCTCGTTCAATGCAAAAGGGCCACAAGTCAAAAATGTCAAAAAAAAGTTTTTTGACGAAAATGAGACCTACATCAATATTAAAATGTGATTAATTGAAGACACCCGTAAATTTAGCTTTATTTGACATGAATCTGTGCAACCGTCCGTTTTGCATTGGAGGAGATTGGTCCCGAACTTCAGAGCAAAACTGCCTTATTGTCAGTTGCGACCGACATGTCTGCGCGTACGTAAGTAATTTTGATGAAGTTGTAGTGCAAAAGGGTCACATTTTGGAATGTGTCTGCCTTGAATTCAAAAACAAGGTAGGTTTTGGTTTCATTTTATGCAAAAGTGCCCCATTTAGAAATGTGTCTATTTTGTACTGAGATATTATTGATTATTGTTATAATTTTGTATTTTAATTGAGTCACATGCAGAAAAGCGTCCCTTTTGCAATTAAATTGATGAAGTTGACTCAAAATTATTCTCTGCAAAAAAATATTTTTTGAAATAATCTACTATTTTGTAAGAAAAAACAATTTAGTTTGTATATTAGGTATGTTAGTAGGTAGGTAGGTAGTACCTAATCAACCTATTTTATCTTATTAAAAATGGATTTTGGTGTTCTAATTTTAATTTGGTTTTTTTTTTTAGTTTTGGCATAATGTAAGCTAGTGTATGTTTGTAGCTATGATTTTTCGTTTTTATTTATTTAACTAATTACAGGAATTGTTTATATTTGTAATTTATTTACACGATGTCTCACAGAACAAAAAATATTTTGAACATAGTTGCCGCAACTACCAACAAGCTGCCAAAAAGTGTTAAAGCCTCCTACAGATAATATTAATGGAAAACCAGAATAGACTCTTCAAGACAGCCCATCACTCATTCAACCAAACATTACATTCAATGAAGACGACGATACAAACTCCATTCCTGACAGTCAATTAGATCAGTCAGTCTCATTCTTTCAATACTAGATGATGAAGATGCACAATCTGTAGGATTTCAAGATATTAATTTGTCCCCATAAGATTTTTTTAGATTTCAGTGAATTGGCTGTTGGTAATTACACAACAACTGAATAAGGACAAAAAGGACTTTTATATCAGTCAAATGGACTGATATAAAAGTCCTTAAAGCTCATCGAGAATATGGTAACACATTTTTGTTGAAGACCAATCCGAAGAGTTCATGGCAGTATTCATAGTGACCTTAAATAATGTTTGACATTGCAAGTATTGATTGCACTCATGAGTCTTGAGTTTCTTAGGTAGATGGACATTCATACCAAAGTATTAGATTTAAGGTGATTGGAGAAAAGATAGATGGATAGATAGAATATTCTTTATTGTATGTACATACCTACACTAGGAAAGATGGTCAGAGTGGAGTTTTTTTTCGCTGCGTTTTCTGTACTAATTAAATTCAGCCTCATTCAGGTAGCGGCTAATATTAACGTTATATTACATCAACTACCATCGACTAACACTGACATTCAACAAACAGAATTTATAAATAAATTCTGATTTTATGATGAAATAATTTGTGATTTCTGTCGTTCCTAAGTAGTATGCAAATTCTTATGAAAATTGTAGAATATTACTTTACGTGCAACCTATTTTATCATTTAAAACCCGAAAAAGACGTGCGTGCATGAAACGACTAATGAATGTCGATGAAACGAGTGATTTGTTAGGATCGTGGCAGGTGGCAGTCCCAGGTCTCTGCCTACCCCTCTGGGATATAGGCGAGAGCTTATTTATTTATGTATGTTTATAATTTAATTAAGGGAGTACTGAATTAAAGTAGTCTCTCATGAATTGTACTACAGCAAGGGGAGAAATATTTATTATATTTCTCCTCTCCTCCCCTATATTTTTGTTTTCTTATGGTTGAAATGACTTAATTCGTGTTCATGTCTTACTTTTACTACAATTAGCTGCTTTTATGTGAAGAAGACTTAATAAGAATGCTTCAATTTAATTATCCATTATTATTTTTTGAAATAATTCTAAGTATTTAGGTCGATATTTTGAATACAAAAGGGACGTTTGGGTTTTTTTGTGTACTTAGGCAAACAACATACCAAAACACAATTAACTTTAAGATAGTGCATGAAAATACGAATCGAATGATATATTTTTTTCGCCATTTCAGTCATTAATAATGGTGATAAAGATTGAAAACCAATTTCAAAATAATGTTTTGGCCTTCCTGTAAAAAAGTTCTTTTTTAGAAATATGGCCCTTTTGCATTCAATGAGCGAGGTGTTAATAGTAGATTAACAAGCAGTTAGCGTTTGAGAAATCGGGGGTAAGCATGCAATTGCTTGACGTTTGTAAAATAATCACGTAACATTTACCGTAACCGGCCCATATTAAGTCTAATTGAAAATGTCCACCTTAATATGTTTGCGCTGTGAGCCCCTTGTGAAAGAATAAATTAAAACCGGCTATCCCTTGTCGGGCCACGCTCAGTGTAAGGTTCCGTAGAAATTGGGGATTTATCTGCTATACAGAACTAACAAAGTTGTTAGTTTTATAATAATAGATAAATGAAGAAGATGATGAAATCATCCAAGTAATTTTCAATGGATTTTGAACGAAGTTTTCCTTTTATATGATGGTCGACTATAACTCCTTAACTTGTAGAGCCTACTTAGCCGAGATAGTTTTTCCTCATGAGTTAATTATTATGTGCTACTACGAATTGTATCACGTTTAGTACAATCAACTATTCGGGGTGACCGTCAGGGGTGCGGGGGACCCTAAATCGAAAAATTACCAATCCAACGATACACTATGGTGTAAGAGAAAAAAAAAGGCATCCCTAATTTATGTGTCCCCTATGCATAAGTTAGAGAGAGGATCAAAACATAAACATAACATTAACGGGCACATACATTGCTTCTGGCTTCAAACTAGGATACGCTACAAAAGGGGCTACCCGCTTCGCTGTTGGGGTGTGCGCTACAAAAAAAATATTCTACCGTTTTGTCGGCGTAATTAATATTATGCATGTCTATGCCTAATTTCAGCTTCTAGTACAAATCGTCATTGAGACAGGCCGCGGATAGAAAGACAGGCGGACGGACATGGTGAAATTATAAGGGTTTTTTAGGGGTTTCTTAGGGAACCCTAAAAAAGTAATTATTCGGATTGATGAAACAAACCTCCCATTTTCGGATTGATTTTTGTCGGTCACATACAAAGTTCGAAAGTATCATCGAACTAAATCGAACTAAAATCGACTGAGTGAACAAATATTAAATACCAAAATAGATGTAAAATACGGTTTCTAACGGTGGCAGCCATCGCAAAGTTTACAGCTAACACAAACACAAGTCACATAGTCCCGGTGGAAATTGAATTGTTTGCTTGGGGCTTTTTACTTGACTGCGGAAGCAACAGAGGGTTTTTTTTTGTACGTATGCGAATTTAAGTATTTTCGTATGTGTGCATGTATGTATGATGTTCTGTATGACCACACAACGGTGCCATTGAAATGTATCGTCGCAAGTGTGTGTATTAAAAATAAAATAAATAAACTCACGCCCGTTATCCCCGAGAGGGTAGGCAGAGGCGCCAATCACTAGAACTGGGCCCACGTTTTGCTGAGTTTATTTGGTCCCAACGTGACAAATGGCAAGCATGTCGCCGTTATCCGGGCACAATTTATCAGCGAATGCTGTTGCTGTACAAACAAACAAATGTACTTAACTAAAAGTCATTGGTACATGTGAGATTCGAACCCAGCCCCTCATAATCGAGAAGGCAAAGTCAACCCCATTACGCCACCACCGCTTCTTTGTGTGTATTAATTGTAACATAATGGTCCGGATCAACCTACTTGATTTTTATATCAGAAGAGTCCGACCAAATACAATGTTAAAATTAAATAAACTTCAGAGGTCGTGGGTAGAATTTCCGCCGGAGGCTCCTGTATTATTTCATAAAATTGGTTTTAGTCCGGGTATTTCCAAATTTATGTCTAACTAGCTGTGCCCCGCGGTGTTACCCGCGGTTCATCGATTTTCCCGTAGGAATAAGATATTCCCCCGCGGTAAAACGTAGCCTATGTTTTAATCCAGGGTGTCGGCTAACTCCATACCAAATTTTATTAAAATCCGTCCAGCCGTTTCAGCGCTAAAGACTGACAAACATATAAACACACACACAAACTTTCACGTTTATAATATTAGTGTGATTGTCAATGCCTAGTTTCGGAACTAGAACCAGGATTTGTGTCATGTGAAAATCATTATTGTTGAATAAACCCTACTGCTAAATAGTCTAAAAAAGGCCTAAAAATGGCTGGGAGAACCATTGTGTCGACGAGAAAATTAATAAGTTTAAATTTTTAATGGGTTTATTTAGGCATCTTTCATTTTTGTGACTTTTTAGCGGCCGTGTTTTTTATTTTACAATAAGCTTTCTTTATTCTACTACGCCCTAATTTTCATTCATCTTATAAATGAATGAAATGCCCAAGTTTAAGTCGGCGATAAACAAATTCATAATTTTCAAGATTATCGTGGCTTAAGCATGATTAACAAGGGAGAGCCCCTTGTAATTCTGGGAACTTATCATAAAAACAACAAAAACGCTTCGTGGTTGATTTTGTATGGTGATAGGCTATTTTTTTGGAATAGCAAATAATGTGTACGATTACTAAATATTTTACGGCTACACAATTACGAGTATGTTATTCTTGACTGTTGTTAGAATTTTCATTATTAGATTTTGTTCTTAAATTACCGACAAAAATACTTCTCAGGGCCAGTTCATCTAATCCAAGCCTCTTTCCCTTTAACGAAGTGAAATGTGTTTAACGTATGAGACTCTATTCTTCTGTATCGGTGTTATTTATAAAAAGACGATTTCTCTAAAGAGGATTCTCTTTGGATAACACCGTAAGACACGACCCGTCCTGCCGCAGTTACCGGCAAACCCGCCTGTTTCATGTCTGTTTCATGTAACAGTGCTGACGTTATTTTCTACAAAGCATTTTCGTTGTGTGAACATAAAACGAATAAAAATGTTACCGTAAACCATGAGTGCCTTGATTGTGGAACTTTTCAGGTGTAAGAGGACATTCAATTGATTAAATTTATATTTATTTAATTTCGCACTTTGTCACATAAAACTATGTAATTTTAAATAGAGTTTACTTAAATTAAATTTAACTTTATTTATAATTATTCGATAAAACGAAATATGTAAATGTTTAAATTCAAATTCAAACGTTTTTATTCATACTAAAAAACAAAACGTTTACTTTATGAACGTCAAAACTGTTAGTTTTACAAGTAATAGAAACTCCACATGTTTTCTTTTCAAAACAATATTAGTTTATCTACTCGACTTTGTCATTGACTTTGATATACTTGATATTTTGTCGGAAGAGTCCGACCAGGGCCTCGATTCCGTTAGAGCATTACAGTACGATGACAAATAAACGGTCGGATCACGTGAGGTGTTTTTTCATGCCATTGACGCCTAGAAGGGTAGGTATGCGTGCACGCGTGGACTTGAAGCGGCAATGAAACTAAATCTCCAGGTTCATTCAGTTGTCATTGTACTACAATGTATTAGCAGAATCTACGTCCTGATTTCGCTCTAATTCGCAGAGCTTAAGCACTGTAGTGCTTACGAAAGTTTTAATTTGAAAATAAACACAAAGCGAATAGCAGACATTTGCAAAGATTCGCTATCTACTATTAGTCGATAATATTTCAGTTACTTCAGTTAGTCAGGTATTTCAGTTACCCAACGCTTTAGTTAACATACGAAAGTTTTCATTTAGAGACAAGCACTTAAGTTTAAACTTGGTTTTATTTCATTCGCAGCTTCGCGGCTGCCCTAATTAATTCATTCATAAAACTACTGTATTTGTAAGATAAGATTTTTTTATGTAGCCTATATATAGCTAAACACAAAAAATAAAAGTTTACATACAGGCACATACATTGCTTCTTGCATTGCCATGTCCCACTTCAGGCTACAGGGCCCAAATTATGCATATGGATGGGCGTTTTATATGGGGAGGCCTTCTCTCAGAGATAGGCGTGGTTTCTGAATTGAGAGTATTACTGAGTGAATACTTAAGTAGCACTCTGTCACGCTCTTTTAAGTGATGTTTGAAGAGATAGTACTACAGTTAGATAGTAACTCACCGAAATTCTCAATAATTGAGAATTTCGGTGAGTAACTATCTAACTGTAGTTCCAGAATTATTCTGGAACTGGCTCGTAGGGTATGGGTTTAATCACACAGACCCACCGCGGATTGGCAACACTTCAGACACTCATAATATTGTCTTACTATGTTTTCCATTTCTACTGTGTTTGTATGCGATGACTAATGCAAGTCGATGAACCTTAAGTGATTTGTAAGGATCATGGCAAGTGACAGCCCCTGGTCTCTGCCTACTCCTCTGGGATACAGGCGTGAGCCTATGTATATGTGATGTACTAGCTGTCCCCCGCGGTCTTACCCGCGGTTCATCGATTTTCCTATGGGAATAGGATATTTTTCCGCGGTAAAAAGTAGCCTATGTGTTAATCCAGGGTGTCAGCTAACTCCATGCCAAATTTTATTAAAATCACTCCAGCCGTTTAGACGTGAAGAAGTAACAAACATACACACTCACACACTCACAAACTTTCGCCTTTATAATATTATATAGTGTGATACATAGGACATTTCGTATAGTGCAATAATTGCAGTTTGGTCACAGACTCGATAAAAAGTTTGTCATGGCATTTCCATTTTTTCTCCTCAAACTGACTTTGTATGTGTCTGTGGTGATCTAGTTAAGGAATAAGTAAGTACTCGTATTTACGCAATACCATGAAAAGACACGTTCATTCAGCTGGCCGAGCGTTATCGATTAGATTTTCCTTTTCCTTTTAGGCCTTTGTTGCCAAAATTCAAGAGTAACCGATCAATAGAGGGAGAGACGAGATCCTTTTCGGGCCGAAAGCGTGAATGAACAACGGCGTAGGGGTTCTAAAGACCTAAGAAAATATTAAGGGGCGATCTGGTACTAACTAGCGTCCAGTGGAAAGAGGCACATTATGTACAGTTTGTCAAAAAATACAAGAAACCGGAAGTGAAAGTTTACTAATTGTTTTATTGAAAAATCTAAACATTTACTATATTTATTGAAACACAATACCTTAATTTATGGAAAAGCTCAAGTTTTTCTATTTATATAATGCTTGTAAGTGCAAGCTATTAACAAACACAGACAAAAGTCTGAGCAAAACCGTACTCTTTAATTTCTACATTTTCTTGACAGGCTGTTTTGTAGCGCAGCTATTGGCATTGAAAGATGCTTGTTTGGCAATAATACTTTTATTTTATATTTTTATCGAGAAAGCCTAGCCTAGCTAGCCCTCGACTGACGTCTCAACAAAAACGTAGCGATTCTCTTTCAAAATATTTAAATTCATACAAGACGGCTGTGCCAGCCAGTTACTATAAAGAGGAATCGCTACAGTAGAGTCGACATCACATCATGGTATACACCCATGCACTCTACTCCATTGCATTACGGGCGATTTCGCTACTAAATTGTGAAGATTGACGTGCTGTCGACTGTACCATTTATTCACCTACCATGCGGGAGGTCCCGGATTCGAATTCCGGCTGGGGACAACAAAAAAGAAACCCAGGTCTTGGATGTTTACATGTTTGTGACGTCGCTGTTTCTTTTTCCCACGATACAGGGTATCCTAGTGTGGGGTTAGAAGCAATGTATGCGCCTGTATGTAAATGTTATGTTATGTTATTGTATAATACATTTTCAGCAAAAATAACGCCTAGAGATCTGTCAGTATCGTGGCAATTTAGAGAGCGTCAGCGTCCGCTTACCCGTCAGGAATAGAAGCGTGAGTTTATATGTTTATAACGCCTGCAGACTAGACACTAGGATCAACGACTTTAATCGTTTTATGCTGAAAACGGCCGGTTTTGGCAAAAAAGCTTTAAGTTTCGCGGAGCGAAGTTCAGATAGGCTGAAAGTTTTGAAAATAGCCACCATTATTGAGATTGTTGAAGTTCACTTTTTGCAGAAATGTAGTTATGAAGTTATGAAAGGATTTATGATTTCCTTCATCGATGGCGCTACGGCACACTAACCTTGGGGTGCCCCTAGAACATTGAGTCTTTCTTCTGTCAAAAGAAATCGCGCAACTTTGCTCTAATACTTAATAATCTATACATAATATAAATTAATTTGAGCTCTTTACCAAAGCCATTTTAACGATTAATGTAGGGTAATGCTAAAAGGTTACATATCATGTCGGCAGTGGAAAGGAAAAAAATGCTAAACTGCCAAACCTTTTTCTAAAAAAAAAACTTTAATCTTCATTTCCCACAAGTACCATACTTGTGGGAAATGAAGATTGAAGTTTTTTTGTTAGAAAAAAATCAATTATCTTTATTTTTATAGTGCTAGCTGGTTTATCTAAAAGAAGACTCCAACTATTTTTAAATGATCTAAATATTGTTTCTATTTGTAGGGTTTTATCTCATTTAGATTGTGAAATAACTGTCGCATAAGCAAAAATACAGTGGAAAGTAAAGAAAAGTTAGTCAGAAAAAAATGCTAATCTCCATGAAAAGATGAGACACTCAGCAATTTAAAATATGCTAGTAAGCTGTAAAAACCTGATAGTCGCAAACATAACATGCTAAGTGACTGTACGAGTATATATAATATAATAATAATGCCACATGATATTTTGAAGAAGAAATTCTTACTTGTTGTAAGTAACTGCGTTATTAATAATTAATTTAATGAATGACCCTAATGTTTAGCAAACAGGTTCATCATCAACCCATTATGTCCCCACCGAGGGGTACGTGTCTCTTCCCTGAGGACCACGGGGGCCAAGTCCGGATTGATGGAGGCTTGTAAAATGCCCTATAGAGCGGTATAACTCCAGTCTTTAGCTGGTCTTACTGTCAAGTCGCCCTAAGGCCTCTGACTTGGCTTAACGACTGCCATCTATCGTCGGCAGCCGGCACCAACTTCTTAGCGTGCCTTGCGAAGCACGGAACCGCTCGGAAATTAGTCATGCTCTGAACGCGCCCTATATTTCTTAACCTTCGTGATCGTTTAAGATCACTCAGGCAGCGGGGGCTACAAGCGATTCGGAAACAAGCAGGTTATTCGATTACAATAAGCAAGCTTAAGCAAGCAGTAAGCTTTTCTTAAAACGTATTCCTGATTTATTCGTGTAACTTTGGATGGTACAGACTTGTCCCTACTTTGAATAATAATATTTCTTGAATGATGATAATTACTATGGTGATTTCTTTTTAGTCTCTTACGAATTACTTATTCAGCTCTTCTTTGTTACGCTGGGACCGGAAATTCGTGTTATTTCCCATGCCTCTCTCCACGTCAAAATTGCATTTTTTCATGAATATAAAACTCTTTGTCCCTATACACTCTCGAGACAAAGCCCAGTCGGCTAAAGCAAAAGAAATTGAAATTTATTAAGGAGCAAGATGCATTAAGTGTCTTGGGCGCTCGCTAAGGATTTTTTTAAGTCCCTCTCCTAAGAAGGGTTAAAGGGGGCAACAGTTTTTATATGTGAAAAAAATGTCATTGGTCAGATTTAGTAGATATTTGACTGCCTCGTCGGTCTTTTGGTAGGTACCACGATTGATTACACAGCACGGGGTATCCTAGTTTAGGATCGTGACAAGTGATTGTACGGGTGTGGATTTATTTCTCAAAACGTTATCTTTTACTGAGTTTTCGTGTTAACCCCACAGGCCTATGTAGAACACGTTTTCTTTTACAGCTAAGTTAGTTATCCACAGAGTAATATTTGAAATTTATCACAGTTTTCAAAGAGTAAAACATGCTCTTATAACAGTGTTCTACATCATCGTCAAAATTCGATTCAAAGTGCAGTTGCAAGACCGACTCGCCGGCCGGTGTACGGGGCCTAACGGAATGCGCCGTAGTTTACATCGGGCCCGCCGGGGATGATCGGGACTTTAGGGGTTAAAGTTTATGATATAATCTTTTATTACGATTCATAACTAATTAATCAACTGGTACCTGCTTCCATAACCCATCGCTTGGCTCATAGTCGTCGTTTCGACCGGTAGTAATTTTCGTTCTTCTGACAGAGACGTCAACACCGAAACTCAGATGTTATCGCCGAGGTCAGGTATAATGAAATTGCTGTTTAGTTGTTTGCGTTGTTAGCAGCCCTTCGATAAGGCTGATTATTGTATAGGTACCCTGCGTTTTCGGCGAGACTCACGCCAAATTGAACCATTAAGTTATTAATCAACTCGGCAAATAATTGCTTGATAATGCACGGAATTATTTAGTGCTTGCTTGGTGAGACGGTTTTGGGGCTCGCGATCGTTCGGGACACGGACGTATCCTCGATCCATCGTTCGTGACGCATTAAATATTTGGTAGAAACCGACTAAAATTTCCACATTTACTCGTAATGTTTTATCACCAATGTACAGAGCAGCTACAAGCCCCACGTTTTGTTGATATATTTGCGTTCTACTTTTGTCCTACGTATTATGTATTTAAAGGGGTTCAGGGAGGAAAATCGTTTTAATTCCATTTGGAAGGGTTTTCCAGAATGTCTAGTGATCTGGTTCACCTACGGACTAATTAAGCGATGCAACGTAACACTAGTGCTGCGGACGAAAAATATCAGTCTTATCTTTTTTACAGTATTTGTACAATCTCCCAATCATGATATTAGGATCTATGTCGTAAACTGAAGGGAAAAACCTAGGACTAGTATAAGTAGATCGGCCGTTTTTCGCATAAATCTTTAAAAAAATATATTGTGACTTTTTTTTCTTTGTGGCGTTACTCCCTGGCCGTGGCCGCTTAATTAGTCCGCATTTACATGCGGAATGACCAGATCGCTGGACATTCTGGAAAACGTTTCCAGAGAGAATAGAAAAGATTTTCTGTTTATTCCAACGGGTCACATACCTAATAACATTGAATCCTCTTGGAATCTCTTCGCCAGCTCCTACTTACAATTGTAACAGAATTGGAACAATTGTTTTTATTCTCTGAAGTGCTGAACAAAAATTGTTTCTAAATTGGTTCCCATGTACGCTTGAATACATTTCTATTCCACATACCCGCCTGCATAGTTACATCGTCTCATTTTTTTATTGTCCTGATTTTCATTACAATTTGCTATTATATTGTTCTTTTATTAAGAACATTCTTTCCTGTGATTTCTTCTTTCAATTGCTGTTAGCATAAGGTCGCCCATTGTACTTTTTAAAATTGTAACTTTTATTGATTTTTCTTGTTTTTGTGTGCCATAAAGAATATTCTTATCTTTTTCGTCTTTCGTTTCTTTTTAAATTTGTTTAGTTTTTTACAGTGTTCTAAATAGAATAAGTCATTGACCGCATTTCTATAGTTCACGAACTGTCTACGTAGACTCAAAAACTTAATGGAAGCACGAAAACTTTAATTTTCATTACATCTAACAACTGCTGCATGACTGAAGCTTGAATAACCGATGAACGGAGCATGATAAGACTAAAGGTTATTCGGGCTTAATGTTGCTGTATTCAATACCTAGGGGCGCACGAAACTGTACCTAAGCACATTTACTTTCAATGCTGAGGCGGGCCACTCTCTGGGACCTGATATAGTAAAATCGTCCGATAAAATTATTGAGGGCTTTTCAAAGCATCATTAAAAAAATACAGTACCGAAATTTACCGGTAGACGGTGCTGACGTCACATAATAAGTCATGTTTTATCACTTGAATCGATTATAATTTACGTTGTACTTCATCTTTAGGAAAACGGTGAGTGCCTATGTTTTATACAAAAATGCGCAATGCATGGTTGGGCTAGCCACGAGTAGAGACACAATTCACGTACGTATGTAATGAACAAAGTATAAAATACTTCGATTAATTTCAAGTAGGTATCAACAGTTTCAAAACAAAGTCTAGTTTAGATCACAGACTATAAAGAAATGTTTAGATTATCACAGATTAATAACGACATACAACATTTAAAAGGTATGATGAAATTTATTGTTCTCCTTGCAGCGCCATCTAGTTTTTTTTAATGAAACCAACTGACAGCTGTCATTGAAAAGCTCTTATTAAACTTCAGTCCTTCATTTCTTAATGTCAACACTGTTCGCTTTAGTGATGGAATCAGAGATTCAGCACCCGAACAAATTGTATCGAAATCACTAGACGTTTTTGAAAAATGTTCCCGTACTAACAGAAAAAGTATGTACTTAATCACCAGGCGTGCTCAGTGCGAAATGGCGTTTTCAGATGAAACTGGCATTCCGCGGTGGGCACGCGTTTTAGCACTCAAGGTTTCATTGCGTTTGGCATTGCCACTCACAAAGTCAGAGATGGAGTAAGGTTGACTTAGAATCTTTTAAGAAAATTAACTTTCACAACACATGCAACTTACGTGTATATCTCGAAGAGGTTGGTAGAAACCAAGGATTGTAACTTGTCACGGACCTGACATAGGTACTGTTGTTGTAGAGTACAGTGTTCAGTTGATAGCGGCTCTAGTGGATAATTTAGTAGTAACATTTAAGAAATTTACCTAGCTAAATGAGAATATTTTAACCCGTCTTGCAATTTTAATGAAAATATATCTATAGATCTTTGTATGTGAATAAATAAAACCAAAAAATGGATTTACAATTAATTAGTTCGTTACAATTTTGCCCACCGGAACAGATAACTTGGTGGCACTTGTTACATTATTTTTGAGTGGAGTGGTGAGAAACTCCTTTAGTAGATACTTACCTATTTATCATCGCCCACATAAAAAGAAGGTAGTTGCTCTTATTGCGGAGGCAATGTTGAAAGATAAATAATCTGGCATGACTGTGCAGGTCCCGGCTTTTGCGGCGCTTAAATATCAGAAGTCGTGGCATACCCTTGGCATACCCTAAAGTTTTACCCACCTAGTTTTTGAATATATAATGATATGCTTACTATATACCTACATGCACATACAAAAGCTCCGACTGTATCCCAGAGGGGTAGGCAGGGACCAGGGACTGCCACTTTCCACGATCCTGACAAATTCAAATTCATTTCGCTTCATCGATATTCATTAGTTGTTGCATGCTCACTCGCCGCCGGTTTCGAGTACTTTTTATATTGCCCATTGCTAGTATCCTGTATTTGGTCGAAGTATGTCCGCCTGGGGCGTTCCTTATCGGCTCTTCCACTCACATGCGCTCGATATATTTGTTCCGCCAGTCTTACTTTCTTCATCCTTACCGTGTACATAAATGCTGAACAAGTGAAATATACATAAATATTGATACAAACACTATAATAATTGATACATTGTTGTTGTTGATTTATTTTTTCTCTGGTGTGTACCATAAAGTTTTATAATCTAATCTTACGATGAAAACCTTAAAATATGTACAAACAAAATAGAAAATAGGGACAAAGTAAAAAATCCTAAAAAGTAAATGCCACAAAAATGATAAATTATAATTCGGTCCCGTCTGGCGCGGAATCTAGTGTTAGGCACACGACGACCTGACTGGCCCTAATGCGTTGCCATATTTTTTTAAAATTTTTATGCGACGCCGTTCCGCATTTCTCAAATTAGAGAAAGTACTACATAATTATTCAATAATTGTTATATATATCTAGAATCTGCATAAAATTTCCTATCCAATTATTATATATTTTATTATAATAAAACTTACCTGTTTTCCAAATGACGAGGTGAATTTCCACTTTCCACACCATCCTTTACCACTTTGAACTTTTTTTCATTTTTTTCACTTGCACTTTTCACTAGCACTGAACTAACACTTATAATATGATTTGCATATTATTTATAACTATTCTAATCTATTTTTTAATATAAATCACCAAAATAAAGCTATAAATGACGAAGAGATAAAGAAAGTTCGAGACTTGTTTTCACTTTATTTTCCATGAAATACAACAAAATTATTATTTGAAACATAATCTACACACTTTTCCCAGTAATTTGATATATAACACAAAACAAATACTATCTACTTTCCTCTCGAAATAACTAAGAAACCTCCAGCGGGCGGAGCCGAAACGCCTGTCGCGGTACTAAAAGTTCGAGGCTTTTTTCATTTGATTTTCCATGAAATACATCAAAACTATTATTTGAAACGTAATCTACACACTTTTCCCAGTAATTTGATATATAACACATAAACAAATACTATCCGCTTCCTTTCGAAATTATCTAAAAACCTCGAGCGGGCAAAAACACAAAATGGCGTCTGTCAGACGCCGACACACGGGCTTCACTTGTTTTTCGATGAGAACTTTATTTTTTTCGTTGGAATGGCATTTAATTGGTTGACAAAAGTAATCCTTAGTAACCATTGGTCAAGAGAAAACCGGATTTGGCCATAGAGAATAGAAACACCATAGATAATAGAAGTCAAATCCATCGACCGCTTAGCGTACACCCGTGTGTACGCTAAGCAGTTGGGGCACAAAAAGTTAGCGTACACACGGGTGTACGCTAAGCGCTCAAGGGGTTCCTACCAAAGAAATCGAACATTTCCAGTTGCATCTCCAAGTATTCTGATTTCAATGCTGTAAGTGGCATTGATATTTTATGTATTCAATTTCCCCCTTTCTCTGTGGTGGAGCAATTGAAATCTTGCGTGTATTAGATGTGAGCGTTTTGTAACAAAACGAACGTAGTATAAAAAAAATACAAAAACGTTATTGAATTAATTCGAAAAATATTAAATTTGTCGGAAATCTGCAATTTAGGATGAAACACGTATGGCGTTAAAGCTATAATAAATACTCAAAGAACTCCCCTTTAATTAACCGATCAACTTATGTTATGCACTTCCATATTTCCGGTCAATCTTTAGCTAAGGCTGTTTAAGGGCTTATAGAGTGACGTGCCAAGACAATTGATAAGAAACGTTTTTCAACGTCATGCTATTTCTTACCTACCTACCTCTTACAATTTGAATTCACGGTTTCGACGGAAAGTCATAAATAATCGTTTTTACAATGACCAACATTCTTACAAAATATAGCTAACAATTTCTCACGAAAAATTTAACGGGCCTATTACCTAAGAAAGACTTTGGTACTTAGAAAAACGAAACATAACTCCCGCACTAACTCTATCTGTGTACTAATCTTGTGGTAACGCTCGTCGTATACATAAAGTATTTATTTATAAGTCTATTTACACTGTTAAGATGAAGTAAAAGCCATTTTTATGAAAAGACTACGTGTTATAACTCCATCTTAAGAGAATCAACGTTTTTTAAATAAGCTCGTTAGTAAAAGCAGACAAAGCATTGCTTTTTATTGGAAAATCGCCATTTATTTACCGGATGAGAGTGTACATAGATTACTCGACCAGTTCAACAATTACCTGGTCGTCACCAGTTGGTCAATAAACACAATTTTAACATAATCACAACTTTCTGGTCCAATAAACATCACCGACAAAGTCTGGTCCTTGGTGTAAGTCAGAATACACGGCGGTGGGGCGCTCTGGCGTAACCATGTTACTACTTATAGCATATCCGTGATTCCCGGATTCAGTGGCTCACGCATAGTAGAAAATTCATCTTCGATAGCACTAAGTTTCCAAAGGTCTTGAGTAGACGAATAGGAAGAAGAGTGTTTTGTGTTGAAAACGTCCAGAAATCAGAAAATTTCAACATAACTATACAATGGGCATTCTGTTTGATGAATGTCATTTTACTTATAGTGTTATGCAGTGGGTCTTGGGGCCAAATGTAGTGAAGGAAATTAAAGAAAGCGGAAGAAAACTCCACTCTAACCATCTTTTCTCAAGGCTTGCAAATCTACTCGATTGCTATGCAATCAACATTTTTCAATGTCAAGTCTTGTCCGATTTTTTGTTGCATTAATGGGAAGAAGTTTTTAAATTATAATAACAACGTTGTAAAAGATATCGTGTGTAGCAAGATTTAACCATTGTAGATCTCCAAAGAAGTTGTTTGTTTGTACCCCACTGACACTTGCAATGTATTACAAGTTGACTGATTCAATCGTCTCCTGTAAATTTGATCGCAGTAATCCACTGATTATTATTTTATCTGTTCGTTTTCACTGGATCAACATTTGTAATCTATCTATGTATATGAAAGGAGAAGCTGACTGACTGACTGACTGACTGACTGACTGACGTATCAACGCAGGGCCTAAACTATAAGGGTTAGAAACTTGAAATTTTTCACAGGAGCTCCTTTTGTAACGTAGGGGAGCACTAAGAAAGGATTTTTGAAAATTCGTGGGGACGAGGGGGTAAGGGGGTGAAATGGGGGTTCAAAGTTAGTATGAAACTTTGCCGTTTTTGAAGTTATTCGAATGAAATTTGGCAGGAAGGTTTTTCATTTAAAATTACGAATTACGTGTAAAATATTTTTTTTAAATCATCCCTTAAGGGGGAAAAAGGGGGGTGCAAACTTAGTATGAAACTTTGCCGTTTTTGAAGTTATTCGAACGAAATTTAGAATTAAAGATTCTTTATTGAATGTCTTGAAACACATGTAAAATAGTTTTTCGAAAATCATCGCTTAAGGGGATAAAAGGGGGGAGCAAAGTTAGTATGAAACTTTGCCGTTTTGGAAGTTATTCGAATGAAATTCTGTATGAAGGTCCTGCATTGAAAGCCATAAAAGACGTGTAAAGTAGTCTTTCAAAAATCAACCCTTAAGGGGATAAAAGGGGTTTGTCGAAGTTAGTATGACAGCTCTTTCGCATGCGCTAAAACTATCCCTATCTTATTTGCAAACACTTTACTCAACTATGGCCCACGCGGACGTAGTCCCGGGCAACAGCTAGTATTATATAAACTTACTTAATGTGAAACTAAGCCAAGTGGCAGACCTATACAAACATATGGATGTTTAGATACCTAACTAAATTGCTAAAGGTAAACAATCTGGATAAGTCTTTTTAATGAAATGTACACTTTTTAAATAAAACTTTTTACATTACATTTAATTTCACATTGAATTAGTAATGTGTAACGGTTTTGGTGTAATAAGTGTACATTTCAATAAAAAGGCGTATCAAGATTGTTTACCTTTCTTTAAGTACCCAAACATGTGAAGTGTAAATATGAATTCTAGCCGGACTAGTGCAAAGTGTCTGAATACAGGGTGGTTGGTCTAGGTCCTGAGGACTGCAGGGGTCTCTTCAATGATGAAATTTATTGCAAATACGTTTAACATTTATTGCTTTAAGACGTTAAAATACAATATTATGTGTGCACAACCGATCGGTGCGGCGGCGCGTGAAGCAGAGAGCACGGGTTCGATTTGACGTTAGCGTCTGGAAGACGTGGTGGGGGTTGCCATCCTTTACGTTTTAGTTTTGCACCTTCATAGGCGTTAACACAGGGATAGATAGGCAGAGACGATAAATTAATCTATACAAATAAAAACATAAAATTCTATGTCTTTGAAATGTTGGTTGTCAGTGAATCGGGCTACTTCATCATGTGGTAGGTAACCGATAACGTTTTCCGATCAGTGTCGAGTCACGCCACGCCACCGGCCGTCACAGCGAACATGCGATTAGACGTGTAGTTAGAACCGTTCCCCCTTAAAAGTCCTTTTTAAGACGTTTATATCTTAAATAAACGTCTTAAAAAAAGGAACAATGAACAACTGCTTTTAGGAGCCTGTGTTGTAGATTGCAGATATTTTCAATATAGATTTTGTAGGTTCGTGCTCGCAGCAATGTCTCTATGCTACTATTATGATGTTTTTTTTTAAATTGAAGAAAACAATTGAATATCTCTTATTTAGTTTTGTTCTAATTTTGAAAATAATGTAGGTTAATTTGAGGTATTGAAAGCTTTACTAAAATATTAATACTACAAAAATATGCCCATGATCGTCCATGACGCTTCCGTTGACTTCTTTAGTAAATTTTGACGAAAGTTAAGTGGTACTTTTTTGTTTTTGTTAACCGTATTGCTTACATACCGTTGATAATTTTAAGTTTATCGAAGAACATTTTGTGTTCATTACCTACCTGAGTATAGGAGAGGGTTAAAGACTCGAGTTATACCGCTCTATAGGGCGTTTTACAAGCCTCCACCCATCCAGACTAGGCCCCCGTGGTGGAGTATGGCCTATACCTCCCTCAGGGAAGATACCCGTGCCCCTCGATGGGGACTCAATGGGTTGATGATGAGATATGCTACAGACTTGTTCTTTTTCACAGTCAATTGTTTAACTAGGAGATGTGGGTATGCCATACTCGGACCAAAATTTGCGCTTTAAAGCTTAATATTTCCCTAACGAAACTCTTAATAAAAAAATAGTATTCTTTCACCAATACAATTTTTAGATACTAATGCAGCAATATTCTACAGCCAACAACAAGTTCATCTCTAATTCAGTCGTACGGGAGGAAAAATTCAACCTTTTTTTGCCCATTGTTTTGTAGGCGTAATAAAAGTGAATATCTATACCTTTTAGTTAAAGTTCTTATCATCTCTGTGCTAAGCCGAGTAATGACAGACAGCCGAACGGACATAGCGAAACTGTAGGGTTCCTAGTTGACACCGGAACCCTAAAAACGTGAATGTATCACAAACATTTTAATAGCGCAGTCCGAAAGATCATTTCGAGGGAATGTACCGAGGCTTTACCTGTGACCTTCTAATCCCCAGTCCGTAGTTAAGACTCGAGTACCTTCAATAAAGAGATATGATCATGGCCTGACGCAGACAGCCGATTTGCTCTCCGTTCACTACCGATGGCCGTATCATAAATAGTACGTGACCTCGAGAAAAAGTCGTTATACTATGATTTCCTCGATTTCAATCTGCATTCGATTCCATGCGATTCTAAAGAAATTGTAAAAATTTCAAAATCCGAATTCTAATTAGCACATTTTTTATTTAGATTATTTTTGTCGTAAGACTGTCGACTAAAGACTATGTCGACTAGCTGCCTCTTTTTTTTTCAACTTTCGTAGCTTAAATTTTTGAAAAGTTTTTTTAAGAATGTTCTGTTTAGCAACAGTTAACACCTAGACATTCTTCAATATACAATTATGATTTAACAGCTGCATGATTTAGTAAAATTATGTGAATCCTGAGAAGTATGATTCTGAGAAAACACTATCGTGAAACAGCTAAATTAGCTGTTTGACGATAGTGTTTTTTTGATAGTGACGAAGTTTCGTCCACAATGTCAAAGCAAAACTGATAATAATAAAAAAAATATATTGTATAAACTGCCCAGAGACACATCCGACCCAAAGGTACCCATGACACTGGCAGCATTACCGCGAGGGATATCCTTATACTTCGGTGTCAAAAACAAATTAGGGGAAAAAAATTAAAAGTTACCTCTATAATGGGCAATTCCTGAAACACCCCTTTTAAAGTTTGTTTTAAATGTACACAAATAATTGTGACAGCACTTGTACACCCATAATTGTGTACGTACAGCCGACAGCACGTCAACCTGCACATTTTTGTTGCAAAGTGGCCCGTAATGTAACGGAGAAGAGTGCATGGGTAATAGGAAGATGTGTTGTTGACTTCTGTACTTATAAAAGTGTCTGTAAGTAAAGTATAAATCCACAGGCGCACGTCATCCGCTGTCCTATAAAAGTGACAATATTTTAAAACTGAACACAAAGAGTTTTAAGATATTTCCTTCATTCAGTACCACAACACCGAAATCAGAAGATACAACATAATCTGTAGCGACAAAACCTTGTAGACACAATCAGAAAACATTATTATGGGGGTAATAACCGGCACAAATGGAACACAACATGCTTCACTGCAATATAATGGAATTGTTTGCGGATTTTCCAAAAGGTTTAGATGCTTTTACAAAGTATACAAAGATTGGTTGTCATCTTAAATTTGGTAAGCATATTAATCTTGAGATACTATGTTTTATTAGATGGGCCACGTTAAGCCCTTCAATCATTTAGCAATTTTCTTACTTGCGCTGTAAATACCTTGAAATATTAAAAAATCCTGATTAAAAATCATTATTATAGTCAGTGACACAGGTCATCATGCATTGAATATATTTATTACAATCATCATCATTATCATCAACCCATTATGCCCCCAGCGAGGAGCACGGGTCTCTTCCCTGAGGAAGGTATAGGCCATATTCCACCACGGGGGCCAAGTCCGGATTGGTGGAGGCTTGTAAGACTAGTGGCTGGTCTTACTGTCAGAAGTTTTCAAGCTGCCTTATTAAGGCCTCTGACTTGGCTGAGCGACTGCCATCGACTGCCATCGATTTATTACAATACTAGACGAAAATTCGAAAAAAGACGAAAAAAATTAGATCTTAGAGTTCATAATGGTCACCTGCGACACGTAATAACGTGACACCAACGGAACATCGGTGACATTGACATGTTTACTTTGCAACGTCATTAGGTGCCGTCCATTAATCACGTGAGGCTTGAAAGGGGAGGGGAGGGGTTAGACAAAAATCACGAAATGTCACAAGAGGGGTGGGGGGGTGTAGTAAGATATCACGTGTATTTATTTTTTCATTATTTTTTCAAACGCGCACGCGTTCAACACGCGCACTTGCGTGCGCAAGACAATAGGCTAGTTTCCTAAAAAAATGTAATTAGTCCGTCTTTTAGATTATAAAAAAAAAAACTTTTTTCGATTAAACAAAAAATAACAAAGATATAGCCCATTGAAGTTACGTGTGACGTCACTCGGTGCTGCATTTTGTAGCACTGAGTGACGTGCTATATCTTTGTTATTTTTTGTTTAATCGAAAAAAGAAAAAATACGTATCCAATATTTTTTTATAATCTAAAATACGGACTAAATAGAATTAAATTATTTTGACCCTGGAAACTACCCTATTCTAGTTCTAAAAAATTTAAGATTTTTTGTAGATCCGAAAAATACACGTGATGTTGGGTGGGGTGGGGGCTAGTCTTAAGCCTCACCATGTATCACCAAGGGTAAAAAACTTCTTAAAAAAGATCACGTGATTAATGGACGGCCCCTTATATAAAATCATCATTTTTACAATATCAAAAATACTCGATAATCCAAATCTTCCGCCTATAAGTTGTCGACTCGGATCGTAAATTTTTTTACGCTCTTCAATTAGATGTGCATTTCGTTTGTAGACCGGTACGAAATTATTATATATTAATATAAAATTCAAAGTCCTGACTGACTGACTCACTCATCAACGCCCAGCCCAAGCCGTTTGACCTAGGAAGCTGAAATTTTGCACAGAGGATCTATTATAATTTAGGCAAGGAATAAGAACAGATTTTTTTAAATTCAACCCCTAAGGGGGCGAAAAGGGTTGCCATAGTTTGTATGGGAGGTATAAAAAATGTTGTCTGATTTTCTTGAAACTTGAAATAAATATTCTTCAACACAATTCATTGAATACGTGTTTCACCGTTTTTCTAAATTTAACCCTTAACGGGAGTTACAGGAGTGAACGTGGTTGCAAAATTTAGAACTAAAGTCCATGCGGACGGAGTCGCGGGCGAAAGCTAGTTATTAATATAGATTATCTAGAGAGCGAACAACTTTTTCACAATGCCCAAATTCCTATTATACCTATTTAATTTTTGGGCAGTTTTAGCTTCGCAATTACTGCATTTGGTTCGTGACAGGGCCATCTGATTGCTTTCCGATGAAAGAAATTGAGCCCGCGGTTTATTTGCGTCCGTTTTATCTGGCATTGTAAATTCATGGTTTTTGTCGATACACTGGTGTGGTGTTGATAGATGTATGAATCGACGATCTAATTAAAAACTATGCCGCCCTCCCGTTTCATATAAATGGTATTCTGTACCTCTAGTACAGTACATGTTACGAGTATGTAACTACATACATACTTGATGATCTCAATATACATACATTGTGTATACTACTTACTAATGCTAGAGACCACTCTATAATAATAGATAACTCTTTTGAACGTCGAATGTTGGAATATTCACTGACATTATGATCAACCCATTATGTCTCCACCGAGCGGATCACTTCCCTGAGGAAGGTATAGGCCATACTCTAAAAACGGGGGCCAAGTCCGGATTGGTGGAGGCTTGTAAGACTAGTGGCTGGTCTTACTGTCAGAAGTTTTCAAGTCACCCTAAGCTCTCTGACTTTGGTTAACGATGCCTCTATCGACGGCAGCAGCCGGCTCCAACTGTTTAACATGCCCTGCGAAGCACGGAACCGCTCGGAAAAATTTCACTAGCGTAAGTCATAGAACGGTCACCCATCCGTGCACCGAACGCGCCCTATGTTGGTTAACCTTCGTGATCGCGTAAGATCACTCAGGCGGCCGGGGCTACGAGCGATTAATAACATGCAAAAATATTAAGATTTAATAAAAATTATATTAAATTACAAAAGTATTATCCCATCGCTTGGCAAATGCCCGCAGCGGGCACGAGGCCATTGTTTAACTATTGGTATGCTAATTACCGCCAAATGAAGGGTTATAAAAAAACTAACCAACAAAAAGTATCACAATCAATTTTAAAAGTATATTTCTCTACTAGTATTAGTAGAGTCACGCGTTTTGTTGCACTAAAATGTCAGGATTTGATAATCGTCGTCGTACTAACCAGGCCAAAGATGGTTATGTGTGGTTGCTACGCGAGTAAAACCTCACACAAGATGTGGATGTATACTGGACAGTCGATTGCAGAAATGATACAAATAAAACCAACCAATGTCTACAATTAATATTCTAATGTCTTAAAGAAAGCAGTCAGCGGATTGACGTACTGTGTCATGCCTATAAATATAATAAACATAATTATTATAATAAGTAAATGAACATATAATTCTTTCTTTACGAATTCACCTCGTAAAATCTCTAGGTACTCTTCAATTTACTTATTCTACATTGTTTTACCGAATGCATCCTAAAGTTTCCCGGTTTTATTCGAGGAACATATATTTGACGACCTCTGTGGCGTAGCGGTTAGTGCATCTGCTTACCATGCGAGAGGTCCCGGGTTCGATCCCCGGCTGGAGAGAAAAAAAAAACTCCAGGTCTTGGATGTTTACATGTTTGTGACGTCGCTGTTTCTGGTTCCAACGACACAGGGTATCCTAGTGTGGGGCCAGAAGCAATGTATGTGCCTGTGTGTAAATGTTTAAAAAAAAATTTTAAAAATGTTATTTGCTTGCAGTCAACCGGAATATACCGGTTGTGCTTTTAAAACTTTTGCCTTGACTGTCCCACCTCATACCGAGAAATGGGTCATACAGTTCCGGAGCATCTTTTTGCAAACATTGAAGTCTTTTGGGAGCCATTAGTTACCGCGTACGGCTGAGGCTGTGCCATATAATATCCACACGTTTTCATACGTTTTTGTCCATTTAAATCATTACCCCAGACAAACTTACACATACATAGAAACTGTAGCGGCTCTCTACAGAGGATAGGTATTGTTTCTTTTTATTTTTATATTTTTTTTAATTTGAAATGCGTTTTATATTTTCAGTTTTTCATGTTACCTATTTGTCATATAGTTCTCAATATACAGCCTTCAAGTGAACATCTATTTTCGTGTCTATTTTAATTATATTTTATTTCCTCTTATTTCGCACGTCGCAAACCCAACTGCGGGCGCAGGGCCCGCATAGAAACATACATACCTACATAAGCTTATATCTGTATACCAGCAGAGGGATAGGCAGATAATAGGGTTTGCCACCTGCCACGATCCTGACAAATCACATTCGCTTCATCGACCTTCATTGTTGCATGCGCGCATGTCAGTTTCGGGTACTGTTTATCTAGCCCTTTGCTAATAAGTGAAAGTGAAAGTAAAAATAATTTAATTAAAACTAATTTTAGAATAATAAACAATATGTTTTCTTACATTCACACCTTACATTCCCTATTTGGTCAAAGTATGTCCACCTGGGGCATCACATTATTACAAACTTACATTTAAATACTTTATATTTAATGTATTCTCTCAGCGAGATGGAGCGTGGGTGTAACCACGCGTGCGTACCGCATTGGTAATTTGAGACATAACTTTGAGAGCGCTAACATATGTCAGTAGGTTTCCTGATAATGTTTTCACTTGTGAGCCTGAGGATGCCTCGTGTTAGAGGCGAAACGCGTCGCATTGTCTCACACAAGTATTGGTGTCGGTCGGTGGTGGTGTGTTCGTGTCTTGCTTCTGCTTGAAAAAGTGGGAGGGAGGGCGGTGCATTGACTAACCGCATGGTGCTTATGGGATATTGGCGGAATTTAGCAAAGTAATTTTCACATTATAATGCTAGTATGTAAAATAACAACGCAATAATCGGCGAGTGGCTTAGCTACGAACTACTAACTGGGCATAGATTCTGCTAATGCTTTCTAGTAAAATGACAACTGCATGATCATGGCGGCTTAGTAAAGTTTAATTGCCGCTTCAATTCAACTCGAACACGTGTATCTATAATTCTAAACGTCAACGGTATGAAAAAACGCGTGCCGTGACCTGACCGTGTATCTGCCATCGTACTATACTAGTGCATTATAGTTCAATTACAGTTAAATGGTCGGGTCAAGTGACATGTTCTTTAATTCCATTGGCGCCTAGAATAGGGAATGGATGAAAATATCAGAAGTGCTTGATATTTTTTTTTGGTGATAGGAATAACCTTCCTTAACGCGGGAAAAAAGTTTAAATTTTTTTGGCCCCGTAGTTAATTTTTAAATATACTTAATATTATTCCATTCGTCGTTCTGGGCTTAGTACGGCATATCAGACATATTCCTTAGCCGCTACGTATGAAAAAAAAATCCACCTTGAAAAGCTGTCAATGTCACCACAGATTTTTTTAATACGTAGCGGACCAAGGAATATGTCTGTTAAGCCGTACTGAGCCCAGAACTACGAATGGAAAAATATTAAGATTATTTAAAAATTAACTACGAAGCCAAAAAAATTTAAACTTTTTTCTCGCGTTGAGGAAGGTTATTCCTATCACCGAAAAAAATATCAAGCACTTCTGATATTTTCATCCATTCCCTATTACGAATACGCGTGCGAGCATGAACGTGAAGCGGCAATGAAACTAAACCGCCATGATCATGCAGTTGACATTGTACTACAATGCACTAGCAGAATCTAGGCCCTAGTCTATTTTCCACGAATTCTGAGTGAATTTAGTCGAAATTGTCATCATTATCCTCGTAATTATTACAAATAAGCATTGTTAGCTCAACAGATATTAAAATATTTTTGTTGTTTTATATTAGTTAGAATCGATTGACACTTTTTGATATTGTAACAGTTTTAACTGTATGTATATTTAGTACAGTTCTGTAGTTCTTTCTGAGAACTGTGAGAGTTTGTTGAGAAAAATTATGTATTGGCATAAGGGTTAGAAACATGAAATTTTGCACAGGGGTTTCTTTTGTAACGTAGGGGTGCACTAAGAAAGGATTTTTCTAAATTCATCCCCTAAGTGGGTAAAATGGGGGTTCAAAGTTAGTATGAAACTTTGCCGTTTTTGAAGTTATTTAAATGAAATTTGGTACGAAGGTTCTTCATTTAAAATTATGATATACGTGTAAAATAGTTTTTTAAAAATCATCCCTTAAGGGGGAAAAAGGGGGGTGCAAATTTAGTATGAAACTTTGCCGTCTTTGAAGTTGTACGTATGAGATTCAATATGAAGGAAGGTCCTTCAGTGAGTCATGAAACAAATGTAAAATAGTTTTTCGAAAATCATCCCTTAAGGGGCCAAGATGGGGGTGCAAAGTTAGTATGAAACTTTACCGTTTTTTAAGTTATTCGAATGAAATTCAATATTAAGTTCCTTCATGAAAATTTATGAAATACATGTTAAATAGTTTTTTGAAAATCATCCCTTAAGGAGGTAAGAGGGGGTTGTGAAGTTAGTATTTTTTTATGTATACGAAGAGCTTTCTCTTTCGCATGCGCTAAAAGTATCCCTATCTTATTTGCAAAGACTTTACTCAACTAAAGCCCACGCGGACATAGTCGCGGGCAACAGCTAGTGTTCAAAAAAAGTTCCAAATAAGTGTGTGTGTGTGTGTGTGTGTGTGTGTGTGTGTGTGTGTGTGTGTGTGTGTGTGTGTGTGTGTGTGTGTGTGTGTGTGTGTGTGTGTGTGTACGTACGTGAATGCATTGTGTGTATATCTATACTATGTATATGGCCGTGTGTTTGTCATATAATCTGCACTAATGCAGGAGCCACCATTTAAGAACATCGTATTCAGCACAAATCGAAAAAGCCGATTATTCGACTGGTCCCGTCTAAAAGCCTTTTCCACTATGTAAATAACAAGCGGCTCGTATGGAGACATTTGCATCCGAGACAGTCTCTTCTAGGAGCACTCTCGTAAACAGAAACTTTCTGTATCACAGAAATGTTGTTAACCACTTTACGGCCGGTAAAATGAAGATATGTACTAGTGCTCACTGCGATCACTCTTGAGTGTGTTCTCAAAAATACTTAAGGGACTCCACACTCGGTGGCTATAAGATAAAGATGTATATTATAGCACGATATATCTCATTATATCTTTCCATAGAAATCGTCTGGAGACCACACACGACAGCTATAATATACATCTTTACATCTTCGTATCAAAGGTACTGAGCGGTCTCTAAGCTATACATCCTGGGATGTAATGTATATTATAGCTGCCGTGTGTGAAGTCCCTAATGGTGGTGTATGTAGTACAGCATCTACAAACGGGCACTCAAAAGCGATACGCTTTATTAATATGTAACATTTGCCATTTTAAGAACTTTAAGGATATCTTAATTATATAAGCAGCGCGGTAATGCTGCCAGTGTCACGGGTACCTTTGGCTCGGATGTGTCTCAGGGTGATTGATGGCATTGTAACATTGTTTTTATTTTCCTTTTTTTTTGTAACTATTATTTTTATTATTATTTAATTTTTGTTATAAATTTTTATTTGACATAATGTAACAACGATAAAATATAGCTCATGTGCATGATTTATATGCTATGACTGATACTTGTTGGAGCAAATAAATTGATTAGAACTTTATTCCGTATACACTTACAAGCCGGCCGCCTTCCCCGCCACGCGGCTCTCAACGACATCATCCGGAGGGCCTTTGCCACCGCCGGGGTTCCGGCCACGCTGGAACCTCTAGGCATCTTCCGGGATGATGGCAAAAGGCCCGACGGTATGACTTTGATCCCCTGGAAACATGGGAGGCCGCTAGTGTGGGACGCTACGTGCGTTGATACACTGGCGCCCTCCCATGTTTCCCAGAGTGGAAGAGCCGCTGGTTCAGCGGCCGGCGCGGCCGAAAGCCTCAAACGGCGCAAATACAGTTCTATTGGCAACAATTACATATTTGCGCCGTTTGGGGTCGAAGCGATGGGCCCATGGGGCCCAGAGGCGCGCCTGCTGTTCAAAGAACTAGCGGCGCGCCTAATCGACGCATCGGGAGACCAGAGAGCTCGCGCGTACCTCGGCCAAAGGATAAGCCTGGCCATCCAAAGAGGCAACGTCGCCAGCATTCTGGGCTCATTGCCGCGGGACAGTGACCTTTTTTTTTTTTTTTTTGTTAACGGGGTGAAATGCTTTGTGCACCATAACCGCCACCCTTGGGGGAGGGCGACGGCCGTGTGTCGGACTCTCCTCTCCTAATAATAGGAGAGGCATACCTCCTAAAACACCCCGGGGGCCGTCCTGTCGCTCGTGCAATGGGGCGCCGCCGGATCTCGCTTGTGGTAAACCACAGTGCGAATGCTACAGCGGCGCCCCGGCGACGTCGACCCGACTCGCAAGGAGTCGGGCCCACCCTCACTGGAGAAGGGGAATGGGCCCCCCACTCCCTTCTCCCGTCACGATGTCGGACGGCAGGTCCCCCAACCTGCCGTCTGTGACCCTCCCTCAACCTCCTCTATGCCATCTGCTGAGCAGAGGGACATAGAGGAGGGCCTCCACCGTGTGTTTTTTATAGAGGTTGTCTCCTCGCGGCCCGAAGGCCCCCGGCCCCACTCAGTGTGGGGTTACGGGTGCGAGGCCCATGGTGGACCCCGCGGGACATCCAGCAGCGCAAGCCACTGGACGTCCCCCTCCCTCTGGTTTTGGTCCGCGCCGGCCGAAGCCGGTACCCCCCATATCTGGAGGGCGTTCCCCTATCCGCCACCCGGGGGACGCGTCCGATGGAAGACCAGAAACTCCACACGGAGCCGCGGGACAGTGACCTGGGGCAGGTATTTTATTTGTAAATATATTAAGTTAAGATATTTATTTAGGTTCTAGCATAGTTTTATATTTAAGTTATATATATATATATATATATTTTTTATTTAAAGTTAGGTAGTTGATTATTAATATTTTATATTATTGTTATTTAGCATTGTTAATGAATAAAACGTTTTGTCTAATTATATCTCTTACAAGCTCACCTATTTTCCAACTTTTTGATACATACATAAAATCAAGCCTGCATCCCAGAGGGGAAGGCCGAGATCAGGAACTGCCACAGGCCACGATCCCGATAGATCTCTTTCGCTTCATCGACATTCATTAGGCGTTGCATTGCCGCCAATTGACATTAAATTTGTCAAGGCCTAAAACTAAAAATACCGTTTCTTAATTTAGCTATCCTGAAATTATCTTACGAAAAAAATATTTAAAACTTTTATTTTTCCTTAATTTTAGAGAAAATAAATAAAAACCAAAAATGGTGTGATGACGTCACACACACGGTGGAATGAGGAGGAAAAAGTCTGCAGTCTGCGGGGGCTCTAAGCGAACGTATTTTACCGTTGTCTTATTATTAAAAATGTGATGACAGATGTCATTTTCAATTTCATGTCGGAGTAATTCAATGGTTTTAAAAGTCGGCAAGGGTGTTAGTATTATTAAGCCGTATGTGTGACGTCATTTGCCGTTTACGTCTTTTAAGAATAAGACGAAATTCAAAGAGAAAATAATGAATGAAAATCATCGAATTTCCGAAAGTATTTTGTATCCAGTTTCGTTTCAATAAAATACGTGTGGTAAAAAATTTAAATGTCATCATCATCAGGCTATATTAGTCCACTGCTGGACCTAGCCCTCCCGTAATAAGCGCCATAGCGCCCTGTCTTCAGCTTGCCGCATCCAGCATCTGCCTGCAGTTTTTCGCAGATCGTCATCCTACCTGGTTGGAGGGTCGTGAAATGTCATCAATTATCCCGAATTAGATAAAAGAAAACACTTATAAATACGTCACAAATAAATTGTGTATCATCATCATCGTTAGCTATTTGAAGCCCATTGCAGGACACAGGATAATTATATTAATTCCGTATGATGATACGGGATCCACTTTGTTTCCTAAGTGACGTAAATTTGTGAATTTCTACGAGCATAATACCCCTTCCTAACTGACGGCCTTACTAATAAATAATTTATACCCTCTGAATAACTATTTGACGTATATCAATTTATACTGGTTTAATCGCATTTAGCGTACAAATAACCAGTTTCTCAGACCTCGCATAACGGCTGTATACACACCTCATAACCTTTATTAGTAAGGCCGTAAAGGAATACAATTTGAAAATAAGCATTGTTAGCTCAACAGATATTAAAATATTTTTGTTGTTTTATATTAGTTAGAATCGATTGACACTTTTTGATATTGTAACAGTTTTAACTGTATGTATATTTAGTACAGTTCTGTAGTTCTTTCTGAGAACTGTGGGAGTTTGTTGAGAAAAATTATGTATTGGCATAAGGGTTAGAAACATGAAGTTTTGCACAGGGGTTTCTTTTGTAACGTAGGGGTGCACTAAGAAAGGATTTTTCTAAATTCATCCCCTAAGTGGGTAAAATGGGGGTTCAAAGTTAGTATGAAACTTTGCCGTTTTTGAAGTTATTTAAATGAAATTTGGTACGAAGGTTCTTCATTTAAAATTATGATATACGTGTAAAATAGTTTTTTAAAAATCATCCCTTAAGGGGGAAAAAGGGGGGTGCAAATTTAGTATGAAACTTTGCCGTCTTTGAAGTTGTACGTATGAGATTCAATATGAAGGAAGGTCCTTCAGTGAGTCATGAAACAAATGTAAAATAGTTTTTCGAAAATCATCCCTTAAGGGGCCAAGATGGGGGTGCAAAGTTAGTATGAAACTTTACCGTTTTTTAAGTTATTCGAATGAAATTCAATATTAAGTTCCTTCATGAAAATTTATGAAATACATGTTAAATAGTTTTTTGAAAATCATCCCTTAAGGAGGTAAGAGGGGGTTGTGAAGTTAGTATTTTTTTATGTATACGAAGAGCTTTCTCTTTCGCATGCGCTAAAAGTATCCCTATCTTATTTGCAAAGACTTTACTCAACTAAAGCCCACGCGGACATAGTCGCGGGCAACAGCTAGTGTTCAAAAAAAGTTCCAAATAAGTGTGTGTGTGTGTGTGTGTGTGTGTGTGTGTGTGTGTGTGTGTGTGTGTGTGTGTGTGTACGTACGTGAATGCATTGTGTGTATATCTATACTATGTATATGGCCGTGTGTTTGTCATATAATCTGCACTAATGCAGGAGCCACCATTTAAGAACATCGTATTCAGCACAAATCGAAAAAGCCGATTATTCGACTGGTCCCGTCTAAAAGCCTTTTCCACTATGTAAATAACAAGCGGCTCGTATGGAGACATTTGCATCCGAGACAGTCTCTTCTAGGAGCACTCTCGTAAACAGAAACTTTCTGTATCACAGAAATGTTGTTAACCACTTTACGGCCGGTAAAATGAAGATATGTACTAGTGCTCACTGCGATCACTCTTGAGTGTGTTCTCAAAAATACTTAAGGGACTCCACACTCGGTGGCTATAAGATAAAGATGTATATTATAGCACGATATATCTCATTATATCTTTCCATAGAAATCGTCTGGAGACCACACACGACAGCTATAATATACATCTTTACATCTTCGTATCAAAGGTACTGAGCGGTCTCTAAGCTATACATCCTGGGATGTAATGTATATTATAGCTGCCGTGTGTGAAGTCCCTAATGGTGGTGTATGTAGTACAGCATCTACAAACGGGCACTCAAAAGCGATACGCTTTATTAATATGTAACATTTGCCATTTTAAGAACTTTAAGGATATCTTAATTATATAAGCAGCGCGGTAATGCTGCCAGTGTCACGGGTACCTTTGGCTCGGATGTGTCTCAGGGTGATTGATGGCATTGTAACATTGTTTTTATTTTCCTTTTTTTTTGTAACTATTATTTTTATTATTATTTAATTTTTGTTATAAATTTTTATTTGACATAATGTAACAACGATAAAATATAGCTCATGTGCATGATTTATATGCTATGACTGATACTTGTTGGAGCAAATAAATTGATTAGAACTTTATTCCGTATACACTTACAAGCCGGCCGCCTTCCCCGCCACGCGGCTCTCAACGACATCATCCGGAGGGCCTTTGCCACCGCCGGGGTTCCGGCCACGCTGGAACCTCTAGGCATCTTCCGGGATGATGGCAAAAGGCCCGACGGTATGACTTTGATCCCCTGGAAACATGGGAGGCCGCTAGTGTGGGACGCTACGTGCGTTGATACACTGGCGCCCTCCCATGTTTCCCAGAGTGGAAGAGCCGCTGGTTCAGCGGCCGGCGCGGCCGAAAGCCTCAAACGGCGCAAATACAGTTCTATTGGCAACAATTACATATTTGCGCCGTTTGGGGTCGAAGCGATGGGCCCATGGGGCCCAGAGGCGCGCCTGCTGTTCAAAGAACTAGCGGCGCGCCTAATCGACGCATCGGGAGACCAGAGAGCTCGCGCGTACCTCGGCCAAAGGATAAGCCTGGCCATCCAAAGAGGCAACGTCGCCAGCATTCTGGGCTCATTGCCGCGGGACAGTGACCTTTTTTTTTTTTTTTTTGTTAACGGGGTGAAATGCTTTGTGCACCATAACCGCCACCCTTGGGGGAGGGCGACGGCCGTGTGTCGGACTCTCCTCTCCTAATAATAGGAGAGGCATACCTCCTAAAACACCCCGGGGGCCGTCCTGTCGCTCGTGCAATGGGGCGCCGCCGGATCTCGCTTGTGGTAAACCACAGTGCGAATGCTACAGCGGCGCCCCGGCGACGTCGACCCGACTCGCAAGGAGTCGGGCCCACCCTCACTGGAGAAGGGGAATGGGCCCCCCACTCCCTTCTCCCGTCACGATGTCGGACGGCAGGTCCCCCAACCTGCCGTCTGTGACCCTCCCTCAACCTCCTCTATGCCATCTGCTGAGCAGAGGGACATAGAGGAGGGCCTCCACCGTGTGTTTTTTATAGAGGTTGTCTCCTCGCGGCCCGAAGGCCCCCGGCCCCACTCAGTGTGGGGTTACGGGTGCGAGGCCCATGGTGGACCCCGCGGGACATCCAGCAGCGCAAGCCACTGGACGTCCCCCTCCCTCTGGTTTTGGTCCGCGCCGGCCGAAGCCGGTACCCCCCATATCTGGAGGGCGTTCCCCTATCCGCCACCCGGGGGACGCGTCCGATGGAAGACCAGAAACTCCACACGGAGCCGCGGGACAGTGACCTGGGGCAGGTATTTTATTTGTAAATATATTAAGTTAAGATATTTATTTAGGTTCTAGCATAGTTTTATATTTAAGTTATATATATATATATATATATTTTTTATTTAAAGTTAGGTAGTTGATTATTAATATTTTATATTATTGTTATTTAGCATTGTTAATGAATAAAACGTTTTGTCTAATTATATCTCTTACAAGCTCACCTATTTTCCAACTTTTTGATACATACATAAAATCAAGCCTGCATCCCAGAGGGGAAGGCCGAGATCAGGAACTGCCACAGGCCACGATCCCGATAGATCTCTTTCGCTTCATCGACATTCATTAGGCGTTGCATTGCCGCCAATTGACATTAAATTTGTCAAGGCCTAAAACTAAAAATACCGTTTCTTAATTTAGCTATCCTGAAATTATCTTACGAAAAAAATATTTAAAACTTTTATTTTTCCTTAATTTTAGAGAAAATAAATAAAAACCAAAAATGGTGTGATGACGTCACACACACGGTGGAATGAGGAGGAAAAAGTCTGCAGTCTGCGGGGGCTCTAAGCGAACGTATTTTACCGTTGTCTTATTATTAAAAATGTGATGACAGATGTCATTTTCAATTTCATGTCGGAGTAATTCAATGGTTTTAAAAGTCGGCAAGGGTGTTAGTATTATTAAGCCGTATGTGTGACGTCATTTGCCGTTTACGTCTTTTAAGAATAAGACGAAATTCAAAGAGAAAATAATGAATGAAAATCATCGAATTTCCGAAAGTATTTTGTATCCAGTTTCGTTTCAATAAAATACGTGTGGTAAAAAATTTAAATGTCATCATCATCAGGCTATATTAGTCCACTGCTGGACCTAGCCCTCCCGTAATAAGCGCCATAGCGCCCTGTCTTCAGCTTGCCGCATCCAGCATCTGCCTGCAGTTTTTCGCAGATCGTCATCCTACCTGGTTGGAGGGTCGTGAAATGTCATCAATTATCCCGAATTAGATAAAAGAAAACACTTATAAATACGTCACAAATAAATTGTGTATCATCATCATCGTTAGCTATTTGAAGCCCATTGCAGGACACAGGATAATTATATTAATTCCGTATGATGATACGGGATCCACTTTGCGCAATTAAGACTCGCACTTTGCCGGTTTTTATTTTCTTAACTCAACTAGTGCTAAGTAGCACAAAGTGTGACTTTAGCAAACCTAAGAAATGTTTACGAAGCTGAACTTATAGACATTAGTAGCTTGACATTTTATTTCAGTCACGTACCTTTCAGAGATTGGGAGTAGCGCCCTGGTCTACGTAGGAGTGACTCACGAAATAGGTCGAGGGGCCTTGGGGCGAGTTCCACCCTTAAAGCACCCTGGAGAAGAGCGGTGGTACGACATCTGTAGAATGCTTTCCTTTCATTCTAAAGGTCGTGGCTTCGAATCCAGGATGTTGTTTCCTAAGTGACGTAAATTTGTGAATTTCTACGAGCATAATACCCCTTCCTAACTGACGGCCTTACTAATAAAAAATTTATACCCTCTGAATAACTATTTGACGTATATCAATTTATACTGGTTTAATCGCATTTAGCGTACAAATAACCAGTTTCTCAGACCTCGCATAACGGCTGTATACACACCTCATAACCTTTATTAGTAAGGCCGTAAAGGAATACAATTTGAGGAAACCCGAGTATCTTTTTTGCTTACATACCTCTCAGCGCGTGTGATGGCTAAACCAAGAGGCTAAGTGCGAAATCCTCAAGTAAAACTAACACTTTGGAATATCGCACTAACATCTATTATAAACCACCTGTTCAGCTCTCTAGCACCTTTTTTTATACGCACTCGGAGTGGCCGTTAAGTGTCGATGAAATACATTGTGAGATAGTACTACATACTACTGATGACGGTAAGATGCGGTAAGTAGCTACTTACAGCGTAGCTACGCTGTCTACCCTGTTACTACGCTGCTACGATTTACTACGAGCGCTACGAATGTAGAGCTACGAATGCAACTTAATTGACGGCTTTATATTTTAAGGTATAGTACTTTAAACCGGCTATTGATAGAAAAATGTAAGATTAAGTGGTAATTAAATTAATCTTAAATATTTTATTTTAGAGAAACCATCTTAAAGACTGGAGTTATACCGCTCTATAGAACGAATTGCTCGTAGACCCGGCTGCCTGAATGATCTTAAACGATCAAAAAGGTTAAGCAACTCAGGGCGCGTTCAGTGCATGGATGGGTGACCGTGTATGACTAACGCTAGTGGCATTTTTCCGAGCAGTTCCGTGCTTCGCAAGGCGGCTGCTGCCGTCGATAGATCAGATGGCAGTCGCTAAGCCAAGTCAGAGGCCTTAGGGCGGCTTTTAAACTTCTGACAGTAATACCAGGCACTAGTCTTACAAGCCTCCATCAATCCGGGATGGAGTATTATGGCCTCTATACCTTCCTCAGGGAAGAGACCTGTGCCCCTCGGTGGGGGCATAATGGGTGGATGATAATAGAACGTGGATGTTATGAAATCTGCACGAAGATTTATTTTACATTTTGCTTATCACTTTTTAATAGTTGTTTCAAGCAACCAAAAATCGTACATTTTGTATAAAAATATATGTAGATACAGCATTATAAAAAAAAACTGCAAAAAGTACTGAATTATGTAGTTACTAGACGAAAACCCGGCTTCGCTCGGGTAAAATGTAGACGCAAAATAATATTCCACTATGTTTTTTTTATATGCTGACGCCTCTGTATTTATCAACCACCAGTAGATATAAATCTCTTAATACATTCAGATACATAAGCTCACACCTGTATCCCAGAGGCGTAGGCAGAGACCACGGACTGTCACCTGCCACTACCCTGACAAATCACTTTCGCTTCATCGACATCCATTAGTCGTTGCAATTACCCACATCGGTTTCGGGTACTTTTAATCTTGCCCTTTGCGAATACATCCCCTATTTGGTCGAAGTATGTCCAACTGGGGCGTCCCTTACCGGCCCTTCCACTCACATTCGCCCGATATATTTGCTTTGTCAGTCTTTCTTCGTTCATCCTCTCCACATCTCCAAACCAGCGCAACATTCCTTTTTTCAATTCTAGTCACTCACTACATCCTCTTTCTCTACATCCTCGGTCTCTAATCACTATTACGTATTCTGTCATTCAAAGTAACACCACACATATTTCTTAAGGATCTCATTTGTACTGCACTAATCCTACTTTCATGATTCTTCTGCCATACCCAAATCTCGCTACCATGCTTACATCAGTATTGGAACCAGCACACTATTACGGATAGCCAATCTTGCTCTTTTGGACATGTTCTGGCTACTCACGAAGAAATGCAAGGCGAAAATCGGATACTTATCATAACTTTGTCATGGGTACCATCACAAATTACTAACTAAATGAGCTTCCTTCATAAACTTAACAGCTAGTGAATCTAATGACGTATTCAATGAGACGTAAAATCCACTTGGCTAATCAACTAAAAACAGCTCCCCCTCTTTGGCTTTACAGCTTTTAGTTTTGTATTGACCACATGCTTTTCTTCATCATTTTAATTTTTGGTATTTTTCTTATCTAGTGGCTTTTTCATTTCAATAAGTTTATTGGTACCTAACTAAGCAAAACAATAAAGATCAATTTATGACTTTGATTTCCTTTTTCAATTATTTTTCAGACCCTTCCAAAACTCAATGTCAATTATTGTCTTCCCTCCCGCCCTCAGAAGAAGGACCTTCTTCTGAGCTCCCGCCAATGAAAAACACCACAGATTACTTACTACACCTTCTCAGTTGGCACAGATTAATAACCTTTTTGGATGCCACGGTATTCCACACACCATGAAGTTAACAAATTAGATCAAAGGGCCGGTTTAGATTATCTTAATGTTTAGGAGAGTGCTTTACTTTACACTCTGTTGCAACATTATGCTGAATCGGGCCCATTTTGGGGGCTCAACCTTTAACGACCTTTTTGGCGTAGTGGTTAGCGCATCTGACTACCACGCGAGAGGTCCCGGGTTCGAATCGCGGCTGGGGACAAAAAAAAATCCCAGGTCTTGGATGTTTACATGTTTGTGACGTCGCTGTTTCTGGTTCCCACGACACAGGGTATCCTAGTGTGGGGCCAGAAGCAATGTATGTGCCTGTATGTAAATGTAAATATGTAAATGTAAATTATTATTTTCATGTTGTACAGTTTATTTATTTTTAAGCTTTTTATGCTTTCTGTGTTTTTTTTTTATTACTATACGCATTCTGTGTGTGTGTGTGTGTTTTTGTTTTGTTTTGAGTATCAAATAAATAAATTTTCTTTCTTTCTTTCTGTCTTTCTTTCTGTCTTTCTGTCTTTCTTTCTTTCTTTCTTTCTTTCTTTCTTTCTTTCTTTCTTTCTTTCTTTCTTTCTTGCTTTCTTTCTTTCTTTCTTTCTTTCTTTCTTAAGGATAGTGCTTTTGTAGAAACGTGTAAGCGCCACTTGCTTTAGTACGTGTTACGGTATAGTACGGTTCTAGTTGCCTTTCAATTAGAATCAAAATAGAATTGCTTTCTATTGTTCTATTCAGTAACACCTGAGCGCGTTACTATCCTCGTTACTTATCCGTGTATAAACTAAAAATTTAGTGAGAACTTTAGGAGAGTGCGCAAGTGACCCGTGACGGGTGCGTGCTGTTTTCATTAACTCGAATTATCAAACTTACTTATGTGTTCCATTAAAACTCATAGTATTTTGAGTAGGATAGCGCATATTTCGCGACGTCGACGAAGTGACACTCTACTGGAAGAAATATAAACGTTCACTCGAACGTCTAGTAATGTACTAATGCACTTTGCCTCTCTAATTGTATTATAGCACTCTCCTAAACACTAAAATAATGTAAACCGGCCATAACAGTTCAAAATGAAAACTTGTGACACTAACACAACAATGATGACATTGACATGTTTACTTAGCAACGCCATTGTTGAATTTAATAATTTTTATATTGATGCTGCTCGATAATACGAATTTTCCGCCCATATGTTGTCGACTCAGATCAACTATTTTTTTACGCTCTTTCATTTGGTCTGCATATCGTTCGAGTCTACCGTAGACCCGAACGAAATTATTAATATAGATATATAATGACACTGAATTTGTCATTATAAAATGAGAAATTTTGTGTGATTTTTTCTCCAAGTTAGCTGTGTGAGTATACAAATACACACCCAACTTGGTGAAACAAAAATGGAGCTACGGTGTCCGTATTTTTACGTGACACTGATCGTAAAACCGAGTTTTCATTATGTTAGTGCGCTTAGAACGCTCCTGGCTCCATTGTGTGTACCGACAACTTTAGTACAATCTGTTGAACATGTCCAAGTTTAGTATGCAGACTGTAAACTGTTTTTTACGATTATTTCAAGTTCCAATTTCACACTATACAGTCAGTAGTCACTGCTACGGTAACTAAGCAAGGACATCAAAAACATGAAACCAGTATAAAACCAGTAAACGTTGAATCTTTTTGTGTGGTTTCTGCGAATGTGTGTGATGGCGTGAGCGCGTTGGATTTACTTTTCGACTGCTATGGGTTTCTTTCGGATAAGCTGTAATTTAATTCCAATGTTTTTTGATTTTTTCTTAAACATTTTTACTAACTTTTTTTTTAAACATTTACATACAAGCACATACACTGCTTCTGGCCCTATACTAGGATACCCTGTGTCGTGGGAACCAGAAACAGCACATCACAAACATGTAAACATCCATGACCTGGGTTTTCTTTTTGTCCCCAGCCGGGATTCGAACCCGGGCTCGTTCGCATGGTAGGCAGATGCGCTAACCGCTGCCTCACAATTTACATTAAGTCCATTCGTTGACGGTGAAAAAGCAGCTTTTTAAAACAGTTCGTTGATTCTAAGCCCTCCTCTACTATTGACAAAAAGAGCGCGTCTAGTTATAGGCGTACCTCTAGTCACGATGTCGGAAGTAACATTCATTCGACTTCCTCGTACATTATAAATGACTGCGCAGCAGCCAGTCGTCCGCTGTAAAGGAAACGGACGCTGTAAAGGAAAACTAACTTTGAGACCTACTCGAGATTTTTCTCAGTTTCATGTGCCCCATTAATTCCACCGATATTATAAATGGCACTACTTTGTATTCAAGGACTTGGCTTGACGACGACTCGTCTTTGCACTTCACATACACACACTCACGCACGCGCACACACACACACACACACACACACACTTAATTAATTTGCTAAGTAGGTAGTTGGCCAAGTGCGGGAATATTTTGCATTCCACTTGGCTTACATTGCGAACAAAGGTTGTATTAGAAAGATTACTTTAAGGAAAGCGGACAAGAGCGCGTCGGGCTCGCTCACCGAGGGTTCCGTACACGCAGTTTTATCCGATCTTCAGACATTTTTTTAATGATTTAATGTTAAATAATGTTTAGTTTTCAGATTTTTCCCTGAATTTACAAAATATCACGATAATTCTTGCCAAATTTTATATTTTTGGTCAACGGAAAGGACCGTATGAATTTTTATTCCCTTGCATGTCGGAAATGTACGTTTTTTGGTGGCATAAATCTTATTTTACGTAAACTTAGAAGTGTGATTTTTTTCAAAGCTTCAAGGGACCGTAGATTGATATAGAAAATTTTAATTTCATCTTATTTCTACGCGTTCCCGATTTATAGGGTCTTGACAGACACGCGGACGAATGGACGACAAAATGATCCTATGAGAGTTTTCTTTTGAGTTACGGAACCCTACAAAGAGTGTCTCTGATTTATTTCTCATGTCCTGAGTGGGATATCCCACAAAAGAAGAAAATTTTTACATGTACTAAACGAATATAAACGTATCTAAGTATAACGGTAAGGAGTTTTGTACAAAAGCGGCTCAGGCTTCACGCAAAAACCTAATAAGGTTTAAGTGATGCTTTATAACAATGTAAAATTTAAATGTGTATATCAATAAAGTGTTTAAAAAAAAAACTATAAAAACCATAAATTAAATTCTTAAAAGAATTCTTAAATCTAGTCTCATTTTTCAGAATCCAGAAACTTTCAGTATGCCTTACGAATAAGCGCCAGCAAACAATTTTCATATAGTACTTTGCTTTTGCTTTAAGGACTTCACACACGACTGCTATAATATACATTACATCCCGGGAGGTATAGCTTTACATTATATTAAAGTATCACACACGGAACAGGTAACGTAATGTATATTTCGCTTCATTTCGTTGACATACGTCTCGACCGACACACGGTCCGGCTGCTAAGGCGTTATACAGGGTGTTATGGATCTGTCGACTTACTACTAGATTTAATAGATAGGTAGTTCATCAGAAGATGATTGAGATTTTGATGCGCGTATGCGTTGGCACATGTGCCAAAAATAGAACGATGTGCATTGAACATCATATAAAGTAAGGAAAATTCCGAAGAGTTTAAATTATATGCGGAATTATCAGACATCGCCAGCAAGTGGACAGGCATGATATTATTACAAAATTGATGACCACTGGGTTCATCATCATCATCAACCCATTATGTCCCCACCGAGAGGCACGCGTCTCTTCCCCGAGGAAGGTATAGGCCATACTCCACCACGGGGGCCAAGTCCGGATTGGTGGAGGCTTGTAAGACTAGTGGCTGGTCTTACTGTCAGAAGTTTTCAAGCCGCCCCTAAAGGCCTCTGACTTGGCTTAACGACTGCCATCTATCGACGGCAGCCGGCACCAACTGCTTAACGTACCTTGCGAAGCACGGAATCGCTCGGAAAAAATGCCACTAGCGTTAGTCATAGACGGTGACCCATCCATGGACTGAACGCGCCGTGTGTTGTTTAACCTTAGTGATCGTTCAAGATCACTCAGGCGGCCCCGGCTACGAGCGATTCGCTTCGATAGCTACACTTTTTTTTCTTTTCTTGAGGTAGATTGATTTTTGTTACTATCCTTCATGTTAAAGGCAACTTTAATGTTATATTCCATCACTATGTACAAGTTGTAACTTCCTATGTTATATCTATAAAATCATAGGTCATCAATTATTATTATTATTATGTGGGGGAAAAAAAAATTAATGGTCTCGTCTGACCAAAGTGGCCAGACGGATGCCCTCCGGCTGAGGAGTCCAGGCGGCCGGAGGTCAGGGCGACAGCTAGCAGCACCGCCTTCTGCATGATAGCCGGAAGCATGCCCACACGGAGTTCCAACCGCCTCAGATGGTTAGCGAGACTGGTTGGAACTAACCCATTTGCGGAAAGGACTATAGGAACGATTTCGGCCGACACCACCCCCCACATGTCGACAACCTCGTGCGCCAGGTCCAGATACTTGGTTTTCTTATCTGTTTCGGCTTTCACGAGGTTTTCATCATACGGAACAGTGATGTCGACCAAAAACGCCCTATTCTGCGCCCGGTCCACCACCACAATATCAGGCTTATTCGCAAGAATAGTCCTGTCAGTGATAATGGGCCGGTCCCAGTAGAGCTTGGCGCGGTCGTTTTCGAGCACGGCTTCCGGTGCGTACTTGTAATACGGTAGTCCCTGTGCGACGAGGCCATATTTCAGAGCGAGCGCCTGATGAAGAATCCTGGCTACGAGATTGTGTCAATGCAGATACTCAGTGTTAGCAAGCGCCGAACAACCGGATATAACATGCCTGAGTGACTCACCGGGATGGCGACACGCCCGACAAATATCGGCAGTGCCATCCTTCAGGATGTATCTCCTGTAGTTGTTGGTCTTGATAACCTGATCTTGTATTGCACAGACAAAACCCTCGGTTTCCCCAAACAGGTCACCGAATCGTAGCCAGTGTAGGGAGGCCTTAGTGTCCACGTGGGGCTCGTGTAGAGCCTTGAAGAACCTCCCATGCAGCTCCTTCTCCTTCCATATGCCCTCGCGCCCAGAGACAGTCAGTACCACCGGATCTTGCCATTGCTCGTTGGCTAAGGCCAGAGGGGAGAGGCCTTTATCACATCCCATGAGATCTCTATGCATCGGACTGTCCGTCATCGTCAGGAAGTAATTACGGAGGTTGCTTACCTCGCGATTGTGCATGGTCTGGACATTCAATAACCCACGCCCACCATGCTTTCGTGGCAAGTACAACCTCATCACTGACGACTTCGGGTGATGCATTCTATGGAGAGTCATGGTTGTGCGGACTTTCCTATCCAGGGCTTGTAGCTCAGTCTGATTCCACCTGAGTATGCCGAACGTATACATGATGGTGGGCATGACCCAGCCGTTATAAGCGCGTATCTTGTTCACGCCTGACAAATAGGACGTAAGCACTTTTGTCAGACGTGAGAAGAATACGCTGCAAACAGACTGTTTCATGTCCGCCTCCGCGACGCTGATACTCTGCGACATACCCAGGTAACGGTATGTTTCAGCCTCGGAGAGGGTTCTTAAGTTTACGGGCATAGAGGGTTCTACGCCCTCAGACTGCGTTATCCTCCCCCTTTCCACATGCATAACTACACACTTCTCAACCCCTAGCTCCATCCTAATGGATTCACCAAAGTCACATGTGATTTTTAGTAGATCCATCAGGCGAGCCCGTGTTGGGGCGAGAAGCTTGAGGTCATCCATGTAGAAGAGGTGAGGAACTTTTGTACCTCCTCTCCCAAACTGAAAGCCCGTTCCCGATTTCTCCACCAAAGTGCTTAGAGGATTCAGGGACAGGCAGAACCATAGTGGACTCAGACAATCGCCCTGGAATATACCCCTCTGTATCCTTATTCGGTCTTCAGCAGCAGCCATCAGAAGCTCACCTGGAAGACACAGAATCGTACTCCATTGTCCCATATAGGCCTCGAGGAAGTCTCTCACTGTAACATCTATTTTGTATAGTTCGAGGACCCTCTTCAGCCATGTATGTGGGACGGAGTCGAATGCTTTTCTGTAGTCTATCCAAGCAGCAGAGAAATTTCGACGGTTCCGCTTCACCAATTTGCCAGCAACCGCGTCAATGAGGAGGAGTTCCTTTGTACCGCGACCACCCGCCCGACATCCATTCTGAGCTCTGGACATTACCTGATGTTCCTCAAGGTGTTGTGATATCTTGGAGCTCAAAATGGATGTAAGTGTCTTGTAGATGGTGGGAAGACACGTAATCGGGCGGTAGTTGGACGGGTCAGCGGTATTATCTGATTTAGGAACTAGGTGAGTGACACCGGTGGTGAAGAGGTTCGGGAGCGCCTTCTGCTCGAGGCTATCCTGGAACTGGCGAGCAAGAGTAGCGTGACAGCTCGTGAACCCCTTTAGCCAGTAATGGTGCAGTCCGTCTGGCCCCGGACTTTTCCAGTTCGGGGCTTTACGAACTGCACCGGCTACATCGTCATCGCTGATGATAACGGGGTTCATCGGAGCTGTCTCTTCGCATGCTTCCTCTACAGCGCCTATCCAGGAACCCTCCACATGACTAACGGGCTGAGACCACAGGCCGCGCCAGAAATTAACTGATGCGGTCCTGTCCGGTCCTTGGCCCGCCACACGTGCTTCAGGCTGCTCCATAGATCTATAGAACCTCTTCTGGTCACTCTGGAAGAGGCGATTTTGATTGTACCGCTTTGACCTCTCTGTATATCGCCGGATTCGCTTCCCCCAAGCAGCGACTTTCTGCTTCAGATCGTCGATGCACTCTGTCAGTTTTTGGGCAAAGTCTGGTTGGGACAAAGTAATACTTGTCCCAGCGAATGCCATTCTAACAGAGCGCACAATCCTTGGCCTTGTATTGCCCGATCTGAAGCTAATCAGTCTGCCAATGATGGCTCTGGTATCGGCGATGCGGCTTTCAATACGTCTTCTCCAAGCTGGGATAGAACTACCCTGACGTTGGGTAGCGCGTCCAGACTCCTGGAGTTTCAGGCCTAAGAAGCGGCAAGCCGCTGCTGCAGCCCCGAAGAGAATTGAAGCCGTATCGCCAAGGTCCAAGCTGGCCGCCAAATAAGGGGCCAGCATCTGGTTCAAAGCCATAACGACATCCTGATTTCACCTGCTGAGTTTTATGCGGGGAAGCCGCGGTCGGTTTTCAGGAGGTAAGTTGCGGAACTCTATAACCGCCTCCTCCAGTAATCTCCTCATGTGCTCTAAGTCACGGGTGACTATATCCTCGCCATCACCATTCGCTGCCAGTGGGTGTACTGTAGCTACCTCTTCAACCCTCACCCGATCTCTAGGAGGCGAGGCAGCCCCACCAGCATAGGCATGCAGCGACGACGAGGACATAGTCTCGCGTCGTAGTCCTTCGAGTTCGGCATCATCAAAAAGTCCTGATCGTAGGATATACCGAACTCTGTCCGCTAGGTTTTGCTCCGTGAGGGTTATCGTAGGCTCCAGCTCTGCAAACTCGCGGTGCATGACATCCCGGTTTCCCAAACCCGCGCTTTCCCTCATTGTCGCCCTGTAATACGCTCGCAATGCGTTTTTATTCATGTTCACTGTCCAACGCATTCGGCGTACCCCACCAGTGGCGGGTGCCGATTGCTGGGCCTGCGAAGGCCCTGCCGACACCAAGCCGTCTGGTGGCGATGGTGGAACATTAGACTGGCCAGGTGGTCGAGCCAGTCTGCGGGTGTGGCTGACGTCCCGCATGCTGCCGCGTCCAGCGCCAGCTCCAGACGCGCCCTGGCGATAGCCCCCAGGCAGCGACCCTATACGCGCTCTGTTCCTTTCCATCCATACAGAAGGCTAAATACAACTGGGGGCGCCCATTTCCCAGAGAGGACCGTTGATTTTGATCACACCGATGCTAGAACAACTGCAAGCACGGTACCTAACACCTGCAGTCTCGGTGATTTCCCTTAGTCGCCTCGTACGAAACCCGCGGGAAGAGATGGGGTGGTGCTATTCTACTCTGCCGGCACCACACGGCAATATTATTATTATTATTATTATTATTATTATTATTATTATTATTATTATTATTATTATTATTATTATTATTATTATTATTATTATTATTATTATTATTATTAATACGTTTATTGCACATAAGTAAAAATTACAATGGCAACGCGGCGGACTTAATGCTACAAGCATTTTCTACCAGTCAACCGCAGGAGGTGTATCAATCGACTGAATCGAAGAATTGCTCGCAGCCCTGGCTGCCTGAGTGATCTTAAACGATCACGAACGTTAAGCAACATAGGGCGCGTTCAGTGCGCGGATGGGTGACCGTTTATGATTAACGCTAATGGCATTTTTCCGAGCGGTTCCATGCTTCGCAAGGCATGTTAAGCAGTTGGTGCTGGCTGCCGTCGATAGATGGCAGTCGTTAAGCCAAGTCAGAGGCCATAGAGCAAGACCAGCCACTAGTCTTACAAGCCTCCATCAATCCGGACTTGGGCCCCCGTGGCGGAGTATGGCCTATACCTTCCTCAGGCTTACGAAACGATTCTTACGGCCGATTTCTGAATTGAGAATTTCGCTAAGTAACTACTTAACTCTAGTGTGGTCTCGTCAAGTTTCTCAGAAAAGAGCGTGACAGAACGTTATTTAAATATTTAAGTGAAATTCTCAATTCGGAAACCGGCCTTTAGCGAGAATATTTATATGGAGCAAATTTATGTGGAGCAAATGTTTTTTTTGAGATAGGACTCTGAATACCTATGTCGTTTAGCGACATAAGACTCCTAGTGGAGTTTTTTGAATCACCAAGAAACTTTTTGAACACCCTTTACGAAGGAAGATATATCGTAATATACGGAAAGGTATTGGGAGGTATTGAAAGGTATCGAAAGGTAAATATACATCTTCGTATCGCTCAGTACCTTTAAGGTACGAAGATGTAAGGATGTATATTATAGCTGTCGTGTGTGGTCTCCTGACGATTTCTATGGAAAGATGTAATGAGATATATCGTGCTATAATATACATCCTTACCTTATAGCCGTCGTGTGTGGAGTCCCTTATGTTTTTTTTTGTGTTTACTTGTATTTGGTAGATCTGAGATTAAGCCGCAGGAAAATTAATAAGACAAAACCACGTTTGTTGGGACAGCTTGTAAATATAATTATCATCATCAACCCATAATGTCCTCACCGAGGGGCACGGGTCTCTTCCCTGAGGAAGGTATAGGCCATACTCCACCACGGGTGCCAAGTCCCGATTGGTTGAGGCTTGTAAGATTAGTGGCTGGTCTTACTGTCAGAAGTTTTCAAGCCTAAGGCCTCTGACTTCGCTTAACGACTGCCATCTATCGACGGCAGTAAATTATAATTCGATTATATTATATTATATAGTTTCTAAGCTTTTGCTTGATAAGCCTGGTGCCGAGTAGAGGCGGCGCGCATTTAGAACCGGATCTACTGTACGGGCAGCTCCGACCGAAATATTGAGTTTGTGTCTCCAATTCGACGTAAATTGCGACTATTGAAAATGCAGCTCGATGAATGCAACCAGTTAAGCCGTGTTCATTGAAAAAATATTTAATTGGTTCCCAATTTATTGGCGAGTATCCGTGCACGTGAGACAAATGAGAAGAAATATATAGATACAAATAATGTCATTGTGGCTTCCGAGTTTTTATTTCAATGGGACTTCAATAAGTTTTAATAAGCAGTCAGGGATGGCTGGGAATATTCAGCAAAATAATGATAGGTGAGCGGCGGTGACTAACCCTCGAATAAAACATTTTTCTTTGGAATATCTACAGAAAACGCCTAAATTAAAGGGCGTTTGGTTAGAGTGTAAAGCGAGTTGTTAACGCAGAATAATTTATGGAATAAACAAAAAGCTACGAGTATCATCATCAACCCATTATGTTCCCACCGAGGCGTACGGGTCTTTTCCATTAGGAAGATATAAGCCATACTCTACCACGGGGGCCAGGTGCGTATTGGCGGAGGCTTGTAAGACTAGTGGATGGTCTTACTGTCAGAAGTTTTCAAACCTCCGTAAAACCTCTGACTTGGCTTACCGACTGCCATCTATCGACGGCAGCCGGCTCCACCTGTTTAACGTACCTTGCGAAGCACCGAACCGCTCGGAAAAGTGCCACTAGCGTTATTCATAGAGGCAGCTGGGGCTACGAGCTATAGTTATAAAACAAACAGGGGTTTTTGAATACAACACGAAAAGTAAAACAACGGAAGTAGTGCAACTAATACTTCATTCGAAATTTAATTCAACCAAATTGCATTAAGCACGACTCTAATAACCCGCGAGTAATCGAAACAACTATCATCTGTGTAGGTATATCTATGCCTATGCGCACACTAGGCGACACGCCACAGCGACAGATCAGCGACTAGACGCGACGACAGGCTACGGCCGTTTTTTTTCATATATTATGTTCGAATCTCCGCACACTTGGCGTCGGAGTCGCGGAGTCGCGACGACAAGACGCCAGAAGAAAATGACAATGTCGCGTCTGACGCGGCGACTAGACGCGGCGAAATATCCCCCCTGTTTGCGATGGCTCTATAACTTTCTATTTGATTAACTACTATTATTTCCTATGTGGATAATGACCAATATGTTTTACTTTATATGACTGCGAATTATCCGGTTGGGCAACCAAAAGTTCCTCACCAAATTCGAATATCGAATTCATTTGGATTCAGGTCGCACGCAACAGGCCTTTGATGTATGTAAATAAATAAGTACTTATGTATGTTCATTGTCCTAGCTATAGATGCTTCTACACAAGAACATACATTGTTCTACTTTCTACACCTATATGAGATACATATTATTAATATGTATCCTGACCGTATTCGGCCACAGCGACTGGTAACTGACTATTGCCAGCGATGCGCCGTCATCGTTCTGTCACGCTCTTTTCTGAGAAATTTGACGAGACAGCACTACAGTTAAGTAGGTACTTAGCGAAAATTCTCAATTCAGAAATTTGTCCTGATATAGCCAATTTTGGCGGACAATATGCATCCCCATTCGCTGCACGTTAGCACCAAATATAATGTTTAAAATGTACAAATATAATGCAAATAAGTGGTTCATTACGCGCAGATTACGCGGAATTTGCATATTATATAGAGTGTTTCCTAGTACATGCCTACTTTTATTAATACTTGGGGCGAGTTTCTTAAGTAAGTAGTAGAATTAAAGGTATCAAACATGTACTTAATGCTATTTCGCATATTTTTCACGTTCTTGAATCTGAATATTGTTATACGAGTATGTGTGTTTTTAGGGTTTCGTACCCAAAGGCTAAAACGGACCCTATTACTGAGACTCCGCTGTCCGTCCGTCCGTCTGTCACCAAGGTGTATCTAATGAACCGTGACTTGACGTAGTTGCAATTTTCACAGATGACGTCTCCTTCAAGTTGAAGGTATCGTTATGGGAGTTATATTGTCCGGTCCAGTATAAGGTCAGAAAATCGAAAAAGTAGCTAACTAAATTTTCACATATTATGTCGACCTACTGGGGTTTTCTGTTGCCGCTATAACAACAAAATATACAGAATATACCACTCAAAACAGAATAAAATAAATATTTAAGAGAGTGGGACACAACAAACGTGATTTTTTTGCTCGTTTTTGCTCGATATTGATAATAGCAACAGATAGATGGTTGAAATATTCACAGAATATTTAGCTATATATTTACTATAAAAATATTTATAACTTTATTGCATACGAGACTTTGAACAGAACATTACGTAAAAAACATGTACAAAGGCAAGCTTAAAAATAAATAATTAAATAAAAATATAAGGTTTGATATTTAAATATTTAATTTATATTTAAATATCCCATACAACAGACATTATTCTTTTCAGTTTTTTTATAGATATTGGTACGGAACCCTTCGTGCGCGGGTTCGACTCGCAACTGGCCGGTTTTCTTTTTCACCGATCAGGTGCCTATTGGCTGAACCGATTGTGACCAAATAAAAGATACTGTGACCCGTACGTTACCAAAATGGCGTTCCGACACAACAAAAATGGCGGATGTCATTATAATAAGTCATATTGTTGACAAAACCTTATTTTAGTAAGAAAACAGACCAGATTGCTGTGAAGTCTTTAATAAGTTAATCATGCATCTGCGAAATTTCAATCCTAGTTGTAACACAAGGAGCCATATCCGGCAACAGCATATTTTTCTGTTTAACACTCATACTTAAGGCGCATGCGAGCTAAGTGCGCATAAGGGCCTTTTCACACGTACCACAACCACACCACATCCACAACCACACGTCACGTGGCAGGGCGTATACTTTGTATGGAAAATGAATAGGACTCTTCACACGAACCACATTTTGCAGTCGTTATCGACCGTGTGTGTCATACCGGCCACATCGCGACCACATCGCAACCACATCCCAACCACAACGCAACCTATGAATGCCGGAGTCATAGGTACTGTGTCTGCACACGACGCAACCACATCAACATTTTGTCGGTACCATAACGCAACTAGTGGCGACAACGCAACCACATCGGCATTTTGTCGGTACCACAACGCAACTACAAAAAGCTGCAGCGACACTATTCACACGTAACCACTGCTTGACCGCATTTTGTCGTTGCGACGTGGTGTGGTTGTGGTACGTATGAAGAAGCCCTTAGAGGTACGGCAAGCTAGCCAATATCCAGTATCCACCCGGGGGGTCCACCGGGCACAAAACACCCCCTGGCGTCCGGATGGGCCCACCGCGCATTTCTCAACGACTAAATAAGGTATTTACCCTATTTGTCACGGCAACGGCCATCCCAACGGTTCCCACTTGTCGATTTTATAAATATCTATTGTGGCACTATACCAAATCCATTCTATTTATATCGTACGCTTAAATAACTTCTAGTGATAATGCCAAAGTAGTAAGGGCTAACTATGAAGGAAAAAATAATTATAAAACCTGCGAGTCTGAGATCAATCTCCGGTTTCTCGAACGCTATATAACCGTCTGTTAATCTACTGTTAACAACTGTCAGTTGCTTTTTTTGTATATACTTTTGCCGATTGACGGCAAACCCCCGGTTTCTGGAACGCTAACAGTCTGTTAATACAGACTGTTAGCGTTCCAGAAACCGGGGGTTAGCGCTTTAAACTGACAAACTGATGGGCTTGACAATTAAATCCATCCTCTCTCTCTCTCTGAGTTAAGGCGCTTTTGTTGCGTGTTTTGTTGCTGAGTCAATAGCGCAAGCAAGAGGCAGGTAGTGGTCATTTTCTTGACGACCTTTGTGGCGCAGCGGTTAGCGGATTTGACTACCATGCTAGAGGTCCTGGATTTGAATCCCGGCTGGGGACAAAAAAAGAAACCCAGGTCTTAGGTTTTTACATGTTTGTGACGTCGCTGTTCCTGGTTCTCACGACATAGGGTATCCTAGTGTGGGGCTAGAAGCAATGTATGCCTGTATGTCAATGTTATGTGTTGTTATGTTTAACCAACAGTATTAACTCATATTCCAATGGCATTGAAATACCAGGAAGCCTCGGTAATTTAAACGGTAACTTTATTAACCCTCAGAGCAGTGCGACGACTAACTTCGCTATCGATTTTTTTATGTAAAGTCTTATCGAATTATTCAAGGCTGACGTTCTTTTGTTTCATTAGAGGTAATATTTTGTTATTCTTTAGTACCTATTCAACAGACTTCACATAACCATAATGTCCAAATTGTACCTAATGTTTTAAAGGTCAATCAAGTGGTCATTAAAATAAATCTAACATTAGGAATGATGTAGGAAGTGACATACACTCACCCGTTCTGCAATCTACAGATTATGTATTTTCATAATCTGTAGTTAGCGATACCTGGTAAGGGAGAAATACTTAAGATTACTGTTTTTCTGAAAATAACTTTTTACTCTGTAGGTAATTAAAAAGTTAAGAAAATCTAATAGCGTCATTTATTTGTAGGTGTACATAGAACTAGACCGCCATATTAAGGACTAAACAGAAAGGCTGATGTTACTTTTTTTTTATTTCTTGATGTTTTTTTTATTTTCGAGATCTACGTCACTTAAATACTTTAGGGGCCAATTACAATTAAAACTGTAGCAAAAAGTTTATTTTAGTATCTTTCACATTTCCCCAAGGAAATGGCTGCGCTAGTAGGAAATATTAAGGTTAGATAAAAAAATAAGTTTAGATCACAACCAAAGTGACTAAGGTTTGGAACAGGGATTCCATCATTTTTTTTTTTTATATTACTCATACATCTTTACTCATACTCTTATATAGGTATTTCCGAAATAACCACGTCGATCACTTTATGCATTAATTGTGAAGATAGTTTTGAAAGATGAAAAGATTTTTTATTCTTGATGCTTGAAATAGTTAAAAGTTATTGAGTAAAATGAAGGATTTTCAATGTCGTCATAGGAACCAGTAACCGATACTTTATTCGAACTACTATTGTAAGTAGTGTCATGATTAATGATGTCCCCTTAGCCAAAATAAAAAATAAGGCAGCTAACCTTAAAAATGAGAGACTATATAATGAAGTAGAATAATTGATTCACAGGACAAAATCGGGGAGGAATATTTTATACAAAGAGCTTCCAAATCCGGCGATAGATTCGCAAGCTAATTGGTATTGGCATCGACAAACCAGAGCAGCACTGAGATAATGGTTATTATTTATCTACTTACTGGTAAAAGAAGAAAAGGGAGCACAATCGTTCGTTCGTTATTACAAATTCTCAAGGAAGAGTCAAAATTGTAAAGGTTGTTTTGCAAACTTTCGGTCCGGATTAACTTACTTTTATTTTTATCGGACGAGTCCAACCAGGTTTCCGACCAAAAATCATTGTGTAGCTTACGAAAGTTTTAGTTAAAAAAAAGGTTGTTTTGCCGTCACACTTGGCTTTTTATATACTTTTTACCTATCACTTAAGTCACAGGTCCATTACAATAAAAATAATAATAAATAGTTCCAGTTGTACCTGATAGCCCAATAAAGTATAGTCAAGCTCGATTTAGTTATTTTGTATGAAGAATTACTCACATAATATCTACTAATTCATCTCCTCCTTCAAACTCCTGTAAATAGTAATCCACCCCTCGATGGGCAGGAAAAGACCTCTTGCCACGATCCTGAGAAACCTTTTTCTGTTACTCCTCTGGGATACAGGCGTGAGCATATGTATGTATTTATGAAAAAGAACTTGGTATTTATTCTCTTTAGGAGTGATTTATTTATGAGCGGGTTTTCAGGTTTTCGTAACTTAATACTATAACATTGTATAGGTTATAGCATTATATGTAGGTAGATACCTACCGACTGATCCTTTCTTTTAGCGGGAAGAAAGTGTTAAAGCCCAGGCACAATATAAGTTACTGCCCAAAAATTGGTTCAAAAGTTCTGTTAGTGAGACTTTTATGTTTATTTTGCGGTGTCACTATGATTATGAAGACAGAAATATATGAGATACTAATTATCACTTGCTTCCTGTTTATCCAACATTATCACTCTATAGTCTTCGTTACCCAAAACCTAAAGCTCTGGTTTTCTCCAAACCAGCGGTGGCGTCATTAAACGGACGCAATATGATGGCCGCAAAAAGACGCCCGTAGGCACGTGGAATGTTCGAGACTTCGACGGCCGTCTTTTTACGGTGAACAGACCACAAAGTACGTGTAGTTTTTATGTTTAATATTTATATAATTGATATATATTATCGCATAAAAACCAATTAAAATTTCATCGTCCTCGCTGCTCCAGTTGTTGAAACTCATTTTGTACAGTAAGATATTTTAAAAATGGCACACTTCACCGCTATCGAAAAAAACGTTTACAGACAATTCGACAGCGACAAGACGGTCGTAATGCATATGGCGTGTAGATCCCTTCACGATATGGCGAAACCGCTTTTTGACGTTGACCGTTCTCCATGAAACGCACCATTTTGTTTACATAGACAACGTTCTAGCGACGTCATTCACCGCTTCATGACGCCACCGCTTTTGGAGGAAACCATAGCTTAACACGAAGTGGCGTGTCAATCATACCGTAAATCAATGTCCTTCTACAAGGACAAAACTCTCTGAAATTACTTTTACAGTGTAAAAATTATTTTGTTCTTGAATAGCCGGTTAAACTACTTAATAAGTTTTATCGCCGCTTTCGCCTGGGAAAGTTTCCAAATCAACCGCTTTCTTTCGCAAACTGCTAAGTGTATTACCGCAAGCTGCGTAGCTTCTTGTTGTATATTTTCGCAAAAAGTTACGCTGGCTTTTCTGATTTAAAATAAACTCAAATAAGTACTTAGGCAGACTAGTCTCTCTATTGTGTTTACTTTCGTTAATAAACTCTTATGTACCTGATTCTGTTAGTTGTACAATGACAAGTGGAGCTGAAGGTTAGGTTTTAATCAAAACTTATAATACATAAGTTAGACAAGTCCTTTGATTAAAACTCTCCAACATTTCCAAGGACATCATTAAGATAATAATATTCTTTATTGCACACAAGAGACATAAATAAAAGTTACAATTAATCATAATTGGGAATGGATGAAAATATCAGAAGTGCTTGATTTTTTTTTTGGTGATAGGAATAACCTTCCTTAGCGCGAGAAAAAAGTTTCAATTTTTTTGGCTTCGTAGTTAATTTTTAAATAATCTTAATATTTTTCCATTCGTAGTTCTGGGCTCAGTACGGCATATCAGACATATTCTTTGGTCCGCTACGTATGAAAAAAAAAATCTGGTGACAATGACAGCTTTTCAAGGTGCATTTTTTTTTATACGTAGCGGACTAAGGAATATGTCTGATATGCCGTACTAAGCCCAGAACTACGAATGGAAACATATTAAGTATATTTAAAAATTAACTACGGGGCCAAAAAAATTGAAACTTTTTTCCCGCGTTAAGGAAGGTTATTCCTATCACCAAAAAAAAAATCAAGCACTTCTAATATTTTCATCCATTCCCTATTGTCTTTACTTCAAAACTCTCCAACATTCTTTACATTTTTAAACGGTTAATAAACGTTTATAAATAATGCATGGAATATGCATTAAAATCGTACGCCGCAATTTAAATGTTGTATTTACTTAGTCGTGAAATATAAAATGGCCAAGCATGAACTTCTAAGATTTTTCCTGTTTGTTATCTACCTCGTTCGCAACGGCTTCACCGATGTGTATGATTTATTTTTGTTTGTGTATGTATTTAGTAGTTCTGTGAAATAGATCGCTGGCTAAGATAGAATGCACTGAATTGGAATGATATTTCAGAGTATGAGGAATTATCAAAATTTAAATATCTGAACGAAAAACCACGAAAATACATCATTAGAACATGCTAATTAATTTTTTTTTTATTCAGGACTGATTTTATTAATAATCTAATGTAAAAAAATTCGAGTAAATGTTTGTTATCAGTCAATCAATCCTAGTATCTTTAGTAGGCCTAAGAATAGGTCATACGTAAGCTAATAAATTAATATGACAATATAACGTTTTCGGGGTCAGGTCAATAAATACAACACAACACAGTCGCTTGTTGGTCCCAAACCAGGATACCTGTTCTATGGTAACATCGCAAACATGAAAATAAACCCATACTGATGCCATTTGCTGTAGCTCGTTCCTTTATTTAGAAAATAACATGACCATATCGTCGGTGGTAATCATTACCGGAACATTTCCAAAAACACGATTTTTCAGTTAAGTATGCAGAAGGATGGAAAATTTGAAGATATTTCCAAATCACTAACGGTACAATCAAATGATTTTTTTATCGGTCACAAAAATACTAATTCCTGTAGAGAAACAATGATTTTACTGTAACGTAGGTATGCCAATTTTTTAAATCTCTAATAAACGTCAATTACTCAAGACATAATATTTTGAAATGTACTATTAATGATTCCGTTGGACAATATATACCTAGCCTTTACGTCGCATATATTTACGTCCTATTTGTTATTTATAGCCATGCACTTACATAGAAATCTAATAATATATAAAAATCCTACATAAATCCATCCATTTATTAAGTAAAAATGTTATAGGTGCAGCCCCCGCAAGTAGCTTCCTTTGTAACCTAATGAAGTTGGTAACAGATTTGGGATAAACAAAAAACTTTTATTAAAACTTATGTTGTTTCAAGTCAGAGATATGTTAGCATAATGAATATTTTAGCGGAATGATACAATTTTAAGGGAAATTTAATGCCCTAGTTTGATTTCTAGAGCCTTTCTTATCAATTAAAAGTTTTATATGAATCAATGGTCATACTTTTGTATTTAGTACGCCATTTTTCTTGTATTGAGTCCAGAACTGATTTTTTAATCCTAATTTTGAATAGGCGTAATTTTTGGTTACAACTTTATAACTACAATAGTCTTACCGAGAACAGAAATAAGATTTTATTGTAATCAGATAATTAACTCTATACATCTTAACCTATGATTCATCATCATTCAGCCACAAGACGTCCACTGCTGGACATAGGCATCCTCCATGGATTTCCAAAAAGACCGGTTGGAAGCCGCTTGCATCCAGCGTCTTCTTGCCACTTACATGAGATCTTCTGTCCATCTTGTAGCTGGTCGCCCATATGTGGTCTCCATTCGAGAACTTTTCGGCCCCTTAGGTCATCAATTCTGCGTGCTATGTGCCCCGCCCATTGCCACTTCAACTTACCTACTCATCCGCTGGGCTATGTCGACGACTTTCGTTTGTCTACGGATCTCATCATTTCTGATTCGGTCTCGTAGAAAAATCCATATGATTATTATATCATAATTAAATTGTTATCAGATGACAATTAAGTTAACCAATTGCAACAACAGTAATTGGTTAATCAAGTTTTTTTATTTCCACACGCTTTTATTACTTTACCTGGGCAATTGCGACCTTTCCTTGAAGAAATATTATTATTTTTAATTAATCATAGAACATATTCGGACTGAAAAATAACTAACGATCAATTTATAGCCAAATAAAGCCCCTTTCCAGATGATGAATGTATCTATTTTTTCTATTGTTTTAATAAAAAGAAAGTAAAAACTGCCGAAAGTTAAACCACGCTTTCATTCCGCAAAAATATCCTACAACACAATAACTTATGTATATTTTCTTATAATTATTCTATTAGAAACGCTTCAAGCATCACTTTTCACCAATCTTCAACTTTTATTTGAAAACAAGTTGGAGGTAGTCGGTAGTCGTTGAAGGAGACCCTAATAAAACAGCGGTCACAATAAATAATCAAAATTAGACAACGTCCACTAGGCGACAGCATTATAATATTCATACTCGCATATACATGCAAAACGTCAGTCTTCATTACGGACCCAGATTACGGCATAACGCATTACATACGGAAATGATATGTGGGATTTGAGCCATATAGTGAGGCTTAATAAGGCTAGGGCAAGAACAGGCAGAACCCGAAGGTTGACTAGACTTAAATGTCAGCTTGACACAGTCAATACTTTATTGCAGCCACATAACACATAATATATAATCGCACATGTGTAAATAGTCACACGAGAAAATAAAAAAATAGAAGTTATGGCTAGCGCAGGTAACACACACACACACACACACACACACACACACATAATTATTACACATATTAAAATCTCTTTTTTTATTCATTTACATTTTAGTTATTTAATTTTATGGCAAAACTGCAACACCTTCGAAAAGGGTCTAAAATTACATTTTGCGGGCTTCCATTCATCAAATAATTTAGCTGCTTTAAAAAAGAAATAAACACAAAACTCGACTAAACAGTTTCGTCGTTGCAAAAGTTGTTCAAGACAAAAAGGTCCGTATTTTTATTTTTATTTTAATAAATATGTAATAATGTCAAACAGTTATTGCACGGTAGATAATTGCCTGCCTAAATATATTTTTTTATAAATTCACGAATGCTATTTAAAAATTTTAAACAGGTTTAAAAAATATCGGGATTGTTTTAAAACACTTCTCTAGACATAAAAAATACGTAAAGTTTCAAATTTTAAAACAATCTTGAAAATATTTGGATTGAGTGAATAATGATAATTTCTTGAAAATTTTAGTCTTCTCTGTTGTTCTTAGCAAATAATATTAAACAGTATGTGCCATCTGTTGCTTCTCTATCAGTGAGTGACCAAGTCCTTTTCACTCACGCACGGTATGCAGTAATTTATCAAATGGCAAACGAAGAGTTATTTAATTCTATTTGTGTCTTTAATAGGAACGTGCCAGGCCCGACCAGCCACACATCGTATGCCCTATTTCTTTCAAGAAAATACTTTTTAGGGTTCCGTAGTCTACAAGGTACCTTAGGGTACCCTAACCGTGTGTTTCTAAATCAGATCGGTAATTAACGTTTGCCGGACCGGAGCAGTGGAGAAAGGGCCTTATAGCTTAGCCGTGTCTGTCCGTCCACGGCCTAGCTCGAAGACGATTAGTACTCGAAAGCTGAATTGTCTCCCCCCCGCCACTCCGAGCTAACCTAAATGGTGGATTCTAGAAACTAAAAAAATCAGGGTAGTCATGTGATGCACATGTAATGAGCTTAAGAGGAAAACTATTATGACTAAGAAGGTTTTACAAGTTAACGAGAAATTTTAATAGGCGACCAACTTATAAAAGGAAAAATTCGTCCATAATCCATTGAAAATTACTGACGTAAAGTTGTTCTGTAAAGCAGATAAAACCCTCTCTATCTACGGAACCTTACACTACGTGTGACCCAACGCGCACTTGGTCGGTTTTATAATTTCGAATCCCGTACCAAAACTTTGCGCACATAACCCTATTAACTACATCTAGTTACTTATACAGTCTTAAGGGCTTTAAGCTTAGATAAAAGTTATCAAAGGTTCCCTATCTATTGAAACGGATACCTATTGAACACAAAAGAATACTTAACCGGTACATTTTTTGGTGGGCCGACTCGCTCACCCTGACAATGGTTTTTAATTATATTTTCAGGGTCATAACGCAACTGATTGATCATTCAATTTGTAATTACTTATGTTTTTTATGCAAGAAATATCTCTGTTAATTTCTATTCTTGTCCTAAATCGCTTTTCGCTCTAAATCCCTATTTAAACTGTTCCTATAACTGGCTTGGCAGATCGATAGGGATAGAAAATTACTCATATAGGTTCGTGTAGTCAGATAGTCAATGCGGGCCAGCTGAAAACTTGTCCTGGCGCAATCTATGCGCTTTGATCTAATTGGATCGCACCAACGTGTGTCAGGCGGCTAGATCGATCTTCTCTCGGGCCGATAGTCTCGTCTCGACCGGCACAATACGGTAGCCGACTACCGAGCGACGGAATCGCCCAAATCAAATTGTTATTTTGATAGATCGCGCCCGGGGCACGCTGGAGGATGTTTACGAGTCCAGAGATTGAAAAGTATGAATGGGGTCTACTTAAGGGCCCCGAAAGACAATATTATTAAGGGGAAGGGGGTCAAAAGAAATCTTAATTAATAGTTGAAATAACTTAACGCATACAGTTTTATGCAATTATCTATGAAACAGCGTCACTCCAAAGTAGGAAACCTTTGAAAAAACATTTTTTTTTAACTCTGTAAACATAAAACTTAATTATATTTAGCATTTTTGAAATAACCCTTCACCGCCGCCACCAAAACCCACCCACCCGTCCACCTTTTGTACGCAATTTTTTGTGCAATAAAGGATCAAAAATGCCACTAGCGTTAGTCATAGACAGTGACCCATTCATGGACTGAACGCGCCGTATGTTGCCTAACCTTAGTGATAGTTTAAGATCACTCAGGCAGCCTAGGCTACGAGCGATTCCCAGCGATAGCCCAGTATTACTTTCATTATAATTTTGTTGTCATTTATAGTAATCGTAAACTTAGCCTTTCATCTGGTTATCTCCGCACAAAATTACTCAAACCCATCTAAACTAAAGTAACAGGGTAACAGAAAGTTCTGTAAGTAATGAAGATTTACAGATTGCGCTTGATTCCAAACTAATCTTCAGGTAGAGCCACCGTGAATCCTTGTCAAGTCGGCACCGACCCGCCTCTATTTCAATCCCTTCGAGGGTCAATCTGCCATCACTACTGATTTACTAACCAAAGGCAGTTTCTGAATTGGGACTTTCACTAGTTAGTGTTTACTTACTTTAGTATAGTAAGTATTGTCTAACTCGAGGAATCTGAAGAGGCACATTGGCAGTTAATTCTTTATTGAAATTCAATTCAAAATCCGACGCTCATTGTAAGAAAAATAAATAAATATTTATATAAAGCTTCTACTCAGCACAATCACCTGCCTGTATACAGTACTAACACAATTCCACACTTATCGACTTCTCCTGGATGAGCAATTCGGCTCCACGCAAAGGCGTTATACGACAGAGGCTGACGTCATGCTAATTAAACATAATTATATTTAATACATGGGAAGATCACGAGGATGCTATAGGCGTATTCTGCGACTTGTCGAAAGAATTTGATTGCGTAGACCTTGAAACACATCTCATAAAATTATACTACGGAATAAATGACAACGGCCTAAAACTTATGAGACCATATTTGGAAGGTTGGGTTCAAAAAAACTGACATAAATAAGACAAAGTCATCAGGGTCAGAGGTTAGGATAGACGTGCCACAGATGTCTGTTCTAAAGCCGTTCCTTTTTATCCGACATCAGAAATGGACGAGGTTTTTTTTACGTATGTTCCCCGATTTTTCGGAAGACGCGTGGACCGATTTGGAAAATTCCTTTTTTCGTTTGAAAGAGTTAACTTTAAAAAGGGTTCACAGGTAGTCCCATAGTCACCGAGTCAGAATCTGATGATGGAATACTGGGGATATCGAGGGAGCTCTTAAAATTGTAAAGGCACACTTGAAGCGATTTAAATGTTTTAGTGCCTCATGCATTTGCTACCAGAAAGCACAAATAGGCAGAGTCGTGATATTCAGGAAAAATAGTAAAATTTTTTTTTTTTATAAAAATTAAAACCGACCCAAAACACGCCAGCACTAAAAACGGGGAAAGAATTTAAACAAAATGTGCTTTAAATTTGATGTAGGTATTGTCGGTGCCCAAAATGTATTGTGATTGTCAAAAGAATTCAGAAGGTGCATACTTACTTATTAAGCATTGCCTAAGACACTTTTACGAGTGATTAAGAAAGTCCTATTCAAAGCCAAGCCCTACTGCATGTAGGAGACGTAAAGGAAGTGTCCGGAGTCATGTCACTGCGGATTTGGTGCCTCCTGGCTCTCTTGCCAGGCCTTGTTATATTAATTATTATTGGCGATTTAGCATTGCTTCTGGCTAGTACTCCTTATATTACTTATAAGCTATTTAACCTCTTCAGTCCCGACCTTGAAAATAACAATAGTTTTCTATTGTTATTTTGTCGACACGGGACTGAGGAGGATAAATAAATAATTTCACGTGGTACAAAAATGCTACATAGAAATCGGGCATAAACTATGATATTACACAGTGCTTCTAAGGCCTAATGTATGTGGCTTTTATTAATACTTGACTTTACCTACCTGTAATGTTTGTATGTGTTTACATCCTAGTTAGAAAAGTTTAGATTTTAATTGAAAAGTTTTTTTTTAATTAGTAGAATAATTTGATTTTTGGCGTTTCTTGAGGCGTGAAAGATGTTGAAATACATGTTAGAATATTTAAACTTTTATGGTTTCGACCGTTTTTTTGTTGAAGTCGGTTTTTTCTTAAATTAATATCACTTTTTAATAGGATTCCACCTAAAACCTCATAAACATTTCTACGTTGGAATTTCCCTGATGGTTCGTAGGTAGGTACGTACGTACAAGATATTTCCACCGGCAATAACTTGGAGAAATAACCAGGTGGAAACAGTGAAATTCACTGAGCTTGGCTAGTTTATATCCGGGCTTTTACTTGACTGGCAATAATATGCAAAGAGAAGTATAGTGCTTTTTAACTACTCTGCGCTATCACAAAAGTCGAGTGCGAAGTAAATACCCGCATAAACCGAAGTACGTATCCTATACCCTTCGACGAATTGACATTGATCACGGAAAATATAATAACACTCTCGTCAAATGCCAACATATCGTCATTATGATGTGTGTTATAACTTACTTATTAGTTAGTAGGTGGGAAATCTGCGGAAACACCGAATTTGCACAAATTATGCGATCAATATACGGCAAATACATTCCGCTCTCACTAGCGTAGTCTGTCACGGAAATAAGTGACCTAATTGGGACAACCGGGATGTATATCTCTTTATTGGTTGCGGAAATCCTATAGGTAAATTTGTTATCAAATCATCGGCAAATCCTTCGAGACGACCTCTGTGGCGCAGCGGTTAGCGCATCTGCCTACCATGAGAGAGGTCCCGGGTTGGAATCCCGGCTGGGGACAAAAATAAAAACCCAGGTCTTGGATGTTTACATGTTTGTGACGTCGTGTTTCTGGTTCCCACTACACAGGGTATCCTAGTGTGGGGCCAGAAGCAATGTATGTGCCTGTATGTAAATGTTATGCTATGTATTGAATACGTTCATATGCTATATTAATAATTTTGAACCGGTCTACGGTAGACTCGAACGAAATGCACATCAAATTAAAGAGCGTTAAAAAAGTCGACCCGAGACGACAACTTATATGCGGAAAATTCGGATTATCGAGTGCTTTTCAATATAAAAATGAATGAATTCATTGCTCAAACTTTTGGTCCGGATCAACTTACTTGGCTTTTTATCGGACGAGTCTGACCAGGTAAAAAAAAAAGTAAAAGCCAACTCGGTAAGTTGATCCGGACCAAAACTTTTACAATGTGTAGTGCTTACGAAGTTTTTAGTTAAAAAATAATTAATAGCGTTGTTAAGTAAACATGTCAATGTACTCAATGTCATGTCAATCACGGCGCGTCACAGGTATCACCAATTTTTATTCTGTTATTCATTGTGGCCTCTAAGGTCTAAGGCGTAGATCTAAGGTCTTAGATTTAGAGCCAGAGATGTGATAGTTAGTTGAGTAAATATACCGGTTAAATATCGATACGTATACAGTTTGTTAGCTTTTAGAATACACCTCGGGCTCCAGAGTAGGCTTCGGTATTTGCCTTAAGCACACGAGTACGTCTGATGATCGAGTTCTGATTTCGAAATTAAGTGTCATATTAGTTCCGATTTTGAAATTAAGTGTCGTATCAGTTCAGATAAATATCTGAAACTTATGTGTTTCTAAACATAAGTTTCAGATATCTTCTAAACTATTATATGTTTCTAAATTTCTCCCAAAAACAATAACATCATCACAGTAACAAACACATTTTTCAAAATTTAGACCGGATAAGGCTACAGACATGACACGACTGAAAGCACTAGGAGATATTTTCAGTCCCATTGGCAGTCGTTTCATTTGATATTGTCCTGTATCCGTAGTGAATGCAGTAATTTTTTTGCTATCTGAGTCTAGAGGTACTTGGTAAAACGATTGATTTAAGTCTAAATGTGTGAAATATATGGCACCTGATAGCGAATCTAAAATTTCGGTTATATTTGGGAGTGGAAATTTGTCATCCTGAATATTTTCGTTAACTTTCCTATAGTCAATTACTAACCGCCATTTTTTATTGCAGTTTTCATTTGTTTTCTTTGGTACAAGCAGAATTGGACTCGACCACTCGCTACTAGTTTCCTCTATGATGTCATCCTGTACCATTTTATCGATTTGTTTCTTTATTTCCGGTTTCATAGACTGTGGTGACCTATATTGTTTTACATAAACTGGTGTGGTACCCGGTTTAGTGACGATTTTCTGGATTTATAATGGAGGTTGTTGACAGCTTGTCGCCGTCCAAATAAAATATATCCGCATATTTTGCGCAAATTATCTCTATAGTTTTTTTTTCTTCCAAATTTAGATGATCTAAATGTATTAATGGTAAAAGTTTCTTAACACGAAAATATCCGATTCTATCTTATAGTAGCCGAGGTATAGGTATTCTAAAAGCTAACAGAATGTAGAAAATGATGACCCGAGAGAAGTTGGGCTTTCGTCTAGTAATTAATTAAACAGCTTGGTTCGATAGTAACTAACTATGACTATCTTTTTATAAAGAAGCCTTTTTATATTGTGAAGAATTGCCTGTGAAGAAACCTATACTGCTGTGGCAATCGCTCAGTGATGCAGTCAGTACCGTCCGAAGTGCAATGGTGCTATAAAACTATAAACCGGTTAACGTCTATCCGCCACTAAGCCACGGCTGACCTATTTCAATGACATTTTTATAACACACCGGACGAGCGTCAGTGACTTACTTGCTGTATTTAGTCACTGGCTATAGGGGTAAAACCACAGAATATATAATAGTACAGTAAAACGCAGTAGCGGTTAGTTGGCATGTGAGCAAATGCCCGGAATCACAAAATGTGTGGATAGCTCAGCCAAACTCATGGTGCAAGACTGTTTTGTACTTATTTACTGAATAGAACTTCCCCATAAATAAAATAACTTCTGTTCAATACGGTACTTGACACTATCAACAATAAATTATTTGAAATGCTCGATTAAAACAAAAATTACAAAATGATACGGAAAATGTATTTCTTTTAATCATTTACTAGTTATTACAATTTTTAAATACATGAAACATAAAAAGAGTGCTCTGAAATGTGACGTCACAAGCAAGTATTTTCATACAAAATTCCGTTTTAAAAGTAACTCATTTGACATCCTGTCAAAAAACCCAATTTACACACGACACAATCTTTCCTGGCTCAAACTAAGATACTTTGCGCTGTGCTATGGAAAAACGTCTGTGGGAATCAAATCTACGACGGGCGACATGGTAATCGGACGTAATACTCCTAGAGCAATGAGGCAGTCAAAGCCTATGCGCACACTAGGCGACACGCGGCAGCGACAGTTCGGCGACTAGACGCGACGACAGGCTACGGCCGTCAATTTTCATATATTGTGTTCGAATCTCCGCACACTTGGCGTCAGAGTCGCGGAGTCGCGACGACAAGACGCCAGAAGCAAATGACAACGTCGCGTCTGACGCGGCGACTAGACGCGGCGACAAGTCGCCCTGTTTGCGATGGCTCAAAAGGTCTACAAAGTGCTGTCAGATAGAGCAAGCCTTACAAAAAAGTCGGCACAGGTTTGTTCCCTTAATTGAATTCATTCATTCGATATTTTCGAGCTTTTCATAAAGCTTCATAAAAACCCGCGAACGCCGCCATTCAATATGTTCTCCTTCACAACATAATGAGAAAAGTACCCACAGCTGACTTATATGGGTTTCTTTTTTGCAAGCTCCAAAGAATACGGTATCGTTTAAAAATCCAAACAAAAATAACGCCAATCTCGCCTCGATCCAACTGTAGTGAAGGGTTCCACAGAAAGAATGGTTGTAACTGCAATCTAATAGAAATAAATCGTCAAGAAAATTTCAGTAGAATATGCAACAACTTTTTCATAGGTTGGTCGCCTATTATTCTTTCACTTGTAAAGTCGTGACCCCCGCAGCCACGTGGTTCGACAACGTTGTCCGATATGTCGGACGACGAGGAATTGAAAATGAATTATTCCTTGCTGCCCCACTTGTCGGAGTATCAGGATTTTTTATTCCACTTAGTTCGATCATCGGTTCAAGAGGATATTTTAAATTCCACTTGTTTCGCTTCGCGAACCACGAGGATTTTTAAAATTCCACTTCATGTCATTAAATCACCTTCAGGATCATTAAATTTCACTTGGTTCGACCCTCAAATTACGGCCGCAGCGGTCGTGACCATTTTCGCTTTAACCTCCTGAAGCTGGCTTTCCACGGTCCGCGATATCGCGGACGGACGCGGACGGGCTACGACGAAGGACAGCCACGCACCACGAAAGGCTCTTCCAACTGACCTGAGGTCTGTCTGTGCTACCGCGGTCCGAGACCCTTCCCACGGTCTGTCGTCCGAGCTGGTCCGCATACCGTGGGAAGCCAGCTTAAGACTTGACTTAAAAATGATAATAAAATACCGTTGTCAAGGTCAACACAATAGTCTAAAGTCACCAAGTTTGACACTATGCTACATTACGCATAATTTACAATCCCCGCACTAAAAACATCTTAGTCACATCTTAAGATAAGCTTCTTAGAGCAAACTTGCTTAAGAAGACTAACTAGTCTAGTTTCCACGAGAGTCAGCTGTAGGGAAAACCTACGTTGCCGTCCAAATCGTCCTCATTGTCTTGACAGTCAGCATCATGCAATCAAACCGTACTGAGTAGGTCGAATCCCATTTGGAATTGCAAATAACTTTTCATAAGCGCCCCCTTTATGACAGTAGTAACCGCAAAAGATGGCTCGCCTGATTTGGTGGAGATCTCCATCTACTGAAGGAAGACATTGCGAACCCGAAAGTACTTCACGTCCCTCCCAATTCACGGACTTTTATGTTACCCCTCTACTCGTATTTAACGTGACAATGATCTGTTTTTCTATGGCCGAAAACTTTATGCCAGAAAACCGGTCAAGTGCGTGTCAGACCACGCAAAGTATAGGGTTCCGTAGAAGAAGAGGTATTTACCTGCGCTATCATAACTCATAGTTTGATGGAGATTTAATGGAATTTCCAAGAAATCTTGCTTTCATAAGTTGGTCGCCACTTTGTCAAAAACGCAGTTTCACTTTGGATTTAACTGTATGTAATACAGTTCCTGACTGTACCTACAGTACCTTTTATAATTGATATTGATAGTGGATCGATCAGGAATACCAAAACAATTTCGGGTCTATTAGCAAATTCATTGTTAGGTAGAATTTATTTTGGGACCGGAACGGAATTACTCTTGGTGCGGTAAGCCAATGCTAATCCTGGCACCTCGCTGCAAAATGTTCAATCCCGCTACATGCTTGGTTCGTGCCTACATCTGTATTTTCTATTTCCCTTATTTGAATTTAAAATTTAAAGGACGTTTTCAGCGGCGCTGATCTTCTTTGCATGCATAAAATACGGGAGCAAATCCAGAATAAATTGTAGGATACAGTTTTACTGGAGCGATGTTTCGAAGTCACTTGCTAGCGTTTCGCGTTCAAATTTGTAGTTGTGGTTCACGCGGAGTTGCACAATTATTCAAATAGATTTAATGAACCGGGGCATCCACTATTCATCCCACCAAAACATAAACTGCGAAAAACAGGCCAAGTTCTAGCATCTAAAAACATTTTATGCATTTTTTTTTATTTCAATGTACAGAATTTACTCTCTTTGCTGGATGTCAATGTACTATGTAAACCGCTGCCTTCGGGCCATTTTGAAGTAGAGAAAAAGGCAGCGAGAAAAAAACTCCACCTCAGACCATCTTTCCTTAAATCATCTTAAAACGTAGGTACAAACCAAACTTGCGAAGTTCTTAAATAATCATGTTCTTTGCTGCTTTAACAAAACAAGATTCGAAAGTTCATAAAAGCATTGAATCAGTTCGTGTCATCATCATCATCATCAACCCATCATGTCCCCACCGAGGGGCACGGGTCTCTTCCCTGAGGAAGGTATAGGCCATACTCCACCACGGGGGCCAAGTCCGGATTGGTGGAGGCTTGTAAGACTAGTGGCTGGTCTTACTGTTAGAAGTTTTCAAGCCGCCCTAAGGCCTCTGACTTGGCTTAACGACTGCCATCTATCGACGGCAGCCGGCACCAACTGCTTAACGTGCCTTGCGAAGCACGGAATCGCTCGGAAAAATGCCACTAGCGTTAGTCATAGACGGTGACCCATCCATGGACTGAACGCGCCGTATGTTGCTTAACCTTAGTGATCGTTCAAGATCACTCAGGCAGCCCAGGCTACGGGCGATCCCTTATAAAATAAAAACAATGTTTCGGGAAAAAACTTTATCCTTTGCATCTACGTAATGAGAATTACAGCGTTCATCGGCAACTTCACTAATTCTACATGGCTGAAGGGACCACTTGGACGCGGCAATCCCTGGAACATAGTTTGGGGCGTTTCTTTAAGAAATTTATTTATTTATTTATTGATGCTTTTATTGCACTTACATTAAATCTACACTGAGTTTCAGCCACGTCAAGTCACGCCTGTGTTCTTATGTTAACGTTACTGAGTATACATGTAAAATTGGATGTGCTATTGACTGTACCTATCTAAGAGGGGGTAGCAGAAACGCATCATCGGTCGCCACGACCCTGACTCGTGAAAATACGTCTTTTTTCAAACTTCTCTTATTTCTCGAATAATATCCTAGCAGTACCCCCTCGTGTCAGTGACACGTTGCATTGTTACAGCCAAAGTTATAAATCGGTGAAAGCGCAAAACCGCCGGGAATGGTTTATGACACGCACTGAGGACGCGCGCCTCCATTACACTTGATTGCACATTATATTTCACCCCGCCATTTATGAAAGCACGGCCGGGCCTAATAAAGAGAGGTTACAGTGATTCAATTACAGTTAACGCCATTAAGGCGTCGCGCGCAAATAACAGATTGGTCTTTGTAAGCTCGCCTATCATCATCGACGTTTTCAGTCGTTCGGAACAAACGACCCTCGTATTAAGTACTTTACGGTTTAAAATAGCATTTTTTCGTTGTAATACGTCCTTTTAATTGAAAACAATAATGTATGGTTGTAGTATTGAAAGGTGATTTATTGGCACACATGAAAGGGGTTCGCTTGTGCAAGTAGGTGGTAAGAGACTTGCGGCCTGCTGCGTCGGACTCCACGCAAGCTGGTAACTTAAGAGCTTCAGCGTTGAAATTCTATACAAGCGTAGTTTTGTGTTCATTTAAAAAGGACTTATCGGATCATAATGAAACTTAGCCAATATGATGAAACAATACAAGTAGAGCTTTGCATTTGGTTAAATTGAGATTTACAGCTAACGAAAAGATAACATTCTTTTACTCACACCGTTTTTGTTAACTGTGTGTGTATGCAAAGACTAATGAATGTTGATGAAGTAAGAGGTCTGTCAGGATCATGGTGAATGGCAAATTTTGATTTCTGCCTACCCCTCTGGCGTGAGATTTTGTAATGTAATGTGACTTTTTTTTCATAAATTAAGCTGAGAGCTAATTAGGTAGCTGAACTATTTTTGGTTGGGTAGGATTTTTCAGAACAAGTAGAAAAAATAGGTATATAACACAACGACTTGTCATGGTCCTAAATGTGTAGTAAGCAAGCAACACACCCAGACCAGGGGCAATTGTGCAAATCCAGTAGGAACGAAACCCACGACCTCTGTTTTGATAGCCGATGTAGCAGTCTGTACTTATGTGAAATGAATAATCATCCACGACGCATGGAGTCAATGTTCTATACCTCCCGAGAATCTCGCATTATCCAACCACGTTTTATGCATGCAGGGGGCACCAATGTTATCATGCACAATAAACTTTATGGTAATTTTTGCATCTTATCAGTAACGTAAGGTGTATGCTTGGGAGCTAGACTCTGATTTAAGCATTCATGGGTTGATTTACCGGTAGATTTTGAAGTGTAGTATATAGAAAGTCTAGATTACATTCAGAGTACAGTACACGCACTTGCAAGAACAACGTGTTATTTCGGAACCCTTAGGTTACATGAGAGCATGTTTTCAAGGTTTCAAAGTAATGGCCGAAAGAGATAGCGCTATAACGTGATGCAGTGTCTCTTTTGCTCATTATTTCGGCGTTTTCGGAGTAAATAAAATCGCGTTAAAAAATAAATAAATCTATGAATAAAAAATGGTTTTCTTCGAAATATCACGTTGATCTTGCAAGTTTGCGAGTATACAAGCCCGGCCGAGTTAGCTTCCTTCTGCTAGTTTCTTGCTAGTTTTATCGATTTAGATACTATACTACTATAATGCGAAGGTTGACTTAGATCAGCGCCACAATGTTAATTAAATTGACTAAGTACTCTGTACATAATTAAACTTCCTAATAATAAGGTGTACATACAATAAAGAATATTCTATCTATCTATCTTCCACTAACTTAGCCATGTTGAGTTAGCTTTAGTTAGACGAAGCATTTCAAATGCCGTTAGTGAATAGCGGTGATAGCGAGGCCGGTGAACACTTTTCTCACAAGCAGGTGCTTGTACCAATTATTTTGATTTATTAGTTATGTACATTTGTGAGCGTGAGTTATGTACGTACATGGCGGCTTTTGGGATCGTTCACGATAGCTGGGATGAACTCGCTGTGGACAAAGAAGCCTGGAGATTGAAGGTTGGGGAGGGCCGCAAGACCTGCGACGAAGTATGGTGCTCGGCACTGGCGGACAAAAGAGCCAGGAGGCACCAAATCCGCACTGACCCGACTCCGGACCTTTCCTTTGTATGTCCTACATGCGGTAGGGGCTACCGCTCTCGAATCGGACTTTTAGTCACTCAAAAAAGCGTTAAAGCCTCAGGCACTGCTTGAATCATCCGTAACGGACGCGAAGGCCTATGATGATGACATTTGTGAATTTGTAATAGCAACACCATTTGCTAACCGTGAAGGAAAACGTCGTGAGGCGACCTGAATGTCTGAGATGTTTACGTACGGTCGACAACACGTCACATTTTAGGTGCAAAGTCGCCCGTAATGCAACGGAATGACTCTACAATCCTTTGGATGTATAGGATCATGCGCTGTCGCCTGTATCTTGAAATTGACAATCTGTTGTGGGCACGTGATAATTAAGCCCAACCTATATACATATATCTCTATGAGAGATGGACTGTGCCCTACAGTGGGACGTACATATAGGTATGCTACTTAGTGAATACGGGTCTTAGAAGAGATTATAAAAACTAGGTCTACAAGCTCTTAAAGGAGCCGGGGATCTCTGGGCCCAATTGTAATAAGCTGAAATATGGTTTAAAAAAAGCGGTATTTTTTTCTGTTTCAAAATATAAAAAATCTGCTCAATTCATAATCTGGGAGACGAGAAATCATAAAAACAAGTTTATTGCACTGATGAAATAGAGTTTCGATTACTATAATCGATTACTGTGAATGATTTCAAGAATTATTATTGAACCTTAAATCACTCTCATCGAATGATGGATGCAATCAAAGTGAACAAAATCTACGGAATAAATTATTATATTGTCAATAGTTTACAATAAAACAGAATATTAACTTTAAAATCGATTCTCGTAGATTCTCGTTTACAGATCGATTTATTACTTTTTATGTTTGTCAAATGTATTTAATCTGTGCTGACAGTGACAGCTCCCGGATTTTCAATCTATGATCATGATGGGTCACTATATTGCGGATTCCGTTTCAGCCATCATGGCGTAAAGTTCAATTTTTTGTAACAAATGTTTTCCGAACATCCGTTAGGGCTAAAGTTTCGTACAGGCCCTGTAAAAATAAATATATAATAATAATAATCACTATATTGCACGGACCGAGATTTTACGGCACGAGAATGTACAGCCCGGGAATTCGTGTCCAAATGACCATCTATAACTAACGCTAGTGGAATTTTTCCGAGCGGTTCCGTGCTTTGCAAGGCAATTTAAGCAGTTGGTGCCGGCTGCCGTCGATAGATGGAAGTCGTGAAGCCAAGTCAGAGGCCTTAGGGCAGCTTGAAAACTTCCGACAGTAAGACCAGCCACTAGTCTTACAAGGCTCCACCTATCCGGACTAGGCCCCCGTGATGGAGTATACCCTATAGGTATAGGACCGAAGGGCACGGGCTTTTCACTGAGAAAGGTTCCTCAGGGAAAAGCCCCGTGCCCCTCAGTGGGTTTATAATGGGTTGATGTATCGCTCCTCTACATCTAAACTCTGATCATTTGGATTGACTTGTCTAGTGTAAGATCCAGCCAGATCCGGACGTCAATCTATTGTGACTCATAGCCTCGATAATGTCACGCACTAGATCGAGCGTGTAATGGCTGCGAAGTGAATGATTTACGCTTCATGGAAACGAGGCACCACTCTGTCGTGTCTATGGCTGTACACGGATTCTCGCCCGTACCAATTTTATACAGCCTGATATGATAACGCACGACCCGAGAACGTACGGACGGGAATCCGTGTACATGTGCACGAATTCCGTGGCTGTACATTACCGGGGCGTACGTTCTCAGGATGTGCATTCGCGGTACAGGTCAGTTAGGTAAAGCTGGCACGTTCAACACATTTACACGTTGCGCTTGTGTAGTGTCTGTGAATAAGCGCGCGGCGTGACGTGTACTGCATGCGCATCATGAAAAGTCTGCCCGTCTCTCTTGCGCGCGGTCTAGCTTATGAGTGTGAAGGGGACAGTTATAGTTTTACTTTTGCTACTGTTTATAAATACAGCGTGATCTTTTTGGTATTCAACCGTATGTGCGTTTCAATGAGGGATTTTTCTGACAGCTAAGAAAAGTAGTTCCAAATAAGCCGTTTTCAGAAGAACTAAAAAAAAAAACGAATGGCTGTCAAAGGAATGCAATTTTTGACCTCAGCCCAATAGGCATGTGTGATACAAAATCGAATAGGTCTCAGCGAGCTGAATAAAAGTTACTATGAAGTCAACAGCCAAATGTTGGTCCTTTCGGAGTTATAGTGTATTGAAAAAAAAACTAACATTTTCAATCCAATATAACTCCGAAAGGATAAACATTTGGCTGTTGGCGTAACTTTTATTCAGCTCGCTGAGACCTATTCGATGATGTATCACACATGGCTATTGGGTTGAGGTCCAAAACTGCATTCCTTTGACAGCCATTAGATTATTTTTTTTAGATAGATAGAATATTCTTTATTGTACTCATAAATAACATTTACAATTTTTTATAATTTAGTTCATCTGATATCGGCTCATTCATCCAGTAACTGACCACTGAGCGTCCGTGACCCTTTGTTACATAATTAAATTATAATTAAATTGTTCAGGATTTCTGGGATAATTATTTTCTGTTTTGGTAAAGATTTTTTTAGGTGAAATAATTTTTGTTCATGTGAAAATTTTTTGAAAATTAAAACTATTTTGTGACCATTGATTTCACCTTATTTTTAATACTTTTCGCTCGAATTTGCTAAAAATATATTATCCTCGTAAGGCCCGACCTTGAAAAGAACAATTGATTTTGTGATCACTTGAAGACATTGGGCCTCACGAGGTTATAACAAGTAACACATAATATACATTTGTATTTATTTATCTACAACGCACCCATCTTACTAAAACCTAACTCTAGTCTCCACTTAAATTAGAGTCGCATTTTGAATCAAAATCATTTATTTTTTAAACATACTGTATAGTGAAATTGCATAAGTGTGAGTACTATGAACGTGCCAGCTTTAGATAACTGACCTGTACGTACATTATCATCTCCCATCATGATCACCGGACTACCTACCTACTCGTCTTGTATCGGTTATCGTTTGCGTATTTTAATTATATTCCTCGACCAGTGCTTTCGCTCTACGGACTTCTAGTATATTGTTAACTTGTACGACTGTGGCATACCGACTTATCGATGTAATACACTGGGCCGACGAGTTATAGAGGATGTAATGACACAAATCCTTGTCTTTCCTGTCTTTTAATCAATTTGTGAGTTTCGTTACATTTTCCCACTCAATACAATAAAAACTACAATTAATGTAATAAATAACTGTCTATCATATGATCATAGTTATAAAATCAGCTGTTAAGTACCTATAGGTTATTGTCAATTTGTTGCATAGCCTCACTTTTACTAAATCTCTTTTAACTTTCTCTCAGATTGTTAAAATCCGCAAAATTTTCAAAAATGGTTTGACAATATATAAGCTGTTTATTGACACCACTCTCGTCTTTTTACATCTGGGCCCAAGAATGTATGGAAGCGTTTCCGTCTCCTTTATAATTAAGATTGATGCTACTTTAATGCATGCCGTATAATTTAAGCTAATTTGAAGTTTTTGTTTTTCTCATTAATTAATAAGTGAACTGTAAGTTCTTTATGAGAAATAAATGGCTTTGAACACAAATCATTTGACATTAATACGCTTCCAAAATGAACCTTCCGCTAAAGAGGCTAGCCAGCATCCACTATTTTCTGTCCCTTTTTTTTAATAATCTCCGTAGCTTTCGGGCCTGTAAATTGTAAGTGTATATATTTTTTCCTTTCCGCACATTGGAAAGGGAAAAGCAATTTCTGAAAAAGGTGACACAGCTCCATAAAAAGATAGTGTTTCGGGCGATTCCGTCTGGAATACACTCGGCGATACCGAGATATCTCTTCGTCGATCGACGCGACGCCTCAATTTTTAGTCGTTCCAGAATACGCCTTTTTTATACCGTCAAAATAGTACAATAGAGAGACTATATACCTACTGCAATAGTACCATTCAGCTACCATAAATTACCATTGGTTAATTGGACACAGAAAACATTGTTTATTTGACATAGATGATTTTTTTTTATGTTGCTTCTATACTTCCACTGCCTGCAGGGCACAAAAACCTTTTCTCAGAGAGAGAGACAACATAAACATAAACGTAAAAATTTACATACAAGTACATACCGTCTGTTACAATCGGATATATTCGTGTAATAGAAATATCGAAATCAGAAGTAGGAAGGAGTATTACACTCGTGTGCTTTCGGCGAAAACCGAAGCCCGAGGTATGTTCTAAAAACTAACAGACTACATTTCTTCTGGCTCCACACTAGGATACCTTGTGTCGTGGGAACCTGAAACAGCGACATCACAAACATATAAAAAAAGAAAGAGAGCACGCATGCCCACCACGGATTGACAATTTCAAACGCCGAGGTATGTGATGTGACACTCAGGTTCTGGTGTCCTCACGATGCTACAACATCACTTTATATTATACGTACCTACCTTAGAAAACACAGTCACAAGTACATGCTGGGATTCGAACCCATGACTTTCTGACGTGAGGCCGGCGTTCTAACGCTGCACTACCATCGCTCTTGGAAGTACATGGTAACATTTACATAACATAACATTCATTTACATACAGGCACATACATTGCTTCTGGCCCACACTAGGATACCCTGTGTCGTGGGAACAAGAAACAGCGACGTCACAAACATGTAAACATCCAAGTTCTGGGTTTCGTTTTTTTTTCCCCAGCCGGGATTCGAACCCGGCACCTCTCGCATGGTAGGCAGATGCGCTAACCACTGCGCCACTGAGGTCGTAATGTATGTAGTAATTTTCAAACTCTTAATAGAGCCACCGACCTGTAAGTACCTGTGGCTAAATGATTTTCTCGACCAAGGTTTAATCAACTCATACATTACAAACCAACATTCCAATGCCGTCGAACATCCGTACTCCATTACGTAGGCCAAAGGGGAGTCCTCAGAATAAATGTGAGTCGAAAATCGGAATAGCATTGATTATCCCGCGCAGGAATGGTTGGGCGGTTGCACGTCCCTTCTAATAGGCAGTTTGTATAATTTTATGTGTACCGGTGACCGCGACGGACGTTTCCTCCGTTTTTCAATCTCCTTCCTGTGGTGTTTCTGTGACTTGCTGAATGGTTTGAGAGAAATCCGTCCGAGAGGCGAGCTCGTGTCCCAAAATAGAAAATATTTTTTCTTGCCGTTTCCGTTATTAAGGGGCTCCATGGATCACATGGAAGAAATTATGTTTTTTGTAACATATAGTTTTAGCAAAAAGTATCTTTGAGAGGACATCTCGGCTGTTGACAAATTTTTGAACCTACGAAAAAGATGAAAAAGATTGTGAATCTCACGGAAATAAGAAAAAATCACGCAACAAAAGAATAAAACAATAAGGGCGTTATTATTCCAAAAAGTACAAATCCCGCGAGTTGAGGAATGTCAGAAAGTTTCCTTCTATCAGTTTAGGCGATCGCGCCGCCGCTGTGTATAACTTTACCTGTATATTTGAAAACTTTGCCGACTATCAAAGTGCCCTTTTTATTTTATAGCTTTGCCTCAGTTTTCCTTTGATTTAGGAAAATTCATCCTCAGATTTATGAGTTCAAACTTCTTGGAGTAGGTACTTTGAGTTCATTCTTCTTGTAACTCTCGTTTCGCGTACATTCTTACATACATACATAAACTCACGCCTGTATCCCAGAGGGTTAGGTAGAGATCACGGACACATAATTTAAAAAAAACATTACATTTACAATATATTTTATAGCATCAGCAATGTCACAAAGTTAAAATAAATTCGTAAATATCATAAAATGTTAAAAATTAGTAATACATAAGCTCACACCTGTATCCCAGAAGAGTAAGCCGAGACCAGAGACTTCCAACTGCCACGATCCTGACAAATCACTTTCGCTTCATCTACATCGAAATTAATATTAGTCGTTGCATGCACGCACGCCGATTTCGGATACTTTTAATCTTTTTCTTACTTGAGTAAAATAATATTTAATTGTAATTAAAAAAATTACAATTTTTTTTCTTCACCATAATAAATCGTATTTACGAAATTGTTTTATGGTGTTCTGTCTTTAGAAGAAACTTTTTCCATTCTCTCCTGAGATTCTCTCCTATTGTCACTTATAGCGAAAGTCAACTTTGACTTTGCAGTCAGATAATACTCTTAATATATTTCAAGTCTTACAAGCCTCCACCCATCCGGACTAGGCCCCCGTGGTGGAGTATGGTCTATACCTTCCTGAGGGAAGAGACCCGCGGGGACATAATGCGTTGATGATGATGATGATATTTATATTATAGGCAATTTATTCTACTACAATCTTACAATAAATTTATCGTCCTGCGAAGTACCAGTATTTATGTTCAAGTCATTATTTTTACAGTAGTTCCTCATTCTTCTTCCCCAGTGCGCGGGCATACGGAGGTCCGAGTGGAGTTGCAAATGGAGCGTTGGGCGGCGAAGGGCGGCGCCGTGCGTCTGCGCTGTGTCCACGACGTGCCCCCCCACTTGCTCGACAAGGTGGTCTTCCTCCGCCACGGGACCAAAATCTTCCAGTACATCCGCGATAGGAAACCGCCCTACAGGAACTTCACAACGCCAGGCGCTGTGCTCAATGTAAGTCGCTGTGACGTTGACTGCCTCGTTAAGCTGGCGGTGTTTTTTCTAATGCCATTATGGAGATCGTGGTCGACTGCCTCGTTGATCTGGTGGTAGCATGATAGAGGGCGTGGGTTTGATTCCAACTGGGGGACGCCGTACATTTGTACGAATGGGCTTAGTCTGGGCGAATTCCGAAGTGTGGGGTGGAAGTTATAATGATTATCATCTGAATCGAACTCAATATGCACGCACAAATCGCTTGAAAAATAGGAACTGCACTTAGCTGGTGGTATACTTAATAAACTCCCATCCCGCTTGCTCGACAAGGTGATCCCCGGGTGCCACGGGGACAAGACGTTCCAGGTGGACCGAGCTGTTTCGTAATTTTGTCAGTGTAGTAGAGCCTCCTTAAAACTTTTCTTATCACCACACGCGGCTCTCCGGGGAATATTAGTACTAGATAATATAACATAATAACATAACATATACATACAGGCACATACATTGCTTCTGCACTACAAATAAATCATGTTTTATATTAAAAATTCTATGTGTTTTTTTAAATTAAAAACTGACCAACGATTGACCATTCCAAAATCGATTAACCCGCAGATAAACATACAGGCATATACATTGCTTCTGGCACCAAACTAGGATACCCTATGTCGTGTCGTGAGAACCAAAAAACAGCGACATCACAAATATTTAAATATCCAAGACCCAGGGTTTTTCTCGTCCCCAACCGGGATTCGAACCCAGGGACCTTTCGTTCATCATGATGACGTCGGAAAAATAAGAACATCATGCAAAAATGGTACAATAAACATCAACGTGTCACTGAGCCCTCAGAGCTGGTTCATAGAACTAGAATTGTTTTTCATTACTATGACAATTGTATGTATATATATTTTTAAATTGATTTACAAGTAGATGTACATCAAAAATACAAAAACGGTCATTTCCATCCTAATTATTTAGATGGTGTTGTAGCGTGGTTGTAGCTTTAAGGCAGAAGTGACCGATTACCCAATTAAGTAGTCTTTTAAAGGAATCAGTATCAAATAACATTCCCGACCTAAATCGCCTGTTGGGTAAATGCACCACATCAGTCAGGCAAGGCCAGGCAGACAATTAGAGCGTTAACTTAATTAATTTTTCCTTAAAATAGGTCATCGGCTCCGCTCCGCCGCTCCGCCGTCATTTGAAAAAATCACCTGTAAAGTCGACGTAAATCACTGGCTGCATTATCGTACCTACCTACCAACTACCTACGAGTAAATTGTAACTAGGTACGTCTGGGTAATTTTGTCTAATCATGAAATTCGTGTAGCCAGATTTTTTGGTGTTATTTTCTGATGCTCTAGTTTACACGAATCATGGGTTCAACAAACCGAGCAAGTAACAAATTCCTAAAAATTACGAGACTCTGTACAGTCGACCACCTTTTGTTTTGTTGACAGGGGGGAAATATTCCAAAGATACCCGACTTTCTGGGGGGAAAATCGGGTTATGTGGGATTTTTACCCACTAAAACCCCTCCGGTGGGCCTCTCCGTGCGTTTGGTGGGGGCTCCGGGATCTAGCTGGGGTCCCACGGTCCGCTATTCTACGGATCAGCCACGCACAGCCGACGACCACGGACGGCGCCGCACCACAGGCAGGGAAATTCCAACGGTGCGTGTCGGTCTGTGTAGATCTTCAAGCTTTATTTCAAAATGCACCGCACCTTTGAAGTTACCGGCTCGCGATGGATACGGCCGCCCCACAGACATGTCTATGCTATCACGGACGAGGCCGGTCCCACAGTGCGTCGTGCGAGCTGGTCTGCGTGCGTCCGCGATTTTTCGGACCGTGGGACCCAAAACTGAACACTCCGGAACCCCCACGCACTGTGCCTTTTGGCACCCGTCATCTCCACAGGCCAGTGCCTGGAGACGCCCTCTCTGAACGGCAGAATGCGGCCACCACACACCGCCGCCATCGTAGGGTTACTTTAAACGGTGGTCCGAGCCCCCACTCTCGCCACCCGCGTCCTCAGTCTCCTTTTAGGCCTCTGCCTCGAATCTTGCGGGGGAGCGGCAGGTTCTTATGCGTAAAATCAAATGAGTCTACCCTTCCGCCCGCTCCTACCCTAGTCGCCTCTTACGAAAGGCAGGAGAAACCGTAGCCCTATTCTAAGCCCGGGACTTTCGGGCTTGCGGTCGACTACCTAAATGAGACGTTATTGTGAAAATTATTTACAATTGTAAATTAAAATTACAATGATTTATCAAGCCTACAATAGAAAGTGTGAAGTAACTACGCAATAAAGGGTTAATAATAACAGTACCTAAGTTTCCACGTGGAAACTGCAAATACGACGGCATTAAAAATACGTTCCTGATAATAACACTTTTTTATTTTACCCGGAGGTGGACTAACATCAACACTTCTGTCATATACACTGCGGCTCTTATGCGCTCATTCATAACAATTTGTGGTTAATGCGGTAATGTCGGAATGTAGCAATAACATAAAATGCCTCTTGATGGCAAGAAAAAAACAAATAATATTAAAACATGACGGCCTCAGTGGCGCAGCGGTAACACATCTCCTACCCTGCGAGAGGACCCCGGTTTGAATCCTGGCTGGGGACAAAAAAAAACCAGATCTTGGATGTTTACATGTTTGTGATGTCGCTGTTTCTGGTTCCCACGACACAGGGTACCCTAGTGTGGGGCCAGAAGCAATGTATGTGCCTGTATAGAAATGTTTATGTTATTAATTCATGTTTGTTTTTGATAATTTTGACTATTTAAGTGTGAGACCCACAGGAAGGATGTGGGATCCTTCCTGGACGAGGAAAAGACGCGACGTTTCGTATAGAGTTTGCGCCCTCGCCCCTTCTGTGTGGGGCTCGTCCTAGCCCTTTAGTGAATTTTGTATGAAAGTCAATTGGAAAGATGACGCGTCTCACGTCCTTTATATGTCTCCAACTGCAACTGTTGCAACTGCAACAAAAAGAAATATAAAAATCGGTGAAGCCGTTTCGGACGAGTCTATGACCACAGTTAATTTATTACAATGTAAATAGATTTCAATTCAGCTCATATAAAAAAAACAAAGGAAAAGGCTGTTGACTGTGCAAAGTTCAACGTACGACCTTTATTTAAAGAACAAAACAAAGAAAGAGGCGCTTCACAAGCGATGGGAACACAACTCTAGTTAAGCTGTCCTCATAATTTTCGTTTGCAAAAATACAAAACAAGCCACCTTTTTTCGGCAGCGGAAAAACTACCTAACATTAAACATTTTCGCTTAGCCGCAGCACAAAATAGCAATGTTGAGAAGGTTGTTAGCCCCAATCAACCTCAGATTTATCATCCAGCACACGGTTTGTCTATATACAGAGTAGAGCTCTATACATATATTTAGTTTATTTACATTCAGCTTTTGTGTTTGTGTAAACCAGAGATATATCTGTCATTTGTAAACAAGAAATGTTTCAATATTTTTCGCGACGCTCATCATCGTCATCATCCCATTATGTCCCATGGGGCACGGGTCTCTTCCCTGAGGAACGTATAAGCCATACTCCACCACGGGAGCCAAGCCCGGATTGGTGGAGGCTTGTAAGACTAGTGGCTGGTCTTACTGTCAGAAGTTTTCAAGCCGCCCTAAGGCCTCTGACTTGGCTTAACACTTTGCCGGACAGTCATATGTGATCTATTGTTATTTTTATAGACTGCTACCTATAGCCGTCCCTGTCCGCGAATGTGTTAACGACTGCCATCTATTGACGGCAGCCGGCACCAACTGCTTAAAGCTGCTCGGAAAAATGCCACTAGCGTTAGTCATAGACGGTCACCCATCCATGCACTGAACGCGCCCTATGTTGCTTAACTTTCGTGATCGTTTAAGATCACTCAGGCAGCCGGGGCTACGAGCGATTCATACACAAATTTATAATCAATAGCTATTAGGTACGTTTAATATAAATGAATGATACTACTAACAAAGTTAAGTTATTGATGAAAGGCGTTGTTGATGGGAGATAAATTGAACAGTTTTACGCAGAAACATACCAATCCACAATACGCAACTTGCGAGAAAAATGTTTTTTATGTATTTGATGACGTGTTTAATGTTATAGTGACAACAAATATGAAAATACTGTACAAGAAAATGGAAAGAAAATAATCTAATATTCTTATCTTATCTTATCTAATACTTAGAAATCATTTTTCTCGCAAGTTACGTATTGTGTGTTGTCATGATTCTGCGTAAGGCTGTTTAATTCATCTCCTACTCGTATGTATATGAAACAATTTTACTTTACTACTTTCTGTATTAATTAACTATTTCTATCAACAGTGTGCTTTTTCGGTTTTTGAAATCCGAATATAATTTATAATATACCTATGTATGGAGTAACCACCTAGTTTAGCCTCCAATGGGAGGAGGATGGAAGGAAAAGAATAATGGTTTCCTATGGTTATTTTCAAGGTCAGGACTTAAGGTTAGCTTAAGTCCTTTCTTTAAGTCCGTGCGTAGCTTAAGTCCGTGCTTTCGACTTTCCAGGTGGCGGAAAACAAAACCATAGAATAAAAATACAGAATACAAGGTCCAACCTTATGTAGACCTTCTGTGTTCCTCTTCAATGAGACGGGGCAGTCCACACGGGTGTGTACAGTCCACAGCACATCAATCTTTACGTACATGCACTCTATTCAGTTACGGTAAAGACGACTTTGCAACAAAAAATCGAAGGTTGACCTGATGTCGACTTTATCTCCAGAGCCGCAATTTAGGACCGGAACACATTTATTCGCAACTTCCTCGGATGGAAACAAACGATTCATCCGGGTGCATTTTGTTACGGGTCTAGTAAGCCGGCAGAGGAAAATCTCTTTTGGAATTCGTCCGTTATAATAGAACGCTAACCAGCGAAGACGGTAGCTTCCACCTGGGATGCTTGGATTCCAAAGCGAATTGTAAAATTGCAAAACGCTTTCTGGCACGAATGCTATTTAAATCTTCGTTGGCGCTCAAATACTTTAGATGTTTGAGATGTTGTTAGCGACTGAAATTAAAGTAGATCGATCAGGGCAAACAACATCTTCACCCCATTATGTCCCCACTGAGGGGCACGGGTCTCTTCCCTAAGGAAGGTACCTTTAGGCCAAACTTTATCACGATGGCCAAGTCCGGATTGCTAAACGCAAACATGAATATCAATAATGCTGCGATTCAATTAAATGATACAGAGTGCTTATACTGAGTTTTTTCATTCACTTTCGATAGCGAAAGCGTTTGCCACCTAGTTGTCTCTTTGTCACTCCTATACAAATTGCAAACGCTCTCGCTATCGAAAGTGAAATGAAAAAAGCTCAGTATAAGCACTCTGAATTAATTTCTTTACCCAAGTCCCTCAAGGAAAAATAATAAAAATATTTCGGTTTCCCGAGTACTAACAGTATGTTAATCTAGTATTAACAGTTATCACTTATTTTTTGTGTTCAGTATGGCCAGCTAATCGCATTTAATAAAGTATATTAAGAGAGTTAGAATACGGGGAAACTGGGGCTAAGTTCGTGGGTAGGCAGTTAGGCAGAATACAGTAATTACAAAAACAACAGTTACAAAAGAAAAGGTACAATTGGCGCGGCCTCAATGCTAACATAATTTATTTCCAGGTAATCTCATATTGGAGAATTTGCCGTAGGAGAAATAGAGTAGCCGGTGCAAACACAAATTTAAAGAGACATGAGTACATATGTATACATAACAATAACTATCTGACCCGGCAAACTTGTTTCGCCAAACAAAAAATTATTTGTAGGGATTATATATTTTTTTAATAGTGGACCACCCTTATCACTTAGGGCTATGAAAAATAGATAACCTTTTTTCAAATCTACCGAATAAATGTATATTGTATAAAATTTATCCACCGTTTCGGAGGAGTACACCGTGACACGAGAATTTTATATATTAGAGATAAACTTATGTATATCATACTTCAATACTGTTTAATAAATGCCCGTGCATAAATACCAGGTAACTTGTATATAATAATATAACAAATATGTGATGAAGACAGCCGAAAGGTAATATAACAACAAAGAGCAAAGCAGATGCAGCAAATTAAAAATAACTTAATAACAGAGAGGAAATTATTTTACTCTGTTTTGAACATAGCAGGAGACCGAAAGCGCCTTATCAAAATCAAGCCAAGCCACGTTTTTCAATTAGAGAGAGAGGTGGCAGTGAAACAAAAACAAGTGCGAGTCGGACTCGAGCACGAAGGGGGAACCCTGTCCATGTCTATACAACATTTGAATTTTTCAAGCGCCTAGTAATAATATCGAGCAAAAAATCACATCGTATGGGAGCCCTCTTAAATATTTATTTTATTTATTTTAAAAGTTAATATACAACGAAATATCCTGTGTGTGTGTTTGTGCTTCGCAAGGCACGTTAAGCAGTTGGTGCCAGCTGCCGTCGATAGATGGAAGTCGGTAAGCCAAGTCAGAAGCGGCTTGAAATCTTCTGACAGTATGACCAGCCACTAGTCTTACAAGCCTCCACCAATCCGGACTTGGCCCCCGTGGTGGAGTATGGCCTATACCTTCCTCAGGGAAGAGACCAGTGCCTCTCGGTGGGGATTTAATGGGTTGATGATGATGATGATCCTATGATCATTTGAAGCACCTCAGGCTATAGGTGTTGCCTTTATTATTACTTTTTCTGTTTTTACTATTTGCTGTAATAGCGGCTAAAGAAATAGATAATCTTTGAAAATTGCGGATGCACGAGTACGTAGCCCCAAAAAGCAACAGAAATGTTAAGGTGACTTGCTGTCGACTGTACTCAAGGTTCAGGCTTACTGCAATTAAAGCGCTTTATTACAGACGTAGGCTGGGCATTAAGTTCTTAAATTAAAAGAAAACGCTGGTAACTGCTTTAAAAAATGCTAGTTGCTTGGATACTGGGGTAGATAGATAGATAAGACATTTATTTGCGCTTTAAAACACACACACATAAAGCATGACACATTGATCATCATAACAATATACAATGTGAGTCTTCATAAAGTGCACATATCAAAATCAGGGAAACTACACCCCATTTCATCGACGGAAAAAATAAAAAATTCAATAAAAAAAAAATATTAATTTGTATTTATTATGATTTTTTAAAAATTATGAGTTGCACCTGTTGACCCATTTAGATAAATCGTCATAATTTTTAAACTAAGTGCGTTATCGCAGTGAAATAAATTTTGTGATGATGTCTAATAATAATCCGTACCCATAAAGTAAAAATATCCAAGAAAACTAACCCTATAAATTTACAATTAAGTGAAACTTGAAGAAAATCTGTATTTTTTTTCATCATTTTTGCATTTGCTTTACAATTTCTCCTAAAATCATGCTATTGACCCTACTTTTTTTTCATTCTAGCTTATTTTACATGGCATTAGCTTTCTAAAAGTAAAAACTGCACGTTTATTACTCAAAAACAACAGTTTTTATGACCGTTTGAAAAAAGCCCATGCGCATCGTTTTGCTACACACCATTGTTTATCAATGGTGTGTAGCTTTCTTACAAATATTTTATTTTATTTTTTCCGTCGATGAAATGGGGTGTAGTTTCCCTGATTTTTATATGTGCACTTTATGAAGACTCACACTGTAGAATATAAAATAAATCATAACAATAAATAAAATAAAATTATCAAATCACACTTATTACATTTAAGAAAAGAAAATTGAATTATCAATTTTTTTCTATTTCATTTAAAAAATAAAACTTTAACTCACGCCCGTTATCCCCGAAGGGGTAGGCAGAGGCACCAGTCTCTAGAACTGGACCCTCGTTTTGCACGGATAACGGCGACAGGCTTGCCACTTGTCACGTTTGGGACCTAATAAACTCGGCAAAACGTGGGTCCAGTTCTATTTCATTTCTTTTCTAATAATAATAATAAACTCTCGGTTGACATTAAATTTAAAACACAACAATTGATGTAAATGAAATTCTCCAATTACTTTCCATCAAATCACTGAAATTATGTGGCTCGTACCTACCGGGCCATATGTGCGTGTGCCACAGCAGCAGAAAAGGGCCACAACAAAAGGGTCGTACCTAACTGTAATAGTAGCACCAGCCGGTAGTAGGACTTCCTAGAGACGAGCAACCGACGACGCGAGCTCCGAAACCTGGTCGGACTTTTCTGACAAAAAGTCAAGTAAGAATACCCAGAATAAAGTTAATAATCTAATCTCTTTAAACGAGCAATTCTTGTATATATAGTTATATATAATCAGAATCTCGGAAACGGCTCCAACGATTTTCACGAAATTTTGTAGGCAGATGCTTTCGGGGGCGTTTAATTGATCTAACTAGGTTACATTTTTAGAAAACGTTGTTTTATCCGTGTTTTATTAAAATTTGCTGTAATAAAATACACAGGTAAATTTTGCGTATATCTGCAAGGTAGGGATAGTTCTGAAGGGAAGACCCGTTTCGGGCCAATTTCAAGAAACCCGGTTCAAGTCATAATGGTTTTTTTCCAAGTTCTTTTTTTGTTGAAAAAGGATTATTTTAATTTTATATTACCTACATATTTTATATTACAAAAAAAAGTACCGAGAAAAGCTCGGTTACCCAGGTACTGATAATAATGTGGCCTATACAGGGTGGCCGGGGAGTGACGTCAAATAAAAAAATTAGGTCTCTCTTGTCATGGGGTATCCGAATCACCCCCATGTATGTTCCGCGATTTTTCATAGTTTCGGAGTTATGATTTTTTTTCTGAATTTTCATGAATTTTCGCCTTATCAATTTTGAACATTTCTAAAAAAAAAACTAGAAACTTTTTTCAATTACTTTTTTTTGTAACTGAATCTTCACAAGTTGTTCTTCTATGTATAAAATAATCAGCTTCGTAACTTTGATAAAAGTTATTAAAGTGTTGGTCTAAAGTCAAAAATTTACGTTCGGTAAATTATGACTTGAATTTTCAAAAATAAATTAAAAATCCAAACAGATGTTTTAATGGTTTCTTAGTTAGCCTCAGAAATGCGCAAGACTCTCAGATTTCATAATCATTAAAAAAAAGTACTGCTTAACGAGCTACTTTGTGTACATTCGGCCTTCGAAAACAGCGAGGTGAAGAATTATTAAAATTAACAATATTTTTTTCTGCCATTTCGTCTTTTCTTAGTTTATTAATGAACGAGTCGTCATCATCATGATGAATAAAAGTGGTTTTGTCAATAAAACACAGATTAAAATGTGAAAAAAATGTTTATTATAATAGGTTTTCAAAGTTGCCACCTCCAGCAGCAATACACATTCTACACCTACGTAGGAAATTATCTTTTAATCGTCTAAAAGCTGCTCTGTTTTCCTTTACAACACGTTCGGCTTCTGTTAATTTCTGCCTCAGCTCTTGTTCACTCCCACTTTCTCTGGCGTATGCTATTTCCTTAAAATAGCCCCAAATAAAAAAATCCATGGGGTTGAGGTCAGGTGAGCGTGGAGGCCACGATATTGGTCCTCCGCGTCCGATCCATCTATTGGAGTACGCCTCATTTAAATAATTTCGGACTTGCGTTGCGTAGTGACATGGAGCGCCGTCATTTCTTCAAACCATGGTTCGTCTTAGTTCAATATTCACGTCTTCTAGCAACAATGGAAGTTCATGTTCCAGAAAGTGTCGGTATCTTTCTCCATTTAATCTGGACGGCAATTCAAATGGACCAATCAGTTCGCCATTGAGAATACCAGACCACAAGTTAACGCTGAAACGATGTTGAAACGTCGACGCTCTCATTTCGTGTGGATTTTCAACCGCCCACGTGTGGTAATTATGAATATTGAAAATTCCAGTGCGCTCAAAACGTGACTCATCTGACCATAAAACTTTATTGAAAAATCCAGGATCTTGTTGTTCTTTTTGTAGCATTGTTTGGCAGAAATCAATGCGCAATTGGTAGTCTGTAGGCAGTAAAGCTTGGACTCGTCGGATATGGAACACATGATATCCTTCATCGTGAAGTATGTCTTGGATAGAAGTTCTTGGGATGTTCAGAGTACGAGCCATAGCTCTGGTACTCGTGGAAGGATTTCGTTGAACTTCTTCGAGCACAACTTCTCTGCGATCCGGGTCAACTCTAGGGATTCCTTCCCTATCGCCTCGTTGGCCAGGAATGCGGCCTGCCATTAAGGTATTGTGCGTGTTAATAAAAACGCGATGGTCGGGATAATGCTCAGGTTGCGGCCCACCACGACGTTGAAGTTGTTCGCGATACAGTCGCGCTGCTTCAAGGCCGTTTCCTTGTGCAACTCCATAAAAATAGTGCATTTCTGCGTATTCACTTAACGTGTAACTCATCTTTTACACTTCCAAATAAACAAAGTCCAAATCAGTATGCAAGACACAGTCCAATTAACGAGCAAAGTAGTCAAATAAGTAGGCAGCGGAATCCGCGGACAAAGCGAGACAGTGAGGTAAAACAAAATGAAGACACGTGTAGCAGTAAACACAAAGTGAGAACGACTGAGGTACAAACTTGTTTTGTGTTCGCTTCTGCTGCGCTGCCCCTCTCACTCTTACCGCTGAGAGTGAGAGAGATAGCAATAGTTCGGCGGCCTCCTATCCTCAAAGACTATTGTTATTACAGGTAAAAAGTTTCGTCTGCATTTACGACCCACGAGAACGGACCGCGCAAAATTAATTACTGTAAAACGGAAAATGCCTCCAAATTTTTTAATCTGTGTTTTATTGACAAAACCACTTTTATTCATCATGATGATGACGACTCGTTCATTAATAACCTAAGAAAAGACGAAATGGCAGAAAAAAAAATGTTAATTTTAATAATTCTTCACCTCGCTGTCTTCGAAGGCCGAATGTACACAAAGTAGCTCGTTAAGCAGTACTTTTTTTTAATGATTATGAAATCTGAGAGTCTTGCGCATTTCTGAGGCTAACTAAGAAACCATTAAAACATCTGTTTGGATTTTTAATTTATTTTTGAAAATTCAAGTCATAATTTACCGAATGTAAATTTTTGACTTTAGACCAACACTTTAATAACTTTCATCAAAGTTACGAAGCTGATTATTTTATGCATAGAAGAACAACTTGTGAAGATTCAGTTACAAAAAAAGTAATTGAAAAAAGTTTCAAGTTTTTTTTTTAGAAATTTTCAAAATTGATAAGGCGAAAATTCATAAAAATTCAGAAAAAAAATCATAACTCCGAAACTGAAAAATCGCGGAACATACATGGGGGTGATTCGGATACCCCATGACAAGAGGGACCTAATTAATTTTTTTTGACGTCAATCCCCCGGCCACCCTGTATACATTCCAGAAATTGAGAGCGCGCTGAGGTAAATGTCAATATTTCAAGCACTCAAGTTTCCTTCCCTTTACCGGTCACGAGTGGTATTGCTGAGGTAGTCCAGTTTGAGCACCCGCCTAAATAGCACCTGCACAAATGGCACCTATCCTAGTCCAGATTCAGCACCTATTGTATTTTTGGCAGGTGCTGTTTATTCTGCAAAAATATGAATAGGTGCTGAATCTGGACTAGGCCAGGTGCCATTCGTGCAGGTGCTATTTAGGCGGGTGCTCAAACTGGACTACCTCGTATTGCTAATGTAACAGAAAACTAAGTAATGAAATGTTTTGCTTATACCGTTAAACTTTAGACAAGAACAAACACGATATTTAAAAAAAACCTCTTAAAATATTGCTAGCGATTTCATATTTAACGGTGATAAATCACTTGATACTTAAAAGAAATAGGAACTCCCCACATCCTACAACATGCTTGTCGCCGAGATAAATGTTATAACGCTAACCGAACATTTGCCTAGGTATGAACGAACAAATAAGGCGACAAAGGATTTGTACCTAAAAGGATTACGTAAATTAAATAAATGTTAAATAAATTATATAAAGGGGGAAAACAGTTGTAATAGTTCAATTTCAGATCACATGAACCGACATGATATCTCTTTAACTCTCTCTTCTCTTAGTCCCGAAACGGGGAGCCGCTCTTGGCCCCCCACAGGCCTCCAAACCACCCCTTCTAGCCTGCCTCGACCTCCACGAGGAACTCTACCACGAAACGAGACGATACTCTGCTCGTTTTGGATTTACCCTCTCAACTCTTACAGTAAATCATCTCATCTCTCTCTCTCTAAATCTCCTTAACTCTAATACAACATAGAACGGTCTCACCAGATTGCTCTCGTCCAGCGCCCCTTTCTCGCACCGTCTCTCACTCCTCATCCACCTTTTCCGCCCTCTCACTTTTCACCACGTCCTTCACTTGTCCCTTCCCTCAACCGACTACCCATCATTCTCTTTTCGCCTACCTCACCACAGAAAAATAATCAAAACTACTCACAGAGTATCCGGTATCATGACATGCATTCGCGACGATTCGCGACACTCCCGAACGGCCGAAGAGTTCAGAGTAACGCCATCAGTTGCCGCGTCCATTCAGCGATCTTCTCTCTAGCTTTAATGGCCGCGGCTCTCTTCGTTCTGCTCTCTATCGTCTCTACTTCTTGGGCATCGTGGGCTTCTACGTCCGCATCTTCATTACCCAAGTCTGTCTCTCTGTGATGGAATTCTAAACTACCATAGTCCTTACTTTGCTCTTGACAAGGAGTCCCTGTACTAACGCTAGTTGGGTTTAAGTCGTTGTCCTCAACTACTAACTCTTGCTCAGGGTTACTTTTGTCTGACTCTACATTATTATTCTCAACATCACCTAGCAACTCATCCCCATCTGTTCTCAGAGCTGAAAATCTTCTGTTCAATGTCTCCATATGGGCTCCAGCTGATGCTGGTTCCTGATTTTGTTCCACAGCGGTTCTTAAGTCCTTTTCCGCAGGTGGAACGGTCTCAGGTCCCTCAGATGCATTGAGCTCTGCTTCTAAAGGGTAAAGGTGTCCCACGGAACGCGTAAATTCAGTTGCTCCAACTTTCACCTTTGCAACTCTGCACTGACCATCAGATCCTTTTACAAGCGACGTAATTTTCCCGACTTTCCAGTTCACTCTGTTTTTAGAGTTATCTTTGATCTGGACAATATCTCCTACGCATGGTGACTTTTCTGACATTACTCTGGGTTGTCGGTAAGACTGTTTGTACTTCTCACGCAGGTTTTGCAGATATTGACCAACAAACATATTCTTAAATTCAGCCAATATAACTAGACCCCTGCGCCAGCTCTCGATTAAGTTCTGCTTGGTGACTGTGCAATCTGGCAACGTAACACTGTGTGAGTTTTCGGTAACTATGCATTTTCCCAGTGTGAGGAAATCTGCTGGCTTCAGAATATAATCTAGGTCTGAGCTGACAAAGGTTAAAGGTCTGGTATTTATCACAGCTTCAACTTCTTTTATGACGGTGGATAACTGGTTGTCTCTCAGAAGATGTTTCTCTAATGTTCGCTTCAGACAATGCTTGACAAGACCAACCAGACGTTCGTAGAAACCACCATGCCAGGGAGCTAGTTGTGGGATGAATTTCCACTTAATTTTTTGTTGGATACAGTATGAGCTTGACAATACTTCAGAAGTCAACTTAAATTGAAGTGCATTGTCTGACACAATAAACTTGGGAAGTCCTCTGGAAGAGATAAATCTTCTGAGAGCAAGAATACATTCTTCAGCTGATAAGTCTCTCACTATCTCTAGGTGAATTGCCCGCACTGCCAGACAAGTAAACAGACAACCCCATCTCTTTTCTTTACCATTGGTCGCGTTTACGAATAGTGGCCCAAAGTAGTCTATGCCAGTATATGTGAAAGGTGCAGTGTAATTCACACGTTCTGCTGGTAAATCTGGCGTTTCAGGTAGTCTGTATGGTCCCCCGCCGTGTTTAATACACTGAGGGCATTTCTTCAGGACTTTCTGTACTTGCGCTCTTCCTTGGGGTATCCAATATAACTGTCTTATGATGCTTAATGTATGGGACACTCCTACATGATAGTTGTTGATATGAGCCTCTCTAATGATTTTATTTGTGAAGTCGCTGTCTTTGGGGATTAAGATTGGGTGCTTCATGTCGTACGACCACTCTGTGTGTGTCATACGACCACGACATCTAAGGACACCGTCTACGTCAAAAAAGAGTCCCAAATTTCTTGTCAAGTGCGTTTCTTTTCCTTGCGTTTCTTCAGGGAAATATTGAGCTTGTAATAAGCAGATTTCTTTCACAGTCTTATCAGTCACTGTGTCCAGATTCGACATATAGTCATCTTGCTGATACTGACTATTGGAAAATACATATTTTTTGTTGGTGGAAACTTCTGAAAGCTTGGCGTCCAGACCCTCCGCGGCAACACAAGCTGAGCTCTGTAAATCCATCTCACATGGCCAATATCTCTTTTCTTTGGTGAGGAATTCTGGTCCATGGAACCATAACTCTTGTTTATACCAAAGTTCAGGTCTGGTTGCTATATCAGCAGGATTTAAATCTGTGTTAATATAACACATTTCAACATCAGTATTTCTCTTCACCTCCTCGACTCGTCTTGCTACAAATGGAGGAAGCAACTTATTCGATTTCGTCCAGCTGAGAACGATTATACTGTCTGTCCACAAGTATTGCTTAGAGATCTTCAAGTCTAAGCTCTTCTTTACATATGCCAACAATCTACTTCCAATGACGAATCCAAGCAACTCTAGTCTTGGAATTTTCAAACTGTCTTTCTCTTTAATGGGGGTTACACGTGATTTCGACATCAAAAGCTCTATTTTTATTTCCTGGCCGTCATCAACTCGCAAATATACTGCTGCAGCGTAAGCGTTCTTGGAAGCGTCTGTAAAGCAGTGTAATTCGTATGTGACTTTAGTAGTTTTCGTACTGCCGACGTAGCGCGGGATTTCCATCTGTTTTGCTGTTCTAAGGTTATCGACTATACTTCTCCACAGTTGGTTAAGCTCCACCGACAAAGGGGTATCCCATTTATACTTTTGTTCCCACAGCTGCTGTAATAGTATTTTAGCTGGTAGTATCAGGGGTGCTACATAGCCACATGGATCATAGAAAGATGCTATGGTCTTCAGCACTCCTTTCTTGTTTTTGTTATTCTTTAATTCTTCCTCTTTAAAAACTTCTTTATTTAGATTAAGATGTAGGGTGTCATCTCTCACATTCCATATCAATCCCAAGACCTTGACTTGTTCACTTTGGGTCATTCTATGTTGTTCAGGAATTTGATTGATAAATCCTTTATCATTAGAAGTCCATTCTCTTATGTTCATTGAAATGTCTTGAAAAACTGATCTTGTCTCAAGGTACAAGGCACAGGCTTCACTTCTTGAATTCACTCCAGTGACTAAATTATCTACGTAGCATTTGTCTGCTATTTTACTTAACAGTGCATTGTTTGTTCTTGACAGGTGGTAACGAATAGTAGCTGTCAGTAGGAAAGGGCTGGATATCACACCAAATGGAACGCGACAGAATCTCAGATGAAGAAGGTTTTGCATAGACACAGGTTGTTCAGGATCTTTTAACCAAAGAAATCTGGTGACATCTCTATCTGCTATTTGTAAGCCAACTTGTAGAAACGCCTTCTCCACATCTGCAATTATGCCAATTCTATTTGTTCTGAATGAAAGCAGCAATGCTGTGAGATCTTCAAGCATGCATGGACCTCGGAACATGCATTCATTTAGACTATTTTGATCTTTCATCTTAGCAGATGCGTCGTAAACAATCCGACTCTTCTTTCCTTTCTGCTTTACAATATGGTGTGGTAGGTAATGGACAGGGTGAGATGTCTGACAGGGTGTTGAGGGTTCTATAATTTCTATTATTGTAGCATCCAACTGCTCCTGTATTATTGATGCATACTCTTGTAGTGTTGAGAGGTCCAATCGTTGACAAAGGCCCTTTAACCGTCCATAAGCTAATCCGAAGTTGGTGGGTAAATCAGGTGGGTATTGAGTCCACGGCCACTTCACAAAATATCTGCCTTCTTGATATACTACAGTCTCATTGAAATGCTTTACAGCCTCTTCTTCTCTGTTTGTCTTCGGGGAGTCGGTAATGCCGATACCTTCCAGTGTCCACAGAAACTTGATGTCTATGTTTCTCAATGGAAGATCTGGTTCCGTAAGATATGGACATTCAGGATCACATTGACAATATGTTATGATGGATAGAACATTTTCTTCGTTCACTGTGCTAGTGCTTCCTGTCAGTATCCATCCAAAATCTGTGTTGATCATGTATAAATTTTCTTCTATGTGTATCATCTCATTTCTCATGAATGAGAAATAATAGTCATTTCCTATCAATAGGTCTATACCGGTCCCTGTGGTATCATCATCAGCCATTATATCTATAGAAACCTTCACCTTCGGTTGAATAGGTATCCGTTCAGTTATGTGTTGAACAATATTTATTCTTATTGACTTTTGTGTTCCTCTCTTTGTGATCAAACTTATTTGTGCTGAAGGACTAGTTGTTTCTGTTGGTTTCTCTGAGCCAAAGGTATATATCATGAGAGAATCTTCAGTGTCTGTGTCCAATTTTAGTTGTCTCGCCATCCTTGCTGTAAGGTAGCTCCTTTGACTTCCAGAGTCAAGGAGCAATCTGCATGCTAGATGCTTATTATTCTTCTTTATTGTCACGGTTGCTGTCTGTAACCAAGATCTAGTATTAATGGAGTTGCAGGTTGTATTCAAAACATGTTCATTACAAATTATGTCCTTACTAGACGCCTTAGGGCATAAGGCGCGATTATGCGCTCCAGCACAGTGGTAACATGGCTTTCTTTGCTTGCAGAACTTTGCACCATGGCCTTCTTTGAAGCAGATGAAGCACCTACTGCCAAGTTTTGCTTTTCTCTGTTGTGTTGTCTTAACTACAGCGCATTGGTCGTTGAAATGATCTCCGCCGCAGAAAATGCAGGTTCTTCGAGATTTCTTTGCTTTTACTGCTGTGTTGTCACTTTCGCACTTCCTTTTTCGGCTGGATGAAACAAAGTTGCTTCTACAGGAAGCTCTGTTTCCTGGCCTACGCTTAAGAAACTGTTTCCTAGTTTGGATTGGTGCCCTGTTGTGAGATCCTCTTTGACTGTTACCACTCTGGACATATAAGGCCTCTGTAGAAGCTGAAGCAGCCGGAGATTTGTTTTGATTTCCATCAGTTTCTATAGAGAATACTGACCTCTGAGAAAGCTCCATTGCTGTAACAATGTATTCTAACCTGTTTCTGATGGACCTAACACTTTGATCTGGTAAGTTCAAATTTAGTTCGTAAACTATCTTGTCTGGGAATTTATTCATTATTAACAATCTGAGGTGGTTATTGTCTACATTTTCTCCAAGCGACTGAAGAACTCTTAGTATTTTCTCGATTTTATCCAGTGTCTTACGACACTCTGATGGTAAGTGTGAAGCTTTTTCCATCTTGGTTAATTGTTCGTAGTGTGCGTCGATCTGGAAGTGCTTACTGCCATACCGTTTAGTAAGCGTATCAATGGCAATATCATAGTTCTCATTAGTAGTTGCTAGTCCTTCTACCGCCTCCAGCGCTGCACCCTTGAGGAGGGATAGGAGGTAAAGTAGCTTCTCTACCCTTGGAATCCTTTTATCATGTACGCTAGCTTGAAATTGGTCCCAGAAGTCATTCCATTTTAAAATGTCGCCTTCAAACTTTGGAAGCTCAAGGCGAGGCAGTCGTGCTTGGCTATCAGAATGAGTGGAAGACTGGCTGGAGTTGAGATTGGCTTCTTGCAGCATACACTTCACCTCTATGAGGAGTTCCTCACCCTCTGTCTCCAAAGTTGTGCAATGCATGACTAGGTCTTGTGGAATTCCTTCTAGTTTATCGAGACAGTGAAGAAAATCCGTGCGAAGTCTTCTAACAGACTCTGTTAATGTGAATTGTACCCTATTTATTTCCGACATTGTCTCCACTCCTTCAGTTTTGAACCTAGAAACTATTTCTTTTGTCTGGTTGACAGCTTCTTCGGCCCTTTTCACTACGAGGTCTAACCTAAGAAGCAACGCCCGTTCCATGCTGACCTCGTGACACCGACTGTAATAGTGTTTTGATACCTATTAGAACATTTACTCAGTTTCCATGTACAGTTCCTAATAAGTAACGTAATATATCAACGTACCTCTATTCCTCTTAGATGATAGGCTCGTAAAAGGCGCTCCGTGTGGCCTGTTCGAGCCTCGCCGACCCTTGCCTCGTGCTCGGGCCAAGACGATTCAAACTGGAAGTTAGGTATTTTCTTGTAATTCTCTAACTAGATCAACAAAGGCCTACTTTCTAGGAAATTCTGATCTTACTGGTCAACTTCAACAAAGGGGCTGGCACGTAAACAGCAAAACATCAACTTTTGTTAAGATTTTACAACTTCTGCAACCTAACCAACTCGCCACCACGCCATACCGCTACGGACGCAAACTTTCTTGGTAATTTTCAATGATTCTACTGAGTGGTATTATCTTTTTACACATAGATTTTAGATTCGCAATCAATTTAAAGCCTTAATACTCACGTTTAAGTAGTCACCTCCAGAAATTTCCACAAATTATTCACAATTCACATAGGTTCACAGTTTAGCCGGCAAAGAAAACGAGCAAAATAAAAAATGGCCGCGAAAAAATTAAAACTTCGGTCGACGAGAATATCTTCAATGCAATTTATCCGTTCCGTTCACTTCCGTTCCGAACTTACTTTAAATTCTCGCATCCTTCACACTACACACGTTTCAAGGCGCGATCGCTCCCGTCACCTCATTACACGCTAAGTAAAAAACGAGACAGAAATAGTACGCACCACGTCTTTCGTGCGCGAAAGAATTCCAGTGCTGGTGAGTCGAGAGAAAAGAAAACCGGAACTGCGACTGACTGACCATAGACTATAATAAATACATTCAGATACCAGTTTTATATCTTCAGAATAATGTTACTGCCCAAAACCCTTTGTTATTGGCAATTAGGTAAGTAAAAACAAAAAATCAAAGCGGTTTCATTCAATAGTGTAATTTTATTCATGTTCATTCCTAACGGCGTTTAGGCTTACAAGACAAATGATTGATGGATTTCGTGTCTACAAAAATAAATAGGTGTTATGGGAAAGTTACTCCAAATCTTATAAGATGCAACTGCAACCCATGCACCCGTAGGGCATTAACGTAATACAATAATAGAGAATAAACCCTCTTTACCGCAGAACCATGATTATTGTCTATTGTCTAGGGCTCTTAAATTCTTTAGAATCTGTTAGGCAACATTAAGATAGAAGTGTTGGTGATATGAAAGGCCGAAGGATTGTAACTCTAGATAGCGTGACATCAATTAATTTACTCATGTGTCTAAGCATTCGTTTTTATTTGCTTTAACGTCGCCCCATCATTTTCTTGCTAATGGCGGCGACCTACGGTCTAAACGGTATCACGTCTTTTTTTCCTTCGACTATTGACCACCTCATCCGCCACCTCAACAGTGTCACGTCGTTGTCTTTCTGGTGATCCCTGCCCACCTGACCTCTCTAAACAGTGTCACGTCGTTTTCTTTCTAGTGACCACTGCCGACCTGACTTCTCTAAACAGTGTCACGTCGTTTTCTTTCTAGTGACCACTGCCCACCTGACCTCTCTAAACAGTGTCACGTCGTTTTCTTTCTAGTGACCACTGCCCACCTGACCTCTCTAAACAGTGTCACGTCGTTTTCTTTCTAGTGACCACTGCCCTCCTGACCTCTCTAAACAGTGTCACGTCGTTTTCCTTCTAGTGACCACTGTCCACCTGACCTCTCTAAACAGTGTCACGTCGTTTTCTTTCTAGTGACCACTGCTCACCTGGTCTCTCTAAACAGTGTCACGTCGTTTTCTTTCTAGTGACCACCGTGTACCTCCCCTTTCTAAACAGTGTCACGTCGTTTTCTTTCTAGTGACCACTGTCTACCTTGACACCACGCGCCACACTTGCACCCTCCACACACCGACCGATTGATTATTATCACTCGATGATATCTCAAATCCCAGCTCCTCCACCATTTTGTCGCCGAGATAAATGTTATAACGCTAACCGAACATTTGCCTAGGTATGAACGAACAAATAAGGCGACAAAGGATTTGTACCTAAAAGGATTACGTAAATTAAATAAATGTTAAATAAATTATATAAAGGGGGAAAACAGTTGTAATAGTTCAATTTCAGATCACATGAACCGACATGATATCTCTTTAACTCTCTCTTCTCTTAGTCCCGAAACGGGGAGCCGCTCTTGGCCCCCCACAGGCCTCCAAACCACCCCTTCTAGCCTGCCTCGACCTCCACGAGGAACTCTACCACGAAACGAGACGATACTCTGCTCGTTTTGGATTTACCCTCTCAACTCTTACAGTAAATCATCTCATCTCTCTCTCTCTAAATCTCCTTAACTCTAATACAACATAGAACGGTCTCACCAGATTGCTCTCGTCCAGCGCCCCTTTCTCGCACCGTCTCTCACTCCTCATCCACCTTTTCCGCCCTCTCACTTTTCACCACGTCCTTCACTTGTCCCTTCCCTCAACCGACTACCCATCATTCTCTTTTCGCCTACCTCACCACAGAAAAATAATCAAAACTACTCACAGAGTATCCGGTATCATGACATGCATTCGCGACGATTCGCGACAATGCTCTCATAAAAAGCCAAAAGTGCATCAAATTTAATTCGAGGCACTGGCCTTTCCGGTTGCATGCCACTGCCTCATTTATAGAAGCCTGGGCGTAACAGGTCGACCTAACCGACTCTAGGTCAGAGCTACATTGGTGCATCGAGCGCCCCATCTTCGCTAATGAAATTAGGACAATAACATTACCAGTGCTTCCCCAAATCTCCTATTCCTAGCTCCTGGTGACTGCATGACAACGCTATTTGATTCATTATACTGTAAATTTCCGTTAAAGTACTTGTAATAAAGTGATGAATTAGTAACGATTATAAACCTTGTCACAAATCTTAGGCCAAAGATTAGGTCGTGTTAAGCTCGTAATGAAAAGTATATTTTCATTGAACGCGTTCCTTGACATATAACGACAAAGATTAATTTATTAAGCTTTATTGTAATCGGTACTACTACCCTGATTGTTTCACGTTTTCACTAATTGAGGTACCCTAACAAAGGTTTGTTTTTTTATTTTATTCTACCGTTTTGTTGGCGTAAATGAACAGTACCTATATATGTAAAAAAATTAAAAAATAAAAACTCACGCCCGTTATCCCCGAGGGGGTAGCCAGAGGCACCAATCACTAGAACTGAGCCCACGTTTTGCCGAGTTTATTAGGTCCCAACGTGTCAATTATACGTATGTTATTATTATTATTATTATTGTATGTCTAAGCCAAATTTCAGCTTTCTAGCACTAATCGTCTCTAAGCTAGGCCAAGGACAAACAGACAAATAGACAAACAGACAGATAAACAGATGGACGGATATGGCGAAACTATAAGGCTAAGGAATCAAAATTCAATCCCGTTGACCTAGAACTATGAAATTTGCCAAGTAATATCATTTTAGTTCAAAAAGTTGTATCGTCTTATAATATAAATAAACATTTACATACAGGCACATACATTGCTTCTGGCCGAACACTAGGATACCCTGTGTTGTGGGAACCAGAAACAGCGACATCACAAACATGTAAACATCGAAGACCTATGGTTTTTTGTCCCTAGCCGAGAATCGAACCCGGCACCTCTCGCATGGTAGGTAGATGCGCTAACCGCTGCGCCACAGAGGTCTTCATATTTTTTCTTGCCATTGAAAAGAGAAAAAATACAGGGAAAAGACTCAAAAATATGCATTTGTAATTAAATCATTAAAAAGTATCTTTGAAGTTCGGGCTATACTGAGAGTACGCAACTCTCGGTGGGCGAGACCAGCTCACTTTTGTCCAGTTTTTTAAATTAAATATTTTCTTCGGTACTAATATTTCTTTCAGGTTTCATAAAATAAATCAGAACTTTCCGTTACCGTTAAATTGAGAAACGCTCGTCGGTATAAAGGTAAAAGTCATTAAGTGACATTTTGGTCAAAAAACTGTTTTCTATCTATTAAAGGTAAGACTCATTAAAATGCCTGCATTGCTTTATAGTGCAAGAGGATGCTGAAAGAATTTATTAGGTTACACAAATTTTATGAAAAAAAAAGGTAAAACTTACTAAGAAAATAGTGAGCGATACGATTAGGCTCATTTGCAGTTTCTGAATTTTACCTTTATACCCACGCGCTGTTCTTAAAGTATCTACCCACGTATTTTACATTCCGCAGTACATTTTGGTAAGTCGGTTTATAGGCGGAGAAACCAGCAGTATGAGAGATCACGTAGCATGCATAAAATAATTCGGATTACACACAGGTTTTACACAGGAAATGAGAGACGTACCTACTCGTAAAGGGTTTTGTGTACAGTCTGCGAGAGTGAAAGTCCGTACATAAAAAAATATTAAACATAAAACATAACATAAACATTTTGGCCCCATACTAGGATGCCCTCTCTCGTGGGAACCAGAAACAGCGACAAACATCTAAGACTTGGCGTTTTTTGTTTTGTCCCCAGCCGGAATTCGAACCCGGGACCTCTCGAATGGTAGACAGATTCGCTAACCGTTATTATTATTTGTTAACCAGCAATATTTGCTTAATGTAACCATCACATTAAACATTCAACACTAGAATTAAATGTATTGTGATTAAATTAAAACGAATAAACTTAATTAAATCGGCTATGAATCGCTGGTAGCCCCGGCTGCCTATGTGACCTTAAAACGATCACTAAGGCTAAGCAACATAGGGCGCGTTCTATGCATGGATGCGTTACCGTCTATGACTAACGCTAGTGGCATGTTTCCGTGCGATTCTGTGCTTCGCAAGTAGTTGGTGCCAGCTGCCGTCGATAGAGGGCAGTCGTTAAGCCAAGTCAGAGGCTTTATGGCGGCTTGAAAACTTCTGACAGTAAGACCAGCCACTTCTTACAAGCCTCCGCCAATCCGGACTTGGCCCCCGTGGTGGAGTATGGCCGACATCTTCCTCAAGGAAGAGACCCGTGCCCCTCGGTGGGGACATAATGGGTTGATGATGATGGTGGTGATGATGAATCGGCTATGCAATGCATATCGAAGTATTTTGTCGTAAAAATACTTCGATAACTTTCAAGTTTCAACAGTTTCGAAACAATGTCAAGTTTAGATCACAGACTACAAAGAGATGTTTAGACTATCACAGAGTAATAACGATTAAAACCACAGACCTAAAAACATGATGACATTTTGTTCTTCTTGCAGCGCCATCTAGTTTTTTTTTATGAACTCAACTGACAGCTGTCATTGAAAAGCCCTCACTAAAAAAAAATCACGGAGAGATGTCGCTGACGAATGCCGAATGCTCACAACATTTAAAGATCGATTGTCCGTTTTCGTGCCTGAAACTCGAGCCTAAGGTAAAATGTTAAATTTCCCCTGACTAAAGCTCCGACATGTGACAGCATGTACGCGTGAGTATATTTATTTCGCGCACAGAAACATGCAGGGTGCTCACTTGATTTATAGCGCATACGTTGCGAGATATTATTTATTTACTCGCTTTAGAGCCGGTGATAGCGAGACGCACCTGAAAATAATACACGGAAAAAATATGCGGAGGATTGCGGAGTACGTGTGAAAGGATGCGTCAATGTACCTACGCGAACTTGTTTGCGAAGTGTAACAAAAAAAAAGGGGTGTTCTTGTGACACGATAGAAGTCAATACATAATAAGGATTTATATTTATGTACTTTACAGTCGTAACATTATGGTCCGGATTGATTGATGCGATTTTATAACTTGATTGATGCGAGCCATATGTTACAATGTGTTATGTAGTGCTTACGAAAGTTTAGTTCAAAAACTTTATTGCCAGTTGCATTAGTAGGTATATGGTTAGATATAAGACGTATAAGCACGGATAAAATATCTGTAACTCTCACAATGTTTGTATGGTGTATTTGTATGTCCGTATTTAATGTTATTTTTATAATTATGCGACACCTCTTAGCCCCGGTTTATCGTACGCCAACAATCTCATTAATCAGTAGATTAACAGCTTGTTAGAGTACGAGAAACCGGGTATAGTGATCCCTGCCGAACACAAAAATAAGTCTAAGTGGTCCTGGATCAACCAAATATTAAGAGAAGGCCAACATGTATGGAAGGATGCGACAGGCGCTTTAAAGAAAGCTTTTTTCACAGATCGCGTTGGCAACAGAGAACTCAATCATCCTGCAGAACCTGGACTTCGCTGCGAGCGGTAGCTACTCGTGCGAGGTGTCCATCGACACACCCATCTTCACCAAAGCCTCGCCGGAGAAGCAACTCACTGTGTACCGTAAGTACACGTTGTTTGACGTTAGCACCGGGTGTAGTCTCTTCCCAAACTGCGAACAAAATCGACTGGTCAGTTAAATTGTTCTACTGTACAAAATTGTCCCATGGTTCGCGATAGGAGCTCACAACGTATAAGCCAGTAGCAGTGGACTGGTCGCTATGCCGAAAAATCATTAATTGATGCGGTGCAAGTGTCCGCGAGTGGTCAGTAGAAACTGGGAAACGTAGCGTAGGACGCTTACCAGCTTGCAGATGATCAGCCCATAAATTAGGTAACTTTCCACTCTATCGGGTTAAGCATTTAGACAACTCTAAAGAGTCAAAATAAGAATATCTATGACAGTTCGGAGTAGGAGTATGTGATACCTACTGGGAAAAAAAGTCTCAGAATATAACAGTATGACAATAAGGTGGTGTGACATACCGGGAACAAAAGGGCTAAATCAGACAACTCCATACAGTGGAGTCTTACGTAATTGCACCCCTGATCGGCTGGATGAAGATGGCCGAGAATAGAAAGTAGTGGCGTGCTTTTGGGAAAATCTATGTTCAGCAGTGGACAAATAGGGACTGAATATTGATTGATACATAAATCTTTCCAGCCCGAAATACGTCTTACAGCAGGTCTTCTCTCCTAGAGATTAGGGGATAAATCACAATGTATATTAGCCAGCGTATTAGCGATGACTCTAGTACTACAGCGTTGTTAGCTAAAGCACAGAATACACAATAGTACCATGTACAGAAGATTCACTCCGCAAAATCAATTAAAGAAAAAGGGAGTCTAGCAGCCATGCAATTACGTGCAATTCAGATCGCACGGCGCTAAAAAAGTTACGTTATATTCACCTACATGTTGCCTCTCTTTCTACCTAACTCTTACCTCTTCTGGCGCCTGAATTCCTACCTATTTGCCACTCCGGAGTGGTCGCCGCATGTAATTACGCGTTCTATACCGACACGCGTAGTGAAACAGGCCTAGCTAAAGAAACTACTCGTATTTGTCTGTCGCTCATCCAAGTGTTGTCTACATTGAGTGAGCAATGGTTAGTAGTTATTCAGACCCTTCCTTAATGAGCCATTATGTGGAATTTGTTGGTATTAAGCGTTAGCAGAATGGCTCGTAGCCCCGGCTGCCTGAGTGATCTTAAACGATCACGAAGGTTAAGCAACATAGGGTGCCTTCAGTGCATGGATGGGTGACCGTTCTATGACTAAGGCTAGTGGCATTTTTCCGAGCGGTTCCGAGCTCCGCAAGGCACGTTAAGCAGTTGGTGCCGGCTACCGTCGATAGATGGCAGTCGTTAAGCCAAGTCAGAGGCCTAAGGGCGGCTTGAAAACTTCTGACAGTAAGACCAGCCACAAGTCTTACAAGCCTCCACCAATGCGGACTTGGTTCCCGTGGTGGAATATGGTCTATACCTTCTTTAGGAAAGACACCCGTGCCCCTCGGTGGGGACATAGCGGACATAATGGGTTGATGAAGAAGGGTTAGTAAGTTGACCGTTATGAAATCAGTGAACGGCACGGAACTCAGTTGAACATGTATGTAAAACAAGTTCCCTGTTTTTTAAATTACTTCCTTTGTGACTAACCCCCAGGTTTCTCAAACGCTGACAATCTGTTAATCTACTTTTAACAACTGTCAGTTATTTTTTTATGCACTTTTGCCAACTGACAGCTGTCAACAATAGATTAACAGATTGTTAGCTTTCGAAAAACTGGGGGTTATTTTCTTCCACAAGTGACAGTGACAGATCGAGTGACCCACTCCAAAGAAGGCACCTGTATCGTCTACTCTACGCTCTTTAGGTATTCAGTATACATTTACAATTCCATTGACGTGCACTGGGTTACTAACGTGAAGCGGATTTGAATTACTAGAAGCGAGTTCGTACGAATATTTTTTGGCGCAGCAACAACTTCGCAATCCCAAACGTAACCTCACGTATCCTCACGCTTTGACTTTTATGAAGGAGCTAATCAATGATACCAACCATCAAACACTACCTCCGTCAACGTCAACTTTTACTTTGTAGAGATTTTCATTCATCTATTTTCGTTTGCATTTATATTTTTTCGTACATTTAAAGTATCTAGTGTCTTATTAAGCATCATCATCATCATTCCGCCACAAGAAGTCCACTGCTGGACATAGGCCTCCTCCATGGATTCAAAAAGACCGGTTAGAAGCGGCTTGCATCCAGCGTATTCCTGCCACTTGGATGAGATCGTCTGTCCATCTTGTGACTGGTCGTCCTACGCTGCGCTTGCCGATGTGTGGTCTCCATTCCAGAACTTATTAAGCATAAGTATGTATTATTCGTATTTCCACCTACCCGTTTCTCTTTTCCTTCGGCAATCTTTCCGTCTCAATATGTCATGATATCGGCTAGACCTAGTATCAGGCTAGGCTTTGGTTGGACCTAGTTCTAGTCGGAATGATGCCGGCTAGACCTAGTTTTACCCGAAAACAATCGGCTTATACTAGATTTAACCAAGAGTAAGTGGCTACATATAGTTCTAATGGGCTAAAACTAGAGGTAGCCGCACTTCGGGTTTTAGCCATAACTTATACAAAAAGATATGGAATGCTTGAAACTGTTTCTCTAGTGTAAGGTCTAGTGTATCTTTTCTTTCCTAAATATATAAAATTCTCGTGTAAAAGTTTTAGTGCGCATACTCCTCCGAACTGGCTAGCAGTTTTACATGTATATTCGGTAGGTTTGAGAATAGGTTTTTTATATATTTTTCATAGCTTTATGTGGTAAAGGTGATAAGACAAATAATTTATAGGGCAAAAACAACGTTTGCCGGGTCAGCTAGTTAACGATATTACCCTAAGCAGGTAATATTCTTTCAAACCCCCAAAGACCTGTCAGTTGAAATACCAGCAACATTTTGGTCGTAGTTTAATGATGACCAAAACTTCTCCCGAGACAGAAGTAATTGTGCAAACGGCATAGTTTAAAATTAGTGCCAGCAGAGGTACGTGACGTTAACAAAGCTCGCACTAATTGCGTTGCTCGAAATTAAATCTAATAGAGCAGCATTCACTTAACCGTCGTCGCTGTACATTATTTGCTAAATTTCTTTTTCTTTTACCATAGAACAGGGTATCCCGGTTTGGGACCAAGTTTGCGTTAGGCATTTATTATAATTTACGGAAAGTTGCAGCTTTTAGTTTTGTTTTTAGTTCAATGCAAAAAAATAAAACAGTCACGTTGTCATCTCAATACAATCCAATGTCTGAATGTTGCTAGTAGGCAAAAACCAAATTACCCATTTTACGTCCAAGTAAAAATTGTTTGTGCTACGTAGGTGTTTTTTTTAGACTTTGCTCTTATGAGGAATTATTATTTCACTTTAATGTCTTTGATGTGATAAGGATTTAGGTCACACTAGTCTTCTATTTACGGTAAAAAAAAATCTACCGAGTAAACCTATTTATATATTTTAACACGGTAACACCGCGTATTTTTTTTTGCATTGAATTAAAAAACGGACTTGAAATTAAGAATGCATCTCTTTCTTTCTAATGTGAGGCTTTGTATGTGTATGTATGTATTTACGTAGTCAACCTAGTAAAATAAAAACTATTAACTAACAACTTAATTGTCTATAAACATGAACATAAATTTTGCAAATATTTTATTTGCAGCCTTAGATACTTGAATGCAATTTTAAGCCGAGGTGCTCAGCCCCCAGCTTCCACGCTTTTCTAAGAGAACGTTTCCACTTAACTTAGTGAAATGTTTCGCGTAAGTCTTACGAAACTGAAAAGCAGTCTGTAGAGCGTTATATAATTTAATTTTAATAGTTTCCTAGAATTGTTTGTGCCGGACGGCTGCACGTAGGCAGATGCAATGGTTTGGAAAATTGGTGTTTAAGCAATTCTTTTTAGGCAGGTGCTCTACATATAAATGCGTATAAAATAAAACATTCGCTATTTTCTTATTAGACTCCAGTTCAGGCGATATCGCTCGTTCACCGATAGCTAATTTCCAGTTCTAAGCTAAAAAGACAATTGGACGTAGGTTAGCAAAAAATTTCCAACCCACACAAAGTGAGTTTTGAGATATTTGAGTTTTTAGGATTCAGCTAATTTCCGCTTTTTGCTGTGTGGTGTCGGCCTTGCTGTGTGGTGTCGGCCTAGAGAATAGCACCAACCCAACTCGTCCCGCGGGTGTCGTAAAAGGCGACTAAGGGACACAAAACCGGGGGGTGGGCAGCAGCGCCTCCTGCAGTACAACTCTACCGCACTGCGATCCCCAACCCGCATGCCCAGCGTGGGGATTATGGGCATTACCCCCAATGATGGCACAACCTAGGAAACGGCCCCTAGTTCCCGGCCGCCTCGCTATTCCTGGCCATCGTGGCAGCGGCCATGGTAACGGCGGGGTAGGGGGTGCTAAGAATCACCGGGCTACCTTAGGCTGCCACAAACAACTGACCCTGGCAACGTTCAACGGACGCACTCTGAGGCTTGACCATCATCTAGCGCAGTTGGAAGTGGAGTTAGAGAACATTAAATGGCATGTTCTGGGGTTATGTGAAATCCGTAGAGAGGGGGAGGACACCGTAACCCTAGACTCGGGCCATCTTCTCTACTTTCGCGAGGGTGATAAAACATCCCAGGGTGGCGTAGGTTTCCTCGTCAATAAGGCCCTCTCTAACAACGTTGAAGAAATCTCTAGTGTGTCGACCAGGGTAGCGTACCTGATCCTTCGGCTGTCCAAGCGTTACAGCATGAAGGTCATTCAGGTTTACGCACCGACCTCGGCACACTCGGATGATGAAGTTGAGGATATGTACGAAGACATATCCAAAGCCTTACATAACACCACGAAGGCTCACTTCAACGTTGTTATGGGGGACTTTAACGGCAAGGTGGGAACCCAGAGTGGCAACGAGTCGCGAATAGGCCCGCATGGTTATGGAGTCAGGAATCACAGGGGGCAAATGCTTGTCAACTTCCTTGAGAAAGAGGAACTATTCTTGGTGAACTCTTTCTTCAAGAAACAGCCTCAAAGGAAGTGGACATGGCAAAGCCCCGACACTGTGACCAAAAATGAGATCGACTTCATCATGACGGATAGCAAGCATATATTCACAGATGTCTCAGTGATCAACAGGTTTAATACCGGATCTGATCACCGACTTCTCCGAGGCTCTCTGAATATCAACTTGAAGCTTGAGAGAAACCGTCTGATGAAGTCCACGCTCCGACCAAACCCAATCCAAATCATGGCGGGCACCGAGAAGTTCCAGCAGCTTCTCGGGAATAGATTTGTTGCCTTGAAGCCCACCGACGACGCTGACGAGACCCTACACAATCTGGTCGTAACTCTTAGGGACGAGGGCATCAAGTTCTGCAAAACGCAGCGGACAGGCAAGAAATCCAAACTCTCGGCTGAGACTCTCCGGTTACTGACAAAAAGACGGGAAACCACCCAAGCGACTTCGTCAGAGAGGTCAAACCTGAACAAGCAAATTGCGAAGATGGTACGGCGCGACCTTCGGAGCTCCAACACACGCCTCATTGAAGAGGCAATAGAGCAAAACCGAGGGTCCAAAGTATTCACTCAGCAGCTTGGCAGGAGCCACCTGACGAAGCTTACAACGCACGACGGGAGGACCGTATTGTCGAAGCCGGAGATCTCCGCCGAGATAGAGGATTTCTATGGCCGATTATACGCTGCACATGCTTCTTATTCCCAACGAGACGACCAAGATTCCAGAGCCACCCTGACGCGCCACTACACCGACGAACTGCCTGACATCAGTCAAGACGAGATCGTGCTAGCTCTGAGGCAGCTTAAAAATGGAAAAGCCCCCGGTGAGGACGGAATAACATCAGAGCTTTTGAAAGCTGGAGGAGCCCCTGTTATACAGGAATTACAAAGGCTCTTTAACGCCGTCCTTCACAGTGGGAGAACTCCAAAGGCATGGAGCGGGAGTTTGGTGGTGCTCTTTTTTAAGAAGGGTGACAAAACTCTTCTTAAAAATTACAGACCCATCTCGCTCCTGAGCCATGTCTATAAGCTGTTTTCACGAGTGATCACGAATCGTCTCGCCAGGAGACTCGACGAGTTCCAGCCGCCGGAACAGGCCGGGTTTCGCGGAGGATATGGCACCATAGACCACATTCACACAGTGAGGCAGATTATACAGAAGACCGAAGAGTATAATCAGCCCCTGTGTCTTGCTTTTGTGGACTATGAGAAGGCCTTTGACTCTGTCGAAACCTGGGCTGTTCTGGAATCCTTACAGCGATGCCAAGTAGACTGTCGTTATATCGAGGTGTTGAGATGTCTGTACGAAGCCGCCTTCATGAGTGTCCAAGTACAGGGCCAGCAGTCTAAACCTATCCAACTGCGTAGAGGAGTACGACAGGGGGATGTTATATCCCCGAAACTGTTTACAAGCGCGTTGGAAGACATGTTTAAGACGCTGGACTGGAAAGGAAAGGGCATTAACATAAACGGCGACTACATCTCGCACCTGCGATTCGCAGACGACATTGTCTTAATGGCGGAGTCACTAGAGGAGCTGAACCAGATGCTGGCCGGCCTAGCTTCAGCCTCGCGACGTATCGGTCTTGGCATGAATTTGGATAAAACCAAAGTCATGATCAATGGCCACATTGATCCAATACCGGTCGTCGTAGAAGGTCACCTTCTCGAAATCGTTTCCGAATACACTTACCTCGGGCAGATTCTGCAGTTAGGTAAAAACAATTTCGAGAAGGAGGCCAAGAGGAGGATCCAGCTGGGCTGGGCAGCGTTTGGGAAACTACGTCGAGTCTTCTCGTCATCCATACCGCAATGCTTGAAAACGAAAGTTTTCAATCAGTGTGTCCTACCTGTTATGACCTACGGAGCCGAGACATGGACACTCACGAAAGGGTTGGTCCACCAGTTTAAAGTCGCTCAGCGAGCTATGGAGAGAGCTATGCTCGGAGTTTCTTTGAAGGATAAGATTCGTAACGAATACATCCGACAGAGAACCAAAGTTATCGACATAGCTCAGAGAATTAGCAAGCTGAAGTGGCAGTGGGCTGGCCATATTTCGCGAAGAACCGACAACCGCTGGGGTAAACGTGTTCTTGAGTGGAGACCGCGACTCGGCAAACGTAGTGTAGGACGCCCTCTAACCAGGTGGGATGACGATCTGCGAAGGACTGCAGGCAGATGCTGGATGCGGCAAGCTGAAGACAGGGCGCTATGGCGCTCATTAGGGGAGGGCTATGTCCAGCAGTGGACTAATATAGCCTGATGATGATGATGATGATGATACATGTGGGTTGACTTGACTACTCTAGCTAAGCCATAACTTTGCACATACTCATTGGATCGCTATGCAAGTCAATACTTAAAGTATAGAGCATAGTGATAATTTTGGTATATTTAACTCAAAAATGACCATGTTGTGGGTTGGAACTTTTTTGCTAAACTACGTCCAATTATGCTTGCAATATACATAAGCTCACGCCTATATTCTAAAGGGGCAGGCAGAGACCACGGATTGCCAATTGCCACGGTCCTGACAAATCACTTTCCCTTCATCGTCATTCAATAGTCGTTGCATGCACACACGCTGGTTTCGGGTACCTTTTATCTTGCTCTTTGCTAATGTATTATATTTATATTATTGATATTTGGTAGAAGTGTCCGCCTTGGGGCGTTCCTCACCAGTCCTTCCACTCACATTCACTCGACATATTTGCTAGGATGAATTTTCTGCAACTGAAAATGCACTAATACGTAGACATGTGATGAAGATACACGATGGATATAACAACCTTTGGACGTTAATTGATTACCTTTATTTAATAATTCTGACAAAATATGCATCCGTCACTCATCCGCATCCATCACTTTGTATAAAATAGTCGCTGCAGACACGCAGGACAGTTTTGGGTTTACGATTCGACTAAGATATAACTAAATACTTTACTATGCTTTATTCCACGAATCAAGCTGCCAAAGAAAAGCGTTCATGTGGTGACCTTGAATAACCTATGAAGCGAACCGACATCGCTTATTGTTCCGCTTTTCTGTAGCCGTGCCCATTGACCAATAAGATGCCAGTATTTGGTTCCCTAGGAGGTCAACTAGTGAAATGGAGTATTTAAACTCGACATATATTATGATGATGATGATGATGATGATTTCGTCCTCGTCGTAGTCCGACGATGGCGACCTCAAGTATTAGGTAGGACTTCTGCGACGGTGGGCTCGCATATGACTTGCGAAGCCCAGCCTATTTTAACTCGACATATCCACCAATCCGGACTAGGCCCCCGTGGTGCAGTAGGTATGGCCTATACCTTCCTCAGGGAAGAGACTCGTGCCCCTCATTGGGGACATAATGGGTTGATGATGATATTGCAAGTAATTGTTTGCCAATTTGGAATACGAAAGCGTCGGCAGTATGTAAGAGAAATGGACGGACGGACCGTACGTAGTATTTATACACTAGTTAATACGTATGTATGTCAGTAAGATGCCGTGACACAATGATAAACGACATTGCTTCCCGGGTTGACACACTTCCGTCTTACCACTCAAGCCATTTGCACCATATATTACGAACACCATTTATGATGAACTATATCACGCATTATGGCACAAAGTCTGTAAGCATCAATTCAATAGGGTAGTTTCCAGGGTTAAAATAATTACATTCTATTTAGTCCGTATTTTAGATTATAAAAAAATATTGTACACGTATTTTTTCTTTTTTCGATTAAACAAAAAATAACAAAGATATAGTAATTTTTGGTCTAATTTACAAATAAAAAAATAAGTGTCTCTTAATTTTGAATAATCTAAAAGACGGACTAATTACATTTTTAGGGCAACTAGCCTATTCTTATGGCGCTGCAAATAAAGGATTAGTTAAATTGCGTTAAATTTCAAGCCAGCTAGCATAAAACGGGTTTTACTGGCTAAGAAAATACTAACAAAATACAAAAAATAACTAATTTCGTTAAAAAACAAAATGTTTGTCGGACTTTTCAGGCGCAGCGACGATATTAGAGTAAGGAATCGAGTCCCGCTCAAAGACGTTTTTTTAATCGTTTAATTGCTCACAGCTCGTGCGGCGCGGTGAGTGTCCTTGTTGGATTAAACCGGTTAATTAAGGTTTTTAGACATTTTAGATACGCTCTCATTTCTGTTCCGCTCCGAACGAAACCTTTTCCAAATACCGGTAAAAACCCTTATTAACCAGTATTTTCGAAACCGGTTTGAAGCCCTGATTTAATCCTCTATCGTTTTTACGTTAACTTAAAAGTTAGATTCTCTTCTCTGATACTTTGATTCAAGGGAATGTAGACTTGAATACATGGCTGCATACGTGCGTTCCTGAGATGAAGAGTCTACGGGACTGAAATGTATTAATGCGCATTGATTACCTATTTAATTAAATAGGTACTCGATATTTCAGTCCCGTTTTTACGCATCGCTGTTTTGAGTTTTTGCTGTTTAAGGGTTCCGGACCTCAAAAGGAAAAAACGGAACCCTATAGGATAACTTTGTAGTCCGTCCGTCCGTCTGTCTGTCCAGGCTCTTTATCTCAGGAACGCATGTTTGTAACTATGTATTCAAGTCTACAGTTCCTCGAAACAAAGTATGAGAGAATCAAACTTTTAACGTAAGAAAGATAGAGATTTAAATAACATAACATAACATTTACATACAGGCATATACATTGCTTCTGGCCCCACACTAGGATACCCTGTGTCTTGGGGACCAGAAACAGCGACGTCACAAACATGTAAACATCCAAACCTGGGTTGTTTTTTTGTCCCCAGCCGGGATGCGAACCCGGGACCTCTCGCATCTGCCTACCAGATGCGCTAACCACTGCGCCACAGAGGCCGTCAAATTATTCCAAAAATGTATGTGAGCGAGACTCGATTCCTAAACTCTAATAACGTCGCTGCGCCTGAAAAGTCCGACAAACAGTTTGTTTTTTAACCAAAATTGTTTTTCTGGTATTTTGTTAGTTTTTCTTAACCAGTAAACCCCGTTTTATGCTAGCTGGCTTGAAATTTAACGCAATTTAACTGCTGCTTTATTTGCAGCACCATGAGAATTGAATTGATGCTTACAGACGAAGCTAGCTAGCTTGGAATTTAAAGTTTTTTTATAGTAATTTAAAGGAATTTAAAAACAAAATCAGAAACCCTTTGGCCAAAGGCTTACTATATTTATTAATTAATAACGAGTGAGCTGATTTTCCTAAACACTTTTATTTTTAAGGGAAAACTGAGTCAAACTGAAACAATACAAGTAAGACTTAGACCCCCGGTTTCTCGAACGCTAACAGTCTGTTAATCTATTGTTAACAGCTGTCAGTTGTTTTTTTTTGTATGCAGTTTTTCCAACTGACAGCTGTTAACAATAAATTAACAGACTGTTAGCGTTCGAGAAACCAGGGGTATGTCTAACAATGGATGATTACACGCTGCTCGATTGTTTGATTGATGGCTTGAAAAACAAAAGGTTTGGTCAACTACAATAAACCAAAAAATTTTATTAAAGAAACCTCATTTACAGATTTGTCAGCTGATTAAGGACTAATCAGCTGAGTTCTACAAGACATTGCTTGTATATACGGGCTATAAGCAACGGGTCAAAGCATTTTACGGTCCATGTTAGTGGTTATTGACACGGAGTTCGAGATTCACGATTATATCGTAATATTCTCTCCTAATATTGTTTACTTTACGACTTTCTAAGAGCCTGTTGACCGAAGTAGTTGAGAGATCTGTCCGTTCGTAAACTTTAGTCTTATGTAGCTTATATTAGGCAAAGTTGTAGGTTCTATGTATTTATTTATTTTAGTATGTATTTGCTTATTATTAATAGCTGTTCCGGCAAACAAGCGATTCGTGTATACCTCAGACAATCAAGTTAGCTCATTCCTCACGATGTTTTTTTCACAGTTAGCTAAAGATATTGCTACTGCAATATCACAGTGATCCTGAAGTCTACATAGATACATATTATCTTATCTTATCGAGTAGTCGTGTGGGGGCCGACAAATTAGTCGGCGACACTTCGACCCAGTGGGATCTGTTGTTATTGCCCCTTGACCTTACACCTAAGCCTAATCGAAGATGAACTCTACGAGGTCGGTCACACCTTTTAGGGGCAGGTGCCTGAAGTCCTCTAGTTTGGGGTAAGCTATTCCCAGAAGGCTCATTCTTTTTCGGGCAAGGACATCGCAGTCACACAGTACGTGTACCATCGACTCCACTTCAAAACCGCATGCCCTGCAGGTGTCGTCTTGACATAACCCCATTCTGCGGAGTTGTTTCCCTGTCGAGAAGTGTCCCGTCAGAGCGCCAGTAAGCGCCCTCGCACGACGTCGTCCTCCCCGCAGTATGAACTTTGCTGAGCCTGCGATTTCTTCACCAATGAAGCTTTTAGAATGTTGCAGTCCTTCAGTGGCTGCCCATTCGCATTTGTGCCGTTCATTGGCCTCAGCTTTGATAGCACAATTAATGGTGCTCGATGAGAGCCCCACGCATGGTTCAGGGCCGTGCAAAGGCTGCGCGGATCCCTCCCTCGCCAGCTCGTCGGCTGCCTCATTTCCCATGTGTCCAGCGTGGCCAGGAACCCAGACTAGTTGGACCCTGTTGTCGCAGCCCAATTTGTTTAGGGTCTTGACACAGTTAAGCACCAGCTTTGAATCTACCACGCGGGATTTTAGGGCCATGAGTGCTGCTTGGCTGTCGCTAAAAATACGAACAGTTTTGTTTTTGACATTCCTGCTTATATTCTCTTGAGCACAGGCAATGATCGCATAAGTTTCCGCTTGAAATACTGTTGCATATTGCCCCAGACTGAAACTTTCTTTGAAGTCCTGTGCACAGATGCCAGCACCAGTGCCAGATGGCATTTTCGACCCATCAGTAAACCACGAAGTCGTGTCAGGTCCAGTAGTTTTCAGACCATGCCCCCATTCGTCTCTGGTGGGTATAAAGATGTTATATTTGGTCCTTGAGATGTGCACGCGTAACATTTTGTCACTCCCCATACACAACATTCTCTCGAGTTGAGGTCCAATTACCAAATTTGTATGCCTAGTTATAGGCATGTTGAAATTCCATGAACCGTTGACTGCTAGTCTGTATAAGGCCTTTACCGCTTCTGTTTGGATCATAATGTGAAGTGGTTTAAGGTCTAACAGCACCTCCAACGAGCGCGTTGGCGTCGTCGTAAATGCACCTGTTGTCGCCATGCAGGCTAGTCTCTGAAGTTTTTCTAGTGACTGTTGACAAGTCTTTAACCTAGTTCTAGGCCACCAAACGATACTGCCGTATGTCAGTATGGGCCGAACAATGATGGTATAAATCCAATAAACAACCTGTGGTCGCAGACCCCAGGTCTTGCCATAAGCAGATCTGAGCATATTAAAAACACGAACTGCTTTTTCAATGCTCTTTTCCACATGGGTATTCCACAGCATCTCTTTATCTAATATTACACCTAAATATTTGACATTTGTGGACCAATTCAGTTCCTGCCCGTACATAGTCAAGGTCCTTAAATTTTTTAAGTCCCTCTTCCGTGTGAAGGGTACGATCGTCGTCTTACACACATAGATACATAAGTCACGCCTGTATCCCAGAGGGGTAGGCAAAGACCAGGGCCTGCCACCTGCCACGATCCTGACAAATCACTTTCGCTTCATCGACATTCATTAGTCGTTGCATGGGCACAACGGTTTCGGGTACTAAAGTCAAACAATACGACAACGGCTGACTCACTGCATCACTTACAAAGAGAATAGATGCACTAAATGCACCGTATATAATATATTCGTACAAGTATATGGAACTAGTCGAGAGAGCATTCCCTAGAGAATTACTACGACGCTAACTAACTAGGTACGTAATAATGTTTGCTTTGCCATTACCAACTGGTACAGTCGACAGCACATCATGGTATACACCCATGCACTCTACTCCGTAGCATTACTACGGGCGACTTTGCAACTAAAATGTGAAGATTGACGTGCTGTCGACTGTACCTAGATCGTGAAGGCATAGCTCCAAAATTTCACCAAGCATATCTAAGATGCATAATAATATATTTTTACGAATCAGAAGTGAAGTTATTTAAAAAAACAAACTGAATAACACAAACTTCATTTTTAGAGGTAATTAAATATTTCACAAAAATCAACGAACTAAATTATAAAATGCAACAGAGCTAGGTAGGCGACCGTCTGCGTCGAGCGAAGGCGAAAAAGTGAGCTCCGAGCCGCCCGGTCGGTATCCCCGCTGCGCCGCCCGAACGACACGCCCTCTGACGTCATCAAGGCCAGCCACGATGCCTGCTTTACTACCTACATCTTTTTTTTTTCTAAGTGTCACTCGTACTTGTTTCTAATACGGCCGTTCCTGATTGCGAGGCGTCCTCGTCCGCTTCATCTTCAGCTGTAACAGAGATAACATTGGCCGCATTAGTTCAGGGGTGCCAGGGGAGCTTCAATCCCGCATACACACCCTTGTATCATAAAAACTCATGAGCGCTCAAGCGTTTATGAACAAGGCTCTGTCATTATTCTCAGCCACACAATTTACTTGAAAGTGTAAAGCCAAATAAGTTCTTTCATACGGGAAATTCATACATCCACACACTAATCATGACACACACACACACATGGGAAGTACCATCCCGACCCACAACCGATACACACATGAGCATGAACATGAGGTACCTGAAGTGTTTTTGTGGCATGGCCGCCCAGACATCACCGTTCCAACCTCAACAAACACACACATGAGCATAAACATGAGGTGCTTGAAGCGATCTAGGTTAAGTCTGCCAGGAAATACCATCCTGATACATAATGTGAGCCCTCGTCTGCACATCATATCTGCCGTGGCATAGCCACCCAGACATCACCGTTCCAACCTCAACAAACACACGCATGAGCATAAACATGAGGTGTCTGAAGCGATCTAGGTTAAGTCTGCCAGGAAATATCATCCTGATACACAATGTGAGCCCTCGTCTGCACATCATGTCTGCCGTGGCAAAGCCACCCAGGGAGGAAAACCCTGCCAGAAACAGCGTTCTGAAACAACACTACATAACATAAAAACATGAAGTGTCTACCGGCAAAGCCATCCAGGACAGAATCCTGATCAACACTTACGGTGGAAAAATGCTGCACACGCCTCGGGCGTCCACTCGCCACGCCACGGGATCATGAACTCCGCGGCGGATTGACTGCGCTTGCCGTATGAGCCAGCCAAAAGCTTCAACTCGTAGCGGTGATGAGGCAACTCCTTCACGACCTTATACGGGCCACGCATGCCGGAATCTAGCTTTCCTGCAGACTGAGATCCTTTTATGACGAAAACATGATCCCCGACTTTGAAAGTGCGCGGCTGCCTGCGACCGTCGTTCACGTATTCATCTTGCCTATGCTGGTTAGCAGTAAGCAGCTCGGAAGCACGTTGCCTCCTCAACGTAGCCATAGCTTCTCTATTGGGATTTGAGTTCTCAAGCGCAATATCACGTATCAAGGCTCTTAGCACGGGAGTGGTGCCCTCGATTCCAACCAGTAGTTGTAAAGCAGACGTTTGAGTGGTGGCGTGTTTTGTGGTGTTAAGGATTAGCTGAACCCTCCAGAGGACATCGGACCAATCTGCGCCTTTATTGTGTACCTCCACGCGCAGCATGTTCAAAACGGTTCTACAATAACGCTCAGCCTGACCGTTTTCGTGGTGCATTTCCGGTGTGATAAAATGTACCGCACCACCCAGCTCCGTAACCCAATTTTGAAAACCCGCGCTCTCAAACATACGGCCCCTATCACAAACTATTAAACTCGGAGTACCAAACAGAGATATTAAGTTATTAAAAACACGCTTTAATTCATCCGTATCCTGCCTGTACAATGTGTAAAGTAGGCAGTATTTGGAAAATGAATCCACAACTACAAGAATGTACTTGAAACCTCTCGACTCAGAAAGCGGACCCAAAACGTCCATATGAACGGTAGAAAAAGGGGTATCAGGCTTAGTCCATGACTCGATTGGCTGATGGGGAGCCCTTGGGTTTTTCTTGTGAGACAAGCAGACCAGACAATGCGTGATATACTTTTTCACAAACTGACGAAGGCCAGGGAACCAAAAGTGACGGAGGATCAGGTCAGCAGTCTTCTCAATACCAACATGATCATGTTCATCATGGAAGATACGGAGAAGACTGAGCCGGTGACCCTTCGGAATGAAACAAAGTTGTCTGGTCTCCTCACCTGTTGGGGAATACAGGTAATAAAGCAAATCGTTACGCAACACATAGCGAGACGAATCAAGCTTACCCTCCTTAAGTTGGTCAATCAAGGACCGAGTTTCTTCATCAGCCGATTGAGCAATTGTAGCCCAATTGGTAGGTTTACGGATGTGGTGGACCACTGCAGGATTTCTGCTGAGGTAATCAGCGTGAGAAATAAGGACGCCCTTTCGATATTCAATTTGAAAATTGACATCCTGCATGTAGACCCACCAGCGGGCAACGCGAGGTACCAAATCTTTCTTTCGCTCTGTAAGTTTTAGTGAATTACAATCTGTAACAATTTTAAATTTTATGCCAAGCAAATACTGACGGAAGTGTTGCAACGCCTTCACTACCGCCAGTGTTTCCAGCTCGTAGCTGTGGTAGCGAGATTCGGCACCTTGCGCTGACCTACTGAAATACCCAACCACCCTTTTACGTTTGCCTTCGTGCTCCTGCAACAAAACCCCACCGTAACCTATGGCGCTAGCATCAGTGTGGAGCTCTGTTGGAAGAGTCGGGTCAAATATGGCCAAGACAGGTTCTGATGTGAGGCAGTTAATAATATAGTCGCGAGCAGCATCCTGTTCGGCGCCCCAAATGAAAGGTTCGTCTTTGCGGGTAAGTTTGGCTATGCTAGACGTTTTTGAAGCATACCCCGCGATGTAACGCCGAAAATAGCCTGCGAGCCCTAAAAACTGCCGCACTTGCTTGACAGACGTTGGTTTCGGAGAATTTATGAGCGCTTCGATTTTTGCTGGGCTCGGCCGTACCTGACCCTGACTAATTACGCGTCCCAGATACTCAACCTCCGAAGTCAGAAAAGCGCATTTTTTTAAGTTGATCGAGAAACCTGCACCAGCCAACGTTTCAAGGACCTGGCGTAACGTCTCTAAGCCTTCTTGAACAGTTGGACTCAGAATGAGGACATCGTCAATGTACACGAGCACTTTACCACTCTCGATCAGCGATTTCAATGTATTTGAAATAATTCGTTGATAGACTACGGGTGCATTGGCCAACCCATATGGCATCCTGAGGTACTCATAGTGACCCTCCGGAGTCACAAAGGCTGTTTTGTCAATGCTGTCCGGGTCAATGGGAATTTGGTGAAAGCCTGTAGCCATGTCAAGGCTACTAAAGAATTGGTTAGACCCCAGACGGTCAATGTGGTCATCAATAAGAGGTAAGGGGAATCTATCCTTGATGGTGAGTGCGTTAAGTGCCCGGTAGTCTACGCACATTCTATCAGAACCATCTTTCTTTTTTACGAGGATGATAGGACTCGCAAACTCCGACTCCGACTCACGAACTATACCCTTACTCAACAAATCACTGATGATTGCCCTCACTCGTAACTTTTCGTCAAGAGACAATTTGTATGGACGATAGTGAACGACCGCGTCACTGTTTAGTTTTATTATCATGGAGCCAGTGTTTACGGTAGACGTCGCGGTACCCGTGATAAATGACTCAGAGTACTCATTGACGATCTCCATTAGCTGCTCTTTCTCCGCACCTACCAGTGGAGTGTTAACCAATGACTCATCTACATGACCATTGTTTACCACTCGCACGTGAGTTACGCTTGCTTCGGAACCTATTCTGACAAGCCGTTGGGACTTGCTGTTTCTAATGTATGTAACGCCCGCTCGATTAAGCACATCAGTTCCTATCAGTACAGGGGTACTCATACAACCAGGGCCCACCACAAATAGATCTACCTCGAGCGATATCTCTGGGAATTCTAGTACGGCTGTAATGCAAGAAGTTGACTCAATCTCTTGACTACCTATGCCTCGGAGCATACGATACGCGGGGGCCCTTTTGCAGTCGAGGTGCTTCAACAGAGTCTCTGAGATGAGAGAAATACTTGAGCCACTGTCAACAAGCACGTCGACTGACACACCCTGTATAACAGCGGTCATAACATCAATATTATTAGGTGGTAATTCAAGCTCCCGGCAGAAGTTAACATTATTAGCTCGTTTGCTTAAATTGTTACTAGCTTCTGAGCGCTGTTTTACAAAGCATGAATCAACTAAATGACCGGTTTTTTTGCAATGCGTGCAGTAAGGTCTGACTGAGGGGCTCGGTCCAGATATAGAGACCGTCGGATTGGAATTTTGTCCGGGTGCAGGGATCGCCGGATTGGGTCGCGGTCGTTTTGCGCAATCGGCACGCTTGTGACCGGTCGCGCCGCAACCAAAACATTTTACGTCGGGTATACAAGCCTCGCGTTTACGGAAATCAGCCCTACCCACACCTAGCTTTGACGAACGCACAGGATCGCGGTTATGACGGAAATCACTTTTTGGTTTTATGTACACCGATAAAAACCCGACCAGCTCGTGTGATTTCAACTTCGCGTTAGTTGCTACAGCCTTAATCTGTGGGTCCGCAATTCCCCGGATGACAATGGCGACTTTTAAATCGTCGGACAAACCTGCCACAATATTAAGGCGCAACAAAGAACGACGCGCGTATTCCGAATATGTCGGAAAATTGTTTGAATCGGTAGACATAACCTCAAACAAAATATTTGCGACATCGATGTTTCGCGGGCAGAGTGATCTAAAATCGCGCTTAAAACTGCTCCATGTACGATCGCTAGTGACCCAGTCATTGAGCCACGTGCGCGCATCGCCCCTGAGGCAGCTTCCAACGCGCGCGAGACATTCATTTTCGTCCCAGTGATTTAATTCACACGCACGGTCTACCTCTGCACACCAAACATCGAAGTCATGCACGTCTGGGTTGAAATTGGACACATAAAAATGATTGGAAGTTCTTACTTGGACCAATGCTGATAGCGCGCCAACGATCCTGTCCGTTACGTCGTCCCCTCGCGGTGTTGATGTTCGTAGCTGCTCTGACACAGTCACATCACCCGGTCCCACGGTGTCCGCACCACCATGCATAACAACTTCGGCTCCCGAGCATGCACGATCCACACGTGACGTCGAGGGCGTTGGTGGCAACGATGGAGGCACTTCCAGCAAGGGCTCTGGCGGTGGCTGCGTCGACGATGCACCTATCCTATCCTCTATTGCATTTAGTCGGCCAAGAATCGCATCTAATGCAGCAGCGGAATTAGATTCGGTAGATTTCTTTTTCTTTCCTTTCGTTGACATAACGGAAACTTTTTGAAAATTTTTTTTTTTTTTAACTTAAGCGAAATTTGTGAATTTTTAAGCAAAAAGTGTCGGATCAGAGCGGTAAAAGCGCGTAAGCGTATCCCACTTCTGATTTTACGAATCAGAAGTGAAGTTATTTAAAAAAACAAACTGAATAACACAAACTTTATTTTTAGAGGTAATTAAATATTTCACAAAAATCAACGAACTAAATTATAAAATGCAACAGAGCTAGGTAGGCGACCGTCTGCGTCGAGCGAAGGCGAAAAAGTGAGCTCCGAGCCGCCCGGTCGGTATCCCCGCTGCGCCGCCCGAACGACACGCCCTCTAACGTCATCAAGGCCAGCCACGATGCCTGCTTTACTACCTACATCTTTTTTTTTTCTAAGTGTCACTCGTACTTGTTTCTAATAATATATTTATTTAAATCCTGTTTGCGTGCGATGCCTATAGACGTATCGCACGCAAACAGGATTTAAATAAAGTTTATTGTTTTGTTGTATTACGGAGCGGCTTAGATTCGATTTTTTATATTTAGGTGTTTTTAGTTTAATATTTTATATTTAGTTTAGAAATTATTGCAAATAATGTATTTATTATTATTAATATTATATTGAAACGATAATAAAAAAAATCTTGTATTACGTGTATAATGTCTTAAATATTAGAATAGCATCAATATCACAAAATGTTTCGCAAAGTCTTATTCTTTAGTACAGTCGACACCACATCATCCTATACACCCATGCACTGTACTCCGTTGCATTACGGGCGACTTTGCAACTAAAATGTGAAGGTTGACGTGCTGTCGACAGTACCGTTCGATATAATAATATATTAGTTGTAGCAAAGTGCGATGGTTTTACCTCATACTCATTAAATATTACGTTGAATGGTCGTCCTACGTAATATTTGTTCTATCACTTTTCTATGAATTCTATTAATTCCTATGAACAAAAAAGGTTTGTTGTAAAGTCTATCTTCGCTATCATAGTGTCACTTTGATATTTACCGCCTCGGCACATGGCGACTTTTGACAAAAGAAATTAAAGGAAGCCGACGCGGCGCAAACACGCCAGTGAATTTGGCTCGCAGCTCGTCTCATTCTACTATTATGTAAATCACGCAATTAAAGAATTAAATCTATCAGTATTTTAGAATGGATTTATGACGAAACGATCCTGCATTACTTAGTTTGGTACCTATTCTAAATTCCGGTGGAGATGAATATTCTGAGGACTTCGAGTGATGAAGAGTAGTGTTTTATTTTGTGCTTCATTACGTCCGCTCTGATAAAAATGCAAATAATTCGCAAACTATCGTCGGCCCGCTTGATCTATTTTCTTTTTTGGCCGCGTTATTATCTTGTTAAGTCAAATCCCGGATGCCCTGAACAATACAATATTTTCTCATCTAAACGAATGAGCGTCAAAAAAGAACAAACCTTACTCCAGCCACAGTTGCAACTATTGAAACACACATTTGAAACTCATTTAACACAAATATAAATGTTAAACAAGTACAATGTGTTATTGCAAAACACTGAACAACGACCTGTGACGTCATGCCGCCATATTGCCCAAGATAGCGTTTTGGCGGCTTATTTTAAAAAGTAATTTTTCGTTTGTTTTTTTAGAAGTTATTAATACACGAAAGAATTACCACTTTCTGAGGACTCAATAAACACCAACAAAAAATATGAGATGGTTTTTACAAACCTGTCAAATAGCCTATTCCGAAATAATTCATTCCGTATGCAATTACTTGCTTTTAACCTGGCGAGTAAGTGAATCCGGAATTATTTATCATTATTTATTATGCTGTGCTTATGAATGTTTTAGTTCGAAAATTTTTAAATCATTTCCACCAAGTTTATTATGAAAATTATGTGTTGTGAGTCGCGGCGAGCACTCCGAACAAAACTTTCGTAATTAACTCAGAAGTTTATCGACCGAAGTGGGAACTTCATCGTTTTTATCACCACGCGATAGGGTCTGTAAAAATGTTACATATGTGATTCTGAGTAAGCTGTAAAATATACATAATATATTTACATTTAATTTACAAAAAATATATTTTGCAGTATATGTCTGTGAGGTATTTTGCGAAAACAGTCGAGTAAGTGTATATTAGTTTTGAATAAAAAAGTATATTATAATTCTTTATTGCACCAAACGAAAGTCGTCGACATAGCCCAGCGGAGGAGTAAGTTGAAGTGGGAATGGGCGGGGCACATGAGTCTGAAAAGTGCTCGAATGGAGACCACACATCGGCAAAAGCAGCGTAGGATGACCAGCCACAAGATGGACATACGATCTCATACAAGTGGCAGGAAGACGCTGGATGCCAGCCGCTTCAACCCGGTGTCTTTGGAAATCCATGGAGGAGGCCTATGTCCAGCAATGGACTTCTTGTGGCTAAATGATGATAATGATGATGATGTGCATCATTAAGTGTGTCTTCCATTAAACAATAAATCTATTCAACTGACATACGGTACTTTTATCTTCTTATTTTTACAGGTCAAAAAAGTCGTATACAGGACAGGTCAGTAGCCTTAATCGTTATAGTTACAGAAAAACGTTCCTAGGCAACCATCCCCAACTTTTTAGATATTATGTACTGCATTCACAGAAAAAATGCTGAAATACAATTTTTTTATGCCAATTTATCCTATTTCGTATGGGGATCAAAAGACTGTATGGGACCATTTAAGGTTTGAGTACTAGAAATGACAGAAATCGTCAAAAACTTTTTTTCATTTGTTTATTCATTTTTTTCGGTAAGCGAGTCAAACTTTTACATTGGCCAAACTTTTTGTTTTAGGTGACTGGCTGAAAAAAAAAGTGAAATTAAGTTCGAAAATAAATTTCGAATTTCTAATTCGATTCGATTATCTTCTCGTAATTCTTATGTTTGCGCTAAGAAAATTCTGGATTCCTAGTTGCAATTATAAACTTTTTGTAAAATTATCTTCAAATGAGGAACTAATAATAGAATAATAAATAATAGAAACAAGGAAGCAGCTTTAGTGTGATACGGGATTAAATACCAACAAGAAAGGTAATAACAAAACTCTTGAAGAATCTTGAAGAAAATGATTCGTTTAAAAAGAAGTTAGTGCGGCAGCCTCATGTCCTGGACTTAGATACGGTGTTCGCTATTTTAACCCATGTTGAAGCTTATCCAGAAATATCGTCCAGATGTATCGCTCTTGAAGTGGGTGTTTCCCACTCACTTATGTCAAAGACATGGAAAAAATGCGGCTATAAATGCTATCGCGAGGGGCGCATAGTTCAAGCATTACATGCGGGTGATAATGTACGAAGACTTAACTTTTGTCGATAGCCAAGAGGAAAAATAAGTAGAGATCATGAATTTTTAAAGAACGTAAAGTCTGACGAAACCAATTTTTCCAATGACGGTATGTACAACCGACGAAACCATCATTATTGGTCCATTCAGAGTTCCGGAAAGCTACAATCGGGTTCGTTTTTCTTTTAACTGTTTGTCTGCTCTAATTTCGAACCATGTCATAATGGTAGAATACTATGAAGGTACTCTTAATTCTGCTGTGTGTAACGAGGTCATTTTACAGAATCTTGAAAACCAGTTGGATGTATGGCCCCTGACGGAATTGCGAAAAGTTTATTTTTAACAAGATGGCGCACCGCCGCATAACAGCGGTCGTACGCGTTTAAAGTACAGTCAATTCAGGACGCAGTGGATAAGGCTAGTTTTAGAGTCACGCTGAATAGGTACTAGCTGACCGTCAGCGGTGAAGTCTATGGCTGGTCAGCGCTGAACGGTCGGCGTTTTTCTCAAACGCTCGTTAGGTCGTAATAAATATTGGCCTGTCAGCGCCAAGTGTCAGCGTGACTTTAAAACTGGCCTGCCTGACACATGGTCCAACTAAGTAGCCACCTCGCCGCCCCGATCTAACGCCTCTCGATTTTTTTTTTGTGGGGACACCTAAAAAACCTTATTAGACTACGCACTTACCTTAAAGCCCTTTACGTTTTATCCTCTTTTATATAAGACATCCTACTGACTATGTTCTTCACCATATCGCTTCAACACTTCTATTCGGCATCGCCTTGTAACAACACGCTTTGAGTTCACTCCGAGAGTTAACTAAGCGGCAGCTCTACAAACAAGCTTACATGCGTTGTACGTCACGAACGGATTAGCACTATAATCGTCTTATAGATCTGTGCTTATTTTAGGTCCTTGTTCCAAAGACTTCTGTCGATCAAATAGACCATCTATTTGATCTACAGAAATCTTTTGAAAGATCAAACGAGACATCCACATAAGACATAAGGTTATTAAATAACAAAAGGTACGAAAGGCGCCTACAGTCTATTCACATTTTTTCATGGGCGCCCATTGATAGCCAGTGAGATATTTTTTTTAAACTTTAAAAAATAATATAAGTTTAAAATGTACTAATCAATTATGAATCTTGTTGTTTGAAGAAAATAAATGAAAGCAAATCAAATATTATTATTATTATTATTATGTCCTGCAATGGATGATGATGATGAATGATTCATTGAAAATTCTTTACAATTACACAAGAAAAAGATCCGCAGAATGGCGAGCTTAATACTAAACAGTATGAGGAGTTCCAGTGTAATAGCAGCGTATACATTATTTACAGAAATATAAATCATATGAGTCATTACATAGTGAATGTGTGTGTCACTGTCTTTGATGAACCATGAAACATTTTACTTGGGTAAATAATAAAATATTTGAAATAATCATCCGTAGATTTTCAGTTGTTTTGCTTAGGTAACGATTTAATTAATTAATATTTAATTATCAGGGTTAATTATGCCTCTTTTGGAACCTTTGGGAACTTTCTTTGTTAGCTTTTCTCTTTGAACATTTGTTTTTATATTCAATCAAAAATGTTGACTTTGACTTTGAGTATAGCTTTAAAATCTCTTTGATGTACCTGAAGATACTTCTTTCAAATAAATATAATATCTGCCAAGTTGATGTAAGCGTGTACCAACTTTCATTTGAAAAGAGATGAGATTTACTTACTCGTATTTCATCACAACCCGACTTTGAGCAAACGTTACAGCTATATCATGCAGATTACAGGAAGGAATAAGTTATTACTGTGCCGAGTAAATTTCCCCACGCAATGGAATTACATTTTACAGCTAACATAAATATTGAAAGCCTCCAGGTACTGTAACCAGATCTAATTAAAATAAATAGTTTGCGAGTCATCAAAAAGTCGCTGTCGAAAGAGTTTTTTTTTGCAGTGCTTTCGAAGATAATCTCTAAGCGATGTTCGTAGGGTTCCCTAGTCAACTAGGAACCCTTACAGTTTCGCCATGTCCGTCCATATGTCCGTCCATATGTCCGGAGTCTGACTGTCCGCGGCTTAGCCCAGAGACGATAAGTACCTACCTACTAGAGAGCCAAAATGTGGCATAGATACTTAGTTGTATTTATACATATTTATTGTATAAGTATCTAACTATGTCGGCAAAACGTGGGCCCAGTTCTAGTGATTGGTGCCTCTGCCTACTCCCTCGGGGATAGCGGGCGAAGGTTTTTTTTTTTTTTATCTAGCTATGTCGAATTTTTTTTTTACCGTAGGTACCTCCCATTTTTTCCTCGCCTACACCATAGTATAAGATATTGTTAGATGTGTCGTTAAAAATATTGTAACCAGTTCCGATTTAGGGTTCCGTAAGTGAAATAATAAGCCGTGGCTTTACTGTTGATTTGTAGAAAAGTGAAAAATTCAGGACATGAGCAAATAAAATTATCTTAAAAGGAAAACTATCACGGTTGAGCATACTTTAGTATATCTAGTAATATGCAACCGGTGAAAGAATCGGAGGAAACCTGGTCGGACTCGTCCGATAAAAAAGCCAAGTAAGTTGATACGGACCAAAACATTACAGTAAGCAACTAATTTGTCAAACTAGTTTCGACTGACATTTGAACTCTTTTTCATACAATATTTTAAATTATAAAATATTTATTTTATAACAAAAAATAATACATTGTCACGGATATAAACTTATAAAACTAAAAATAATTCAACATAGCTATCGATCATTAAGAACGACATTTAAAATGTGTAAGCCCAATGTGTAAAATGTCAACCACATCACGCCGCGTTACATCTTTTCTCTTTCCCTACCACCAGTGGCGGATTTACCCTAAGGCCCAGAGTGCTTATACTGAGTTTTGTCCTTCACTTTCGATAGCGAGAGCGTTTGCAGTTTGTATAAGAGTGACAGAGCGTGCCACCTAGTTGTCTCTTTGTCACTCCTATGCAAATCGCAAACGCTCTCGCTATCGAAAGTGAATGAAAAAACTCAGTATACGCTCTCAGTAGGCCCGAGCCTAGAGCGGCAGATGTTAGGGGCGGCAAATCGTGACAAAAAAATCACTGACGATAGCAAGAAATAACTCAAATGCAAAGTACCTAAATATTTAAAAGGCTGTGCATAATTTTATTATGGCGGGCCGCACTGCACTGCAACGAATAGCAATTTTTATAGGTATGCGCCACTAAATTCATTAAGCCGGGTCCGCTGCGTCATGTTACGCGTGTAACACGCGTAACATGACGCAGCGGACCCGGCTTTATGTACCTAGTCTAGCGTAAATTCATTAAGTACCTAGTCTATATGATAGGTGCTGCGTGCTGTGCTGAGAAAGGGGCGGCACATGGCCTGGGGCCTAGGGCATCCAAGACTGCAAATCCGCCACTGCCTACCACAGACTTCTTTATTCGGCGTTTATCGAGTTTTTTAAGGAATCGTGTTATTATTAGTAAAATCGTAGAACTGGTAACGTCAGCGCGTCATATTTTCGTTCCCTCTCCCGCCCGCCCGCCCGAGAAACTTTGAACTGGACTTGCGGGTAGAACCAAAGTTCCCAACAGCTGCAAACTGTAGCTGCACGTAACGAAGTACTTGCGGGACCCAAACACCAATTTAATGTCGAGTTTAACCGCCATTTGACTACCAGAGAGTTGGCCTTTCTTCCGAAGCAGCAAAGAGCAACTCGCTATTCTGATTTGAGTTTCAGTTGGCTTATGTCATAATAGGGAATGGATGAAAATATCAGAAGAGCTTGATAATTTTTTTAGTGATAGGAATAACCTTCCTTAACGCGAGAAAAAGTTTCAATTTTTTTGGGACCGTAGTTAATTTTTAAATATACTTAATATTTTTCCATTCGTAGTTCTGGGCTTAGTACGGCATATCAGACATATTCCTTAGTCCGCTACGTATAAAAAAAAAATCCACCTTGAAAAGCTGTCATTATCACCAGTTTTTTTTTTAGATTATTTAAAAATTAACTACGAAGCCAAAAAAATTGAAACTTTTTTCTCGCGCTAAGGAAGGTTATTCCTATCACCAAAAAAAATATCAAGCACTTCCGATATTTTCATCCATTCCCTATTCTCAGGCAGTTTTCAAAGTCGTAATAACCATGTTCCAATACATTGGCCCACAACATCTTTTATAGCACTGGACATTACATAAGCAGCCTCAACTCAATATAAGATATACCTACCTACGTGTACGCCTTGTCTACTTCCTTTGTCGTATAATATAACAATAATAGAAAACAAAAAACACAGCGATGAATATCTTCACATCACAGCACAGGCTCCCTTTAGTAATTTTGCTGTAAAGTCTGTTCGCTATCATAGTGTCACTTTGATATTTACCGCCTCGGCACATGGCGGCTTTTGACAAAAGAAAATAAAGGAAGCCGACGCGGCGCAAACACGACAGTGAATTTGGCTCGCAGCTCGTCTCATTCTACTATTATGTAGATTACGCAATTAAAGAATTAAATCAATCAGTATTTTAGAATGGATTTATAATTAAACGATCCTGCATCACTTAGGTAGGTACCTATTCTAAATTCCGGTGGTGATGAATATTCTGAGGACACTTCGAGTGATGAAGAGTAGTGTTTTATTTTGTGCTTCATTAGGTATATTGTGTACCATGTTTTTTTTATATTAAAAGTATTTTGGGCGTCTAAGTTGTATTATTGAAATAAATGTTTTGTTGCTAAAACCAAGATAGTCTTCGTGTGTACCGACACTATCTAAGCGAACGGACTATAAGGGTTATATATACCTATATCCGAAGGGAGCCTGGGACTGAGACTATGTCCTATAAAGAATCGTCTCTTAGTATCGTTGCTGCAAGTACCTACTCCATACTAGGGTTCAAGAATTTAGCATGTCGATATTAAAAGGGTTCCTTCTTGAGTATGGCCCCTAAAACATATTAAAAACGCACTTTAAAATAGAAAATAATTAACCTAATTTTCTTCGTATTAATAATCGAATTTTCAGTAGCTATATAAGCCAGAAGCGTGGAACGCTTCATGCAAATTCATTTAAAGCTGATGCACAATATGTATGACACGAAATAACTAAAATGCTCTATGTTCTTATTGCTTTTGTTTTGACAAAGCGCTCCCGCTTTTTACCAGAGTGCAGCGGAGCCGAAAGAACATAATATGTTTGGCTCGTATGTATGTACATATGTCCTATTCTATGAATGTTTTCTTGTAACTCCTTAACTAATAGTTAACTCCTGTGCAAGTTGGCGCAAGTATCTTATAAATAAATGTCTTATCTATCTATCTAATATGTTATATACAGGAATATTTTTTCACCAGTACAATAAATCAACATACGTAATACTAAGTCCAAAATACAAATACCAACATTTTTTGTTACTAACCCGTTGGTACAAAAAAACAAAAATACCAATGTCTGAACTTATCCGCAAATCTTAAAGAAATGTGGACGCATTACGCATGAGCATAACTAAACGCACTGGCAACTGCGAGCGGCTTGCGGGAAGGAAAAGAAGCGGCGGCGGCGGTGCAGTGAACTGTCCGTAGTCTAGTGAATGCTGCGTCACTCTCATAAATGTCCAGCAAAGGTAGTACAAGGACGCGTGTTGGGTATTTGAGGTTCAATAAAACCGGCATTTATCAGGCGGGGCAAACTTTCTTCAGCGTATACTCGCCGAGCTGCAGCTGTATTTTCCCCACTGAGAAAGTAACTACGAACCATTTCGTAATAATCGCGGTTTGTAAACATCGTGTTGCGCGCGTAATTTTCGACTGCAGGAAGTGCGGAAACGGTGCACGTGCACTCACCTAGGTCAATGCGCGCGGACTGACCGGCTTGGCTCACCGACGAACTCGTGCGCTGGCCAGCCCGCCGCTCACTCACCCCACCCCGCCGCCCTCTACCTCGCACTGCGTTGACGCCTTGTAATTAGTGCGCCCATGCGTTACAAATTGGATGAAGGATAAATTAATGAAAATGAAAAAAATATATATGCTAATTTTATTTGATAAATGTAATCTATTATCGATACCAATCATTGCTCTATGTGTCATATATGTCATAGCTCTATGAAATCCGCAAAAATATAACAAAAATATAAAAAAAAACACAAAATTTACAATAATTGAAAAGTTCCAGGTGGCTAACAATGTCCTTGCCACACATGTGGCAAGGATTTAAAGTTCGCCTAAATTAAATTGACTAACATAAAATTATATCCAGATGGCGGAGTAGGGGAGACCGGGGATGGTTGACTATAGGGGTAGGTAGACTAACCGCCAAAAACTCGCCAACGGTTTGGGTATTGCGTCATCCCAGCGCAGCCGCGCATCACTCTCCGCCCCCCGCTCAGTCGTCGGTAGCGCCGCGTCGCCGGCACACGCCGTTTTCGAGCAGTGACCCCGTGATTTGTTTTCATATCATGTAAGTAATATTTTCGTGTTGCATATTTTTTTATTTGGTACCTACACATTTTATGTTAACCGTTTGCCTATTAGTCAGAGTGTTTTATGAGTCCATATTGATATTATTTCATGTTTTATTTCTTAATTAGGTGGCAGTGTGTAGGTTATCGTCGTTTGGTTCGTAGGTCGTTTGAGGTTGGTAGACTAATTTCTTTCGGGGCTGGTTGAATAATTAGTCAACCAACGTCAATAACATTTTGAGTTTAAAATATCTTTAAAATTATTTATCTATTCGATTCTTTATAAATATATTCTTTTTATTGCTACAGCACGATGAGGACCTATAAACTGAACGAGCTGATACACCGAAGGATGTCGTGGAAAGAGCTTGTCATCGAGTCATTTTTGACAATAGGAGTGTTAATGCAACTGCACAATAATATAACATTTCCTATAAGACATTACACCGTTATGTGCCGAAACTAAAGGAGAAATTGGAACATAATCCGAACTTGACAAAAGCCGAATTAACCTTGGACTCAGAATAGAAACAGAACAGAATAGAAAAAGGAAAAGAAACAAGCAAAGGTAAGGGTAAAGGAAAATGGAAGGGCAAAGGAAAAGGAAAGGGTAAGGGAAAAGGAACGGTTAAAGGAAAAGGAACGGATAAAGTAAATGAGATGAATGTTGCTGATGACACCGTCGATGGAAATAACGATGCTGTGAATTCAGATGACGAGAGCACGATCTGTTTAGAATGCACTGAATCCTACGCCGATAGAGGCGAACAATGGATTCAGTGCATTACTTTTAAGTTATGAGCTCATGCCAAATGTGTAAGAGGTAATCTAATGTTTTTTGAATGCAAACACTGTATTTCTGATAATGAAGGCTGATAACTTGTCTGTTTTTTTTATATTTTTAAGTATACAAAGATTGATATGTGATTTAAAATGAGACTGAAGAAGAGTTTAGTTTAATTAAACTTTAAATACAAAATACAAGTATTTAACAATTACTAGATATTATTTAAGTAGAGCAATGAAAAATGTGCATTTAATTTGTGGCGTAAGAATATTTTAAATTGTTCCATAAATAAGAATTAATATGTTACATTCATAAGAAGTTATGGAAAGATTTATGTGTGATTTAAAATGAAACTGAAGAAGATTTTAGGTTAAAAAGTTTCAATACTAAGAGTTGATAGTTAACGCGATTTTTTTGTCTGTATGGATGAAAACACAAAAAATATGTATGATTTAGTAAAAAATTTGTCAACTATCCCCGGTCTCCTGAAAGTTGGACAATTCCATTACCAACTCCTGGTAAAAAACATATCCACTTGAAAAACCGAAACGCGAAATAAATCCGGTCAGGACGCACGCGACCCGATTGAAACACCGAAAGCGAATGTCCACTGGCCAGATTTATGTGGACACCCGATAAGTTTTCTATTACCAACCTCTCCTTCCAGCGACAATGTACCTTTATTTATACGACCGACAGGAACATTTTTTACGACGCCATAAAATATTAATTTATTTCGTGCAATGAATGGTCTATGAATTGTCGGTCGACCGACCCGTTCAATAAATAATAACACCATCGCTTTAGATTACCTACTACGATTGAAGTGACACCGCTGCGTTAATGACACTATAATTGTAAGCCTAGAAAAGCTTTGAGGACTTGCCAAGTAAAATCACGAAAGGGGTACCAATTTGGCCCCACAACCCTTCAAGCTACACTACCATACGGTAGGGTACGATTCAACCTAATTTCCAACGGTTACGGATGGATTTACAACAGATGTAAAGATGAACCAATATGCTGGCGACTCTACGTTACATTCGTATCGGTGAGCGGCCCGGCCTCTCCAGGCACAGTGGGTTTCTATGAGCCTGTACTCGTCCACTGCTTTACGTACCTAGGCCTTCGCCGAGGCACGTCACTTTGGTCAGCCCTCGACCATCCTAATCCAGCCGACGCCAACAATAGGCCTAAGATCTTTGGCGAATGTAGCGTTTTGCGTTAGCCACTACGTTTGCCAGGTCATGGTCTCATCTAGAGTATCTTTGCACCCCATCGACTATCACTTCATCGGCAGATGTGTGTCTAACCTATTTCCACCCAGGCCATAACAATCACCGTGATTCTGTGTCACAGTCGATAGCTGATAGGGTGAACCTCAACGCCTGCCCCACACTGGCTCGGTCGTGGTGGCAGACATACAATGTGCCGCAAGATGTTTTAGGTTTTGTATGGGCCCTAACAGCGCCAGTAGGATAGGGCAGGCAGAATTCGTAAACATCAATTGCACTACTCGCGATTGTGATAGTAGTTGGGCTAAAATCAGCAAAAGTCTGATAGATGGAAAGAAATAAGTAACCTTTTTTAGGGCCTCAGATTGTGTTCTGAGATTAGCGCACATAATATGTACGTGACATGTTGCTATGAAGAAAAATGCATGCGCCGAACAGAGAAATTTAAGACTTCTAAGGTTTTCTCATGGATACCTTGTCAAAGCTAGACCAAATTAAAATGGAACCAGACTGGAAGCACATGTTTTCAAATAAAAAATAATCTTCAAAATCAGTCCATCTGGTCAAAAGTTGGAGGAGGATACTCTTGTCAGTGGTCACCATCTGTGGCCTAATTATTATTGTTCACATCAAATCAGGTTTCATTCGAATCGTTTGATAAATTCCACACTAATTTGACGGTTAGACGATTGGAAATGCTCCGAATTTGATGCGCGTAATCAAGAGGCTGATCGTAAATAATCTGTGGCGAATATTCGAATATTATGTATTCTGGTTAATGCACAAACGCTGTTCCGTTCAAAGATATTTCCATTCATGGAAATTTCGGCTGTTGATAAGTAATAAGTACGGGACGTTGTTCAGCACTTTATAGATTTCTGCTAGCTCAAGAAATTATTGTTACTACCTTCCTATTTGAATACACGTCGCGATAACGATGCTTCCCTCATCTGAATAACTAAACAAGTAACCATGAATGGAACGGCAAGAACAGAGCATCCAATTGTAGAGAGAGACTTCGTTCGGGTACCTACTCCAATATTTTTTAATCCTATGCATAGATATTTCATTAATATCTTAAAATACATACTTAGGCAGAAACGTCAACAGATTTGTTATAATTAAGGAAATCTTACAGCAGTGTCTGAATTCGAAAGTTTATTTTGTCTATTCCCATTTGAAACGTTGAGTTGTGGCACTTTCGTTCTCAGGGTGCGAAGTGTACTATAAGTGTACAGCACGAATGCAGAGAAAATTTGCGTGCTTACTGTGAAGAAAAACATCGTGAAAAAACCTTCAGCAATCTCAACGCTTGAAATTTTGTGCTTAATTTTGTTTCTTTAATATACGCTGCTCTTAATCTCTACGGCAGTTAGTTTGTAAGAACCTTAACATGTTTTGTGTGTGTGTGTGTGTGTGTGTGTGTATGTGCTTAAGACCGGATTTTAGTTCTTACGTTATAGTCTTATATAGCTGACCCGGTAGACTAGTTTGCCATAGTTAACCTAAGACCTAATCTGAGACCAGCCGAATATACAAAATTTCATAAAAATCGGTGAAGATGGATTTCGTGTTTCAGAGGAGTTCGATAACAAATGTAGCATTTCTGAAATTCGTTCTATTTAAAAAAAATAGTGCAATTTTTGTACTTACCTAATGAAATTCAAGATTTGGCGGTTTTGAACCATCAAATTGCAGCGATGTTTACATGAAATAAAACTGTCGACATCGTGTTCCTACGAAAAATTTCCTTCTTTAGCATTCATCGCCAGATGGTCCAGTTTCTATGAAAAAATCGCCACAAAACCACTGTATGTACTGTCCGAACCGAACTTGATAAATGATCCACTCTACACGGCTGACCGCACCCGTGTTGGAACTTCCGCGTTTATCACCTTAAATATTAATGTGATTGCTTGTTTGCGGCATAATTTATTATAGGTGAGTAACCATCACCGGTTTTTGATGTAAAAAATTTAAATGCTTGAAATTATGAAAAATAAAAATTGGTTTTTGATTGCTCAGTTGAGGTATATTCTAAAAACTAACAGACTGTATAGACTGATACGGCTTGCTGGCTAAAGCTAAGCGTCCCCCGCATCGGAATCGGAGCGTACGCATACGAGCCGTCGGCATTTACAAAATGCCGAAAGGGTGCGTCCACTGCATTCGGATTTTCCGTCGGCAATATCGGTATTTTCCAGTGTTGCCAACCCCTACAGAAAAAATCCCCCAAGAAAATCTTCAAATTCCCCTTAAAACCCCCAATTTTTTTTTATTGTTATATCCACAAAAACATTTCATTGCTTTATGTTGTGTAGGCTTTCAACAAGTAGTTTTCACTCTTAAAATAAAACTAATTTTGTTGGTACTTTTAGTTTTGTACTTTCGACATCTCACTTGACCGCACAATCTAACAAACTATTGCAAATTTCGAAATCGAATCGAAAGAAATTTCCTATTATGAAATTCTAAGTTTATCATGAGTGATAAATGAATGACTTAATTAATTAATGAGCCCATCAGCTGCATGCCGTTCGTTCGTTCGTTCACGGTTGCATTAGAAAATACGTATTGACAGCGTTCTCAAAATAATACAATATTACTGTTTTAATCTTATAAAATGCCATCTTCGACTAAAAAAAAGTAATTTAATTCACTGCTATTGTAAGTTTCAATCCCCAGAACAACCCCCTCAAAAAACCCCAAATGTCCCTAAATATCCCCCTTTTAATCCGTCTTCCCCCTAAATTTAGGGGGAAAACCCCCAAGTTGGCAAGTTGAAAGATGTGGGTTCATAAAATAAACTGAAAAATACATATTTTCGGAGAATTTCACACATTACAATGTTACAATTACATTACAATTATGATTTAGTAGAAGATGAAAAGAGATTTTTCGGCTAAATTCATAATGCCCCGAACCAAATTATTTGAACTTCACTTTATTTTTCTATACCATTTTTTTTTCATTTGGCCAGATCTAGCTAAAAAGTTGCTAAAGTGGCAACACTGATCGGAATCCGAATGGCGCGTCGGCTGCGGATGACGTCATCGGAAGGAATGCATCGCACTCCGGAGCAGAAATGCCGATCCAGTGCACGCAGTACCATAGAAATCAATACAAAGCAACAAATCCGTCCGCTCCGTACGGAGCGGTTCCAATGCAGTGGACGCTTAGCTTAACGACGTTACGAAAAAACAAAATGGTGTAGGTACGTCAGCTGTATTGTGAGTAAACTCCTGCTGAAATGTTAAACAACGCGATTACTAATAAGTCCGAGGCCGACTTTCATCACTCTCTAAATTGGGGATTAAGTAGCATTTGACTAAAATTCTTCATACAAAGGCCCGTCTATAAACGGTGATGATCATACATGATCCGCTCTTGGTCCTGATTGAAATCCTCTTAAATGAGATTTAGTAGGAGTTTCAAATCGGACTCGATCGCCAAAGGTTACCATCAAACGAAGATATTACTCAGGGCGAAGGTTGCCATCAAACGAAGATATTACCAAGGCCTATTACTCAGGGCGATATACAGCATTAAAAATTTAGGAAAATAAAAAAATACCTACTTACCTAAAAAAGGGTTCTCTTTCCTTTGCTTTCGCAGCCAGCAGATAAAAAGATTGATAAAATGATAAGGATAACTTATAAATTGTATTTTTAATTAGGTACTAATAACCGCATGTTGATAAAACCTTTGGTCGTTGAATGTGACACAATCTGAGAGTTGTGATAAAAAAATAATCAATCATCACAAATTGTCATCGATTATAGTTAACACAAGCGAATTATTGTATTGCTTCGCGGAGTTTCCAGACATCAAATATTTATCAATATAGAAAAAATAAATGTCTGACACTTTTGATAGCGGTCATGGTTCGTAAGTTCAAATCCTAGCATTTACGAGTATAACAATGACTTTGTTTTCTAAGTTATGAAGTTTTTCGTACTACTGTGTCCCAAAAGTACCCAGATATTGTAAATAAAACACAAAGAGTAATTTTAATCATCAACATTTATTTTGTCCTTATCAAAGTGACTTCCATTAGAGGCAATACACTTACGCCAGCGCTTTAACTAGTCCTCGAAACACTTGTCATAGGCCGAAATCTGTACGGCTTTCAGCGCCTTCGTCGTATTTTCTTTCACCGCCTCTATGGTCTCGAAACGCTTTCCGCGATATGACAGTTGTACCAACCTAACGGAAATATATATTTTTATTAACTCTTTGAGGTCACAGCACACATATCAACTCGGAAAGGGATCGTTACCGTATCGCCTTTCGCCTCGCGCCGTCAAGCTGACGTATGCATCGTAACCAAAGCGTATCAGCAGCTCCTGTACGTCAACTCGGCTACGGCTAGGCGACACCGCGCTTACGGCTCGCCGACCGCTGGTACTTACCAGATTGCTTTAAAGTAATACTTGGGGTGAACGAAGAGACGTGAGCTCGGGTACGGAGAGACGTAAGCGCGGGGACGACGAGCCGTAAGCGCGAGAACTGCAAGTGGTCCACGCACCGCATCGCGGTTCGGAGCCTGTTCCGAGGCGAGGCCATTACGTTACGATTCCGATTAGTGTGCGTTGCAGCAGGGAGTTTCATACAAAAAATTCTGAACGGCTCGAGGCGATACGGTGATCCCTTTCCGAGTTGATATGTGTGCTGTGACCTTAACACGGGATTTTGAAATGAGAATTTCCGGGTACTTTTGGGGCAACATTTGGCGTGCAACATTTTGCACAAAATGTTCCACATGTTGCCCAACATGTTGAAAGTCAGCGCGGAACTTTTCTTTAACAACGTTGTCTGTCTACGCTTGATCAGTCGTCGACAACATGTCGCCAGCCAGAGGAACTAGTGTTGATCCAGCGGCAGTGGTTATAATTTTATCTATTTTATTTAATATATCCCATAAATACTGATAGTGGCAACGTCGCGCGCTGTTGGACAACGTTGCCGAACATGTTGAGCGGCCAAATGTTGCCTAGTGGATACTGGGCTTAAACACTAAAACAATGTGCTTACATACCCTAGCGCTTGCTACGTACCTACAATGGCTCAAATATGAAGCTACGGAATACTCAGGGCCGATTTCTGAATTGAGAATTTGCACTAAGTATATACTCTCCACCATCCGGACTTGGCCCTCCACCAATCCGGACTTGGCCCCCGTGGTGGAGTATGGCCTATACCTTCCTCAGGGAAGAGACCCGTGCCCATCGGTGGGAACATAATGGGTTGATGATGAATGAATGAATATACTTAAGTAACATGATGTCACGCTCTTTTCTAAAGAAATTCGACGAGACAGCCTACAGTTAAGTAATTACTTAGCGAAATTCTCAATTCAGAAATCGGCTCTCAGTACTAGAATAACGGTCATAGTTGCTCCGTCTATAGTAGAGGTCAAGGATAATTTAAAATTATTTGTGAACCAATAACTGTTGATATGCCGTAAAATAAATATGTCCTAAGTTAATAACACTTATTTCCACTCCATTTCTCGCTCCAATTCCCTCATTTCTCTTCTCCGTGCAAGCAATATGCATCTTCTCCCACTTAGTGCTACACATCATTTCCCCAATAGTTCCCCATCCCTTCTGGATATCATCACAGTGTCATCTTCTGATCACGTATCCCAACACGGCCAATGTTCCGCCGACGCCTTTTCTTATCATGATTTGATTTTTCTATCCTATAAGATTCGTCCGCCCAAAGCCAAGTCGAGAATTCTTCTGCAGCGTAACTTCGGTAGTATGGACCTCTGTAAGCTTAGAGAAGATGCTTTAAAAATCGATTGGTGGTCTGCTACTGTAGGATCCGTAGATGAACAAGTTGACATCTTTAACAGTCTGATCACTCAGCTTTACGACATCCATGCGCCTGTCCGTGCCGTTAAGATGAAGCATCTTCCGGCGCCATGGCTTACCGATGACCTCAAACAGCTCATTAATAGAAAGTCACAGGCGAAATGCAAATATAAAAGTCGCCTTACTCACCATAATAAAGAAAAGTATATGATAATTCGGAATCGCTGCAATAGGTTGTGTAGGGATGCACAACGACGCCACATTCATGACTCCGTTGAAAACGGTGACCCAGCCAAGGTTTGGAAATTTCTTCGTTCCTTGGGAGTTGGAAAATCACGTCAAGACTCTATTCCTAAAGATTTAAACGTTGATTTGCTCAATCAACACTTCTCATTTTCGGCTACCTTTGATGGTACTAAAAAAACTGAAACTCTGAATTATCTTTTATCACTTCCAACTCCTGATACCTTCTCTTTTAGTTTTAGCCAATTCACTGATTGTGATGTTAAGAAGAACATCGTCTCCTTTACTTCAAACGCAGTCGGTGGTGACAGCATCAGCCGTATCATGCTAATGCCCATCCTTGACATCATCACTCCCATCATTACTAAACTCCTTAACAATTCCGTCTCCTCTGGATCTTTCCAACCGCTTGGAAGGATTCTCAGATCACTCCTCTACCAAAAAAGGCCAATCCTACTACCTTTTCCGAATACCGGCCCATATCTATCCTACCATTCCTGTCCAAAGTCCTCGAACGCCTAGTCCATTCCCAGTTAAGTCATTTTCTCACCAGGAACAACCTTCTCAATCCTTTCCAGTCCGGCTTCCGTCCAGGCCATAGCACTGTTACGGCTCTTGTCCAGATTACCGATGACATGCGGTTAGGTATGGAGAACGGGCAGTTGACTGTTTTGTCACTGCTCGATTTCAGCAACGCCTTCAATGGTGTCGATTTCGATATATTGTTGGCGTTGCTTCGGTCTCCATATCTCCAATGGTGATTGACTGATTTCGAAGTTATTTACACGGGCGCCGGCAACGTATTCGCATTGAAGATTCTTTCTCCTGTTGGTGTGGAATATCTGCCGGCGTCCCCCAAGGTGGCGTGTAGTCTCCTCTTCTCTTTGCAATCTTCATTAATAGTATTTCTCACCAGCTTTCTTCTTCCTACCATCTATATGCAGACGATCTCCAAATCTATACACAGGCGACTTTAAATAATCTGAGTGCGGCCATTTCCACAATTAACAGTGACCTATCTCAAATATCTAAGTGGAGTAGTACATACGGTCTGAAGGTCAACCCTAGCAAAACACAGATTATTATCGTCGGTAGTCGACAATTCATTGCTAGGGTTGATGTGGACATGCTTCCAACGGTAATGTTCGAAGGGAAAGCAATTCAATTTAGTGAGACTGTCAAAAATCTCGGTATTATCCTTGATAGTACCTTATCTTGGGTACCGCAGCTGGAAATGGTGAGCCGGAAGATGTTCGCGTCTGAAAGCTCCCTTAGACGGCTTCGTAATTTTCTACCCACTGCTACCAAAGTTGCGTTAGCACAATCACTCCTTCTTCCTATTCTCGACTACGCTGATTCATGTTATCTCGACCTCACCGAGGAGCAACTAAATAAACTTGAGCGTCTTCAAAACTTCTGCATCCGTTTTATATTTGGTCTGCGCAAATATGATCACGTCTCCGAATTTCGTTCACAGCTCAAGTGGCTCCCAATCCGCCTCCGCCGGAATACGCACATACTCTCTCTTCTCTATTGCATACTGTTTAATCCAACAACTCCTTCCTATCTAAAAGAACGCTTTGAATTCCTTCACTCTTCTCATATCCTTACTCTTCGTCCCAAAACCTTCTCCTAAAAATCCCATCCCACCGCACCACTTTCTACAGCAGCTCCTTTACAGTGCAGGCAGTCCGCCTCTGGAATGACCTGCCGGTAGAGGTGCGGAAAGCCAAGTCACTGCCAATTTTTAAGACTATGATAAAGGGTCACTATCTCGCTGGTGCACTGTAACACTATTGCTGTCGTTTTATTTGTGTCCTGTGTGTATGATATATAATATATTTTTATGTATTTAGATAAATTATATATATATTTTAAATTATATAGGTATTTGTGTATATTATTCGTGTGTATCTATTGATATGTTATGTATATATTTTGGTTAATTAGTTATGTATAATGAATATATCTCAGAAATTGTTATATTACTTATTTTGTACATCTACCTCCTTCTCCAATGCCTAGCTCCAGTCCATCCAACGGTTGTCTGGAAGAGATCACTTTTAGTGATAAGGCCGCCGTCTGTACACTTAGATTAAGAAACACCTGTGTAATCTCCTTTCTTATGTACAATAAAGTGTTCTCTATCTATCTATCTATCTAACACAATAATAAGTTATTGTTTCTCATACATGAACTGCAATGGCTTAGAAAGAGACGTTAATTAAACGTCAATAAATTGAGATCATTAAAATAATTAAATTAAATTACTACTTCTATTTTATACCTCCTTAACCAAAAAAAAATCAAGAATACAGAAAAACCAGAATTCCGGTATTGAAAATATTGATACCGAAGAAATACTGGTGTTAAAAAATTAAATTCAATTCAATTCTAATATTTTTATTCATAGTCCAAACAAAGTGTTTACTTTATGAAAGTCAAAGTTGTTAAGGGTCCGATAGTCCATGTTCTAGTCTATAGATACCCTTAACACACATCACCCTTTATAAAGAGTGAGTATTTATCAACAGATGGGTAAGCATGACCGTCAGACACTACCAAATATTTTATGTCTGACTCCGCGAATACCAGATAATTATGAATGGCATACAAAACCTAATCCCTTACAGTGCCAGGAGGGCATACCTACCATTTCAATTTCTATCGCAGTGGACGAGTGTGGGCTAAGTGCACCTTGCACATCATAAAGGGTGAGAGAACGGAAGATTATGTATGGTTTAAGATTTATTAAAACCACGTAAATGTTTTGTTAACACTTTGCCGGACAGTCATATGTGATCTATTGTAATTTTTATTGTTATAGACTGCTATCCCTGTCCACGGATGTGTTAATTATGTTTATCCTGGTACAATAAAAAAACTTATCTTATCTTTTAAATGAAAAAAACATAAAATGAAAACAAAAATTATGCTCTTTAAGAGCACGAATTACATTTACTAACATATACATGGTAGGTATGCGATGTTATCAAGTGACCCCCACTACAAAACTTAAAAACGTTTTAAAACAAAAACACACCATTAAATGAAATTAGTCAAACAAAATAATTTTCCTTATGTGTAACTTAAATGATTCTCGATCTTCTTATGTTTGAAAGCAATCCAATCAATTTATGAAAATTATTACTATAGGTAGCCTATCAGTATATTGATACTGGGGTGGGTAGTTTTTCTGTTATCTGACTACTGTCTGTGACCAAAAATTATGGACAGTGAACAAACCAGGCTTTTTCGAAATTAAATCAGTCTCCATGAATCACTGTGAGCTTTATTTGAGACCCATGATGATTGAGTGCTTAGATGAAATAATACAGAATATTACACAGGGGATATCGAGTTGATTGTCTGCTTAAAGTCCTGCAGGCCTTGGCCACAATTTATTGCGGGATGTAATAGCTGTATTGTATGTATCTGACCTACGAGTAAGTGTAACTAAGTGCCTAATGCAGTTAGCAATAAATCCAGATGTGGCTAATACTCACGGCAAGGTATTTTTCTAATATCGGTAGGTATGTTACAAATAAATCTACTTATCTATTTTCGTAATCATAACAATTTATTAGGCTTTGTTTATAGAAATGTTTATTTTGCCCAAATCGGTAGCACGTACGCATTGTTTACACAAAGCCGTGGTCTTAGTTAATTAATTTATGAACGTAAACGCAGGCGGCTTAAAGTAGCATTTCCATTCGATTAAATGTGATTAAAACGTTTTGGAGGATTAACAGTTACAACGGACTCTTGTTGGATAAGGAAAACATATAAATACGAAGGGTTAAACTGTATAAAGTTACAATCGATCAACATGCTTCTACAACTGGCTTTGAAATTGAAATTGAAATTGAAATTGAAATTGGTTTATTGATAATAAGATTAATTCACAATTACATTACATCATAATATAATAGTACAGTATCAATTTGACATCAGTTTTCAGTAATTAAGTAATTAAACATTTGACAATAGTGAATTTAAATAATTGATTAGACTCTGAAGCCTGTGGTAGATAAAAATCTGTGATACAGGCGTCAGTGCCCTATGTAGATGTTTAAAAAAAAAAAAAATAGTCATTATAACAATCGATAGATTTCGAATAGCTTTGTTTAACAGATAACATATTCAGTGCATAATTAGTTTTATATTCAGTGACATTTACTGCATGAAAATATCGACAATTAGCCGAAGCAATAACAAATTCAAATTACGTGCAATAAACCAAACTTAATTTAACATGCGTGCGTGCGTGTGCGTGTGTGTGTGTGTATGTGTGTGTGTGTGTGTGTGTGTGTGTGTGTGTGTGTGTGTGTGTGCGTGTGTGTGTGCTTGCGTGAGAAATAAATATAGATTATCGTTTTTATATATCTATACATTTATATGCGAGCTTTATAAATATACAACATAAACATTTACATACAGACACATACTCATTAACACATAATATATATTTCTGTACATATATATGATAATTATCCTCCCTATTTAACAGTAGGTAGGTATCCATAATAAATATGTTTATTTATCAACTTTCAGCAATTCCTCCGTTTGGTCATATGTAAGTTTCAGTAGGTAGCTCTTTGTATATTTTTTACACTCATAATTATTCAAACACTGAAGATTTAGCAATTTATTGAGCTTATTATACAAGTAGACCCCCAAGAAAGCCTGGAATCGATTAGCAAAGACAGTACGACAGCGTTCACCCCTAAACACTATATCAGTTCGTCTTCTGGTTGTGGTAATTTTGACGTTTGTATTTTTATGTTGACGAGTAACTGTGTTCAAGACGAAGAGCTGCCGCACCGTTAAAACCTCGGTAATTTCGTATACTCTAGTGGTAGGAGTTAGAATAGGTAGAAAATAGCTAACTTTAAGGATAGCTCGCTGAGCTCTTTCGAGACCTATCAGGTGGGTTTTAGGTGCTCCTCCCCATATCGTTACGCAATAGTTAATAACCGATTCACACAAGGCGTAATAAATCATTTTAATTATTTTAGGGTCACCCACATGACGTAGATTTTTAAATATATATATAAGTTTACGCACGCGACCAGTCACCGCCTTGATGTGTTCATTAAAAGTTAAGTGCTTATCAATGATGACACCTAAATATTTTATTGAATTTACTGATTGGATTTTTTGGCAGGAGCAGGTTAAAGAAGGGGAGTTATTGCATGAGACAGAGTGAGCTGTGATAGACAAGGTTGAATGCTTAGGTTGTGTTTGCGGGACGATAGAAAATGTCATGTATTTTGTTTTTTCTATGTTTAGACTCAACAAATTTATATCTAACCAATGTTTAACCATGTTAAGACCGGTTTGAGCTTGTTTGAAAGTCCCAGACCAGGTCTCTCCCCGAAACAAAAGAGCCGTGTCATCCGCAAATGATATTATGTTACCACCATGGATGTTAATATTACACAGACTATTTAAATACACCAAGAAGAGACTCGGACCAAGCGTGCTTCCCTGTGGGATGCCGTATCCTACTGGCAATGCGTCACTAACGTGATTCCCTATTCTAACACATTGCTCCCTGTCACTTAGATAATCCCGAAGCAATTGCAGCGGGATGCCCCTTATACCAATCGTCTCGAGTTTGTTCAAAAGTAGAGGAATAGAAATTGTATCAAACGCCTTGCGCAGATCTAAGAATATAGCTAAGCACTTTTCCCCTTTATCCAAGCCTTTTACAACGAGGTCAGTCAATTTAGTGACTGCATCAGCAGTTGATTTATCACAACGAAAACCGAATTGGTTCTGTGAGAGTATATTGCTTTTCTCTAAGAATTTTATAACTTGTACATTAATAATTTTTTCTAGGATTTTAGAGAAGGTTGACAGTATAGAAATTGGTCTATAATTATTAACAGATGTTTTGTCTCCTGATTTATGAATAGGGGTAATAGTAGATTGCTTAAAAGCTTTTGGAAAAATTCCCGTAGTGATAGAAAGATTACATAAATGTGTTAATGGTCCAGCCAAAATTTTTATATTTTGCTTAACAATTTTTGATGAGATATGATCACTACTGGAGGAACATGAATTTTTAAGAGAGTTTATTAGTGTGATTACTTCCGAAATATGTGTTTCAAGTAGAATAAGGGAATTTAGATTTTGTGTGTCAGTTTGTCCGGATGGAAAAGTCGTGGTTTGGCCATGTTGGTACTGGTTTATTATTTCATTCGCTAGGTTTTCACCTATAGTTGAAAAGTATTTGTTAACTGTGTTTACGGAATTGAGGGTGTCTGTGTTTAAAGATAAAAGGTCCTGTGTGGCGACTTTTTTTGGTTTAAAGTTGATAATATCATTTATTACTTTCCATGTTTGTTTTATACTAGTTTTACTCGCCTTTTCTAACTCTAATTTTTCGTATTGTCTTTTTACTTTTTTAATTAGGTTATTACAAAAATTTCTGTAGCGTTTGTACATAATTTTTACAATTGTGTTATTAGGATCGACTTTGGCTTTTTTTTGCAAATTATCCCTATTCCTTATACAACGCAACAAACCTTGTGTCATCCACGGTTTTATAGGTGTCTTGCGCCTAGATAGAACCACAGTAAGAGAGTTACTTTTGATGATGTCGGATATTTCTTTTACAAATATGTCTGTTGCCATATTTGGATCAGTACAGTTCATCACTACATTAAAATCAGTTTCATGTAAATCCTTACTAATTCCTTGATAGTTAAGCTTGGTAAAAGTTTGTTTCGTAAAAAAGTTGCTCTGTACGAGATCGATTGATATATAGACCGTATCGTGATCAGTAAGACTATTTTTAATGATGATAGTGTTGGAGTGGAGTCGAGTCTTTAGCATAATGTGGTCTAAACAGGTATTTATTCTAGTGGGTATATTGTGCGCAGGAAGAAGTCCGTGGGAAGCTAGTAAAGTCAGATAAGGCGCGGAATTTGTATCAGAGGTAAATTCACTTATGTCAATGTTCAGATCGCCGGAAATAATAATATTTTTTATGTTGGCTAGATTAGTTAAAACATTATCTAGGGATTTTAGAAAATTATCAATTTTCTTAAATGAGGGTGATCTGTAGATCGACAGCAAGGCAGTACTATCTCCTAAAAGTGACACTAGACAGTTTGCGTCCACAAAAACAGGTTCATAGTTATTGGCCCTTATGTCGTTCTTTATATAGACCGCAACGCCGTCGCTCTGGGTGGTGTTGTTCTGAGTTTTAAAATAAGTGTAATTATTAAGATGTGGAAGACTGGAGTTCGTTGCACAGTTAAGCCAACATTCTGATAGAACAATGACATCGGGTTCAAGTTGTGATCTGACTAATAGCGTTTGAAATCCCGCTATGTTTTGATTTATACTCCTTATATTCTGACTAACGAGTTGTAATCGTTTTGTACTAGTGTGTGTTACGTAACGAGAGCAGTCTTCAGGACTACACGTATAGGATTGGGATATCTCATACCCATCTAAATTGTCTATTACGTAAGATAGATCGTTACTCATTATATAAGCGTGTATTTAATGGTAAGTAAAAGATAGAAAGGACATAAAAATCAATTAAACGTATTAATAATTTTGAGTGATTTTTTTGTAATATGTATGGAGGTAGTTTCGTAGTAATTTTGTGTATATCGAGGTTTAATATGTATATATATGTGTATGTGATTGTACTGGAGTTTGTTTGTTTTTGTTTATGTGTAAAGATTGTGTCAAAAATCATTACATTTATTGTATGATAAAGTAAACAAGCATGCTGACAGAGAGGAATTAGTGCAAGAGACGAGCTAAATAGTGAAGTTGACCTTTTGATTATTAAAAATAGTCATATGTTAGTGCGTTCATGAGGTAAATCATCTTTCAGCATATTTAAGTGGGCTTCGTTCCTTAGCATAAGGTGGGGTTGTCCTTCTTGTTTTCGCAGATAGATACGGCCATTAGATGGCCATGCGAACGCATAGTTATGCGTCCTTGCAAAATCCCGAGCAAGGAACAGTAGACGCTTCATTTTTCCTGTGAGAAGTTCCGAGATGTAGATTGGTTGTTTGGAGGAGGAAATTCCAAGATGTTTTGAGGATAGACCATCAGATGAGTACTTCTTATTGTAAGTTTTTACCGCCTCAATGAGTTGATGTTTTTTCATAGTATTTGATAACTCAACCGAGATCGAAGAAAAAGTTTTTTCCTTTTTAGAAGGCATCCTATAGACGTCCCGAACCTCGTACTGTGCAATGGAGATTTTCAGTGTCTCACATAACTTATGTACATAATTGTATAAGTCACTTTTTTTTTCCTTCGGTACTTTAGGTACATTTCTGAGCTCCACGCAGGTTTTTAAGTTATTGATCTCGATACTATCCATCCTACTTTCCAAGTTGGCCAATTGATGATCGAGCTGCTTTCTATCCTGGCTCAAAAGCTCCAGCTTGGACTCGATGGCTTTTATATCCTCACTTAAAGCATTCATGGCCTTCTCGATATCCTTATTTGTGGAATGAATGTGAGTATTTTGTTCGTGAATGGACTTTATTTGATGTTCTAACTGGTCCAGTCTCGATGTATGAGTTGTTAACAATTCCTTCATTTCAGACAGTAACTCCTGTTTAAATGATAGTAAATCGTCACTAAAATCATTGCTTGCTGGCCGGAGCCTTTTTTGACGCTTTGTGGGTTCAGAAACTGTATGGATAGGTGGATTTCCAATAGGGCTCTGTGGTGGCGGCGATCTTTGTAGGCTCATGTCTATGCAGCGATACGCAACGTAGGCCTATTTGAACGGCAATATCACACCCGGCGATATAAGTTAATAAGGGCGATTTCGCTTACTGCTCTGCGAGGAACAAAGAATAATCTGCGCGTGCGTTGATTGGTGAGCGTAAACTGGTGTCTCAAAAGTAATTCGTACAAAAAAGTGTTATCTCACTCACGCGCGGTAATATCTCGCCTCAGGTAAATTCTCCATCTCCTTCTTGCGATCCACGATTGAAAAGATAGCTCTTCTATTACTTTGGGCTCCTGGTATGTCACCGAATTTGCTCAATGAATTTAGTTTAATATTAATACAAAATTAAGCAGATAACACGTCCGTTGCCTATCGTATCTCAGGGGAAGGGGCTTTGTTCTTCTTCGCCGTGGGATTCTCCTGCGGAGATGAAGCAAGCCATATCGGTTGGCACGAGCACGTTGGTATCCCGGAAGCCACGAGAATCAGGGCAGTTGAGAACAGTTTTTTCGGGTTGAACAAGCCTATTGTTGGTGGAATGGTGGCCGAGTTAAATGCCCATCCCCACTTGGCTGGTCTTGTCATCGACGTCATCGGCGCAACCGGTCCCTCAGCCTGTGGCGGCTCCCTTATGACTTCCACGAGAGTTCTGACAGCAGCCCATTGCTGGAACGACGGCCGGTCACAGGCGTGGCGCTTCACCGTCGTACTTGGCTCGCCATACCTCTTCTTTGGCGGGATTCGGATGGTGGCGTCGGCCATTGCTATCCACCCGAACTACAAAGCTCATACTCTAGCCAACGACATCGCCATGCTATATTTACCGACGCCAGTGCAGTTTTCCACCGCCGTCAGACCAGTTGCACTTCCCAGCGGACCGTTGCTGACCATAGACTTCACCGGATTCTGGGTTACGGCCGCTGGCTACGGAAGGTACTCGGACTTGTTCCTCCCTTCAATAAATACAATAGTAAGGCATGTGTTCCTGCAAGTGATTTCACCAGCCCAGTGTCGCGCTGTTTACGGTAGTCAGAAGATTCTGGACTCAAATATCTGCACGAGCGGAGTTGGAGGTGTGGGCATCTGCCAGGGTGACTCGGGAGGTCCTCTCACGGTGAACGCAAACGGGCAGCAGGTGCTGATTGGAGTGAGCTCGTTTGTGGCGCGTCACGGCTGCGAGCTCGGTCACCCGTCGGCCTTCGCCTCCGTGCCCCGGTTCATTAGCTGGATACAAATGCATATGTGATTAAAACATGCCAGGAAATGCAGTTCTAATAAAATGAGCGCGTTTCATGAATATTTATTGTTTCTACTTTATGCTGTGGAAAAACAGGCTGCCCAGAGTCTAGATTGTTGACTACTATTTGTGTAACAAATCTTGTTTGTCTGAGCGAACTTTTCAAGGGAAGAATTCAGGAAAAAGCTCCGCGCAAAAGAAATTTGTTTTTCGCAAATATTTAACTGAAATATTCCCTCTGGGAGGGACCTTTAGAAGTGAGCGGCTTAAACCTATAAGATTTATTTTGGTTAATGTTGAACATTTGGGACCAGGTCGAGTGATTGTATTCTGTGGAAGTTATTTATTTATTTATTTATTTAGAGATAAACTCACACCGGATTCCCGGAAAGCCAATAAGAGACCAGCGTTTTCCTAACAAGCCCCTTTGTTGACCTTTTACCTCTCTACTTTATTCTTCCCCGTCCTCCATTCACATTATTAGCTCCTATATATTTCTTTAATGGCCGATGATGGCCGATGGCCGAAAAGTTTTTGAATGGAGACCACATATCGGCAAGCGCAGCGTAGGACGACCACAAGCCACAAGATGGACAGACGATCTCATACAAGTTGCAGGAAAACGCTGGATGCAAGCCGCTTTCATCCGTTCTTTTTGGAAATCCATAGAGGAGACTATGTCCAGCAGTGGACTTCTTGTGGCTGAATGATGATGATGATGATATTTCTTTAAAATTCTAGCGTTACCGTTTTTTCATCTTTCTACGTGCAAAGCACGCGCGTGTAAAGGTCTATGAGATTTCGGCACTACCTCAGTTGCATTTGAAAACAGGGGTAAATCTATTTCAGAGCTCCTTCATTGTTTGGCAAGCATCAACGATCGCTTATTTCAAGCCAGACTTCCGCGAATTTACGAACGGGTCGGAGCGACGTAAAACCTCGGCATGCCGGAAGCTACTGGAAGTTCGCTAATGGATCACAATGAGCTCATAAATAATGAATAGCGAATAACGCTGCAAATTTTTCCTCCTAAAATATTGAGGACATAAAGTAGGTACCTCTAGAGACAAATAGATTGTCGTCTGGCTTATTATATTCGGTACTTTTTCCTTCCGTTAATGACCAAAGATAAATCTTGGAAGTGTGATCCGCTTAATAAGCGCAAAGGCCAACTGTTATTATCAGTCTAGCTCACTGTAAGATGAAACGCCAGCAGACAGACAGGCTATTCAAAATTTTTTACGGTTTTTAGGATTCCTTACCTCAAAAGGAAAAAAACGGAACCCTTATAGAACTCCGGTTTTTCCTTTGTTGCCAATCCATCCGCCCGTCTGTCTGTCAAGACCCTTTATCGTGGGAACGCGTTTTTACGAACGCGAGATCATTATCAACCCTATGTCCCCACCGAGGGGCACGGGTGCGTCCCTAAGGAAGGTATAGGCCATACTCCACCACGGGAGCCATCTCCGGATTGGTTGTATATAGGACAGTGGAACGTTTATCATCATCATCATCAACCCATTATGACCCCACCGAGGGGCACGGGTCTCTTCCCTGAGGAAGGTATAGGCCAGGTCCGGATTGGTGGAGCCTTGTAAGACTAGTGGCTGGTCTTACTGTCAGAAGTTTTCAAGCCTCTGACTTGGCTTAACGACTGCCATCTATCGACGGCATCCGGCTCCAACTGCTTAACGTGCCTTGCGAAGCACGGAACCGCTCGGAAAAATGCCACTAGCGTTAGTCATAGACGGTGACCCGTCCATGGACTGAACGCGCCGTATTTTGCTTAACCTTAGTGATCGTTTAAGATCACTCAGGCAGCCCAGGCTACGAGCGATTCAAAGGAACGAGGAACGTTTATAGGAGGCATTATTATTTACTATTCTTCTCTAACTCCGCAGACCCGCAGAAACACAACCCTCGCATCGACTTCCCGACCCACTTCCTGAGCGCGGGTGAGATCCTGCGCGCCAACTGCACCACTGCGCCCGCGCTGCCCGCGCCCCACATCACTTGGTTCATAAACGGCAAGAAGGTACGTCATTATGCCTACCTTTTTACTATTTATGTATTATTATGTCCCCACCGAGGGGCACGGTCTCTTCCGTGAGAAGGTATGGCCATCCACTCCACCACTGAGGCCAAGTCTGGATTGGTGGGGGATATATAAATTTAGTAATCTTAAATTACTAAATTTATTAATCCTTTGGTTCAGACAATGATAAGATCATGATCTAGATTTTGGAACAGTTTTCTGTGATACTTCGAATTTTTTTTTATTTTGTATTTCAGTGATAGCTTAATTAGTATACTTACTGAAAGTAATCAAAAGATTCAAAAACTATAATTTCCATAGAACTATTGGGGTCGACCTTTTAAGGTCTTGAAAATTTTTAATAAAAATCAGATGTCAGCATATTATGCACATCTCAGCAGAAAAAAACAAACCATTACATTTGCATAGATTAGGATTCGCATAGGCCTTACATACAGCTATTTTTTTTTTGTAGGATCTCAGTCGATGACGCATTTTCATACAATACCGTACCTACTTCCAGTTTAACCGAGATAGTTTTTTTCCCTTAAAAATTAATCAAAAATATCCCGGCTCAAGAAAAAAATTACAAACAAGACTTTTCGTTTAAGACAATGCCCAATAGAATTGTCTCGTATCCCCAGATGGACGAGCTGGTGGCCCGCTCGCACAAGTACCGCGTCCCCACCGGCGAGAGGTCCGCGCACCGCGGGGCCCGACTGAACGAGGACCACAACAGCTCGGTCAGTGTCCACTCGCTGCCCGCCCTCTCGCACGCCACGTTCGTGGCCACGCGGGCGCCGGGATGCCTTAGGGAGATCCAGGTGCCTCTTAGATTGACCACATCACAGTTTAATTTATTATCAATCATAACATAACGACACGATATATAAGGCTTAATTATTATCACAATGTCAGCACTCACTGTCTACAGGCTATTTCACGTACTGAAGTGTGGAAATACATCGAACACTCGTATTCCTTATTCACAAAGTTATTTTAGGGACTGTTTTCTAGCTATACGAGGCCCAGCTGTATTATATACAAATGCTAAATAAATGTGGTCTTCAAAGTGGTGTAACTTTATAAAATATGGCAGTTGAGTCGTAGCTGTCGTAGCCAAATCGTCAATCACGCGTCAGTCAGCGCGCAGACAGCGATGGAGTCGGACACGGAACACTTCGAAAAGGCGGCGCCGCCGCCCAACTCTTGTTTATTTACTTAAAAATTACTATCACTACCCAGTAAGACTATAATAATTTATTCTTTTTGTTGCACTAACCCGTACTAAGGACAATTTAAAAACCTATTTAGAGGCATGGGTGCAATTTTTAGCATCTAAATAGGTGACGTGACGTGACGTGACGTGATGTGACGTGACGTGACGTGACGTGACGTGAAATAGAATTTTTTTCATGTATTTTTTTATTGTATTAATCAAAGTAATCACCCATGCAATCAATGCATCTTTGCCAACGCAGTGGCAGTTTATTGATGCCCTTCTTAAAGAAATCAGCTGGACGGGAGGCAACAAATTCTTCAAAGGCATTTGTACTGCCTCTCGGGTATTGAATTTTTTTCCCGCCAAGAAGTTGTCCAAATTCTGAAAAAAGTAATAGTCTGTAGGCGCAAGGTCTGGTGAGTAGGGCGGATGACGGAGAGATTCCAATCCCAGTTCTTGCAACTTGGAGACCGTCTGCTGTGCAGTAAGAGGTCGCGCGTTGTCGTGCAGGAGCAGCGGAGACGAGCGATTGACCAATGCTGGTTGGAGATGTGCCAGCTTCTCCATCATTGTGTTCAGTTTTTCATAGTACACATGCAGTAATGCTCACCCCGTTTGGTAAGAGCTGTTATGAATCACACCGGCGCTAGACCACCAAACAGTGACCATTAATTTTCTAGGGGTGAGTTTTCGTTTAGGGCATTTTTTAGGTGTTGAACCAGGATCCAACCAACTTGCTGAGCACTTGCGGTTATCAAACAGAATCAATTTTTCATCGCAGGTAACACTGCGGTTCAAAATTCCTTCATTTGTGTATCTGTTGAGCAGTGCAAGGCATGTCTCGACGCGTACTTCGCGCTGGCGATCATTGAGTTTGTGGGGCACCCATTTGTCAAGCTTTTTTACCTTGTCAATTTGACACAAATGGACCAATATTGTTTTGTAGCTAACGTCGAAAGCTGCTGCTAATTCAGCCGTAGATTGTGTATCATCAGCTTCCACAAGCGCCTCTAATTCGTCATTGTCGACCAAAGTCTTCGGACGACGTCGAGGTTCATTTTTCAGGTCGAAATTTCCAGAACGGAAGCGAGCAAACCCATAACAGGTGGTGTGTTGGTTTGTAGTATTAGCTCCGTAAACGTCGTTGATGTTGCGTGCCGCTTGTGCCGCGTTGCTGCTACAACGGTACTCATACGAGTATTCCATAATTAGTCGAATTTTTTACGTATCCATGATGACGAAAAAGATTGAAATGCGATGAAAATGTAATACTAATCAATAAACAAATTACTATTGGAAAAAGAATTCCATGTTCTTAAAATAATATTAATTTGAAATTAGAATTCTTAGCCGAATAAAAATTATTTTGATTTGAAATGGCCAGTACTGCAGAACGGCAATTTCACAGGTAAAGACCTATTATTTTTGCATCTGTGGGTGGCTTTCGGTTATTAGTAGGTTCTAAAGCCAATAATTGACTACCAATATTAACAATAGTGATTGTTTTATGTATTAGTTTTCCAATTTGATGCCAGATGTCAGATCCAACATCGCAGTCGAAATTCCAACACAGGCTTTTCTTTTACGAATATCCATTATTATCTTGCGTAAATACGTGGTATCCCTTGTATCCTTTGGGTATGACTGACGATCAGTCAGAGTGACCGTCTAAAGTCTATATTAATTCCGTCAGTCACCAACAATCAAACGTAATTCATGATTGATGGAATTGACTGACGCTTGCATGACCGTCTAATGGACCCCTTATAGTTTAGGCCCTGCGTTGATATGTCAGTCAGTCAGTCAGTCAGTCAGCTTCTCCTTTTATATATATATAGATCACACGATTTGGCCACGACATAATATTTAATTCAATGAATAAAGACCTCTATATTTGCTGCCCGCCCTCTGCCTCTCGCACGCCACGTTTGTGGCCACGCGTGTATAGTTCTAAGTGCCTTTGTTTGTTCACGGTACATATTCTTTTAATATTAATTACCAGTTATGAGTCTTTAATTTGGCACAATTCACTAACGTTGAACGTTGAATCCTCAGTTGTTCAACTGAGGATTGAAGCTCAACTATGTAAGTGTCTTTACTGAACCGAAGTTTCTTTTTGTCATAAAAAAGGTCTGGTTTATTTCGATGAAAGATATTGATGATGAATGAACGGAAGTTTATTCGCGATTTCATTGGTCACGATTCCCTTGACCTCTTCTATTATTTAATAATTGAAGATAATTCTGCAAGATCCTTTAGGTATACTATACTGCACTAGCGGGAGCGGAGCAGGAGCAGGAGCGGTGGTGGCGTAGTGGGGTTGACCCTTGCTTCTCGATCATGAGGGTCTGGGTTCGAACCACGCATGTACCAATGACTTTTAGTTATGTACATTTGTTTGTACAGCAACACCATTCGCTGATAAATTGTGCCCGGATAACGGCGACAGGCTTGCCACTTGTCACGTTTGGGACCTAATAAACTCGGCAAAACGTGGGTCCAGATCTAGAGACTGGTGCCTCTGCCTACCCCTTCGGGGATAACGGGCTTGAGTTTATTATTATTATTATTATTATTATTATTATTATACTGCACTACTGCAACGGCTAAGTAGAAACTTTTCAAAAGTGCTCTCGGTTTACTGAAGTTACCGTGTGACTTTCAGCTGAATTCCGTAGCTGGCATTTAATGTCCGAACGTGGTCCGAACGGAGCTTGAAAAAAGTATGAATAACGGCCATTATGTAAATCAGGAAATGAAAACATGAAAACTGGGAGGGGTGTAGTCTTAACCATGAAATCGCGTTATGGTAAACAGAAGAAAAACGCTCTCCAGTTAATATAAAACACAAATACGGAACCGAAAGCTGCCTACACAACCACCACGTGCGTTGAAAATTAAAAAGGCTCATTTGCATAAAAGTAATTTCCTCTTCTACCCCTCGCTCAACTGAGTGGGCCACAGTTTTAAATACACAAAGAGACTAAATACAGCCATTTCCTTCAGCTCTCTTATTTCGCAACGAAATTGACCATACCCCTATGGTCAATTTCATAGCCCCCTATGGAAAATAAAATTCTACGTGATTACAATTTAGAGTGAGGATCAATGAATACATCATTCATTATCAACCCATCCACCGAGGGGCACGGGCATTGGTAGAGGCTGGTCTTACTGTCAGAAGTTTTCAAGCCGCCCTAAGGCCTCCGACGGCAGCCGGCACCAACTGCTTAAACCTTGTGGATCACGGAACCGCTCGGAAAAATGCCACTAGCGTTAGTCATAGACGGTCACCCATCATCACCCATGCACTGAATGCATGCGCACTGAATGCATGCAATACAACCTGACTTTTACTTTTAGCTACTATTAATTTTATTTTCCTAGGTATCATTAAATATTGAAGACTCTTTTTTTAAAAAAAAAACCTATTTTTCTGACACGCTTCAATAAAGAAGTACCTGGGTGAACGAGCGAGCTTTGCTCGGTACTTTTTTTGTATTATAAAATATGTAATATAAAATTAAAATAATCCTTTTTCAACAAAAAAAGAACTTAGAAAAGAAACATCATGACTCGAACCGGGTCTCTTGAAATCGGCCCGAAACGGGTCGCCCGTTTTCCCGTCGGAACTATCCCAACCCCTGTTTTACCTCTGTATGTTATCATAGCAAATTTCAGTTGGCTTAAAACACGGATAAAACAACGTTTTCAAAAAATGTATGTAACCTAGTTAGATCAATTATCGCCCCCGAAAGCATCTGCCTACAAAATTTCGTGAAAATCGTTGGACCCGTTTCCGAGATACTGATTATATATAAATATATATACAAGAATTGCTCGTTTAAAGAGATTAGATAGATGTGCAAGAAAGCGCTGACCCGCTGTCGGTCGCGATCTCGTGAATTTGTGGGTGACCACAACGTTGTGTTTTTCAAAGCACTTCGTCAGCCATTTCTCAATATTTGTGACACACGAATAGACGAATGGATGGATTGACGACTGGCCGGCCGGCTACATTAATAGCAATAGAGTAACTAACGGGTATCAAACCCTATAGTCCAGTCAAATTACGAAAAAAAACGGGTTAAATAAACATGAGCGAACACAGTTTGGGGATTTTGAGGATCGATAGGGGGGTGCATCGTGAGCATAAATTCCAATTTGAGGGGCTGTACTGAGGTCAGCTCAAGGTCATTTCGATGGAAACGCGTTTAATTCGATATCTCGAGAAATATCAGTGTTAGCCAAAAAATTGTAGAGACCTTTTCTCTTCTAAATGAAATTTATTAACTTTTTTATTTAAAACTTTTTTTTATAACATCAATATTTTTCAACTTATTACTCCCGCAAGGCAAAAATTTTATTTTTTTCCCTATTTTTCGTCGTTTTCTCCCCAACCATTCAATTTTATTGAATTTTACCGATCATCAACGTGTATATCTTTTAATTATGCACAATTTTGTTCTTAAACTTTTTTCTGTAATGCCGATACCTTCGGAGTTATATATTCTTTTACCGAGCGAAAGCCACGCCATTGTCGCAACGTGTACCCACACTGCCTTAAACCGATATATGGGCCGAATGCCGCAAAAAATATTATTTTTGCACGCGATTAGTGGTTGCGACACAACATCGGCACCATTCAACCTAGGCAAGATGAAAACAATGACCGCATTCAAAAAATCTCCGGATTTGGTTCCGTTAACTGAAGTTTTTCTGCAGGACAAAGCAGATAAAACAACTATCGCTTCAAACGGCGAACAATTCATTTTGAATTTGTATCGCAAGGCAGGTGACACGAATTGTACCAATCTCAACGAGCTCCGATATAAGGGATATAAAAAAATGGCAGGCAGTGGGAGGGTTAAATTAGAATCTCTTCCTCCTACCTCTGATGCGGCATTTTTTCACTCGCTGAGGTGCTTTTACCAAGTACAATACTGGCTGGAAAATTATCTGGAACCCGAGGAGTGGGGCTGGCGTCGAACCCCCCGTGGATTGGAGCCAATAACGATGTCATCGCAACCAGCTCCGGATAATTTACTGAGATCGATTGCGTGCAAATGCAAAACCAAGTGCGGCAAAGCGTGCGGATGCAGAAAGGCCGGCCTCTTTTGCTCAGTGATTTGCAATAATTGCCAAGATAATTATTGTTCCAATATCGCCAATATTATCGACGATGATGATCTTGACGTAATGGACGAGGACGACCTATGCCCCGATACCGTCTTTAATATTCACGAATCACTTCCATCGACCTCGGGTGCTTAATTTTCCGAATTTCATAACCTATTTTTTTATCAATAAATGTGTGAAACAGTTTTAATTGTTAATTTACTTCTTACCCAAACAGACCCATAAATTTACCCAAATTAAATACCCAATTTTTAAATAGTTTAATCGATTTTCTTTTTATATTGCGACAGTGGCGCGGATTTCGCTCGGTAAAGTAATGTATAACTCCGAAGGTATTGGCATTACAGAAAAAAGTTTGAGAACAAAATTGTGCATAATTAAAAGATATTCACGTTGATGATCGGTAAAATTCAATAAAATTGAATGGTTGGGGAGAAAACGACGAAAAATAGGAAAAAAAATAAAATTTTTGCCTTGCGGGAGTAATAAGTTGAAAAATATTGATGTTATAAAAAAAAGTTTTAAATAAAAAAGTTAATAAATTTTATTTAGAAGAGAAAAGGTCTCTACAATTTTTTGGCTAACACTGATATTTCTCGAGATATCGAATTAAACGCGTTTCCATCGAAATGACCTTGAGCTGACCTCAGTACAGCCCCTCAAATTGGAATTTATGCTCACGATGCACCCCCCTATCGATCCTCAAAATCCCCAAACTGTGTTCGCTCATGTTTATTTATTTCGTAATTTGACTGGACTACTAGGAGTAGAATCGCTGTAGGTTTGTATATCCAACCCAAAGATAATATCGAATGAAAGACATCTGTGGAATATGTATTGCTGGCATTTCACTTGGCTATTCGTATTCGTGAATTTGCTGACGATTTATAATGTCACTGCAGGTTTTACAAAATCAACACTGAATATTCGTCAGAAAAGTTACGACTGGTGAATTGAGGCACCGGAATATGAGTAAGAAGGGTTATTATGGATAGCTTATATTTTTAGGAAGGCAATATCCTTCACTAAACACCACCTTCAGTACGAAGCTCGTAGCCCCGGCTGCTTGAGTGATCTTAAACGATCACGAAAGTTAAGCAACATAGGGCGCGTTCAGTGCATAGATGGGTGACCGTCTATGGACTAACGCTAGTGGCATATTTTCGAGCGGTTCCGTGCTTCGCAAGGCACGCTAAGCAGTTGGTGCCGGCTGCCGTCGATAGATGGCACGGTGCACCCCCCGGTGCACAGACGGAGAATATCAAGATCTAGCTCTATAAAATCCCTAAATGGAACTAATCCCAATCCTATCACAAAATATATTTTTTATTACCTTAATACCTACCACCAATCGTGGCATACTTAATTTATCTGCTGGTTACACATGTCATCAAAGAAAAAATCTCAAAGTGGTTAGTTTGTCATCTTCGTTTATTTACTTTTCGTCGAACGGTTTCGTTCGATTGTCCCAACTTACGATCGTTTCTTAGCGAATATTCGGAATTAGAGTGCGTTTTGTTTTGTTCATTGTGTTGATAGAGTCTTCAAGGTAAGAACATTTTTATTCAAATTCACCTAAATGTTTTCGACTTATCGCCCTACGTATGTCATTAGGTCTTTGTGCATTGGTTTTAAATAAGCTTCTGAGTTTATAGGAATAAAAGTTAGGGTGTTTAGTGGAGTTTAGTTATGAAACTTTCAGGATTATTAAATTGAAGTATGAGTATTCACTTCGCATTTACATTTCTTGCGCGTTTTTGCCACGCCCATACATATTTTTTTTCAGAATGAGTGTCATAATGTTTGAAATTTGGATTAAAGCTGACAACAAAAAGCGACTGGACGCTTTGTGTGCCTTTGTCATGGAGTCTTATGAATTCCAAACTATTCCAAATGACTTATTTAAGAAAATTAAGGATTTTTTTGTTTTTATGAAATTTTTATTTTTAATATATAACATAATAATAATAATAAAATATATATTTTCTAAAAATTTAGCGTGTTTTTAATTTATTGTCTAAAATAATAAAATACAGCTAGAACTTCATATTCCTCCACTGTGCGGTGGGGACATAATGGGTTGATGATGATGCTGATGAACATCTTGCCAGTGACTTACACCAATTCACTATATATCGCAAATTTGGCGCTTCAGCAAGGTTGCCTTTCCAGCGTCGATATGTACTATTCAAAACTTCTTATCGGTTAATTCCAGGTGGCCGAGGTCCACGAAGAGCCCCATGTAGTCGGCTCGCTAAGCCGCCACCGAGGCCGGAAGCCGGGCCGAGGCCGCGAACTATACATCACGGTGTCGGAGCTGCAGCTCGTGGCCACGGGCCGCCTGGAGATCGTCTGCGTCAGCACTATCCCGGAGTTCAGGAGCATCGAGGATAAATTCGCTGACCACAGGAACGACACAGTCATTGGTGAGTTTCATCGCTCAATCGGTCTATAGCTGGATGTCAATTGGACGTAGTTTAGCAAAAAGGTGGATATATAACAACATGGATATACAACAGCTTTGCTCGGTATTTTTTTTGTAATATTTTTCGTGATTTTTGGAAATTATATTTAGATACGAATTAAATGATGAAATATCAATAATACTTTTAGAACTTACATCCCAACCTTGGGTTTTAAGACTTATTTGCTGCGCACAATACGACTTAGGTGACAATTCATCCACAAAATATCTCATCCGCAGATGAATCGTCACTCACAACAAATCGCTAGGCGTTAATTCCTCCGCAAATATTTCCTCCGAGGATGAGATAACACCTTTTTCAAATTGCTAGGCGGTAAATCATCCGCAAATATTTTCTCCGAGGATGAGATGACACCCTTTTTAAATAATTAGGCGATGATTCAGGCGCTAGGGTATAAAAAGGATAAATTTTACATATAATTATAAACCTTTGTTATAGTTTTTTTTATTGACTGATTTTACTCTGGCTGGATAGACCTCTATTATATGTAAAATTTATCCTTTTTATACCCTAGCGCCTGAATCATCGCCTAATTATTTCAAAAGGGTGTCATCTCATCCTCGGAGAAAATATTTGCGGACGATTTACCGCCTAGCAATTTGAAAAAGGTGTTATCTCATCCTCGGAGGAAATATTTGCGGAGGAATTAACGCCTAGCGATTTGATAAGAGTGACGATTCATCTGCGGATGAGATATTTTGTGGATGAATTGTCACCTAAGTCAATTCTACTTCGGTATTCAGTTTTTCGTGTCTTTTTTTGTTACGGATTAGATAAATGCTTTGATAAAAGGCTCCTCTTAATTTAAATAAAAATAATCTTTTTTCAAGAAAAAAAATGACTTGAAAAAAATTATATCATGCCTCGAACCGGGGGTGACCACCTGAATTCAGCCCGAAACGGGTCACCAGATTTCCCGTCAAGACTACCCCGACTTTACATATGAACGCGAAATTTACCTCTGTATGTTATTATAGCAAATTGTAATTGCCTTAAAACACGCATAAAACAACGTTTTCTAAAAATGTAACCTAGTTAGATTAATTAATCGCCCCCGAAAGCATCTGCATACAAAATTTCGTGAAAATCGTTGGAGCCGTTTCCGAGGTTCTGATTATATATAAATATATATATAAGAATTGCTCGTTTAAAGAGATTAGATAACATAACATTTACATACAGACACATACATTACTATTTGATTTAATTATACTAAAATAATCACTATGCTCTATATTTTAAGAATTAAAGACTTTCATAGCGATCCGATGAGTATTTGCAAAGTTATGGCATATGTTAGTCCAACCCAAATATATGGAGAGCGTAAATCAGCTCAAACCTAAAAACTCAAATATTTCAAAACTCACTTTGTGTGGGTTGGAACCTTTTTGCTAAACTACGTCCAATTGATCTCTGGAAAAGCCTCACTAATGGCCTGCGCAGACGACGGACTTTTCTCCGCGGAATTTTTTATCCGCTAAAATAGATCGCTTACAACAGTATCGAGTAACCCAAACGAGGGATTAAAAGTACCGCGTACTAAAATACCACCGAATAACCGAGGACATGCAGGGAGCGGGAGTCCCTGAAAAAAATAGAACTCGTGTGACTAGGCGAATCAACGCACAGCGAACTTTAGTCCGCGTTGAAATATAAGGGGATGGACCGATATTTCGCACGCCGAGTCGAGTTCGCGGGTAATCCGCGGAGGACTTTTTATTCGCGGAGCGTACTTTTTTCTCCGCCGCGGAGAAAAGTTCGTCGTCTGCGCAGGGCATAAAACTTGCTCTTTCATCGGGACGTGTATCGGTCCAGTTGAGGTGTTTATCGCATCTCACCATGCAGGAGGTAGTGGGTTCGATTCCCACTGGGGGCCTACGGACATTTGTACTAATGGCCTCAGTCTGGATATATTTCCATGTTTGTGGAGTCCTTGCCTGGTTACCATAGCAAAGAGTATCCGAATTTGGAACCGGAACCAGTTATTGCGTTAAAGTTATTTATTTATTTTGATTTCAGTCAATGTCCTCTCTAATTTTCCCTCAGCCGCTTCCGGAAAAATCTTTTTCTACTGAAGCGTTTTATTGCTTCTACAAAAACGATAGATTTGCTCATATTTCACTTGTTATAGCTCGAATGTAACTGCGTAATGAAAGTTTAAAAACCGACATTATAAGGGTCTCTTGTTGACTACGAAAGCCAGAAAAGAAAATAATATATACCAGAATCAACCATTCACCAACCCACTCAGTGTACTTTACCCGTCTGAACAACGGCAAAATAACATTCAACGAGCTTATCCAACATATTGTAATATAACCCCGTGATCTGCACCGTCTCATGATCTCTGGGCCTATTACACTCGGTAGATATGCTTAAAGGATTTTAGCAGGCCGCCCCTTCACCCAAACTTTGGAAATTACGTGACATTATCCAACGAAAGTTTCCAACAAGTCATAAGGGCAGGGTAAGCTCTCTCAAATTACAAAACTTTTATGCAAATATTATGAGAATTTTCTGCTTTTAACTGCAAGATATTTTTGGACTGCTACTTGGCTACAGTAAAGCCACAGTATTTTTTTTTTACATAAAAACATATAAAGAAACCTAAAGAGACAAGAAAGCGTTTTAAGTTAGAGTTTGGAGTAATTCTGGTATAAAACATCGTATCGAGCTCATCGTACTGAGTTTGAACTAAAACTTTCGTAAGCACAACACATTGTAAATAAACATTTAATCCGGATCAACTTACGGCTGTTTTTTATCGTTTGAGACGAGCAACCGACGACGCAAGCTTCGTCTCTACTCACCATGATTAAGCTCTGCGAATCCGAGTGAAACCTGGTCGGACTCGTCCGATAAAACAACACCCGTAAGTTGATCCGGATTAAATGTTTACAATGTACTGTGTTTGATCGATTTTATCTACTAATGTACCACGGGCAGTAGGTACGCAGTAGCGTAGTCCTTCTGATAGAACCAAGGGCAATGTTTTGTGTCCGTAGTTCTACCAGTAGGACTACGGGCAAGTAACATGACTTGTGGTTCAACTAGTAGTATCTCGGGCAAAAAACATTGCCTTTGGATCTACCCAGTAGAACCTCGGACAAGTAGCATTGCCAGTAGTTCGACTAGGAGTTATAAAATTTACCGTTCCTGAAATTATAGCAAACAACCAGTATAATAAGTCCTGACTGACTGATTCATTCACTCATCAACGCCCAGCCCGAGCCGTTGGACCTAGGAAGCTGAAATTTTGCACAGAGGGTCTATATATAATGTAGGCAAGGAATAAGACCGGATTTTTTTTAATTAAACCCCTAAAGGGGCGAAAAGGGTTGCCAAAATTTGTATGGGAGGTATAAAGAATGTTGTCTAATTTTCTTGAAACTTAAAATAAATACTCTTCAACACAATTGATTGAACACGTGTTTCGCCGTTTTTCTAAATTTAACCTTTAAGGAAGTACACGGGGTTGCAAAATTTTGAACTACAGTCCACGCGGATGGAGTCTCGGGCGAAAGCTAGTTATTAATAATATTGACGGTGACTGATTGATTAGTAAATCAATCAGTAGATACAATGCCCATACAATATAATAATTTCTTGCGCGTAGTCCTACTGGTAGAACCACGGACACAAAACATTGCCCTTTGTTCTACCAGTAGGACTACGCAGTAGTACCATGGGCAACAAAGGGATTTTATGCTGATTTATAAAAGTTGTCTTCATCGCTGAATTTTTATTTCTTCCCAGTGGACGTTATCAAGCCTTCGACGCTCGCGCAGCCTTCAGCCAACCTGACTGCAGCAGAGTCCAGCACGTCAGATTCCACCACAGCGATGTTCAATAAATCTCTAATCAGCTGTAGTTTACTTATACTACTACGCCAGCTTGGCTGACAAGAGTCGCCAAAAATCAAGTATATATTCCAATGAACAGGCTGTGATACCAAATTGAATAGTTAATACCAATGCGTTTCGCAAAGTTGTTAGACTAATTAGTTATGTCTAGGCTAAGCTGCATGATAATCTCGGAAATTATACATATTAAAGCTTGTTGTGGGCTGGATCACGAATCGGAATAGCATTGTTATGAAATGTCTTGAAAGGTCTACTTAGATATTTGATTATTTCCTAATATGCAAGGGCGTCTCAGAATGCCTGTTTCATGTAATATTTTTCAAGAAGGAAAACAAGAATAAGGAACGAAAAGGAGGGATAACCGTTTAAAATGTACTCTGTAATCACCGCCGTTTCCTTAAAACGACTAGATTTACTTTAACATATTATGTGTGAAGTATAGTTGTCGGTTTCGACTACTATACTTCATATGTTTAGATACTTAACTAAAGGTAAACAATCTTGATACGCCTATTTTATTGAAATGTCTACTTATTAAACCAGAATCTTTACACATTACCAATTCAATGTGAAATTAAATGTAATTGCATAAGAACACATTTAATTTGTAAAAAATTTTATTTAAACAGTGTATATTTCAATAAAAAGAATTACCTATCCAGATTGGTCAAATGTGACAACGAGAAAAAAACGTACCATTTCCTATACTTCATATGTTTAGTTAGGTAAGTACCTAGGTAAGTACCTAACTAAACATATGAAGTATAGGAAATGGTACGTTTTTTTCTCGTTGTCACATTTGACCAATCGAGTTGACTGGATTGTCAAGAATTGCAAAACTATATGTATAGGAAAGTTGCTGTTGTCGATTGTCGATTGACGTGTTATGAGAAAGAACTGGTTGCTATCGAGTAGGTCATATATGTGTTCCTTCTCATTTTGGGATCAAACAATGTAAGTTAGGTACGACGGTTCCGAAGCTAAAGATTGCATGGAGAAACTATCTAGTTATTGTCAATTTTCAAATTCAATTTCCTATCTATAAGACGATTATTATGCTTAGCCGCAGTAACGTTAAAAAAACTACTGCTTTGTAAAAATATATTTCGATGAATAGAGATCAGACTGTTTCAAATCTAATCTATTAATCCATTTGAGCTATAGTATTTTTTTCATGATAAATAATAATTATAATAATATGTATCGATGCTTTTTTCCACTTACTGATAAATTAAAACACGGTAGAAAATCGGTGTCTTCTTTCGGAGTAGAGCACAAATCGTAACTCAAGTTGTGTTTCTATTTAATAAATTTTAGAAGCAGTTACATAATTTAAATTCCTGAACCAAAGTACCTATGTAGGTACAAAGGATATTTACATGATTCCAATAAAATATTCCTCAAATGTCGGTTTAAATAGTCAGCTTGTTCTTTACATTTTACACGGTGTCGTTTATAAAAACACCATTCTTTATAAATAAAACTCTCCTCGATGCAGTGTAAGTAGTCTGTAGGTAATAAAGGGAAAGACGTACCACAGATTATTTAAGCCGTGTATGAGGAGTATTTTAAAGAAATCATTTTCAATTTATGAACTAAAACTTTCGTAAGCACAACACATTGACGCGAACTCCGTCTCTGCTCACCATGATTAAGCTCTGCGAATCAGAGCGAAACCTGGCCGGACTCTTCCGATACAAGACCCGTAAGTAGATCCGGACTAAAAGTTTACAATCATTTTCAATGTTAACAAGACCTGAAAAGTTAAGAAGTTTGTACCTGATCAAAAATTAAATTTCGGTCAAGTTCTTCGAAAAAAATTTTTATTAATGTTGTGGATTTTATTTCGGAAACAGTGTTATAAATTAATAAAACTATTATTTATTTTACATTCTCGCTGAAATTAATGACATACATTATAACAGCCTCCGCTGCATGGTTCCACGATGTACAGTTTTATCTTGCAATAGTGTATCGCCAACTTTCTTGTATTGTTATGAGAGACCTGAAGAGAGATGAAGCTTGTCAATAGGAAAATAAACACGCTTATCACTGTGACATGCAGTGGAGGCTGACACATTATACCTAATTATTATAAACATAGAAACATTAGCTATGTACTAAAGAAACATTATTCCAAACAATACTACCATCTTAAATAAGTAAACGAATACATATCAAATTATTGTGATTAAGAGGTAAGATAGATATTAACCTAAAGGATTAAGTCCATTGTTATACATATCAGAATATTGTTAGGATTTAATAAAAAAGAACTTAATTAATATACATCTACATAATAAATTAAAAGATTTTTTCTCGATTAACATCTGGTTTCATTCTAAACACAATTGAATTAAAACATTACTTCCAAAAGTTCTATAAGTAAACACTAAGGGCCAGTTTCTGAGTTGAGAATTTTCGCTGAGTAAATACTTAAGTAACGTTCTGTCACGCTCTTTTCTGAGAAATTTGACGAGACAGTACTACAGTTAAGTAGTTACTTAGTAAAAATTCTCAACTCAGTAATTGTTTTGATTCTTATAATATTGAAGAACCATAAATAAAGCAAGTGTATCAGGATATACTTATAGTAGATTTATCCGAGCCACTGAAATTACGATCAGTAATTTTAGGAAATATTGTTTATTGCCTAGTAAACTATAGAAATCATAGTTTAATACTATTGCTCACATTGCTTAGCTGAGTCTTTGTATTTTGCTAATCCGTTAATAGACTTTGCAGTGTACCTACATTGAACTGTTAAAATAAACCATAGTGTGGTTTTATGAAATAAGGCCTTGATGGACGATGAATGTTAATTGGTCAACAAAATGTAGTTTGCTGGTGTTTATTTTTTATTGATATACGTTACAGCATCTTATGCTAGGCTGACAGAACGATGATCATATAACTGCGGGATTTTTTCATAAAAGCGGCAGCATTTTGAAACCTATTATCGATAGATCTTGTTGAAATCTGTGTAGATAAAAAATATAACTAATGAGTTATGAGCTCCTAATGAGGAACTCTGCGCTTAAGGAATTGATATCATGCTAGCTGAACCGGAAAACGTTGTTTTGCCTTAAGAATTACCCTACGACTTATTCTCAAACCTACCAAATGTACACATATGTAGGTACACGAAAAAATCATAAAAAAATTGCTTTGCCGTTTCGGAGGAATTTTGTATCAGAAACTGTGACACGAAATTTTTATATACTTATATACGACATATTTTATTCCTTTACTGATCATCTATTGATATACAGTTTTATATACTGTCACTACTAAGTCAAAAAGGTCGAACCACATGCGACACTCTCTGGTGATATTAGTTACTTGAGTTATACCCACTTAGATATAAATTAATGCTTACACAACCCACGTTTTATACGATTACGAATATAGTAACTCAACACCACACAATTATCCATTTGAGGTCATCTTCCAATTGTACGGAGGATATCTCGAGTCGCTATGTTAGCTCTTAACAAATTCGCTCAGTCGCAGAGTTACTTCATCAAGATAGTTTTAAAAGCATGGAGAAAAAACTTTGCTCAAAAGTGTTTCTTCTCCTTGCTCTAAGTGGCTGTGATAGTTTACAGTGTGACCGCAGGCCTTATGGGTCCTCAAGCCAGGCCTCGCCACCGGATGGGCGCTACACGCTGTCAGTTTTGGAAACCGACAACACTTACATTCCTGACCAACTCTACACAGGTAACGGCGACCATTTGAAAATTGTAGTTTTGACAAAAGTCGGCCTCACTTTCATGCAATTCGATTGATGAGCTGGACAAAAAACACTCTAAAGTTTGTGCGTGCCTCTCAGTATGAAACAGTCGTTTGGTATACTTACTTATTTATAAATCCTGTTGGCCCTCCTCTGGCCACATTTTGGTATTTTACTTTTCGAAAATTATTTCGTTTTAATCGAACTGTTATTTTTGTTGAAAGGAAAACTAGAGACAGAACACCAGCAAGGGTAGTAAAATGAAGCTAGTCGCGCGTTTTAAATTTCACAAAACGCGACTTTTAATTTGTCAAATTATGACATTTTGGCACCACAAAACACAGGACTAAAACGAAACACAATACACAAAACATCGTACTACGGCTAAAGTTTTTGTGACATTAATAATTTCATCAACGAGTGTAACATACTCTCTACAAATCTGTAAATAAGGAAATTATGTGCATTCTGAAAACTCGACAATTGCAGTTCTGTTAACAAAAAAACTCTAACTTTTACAGTAAACTTAAGGAACACAGATGGCGTGTCCCTTTTCACATCTTTCATAATATCAGCCGAAGGCAACACAAAGCCTGATGCGAGGAACCCGCAACGTCTGATCACCCAGCTCCCTGGGGAGCTGCGACCAAGCGACTTTCTCACGGCGAAGTTCAGCGATCGATGCCCTTACTCCGTGGAAGAGGCCGCTAATAACTTAAAGACTTCGGTAGGGGTAAGTGAATTTTCACTCCATCTGCTCGAAATCATGCATTTTGATGCCCAAATTTAGGATCCAAAACATGCTATTATTGTTCAAGCAAAGTAAATAGACTCAAAATTGGGTTTTGAATCTATTTACCTTTAGGTACTTTTAAGTAAATAGACTCAAAATCTTGAATTTATAAACTAATGCACTCATTTACTAAGAAGTCGGACTCCTCTTTCACTCTTGAGGATTCATCCTATATCTATTTCGCTCCAACCCAAGCAATAAGTTTAAAACCAATTTGGAACTACTTACTGAACTTCCAAACTCTTTGCTGCAACACTTATGTACCTAATTGTCAAATATTTGAAATTGGAACGCAAGTACGCATTTTCATTCCTCTCAGATGTAGTGAAAAGCAGAGTGTTCTACACGGGCACAAATCATTTTTGGTCTCGGTAGTGTTGAATCCCTCGCTCCTTCAGCGATTCTTAGTTAAAGCCCTCGCTTCGCTTGGGCTTTAATGCAAAAATTCAATTTCACAACCTCGACGCAAAAATTTTGTTTGCGCCCTTGGTGAACAATCTACTATTATTGCCGCGCTGATATAAGTATTAAGATCAAAGTAGGACTATTGTCTAGGTACCTTACTACTTACGTGATTTTCATTCTTTATTATATCAAGTATAATGCCACCAACCGAAGTCAACTCAACTTGCCGTTTGAGCTTATACACAGATTGTTTTTCTTTTAACATCTATTACGTTTGAAGAGAGGTCAGAGCATAGCAGGAAATAATAGAGTTCAGGATCGAAAGGTCCAGGATCTAGATGCCATGTCGCTTTTTACAAGTAAACGTTTTAGTACGAGGGCTGCTACTTATGTATGCGGAATAGAAAAAATAAACAAATGTATATGGCTAAATATGCTTTTATTGTTTTTCAAAGTATTCTCCACTATGATCGATGCACTTTTGCATTCGATGAAACCAATTTGTAAAACACTTTTTCCACTCTGATTGAGGTATCTCCAAAACGTGCTGTTTGAACGCATCTACGGCATCTTCACGGGTCGAAAATCGTTGGCCACGTAATTTATTCTTTACATTTGGGAATAAATAGAAATCATTGGGAGCCAAATCAGGGCTGTACGGTGGATGACCCATCAATTCTATTTTTTGACCATCCAAAAATGTAGTTGTTTCCTGAGATGTATGACAGCTGGCATTGTCATGGTGAAGTATGATTCTGCGTCGCTGGTTGTTTTGGCGTATTTCTTCAAATACTTCCGGCAAACAAATGGTCGTGTACCACTCCGAATTAACCGTTCTGCGATTCTCCAGTGGTATTGTAGCCACATGGCCATTAATACCAAAAAAGCAGGCCACCATTTGCTTTACAGTGCTTTTTGCACGAGCCACTTTCGTAGGGTCCTGCTCATTTTGAAACACCCAAACTGTTGATTGTTGTTTAGTTTCGGGATCGTACGTGTAGATCCAGGATTCGTCACCTGTGTAGATATTATAAACAGATTTTGAGTCGCCTCCGTTGATTTTTTTTAAGGTTTTCTTGCACCATTCGACGCGAGCATCTTTTTGATTGAGTTAAGTTGTGCGGGATCCAACGCGAACAAATTTTTTTTACAGACAAATGTTCATGTAATATCCTATGAATGCTCGTCATACATATGCCCAGAATAGCCTCTATCTCGCGATACGTAACATGGCGGTCTTGCATTATTAGTTTTCGCACAGCTTCAATATTTTGTGGCACAACCACCGATTTTGGGCGACCTTCTTTAACTTCGTGTGTGAGCTTACTGCGCCCGCGATTAAACTCACTAAACCAGTGATACACAGTCGTTTTTGATGGAGCTTCACCACCAAAAGTCGAAGTTAATTGATCTACGCACTGTTGTTGCGTTAAACCACGTCGAAAATAGTAATAAATCATAGCACGAATATTTTCACGAGTGAGTTCCATTTTTTCAGCGATATGACATTTTAAACCCAACAAAAACAAAACACTAATGTATATAAGAGAAAAATATTAGCGGCCAGTATTTAAAAAAAGAACGAATTTGACCATGGAGGTCAGACATAGCGTTTAAAATTATTGGAATCCCAGATTCCGCATACATAAGTAGCAGCCTATGTAAATCTCACTTGATTTAAGGATATACCTACTCTTTATTTAACTCCTTGCCACAGATTTGTACTCGAATCACTAGAGAAAAATAATCTTGTTTAGCTAAAACTAGTTAAAAAACAGACCAAACTCCAAAATAATAATACATTAATTAAAGTTATTATTTACTTTATTGCTTTCAAATTATCATGCATTTCAATTAGACTTTACTTTTACTTTGTAATTTTCTGTATCAATTTAAGTTTTTTTTAATTTGATTTAAGGGAATTACTTTTATAATTATTCAAAATGTGTGTATATGCGTGTGTGTATCAAGAAGTAAAAATAAATTATTTATCTAAGTATCCATAATCTTCTGCTGAAGCAGGACTCTATGAAAGTAATGTGCATCTCCTAAGGTATATTGGCAAGCTCCACCACCAGGGAATGGCTGCGTAACGTTGAGGGCTATGGTAGCCGAGGATGAGCACAGCTGGGTCCAGGATGGCACCTATCTGACTACCAGGATCTGCGAAGATACGCGTCAGGCCAACGACTCTACTCCACAGATCAATTTAGCCTGTCAGATCTGTGACGAGGCCAAATACGAGGTACATAAGGGACTTCACACACGGCAGCTATAATATACATTCCGCTCAGTACCTTTAAGATACGAATATGTAAAGATGTATATTACAGCTGTCGTGTGTGGTCTCCTGACGATTTCTATGGAAAGATGTAATGAGATATATCGTGCTATAATATAGGAGATTCTCAAAGAGGCGTTATTTAACTTTTTTATAAATAAAATCATGTGTTTTTGACTAATCAGTTTTGTTTAGCTATGCTCGTTTGTTCGTGGTCTAGATAACCTTCACAGATGTGCGGTCGCAGTCTATGCAACCACTCCAGGATTCAGAGAACGACTGGGCACCGCGCTACAGCAAATTGATAGGAGCTTCTCATACGGCTGACTACGTTCTATGGGCCCCTGGTCTACCAGTCTCACCTGGACTAAGGGATCTAATTGAACTTTCCAACTCCACTACATTGGAAGGTGAAATTAAGAAAAAAGTAAGTACCTGTGGCAATTGCGGTTTCATTGTATTTCTAATCAGCCATTTCATCTATTTAGGGTTTCGAACGTCAAAAGCAAAAACGTACCTAACCTTTATAGGATCACTCTGCTGTCCGCCCATCCGTTCGGCCGTCTGTTTGTCGAAACCCCTTATCTTAGGAACACTTAGAGGCATCGAATTGAAATTAAAATAAAGTGAAAAACACAAATTATTAAGTTAACGTAAAAGAAGATAAGGCCGTTTAAGCTACATTAATACCTATATTTTGACACTCAAGGGTATCAAAATGAATAGGATTTTTCCCGGACTTTTTTGCCTATGTTTGACAAAGTAATATCGTCATATATTATAAATCCAGAGACAAATCTGAAAACTTCACATTTGTAATAAAATCATTAAAAAAATCTTATCAATTTCTTAAAGTTCTTTGAAGTTCGGGAAAAGTTCGGAAAAAACTGCGAGTACGAAACCTTCGGTGGGCGAACCCGGCTCACTCTTGTCCGGTTTTTTATTTGGTTTCAATCGCTCCTTGGTCAGACATTTTTAAATCAGTGAGATTCAATACACCACTTAGATATCCACCTTATACAATTATTAGAGGAATGGCTTAATCCGTACCACTTGCTTTTAATTTTGTGCCTGCTACTAACTTCTAGATTGGGAAAGGCGTCAGGACACTGTTCAAAGGCAAAATTCACACCCATGCGAAGCTGAGGAACTCCTCCTACATAGTCTTCCGAGCTGACAAGAACAATCACCTTATCACAGCCGCTGTGGCCCTCCAACCAACCAATGATTGGTTTCTTGGAGTGACCAGGTTTGAGCTGTGCCAAAAAGATAACACTTGGCTCCAAGATTTTGAGCTGAATTTATTACCATGGGACGCTGGTATCGATAGCGGGACATCATTTGAAGTGAGTACCTAATTTTAATATAACAATTTAATATAAAAAAATTTATTTAAACAGTGTATATTTCAATAAAAAGAATTACCTATCCAGATTGTTTACCTTTAGTTAAGTACCTAACTAAACATATGAAGTATAGGAAATGGTACGTTTTTTTCTCGTTGTCACATTTGACCAATCGAGTTGACTGGATTGTCAAGAATTGCAAAACTATATGTATAGGAAAGTTGCTGTTGTCGATTGTCGATTGACGTGTTATGAGAAAGAACTGGTTGCTATCGAGTAGGTCATATATGTGTTCCTTCTCATTTTGGGATCAAACAATGTAAGTTAGGTACGACGGTTCCGAAGCTAAAGATTGCATGGAGAAACTATCTAGTTATTGTCAATTTTCAAATTCAATTTCCTATCTATAAGACGATTATTATGCTTAGCCGCAGTAACGTTAAAAAAACTACAGCTTTGTAAAAATATATTTCGATGAATAGAGATCAGACTGTTTCAAATCTAATCTATTAATCCATTTGAGCTATAGTATTTTTTTCATGATAAATAATAATTATAATAATATGTATCGATGCTTTTTTCCACTTACTGATAAATTAAAACACGGTAGAAAATCGGTGTCTTCTTTCGGAGTAGAGCACAAATCGTAACTCAAGTTGTGTTTCTATTTAATAAATTTTAGAAGCAGTTACATAATTTAAATTCCTGAACCAAAGTACCTATGTAGGTACAAAGGATATTTACATGATTCCAATAAAATATTCCTCAAATGTCGGTTTAAATAGTCAGCTTGTTCTTTACATTTTACACGGTGTCGTTTATAAAAACACCATTCTTTATAAATAAAACTCTCCTCGATGCAGTGTAAGTAGTCTGTAGGTAATAAAGGGAAAGACGTACCACAGATTATTTAAGCCGTGTATGAGGAGTATTTTAAAGAAATCATTTTCAATTTATGAACTAAAACTTTCGTAAGCACAACACATTGACGCGAACTCCGTCTCTGCTCACCATGATTAAGCTCTGCGAATCAGAGCGAAACCTGGCCGGACTCTTCCGATACAAGACCCGTAAGTAGATCCGGACTAAAAGTTTACAATCATTTTCAATGTTAACAAGACCTGAAAAGTTAAGAAGTTTGTACCTGATCAAAAATTAATTTTCGGTCAAGTTCTTCGAAAAAATTTTTTATTAATGTTGTAGATTTTATTTCGGAAACAGTGTTATAAATTAATAAAACTATTATTTATTTTACATTCTCGCTGAAATTAATGACATACATTATAACAGCCTCCGCTGCATGGTTCCACGATGTACAGTTTTATCTTGCAATAGTGTATCGCCAACTTTCTTGTATTGTTATGAGAGACCTGAAGAGAGATGAAGCTTGTCGATAGGAAAATAAACACGCTTATCACTGTGACATGCAGTGGAGGCTGACACATTATACCTAATTATTATAAACATAGAAACATTAGCTATGTACTAAAGAAACATTATTCCAAACAATACTACCATCTTAAATAAGTAAACGAATACATATCAAATTATTGTGATTAAGAGGTAAGATAGATATTAACCTAAAGGATTAAGTCCATTGTTATACATATCAGAATATTGTTAGGATTTAATAAAAAAGAACTTAATTAATATACATCTACATAATAAATTAAAAGATTTTTTCTCGATTAACATCTGGTTTCATTCTAAACACAATTGAATTAAAACGTTAATTCCAAAAGTTCTATAAGTAAACACTAAGGGCCAGTTTCTGAGTTGAGAATTTTCGCTGAATAAATACTTAAGTAACGTTCTGTCACGCTCTTTTCTGAGAAATTTGACGAGACAGTACTACAGTTAAGTAGTTACTTAGCAAAAATTCTCAACTCAGTAATTGTTTTGATTCTTATAATATTGAAGAACCATAAATAAAGCAAGTGTATCAGGATATACTTATAGTAGATTTATCCGAGCCACTGAAATTACGATCAGTAATTTTAGGAAATATTGTTTATTGCCTAGTAGGTAGACTATAGAAATCATAGTTTAATACTATTGCTCACATTGCTTAGCTGAGTCTTTGTATTTTGCTAATCCGTTAATAGACTTTGCAGTGTACCTACATTGAACTGTTAAAATAAACCATAGTGTGGTTTTATGAAATAAGGCCTTGATGGACGATGAATGTTAATTGGTCAACAAAATGTAGTTTGCTGGTGTTTATTTTTTATTGATATACGTTACAGCATCTTATGCTAGGCTGACAGAACGATGATCATATAACTGCGGGATTTTTTCATAAAAGCGGCAGCATTTTGAAACCTATTATCGATAGATCTTGTTGAAATCTGTGTAGATAAAAAATATAACTAATGAGTTATGAGTTCCTAATGAGGAACTCTGCGCTTAAGGAATTGAGATCATGCTAGCTGAACCGGTAAACGTTGTTTTGCCTTAAGAATTACCCTACGACTTATTCTCAAACCTACCAAATGTACACATATGTAGGTACACGAAAAAATCATAAAAAAATTGCTTTGCCGTTTCGGAGGAATTTTGTATCAGAAACTGTGACACGAAATTTTTATATACTTATATACGACATATTTTATTCCTTTACTGATCATCTATTGATATACAGTTTGATGTCTGTGCTGTAACTACTAATTCAAAAAGGTCGAACCACATGCGACACTCTCTGGTGATATTAGTTACTTGAGTTATACCCACTTAGATATAAATTAATGCTTACACAACCCACGTTTTATACGATTACGAATATAGTAACTCAACACCACACAATTATCCATTTGAGGTCATCTTCCAATTGTACGGAGGATATCTCGAGTCGCTATGTTAGCTCTTAACAAATTCGCTCAGTCGCAGAGTTACTTCATCAAGATAGTTTTAAAAGCATGGAGAAAAAACTTTGCTCAAAAGTGTTTCTTCTCCTTGCTCTAAGTGGCTGTGATAGTTTACAGTGTGACCGCAGGCCTTATGGGTCCTCAAGCCAGGCCTCGCCACCGGATGGGCGCTACACGCTGTCAGTTTTGGAAACCGACAACACTTACATTCCTGACCAACTCTACACAGGTAACGGCGACCATTTGAAAATTGTAGTTTTGACAAAAGTCGGCCTCACTTTCATGCAATTCGATTGATGAGCTGGACAAAAAACACTCTAAAGTTTGTGCGTGCCTCTCAGTATGAAACAGTCGTTTGGTATACTTACTTATTTATAAATCCTGTTGGCCCTCCTCTGGCCACATTTTGGTATTTTACTTTTCGAAAATTATTTCGTTTTAATCGAACTGTTATTTTTGTTGAAAGGAAAACTAGAGACAGAACACCAGCAAGGGTAGTAAAATGAAGCTAGTCGCGCGTTTTAAATTTCACAAAACGCGACTTTTAATTTGTCAAATTATGACATTTTGGCACCACAAAACACAGGACTAAAACGAAACACAATACACAAAACATCGTACTACGGCTAAAGTTTTTGTGACATTAATAATTTCATCAACGAGTGTAACATACTCTCTACAAATCTGTAAATAAGGAAATTATGTGCATTCTGAAAACTCGACAATTGCAGTTCTGTTAACAAAAAAACTCTAACTTTTACAGTAAACTTAAGGAACACAGATGGCGTGTCCCTTTTCACATCTTTCATAATATCAGCCGAAGGCAACACAAAGCCTGATGCGAGGAACCCGCAACGTCTGATCACCCAGCTCCCTGGGGAGCTGCGACCAAGCGACTTTCTCACGGCGAAGTTCAGCGATCGATGCCCTTACTCCGTGGAAGAGGCCGCTAATAACTTAAAGACTTCGGTAGGGGTAAGTGAATTTTCACTCCATCTGCTCGAAATCATGCATTTTGATGCCCAAATTTAGGATCCAAAACATGCTATTATTGTTCAAGCAAAGTAAATAGACTCAAAATTGGGTTTTGAATCTATTTACCTTTAGGTACTTTTAAGTAAATAGACTCAAAATCTTGAATTTATAAACTAATGCACTCATTTACTAAGAAGTCGGACTCCTCTTTCACTCTTGAGGATTCATCCTATATCTATTTCGCTCCAACCCAAGCAATAAGTTTAAAACCAATTTGGAACTACTTACTGAACTTCCAAACTCTTTGCTGCAACACTTATGTACCTAATTGTCAAATATTTGAAATTGGAACGCAAGTACGCATTTTCATTCCTCTCAGATGTAGTGAAAAGCAGAGTGTTCTACACGGGCACAAATCATTTTTGGTCTCGGTAGTGTTGAATCCCTCGCTCCTTCAGCGATTCTTAGTTAAAGCCCTCGCTTCGCTTGGGCTTTAATGCAAAAATTCAATTTCACAACCTCGACGCAAAAATTTTGTTTGCGCCCTTGGTGAACAATCTACTATTATTGCCGCGCTGATATAAGTATTAAGATCAAAGTAGGACTATTGTCTAGGTACCTTACTACTTACGTGATTTTCATTCTTTATTATATCAAGTATAATGCCACCAACCGAAGTCAACTCAACTTGCCGTTTGAGCTTATACACAGATTTTTTTTCTTTTAACATCTATTACGTTTGAAGAGAGGTCAGAGCATAGCAGGAAATAATAGAGTTCAGGATCGAAAGGTCCAGGATCTAGATGCCATGTCGCTTTTTACAAGTAAACGTTTTAGTACGAGGGCTGCTACTTATGTATGCGGAATAGAAAAAATAAACAAATGTATATGGCTAAATATGCTTTTATTGTTTTTCAAAGTATTCTCCACTATGATCGATGCACTTTTGCATTCGATGAAACCAATTTGTAAAACACTTTTTCCACTCTGATTGAGGTATCTCCAAAACGTGCTGTTTGAACGCATCTACGGCATCTTCACGGGTCGAAAATCGTTGGCCACGTAATTTATTCTTTACATTTGGGAATAAATAGAAATCATTGGGAGCCAAATCAGGGCTGTACGGTGGATGACCCATCAATTCTATTTTTTGACCATCCAAAAATGTAGTTGTTTCCTGAGATGTATGACAGCTGGCATTGTCATGGTGAAGTATGATTCTGCGTCGCTGGTTGTTTTGGCGTATTTCTTCAAATACTTCCGGCAAACAAATGGTCGTGTACCACTCCGAATTAACCGTTCTGCGATTCTCCAGTGGTATTGTAGCCACATGGCCATTAATACCAAAAAAGCAGGCCACCATTTGCTTTACAGTGCTTTTTGCACGAGCCACTTTCGTAGGGTCCTGCTCATTTTGAAACACCCAAACTGTTGATTGTTGTTTAGTTTCGGGATCGTACGCGTAGATCCAGGATTCGTCACCTGTGTAGATATTATAAACAGATTTTGAGTCGCCTCCGTTGATTTTTTTTAAGGTTTTCTTGCACCATTCGACGCGAGCATCTTTTTGATTGAGTTAAGTTGTGCGGGATCCAACGCGAACAAATTTTTTTTACAGACAAATGTTCATGTAATATCCTATGAATGCTCGTCATACATATGCCCAGAATAGCCTCTATCTCGCGATACGTAACATGGCGGTCTTGCATTATTAGTTTTCGCACAGCTTCAATATTTTGTGGCACAACCACCGATTTTGGGCGACCTTCTTTAACTTCGTGTGTGAGCTTACTGCGCCCGCGATTAAACTCACTAAACCAGTGATACACAGTCGTTTTTGATGGAGCTTCACCACCAAAAGTCGAAGTTAATTGATCTACGCACTGTTGTTGCGTTAAACCACGTCGAAAATAGTAATAAATCATAGCACGAATATTTTCACGAGTGAGTTCCATTTTTTCAGCGATATGACATTTTAAACCCAACAAAAACAAAACACTAATGTATATAAGAGAAAAATATTAGCGGCCAGTATTTAAAAAAAGAACGAATTTGACCATGGAGGTCAGACATAGCGTTTAAAATTATTGGAATCCCAGATTCCGCATACATAAGTAGCAGCCTATGTAAATCTCACTTGATTTAAGGATATACCTACTCTTTATTTAACTCCTTGCCACAGATTTGTACTCGAATCACTAGAGAAAAATAATCTTGTTTAGCTAAAACTAGTTAAAAAACAGACCAAACTCCAAAATAATAATACATTAATTAAAGTTATTATTTACTTTATTGCTTTCAAATTATCATGCATTTCAATTAGACTTTACTTTTACTTTGTAATTTTCTGTATCAATTTAAGTTTTTTTTAATTTGATTTAAGGGAATTGCTTTTATAATTATTCAAAATGTGTGTATATGCGTGTGTGTATCAAGAAGTAAAAATAAATTATTTATCTAAGTATCCATAATCTTCTGCTGAAGCAGGACTCTATGAAAGTAATGTGCATCTCCTAAGGTATATTGGCAAGCTCCACCACCAGGGAATGGCTGCGTAACGTTGAGGGCTATGGTAGCCGAGGATGAGCACAGCTGGGTCCAGGATGGCACCTATCTGACTACCAGGATCTGCGAAGATACGCGTCAGGCCAACGACTCTACTCCACAGATCAATTTAGCCTGTCAGATCTGTGACGAGGCCAAATACGAGGTACATAAGGGACTTCACACACGGCAGCTATAATATACATTCCGCTCAGTACCTTTAAGATACGAATATGTAAAGATGTATATTACAGCTGTCGTGTGTGGTCTCCTGACGATTTCTATGGAAAGATGTAATGAGATATATCGTGCTATAATATAGGAGATTCTCAAAGAGGCGTTATTTAACTTTTTTATAAATAAAATCATGTGTTTTTGACTAATCAGTTTTGTTTAGCTATGCTCGTTTGTTCGTGGTCTAGATAACCTTCACAGATGTGCGGTCGCAGTCTATGCAACCACTCCAGGATTCAGAGAACGACTGGGCACCGCGCTACAGCAAATTGATAGGAGCTTCTCATACGGCTGACTACGTTCTATGGGCCCCTGGTCTACCAGTCTCACCTGGACTAAGGGATCTAATTGAACTTTCCAACTCCACTACATTGGAAGGTGAAATTAAGAAAAAAGTAAGTACCTGTGGCAATTGCGGTTTCATTGTATTTCTAATCAGCCATTTCATCTATTTAGGGTTTCGAACGTCAAAAGCAAAAACGTACCTAACCTTTATAGGATCACTCTGCTGTCCGCCCATCCGTTCGGCCGTCTGTTTGTCGAAACCCCTTATCTTAGGAACACTTAGAGGCATCGAATTGAAATTAAAATAAAGTGAAAAACACAAATTATTAAGTTAACGTAAAAGAAGATAAGGCCGTTTAAGCTACATTAATACCTATATTTTGACACTCAAGGGTATCAAAATGAATAGGATTTTTCCCGGACTTTTTTGCCTATGTTTGACAAAGTAATATCGTCATATATTATAAATCCAGAGACAAATCTGAAAACTTCACATTTGTAATAAAATCATTAAAAAAATCTTATCAATTTCTTAAAGTTCTTTGAAGTTCGGGAAAAGTTCGGAAAAAACTGCGAGTACGAAACCTTCGGTGGGCGAACCCGGCTCACTCTTGTCCGGTTTTTTATTTGGTTTCAATCGCTCCTTGGTCAGACATTTTTAAATCAGTGAGATTCAATACACCACTTAGATATCCACCTTATACAATTATTAGAGGAATGGCTTAATCCGTACCACTTGCTTTTAATTTTGTGCCTGCTACTAACTTCTAGATTGGGAAAGGCGTCAGGACACTGTTCAAAGGCAAAATTCACACCCATGCGAAGCTGAGGAACTCCTCCTACATAGTCTTCCGAGCTGACAAGAACAATCACCTTATCACAGCCGCTGTGGCCCTCCAACCAACCAATGATTGGTTTCTTGGAGTGACCAGGTTTGAGCTGTGCCAAAAAGATAACACTTGGCTCCAAGATTTTGAGCTGAATTTATTACCATGGGACGCTGGTATCGATAGCGGGACATCATTTGAAGTGAGTACCTAATTTTAATATAACAATTTAATATAAAAAAATTTATTTAAACAGTGTATATTTCAATAAAAAGAATTACCTATCCAGATTGTTTACCTTTAGTTAAGTACCTAACTAAACATATGAAGTATAGGAAATGGTACGTTTTTTTCTCGTTGTCACATTTGACCAATCGAGTTGACTGGATTGTCAAGAATTGCAAAACTATATGTATAGGAAAGTTGCTGTTGTCGATTGTCGATTGACGTGTTATGAGAAAGAACTGGTTGCTATCGAGTAGGTCATATATGTGTTCCTTCTCATTTTGGGATCAAACAATGTAAGTTAGGTACGACGGTTCCGAAGCTAAAGATTGCATGGAGAAACTATCTAGTTATTGTCAATTTTCAAATTCAATTTCCTATCTATAAGACGATTATTATGCTTAGCCGCAGTAACGTTAAAAAAACTACTGCTTTGTAAAAATATATTTCGATGAATAGAGATCAGACTGTTTCAAATCTAATCTATTAATCCATTTGAGCTATAGTATTTTTTTCATGATAAATAATAATTATAATAATATGTATCGATGCTTTTTTCCACTTACTGATAAATTAAAACACGGTAGAAAATCGGTGTCTTCTTTCGGAGTAGAGCACAAATCGTAACTCAAGTTGTGTTTCTATTTAATAAATTTTAGAAGCAGTTACATAATTTAAATTCCTGAACCAAAGTACCTATGTAGGTACAAAGGATATTTACATGATTCCAATAAAATATTCCTCAAATGTCTGTTTAAATAGTCAGCTTGTTCTTTACATTTTACACGGTGTCGTTTATAAAAACACCATTCTTTATAAATAAAACTCTCCTCGATGCAGTGTAAGTAGTCTGTAGGTAATAAAGGGAAAGACGTACCACAGATTATTTAAGCCGTGTATGAGGAGTATTTTAAAGAAATCATTTTCAATTTATGAACTAAAACTTTCGTAAGCACAACACATTGACGCGAACTCCGTCTCTGCTCACCATGATTAAGCTCTGCGAATCAGAGCGAAACCTGGCCGGACTCTTCCGATACAAGACCCGTAAGTAGATCCGGACTAAAAGTTTACAATCATTTTCAATGTTAACAAGACCTGAAAAGTTAAGAAGTTTGTACCTGATCAAAAATTAAATTTCGGTCAAGTTCTTCGAAAAAAATTTTTATTAATGTTGTGGATTTTATTTCGGAAACAGTGTTATAAATTAATAAAACTATTATTTATTTTACATTCTCGCTGAAATTAATGACATACATTATAACAGCCTCCGCTGCATGGTTCCACGATGTACAGTTTTATCTTGCAATAGTGTATCGCCAACTTTCTTGTATTGTTATGAGAGACCTGAAGAGAGATGAAGCTTGTCAATAGGAAAATAAACACGCTTATCACTGTGACATGCAGTGGAGGCTGACACATTATACCTAATTATTATAAACATAGAAACATTAGCTATGTACTAAAGAAACATTATTCCAAACAATACTACCATCTTAAATAAGTAAACGAATACATATCAAATTATTGTGATTAAGAGGTAAGATAGATATTAACCTAAAGGATTAAGTCCATTGTTATACATATCAGAATATTGTTAGGATTTAATAAAAAAGAACTTAATTAATATACATCTACATAATAAATTAAAAGATTTTTTCTCGATTAACATCTGGTTTCATTCTAAACACAATTGAATTAAAACATTACTTCCAAAAGTTCTATAAGTAAACACTAAGGGCCAGTTTCTGAGTTGAGAATTTTCGCTGAGTAAATACTTAAGTAACGTTCTGTCACGCTCTTTTCTGAGAAATTTGACGAGACAGTACTACAGTTAAGTAGTTACTTAGCAAAAATTCTCAACTCAGTAATTGTTTTGATTCTTATAATATTGAAGAACCATAAATAAAGCAAGTGTATCAGGATATACTTATAGTAGATTTATCCGAGCCACTGAAATTACGATCAGTAATTTTAGGAAATATTGTTTATTGCCTAGTAGGTAGACTATAGAAATCATAGTTTAATACTATTGCTCACATTGCTTAGCTGAGTCTTTGTATTTTGCTAATCCGTTAATAGACTTTGCAGTGTACCTACATTGAACTGTTAAAATAAACCATAGTGTGGTTTTATGAAATAAGGCCTTGATGGACGATGAATGTTAATTGGTCAACAAAATGTAGTTTGCTGGTGTTTATTTTTTATTGATATACGTTACAGCATCTTATGCTAGGCTGACAGAACGATGATCATATAACTGCGGGATTTTTTCATAAAAGCGGCAGCATTTTGAAACCTATTATCGATAGATCTTGTTGAAATCTGTGTAGATAAAAAATATAACTAATGAGTTATGAGTTCCTAATGAGGAACTCTGCGCTTAAGGAATTGAGATCATGCTAGCTGAACCGGTAAACGTTGTTTTGCCTTAAGAATTACCCTACGACTTATTCTCAAACCTACCAAATGTACACATATGTAGGTACACGAAAAAATCATAAAAAAATTGCTTTGCCGTTTCGGAGGAATTTTGTATCAGAAACTGTGACACGAAATTTTTATATACTTATATACGACATATTTTATTCCTTTACTGATCATCTATTGATATACAGTTTTATATACTGTCACTACTAAGTCAAAAAGGTCGAACCACATGCGACACTCTCTGGTGATATTAGTTACTTGAGTTATACCCACTTAGATATAAATTAATGCTTACACAACCCACGTTTTATACGATTACGAATATAGTAACTCAACACCACACAATTATCCATTTGAGGTCATCTTCCAATTGTACGGAGGATATCTCGAGTCGCTATGTTAGCTCTTAACAAATTCGCTCAGTCGCAGAGTTACTTCATCAAGATAGTTTTAAAAGCATGGAGAAAAAACTTTGCTCAAAAGTGTTTCTTCTCCTTGCTCTAAGTGGCTGTGATAGTTTACAGTGTGACCGCAGGCCTTATGGGTCCTCAAGCCAGGCCTCGCCACCGGATGGGCGCTACACGCTGTCAGTTTTGGAAACCGACAACACTTACATTCCTGACCAACTCTACACAGGTAACGGCGACCATTTGAAAATTGTAGTTTTGACAAAAGTCGGCCTCACTTTCATGCAATTCGATTGATGAGCTGGACAAAAAACACTCTAAAGTTTGTGCGTGCCTCTCAGTATGAAACAGTCGTTTGGTATACTTACTTATTTATAAATCCTGTTGGCCCTCCTCTGGCCACATTTTGGTATTTTACTTTTCGAAAATTATTTCGTTTTAATCGAACTGTTATTTTTGTTGAAAGGAAAACTAGAGACAGAACACCAGCAAGGGTAGTAAAATGAAGCTAGTCGCGCGTTTTAAATTTCACAAAACGCGACTTTTAATTTGTCAAATTATGACATTTTGGCACCACAAAACACAGGACTAAAACGAAACACAATACACAAAACATCGTACTACGGCTAAAGTTTTTGTGACATTAATAATTTCATCAACGAGTGTAACATACTCTCTACAAATCTGTAAATAAGGAAATTATGTGCATTCTGAAAACTCGACAATTGCAGTTCTGTTAACAAAAAAACTCTAACTTTTACAGTAAACTTAAGGAACACAGATGGCGTGTCCCTTTTCACATCTTTCATAATATCAGCCGAAGGCAACACAAAGCCTGATGCGAGGAACCCGCAACGTCTGATCACCCAGCTCCCTGGGGAGCTGCGACCAAGCGACTTTCTCACGGCGAAGTTCAGCGATCGATGCCCTTACTCCGTGGAAGAGGCCGCTAATAACTTAAAGACTTCGGTAGGGGTAAGTGAATTTTCACTCCATCTGCTCGAAATCATGCATTTTGATGCCCAAATTTAGGATCCAAAACATGCTATTATTGTTCAAGCAAAGTAAATAGACTCAAAATTGGGTTTTGAATCTATTTACCTTTAGGTACTTTTAAGTAAATAGACTCAAAATCTTGAATTTATAAACTAATGCACTCATTTACTAAGAAGTCGGACTCCTATTTCACTCTTGAGGATTCATCCTATATCTATTTCGCTCCAACCCAAGCAATAAGTTTAAAACCAATTTGGAACTACTTACTGAACTTCCAAACTCTTTGCTGCAACACTTATGTACCTAATTGTCAAATATTTGAAATTGGAACGCAAGTACGCATTTTCATTCCTCTCAGATGTAGTGAAAAGCAGAGTGTTCTACACGGGCACAAATCATTTTTGGTCTCGGTAGTGTTGAATCCCTCGCTCCTTCAGCGATTCTTAGTTAAAGCCCTCGCTTCGCTTGGGCTTTAATGCAAAAATTCAATTTCACAACCTCGACGCAAAAATTTTGTTTGCGCCCTTGGTGAACAATCTACTATTATTGCCGCGCTGATATAAGTATTAAGATCAAAGTAGGACTATTGTCTAGGTACCTTACTACTTACGTGATTTTCATTCTTTATTATATCAAGTATAATGCCACCAACCGAAGTCAACTCAACTTGCCGTTTGAGCTTATACACAGATTTTTTTTCTTTTAACATCTATTACGTTTGAAGAGAGGTCAGAGCATAGCAGGAAATAATAGAGTTCAGGATCGAAAGGTCCAGGATCTAGATGCCATGTCGCTTTTTACAAGTAAACGTTTTAGTACGAGGGCTGCTACTTATGTATGCGGAATAGAAAAAATAAACAAATGTATATGGCTAAATATGCTTTTATTGTTTTTCAAAGTATTCTCCACTATGATCGATGCACTTTTGCATTCGATGAAACCAATTTGTAAAACACTTTTTCCACTCTGATTGAGGTATCTCCAAAACGTGCTGTTTGAACGCATCTACGGCATCTTCACGGGTCGAAAATCGTTGGCCACGTAATTTATTCTTTACATTTGGGAATAAATAGAAATCATTGGGAGCCAAATCAGGGCTGTACGGTGGATGACCCATCAATTCTATTTTTTGACCATCCAAAAATGTAGTTGTTTCCTGAGATGTATGACAGCTGGCATTGTCATGGTGAAGTATGATTCTGCGTCGCTGGTTGTTTTGGCGTATTTCTTCAAATACTTCCGGCAAACAAATGGTCGTGTACCACTCCGAATTAACCGTTCTGCGATTCTCCAGTGGTATTGTAGCCACATGGCCATTAATACCAAAAAAGCAGGCCACCATTTGCTTTACAGTGCTTTTTGCACGAGCCACTTTCGTAGGGTCCTGCTCATTTTGAAACACCCAAACTGTTGATTGTTGTTTAGTTTCGGGATCGTACGCGTAGATCCAGGATTCGTCACCTGTGTAGATATTATAAACAGATTTTGAGTCGCCTCCGTTGATTTTTTTTAAGGTTTTCTTGCACCATTCGACGCGAGCATCTTTTTGATTGAGTTAAGTTGTGCGGGATCCAACGCGAACAAATTTTTTTTACAGACAAATGTTCATGTAATATCCTATGAATGCTCGTCATACATATGCCCAGAATAGCCTCTATCTCGCGATACGTAACATGGCGGTCTTGCATTATTAGTTTTCGCACAGCTTCAATATTTTGTGGCACAACCACCGATTTTGGGCGACCTTCTTTAACTTCGTGTGTGAGCTTACTGCGCCCGCGATTAAACTCACTAAACCAGTGATACACAGTCGTTTTTGATGGAGCTTCACCACCAAAAGTCGAAGTTAATTGATCTACGCACTGTTGTTGCGTTAAACCACGTCGAAAATAGTAATAAATCATAGCACGAATATTTTCACGAGTGAGTTCCATTTTTTCAGCGATATGACATTTTAAACCCAACAAAAACAAAACACTAATGTATATAAGAGAAAAATATTAGCGGCCAGTATTTAAAAAAAGAACGAATTTGACCATGGAGGTCAGACATAGCGTTTAAAATTATTGGAATCCCAGATTCCGCATACATAAGTAGCAGCCTATGTAAATCTCACTTGATTTAAGGATATACCTACTCTTTATTTAACTCCTTGCCACAGATTTGTACTCGAATCACTAGAGAAAAATAATCTTGTTTAGCTAAAACTAGTTAAAAAACAGACCAAACTCCAAAATAATAATACATTAATTAAAGTTATTATTTACTTTATTGCTTTCAAATTATCATGCATTTCAATTAGACTTTACTTTTACTTTGTAATTTTCTGTATCAATTTAAGTTTTTTTTAATTTGATTTAAGGGAATTGCTTTTATAATTATTCAAAATGTGTGTATATGCGTGTGTGTATCAAGAAGTAAAAATAAATTATTTATCTAAGTATCCATAATCTTCTGCTGAAGCAGGACTCTATGAAAGTAATGTGCATCTCCTAAGGTATATTGGCAAGCTCCACCACCAGGGAATGGCTGCGTAACGTTGAGGGCTATGGTAGCCGAGGATGAGCACAGCTGGGTCCAGGATGGCACCTATCTGACTACCAGGATCTGCGAAGATACGCGTCAGGCCAACGACTCTACTCCACAGATCAATTTAGCCTGTCAGATCTGTGACGAGGCCAAATACGAGGTACATAAGGGACTTCACACACGGCAGCTATAATATACATTCCGCTCAGTACCTTTAAGATACGAATATGTAAAGATGTATATTACAGCTGTCGTGTGTGGTCTCCTGACGATTTCTATGGAAAGATGTAATGAGATATATCGTGCTATAATATAGGAGATTCTCAAAGAGGCGTTATTTAACTTTTTTATAAATAAAATCATGTGTTTTTGACTAATCAGTTTTGTTTAGCTATGCTCGTTTGTTCGTGGTCTAGATAACCTTCACAGATGTGCGGTCGCAGTCTATGCAACCACTCCAGGATTCAGAGAACGACTGGGCACCGCGCTACAGCAAATTGATAGGAGCTTCTCATACGGCTGACTACGTTCTATGGGCCCCTGGTCTACCAGTCTCACCTGGACTAAGGGATCTAATTGAACTTTCCAACTCCACTACATTGGAAGGTGAAATTAAGAAAAAAGTAAGTACCTGTGGCAATTGCGGTTTCATTGTATTTCTAATCAGCCATTTCATCTATTTAGGGTTTCGAACGTCAAAAGCAAAAACGTACCTAACCTTTATAGGATCACTCTGCTGTCCGCCCATCCGTTCGGCCGTCTGTTTGTCGAAACCCCTTATCTTAGGAACACTTAGAGGCATCGAATTGAAATTAAAATAAAGTGAAAAACACAAATTATTAAGTTAACGTAAAAGAAGATAAGGCCGTTTAAGCTACATTAATACCTATATTTTGACACTCAAGGGTATCAAAATGAATAAGATTTTTCCCGGACTTTTTTGCCTATGTTTGACAAAGTAATATCGTCATATATTATAAATCCAGAGACAAATCTGAAAACTTCACATTTGTAATAAAATCATTAAAAAAATCTTATCAATTTCTTAAAGTTCTTTGAAGTTCGGGAAAAGTTCGGAAAAAACTGCGAGTACGAAACCTTCGGTGGGCGAACCCGGCTCACTCTTGTCCGGTTTTTTATTTGGTTTCAATCGCTCCTTGGTCAGACATTTTTAAATCAGTGAGATTCAATACACCACTTAGATATCCACCTTATACAATTATTAGAGGAATGGCTTAATCCGTACCACTTGCTTTTAATTTTGTGCCTGCTACTAACTTCTAGATTGGGAAAGGCGTCAGGACACTGTTCAAAGGCAAAATTCACACCCATGCGAAGCTGAGGAACTCCTCCTACATAGTCTTCCGAGCTGACAAGAACAATCACCTTATCACAGCCGCTGTGGCCCTCCAACCAACCAATGATTGGTTTCTTGGAGTGACCAGGTTTGAGCTGTGCCAAAAAGATAACACTTGGCTCCAAGATTTTGAGCTGAATTTATTACCATGGGACGCTGGTATCGATAGCGGGACATCATTTGAAGTGAGTACCTAATGTTAATATAACACAGCTAATTCCTTTTTTTTTATTTGTTTAATGGCAACATAGGTAATTCTGCCAATATCAGGGTTGCAGCAAAGCTAATTCCTATTGTCTAGGTATTTATGAGATGCTGTGATTAGACACTGTTTACTCTGGTCACTCATCTTGAAAATATCAACATATTTGATAGACATTGTTAGTCATCACTTGTAATGTATAATGCCTACCTAATCTATTTATTTAACCTATTTATTTAATGCTTAAAATAAGTGCAATTCGTTTTGACCTACAATATTTTACCCTTTTCCAGTCCGCAAACATCGAGACGTTTTCCGAGGACGTCGTCTCCAGACGGCAAATCAATTCTTACGACGAAAATTCTCCGTACTTTGATATGAAGAAAAAGGACCACGATTCGTTTGTGAAAGTCAACATAAAGCTTTTAAAAACCTACTACAGAGACTGTGACGGAAGTGTTGGTAAGAGCCTAATGCTTACATAATTTGTCGCAGTGTCCGGGTAATCAATATTTCTTACTAGTAAATTTAATACGATCCTTCTAAATTTGCGATTGAAAAGAGCGTTTCAATGAATGGTGAAAGTAAGTAACCTGCAGACCCTAAAGGTATAAAACAAAAACTTTTTCAGTAAAGGTTAGTTCTCATCGTGTGCCAACATTAGCTTATTTTCGCTACCACTTTACATCACAAATGCACTCTAAAACCAAGAGGGTGTGAGCAGTAACTACATAATATGTAGTTATGAATTTGATTATTTTCTACTCAATATAATATTATTATATTGAGTAGAACATAATCAAATTTCTCGTCTTTTTGTTAACAGAAGGCGAAGAGGAAATACAAGGGACTATGGAAGAATCGAGCGATGAAGCTGAACCTACGACGCCATCATCCAGGTATTAAAACCTAGACGTAGTTAACGGCGTCAACAAGGGTAATGCTCCAGAAAATTTAAACAAGTCTAATTTTTTAACATTTAACATTTGACATTTACATACAGGCACATACATTGCTTCTGGCCCCACACTAGGATACCCTGTGTCGTGGGAACCAGAAACAGCGACGTCACAAACATGTAAACATCCAAGACCTGGGGTTCTTTTTTTTGTCAAACTAACTTTAGTTAGGGAGCACATTATTAATACAGCTATTTTAGCTATGAATATAGACAGTAGCATAATTACTTAAAGTATCTCCTCATGTTTCCAGACCACCTTAAGTATGATCATGCACCAGTTCCAAAACAATCATTATCTTGATCCTGATTTTTTTAAGTACATTCCAAAGGTTCAAGAGCTGCCCGGTTCACTTGTGATTTGTGTTCCAAACATTATCTATATATTTTGTCATCAAGTATATTTCCCGTAGAAGAATCTAAACACAACTGAGTCTCTCTATTCTATTCTATTCTATTCTTTTGCCTTGTTTCTTCTCCATATTATTGTTTTTATGTTCTAAATGAAAGCGGAATTAGAAACATTGAATACCTTTATCTAACATATTTATTGTACTTCCTGAACTGTCTGAACAACAAATCTCTGCTAAGTATTAGATACATTTTTTGTCGCGAATTGTGTAGTTCATCAATCTCAAACGTTTTCATTACTCCGCCTCCAGTGAAGCGTCAATCAGTGAGACCGAGGAGTCTTCTGAAGACTGCCCTATGTCTCGGTGGCAGGCCTGGAGTCCCTGCGAAGGGGAATGCGAGGACGGCCACGTGATGGGATACCGCTGGCGAGAACGATACCACTTGGTCGACGGGGTCGCGGTCGAAAAATACGATCCCAATGTAAGTTGATAGGCATAAACGTAAATCCACTGCTCCGGTCCGGCGTCAGAACCGGAATCAGTCATTCTCCACTTCATGCGATTATAATCGGCAATGGATGTGACTGAGTGCTTTATTAAAATTCCTCGGTTGTTCTATTCGAGGTAGGGGACGTTTTCCCAACATTCTACAAATAGTATGGGAACATTTTTGGGTTGTATGCGCTGTGCAAAAACGTTATAGTTTCAAAAAAAGTTGAAATATTAGCCATAAAACTTTTTTTTATTTTAAACCTCTAACTTCTCTTGTTTAAAAAAAATATTTAAAAGCATGGTTCTTAGTTTTGCATATCAGTTTATTGCTAAACGCTACTACATTCTAAGGCATTACCTGCATAGGCGTGACGTCATACTTTGTTTTTGTACCACGTGGATAGAATGTAGTGAAAAAATTTACCGCGTTTATTTATCTTTTAACATGGTCTCTTCGAACTAAAACTTTCGTAAGCACAACACATTTTAAACATTTAATCCCAACACCCGTAAGTTGATCCGGATTAAATGTTTAAAAAAATTGTAGTCCTAGAGGAAATCTACTTTTAGAATGAAATAAAGTTCTCGTGTCACGGTGTTTGTGCGCATACTCCTCAGAAACGGCTTGACCGATTTTGATGAAATTTTATATGATATTCGGTAGGTCTGAGAAAAGGTTGTTATCTATTTTTCATACCCCTATCTGGCAAAACCATGTTTGCCGGGTCAGCTAGTAGATATAAGTATAGTTTCTTTACTCAACTTTCGAGACTTGCCAGTTAACGCCAACATGACAGACTTATAAATATTTCTCTACAGTTTCGCTATGTAGAATGGAGAACGAAGTAAGTAAAGTAACTAACGATAGTTGTAAATATGTTTCTTACAGGAAAGGTATTTTAATAAGAAGGAAGTGCCTGCCGCCTGCAAGGAGAAATACGATGATTTTGAATGGAGCGAGTGTACTGAAGATTGTTTGAAGAACTCCCAAATTATAAAACGTACGTGAACTATTTGTACGAAACTATCTTATTCATTCTTCCCCTGCTTGACATAGGGCCGGTTTCTGAGTACTTAACAGTAGTGCTGTCTCATCAAATTTCTCAGAGAAGAGCGTGACAGAACGTTACTTAAGTATTTACTTAGTGATATTCTCAACTCAGAAACCGGCACATAATGCCTAAGGCAAGCAAAATTTGGTGTAGAAGTGCTATTTGAAAACCACCGCAGTCTCGAAAAGAAACCGCAAATTAAAACTGAATTGTATCATTATCACACGTGCCCTTCTGTTATGAATAGTTGTAGCACACACTTGTAGTTTAGTGGACTATATCTGTAGGGGCTGATGTTAAATTAAAACCGAGATTTACTATTTTTAGGCTATATTATGAAATCAACAATTAAACCGCGTGCGAGAGTGGCAAAGCAAACCTCAAATTATCGGTCCAGCCACAGAATGCCTAATAGTACATGTACAGAAGATTCACTCCGCAAAATCAATTAAAGAAAAAGACACTCTAGCAGCGATACAATTAGGTGAAATTCAGATCGCACGGCGCTAAAAAAGCTACGTTATATTCACCTACATGTTGCCTCTCTTTATACCGCGTAACTCTTACCTCTTCTGGCGCCTGAATTCCTACCTATTTGCCACTCCGGAGTGGTCGGCGCATGTACTTACGCGTTCGATACCGACACGCGTAGTGACACAGGCCTGGTCCAGCGAACTTGGTGGACGCCACGAAAAGCGTTTACGTTTTTGTTCGAGGAACGGAACCCCAAAAAAACCTGATAAAAGCGAGTCAGCCTCGCCCACCGAGGGTACCGTACTCGCACTTTTCGCCAAACTTTTCCAAAATTTAAAAGATTTTTTTTTATGATTTAATTACAAATGTACAGTCTGTTAGCTTTTAGAATATACCTCGGGCTTTAGAGTAGTTAGGCTTTGGTTTCCGCCGAAAGCACACGAGTGTAATAAGTAATATAGTGAGTGTAAAAAGAATAATATGTCCAACAATGGACGTGTACGATCTGATTAATTGATTGAATCGATTGGTGCTCTGTACTTATATTATTCGGCGTTTATTTTTTTGCAGAGTAACATATTCTTAACAGTTCGAAGTAGCATCTTAGAACCATTATTTTTAAAGGGCCTCTTATTGGATCTACTTAATTATATTAACTAGTATTTTCTTTTATATTTCAGCATCCCGTAGAGTATATAAGCCCATTTTGACTGGGCATCCTTGGAATCCAAAGAAGAGAGACGCCTTGCCTAGGATAAAGAATTAAAATATGGAACAAGTAAAAAAATATGTAATGGTTTTTGTTGATTGTTAGATAGTTTACATGAAAATAACAATACAATGTTCTGATAAAAGTAGATATTAATTGTTTTATTTTTTCTTCTATTTACTAATAACCAGAGTTCAGCGATTTTTTTTATAAAAAAGTGAAGTAGTTAATGTCTCTCTTAGAGTTTCTTTTTTGGTAAAACTACTTAACCTCCTCAGTCCTGTGTCGACAAAATAACAATAGAAAACTACTGTTATTTTCAAGGTTCGGGCTGAAGAGGTTAAAATAAAACTTGAATGTTAGTGGAACCGTGGGCGGTTTTAATTTTCATTATTTATTAAAAGTTGGAAGTACTTTGCTGTTGCTTTTTAGGGTTTCGTACCCAAAGAGTAAAACAGACCCTATTACTGAGAATCCGATGTCCGTCCTTCCGTCCGTCTATCACCAGGCTGTACCGTCATGAACCGTGATAGTTCGACAGTTGAAATTTTCACAGATGATGTATTTCTGTTGCCGCTGTAACAACAAATACCTACTAAAACACAGAATAAAATAAATATTTAAGCCGGCTCCGTTACAACAGACATGACTTTTTTGTCGTTTTATAGATAATGGTACGGAACCCCTCGTGCGCGAGTTCGACTTGCACTTGGTCAGTTTTTTATGTAGTCATTACAGTTCAGAAGTGTCCAGTACTCTGCCCTGACTGTTATAGCAATTAAACCCGCGCTATTCTCTAACTGTTAACGAGAAGTGTCCAATGTCTCAGTTGGCTACAAATTGGTAATAATGAACGTTGTCTGTTATTCACACAGTTAATTCAACATGAGGGCGTCTGTTCTAGTAATTTTAATCGTGCTGCGCAATGTTTGCGCCGTCGATGACGTCTGTGATTTGCGACCATTAGGTACGAAGACCGAACCTCTGCCTGCTGACAACAGATTTGTTATCGAAATACAGGGCATTGCTAACGACTTGTACATCCCGACAATGGAGTACCGAGGTAAGTGGAATGACTCTAATTTTCTATAGCAATTGGAACAAAGAGAACCTGGATTTGTTGAAAAAAAACCCTATGTTTCTATCGATGTTAAGATAAGATTAAGAAGATAAGAAAATTCTTTATTGTACACGAGGAAAACCATAACATAAATCATTTACAAGTTAACAATACAATTGGCGGCCTTATTGCTAATACAAATTTCGAGACAAGACAATAGTAGCTTCCAAGATAATAGAAGCCTCCAGACAAGACAACTCTTTAATGGAAAAAGTTTTTAGTTTAACTTTAATTCGCAGAAATTCCGGATGCGTATACTAGGATATTATTACGAGTAGCTAAAATCTTGAGGTCCTAGGATACTATAAAAACGATCATGATTCGATTACTGAGTAGGGCTCACGAGAGTCGCAGTGTGTATTTTACATGGCATACGGACATGATATGTGTGATCTTGTTACTACAAAATACAGCGTAACATAACACCTTGACGTTGATGTAAATTGCTGGAAGCATTTTGGACGGCCATATCTTTGAATGTCCTAACTTAATGTTATCGAAATCTGTTCAGCTTTAAACATGGCGTGAAAAGGTAATAGACCCGCACAGTTTCTTTTGCAGTTACAAAATTAAAGTAAGTAATCATAGAAAATATTATATTTCTTGTAAGTAATAATCTGAAATAATGAACATGTATTTCAATTTAGTTTGTTTTTAAAACATTCTCAATTCACAGTCGACTTATCAAAACCCAGGTAAACCTTACGTAAACCATACAATAAAGAGTTTTCATCCCTCTATTCGAAAAGGACGACTTGGTTCGCCTTTATGTGCACCCAAAGGTGGTGTTTTCTATAAGAAACTCTTAGCGGGCAGTAATGAGTTTTTAATCTTCATCTATATATATAAAAGGAGAAGCTGACTGACTGACTGACTGACTGACATATCAACGCAGGGCCCAAACTATAAGGGACAGGAGTTGCTTTTATAACGTAGGGTAGCACTAAGAAAGGATTTTTCAAAATTCACCCCCTAAAGGTGTAAAATGGGGGTGCAAAGTTAGTATGAAACTCTGCCGTTTTTGAAGTTACTCAAATGAAACTCAGTATGAAGTTTTTTCGTTTAAAATCATGAAACACGTGTAAAATAGTTTTTCAAAAATCATCCCTTAAGGGGCAAAAAAGGGGGGTGCAAAGTTAGTATGAAACTTTGCCGTTTTTGAACTTATTCAAATGATATTTAGTACGAAGGTCCTTCATTTAAAATCATGAAACATGTGTAAATTAGTTTTTCAAAAATCATCCCTTAAGGGGGAAAAAAGAGGGCGCAAAGTTAGTATGAAACTTTGCCGTTATCCAAGTTATTCGAATGAGATTCTTTATGAAGGTCCTTCATTAAAAGTCACGAAATACATGTAAAATAGGCTTTCAAAAATCGTCCCTTAAGTGGGTAAAATGGGGTGCAATGTTAGTATGAATGAAACCCTGCCGTTTTTGAAGTTATTCGAATGAAATTCAGAATAAAGGTCCTTCATTGAAAGTCTTGAAACACATGTAAAATAGTTTTTCGAAAATCATCCCTTTAAGGCATAAAAGGGGGAAGCAAAGTTAGTATGACACCTGCCGTTTTAGAAGTTATTCAAATGATATTTAGTTCGAAGGTTCTTCATTTAAAATCATGAAACACGTGTAAATTAGTTTTTCAAAAATCATCCCTTAAGGGGGAAAAAAGAGGGTGCAAAGTTAGTATGAAACTTTGCCGTTATCCAAGTTATTCGAATGAGATTCTTTATGAAGGTCCTTCATTAAAAGGACATGTAAAATAGGCTTTCAAAAATCATCCCTTAAGTGGGTAAAACGGGGTGCAATGTTAGTATGAATGAAACCCTGCCGTTTTTGAAGTTATTCGAATGAAATTCAGAATAAAGGTCCTTCATTGAAAGTCTTGAAACACATGTAAAATAGTTTTTCGAAAATCATCCCTTTAGGGCATAAAAGGGGGGTGCAAAGTTAGTATGACACCTGCCGTTTTAGAAGTTATTCAAACGATATTTAGTTCGAAGGTTCTTCATTTAAAATCATGAAACACGTGTAAAATAGTTTTTCGAAAATCATCCCTTTAAGGCATAAAAGGGGGAAGCAAAGTTAGTATGACACCTGCCGTTTTAGAAGTTATTCAAATGATATTTAGTTCGAAGGTTCTTCATTTAAAATCATGAAACACGTGTAAATTAGTTTTTCAAAAATCATCCCTTAAGGGGGAAAAAACACATGTAAAATAGTTTTTCGAAAATCACCCTTTAGGGGATAAAAGGGGGGTGCAAAGTTAGTATGACACCTGCCGTTTTAGAAGTTATTCAAATGATATTTAGTTCGAAGGTCCTTCATTGAAAGTCTTGAAACACATGTAAAATAGTTTTTCGAAAATCATCCCTTTAAGGCATAAAAGGGGGAAGCAAAGTTAGTATGACACCTGCCGTTTTAGAAGTTATTCAAATGATATTTAGTTCGAAGGTTCTTCATTTAAAATCATGAAACACGTGTAAATTAGTTTTTCAAAAATCATCCCTTAAGGGGGAAAAAAGAGGGTGCAAAGTTAGTATGAAACTTTGCCGTTATCCAAGTTATTCGAATGAGATTCTTTATGAAGGTCCTTCATTAAAAGTCACGAAATACATGTAAAATAGGCTTTCAAAAATCATCCCTTAAGTGGGTAAAACGGGGTGCAATGTTAGTATGAATGAGACCCTGCCGTTTTTGAAGTTATTCGAATGAAATTCAGAATAAAGGTCCTTCATTGAAAGTCTTGAAACACATGTAAAATAGTTTTTCGAAAATCATCCCTTTAGGGCATAAAAGGGGGGTGCAAAGTTAGTATGACACCTGCCGTTTTAGAAGTTATTCAAACGATATTTAGTTCGAAGGTTCTTCATTTAAAATCATGAAACACGTGTAAATTAGTTTTTCAAAAATCATCCCTTAAGGGGGAAAAAAGAGGGTGCAAAGTTAGTATGAAACTTTGCCGTTATCCAAGTTATTCGAATGAGATTCTTTATGAAGGTCCTTCATTAAAAGTCACGAAATACATGTAAAATTGGCTTTCAAAAATCATCCCTTAAGTGGGTAAAACGGGGTGCAATGTTAGTATGAATGAAACCCTGCCGTTTTTGAAGATATTCGAATGAAATTCAGAATAAAGGTCCTTCATTGAAAGTCTTGAAACACATGTAAAATAGTTTTTCGAAAATCACCCTTTAGGGGATAAAAGGGGGGTGCAAAGTTAGTATGACACCTGCCGCTTTAGAAGTTATTCAAATGATATTTAGTTCGAAGGTTCTTCATTTAAAATCATGAAACACGTGTAAAATAGTTATTTAAAAATCATGCCTTAAGGGGGAAAAAAAGGGGTGCAAATTCAGTATGAAACTTTGCCGTTTTTGAAGTTATTCGAATGAAATTCAATATGAAGGTTTGTCATTAAAAGTCATGAAATACATGTAAAATAGTTTTTCGAAAATCATTCCTTTCAGGGGGTAAAAGGGGGGTGCAAAGTTAGTATGGAACTCTGCCGTTTTTGAAGTTATTCGAATGAAATGCAGTATGTAGTTCCTTCATTGAAAGTCATGAAACATTGTGTGAATTAGTTTTTAGAAAATCATCCCAAGGGGATGCAAAGTTAGAATGAAAGCTCTCTGATATTCAAAGTTATTTCAGTAAAATGTTGTATTTGGGTTATAAGTTCCTGATAAAGTTATTGGTTATTGCCGACAGCCCTTTTTGTGAATTCAATACTTATGGGGGTTGCAAATTTAGAAGGTATAAAAGTTCTTCGTATTTACTTCGTATCGTCGCTTCGATTATTAAACATTTCGCTGCGATTTTTGAATTGAATTTCTTTGTTCTTCCATGTGTTTAAATACCACCTTAAATACTTGCTTACTTTCTTAATTTTTTTCATATTGGTCGTTCTAACTCTTGAATAAATTTTCCCAATTCTTCTTATTATTTCTCCGTTCATGTAATCATAAATATTTCTCAGTTCTTTAAAATACAACCCATAGTAAACAGCCTATACGAGTATATGTCCCACTGCAGGGAATAGGTCTTCTCTCAGAGAGAATAGTATGGTTTTATTTATTTCGCATGCGCTAAAAGTATCCCAATCTTAATTGCAAACGCAAACACTTTCCTCAACTAAAGCCCACGCGGACGAAGTCGCGGGCAACAGCTAGTTACACATAAGTGCACCGCAATTATCTTTGCTGCGCACTTTTCGAATTTGAAACATCTTCGCTCAGATCTTAGTGTTCAGCGCCAAAGAAATCGAATGCCAATGTTGTTTGAATAAAGACTGGCTGGTACGATCGGCCCAGTCGCGCCGCAATCGCGCGCGTGTGCTGAATAAAAAAAAAGAAACCAAATTAAAAACGCGCGAACTACAGTCCGCCTCCGCGCGTTTTCGTCAATTTTTAATTTTTCATGTCGATGTCAATGTAGGTATTGTTAGAAATTCAAGGTTTTGTACTGAAAAAATGAGTTCTTCGACTGAGAGTGAAATGTAAGTGTTTAGTTGTTATAAAATATGAGGCGCCTTTTATATTCACATTGTGGGTAATGAAAAGTAGAGTGTATCTAGTGTACTCGGGCGCAAAATATATTTTTTTAAATACATATTTTTTATAATATCCCTCGCTACGTTCAGGATTCTACTAAAGAATCCCTCGCTATGCTTGGGATTCTACTCTAGAGTCTACTTCGCTCTGGATTCAAAAAAGTGCCCAAAATAATATTTTTCTAATCTAAACCTACCACTTATTTGCAGACAAAATTGACCCGAATAATTCGGTTGTTGACATGACCAACAATAAATTATTTGATATGCTCGATTAAAACAAAAATCACAAAATATTTCGAAAAATGTACCTCTTTTAGTCAATAACTAGTTATTAAAATTTTTAAATAGATGAAACATAAAAAGAGTGCTTTGAAATATGACGTCATAAACCGGTATTTTCATACAAAAATCCGTTTTAAAAATAACTCATTTGACATTTTGTCAACTACCGTATTATGGTACCTATTTGACTAACTCGTTAACACTCGAAGGACTATCTGGTCAACTTTTCATAGTTTATATTTTTTTTCCTACAAGTATTTTACCTACCATCAAGTTGATTGAATCTTTACAGCTCAGAATTTATTTTCCATTCAGTGAGACTCTACTCCAGAGACAACGTGACGACCTTTATAGCGTACACGATAGCCGCGAAAGAAGATGAGAAATTGAACGAGAGGAACCCTCGCAAGCCTCTCCGGCTGGACACAGGCTTGGTGACTCCTACGCCGAACGGGATACCCCACCCCGTTTGCAGGAACGCTGTGATGCAGGCTGACGTCACGCCAAAAATTTCAGTGGAGGTTGGTGCTGATTATTTATAGTGAAAACTTCTTGAGACGCTCATGCATATTGTATTAGCTGTTTATAAGTAGGTTCACACTACAGACACTATTTCGAGCAGCGTCCCACACACCCTGTAACCCGCACAAATAATCTAGGCACATCGCAATACGGTGATTCAGACTGGTTTCCGTATGCGTTTAGTACACTGGCTGGTTTCTTGTTAATAGTGATAGTTAAAACATAGAGGTCTAACTAGCGCAAAAAAATACTACTTGGAAAACAATATAGATGCAAACCAACGCTAATTAATAGTTTATACCAGATAGCTGTGCCCCGCGGTGTTACCCGCGGTTCATCGATTTTCCCGTAGGAATAAGATATTTCCCCGCGGTAAAACGTAGCCTATGTTTTAATCCAGGGTATCGGCTAACTCCATACCAAATTTTATTAAAATCCGTCCAGCCGTTTCAGCGCTAAAGACTGACAAACATATAAACACACACACAAACTTTCACGTTTATAATATTAGTGTGATGATGACACTGGAGGTTGTAACATCATTCTAGCTTTTCCGAATTCTTAAGAAGCTAGAGTAATGTACAAAATGGTTAATGGGTGACAGGGTCAATTCTGTACGAAACCATTAATAAATAAAGAAAAAAATATCACATTAACTTCCCCAGGTGACCTGGAAAGCACCGCCAAAAGAGAACAAATGCGTCACGATCTACGCTCTCGTAGCTATCAAGCCGGATGTCTGGTATAGTTTGGAAGGACCTCTATCGCAGATGGTTTGCGAAGACGTACGCAAGATCGAAGACATGCAGCCAGCCCTCAACAACGATTGTAAAGTCTGCGAGAATGCCAGATACCAGGTAGGTTTGACTCCGAATCTTCATTAGCATGAGTAGTCAAAGTGAATACTTTTTCCGGTAAGTACCTAAGTACCAATTCCCACTTTCTATTTCTGTCAAAAATTATATAAAAACTTTAAAAAAACGATAGTTGAACGAGTAACGTTATAATAAGGGAGGACTCATAGCCAGTGCAGGACAAACTACCCCACGTTGGGCGCCCGAGTCACCGTCGACGACGCGCGGTAGGGCAGTATACGGAAAGTTTATTTCCTAAAGTCGTTTCCAAAACCCACTCTGCACCATTATGTTTTTTTCTTTCATATAGGTACTTACCTATTATAGCAATACCTCTCGTTAACTGTGAAGAAAATCATCATGAGGAAACCGGAGTGTCGGACATAGCTTCGACGACATAGCGCTAGAAATGGCCTATCCATGGCAGGCACTCGTGGTAATTAATATAGGAAAAGAGAAGGCTTTAAGAGAACGCGGAGTGCGACTCTCTTACCGAGGCTTTCGTACTCGTACTCGTACAATCACATTATTTGTATGATTTAATTACAAAGTTAGTTCCTAGATTTTTCCTGTGTATAAGACGATACTATTTGCCAAACATAGATGTAGGGAAGTGTCCTATAAATTTTCATTCCCTTTTGGCCGAAATATACCGCAACGGTAAACGGCCGGCCGTCATTTTTTTTTTCATAAACTCAGAAGTTTAATTTTTCACGGCTTTGGGAATACAGACTTGAGTAGGTATATGGTTTTAATTTCAAGTCGATAACTCAAGGCGTCCCTGAGATAAGGAGTCTTGACAGACAGACGGACGGACAGACTGACGGACAACAAAGTGATCCTATAAGGGTTTCGTTGTTTCCTTTGAAGGTACGGACCCCTAAAAAGAGCCTCAAAAGCACCTCATCATCATCAACCCATTATGTCCCCACCGAAGGGCACGGGTCTCTTCCCTGAGGAAGGTATAGGCCATACTCCACAATGGGGGCCAAGTCCAGATTGGTGGAGGCTTGTAAGACTAGTGGCTGGTCTTAAGGTAAGCGTCGGCAAGAGGCTGCCGCGACCCAGCAGCCGTTGCTCGGCAGTCGCTGCCGGGCAGTCGCCGCACTGCTTTATAGGGATTTGTATGACACACCGTCCGATGCAGGCCGGGGGGCGTGGCCAGGGCGCGACCTCGGCCGAGCCGCTCCCGTAGCAGTATGGCAGCGCTGCTCGCTCGCTTTTAATGAAAAAAAACGACGAATATGTGATTTAAGTGGAGCTTATTGCTAAACATCCAGCGCTTTATGATTCTAACTGCCTTCCTCAGTTATGGACGTACACAATGAATCGATTCGCTGCTCGCTCGCTTTTAATGAAGAAAACGACGAATATTTAATTTAAGTGGAGCTTATTGCTAAACATCCAGCGCTTTATGATTCTAACTGCCTTCCTCAGTTATGGACGTATACAATGAATCGATTCGCTGCTCGCTCGCTTTTAATGAAGAAAACGACGAATATTTAATTTAAGTGGAGCTTATTGCTAAACATCCAGCGCTTTATGATTCTAACTGCCTTCCTCAGTTATGGACGTATACAATGAATCGATTCTACTCCTCTTTGATGAAAGTAAAATAATAATTATTTCGTCATCTGCTTCTTCTCACTCCTATGTGACTTTACACGTGGCAGTCGGCAGTCGCCGCCCGGTCGCGCCTACCCGAATGCTTACGGCGGCGCTGCCCAGCAGTCGCGTTCGGCGGCGGCAGTCGGCCGCGGCAGCCAGTCTTGCCGAATGCTACGTCCAGAGCTGAGGAAGGCAGTTACAATAGTAAGCGCTGGATGTTTAGCAATAAGCTCCACTAAAATTAAATATTCATCGTTTTCTTCATTCAACAAATCCCTATAAAGCAGTGCGGCGACTGCCGAGCAGCGGCTGCTGGGTCGCGGCAGCCTCTTGCTGACACTTACCTTTAGCTTAACGACTGCCATCTATCGACGGCAGCCGACACCAACTGCAAAAGCTCCTCAGTGGTCACTAATGTGTTTTAATTTGACGCCTTGACCATTCCGGACAAATTTCGCTGTCATTTACAGGCATAACCAAACCGGACTAATTAGGCTTGACGAAGTCGGAATAAATCGTGGTGAGATTATTATCGTCTATAGGCTAAGAAGAAGATTCCTTTTTACTCCAGGTCAGGTTTGAAGGCAAATGGACATACAACACGCACCGGACGATGTTTCCCCTGGCCACAGAGTTGGCGCGGTTCAGTGAACTGGTGGGCGCGTCCCACGGTGATGACTTCACAATGTGGAAATTCAACTCCGAGGCCGGCGATGGGCTCAAGATGTTGGCCGAACAAGGGAACACCACTAAGCTGGAGATTGAGATACAGAAAAATGTGAGATCAATGGTTCTTTCTTCTTCTCGTATTTACTCCTACATAAAAAGAGAACCGGGCAAGTGCAAATCGGACTTGCCCAATGGGGGTTCTGTACTGTAGGTAATCAGATTATTATTATTATTAGACAAATACATACATAAATACAGGTGTTAGATACATAAAATATAATAGGCGTGATGACTTCACAATGGGGAAATCCAACTCCGAGGCCGGCGATGGGCTCAAGATGTTGGCCGAACAGGGGAACACCACTAAGCTGGAGATTGAGATTCAGAAAAATGTGAGATCAATGGTTCTTTCTTCTTCTCGTATTTACCCTTACAATATAAGAGAACCGGGCAAGTGCAAATCGGACTTGCCCAATAAGGGTTCTGTACTGTAAGTAATCAGATTATTATTATTATTAGATAAATACATACATAAATACAGATAAATACAGGTATTAGATACATAAAATATAACAGGCGTGATGACTTCACAATGTGGAAATTCAACTCTGAGGCCGGCGATAGCTCAAGATGTTGGCCGAACAGGGCACCACTAAGCTGGAGATTGAGATACAGAAAAATGTGAGATCAATGGTCCTTTCATCTTCTTTTTACCTCTCCACTGTTGGAGATTAATACTCCGCTAAGGAGATTGGAATCAATGAAATTTCTTCTGCGTCTCCTTGTTCTGAGTCAGTCCCTCTTCTGTAACTGGCTACCTACCTACTGAACCACATTTCCATTTTAACGATTTCATACAGTCAAAATATATGAAAATACAGAATAATGCTGGAGGGCTTTAATAATAATCCATTAGCCCAAAATCATGTGGATATCTATTTAGTGATTAAGTGATTTGTCAGAATCGTAGCAGGTGCAGTCCCTGGTCTCTGCTTACCCCTCTGGAATACAGGCGTGAGCTTATGTATTAATCTATTTAGTATAATATAACTTTGTCAAGCCGCCTCGTCCATCCTGAGGGCAGTTAACTTTAAAATGACACCAGTAATCAAATTTTTTGTTCCACTTTCAATAATTTCCAACTACCACGTGCAATGCATCCTATCACAGTGTATCATCTAACCTCTTTTGATACTCTGATCTAACATACCTTCTGTTTTCAGCTAGGCGACAATGTTCGAACTATAATAAAGGCTAGCGGCCCGCCCAAGACCAATTTCTCGACCACAGCTTCGTTCCGGGTGACCCCGAAGCATCATCGAGTCTCCCTTGTCTGTGGCATCTTGCCATCACCCGACTGGTTCCTCGGGGTAGCCCATCTCGAGCTGTGCTCGGTGATCAATAACCAATGGAACCCGAAGATCGAGCTCAATCTGTATCCCATGGACGCGGGCACAGACAGTGGCACCACGTTTGAGGTTAGTCAGCTAATCAAAATGTTTAGGGTTCCGCACCTCAAAAGGAAAAAACGGAACTCTTAAGGATCACTTCATTGTCCGTCCGTCTGTATGTCTGTCAAGATCATTTACTTCGGGGCCGCGTAGTGGTATCGAGTTAAAATAAAACCATATATTCAAGACAACGGTCCTTTATGGTTGTGAAAAAACTAAGCTTGTACGTACGTAGCAAGCCGCCAAAAAATGTACATTATGACACTGAAGGGAATCAAAATGAAAAGGGTAGATACTTCCCATTGATCTAGAACGATAAAATTTGACATGTAATATTGTTTCATACTACAAATGCAGGAAAACAACTATACATTTGTAATTAAATTGTAATCATAATAAAATTCGTCTTAGAATTTTGGTTTCCCGAACTTCGAGACTTTTTAGCTCGGAAAAACTGCGAGACTTGATTCCTGAATTATTTATAATAATTATCAAATTACCTACAGTACGGAACCCTCATTGAACTACCGAGGCGCACTTGCCCGGTTCTTTTTATATGTAGGCTTACAGTACAGCCGTGTGAATGTTCTTTTGTAGGTAACTGTTGATTCTGTAAATTGTCACCTTTTGTTTTTTATGAGGTGAAATGCTTTACCCACCATAACCGCCACCCTTGAGGGAGGGCGACGGCCGTGTGTCGGACTCTCCTCTCCTAATAATAGGAGAGGCATACCTCCTAAAACACCCCGGGGGCCGTCCTGTCGCTCGTGCAATGGGGCGCCGCCGGATCTCGCAAGTGGTGTAAAACCACAACGCGAATGCGACAGCGGCGCCCCGGCGACGTTGACCCGACTCGCAAGGAATCGGGCCCACCCTCACTGGCGAAGGGGCATGGGCCCCCCACCCCCTTCTCCCGTCACGATGTCGGACGGCAGGTCTCCCAACCTGCCGTCTGTGACCCTCCCTCAACCTCCTCTATGCCCTCTGCTCTGCTGAACAGAGGGACGTTGAGGAGGGCCCCCACCGTGTGTTTTTTATAGAGGTTGTCTCCTCGCGGCCCGAAGGCCCCCGGCCCTACTCAGTGTGGGGTTACGGGTGCGGGGCCCATAGTGGACCCCGCGGGACATCCAGCAGCGCAAGCCACTGGACGTCCCCCTCCCTCTGGTTTTGGTCCGCGCCGGCCGAAGCCGGTACCCCCCATATCTGGAGGGCGTTCCCCTATCCGCCACCCGGGGGACGCGTCCGATGGAAGACCAGAAACTCCACACGGACTGTAAATTGTCACCTGCACTTATATTACGTACCTTTCCACTTTATGGTGTTAAGGATTTTAGCTCCAAAATGTTTTAAAAAGTGTCTAAAGTATCCAAAGTGTTAAAATTGACAGTCGGACAGATTTCAACCGTCGAGGTGTCAATTTCTATTCTAATTGCTATTGTTGTGTGTATTGTAATTCCGATTTTAAATAAACACCTGCTTTAATTGATTCGGACTCCCTCGGAGATAACGGGCGTGAGTTTTTTTTTCCGAAAATAATCGAGTAAGTGTTTCCGGATAGTAGTTTAGAAATACATAAATAAAATAAAAAATAAATAAACTCACGCCCGTTATCCCCGAAGGGGTAGGCAGAGGCACCAGTCTCTAGAACTGGACCCACGTTTTGCCGAGTTTATTAGGTCCCAAACGTGACAAGTGGCAAGCCTGTCGCCGTTATCCGGACACAATTTATCAGCGAATGGTGTTGCTGTGCAAACAAATGTACGTATCTAAAAGTCATTGGTACATGCGTGGATCGAACCCAGACCTTCATGATCGAGAAGCAAAGGTCAACCCCACTACGCCACCACCGCTTAGAAATACATACCTGCAGTTGAAACAACTTGCCCTTGTACGTACACAAACGACATTGACGACCTCTGTGGCGTAGTGGTTGGCGCATCTGCTTGCCATGCGAGTGGTCCCGGGTTCGATGCCCGGCTGGGGAGAAAAAAAAAACTCCAGGTCTTGGATGTTTACATGTTTGTGACGTCGCTGATTCTGGTTCCCACGACACAGGGTATCCTAGTGTGGGGCCAGAAGCAATGTATGTGCCTGTATGTAAATGTTTATGTTTATACCAATTTCTAACATGCAATCTCTATCTTTTCTGCTTACCTTTATGATTTATACTCTAGAAAGAATACAAAAAAGATTACTAAATCTCTCTATCTACTCTAGATAAGGCAACTTTTGTAGAATAAAAATATTTTGCTTAACTTACAGTCCCCGAACGAGAGCACATCGCCTCCGAAGCCCATTTCGGCGGCTCAGATCAACAAGGACACCTCGAAAGAGAAGGTGCCTTTTGCCAAACTGCACTTTCAGCTCATCAGGACCTACCCCAACCCGGCGCAGTGCAATGAAGACGCTGTCACCACGACGGAAGCTACTGATGGTAAGTTCATTTATATTCTATTTTTTGAAGCGAACGACTAAAGGTAAACAAAGACACAGCATCTCTCAAACTTACATGTCACTCAAAATAGCTCATGCACGCAGCTTTGCTTGCATCGTATACCCACATAGGTTAAGGTAGGTACCTACCTACTGTTTAAGGAAAACAGGCAGACAACCAAACAAGACAAAACAAATACAAAAGGAAATAAAATAGCTTAGAGAAGTTGCACTCGCATTAACAACGTCAATCGTCGTGAGTAAAAATATGGCGTCGGGGTGGCTATCTTACTTTTTTTTGCCTCTAATTAAAAAAGAGGTTCGTAGTCAGCTCTCCATACTTTTTCCTACACAACGCGTAGCGCATTAGCATAAAATAATCGATCATAATCGGCCTTTAAACAAAATTCTGTCATCTTTGCTAGTTGCGATTTTGCGAACATATTTGGCAGCAGCAGGATCGCTTTTATTTTGAGGACCACTGAAATTTTAGGTATTTTTTGGGCCACAGATCTCTTAAGCAAATTGTATTTTCATGATAAAATTAAATATTTTGTTAAATAAACTGCGAGTAAGGGATAAATCAGGTTATAACAGTGTTATTGTGTTTATTGCTTAATGGCATTTATAAGGCACATTGTTTTGTATAACTTTGCTAAATATTATGCAGCGTTGTAAATTTGGCATATTGAAAAACCAAATTTTTGACATGTTGACAATTAGTCGTTCGCTTCAGTAAATAGAATATAGGTATTATTATTATTATTCTATATTGCACAGTATAATTCAAAATAAAAATACAAAGGCGAAAGTTAATGCTAAAAGCATTATCTTCCAGTTAACCCTTGGTTATGTGGATATTTTAAAAGGGGTAGTGTTAAATTGTGTATAACATACATAAATAAATGATCTACATTAAACATAATAGTAGTACCTAAGCCTAAAATAAGGGGGCGGGTTGGGGCAAGGGGGGGGCAATATATATAAATAATATCATTATCATCATCAACCCATTATGTCCCCACCAAGGGACACGGGTCTCTTCTCTGAGGAAGGTATAGGTCATACTCCACCACGGGGGCCAAGTCCGGATTGGTGGAGGTTTGTAAGACTAGTGGCTGGTCTTACTGTCAGAAGTTCCCTAAGGCCTCTGACTTGGCTTAACGACTGCCATCTATCGACGGCAGCCGGCACCGACTGCTAAACGGGCCTTGCGAAGCACGGAACCGCTCGGAAAAATGCCTCTAGCGTTAGCCATAGACAGTGACCCATCCATGGACTGAACGCGCCGTATGTTGCTTAACCTTAGTGATCGTTTAAGATCACTCAGGCAGCCCAGGCTACGAGCGATATAAATAATTCGGTTACAAATAACTCGTCGCGTAGTCAATAATCTTCTCAAGGAATCTTGCGGTTTCTCGAGGTCTATTCGAATTATGGCGGGCAGCGTTCAGCGCTTTTTACTCACAGGTAAAATATAGGCAACATATTATATATTCTGGGAAACCATCAGCTGATTAAAAACTGACAGTTTTTTATACTTTCATCAGCCATTCTTTTTTAACTAAGTTGGAGGAGTACCTTCCTCAGGGAAGAGACCCGTGCCCCTCGGTGAAACATAATGGGTTGATGATGATGAGGAGGGGTGGATCTTGGCATATACAACGGGTGGTCTCCAAGGGATGAAGGGGGTAAATAATTGTAAAAAATGAAAATGTGTCACGTAGACGTAGTGTGGTACGTTCCATAAAGTATGCGGTTTCTATGGATAGACCACTACCTTTCAGGGATACTTTCGGAGAATTGTTTGTTCTATGTACTTAAATCTGACTCCAATCCATCGAAAAGTTAGTGTCTGAATGAAGTTTTTTTATTACAGGTGAAGAAGGAAACGGGGGTGATAAGGAAGTCACTACACCTGCAGTTGACAAGAGGTAATTTACTTAAATACTTTATACCCGAAGTTGGTCTTGGCCTCCGACACAAGAAGTCGCCACCTGTCCGCGGTATATTGCCAGTCGTCTGATCTTTTTGACGACCTCTGTGGCGCAGTGGTTAGCGCATCTGCCTACTAAGTATGCGAGAGTTTCGAACGCCGGCTGGGAACAAAAAAAACCCCCGGTCTTGGATGTTTACATGTTTGTGATGTCGTTGTTTCTGGTTTCCACGACACAGGGTATCCTAGTGTGGGGCCATAAGCAATGTATGTGCTTGTTTGTTTATAAAACATAAAAAAAAACATCTGCCTGGAGCTCACACAGGTCTTCGACCAGTTCAGCCTTCGTCCTGGGTAGCCCCAGGTATGTCCTTTCACCGCCCAGTCCTCTCCCATTCTTTCTAAGTCTAAAATCATTAATTTACTTATTACAGGGTAGTAAAAATATGCTCCTAATATCTACATTATACCTATAATTTACGCTGACGGGAAGCTGAAGGGAAGACGCTGGATGCAAGCCGCTTCCGACCGGTCTTTTTGGAAATCCATGGAGGAGGCCTATGTCCAGCAGTGCACTTCTTGTGGCTAAATGATGATGATGACCTATAATTTAAGATATTCGCAATCAAGCCCTTAGACTACATTCATTAAAATTAAACTCAAGTCTTTATATTGTACGAGCGAGACAGCAATCTCCATGTGAGAGTTTACGGCAGTAGGGAATGGATGAAAATATCAGAAGTGCTTGATATTTTTTTCGGTGATAGGAATAACCTTCCTTAACGCGAGAAAAAGTTTCAATTGTTTTGGCTTCGTAGTTAATTTTTAAATAATCTTAATATTTTTCCATTCGTAGTTCTGGGCTCAGTACGGCTTAACAGACATATTCCTTGGTCCGCTACGTATTAAAAAAAATTCTGTGGTGACATTGACAGCTTTTCAAGGTGGATTTTTTTTCATACGTAGCGGACTAAGGAATATGTCTGATATGCCGTACTAAGCCCAGAACGACGAATGGAAAAATATTAAGTACAGCTTGTCTATTAAGTCATGAAATTAAATGCTTGGTAATAAATATTTATGCCTATGTCTCTGGCAACACTAATATGACCAAAAAAAAAAACCCCTTATAACAATCTGTCACCGAGATCAAGTTGTGGACTCTATTATTTTGAAATTGTTTTTTGTTTCGGTTTGAATTCATCTGAATTTGTGGTTAAATAAAGTAAATATAATCTGTTAAAGTATAGAGGTTCGATTGGCAATCGACTCACGCTTGACACAAGATTTAAATATAGAATGTTGATATTTGTGGTATGTCAATTTGAATGTTAGACATATCACTCTTCTGACTGACTCAATGCAGGAAACTCGTGTTTGTTGATTATTAAATCATAATAAATACTCTAATGGATATCTAGTGCCTTCACTTTATTCAATAAAGCCCCAAAGACCTCCTACAAATTCAAATAACAGGTTATGGGCCCAGCACGCTGAAAATAAAAGAATATAGTTGAGGTTATTTTTATATGATGGTGATGAGTCGAGTGGGAGAAAAGCAAATAAGATAGTTGAGGTTATTTATATATGATAATGATGATGAGTCGAGTGGGAGAAAATAAAATAGATAGTTATACTTATTTATATGATGATGATATCATAGTGGAGTTGATATGAGTGGGAGAAGATGAAGGTAAAACAAGATAGTTGTAGTTATTTATGTCAGTGGTGACGTGATGTGTCGAGTGGTGAAAATAGAGATAGATATGGAATAAATAGTTCATATTGTTTGTGGTGAAAGATATACAGGGTGAAAATGTTTATATAGTAAAGTTGAAAATTTGATATACAGGTTGAATATTTTTTTTTGAGTCAGTCAGAAGAGTGATATGTGTCTAACATTCAAATTGACATACCACAAATATCAACATTCTATATTTAAATCTTGTGTCAAGCGTGAGTCGATTGCCAATTGAACCTCTATACTTTAACAATTTAACATTTAACTTGTCAAAAGAAGAGTAAAATTTAAAATTTTTATTTCTTTACACATTTTCTGAAGATATCCTTAAGTATTTTTTTCTAGATCTTTAAAATTGAATATATATGAGGTATTGTATTTTTTATATGTTTAGTGATGGTGAATCGAGTGGAAGAAAATAAAAGAATATAGTTGAGGTTATTTTTATATGATGGTGATGAGTCGAGTGGGAGAAAAGCAAATAAGATAGTTGAGGTTATTTATATATGATGATGGTGGTCGAGTCGAGTGGGAGAAAATAAAGATGATAGTTATACTTATGTATTTATATATGATAATGATGATGAGTCGAGTGGGAGAAAATAAAATAGATAGTTATACTTATTTATATGATGATGATATCATAGTGGTGTTGATATGAGTGGGAGAAGATGAAGATAAAACAAGATAGTTGTAGTTATTTATGTCAGTGGTGACGTGATGTGTCGAGTGGTGAAAATAGAGATAGATATGGAATAAATAGTTCATATTGTTTGTGGTGAAAGATATACAGGGTGAAAATGTTTATATAGTAAAGTTGAAAATTTGATATACAGGTTGAATATTTTTGATATTGTATTTTAAAATATACAGGTTGAGTTATTATTGGGTAGTGAATTTTCGAAATTAATTTGATGATGTATAAAATATAATTTTGGGAAACATTGTTTAGATGCAGTAGGTAAATTAAATTAATTAAAGAAATTGTTATTAATGTTTTTACAAGCAGAGTCGATTGAGGGGGTGTGTTAAAGTATAGAGGTTCAATTGGCAATCGACTCACGCTTGACACAAGATTTAAATATAGAATGTTGATATTTGTGGTATGTCAATTTGAATGTTAGACATATCACTCTTCTGACTGACTCAATGCAGGAAACTCGTGTTTGTTGATTATTAAATCATAATAAATACTCTAATGGATATCTAGTGCCTTCACTTTATTCAATAAAGCCCCAAAGACCTCCTACAAATTCAAATAACATAATCTACAATGAAAAAAACAATTCGAAGTGGAGCTCGGGAAGTGATTTTCAAAGTTTTTCAGCGATGTTTATTGGAACACGAAGCTGGATACATTTTATCGGATTTGGACGATGTATATGCTAGAACAGCAGCTATGACGGGTACGTAAGAGTGCTCCCTTTATTTGAAGTCTTATCGTAAGTTAAAATTTGACTTAATATTTTATGCTGCGTCAAAAATAGCATTGTTTACATTGCATGTTTATAGGTTATATTGGAGACCTTCCTGACTTCGTTATAGTCTGACCAAACCATCTTAATACTTTAGCATCATTGTTCTGGACAATAGAACTTCTAAATCAAAATCAATTGTTTCTTAACTGAAAAAATAGGCGAACATTTTTTTGTGATAGATTCGATTGTTAGTTTTTTTCTGTTTTAGGTAAATCTGAAAGTTCGGTTAGGCGCATTGTGGATGAAGGGTACACAAATAACGGAATATTTGAAACTCCTGGTAAACACAGACCCGGCCGTCCTAAAAAAGAAATGGATGATTTCACTTTATGTGCACTCAGGCAAAAAGTTCACTTTTTTTATACGGTGCGGAAAGAAGTACCTACCTTGAGAAAATTGCAAGTGATTGCAAAAACAGATCTAGATTTTGATTGCAGTCTAGAAGTTCTGCGTAAAATTTTAAGAGCGATTGGATTCTCTTATAAGAGATGTTCAACAGACAGAAAGGCTCTTATAGAACAACCGCACATAGCAGCTAAAAGAGAAGAGTATTTAGGAATCCTAAGAAGAAACAGAAATTTGCCAGAAGAGTTACGAAAAGATGTAATTTACCTAGATGAGAGCTACATTCACTCCTCATATAAGGTAACATCTTCGTTATTATTTATTTTACATTTTAATGGTTATGTTAGGACGCTTTAAATAATTATAAAAACAGTTTTTATTATTTTTTCAGGTCAAAAAATGTTGGCAGTCTATAAATGTCGATGGCGTTACACAAAATATATCTAAAGGCAAGCGGTACATAATCGTCCATGCCGGCAGTGAAAAAGGCTTTGTCCCAAACTGTTTGCTTATATTTACTGGCAAAAATAAACTGGAAGATTACCATTCTGAGATGAATGCGCACAATTTCACAAAGTGGATCTCAGAAAAGCTTATACCGAACCTACACGAGCCTTCAATAATTGTCATGGATAATGCTCCATACCATAACGTGACCACAAATAAGGCTCCTACCTCACAATCCCGGGTAGATGAAATCAAACTTTGGCTTATGGAAAATAACATTCAGTTTGATCCCACACTAAGAAAGCCGAATTTGCTAAATTTGGTGAAAAAAAATAAGCCTCGCCCAATCTATGCAATCGATGAGCTTTTGGGAGAAAACGGGCATACCGTGGTGCGGCTTCCACCGTACCACTGCGATTTGAACCCTATTGAGCTCATCTGGGCTCAAGTCAAACAAAATGTTGCTGCACACAATGTTGGTTCCCGGGATGTGAAGCAGCTAACTGAAGAGGCCTTTAACAACATCACTGCTGAGACATGGAAAAACTGCTGCCGTCACGTCGTAGATCTGAAAAACGAATATTACGAACGAGGAAGGACCCTTTATCAAGACGTAGATGATTTAATAATCCGCATAACCGAAGATACTAGCGATGACAGCAGTGTTGCTGATGATTCTAGTGATGAAAATATCTCTTTGGATGTAGAATATTTGGAATTTGAAGATAGTGATTAAATCATTATCTTCAAATTTATGTTGAAATTAATGTTGAAATAATTTTTTTTTATCTACAATAATAAAATAAGAGTTTTTTTTGCTTTGAATAGTTGTTGTTTGTCCTGCAAAGATCAAAATTTTCTGTCACTGTATACAGTGTGGCCACTACGTAATAGGAGTTGCCAGTTGTTAGACAGGGTTGCCCTTATTTAATTTCATGACTTAATAGACAAGCTGTATATTTAAAAATTTACTACGGGGCCAAAAAAAATTAAACTTTTTTCCCGCGTTAAGGAAGGTTATTCCTATCACCAAAAAAAATATCAAGCACTTCTGATATTTTCATCCATTCCCTGTTCCAGCGAGGAGCCCCCTCAACCGGACCCGGGCTCGCCGCCAAATTGCACCCTGACAGAGTGGGAGGACTTCGAGTGCGCGGGCGACTGTGTCATGGACGGCAACCTTGAAGGCGTCCGCCTTCGGAAGCGCTACCACATGGTCGACGGGCTGATCGTCGGAAAATACACCGCTAATGTAACTATCAATCTGAGTGCTTATACTGAGTTTTTTCATTCACTCTCGATAGTGAGAGCGTTTGCGATTTGCATAGGAGTAACAAAGAGACAAATAGATGGCGCGCTTTGTCACTCCTATGCAAAACGCAAACGCTCTCGCTATCGAAAGTGAACGACAAAACTCAGTATACGCACTCTGTTGTTTATTCGCCGTTTTGCCCGAGTTACACGAGGCTAGTTTTCCAAGCTAGGATAGCAAGCTAGTACTGTCCTGGCTGGCTGACCTGGCTTGGAACATGGAAATAAGCTAGTTTTGTCTACACGAAGCCAGAAGTACTAGCTTGCTAGCTTACTGACACTAGCTTGCTATCCTAGCTTGAAAAACTAGCCTCGTGTAACTCGGGCATTACGGCCTGGCCACGGGGGAAATAGCCCGCGCGCAAAATCGCGCGGCGCGAACGGCGGGGCGTCAACCCCGTGGCTTGCTACGTACATTTCTATAAGTTTGTTTTAGTCGCTAGTCGCAGCCGTGAATTGCCCCGTAGCCAGGCGGTTAGGGCGCTCTATGAGTTTGTTTCAGTCGCTAGACGCCTCGCCGTTGAAACAAACTAATTTTTAATTCTTCTGAAAACGGCTAGCGGTCGCACGGGTGGCAAAAAAATTGCTGCTCTTTATTAGTTCCGTGGAAAATTCCCGGGGTAGTAACCTTGGGTTACATTATCCGAGATTTCCTACGGAACCTTAAACTTTTTGAAAATGCAATAATAGCCTAACTATGTTACTCACGAAGAATGTAACTTTCTAATGATGAAAGAATTTTTAAAATCGGCCCAGTAGTTTCTGAGCATATTCATTACAAACATACACACAAAAATACAAATCTTTCCTCTTTATTTTATAATATTAGTAGGTATATAGTATAAATATAATAGTATAGTTAGTATATTAGTATAAAGTACACATATAAATTAGCTTTTATAATATAAGTAGGTACCTATAGATATAGATAAGCCCCGCACCATCTACTACCTTGACCACTCACTATTTGAACTGCTTCTTAGGAGTTACAGAATCGTGTTTTTTAATAAATAAGACAGTAACTAATCATTTGCATTTCACGCCATTTTTAAGGTGGAGATCGGCATCGTAATATTTTACGGCGCCAAATGTTCACTTAGCGCCAAATGATTTCTGATTTATTGCAGGGTTTGAGTAACATTGACAGAGAGAAAAAAATACCACCACACTGCAAGGATGAACCACTCGAGAAAATTGAAAATTGTGAAGATCCGTGTGAAACCGAAAAGAGCGATGATGATGCTATTCGTACGTACCGTCTTACTATCTCACACATCACACAGTTATTTTAATGCCTTCAAAATGATTTCACAGTGTAATGTGCAATGTAAATTGTACTTTAGGGGCGACTTGCACCACCTCTAGCATAATAATTTATAGTGGAAGGAACTTACATTTTTTTTCTTTTTTTTTTTTGAGTACATTGACAAAGTAACATAATTTTGTATATTCCCTTCTGCCAAACTGTATCACAGTTTAAGACTAGGAATAAGAATAAGAAAGGGTTTATTGCCAAAAATTGCATGCAAAACGTGAAATTAAATCTTATAGCTAAAATTAACAATTATAAAATAAATTTATATTAGTTTTACAACACATTTTATTTTGTCAATAGGAAGCGCGCTCAGCTGTGTCGCTAGATTTGAACAAAAAAACCTGGCGACGCTGATTTTCAGCGCGTCCATGTTACATTTTAAAATACAATGTAGAAGAAATACAGGCGTATAGTAGAGGGCGGGTTTAAATCTTAAAAATAAAGATAAAATTAAATGTATGAAATTGTATCTCTGTGTGGGGTCATTTGTTTGTGTGTTTATGTATGTGTGTGTGTGTGTGTGTGTGTGTGTGTGTGTGTGTGTGTCCGTAATTTGTTATTTATTTAACGGCAGACACTCTCAGTAAATAATAGGTAATCTATTGAAATACATAGCTTAAAAATACTTATTTTAGTTCACAAAATATTAATAATGTAGTAGTCTAATAATGTGTTGTACAATGCGGTGGCACTTCGGCTCGGCTGCCCATGCATTTTTAGAAGTGATTTCCAATATTTTATAGTGGAGAAGTAATTTTTCAAAACACAAATCTTTTGTAATGTTGTAAATTATTCAAACGATTGTAACTTTAAGACAGTCCTTAATGTGACTTAATTTTATTTAAAATGTTTAACTACTTCCGCGTTTCCCCATTTTTTATCTAATGTAGATTTTTTTGTTTCAGAGGCAAAACCTATTCTTCCTGGAGAAAAATGGATTGGACGACGCCGATAAGTTTTTTTTTAGAATGACATCGAATTAAAAATAAAACTGTTGTAGAGATAAACCACCCTACTGAACGGGAGTGAAATTTCACACAGGAAATTTTTCACTGGACACTTTATGAATAAAAAACAGACATACAGACGGAAAATGAGCGTCGTTTGTTTACCAAAATAAACAAGGTTCGAAAAACTCCCAAACTAGGCCATTTAAAAATATGTCATGCCCCAGGATGAATCGAAACCACAACCTCTGGCATCGTAGCGAAAACATAATAATATTATTATCCCTAGACACTGGCCGATCAGAAATTTCGTGGAGCGAGGACGAGAAAAAGACGCGTCGTCTTTCTCATTCACTTTCTGTTGGTGATTGGTTGATTGGTGGCTGGCCGCTATTTATTGGAATTAATTTTTAATATAGCGTGCCAAAACGTCCGTATTTTCAAGTTGTATGTACCTGTAAAAATAAAAACGTCGCTAATAGATAAACCGAACAGGTTTCTGAGAGCGGCTTTATTAGGGAACATGACGTAACATAACGTATTTAAAAATTTAATAAAAAAAAAAACAAATTAATATATTGATGCAACAGTACGACACCCACACACAAGAGAATGGGTGAGGGGGCGAACCGAAATACAGGCACATACAGTTTGTCAAAAATTACAAGAAACCGGAAATGAAAGTTGACTACTTGTTTTATCGAAAAATCTAAACATTTACGACATTTATTGAAGCACAATACATAAAATAAGATGTATACATAGTTAGCTCAAGTTTTTAATTTATATGCATAATGCTTGTAAGTGCAAGCTATTAACAAACAGACAAAAAGTCTGAGTAAAACCGTATTCTTTAATTTCTACTTTTTCTGGACAAACTGTACATTGCTTCTGACCTCACATTGATACCCTGTGTCGTGGGAACCAGAAACAGCAACGTCACGAATATGACTAGAACGCAGTGATTAAATTCTCTGTGAATATGACCAGCAAAGGTAGTATGAGGACGCGAGTCGCGTGCGACAACGTCGAAAGTCGTCAGAATTTGACAGTTAATGTACCTACTGGAAAGTCGCGACTTTTGACGTTGTCGCGCGCGACTCGCGTCCTCAGCAAAGGTAGTATGTGGTAGACTCACGTCCTCATACTACCTTTGCATACTACCTTTGCTGCAAAGGGGGGTTTTTGTGCAAAATTATTTTTTTCATATTTTCGTTTTAAATTAAGGAGGCTAGCATAGCTATAACAAGTGTTGCCTAAAATAAGTTACTCTAATGTATCCTTTCTAATAAGCGTTTTACAAATATTCATAATTGGTCTCTACTAATTAATTTAGTAGAATTTTTGTACCTACAGTTTGGAAAATTAAATAATATTCATTTAAAGACATTTGCTTTATTATTGCTACATGTGTAAATTGATTGTTACAATGAGCCGTTTTCAGAAGAACTAAAAAAAAAAAAATATATGGCTGTCAAAGGAATGCAATTTTGGACCTCAGCCCAATAGCCATGTGTGATACGTCATAAAATAGGTCTCAGCGAGCTGAACAAAAGTTACTATGACGCCAGCAGCCAAATGTTTGTCCTTTCGGAGTTATATAGTATTGAAAAAAAACAAACATTTTCAACAAAATATAACTCCGAAACGACAAACATTTGGCTGTTGGCGTAGTAGTAATTTTTGTTCAGCTCGCTGAGACCTATTTTATGATGTATCACAAATGGCTATTGGGCTGAGGTCCAAAAATGCATTCCTTTGACAGCCATATTATTTATTATTTTTTTAGTTCTTCTGAAAACGGCTCATTCAAACAATTCTGTGTGGTTATTTTTGTATTGCAAAATCTTGAGCGATTTCAATCGTCTGGCCGCTGGGAGAATACGATCCTGACAGATTTATTTATTATTAAATATTTATTTTACAGGGCCTGTACGAAACTTTAGCCCTAACTGATGTTCGGGAAACATTGTTACAAAAAAATCGAACTTTACGCCATGATGGCTGAAAACGGAATCTCCTGCGTCCGATCCTGACAGGTCATGTTAGAACGGACGACGTAACCTTGAAGTGGCGTTAAATTTTCGATTAAAATATTTTTATGTCCTATTTATCCTACTAGCAAATAATTGTCATTGAAACTATATCATTGTGTAAACTTACAATCAATGTTATATTTTGCACAGTGATTTAAATGTTAAATAAGAAGAAATCAATATTTAATGTTCGTGCGTAAAATCCTTACTACGCTGTCACAAGGTTATGTCAACCGTATTTTTTTGTAGTGACGTACCAAATATAACGAAAATAATAACGATCCCTTTAACGATACGAAGTTGATGAACAGGCTTTAGAAAATGATCATCGCGTTCTCAGAATCTCTCCGTACCACTGCCGTACAAAGCGATTGAGCTGATCTGGGCTCAAATAAAAGGCCGCACAGCTCGCCACAACACTTCACAGCCATTCGACACAAAAAAGATGATGACTCTTCTAAAATGCCTGCGAAAATGGCATAAGAGATGACTGAGTGAAGGTCGTCTAAAAACAAAACTACTTAATCGTGAGTCAGTAGCAAAAGCTAGTTAAGAATAACGTAAGGAATGATAACGTTGATTTTCTCCCATCACTAGTCATATGTGTCAGGATCGTATACTCCCAGCGGCCGAACAGTGTCAAATTCCAAACTAAACTTAATTTTGATATAGGTACCTTATTTCTGATATACATATTATTTTGGAAATATTTTGACCATTTTAAGAAACAGAATTTTTAGTTTTATTCCTTATGTCCATTTTTAATATTTTGCTAAAATTTTGGTGTTTGTGACGTCATCAGAGTATGATTAAAGAGTAAAGTCTTTGCCTTAACACAAAAAAAAAACAACTTTTTTTTCCTTTTTGTTTAAGTAAGGCAAAGTATTCATTCTCTTAGCATGCTTTTTATTGAATAGGTATCTTAAAAATATAGACTTAGGATCACCATAATATTTATCAGTGTAACACGAGCCATTGGCGCGCCGCGCCGCGGCTCGTGTCGGTCGTACGTCGCGTTTAATTTGTGTGTGGTGTTGTGAGCCGAATGACCATTCATAGTATACTCGATAGTCTGTGAACTTGTTTTTTTTTTGTTGGCACAAAATGACAGTAGGTTTGATTACTTTCATTGGTTTTGGTTATCTGTGGGCGTAGCCTGGGTGGTGATGGTGGCAGTGTTTTGTAAAATTAATTTATTTGTTTTAATTGGAAAATATATAATCCTGACTTATTTAGCATGTGTTACCAAGTCTTCAGTCGGTTTTAACCCAACAATGCTTACCGAAATGATATGCCACAGATGGAGTTCTGATATTCTATGAAATGTTGTGTGTGTCTACGTGCGATCTCCAAAATGTACAAAAATATTTCAATTTTAATCATCTTCTTAACATTCTTTGCTGGTGTCTCAACTGTACATATAAAGGGTGAATTTTCTACTAATGAATTCTTCAAGTTCCTCGCCAAATTTGGTTTCCAAAAGACTGATATTCATTACCAAAAAGAGACATATGGTTACATTTTTGGAAATATAACTTCTAACGTCGATTTTAAGTATCCCGTAACATTTGCTGTGTTAGATAGAAGACATTTTATACACTACTACAAGAGCCGCCTCATAGACGACAAAGAAATGGCATGCCAAGTTATGTTCCAAAACTTGAACAGTACAGCCTATCATCCAAAATGCAATGCTCTTGGACAGGATCTGTTCAGAAGAATACCCTGTCCTAGAGGTGGCCGGTGTATTGACGAAGATACTCCATGGAATGTTGTCAAGAAAAATCAATTTACCTATGTTATTCAAAACACAGGACAACCAAGGTAAGATAACCCAATGTTTTTTTTCTATAGTGACATTAAGTGCTAAAAAAGTGGTTTCTAATAAGCAGAATTATTGAAAAAACTTATTATTTATTCAACTTAATTACAATTACATTTTATGGACACACTGAACTGATCTGTCTTGATCCAACAATAATTTTACAGCCAAGCACAAATGAACAAGCTTGGTTTTAATATTAATGCTTTAAAAATGAGGAGGTTCTCAATTCACTGTATCTTTTTTTAAATATTATTTTGTTTGAAAGGTTAGACTTCCTAGGTTGTTGATCTGATGCATTTGCTTATTGTAAACACAGTTTGGCAATATTAGTGACATCAAAAAAACTGACATAATTTTTTTTTAATAATAAAAACCAACTTCATAACACTGCAGAACTAAAACACAGAATGTTTATTGTTAAATTATTTCTTAATTGGTTAATGGGCTTGAGAAAAACATTAAATACCATGCCAATCACCCCACCAGAAATTGTATAATTTCTTCTAAAATTAATGAGCACAATGTAGTTATAAGTAATAAATTAAACAAAGCATTTGAAATATATTTTTTTCTCGAAATGTCCTTTAATCTCAGTATAAAAGACCATTTTATTTATTTATACTCCGTTCCACGAGTCAAACTCGTATGAACCAAATACTCTCATCTCATTGGTCAATGCACGCAGCTAGAGATAAGCGAATCGCCATACATCCGGATAGTGGCTATAGCACATGGACCATTTTCTTTTGGAGCTCATTTTCGTGGAATGAGGTACCTATAATGTCTAGAAAGTAATTTCTTATAATTAAATTTTCGCAGATTTTGGTATGTCTCAATGGTATCCTGCTACCTAGATGAGGAAACATGCATGTGGCACTACTACAAAGGTGCTCCATCGAAGGATGACAAAACTTTAACTGACAAGCCTCAGGCTATTCAATACGACTTTTGGCTCGTCAACGGCAGCCCAAATAACTCCTTCTACAATACACTCACCTATCAATTTTCGTTCGACCGTCAGAATACTTTGGAGCTGTACTTGGTGTTTTGGCTCTGCTACATTATACTAATGCCAGTGCAGATCTATGCTGTCAGGTAAGTTGCAGTTCAGTAATACTTTAATTTTGTAGAGTAATTTTACTGTTCGACATGATGTGTAATTGATTGTGCATTCACTTTCAAAAAGAGAAACTCTTGTCATTTCATAGCAGTTACAAAGCGAAGACTGCTTCGCATTCGGTCGGTTGTGGGTTCGAATCTCAGCCTTTACCAATGACTTTGTTTTCTAAGCTATGTATATTTGTGAAGTTGAAGTAGCAAAACCATTTGCTAACTGTGAAGGGAAACATCGTGTGGAAATCCTGGTGTCCAAGGTATTTACATATCTTAGCGAACTGACGACCTCTGTGGCGTAGCGGTTAGCGCATCTGCTTACCATGCGAGAGGTCCCGGGTTTGATCCCCGGCTGGAGAGAAAAATAAACTCCAGGTCATGTTTGTGACGTCGCTATTTCTGGTTCCCACGACACAGGGTATCCTAGTGTGGGGCCAGAAGCAATGTATGTGCCTGTGTGTAAATGTTTATGTTTATGTGTTTGTTAACTATCAGGCTTAGTGCAGAAATCTCAGGTTTAACTAGAACTAATATTTCATAGCAGTTAATTGTCTAAGTAAGATAAACAGCAATTTCCCGTTTAAGAAATCCTCAAGAATTAACTTAGTTGCAAATGTGGGCCCAGTTCTAGTGAATGGTGCCTCTGCCTACCCCCTCGGGGAGGGATAACGGGCGTGAGTTTATTTATTTTTTACTAACATAAGAGCCTTCTGGCCTTTACATACTAATGACTACAAGATCTTAACCTATGGTATTTGTATAACATATAACCACTGTCAATATTATCACTCCACTGCTCAGTGATGACCTTTGTATTAAATTTGTTAATTGTTGACAGTATTCTTAGACCAATATCCAAGTAAGGTAGCTGTATTATAAAGTTTCAAGAGTTAAAAGAAATTACTATTTACTTAGAGATGTAATATGTGCAAATCAAAAAGTGACTTAGTCTTCACTTTCCTAACTTTTATTTTGTTAGTGGCATGATGTGGTCGTATATATTCTCAATATGGGTAAAAGCTTCAGTGCGTCGGTCATAAAAAAAAATAATTGTGAACCAAATTAGTGTAGAATCTTCAGATAAAGTAAACTACCTATTTTATTTATTTAATTATTGGTGTGTAAAATGGGTAAGAATCTATAACATACAAAGAGAGCTTAATAGAGCTGATCTAGAATGTCACCCAAAGCATACACACACATGATTGCTTGACCATTCATGTCCAAAGTTTTGAGGACATTATTCATAAGATACACACTACCTATGTACTTATTCTTCTTGATAATGATATTCTTGTAGACAGATGTGTAATAAAAGCTTCATTCCACATTAAACAGATAGCCACAACACAAAGTCATGACAAAACACAATGGAACATAGAAGCAACCTCGAAGTACAGGGGAAGTTAAAATGCTTATTAAATATTGCGAAAGTTGTCGAATCAGACAATTTGCACTCTTAGTCTGTAAAAACTCCTATCAGTTTTTAGTCATCATAAAAATGTATAATTAATTAATGTGTGATTCAACATTATAAACCCACAAAAACTACTGACACTCTGTAAGCGTTCGTTCTTTCTTCTCAGAGAAGACTCTAGAAATTCAAAGAAGTTAAATTTAATTTAAACAAACTGTCAATAAAAACCGTTATGAGGCCCCTACCTGGGCTCATTGATTGTGATTGAATTGATTCAAATAACCTGTCTCAGTTTTTTAAATTAATCATATTAATATACATACTAGCCATCACGGCAAAACGTGTTTTTGCCATTTTAATTAGCCTACGACCTACTGTCAGACAAACAAAATATACACAAAAAAAGTTATAAAAGTCGGTAAAGCCGTCTCGAAGGAGTGTGATAACAACACCGTGACATGATCGAATTACATCTATTAAAAAAGAAATAACAAAAGTTTAGTTAGTTTGGGGCCGATGCTGCCGGCCTTGCCCCGTCTCGGGTGGGTATTGACCTCTTATAGGGTAAAAGGTTAGTTCATACCCGGTCTGAGAGTTGCGGCAGTTCGGCAGGGTCGAGCCGTTTCTGTTGCGGTTAGCCCTCCTCCGGGGCACGAGTGTCATCTGCTACGCAGATACTGCTACGCAGATGACACTCCTCACCGCCCGGGGAGGAAATTTCAGGATCTGCGGATCGGCGGATCCTTAACCGCCGGGAGGATCCGCCGCCTAGGGCTGAGGGTGGCGCTGCACAAGACCGAGGCGCGGGGCGCTGCCTAGGACCGTGAAAGAACACTCTTTCACGGTCCTAGGCAGCGCCCCCCGCCTGACGCCCCCATCTTTGTTGAGGGCTTCGCCTTGAGGTGAAGCTCAATCCTGACGCCCGTCAAACGCAACGTCGAAGGCGTCAGGCCCAGATGAAGTATCTGGGCCTGACGCTGGACAGCAGGTGGCGCTTCGGTCCGCACTTCAGCGGACTGTCGTCGCGCCTGCTGAAGGCGGCGAGGGCCCTCTCATGGCTCATGCCGAATCTGGGAGGGCCGAGCGGGCGATCCCGGCGGCTGTACGCCGGCATACTGAAGAGCATGGCCCTGTACGGGGCGCCCATCTGGGCGGACTCCCTCCAAAGGAGGGAGAATGCCACCGCCCTTCGGATGCCTCAAAGGGCCATCGCCCAGAGGGTGGCGCGAACCTACCGGACAGTTGGGTTCGCGGCCGCGTGCGCTCTGGCGGGCACGGCTGACGACACGAGTATGGGGACGACCGAGCACTCCCGGTCGTCCCCGGGCCCCTCCCCGTGAAAGGAGGGGCGCGAGGGGCCCGCCGTGTCTAGGCGGGCAATCACCGGCGGGGGACTGGAAGAAATGCCAGATTCCCTGACCCCCGTCACCAAGGCGAAGAGGGAGTGCCGCTGGGTTGTTTAGTGAGTATACCGGGAACCACTTTCCCGGTGAGTCCCACATACTCCTTCCGACCCCCGACGGGAGGAGATGCGTAACGCATAAGGGTCGAGTCGTTTCGTATGCTTAGTCTAAGTTTAAGTTAAGTATAGTATCAGTTTAATAAGATAAACCTGTTATTGACCTTACTTATCATATATTATTGTAAGTTTGAAAGTCTGTAACGCTGTTGGTTTTTGAATAAAAAAAAAATATTACACCCAGCCTTCAAGAACGCACATGTTGTTTCAGGATACAAAAGCACCCAGTGACAAAGCTGTTCACCTTCAGCCTGATCCTAGAGTTCATTGCTCTATGCTTCAACGTCATGCATACAGTCAAGTTTGCTCTGGATGGAGAAGGATTCACCGGCCTCGCCGCTGCTGGCGATATACTGGATATTATGAGCAGAGTAAGTCACTGCCTCGGTGGACTCGTTAGTCAGATTTTTGACGCCCTCTATGGCGCAGCGGTTAGCGCATCTGCCTACCATGCGAGAGGTCCCGGGTTCGAAACCCGGCTGGGGACAAAAATGATTACATGTTTGTGACGTCGCTGTTTCTGGTTCCCACGACACAGGGTATTCTAGTGTGGGGTCAGAAGAAATGTATGTGGCTGTTATAGTTTTCAAATTATTCCCTTTGTAGTTCCTATGAATTTTGATTCCCTTGAGTATCGAAATATACGATTTTTGCGGCGTAAATAGCCGTATCTTTTTTTCCCGTAAACTTAGAAGTTTGATTTTTTTCACATTTTCAAAGGACCTTTAGCACTTGAGCATGGTTTTAATTTCAACTCAATACCAAGACGCGTTCCCTAGATAAAGGGTTTTGACACATACAAACGGATGGATGGTCAACAAAGTTATCCAATAAAGTTTCCTGTTGTCGTAGAGAACCCCAAAAAATACTATTAAAGTCTATCTATTGTAATCTTGCTTAAATGCAAAATATATCAATCGGTGAAAGTAGTTGTTCAATAACACGTCAGTTAGTTAATGATCTATCGACTTTTGTCTTTCAAAACTACCATATCAAAATATCTTGTACCAGGAGTTGACGTTTTTAGACGCTGTTCATGTTGCTGCTGCTACTATTGGCTAAAGGCTGGGCAGTGACGCGGCTGGAGTTGACTTGGAAGCCTCTAGTCTTCGGCGTCTGGTTGGCGTACGGGGTCGTCCACATTCTGCTCTACGTCTGGAATACCGTATGTAGCTCACACTCTTACTTCTTAGAGCCAGTTTGGTCTTAGATCGATGGCTAACGAATTTCATCATCGTAGGGAAAGGATGATACCAATATTACCAATGACACAATTAACGATGTTGGATATAAGTTTGTTGCGAGCATAATTATGTCAACTCTATGTGTGCTCTGCATACATTTCAGCAATGCGCGTGCAATGTATTTCATGTTATAAACCCTAAATATAACGTCCGACGAATAACAGTCGGACCAGCCATCTCCAGGCATACGATCAGCCTGGCAGGAAAGCCTTAGGCCGGTTTTAGAGTCACGCTGACACTCAGCGCTGACCAGCCATACATTTTGTCTATCAGCGCTGACGGTCAGCGCGTAGTCAGCGTGACTCTAAAACCAGCCTTAGTAAAAGAGCGCGTTCCCTAGAAGATTAACAGGTCCTTTAAGCTGCCCTAAAGGATTTATTCTCGGACGTTGCAGTGCCTGAGACAATGTTGTTTTTTAATCAATAGATATACTAGTAGCTGGTCTCACTGTCAGAAGTTTTCAAGCCGCCCTAACGGCGTAGCCACGGGGATCGGCGGTGCGGCGGGCGGCGCGTCAAACTGAAACAAACTCATAGAAATGTACGGAGCAAGCCACGCGGAGCGGCGAACGGCTACGCGACTGGCGAAATGTACCGAGCGGCGACTGGCGGCGACTGGCGGCGACTGGCGGCGACTGGCGGCGACTGGCGGCGCGGCCGGCGAGTGAAACAAACACATGAACAAGTACGGCGCAAGCCACGGCGTCGCGCGGCAGTCGCGGCGACTAGTTCAGAGATCAAACGAGTTTAGTTGTTTTCGCCGCGAATAATAAATACCGAGACTGTTATTGCTGAAATACTAACAAAATGGGGTATATTTGTTACTTTGATAAAGAACATAATTACCTAAAAAAAAAAAAAAACTCACGCCCGTTATCTCCGAAGGGGTAGGCAGAGGCACCAGTCTCTAGAACTGGACCCACGTTTTGCCGAGTTTATTAGGTCCCAAACGTGACAAGTGGCAAGCCATTACCTAAAAGTTATTTAATTTCATGAAACATTAATATACAGAGTAACATTTAATTAACTGACCATATTTTAGCGGCGATATTTCTGAAAAAATGTAGTTATGAAAAAAATTCATTGATACTTAATATCATTCTCCAAAATATGGTCAGCTTAATTAAATGGCACCTATGTATTAGATCAATTTTTCAGCGGCACCTAAAACTCTAGCTGCATTGACTTTTTTTCCAATCCTGAAGAATATAATTCGGCAATAATTCTAGTAGACTCCAAAAATGTTTCGGTGGAAAAATGTGGAATTCTCCATAGTATACCTCGATTCCTATTCAAATCTTTGGAGTAGATTACGCTCTTGCAAATATTATGTATTGAACAAAAAAAAATATTACTTTGAGATATAGTACATTGTTCACCGAGAGGAGAAAGTGACCGATTACCGTCGAGGGTGTCGTTTGAAGCCCGAGCCGTAGGCGAGGGCTTTAAAACACCTGAGATCGGGAATCGCAGTTTCTCTCGAGTGATACATAGTGCTTTATACTACACCTACAAGGAAAATAAAAAACGAAATCTTTACTAATTGAAATTTATATTGAAATTGTTGCTAGTGGCCAGTGTCATTTTGCGAACTTGGAGATAAAAACTCACTGTAAAAACTTTTTGGCTTTTGAAATTTAGGTTACCGGCGCATAGTCTTACCCAAAATTAAAAAAGAAAAACCACGTAAGAAATGGATTTTCATACACTTTTCTCTCCCGCTCAGATGCGTTTTCTCCCCGCATATTTGTTCGATATGCAATGACGTACTTTCTACCGTAAATTTGATAAAGTATCAAGGTACTTTCCAAGCAGGTGTAGTATAAAAGACATTTCGCTCTTGACCGGCCTGCCCTACTCAGCCCTACTAGTCGCGGCGGCAAACGCGCCTGCCCGTGGCCGACAAACCGCGCCGCGCGAATTTTCGTCCCGCTTGCTGCACCGCCGTTCGCGCCGCCGTTCCCCGTGGCTAGGCCGTAAGGCCTCTGACTTGGCTTAAGGGTGTAACAAGGGTAAATGTTGCAAAATTGGCTAGCTTTAACTGAAATGTTAGGCAAAACTACGCACTAAAAAATTCTAAATAAAATCTTTGGTAATAAAGGATATATCAGTGACTAATTCGTACGGAAAAAAAATTGCATTTAACCTGTCTAGATTCCAAAAAAATTTTTTTTTCCAAAAGCTTTATTTTCCACAGAATCTAATTTCGCTGGTAAACGATAGTAGCTTTTCATTTAAATCTTTTATGCAAATATCGGCCACATCAATATCTGCAATCCTATCTGACCATATATTTTTTAATGTTAATATTAAGCGTGATTAGTACAAAATTGTACGATTTCTTAATTAGCGCAGGGAACAATCGCCATCGAAAATCCGCCACATCTCTTATCTGTGTAATCTTTGGATTATGGATTAGACGAAGAAGTACAACAAACATTCAAGAGATTGCGCTAGTTTATTATGTTATAACTCAGAGGTCAAATGCTCAAAGTCATTCGCCCTTGTTACAGCCTTAACGACTGCCATCTATTGACGGCAGCCGGCACCAACTGCTTAACGTGCCTTGCGAAGCACTGAACCGCTCGGAAAATACCACTAGCGTTAGTCATAGACGGTGCCCCTTCCCTGGACTGAACGCGCCGTATTTTGCTTAAACTTAGTGATCGTCACGTGAATCACTCAGGCAGCCCGGGCTACGACCGATTCAAAACTATCAATTACAATTACTTATACTTGACTTCTGCACAAATTAAGACGCTAACATTTAACTTCCCCGTTCCAGACCGAAGTGGACATAATAGAGGAGATTGACGAGTACCAGACGTGGCCGGGCTGGCTGATACTAGTTCTCCGGGTGCTCATAATGGCGTGGTTCGTGTTGGAGCTTCGCAACACTATGATGTACGAGCACAACATGGCTAAGCTGAACTTCTTGCTTCACTTCGGTGCGTCCAGTCTGGTCTGGTTCGTCTATTTGCCGGTCATAGCGCTGGTAGCTCTCCAAATCAGCGCGCTGTGGAGGTTCAAGTTCCTATTGGGTGAGTGCACCGACTCCTAAATTCAATTCAAATATTTTATTCATAATCCAAATAGAATATTTACTTCATTTGTATGTTATACGTTGTTAGTTTTACAATTAATAGATTAACTGGAGAAGAAACTAACAAAGAAACTCCACATTTATTCTTTTCAAAACAGTTTTAGCCTAAATTACAAATTAAAAAAAAAACTCTTGGATGTGTTGAACACTAGACACATTTATCCTCTGATTAAATTTAATATTAAACTACTATTTAATGCCAGACATCCTTGTCTTCTAAATAATCGTTGACTTTATAATAAGCTTTTTTTCAAAGAGTGTTCTTAACACAATTCTTAAACCGCGATGGAGGTAACTCTAATTCTTGTTGTAGAACCTTATACAGTGCCCCTTAAAAGTCTTAATGGCTGTGTTCGGCAGGCTATTTGACAGATTTCTGAAAACCATCTCATAATATGTTTTGTTGGTGTTCATAGAGTCCTCAGAAAGTGGTCATTTTTTATTACATCGTGTATTTCTTGGAAAAGAGGCAAACGAAAATTTACTTTTGAATTAAGCCGCCAAAACGCAATCTTGGGCAATGTGGCGTTGCACAGAAATTATGACGTCACTTCCGAATAAACCAACCAATGAACGTAAGAACGAATGAATGACAGACGCCATTTTTTATGACATGTGATGTCATCGTAGAATCAGCCAAGCCAGGCCGTTTTTGATACCATGGCGCAGATACAAAATTATGAAATTTTATCTTGTTTTTTTTTACAAATAATAATTATTTTGTAGTTAAAATGCCTTAAAGCTGTTTTAATACTCATAATTTATAGGAATACGTACAAATTTTTTTTCACACTGTCAAATAGCCTATTAATAAGTGTATGTATTATATGTTTTTAATTATTATTTCTATGTAATTGTAACATTACTATTTTTAATTAAGATAATTAGTTGCACTATAAAAATAGAAATCTATGGATCGTATATTCGACGACCTCTGTAGCGCAGCGGTTAGCGCATCTGACTACCATGCGAGAGGTCCTGGGTTCGAATCCCGGCTGGGGCCAAAAATATAAACCCAGGTCTTGGATGTTTACATGTTTGTGAGGTCTCTAAGGTCTGGTTCCCACGACACGGTATCCTAGTGTGGGGCCAGAAGCAATGTATGTGCCTGTAAAAAAAATGTTATCTGACGAGACCTTGTTGGTTTTCAGGCATCACATATTCGGCCGACTGCCTGGCATTTTGCGTGATGGCGCATTTGCTGTGGCCGACCCGATCCGAGCAGTATCTGTTGTTAGCACCATCTAACTATACTGGTGAGTTTGAGAATAAGTAAAACCTTTCAAATGGGCAATGAAAAACAGATATCGCAATAACGAACAGATTATCTCGAATTGGGGATTTCCTGTACAAAATAATGAATCGAGCAATTTCAGAACCATATCTTTTGGGCAGTCTCAGTTTATATTATACATACCTAAGGAGAATGTGAGCTCGTCCCGTATTTTGACTTTGCGCCCTGAAAAACCTCGTACCAACCTTGGCAAATTTTCTCCCTTGTTTCGTCTTCAGACTCATTATAACGAGTTGGAGAGATATGCTTCGTCTTAAAAGGTATATTCTCGATTTTCCATCGTGTTTCTAAGTTTGTTTAATTTAAATTCGATTTTTAAAAAAAATCTTGAATTTCGTCAATTCTATTTCAAGACACATACGTAAAATCAATGAAATGCGTAATATATCCTCGTGAGGCCCGACCTTGAAAAGAACAATTGATTTTGTGATCACTCGAAGACATTGGGCCTCACGAGGATATGACAATAAAAGAAACAAAAGCATTTTAGCTCGATTTATTTATAAATCAAAGAGAATTTTTCCAACAAGGCCGTTAGAGCCGATGGTAGGTACCTACATAAAAAAATATAAGGATGAAAAAAATTAAGTCCTTACTTTTCCTTTGCAGCTGGCATAGAAGAGCTGGACGAGTTCAACGAATCGCCTCACTTAGTACACAGTGACACGGTTGCCTTGACAACGGCGGAAAGCATCAACGCTGATGACGAAGAAGTCATTTTCACGCGAAGCAATCACAAAGGCGGCGCCGCCTTCTCATAGCGAGACGATGAAGGGCTGGTTGAGACACTCTAAGGATCGTGTGGGTGCGAGGTTAGCTGAATTCAGTGACTGCGCCGAGCACAACCTTGTCGAAGGCAAAGTTGCCGCTTCAAGTAACGTGCCAAGGCTTGGTGAACTGAAATCGTCCGTTTAAAAACATTCCTAATGCTGCGGCCACACTTGAAGGCGAAGATTCGTGTTCGCGTTGTCGCGACAAAATTTCGTGTTCGCTCTACGTCGAAGAGCTTGGCCACATCAAGTAAACCTTCGCTACGTCGCGACAATCTAGAACGTTGCTAAACTCATTTTGCCCTTTGATGTGCTGTATTTTACCGACAGCAGCGCGAAGGGTGTTTGTATTGGGTGTTTTTATTGGCGATGATGATTCGCGATAGGACGAATTTTTTGGCCAGACATGTCGCGACAACGCAAATCTTCGCGTTATCGCGATAGTGTGGCCGTACCATAAGCACTACACATTATTAACTTTATCCCGGATATTTCATTTTTTGTCGGAATCAGAGACGATCTTGCGAGCTCCGTCTCGACTCACCAGGATTAAGAGCCATGCCTCATTGGGACGCCATAACAACGTCTCCAGCTACGTATCCAGGCATTAAATATTGAAATGCGACGTCACCAGACCGTCGCCAAGTAACATAAAATTAAAATTAATCAGTGACAGCGACGTCACAAACATGTAAACATCCAAGACCTGGTTTTTTTTTTTGTCCCCAGCCGGGATTCGAACCCGGGATCTCTCGCATGGTAGGCAGATGCGCTAACCACTACGCCACAGAGGTCGTCAAGTAAGTTAGGTCCCATACATTTCAATATTAACTCCTTGGATACACGGTTGGCGACGCCGCTGTGGCGTCCCAATGATGACATAGGGCGAATAGGCTATTTGACCGATTTCTGAAAGCCGTCTCATATTGTTTGTTGGTGTTCATAGAGTCCTCAGTAAGTGGTCATTTTGAATTCTTTCGTGTATTTCTTCTAAAAAAGGCAAAAGAAAATTTACTTTTCAAATAAGCCGCCACAACGCTATCTTAGGCAATATGGCGTCGCATAGGAATTATGACGTCACTTCCCGGTAAACCAACCAATGAACGAAAGAATGAATGACAGACGCCATTTTTACTGCCATGTGACGTCATCATAGAATCAGCCAATCCAGGCCGTTTTCGATACAATGGCGGTAGATACAAATTATCAATTTTTATCTTGTGTTTTTTTACAAATCATAGTTGCTTTTTTAGTTAAAATGCCTTAAAGCGGTTTTAAGACTGTTTCTTTCACACTGTCAAATAGCCTATTAGAGCGAAACCTGGTCGGACTCCTTCGATGAAAAAGCTGGTAATTGTATCCGGATTAAAGTTAATAACGTCCGCTAAGGTCAGTGACTTGACCCTATCACTGGTTGACGTGCCGACGAGACGATCCCATCCGTCACATCCTCGAACAAGACTGTTTTGTTAGTCGCGAATCTTTGGTCCCCCGTTTAATAAATCGGGGAGTTCTTTCCACTGATCTGCCAAGAAAAGTGTAGATTGAAAGACACAATGAACACTTTGTTTCAATACAAAGTAATAGGCACGAGTTCTTATGGTTTTGTCTAAGTCACCCTGTTTTTATATTATTGCTGTATAAGGAAAGATAGCCATTTAGCAACCAATGAGTGGAACAGTCACTCTTGGTTGCCAGACGGCTATTTCAAGTTGAATTTGATGAAAAAACTCGTACTTTTATATTATAAGTAGTACCTATTAGAGTAGTTAAGTCGGGGCACATGTCATATTCGCTGTGGTATCCCAGTGATACGTCGAACGTTTTTCTCTTGTGTTGGATGGCTATGTTACCCATAATGTGTTTATTATTATGTTTATCTCGCTAAACTGCATCTAGAAGTGAAGACTTGTAATTGGTCTTCGGTATCAGTTACGTGCTGTTAGTCTTCCTTAAAATGAAATAAATGGTAGTAGTATCCCGTGCAAACACGTATTACGTGTTTCATCATCAACCCATAATGTCCCCACCGAGGGGCACGGGTCTGTTCCCTGAGGAAGGTATAGGCCATACTCCACTATGGAGGCCAAGTCCGGATTAGTGGAGGCTTGTAAGACTAGTGGCTGGTATTAATGTCAGAAGTTTTCAAGCCGTCCTAAAGGCCTCTGACTTGGCTTAACCACTGCCATATATAATCGTATATGGAAGTCGTTAAGCCAAGATCGTTTAAGACCACTCAGGCAGCCGGGGCTACGAGCGAGCGTCTTGTTTAGTATAGTATAATTCGTTCTTTATTGTAAGCCCGAATTCCGAACTGTTTATATAAAGATGCGTAAATTTAGCACCCATTTTGTGTTTAGATGAAACATTTGATGTCGAATGAAATCGAATTTACATTACTAGTTCGGAAGGGTGCTTTTATGTGATTATAATACTCTGTAAAGTGAAGAATACTTTGTTGTAGTTTTCCTAAAAATGTTGCGTTTTCCATGAAAATATTTTAGCGCAAGATAAATAGTGCCCGAAAGCGGCGTGCGTGCATGCAATGACTTATGAAACGATTGACGTGTGTCATGGTGCGTTCAGACGCGTAGCAAGCAACTCGCCAAGCAGCCCGGCACACAGCTCGTGCGTTTGCGTGCGTTTGCCAAGCACGCTATTCACACGCTCGCGAGCATCCTAGTCAGTGCAAACATGGGAGACGACGCGGACGTACATATGTATTGTGATAGCTACTACTTTAGGGTTGCTTTATTTTTATTGAAAAAAAAAAAACAAAATTAACCATATTATTGATTCTTCCTGGTAACACTCCAGGAACAGTAAAATCTGGTCGTGTGACCACTCCGACATAGAAAAAGTAACAACCGTACGCTACTAAGGTACAAGCGATACAAGCGCAGCCGAGCGCGTGTGTACAGGCACACAACCGCAAGCACATTCTGCCTTTGAACTTGTCGAAAAAAACGACAGTCGTCCCGATCGGCGGCAAAGGCAAGCACCAGAACATGCATGCATGCGCCGACATGCACAAACAGCCTGTTTACATGCTTGTGCCCGCGCTTGTGCTCGTTGAATGTCACTTTGAACGCGAGCGTCTGAACGCACCATCAGGATCGTGGCAAGCGGCAAACTCTGGCGTATGTGTAAAGATCGTTTCACCAAACAAGTCCTACGGTAAGATCCTTATTAATATAACAATAAATTAATATTATAAACTTTGACACTTAACATATTTAATTTAATTCAATTTTTGCATGCCTAAGAAGGTGAATTGTGAAGAAACTTATTTATTAGTACCAGCCTAATGTACCACTTTTCGTGCAAATAAACAATTTCATTTCATTTCATTTCAAAGCCAAAATTAATTAACTCATGGGACTTCTTTCGTGGAACGAACTCAGCCCCCTACGGAATGCAGGCGTGGGTTTACGTAATGTAATGTAGATTTAGATGGTCATAAGAAAACATAAATACCTTGCTCATAATAATTAATGTAGGGACATTATAGAGAAATTTCATTACATAGTTCATTATAATTATTCCAATTCAAACACAGTCGATGAACCAACTAAAATATTACAGTACAGTAATTTAGTAAATGTGCCAACGATGAAATGGAAATGGAAATGAAACATGTTGTAATTTTGTTGTAATTTGTAAGTACAATTAATTATATTTAAAAAAACAAATATCTCAGATTCGATTTCTATTTTCGCTTAGCAATAGGCTTCTGTTTCAATATTTTAATAACATGAAGTTACCTATTTACACTTACTGGGTGACTTTCTGCTATAACACTCTGAAGGAAAGTATTAACAGAACATTATACCGAATTTTCTTTAGTATTTTACTAAAGGAAATTCGGTATAATGTTCTGTTAATACTAAAGAAAATTCGGTATAATGTTCTGTTAATACTTTCCTTCAGAGTGTTTTAATATTATTTGATCTATTGCTTAATAAACCCATTTGCGATTTAAATTTAGAATATTGTCTTACATTCTGTATGTTAACTTTTTAGAATTCCGTACCTGAATAGTAAAAACGGGACTATGACTCCACTGTCGGTATGCCTGTCTGTCACCAGGCTATCTCATGAATGATTTAATTTCTTTTGCCGCAACATGTAACAATAAGTACTGAAATACAATAAAATAAATATTTAAGTGAGGCTCCCATACAACAAACGTTATTATTTGCCTTTCTTGCTCGTTATTAATAACGGCAACAGATACACGCCTGAAACATTCACAGACTATTCTGTTGTATATTCACTTTAAAAATAAAGAATTAAATTGAAATACTAAGGGCTGATTTTTCAATAGTCGGATAACTTTTATCTGAGGAATAAAAGTTATTTGGCTATTGAAAAATCGCCTCTTAGTTCAATAATTAAGGGGGGGTCCCATACAACAAGCGTAATTTTTTGCTCGATATACCGGCAGATACATGCTTGAAATGTTCACAGAATATTTGTATATTCACTTTAAAAATAAATAATTAAAGAACAATATTTTTTTCAGAGGGTCTCCCATGTTCCCATTTTTTACTCGATAATGTTAATGTTGTATATAGATATCTTACGGAACTATTCGTGTCTGACTTGCACGCTGTTTTTTATTATTAACGTTCGCTAGTAATCAAACATCAATATCCACTTGAAATAATTTATGCATCCAAGAGCAGGTTTTATTAATATCGATTATCTTTCTATAACTTTGCTTTCATAGGTTATAGAAAGTGTTATTTACTCAAATAGGCTGACTGCCGTTGTTATGAGTTTTAACCTCACAAAGTAAGTTTAAGTATTGTTCTCTCTTTTGAATAATCTGAACAGACTCAACGATACTTAAATCAGGAAGTAATTATTTTACGAAATACAAAATAATGGTCTTGCTGGTAAAAAAGATTCGATAGTACATATTTATAATTATAATTTTTTTGTAGAAGGGCTTCGCGAAAGCTTAACGGTCTTATTTATAAAAAAATAATGCCTCTCTCACCCCCGGTTTCTAGAACGCTAACAGTGTGTTAATCTACTGTTAACAGCTGTCAGTTGTTTTTTTTTTTGTATGCTCTTTTGCCATCTGAAAACTGTTAACAATAGATTAACAGACTGTTAGCGTTCTGGAAACCGGGGGTTAGAGTCTCTTATAGTACAACTCTATTTAATCTTAGGAGGCGTTTTAAATTTTCTCAATTTATAAAAAGTTCGAGCCCAAACGCTGCTATTTTTTTTAAATGTCATACATACTACGCATTTCATTCGTTCTTATATAGTCTGCAGTTGTGTCAGAAACGAATTTTTGATGTAAATTCCTAAAATAGAATTTACGTTTACGAGGTTTTTTTAAGACTCGAAGCTAACCCGTTGGCATGGCGGTTATCAAAATTTGGTAGCAGGTACTCGGAAGCTAAATTAAAGCTTACATTCGTTTACCGTCGTTGTAAAGTCCCTTGCGTCAAGGCATCTTATCATTTGCAGAGTTGAGCCAAAGGGTTCAATTTAAATAACTTAATAACACGATGGAATATCGAAATTGTACATCCTGAGACGAAGAAAATTTCATGTGATTTGAAATTTTTGTTCGCCATAATCGCCTTATCTAGCAACAATGAAAGACACAGCTTTTGTGTTTGACATATTTTATTCACTCGCGTGTAGAGTGCCACACAGATTAAGGACCCTGCTTAAAGAATTAGGTTTAAGGGACATTTAACATAACATAACATTTACATACAGGCACATACTTTGCTTCTGGCCCCACACTAGGATACCCTGTGTTTAACGAGACTTTAGTTGCCGAGGGCTCTAACATAGAGATTTGACCTTATAAATCATAATTTAGTTAAGATTTGTCTTAAAGCCGACCTAAGCCTCACTAACCCCCGGTTTCCCGTACGCTAACAGTCTGTTAATCTACTGTTAACAGCTGTCAAATATTTTTTTCGTATGCACTTTTGCCAACTGTCAGCTTTTAACAGTAGATTAACAGCTTGTTAGTGTACCAGAAACCTAGGGTAAGTGAAGTTTTGGTGGAATAGTTTTTTTTTTAAATAAGATCGTAAGGCTTTAGTTGAAAACTACACAGTATTTCCTACTCATTATCCTGAAACTTACTGAACCAAATAAATTCAGTAATGTCATATATCATCCTTTAGGATAATGAGTTACAAACTTGTTTTGTTTTTAATGTTAAAAAACTAAATAAAACTTCCCATTTTAAATAGTATGTGGGTAGGTAGATATATACGTACTGTGAACATAGTAGTAATACTATTTTATGTTTTCTCTATGCATACACTGTGATGTAATTGTGAAAAATGTGTACTATTCTAAGTCGATATGTGCTAAGATTTTAAAGTCTTGTTTATAAATAAAATAAAACATCTTTGAGATCAAAGATGCATGTTTGGGAAGCTCTTGTACGGAGATGTGATGTTATAAATCATGTTTTCGTGAGATCCTGTTGTAAAGACCGTTTTAACTCCATATAAAGAGTGTTTTAGATGAGTCGATTTTTTATAAATAAGACGCTACTTTAATTTTTAATACCTGTTTATGTTTATATTTGCGTAAGAAGTCCACTTTTAGTATTATTAACTAAGTTAATGATGTTGCTTTGCACAAAACAAACAATATTGTGACATACTTCATACCAAATCACATATACAGGGTGTCCCGAAACTCAACGATAAGTCAGTACCGGGTGAAAAGGCAAGTAATATTGGTTATCAGAAAAATAGAAAAAAAAATTATGTGTACAAAATTATAGGCATTTAATTTATAGGCCCTTTCAAGACGACTTTTTTTGAACATCCGATGGTACATTGTATTATAATACCAATAGTCTTAAAAGGGTTAAAAAAAAATTAAAAATCCTGTTGCCACAAATCTTTACTTTTTCCAATTTTTTTTTTGTTTTGTAACTCTAAATAATGCTTCTTTAAACTGGTAACAAAATAAAATTTCAAAACCAGCTGCTCCAGCTTGGAAGACTTTTCAAAAAAAATAACTCAAAAAATTGCCCATTTTTAATTTTAATTTTAGGTTTAATTATGTTTGTGAAATCACTTGACTAATTATTTTAAAAAAAATTGTACTTAAAATTAAAAAAATCAATTTTTTTATATTTTTCTGTTAACCAGTAAGACTTGCCTTTTCACCCGATAGATACCGGCTTAAACTCGTAAGGCCCGACCTTGAAAATAACAATTGTTTATGTATTTTTCTGACAACACGAGGCCTTACGAGGTTAACGTTGAGTTTCGGGACACCCTGTATATCCGTGCGTTTTATAAGAAATTAAATTCAAATAAATTAAATAGATTGTGACGCATAGACTGCCGAAGTACACTATTTTAGTACCGAATAAAGTGCCACCTTACCATACCGTTGAACGATTTCCTTATTTATTTCTACGTTTGTAATGTAGGTACCTATTAAAATCATTGGAGGTGATTATTGATTTGTCACATTTAGATTTGAGACCGAGATTTCAGACCTAGTTTTATTCCAAATTCTGTTTCTGGATCAACTAAATGCATTTCACAGAATTTGCATGTACCTAACGGGCCGCGACCCGTTATTTATAGGTACAGATTTTACAATGATAACAGGGTCTAAGGTCTAACAAACTCCCATAATTGTAGGTAGGTAGTTACCTATTTCATATTACCGCTATAGTGTCCATTCTAAGCTGTTCCTACGTGTTAAGCAGTGATCGGAATCATTTGTTCCCAACGAGTAACAGGGTGACTCGTTGGGATTTTTTTTCCCCAACTAGTTACACCCCTCTTGGGGGTGTGACTCGTTAATGATATCAACTATTAATTATCTGTGAAATAGCTAATAACTAAAGAATTGCTCGGTTTAAGTGGCAGCGGGCACATATCTCGGAATACCTACTAATGGCCGTTGGGCCGGAAAAGTTTTGCCTTGGGGACCGCGAATCAATTGATAGCACTGGACAATATTATTTAGTAAAGCCTTATATCATATTTCCGCCCAGGGTTTTTCTATTAAGGAAAAAGGTTACAAAATCAGTCGAAAACCACAAACTTTGATGTTTATATTTGCACATCAAACACGTCATACCTACCTACATTGGTGGCAGAGTACCTACCTACTTGAAGCGGCAATGCAATAAAAATAATATATAATTTGTTGTTGACATATTATTATGTCAACAACAAATCCCGGTACAGTTTATGTACTTTCTTGTACACAAACTAGCATATTATAACTAACTAGATGCTGTTTAACAAGCTTTTTTTTAAATCTTATTTATTTAGAGGCTTTGTTCGCAGAACGAGCATGTCAGCCCCATCGTAACCTATGTTTAACAAGCTGTTAATCTAAGTATACTATTAACAGCTGTCAAAGTAACCCCCGGTTTCCCGTACATAAATTAGCATCTGTTAATAATAATTAGGTACTGTTTAACAAGCTGTTAATCTACTGTTAACAGCTGTCAAATATTTTTTACACAGCCATAGGTCCTAAAATGACTAATAAAATGATTGAGAGATTGTAGACACTGTTTGCAAATCGGATCTGTAAAGGAAGATATATGACTTTTTTTTCATCGGTGGCGCTAGTTAGCTCACTGAATCGCAGTTGTATTAGGCCGGCTTGCTCCAACGCTGTTGGAGCAAGCGTGCTATGGAAAGGGCTATGCTCGGGGTTTCTCTGAAAGATCCAATTCGAAACGAAGTCATCCGACAGAGAACCAAAGTCACCGACATAGCCCACCAAATTAGCATGCTGAAGTTGCAGTGGGCCGGCCATATTACCCGAAGAACTGATAACCGATGGGGTAGAAGAGTTCTTGAGTGGAGACCGCGGATCGGTAAACGTAGTGTAGGACGTCCTCAGACTCGGTGGAGCGATGATCTTCGCAGGGCGGCTGGCAAGAGCTGGATGAGAGTAGCCGAGGGCCGTGCTCAGTGGCGTGCAATGGGAGAGGCTTATGTCCAGCAGTGGAGAACTGTAGGCCGATGATGATAGTTTAGGCCCCGCATTGATATATCAGTCAGTCAGTCAGGTTCTCCTTTTTTTATATTATAGATTATAAAGAGGAAAAAATTGTATTTTTGTGTTTGTAATGTACGCTCAGAAACTACTGAGCCGATTTTAAAAATTATTTTTTTTGCCACCCGTGCGAAGCCGGGACGGATCGCTAGTAACTATATATTTTTCTAACTGGTCGGGAGTATAATGTTTTCTCGGAGCCATCTGTAAGAACCAATCATCGACACTAATTATTCCCCAGTAATCGACACTTGTCGATTACTGGTAGCTCGACTTTGATTAGTTTACTTCAAATATCTACCAAATAAGCAAAATAAGAATAACTATATTCGCTTGCCAAATGAAAAATGTTTAAAAAAATTATTATCGACACATGTCGATTATTGGAAAAGTCGGTTTGAAAAAACCAGTGATCGACCTAATCTAAAAATCGATCCTATAGTTCTTCTAATAACCCGTGAAAAACATATAATTCAAATAATTTACAATACATTAGTTTAATTAAGAAAATATGTACTTACTTCCTTAAGGATTTCAATAAGAAATGTTGTTATTTTCACCGTACTCCAGCCGCAATCACTTGCCACGTCGCCATTTTCAAACAAAACGGCACATTTCGCTCAAATGTCAATGGGAGACAGTCAAAAGTGTGCTAACTACGGTACAGTGTCGCTATATTAAGAAATCGGTTTCCTACCCTTATTTTATTGAATCAAAAAATAAAGTGTCGGTTATTGGTTCTTGTCGGTCATTGGTGCCACTACGTTACATTAATGTTGTTTCTAAAAGACACCATTTTGTTGAACTTCATAAAAAATAATGTGTTTACAAAAGTTCTTACATTTTTTAATATTTTTCCTTATAACAACTGGTTTCATAAGGAATATTTAGTTTTATGTGCCTTTTATAAATAAAAAATAATAGTTCTTTAATATTAGAGTATTTATTTCTGCAATAAATTAAAACATTTTCTGTCTATTTTCATATTACTTAGGCACCTCAAAAATTATTTTCGACATTATCATCTCCTAAGTATAGCTACAAATACTACTACTTTAGCAACTTTGTATAAAATACTATACACGTTAATCCACGTTTTTCAGCAAAGGGGGCAGTGTATGATATAATATACATACGGTTTCTCGAAATCTAACAGTCAGGTATTTTTTTCTTCATTTTGATAGCTTCAAAATAGGTTAAATAATCCGGAAAATTGAATAAAAACACCACTTTTAAACATTTTATCATCCTGCGACTTTAAGGGTTAACACAGCCGACAGCACATCAACATTAAACAAACATGTACATACAGACACATACATTGCTTCTGGCCCCACACTAGGATACCCTGTGTCGTGGGAACCAGCAACAGCGACGTCACAAACATGTAAACATCCAAGACCTGGAGTTATTTTTTTCTTTCTCCCCAGCCGGGGATCGAACCCGGGACCTCTCGCATGGTAAGCAGATGCGCTAACCGCTACGCCACAGAGGTCGCCATATTTTAGTTGCAAAGTAGCTCGTCGTAATGCAACGGAGTAGATTGCATGGGTGTATAGGATGATGTGCTGCATGTCGACTGTACCTAAACCATGAATTGCAGTTTTAGGAAATAGTTTGAGCCCGTTTGAGAAAAATTGTGCAGAGTCAATGTCGAGCTAGACGCAGCTCCTCTACAGTCAGTGCTAATTTGTCGAGTGTACATTACATTTATTCATTAGTTTCGCGAAAATGTATTTTCAGTACCTACCTATCAGATGCGATTTAATTTAAGTTTCAATCTTACAAATAAAACTTTTTTTTACCAGATCGTTAATTCAGACTTAGTTACTGAATTAATTGTGACGCCATTTGAACACTATTGTGTTCAAATTGAACACTATAGTGACGCTATAGCGTCCAGAGTAGAGCAGTGGCTGACAACGTGCAACAGAGTTACGGGAAAAAAAATTACCTGTGTTACTACTGGTAGTAAGTTTGGTAGTAACACGTGTAAAAAACGCTCTCCTCAGCTAGCACGTCGACAGCACGTCAACCTTTAAATGCGTGCACTCTGCTTAGTAATGTAACAGATGATTTCGCAACAAAAATGTTGAGGTTAATCTGCTGTCGACCTACTGTAGGTACGTAAAAGCGATTTTTTGCTGTAGCTGCAACCAATACCATCGTATCTATAGTTTTCTCTGCAATGTATACAGGGTGTAGCGTTAATAGTGGTCCAAGCTTATGAGGGTGTTTTTTAGTAAATATAAAAAAAAATTTTTGGGAAAAAATATTTCAAAGGGTATGTGATGGGTAATTGTATGGTGTATCACTCCCTTAAGCTTGGACCACTATTAACGCTACACACTGTATAATTATTCACTGCAACGTAATTCGCTAGACAAAACTGCCTGTAACAAGAAAGCCTGTAGCGTAGTATGTATGTACATCGCAGCTATGAACTTTCGCAGCAAGGAACCTACACCGTAGTTTTTTTTTTATTTGGACGTAGTTTATCAAAAAGGTTTCAACCCACACAAAGTGAGTTTTGAGATAATTTAGATTTTAGGTTTAAGCTGATTTACGCTCTCCATGCATTTACCGGTTGGACTACAATGTGTCATAACTTTGCACACACTCATCGGATCGCTATGTCTTTCACTCTTGAAATATAGATCACAGTGATCATTTTGGGATATTTACTGGGTTTATTGGGTTGGAACCTTATTGCTAAACTACGTCCATTTATGTCATGGTTTTGTACAGAGTGGATTACAAGAATACCAAGAGTTTCAGTACAGCGCAACTACGTACCGGTGTACTTAATTAATCTGAGGTAATGGTTAACTTACCTACTTAAATAAAAGGGCCACTTGCTAACAACAATAATTTATTTACGTAGGTAATTAGGTACACATATTCCAGAAAAAAAGCAATCGAAGCGTCATATGTACTTTAAATTCATAATAAATAATTAACAACCTTAACCAGAATCTTAACAACTTAAGCTTACCTACGTCAGATTTGTTTGATCTGTTCCTTTAATTAGTAAATACAGATTACGCAGTTAAATAGTGAAGTATAATATGTATTTTGACAAGGAGATAGATAATAAAAAAAATGGACTACTTAGACGCTTGTTACAATAACATTAACATGTAGGTATGGTTGGTTATTATTGGTTATGTTCTGAGGTAAATGTTTTACTTAACCCTTTACCGCATTTTTCTAAATGTTTGAAAAAAAAATAGATGACATTCTATAGCAAAAAATAATCCTTATGATGATGAAGCCTTTCGATCGGTGTGATAAAGCTAAAGGGTAAATTATTTTTCTCGTATAGCGGGTTCGATTCCCGGTTCAACCAAGTAAATATTTAAAAATCTATGAATGCAGTTTAAATTGTTTTTTAAATTATAATAATGTCTTCTATCAGTAAAATGTACCATCTACGATATTCAAGGTGCTTTCCCTCCATGTTTGAGAACCATGAGACGCCCTGCAGTAGGTATTGTAAGCGATATACTAACTTACGTATTTTTCTGTAAAAACGTTGGAAATCTGTCGTTTTATAGGAGGAAATGAGCGAAATGTACGAAAGAAATGCAAAACGTCACTTTGATGAAAATGTCGACCCGAACGATATTAGCAGCCGAGAGCTGGATGATATTTTGAATAGACCCTCAGCTAACAAATTATCTTTAATTTGTCCTCAGATTCGGTTTTAATATATGTAGTGCTAAGAATATTTTTATTAAGTGTTCAAATTTTGGAACAGTGTGCAGTAAAGGGTTCAACTTTTCATTATCAATATAAAGAATTCTATTCTTGTACTTAACCACTCAGTTTTGAAGGAATGTTAGGTAGGACTAGGCAGGAGTTTGGTCGCCATTTTTTTAAGATGGCAGACTAAGCCCTGTGAAGTTGTATTCCCCTATGTTATTTCTCTAATAAATGGGCTAAAATCTTCCAAAATATAACAAATTATGACAGCTAGGTACGTACTCTTACAAACTGTGGATGAATTATCACGGTTAACACTCAATTACTAATCCTAGGTTGTTATTGCTGTTATATTTTGCATGTTGGTAACAAACAAATTAGCAAGAAGAAGCCAACTGCACAAGATGTAGCATCCAGCTTAAGTTTCAGTTTTACTTACGCAAGTTTTGACTTCGGTAGATACAATAAATAGGTATAGTATATTTCATTTCAGACCACCTGTGACCATCTGTGTTTCAGGCAAACTTTCCCTTGATGTAAAAGTTCGCAACTTAAGTAGCTGGTTTTAGAATTGTTCATTCGACATTGTCTCTTGCAAACCAGAAAAACTGTGTAACTTGGAAAACATTGGTAGTACCTAAGTAAAGATACAAATAATGCTGGCATTCATAACTGCGCACACTACAAGGTATAACGAAATCTCCGTAACAAAAGTTGTTCGTATCGATGTAGTCCCCCTTTTCGGGAGCTTGAAGACATTTTGTTACCTCCGTATACGCATGACGTACCTACCTACATAAGCTTTACATTTCTACAAGAATCCAGAAATCTGCTACTTGACTCTTTTTTCAAGTATGTCTTAAATGCTAAATATCTCTTCCATTAGACCAAAAAATATTTTAGTATATTTTTTGAGGACCTATAAGCAACAAAAACATTATTTTAAAACGTTGCTTTGCTAAACAGCCAAAAACGCGGTCCGCCATTTTTGTCTATGGTTTGAAGTCCTCTACGTTTGTAAACAAAGTTTGACATTCAACATAGGTAAAGTTCGTGGCACGAAAGAAGTATGAGTCACAATAGAACCTACGCACGACTGACAGATGTTTGTTTACAACCAAAGGTGCTTTCAAGATGGCGGATAGTGTTTTCACCGTTCCGATTTAAAAACGAAAAATATTTTTTTTGTTTGCAAATTTTGCAGCCATCCTGCATATTTACTTAGCAAAGTCAATATATTTCGGTTTCTTACGTTAGATACTACAGGAAATATCCATTTATCGCGTCAAATTTGATACGAGGCAAGTAGCGTATTACAGAGCTGGCCCGATGCCCAATATTGAATCGCCTATATTTATAAACAACAGAGATTGTAACACTAAATTTAGTGTGTAGCGCACGACCTTGTGGAAGCCAGACAACGGCAGCAATGTGCTAACAACGTTACGTACAACACGTTTGGTTTCATACACGGATGTCTAGTCTACTATATTGGAAGACAGGTGTATTGATTATTCTGCCCTTGGTAACATATTAATATTTCTCTCAATGCATTTGACTTCATTGAACCTAGGTATCTGCATCAAGAATATGATAATAAAACTATAAAACTGAAAGTTGAGTAAATGGATGATTCTCGAAATGGCTCAATTTTTAATAATTTCTTTGGCACACTTTTTTTCGTATTAACTCAATAAAAAGTAACATATTAACAATAGGTACTCGTACATTGTAGGTTTATTGGCCCCTTTAGATCGTATCGTAACGTATTTGTAGGTTTTGGTGGCATCTACTACAATAAGTTTAGGTATGTTACTTTTTATTCAGTTAATAAGAAAAAAAAATCCGCCAAAGAAATTATGCAGAACATGAAAGGGTTAAGAAAAATGCAGTTATTGCTACTATCGGTTGGCTATTGCTATACAAACGCTAATAGTTCTACGTACACGTTACCCGAGCAAAAAGAAGCAAATAGTAATAATACTTTACAGCCACCGACCTTTAAGGCATTCCAACCCGTAACCTGAACCTTATATAAAATAAAAACAGAAATATGGAAATAAACGCAATAACTCACATTAGGAAAAAGCTTTGCATATTGGCCGCGTTGAGATTTGAGTTGGTTAAGTATTTTAGATATATTATTTACTTAATCGACAAGGTACGTCATGTTCGATTCACTTTGTTTAGAATTTAGTGTTTTGGATTTGAAATCTTAAATAACGTATAAAATTACAAAGTAGGTAGGTAATCAGTCTAACCTAGCTACTGCCTTCTAAGTATAATATACAATGTACTACAGGGTGACTTTCAATTCGTTCACCGTATTTTTAAGGGAATGTTCTTTTCGCTTAGTACCACGTATTTAAACCATGATTAAAATGCCCCCTTAACATACCGTGAACGGATTTACCCTGCAATATTTATAATGATTCGCGATTTTCATATATATCGGGTGTCCCAAAACTCGACGTCAAGCCGGAATCGGGTGAAAAGGCAAGTCATATTGGTTATCAGAAAAATAAAAAAAATAAAACATTGCATGTATACAAAAATAGGCATTTAGAAAAAAATCCTGTTGCCACAAATCTTTACTTTTTTCAATTTTTTTTTTGCTTTGTAGCTCTGAATAATGCTTACTGTTAACAAAATAAAATTTCAAAACCAGCTGCTCCAGCTTTGAAGAAAAGGAGGAGAAACATTGCCCATTTTTAATCTTCATTATGTTAGTGAAATTTCTTGAATAAATAATTAAAAAAATATATTGTAGGTAGGTACTTCAAATAAAAAAAACTATTTTTTTTATATTTTTCTGACTTGACGTGGAATTTTGGGACACCCTATATAAGTTATTAATATAATTTACTGATCTAATCGTTTATTAGGTACAGTTACTGAACAGATTTGGCATTATTTTTACATCGTACAAATGTTTTTAGGGAAAGAAAAATTTGAAAGTTGTTCTATAAATAGGGAAAATCGAGAACTTTATTAACAATAATAATAACTTTCACTTTAATAAAATACTTTTTTTCTATGAGATTTTAAAAAGACATCACGTCTGTCCAGTTTAAATTAATAACCTACTAACACAGGTACAGTCGACAGCACGTCAATCTTCACATTTTAGTTGCAAAGTCGCCCCTAATGCAACGGAGTAGAGTGCATTGGTGTATACCATGATGTGCTGTCGACTGTACACTCGACACGTGAGCTGCAAAGTCACATTCATTCAACTGAATAACGTGCATGCAAGTAAAGGTCGATATTTTGTTGCCTATACCTATTTGTATTTTTACTTTTAAAGATAAACGAAATACTGAGGTACCTAAATAATTGAACAGGATTTTACAATATATATTTTTTGTTTTGCATACACAGCCAATACTAACAATGAAGTCTTAAACTACTTCAAGGTTTAAAGGCCTTCCACACGATCGGAAAGATTCTCCGACCAAGGTGACATTGGTCGGGTTGGTGTAAAAATTTCACGTGTGGAAGCCGGTTGTCCAACCAAATATTGGTCGGAATCCAACGGCCTTGATCGGAAGCGCAGCCATCCCAACACGCTGTGTTAACGGTCGGAATGGATCGTGTGCAGGGTTGGATTTCGTACTATAATTATAGTATTTATACTATAATTTCATGCTTCGTACTATATACTATCCATAACTGGGGAGAGTACAACACAATACTATAATATTGGAACAGTCTATAATTAGCCGGTTTTCCATCATTTTTCGTACAAAACGCCTCTTGTTTTTTTTCTTTCCATACTTTTCTTATTCGAAGAACAACAGTAACTTTGCATTTTTACTGTTACGCAATAGAGTCCATAGTACTTTGACTGATTGCGAATTATTATTTTGTTGGTACGATTGTGCATAAAGCAGCCTCGTCGTGTGTGCATTTTTTTTTTGTGTGAGTGCATTTATTTTTTCATATTCATTCGAATCGAAATTGAACCGAATGGTTAGTAGGTAAAGTTGGGGGCGGGGATGAAAATGACGAAATACAGGAAGTATCCACGCTAAAGAAAAAACGTCTGAATAGAGGCGATATGGTCGGAAAACAAAAATACTATAATTTTGTACAAAATACTATCTTTTTTGTTTTTTCGTGCTCTCCCTTTCAACGTACCTAAATCCAACCCTGATCGTGTGGAAGGCTGTCGTCCGACGCGAGCGCTTCAGTGTGCCGTTGGCCGTCGCTGCGGGCGGATGTATGTCTATGACAGTAAGTTCGAATTCGGTAGTTGACACGACTAACTATAAATTACTTCATATGCTCGATTAAAACAAAATATTTCGGGAAATATATCTCTTTCAGTTAATTATTAGTTATTACAATTGTTAAATAAAAATTTAACAATTGTTAAAAAAAGCGGTGGTGGCGTAGTGAATTTAACCCTTGCTTCTCGATCATGAGGGTCTGGGTTCGAATCACGCATGTACCAATGACTTTTAGTTACGTACATTTGTTTGTACAGCAACACCATTCGCTGATAAATTGTGCCCGGATAACGGCGACAGGCTTGCCACTTGTCACGTTTGGGGCCTAATAAAATCGGCAAAACGTGGGCCCAGTTCTAGTGATTAGTGCCTCTGCCTACCCCCTCGGGGATAACGGGCGTGAGTTTATTTATTTATTTATTTTATTATTTTTATAAATAGATGAAACATAAAAAGAGTGCTCTGAATAATGACTACATAATGCGGTATTTTCATAGGTACAAAATTCCGTTTTAAAAGTAATTTCATTGACATTTTGTCAACTACCCAATTATGTTTCGAATTATGGTTGGAATGGGTTCGCATTTTGAAAGCCGCGAACGGGAAGTGTTGACGGAATTCATATCAATTTACACATAAAATAACATTTACATACAGGCTTGCATTTACATACATCGCTTCTGGTCCCACACTAGATTAACCCTGTGTCGTGGGAACCAGAAACAGCGACGTCATAAGCATGTAAACATCCAAGACCTGTGTTTCTTTTTTTTTGTACCCAACCGGGATTCGAACCCGGGACCTCTCACATGGTAAGCAGATGCGCTAACCGCTGCGCCACCGATGTCGTTTCGTACAGTCGAGAGCACATCATGTTATATAACCATGCACTCTGCCCCGTTGCATTACGGGCGACTTTGCAACTCAAATGTGAATGATGACGTGCTTTCGACTGTACGTTGTCAAGTTGTCCGACCGTGTGGAACGCATTCCAACCCGATCAAGGCCACTTGGTCGGAGAGTCTTTCCGATCGTGTGGAAGGCCTTTTAAGCTTAGCGATAGATAAAAGAATAACAAAGACAATGTAACAACACTAAACAAAATAGGTAGGTAACTACTTACATATTTGAGACAATTACGTCTATTTTACTTTGACGTAGGAGATCAAACCAAGTGATTTTATCATTTTAAGACGCCTTTTCATGGAAAAACTTAAATATGCATTAAATACTTATTTAATACTTAATTAAGAACAGTTCCTTACATATAAATACAAGATACAAAACTAGTATGTCCGAATAAATATAGGCTATTATAATACCGACATAGACGTCTTATTTTTCTATGTAAATAGTTGTTTTATACAAAGAGACACAAGAAGGTTCATAATTATATCAAGTACAGAAAGATGACCAGTGAGATAGGATCCGCCCCTTTGATGGGATTAAACGAGGAAAAAAGTTGAAAAGTTCCTTCGATATTTATTTAAATGCCTATCTGAAATAGTACAGGTGAAAAACTTAAGTAAGTCACCTGTTGTATGTAGTTGTGTACAGTTAGCAAAAAAAACGCGTAAGCATAATAAATTATATAAATAATTAATATGAGTTGTACATAATAACAAACTATAATTTTTTTTAACTCGATCACTCGCCATTTCGTCAGAGTTCATCCTCATTTTCCTCAGTGGAGTGTACAGAAACAATGTCACTGTCATTATCTTCCGAGGAAACTCTTATAATGAAACTCTCCGATATTGCATCCATTTGTGATTCCCGACATTGATACATTTGCTCTTCCTTCATTGTATGTAAGCATACATTTTTCCATTCTTCCTGAGTTGTTCTAATAATTTTTTCCTTTGCTAAACTTTTAATAGACTCCATATTCATTGAAACGTTTTTTTTTTTTCAACAAATCCTTTGACTATTCCCCAAATGTTTTCAATTAATTACTTGACATTGACAACTATTTATATCTTATCGTGACAATAGAATCATAAGTGGACAGGAATAATCAAACTTGAAAGATAAGCAAATAATAAGGTTGCAAACCATACGATATATTATAAATTTCAAAATGGAATGTCTATTCGCACAAATTACTCACACATACAACAGGTGACTTACTTATGTTTTTCACCTATACCTACAATAGAAAAAAAAAAAAATTCGGAAAGAAAAAAATATTGTTTTTATTTCAGAAAATACATATTTGAGAGTCATTTATTTTATGATAAAAAATCCTTTGTTCGAAGACTGTATGAAAGATAAAACCTAAAATAAAAAAATAGGTATATGAAAAGAGGCGTATTTTTTTAATATATATTTTTTAATACGCGGGTTATAAAATGGGGGATTTCCATAACCCAGCTGGTTGTTTAGCTCTGGCCTTTCGCTTGAATTATATACTTTTTGAGACAGCCTGTGTGGAGAGTTGTTTAAAAAACCGCTTATTAGTTGAAAAAAACATAATTTAAATGCCTATCTGAAATAGTACAGGTGAAAAACTTAAGTAAGTCACCTGTTGTATGTAGTTGTGTACAGTTAGCAAAAAAAACGCGTAAGCATAATAAATTATATAAATAATTAATATGAGTTGTACATAATAACAAACTATAATTTTTTTTAACTCGATCACTCGCCATTTCGTCAGAGTTCATCCTCATTTTCCTCAGTGGAGTGTACAGAAACAATGTCACTGTCATTATCTTCCGAGGAAACTCTTATAATGAAACTCTCCGATATTGCATCCATTTGTGATTCCCGACATTGATACATTTGCTCTTCCTTCATTGTATGTAAGCATACATTTTTCCATTCTTCCTGAGTTATTCTAATAATTTTTTCCTTTGCTAAACTTTTAATAGACTCCATATTCATTGAAACGTTTTTTTTTTTCAACAAATCCTTTGACTATTCCCCAAATGTTTTCAATTAATTACTTGACATTGACAACTATTTATATCTTATCGTGACAATAGAATCATAAGTGGACAGGAATAATCAAACTTGAAAGATAAGCAAATAATAAGTTTGCAAACCATACGATATATTATAAATTTCAAAATGGAATGTCTATTCGCACAAATTACTCACACATACAACAGGTGACTTACTTATGTTTTTCACCTATACCTACTTTAGAAAAAAAAAATATTTCGGAAAGAAAAATATTTTTTTTATTTCAGAAAATACATATTTGAGAGTCATTTATTTTATGATAAAAAATCCTTTGTTCGAAGACTGTATGAAAGATAAAACCTAAAATAAAAAAATAGGTATATGAAAAGAGGCGTATTATTTTAATATATATTTTTTAATACGCGGGTTATAAAATGGGGGATTTCCATAACCCAGCTGGTTGTTTAGCTCTGGCCTTTCGCTTGAATTATATACTTTTTGAGACAGCCTGTGTGGAGAGTGGTTTAAAAAACCGCTTATTAGTTGAAAAAAACATAATTTAAGAGCGTTACATTTAAAACCGGCTGACCGGCTCAACAGACCAAGTTAGGCTGATTATATCCACCTCAAAGGACCAATGTATGGAACGGTATGTATTATTGACACCCCGTTGTGTCAGAGTCACGCAAAGGGAGGGGAGTTGTCACTTGACTACACAGCCGATATGTTCCGTTGACGGTTTATAATGTAATGTCATAATGTGCATAGAGTTTGGAATGGTTTAGGTAAAATTATTAGGTAAGCTAAGCGCTATTAGCGCAAAATGTGACAATGTGGCAGCAGCATTCAACAATTACCACTATGGTACTCGAAGAACGCTAACTCTGAAAACGTTTTCTTCAGTGTAGCGATAATTAAACCACTTTCAATAAGTGAAATTTTAAATCCGCAAAGAAACGTACTTATCTACTTGAATTTTATGCGGAACTTGTTACTAATTATATTGGAATGACATTGTTCTTTTACCATACAACAATAAAAAAAAAACATATTTCTTTGGTTACTGGTTTTGCCCTGCGTAGCTAGCTAGACGCAAAATATCAAGTGTCCTTAAAAATAAAAACTTGTAAAACTTACTTGGTTTTTCAATCAATCCCGAACATTTTCTAATAAGGATGTAGAAGCGACATTTTTACGATTAAAAGCGAAATAGGTATTGATAAATGCTTCGTATATTATAATACAGCGTCAGCTTAGTGACATCACAGTTTACGCTCGATTTCTGGGAATCGTTTTTGTACCTACCGGGATACCGCCGTTTAGCCAAAGTATTTTTTGCCAAATTTTACTTCCCAATAAACTTATGGCATCAGTTTCATTTCCCAAATGAAACTTTAGCAAGTTTTCATTTCGCATTTTATTCATTTGGTCAAATTATCATTTCGCATAATTTTACTGCGTCAAGTTTTATTAAGACAAACGTTTATTATGCTAACGTTTTATTTTGGCAAGTGTTATTTTCAAATAATGGAACGGGGGGTCGGCGATGTAAAGAATACGTGACAACAGAAATATAGGTGCGACGACGCGCGTAGCGAAGCGGAGCGCGTCGCGCGTCGCAGCGTTAGGTTCTCTATGTAAGATCGAAAACAGACTCGACTTTGATGCGTTCTTACCTTGCCTCTTGTTGCCTCTTTGGTAAAATGAATTTTGACCAAGTATTTATTTGGTAAACAATAACTTGCCATAATAACTTTTGCTAACTGTTTATTTGCTTTAAGTTGTTTTGAGAAATGTTTTTTGCCAAGTGATAATTTGCGGAAAATAGTTTGGGAAGTAATACTTTGGGAAACGATTTTTGGCAATACATTAGTAAACCGTACCTACCACCATTGAATTTAGAAGGAAATTCAATGCTACCACGTATTAGACGTAGAAGTGGAAAATTACCTTTCCCACAACTATTTTTCGTTTAATATGGCGTCTCTAATGAGATGAAAACATTATTATTTTGCAAGTCTTCATTGTCTTTTAAAGTACCTAAAGAAAGTAGTGTAACTGAAGAAATAATTTTCAGGTTAATTTTGTAACGTTTTGTATGGAGGCAATAATTTACTTTAAGGTAGCTTACCCGTCAAAAGTCGTTTTGCCATATCAACTAGGCTACGACATATTTCTCAGACCTACCAAACATACACAACAGATTTCATAAAAATCGGTCGTGCCGTTTCAGATGTGTTCGATAACAAACAATGTGACACGAGATGTTTCCATGTTAGAATAAGCAATCAATATTCAATATTATCTAATTCGAATCATTACATTTATACAAATTTAAGTCTAAAAAAATGTTATACATTTATAGTAAGGTAATTTACATAAGTTAAGGAAAGACAACCATTTAATATTATTAATAAGGTACAGCGTGACCTAAACTTAATGCACATTTTTTATCACAAAAGGACTCTACTACATCAACCATAATAAAGTTAAGTATATAAGTAGTACTGTTTCTTTTCTCTATCATACAACAACAGTTTATTTAGAATTTAAAAATGATGTAATAGGATTACGTACATAGAGTATGAATACATTAACATTATTTCTAAGTAGGTACATAGTCATAATATAAAAGCACTTAGATGGTAAAATCTAATTAATTAATGATCATATTAATTTCGAATTATTTCTCTTCTAACAACCATTTAAATTGCACGACAATTAAAACTAACTTACCGCGAACATACCTGTACAATTCATAGTTCACTATGACAGTTGGATGTAGCCGATTAACCTACAGATTAACAAGTAAAAGGATTGCAATAATCAGCTATGCATACAATTGCCGTAATAAACTACAGATTGCAGTCTTATAAAAGGCGGCCCTGATGAAACTGATCATTAAAACATTAGTTCTTAATCAATTATCAACAACATCGAGATTCCATTAAATTAAAATAAGCAACTAAAATATGCTATTAACGTTTGCTGCGGTATGTTGAAGCACTAGAGACTGGCGCCAACAAGCGGCGAGGAACCAGCAGCCGAGCATTGCCTCTCGCAGCCCTCACTGCCCCTGGCTGCCGCAAATCCGCCAGGTGCAAAGCATACCCATCATTCAAAGTGGTCGCCATATTTGCGTACTTTTTACTAATGCGCCCGATTGCGTAAATCTGCTTAGGTGACAAACCGCAGTTGTTGTACACACTTATGTCTTTCCCAGACCCGTAGGCTGCACTTAAGATAACACCATGGTCGTTGATGAGGCTATTCAAATGTGCAGCTTTGTGCCCTAAAGGATCTGTTGAAAGGCCATCTGAGAAGAAAACCAGTCCGTGGGGAAAATTGTGTTCGGCCAACCAGGATACGACTTTCCTCTGCTGCATATCCGGCCTTCCTGTTATGTATAGGATGAGATAACCAAGGTCTTGCCAAAAACGTACAACGTCTACTGCGCCAGCTCGTACTTTAGGGTCTCGTCCAGTGACTGAGACGCTCGCAGTGAAAGACCCGTCGATACTGAATACGACGCATTCTGTTTCAGGGGGAATGACAGCCAAATGAAAGTTGCAACTCGTGTGATCACCTCTCACGACAAGTCTTACTGGGTATATGCCACAGCTCACGCTCTGCTTATCCGTCAAGGCATACGTAATTCTCCCGGTCTTATCTGTGACAGCCGTCGCCAGAAGTTCCCATTCTCCTCCAGGTGGATCCTTCATCATGTGGATATCCACTTTCTCACCAGTTAAAGTGATCATGTCTAATGGACCATACATGAATCTCGCTGTAAAACTCTGAGGATAGCCTTCTTTGACTATAATATCATTTGCTCTATGATTTGCAGAAACATTCTTCAACTTTACAGAAGTTCGCTTTTTCATCCATTTCTCCCTTTCCTGACCTGGTTTGAACGTATGTTGTTCTTTGTCTTCAACATGGCCATACAAGGCCAAGTCAAAGTGGCCTACTTGCCTGAGTATAAAAGCTATTACATCAGAGCTTTCCCAATAGCTTGCATGAAACAAATGAGGTAGGGCGTTAGTAGGGAAACTTGTCAAACCTTCCGGACAGTATAAAGCGTAATCCAGTCTTTTAGAGCCCCACCATTTTTGTTGCAAAGCATTCATGGTTATCAGAGGTATATTTTCCACTAGACCACTAATAGTGCTTTGTACTGAAGCCTCCGAAAGCCTCCTTAAAACAGGCGTAGGCGGCATTTGCAAATGATCCCCAAATAACTGCGGATGACTCTGTATCAACTCGAGCAGGTGGTATGGCTGCCCATTCCCCAGTGGGTACTTAGCATATCTAGTTACATTTATGGGAGGGAGATTTGTGAACCTCGCTGATAACAATGGCTCAAACCTTGACGCAACAGGATCAGTGGGATGGAACAAATTGTACACTTGCTGTACAGGTGGCTTAACAATTTCGCGAGATTTATCGTCCGATATTTTGCGTGACGCCAAAATAAGAGAAAGTGGGCTCCCAAATGTAAACATATCGGTCACTTCAAATTCAAATTTAATTTGGTTGTCGCTAGTTGAGGAAGATCGCCTTCTTGTAACCGGAGCTTGCAAATGTGTTTTATTTAAATAGTGTTCTGTAAGGTCATTTGGTATTGTAATTTCTGTTTCCAGAACACTGTTTTCACTATCATGGCGAGATTGGTATTGCATAGTTCGGCATAAAGAGTCGTACGCAAGCACCGATCCCATGCTATCACCTACGATGCATACTTGTCCATTGAACCCTTTTCCATCTTCACTTCTAATGAATTCATTGTAAACCATATTAGCAGAATTTATTGTTTTTGTAACAGATTCGTGGTAGTCCGGCGACGACGTAGCAATCAATGGAATAGCGCCGATAGGAATGAGATCATTCGTAAGAGAAGGTGAATCGACAGTCGACGGAGAACAATCGAAACTGTATGGACTCAGTGTAGAGAGCACGCCAAGGGCCTCGGTGCAAACGGAGGGACATGAAACTAATTTTATTTGTATGTGCCCGACCAAAGTAGGATAATGTTGGCGCATTACTGATTCAAAAGCGCCTTTGAATGTCGTTACATCAGATTTCTTCGCAGTGATTTCTACATTAGCATCTAAAACACTTCCTGCGTGAAAAACTAATATTAATACTGTCGTTGGACAGGAACTGTGCACTGGCGTATCGGGGCCACCGTCCACGCTCTGCCGGCTTTGCAACGTCATCATTCTGCGCGAGCCTCTTTCTGATGTGACCCTTTTCAAGAAAGATGGATTGAAAATGCTGTCTTCTTGATTATTTTCCACTTGAGTTGGTGAGATATCTATGTCCGCTTCATCAAGGGAGCACAAGGAAGACCATTTGTTAAAGGAAGACTCACAGTCATAGAACTCGTCCTCAGATCCAGTCTCCGTTTCGGATTCTCGCACAAGACTCTCCATTCGCCAATTAGCTGCCTGCACTTGCAGACTTTTCATGGAGCCTGAGGAAGATGATCTTAAACCATCTTTACTGTGGTGACTTCTGTGCTGCGGTGGAGAAGTTACTTCGGGAGACAAATGGGTTTGAGGTTTCTTATCTACTATACTTCTTTTAGGTGCGATAGGTGTTGGCATCTCCTCTGTCTTCTCTAAACTACTCATAGTAGCTGCTAGAGATTTGGAATTGTCATCAGGAGCTTCTTGATCTTCAGCACTATCACCAGCCATTTTCTTTTGCAATGCTAGCTGGGTCTGCCTTTCGATTTCTCGAATATCCTCCATTGTCAAGCCACACCATTCGTCTTGCCATGCCCATGCCTGTCTATGAGCTCTTAACATGGTTTTTCTAAGAGCAACATCATGAATGAACTTTTCTAATTTTGTTTGCATGCCCCAATAACGAAATTCAACTCTACATAGTTTGTATGCACACATGAGGGACTTTCCATTAGGCAGTGGTTGTTTTTTTCCTTTGACTTCACTCCAATACTCCTCTAGCCAATTCTCTGACAGAGGACCTCGGTTACATTTCTGAGAGACAAAATGTGTGGGATCCTCCTCTTTTATATAATCTGCTCCATAAAGCTGGTCCTTAACAACATCTATGACATCAATCACTCTGTTTTTTAGGTCACTACCAGTCAGCTCAAAAACATTGTCTTGGTGGCCATTATCACCATAGTAATAAGTTTCTATTTCTAAAGAAAATTTCTCAACAAATGGACATGTGTATCGTGTTTTAGTATATGGGTAAGCATTCCAAGCTTCTTCTGAGACTGTCAAAGCGGACTTTGGTAACAGACTTTTGAACCAACCTGGTAGGTGGCTACCAACGTGATATATTTTTTGTGTGTACTGACCTTTGCCACCAGGACCATCTTCATAGGGTTCATTCACAATAATTTCCACACCACTCCCTTCCCCTGAACTCTCCTCTCGGCTCTTTTTTGCTATCATGTACAGCTGAGCGATGCGATACTCCTCTACAGTGAGAGGTAACGGTATCCTGTACTCTTTTATTAGCATGATGGCTGAGATTATTTAACAGGGCAGGATTCAGTCTGAAACAAAACAATAATGATTTCTAAAACAGTTATCAGCATAATGTTTTCACCTTATCTGGAGATAGATAAATGTACCATTATCTACTTTATATTTGTTAATTGATTGGGCATTTCACTCCTACATTTCTGTCAGACCGGAGTAGTATAGCAAATGTTACGCTGAATACCTATTTACAAAATTCAGTTCAATATTACATGTAGTATGAACCTATCATTAGGAACTAACCGGTATTTATGGTTTGTACAAGTCTCACAAAGTATTAAGCACTCAACTACTACCTACATCATAAGAATTTATAGGTGTCCTCAAAGGGCAGAGGGTGTTACCACACCTAGATATTATGATTAAGTTATTCAACCTTTCAGAGATGAGTAGGTACCTACACGGCTACGTGCGCGGATGTTCTATTATTACTCGCATCAATACTTACAGGGTATACAACACATAACTAACAAGCTTACTAGGCATGTTTGAAGAATTTAAAGATTATTACTTGAACCAGTACTACAACCAGTGGTAATTCATTCACCATATTTTTAATACGACCGTGTTGTGTGGTATTAATTTATAAGCTTCATCACTCTTAATAAATTACTTAAATTCCTATATCATAAAGGTAGCAAAGATAATACCTTCCCTAGCACTCTTTTTTCACTAAAGAACCCCTTTAATATTTCTATGCAACTGTTTATAGTGTAATCAAAACACAGCGTTACCTTTAGCACATCACGACGCTTTGTAAAAAACTAGTATTGATTGTCTATTTTAATTTGCACGTAAAACGCAAGAGAAACCCACTGATGAACTTTGACATTTTGATACTAAACACCACCACACTTTCAAAAGGGCGGAAGCACCACCCACCGCGTTCCTTTGCTCGTATTTTTTTTACAACTACATAACAAAAACAATATTTTAGTCTTTATATCTCTACTATAATAGAGTACACCGTACAGTATTTTCAATCCGGTTATCAGTCGGCATGAACGTGAGGAAGATATACTAGGGAGAGCAACCGCACGAGCCGTACGCCCACGAACAATGTAAATAAATAGACATACTATTGTACTATGTGTATAATATGCGCAACCGTATATTGGAACGCTACGTACACTGTTGATTCTGCGTGCGATGGTAGGGAGGGCCGTATTCATAGGTGAACCTATGTACATAAGGGAAAGGTACCATACGTACGACGACACATGATTAGCCTGCTCTTTCGCTCGCTCTCGATTTTACCCCTTCTCAGTAACATGGACGTAATCTTGCTCAGTAACCACCCATGATGACATTTATGACAAAGCACACTCCCTCTCCAGTTTTCACGTACGTAAAAAATATGTTTTAATCTGTTGCATTATGTATTACTTTAGAAAGAACAATTAAAAACCATTATTATGGTGACCTGCCCTTATATTACGTAGGTACCGAACTTTCCACTCCATCGGGTTAAGCATTAAGACAACTCGAAAGAGTAAAAATAAGAATGTGTATGACAGGAGTAGGAGTATGAGATACCTACTGGGATAAAAGTCCCAGAATGTAACAGTGTGAGTAGTGTGACTAAGGGGTGTGACATACCGGGAGCAAAATGGCTAAATCAGACTACTCCATACAGTGGAGTCCTACGTAATTGCATCCCTGATCGGCCCACCAAAAATTGTACAGCTTAAATATTTTTTTACAAATACAAAAACAAGGTTGTAAATAGGCTGATGTCCCAGCCACCTTTGAGTAAAAAATTGCTAAACGGTGCACGCCATAATTTGAATATAGCTCGAAAAACCGCGAGTATTCCCTAGATTGTAGGCCCTTATCGACGGGCGAGCTTTACCCCAGTTTTATGGCTCGTCGGTAAAGTTGGCGCGTGTATTATTACAAAACCGCGGATTTATATAGGCACCGATGAGCCTGGCTCGCGACTCATCAATTTTGTTTTAATTTTTACTTGAACTACTTACAGTTCTAAACCACGGTATTATGGCTCGTTCATCGATCACCTACTTAAGACGATGACCGTGGCGAGAATCTAAGCTTCGTTATTTGTATTAGATAATAGGGAACTCGCGTTTTAGATTGAAGTGGCATTGCTTTTATACCAAAAAAATATTTACAAATAGGGAACAGCCTAAAAACAAAACAAGAAAAATATGATTTTCAGGGTTTTCAGGGTAAAAAGAAATGCTCGAAAAACAAAGTTACTCTAATAACAAAAACTTCTTGGCGGTAACACTTACTTTAGTTTTTTTATTGAATTTTGAACGCTTTCTAATAAGGGTCTACATGTACCTGACTGTAGATGCATTAAAACATTATTTTACGAGGTAACTAAATAATATTGTTATAAGAAGTTACGTGCAAGTTGTGACGTCATAATTTGAGCCAGATTTGCATGGCGCGTTGTATTACCACGTCACTTTTCGGCATTTATATTAGTTTGCCTTAGGATTTCCCAAGTGCGGAAATAAATCCCTCATAGTTGGGCCATTGTACGTAGCAGGGCTTACTCCAGCCAGCCTATCTCTTTCCAGAAAGCCAGCAGTGCTCTGATGTCACTGCAGGCCTCCTGAAGGGTTCCCGATTTTCCAATGGTGGCGGTCCGTTGTTTCTCCACGCCTTCGCAGTAGATGGTCACGTGGGCGGGTGTTTCCTCTTCTTTCAGGCATCCCCGGCAGAGCGGGCTGTCGGTTAGTCCCATGTTATGGAAGTGTCTATTCAGTGAGCAGTGGCCTGTTAGTATTGCCACAGCTCTGCGCAGATCATATCTTTTCAGACGAATCAGGCTACTTGAGAGACGTGGCAGTTATATTATGAAAAAAGTGAGGGATTTCGAAGATGCGCGGCTCGAGACTCTCGACTCCAACCGACAGCAGCGAAAAACCCTTCCGAAGCCCACTTATTCTTATGTGTACAATGACCGCGGTGAACTTTACTGCGGCCAATGTAACCGAACTTTCAAAAATAAGCTGGGCTTCGCAAGCCACATCCGAGCCCACCGCCGCAGAAGTCCTACCAATACTTGAGGTCGCCGTCGTGTCGTCGGACTACGATGAGGAGGACATCATCATCATCATCATCATCATCATTATGAAAAATATTAGTCATACATAAAAAAGTACCTTTATTAAATTAATATTTTATCATGGGCTCTCCTATTATAATAAAACATTTTTAAGACATGTCCTCCATTACAAAATAAAGCATATTATAGAGCTAAAACAAATTATAAATATACGATTCCTAAAAACACTCCATAAACGTCGTCTACTGTAATACAAAATATTCATAGCCAGATGCTATGACTATTTTTTTACCACGTGTCTGTGACTATCGAGCGCAAAAATACACAAAAGGTATAAAAAAATGTGTTTTTCTGCTCGCTCTTTGAATCTCTTGAGCATATCTTTCTCTAGCCAGAGTGCAATTTTTAATGGCCACTAACTCTGTGCGACTTTTTAAAGATATGCCAGCCAACATGTACTCTGCCTCTACTGTACTGGACCCCTTCTGAGAAGCAGGCTTGAAGGTACCGCTCACCACCTGTAGATATTCCACCTTTCATCTGAAGTGTAAAGTGAGAATCGAGGCTCATATTTGAACAAAATTCTTGACCATTCTTCATTCTACTGTACCTATGTGTTCACGGGTGTATCGCAGTCTCGCTACTCTCTCTCGAGCTCGGGGCCCCCTGCAACAGTCTCTTCCAAGATTCACGCATTGTAGCTTGATATCACCACAATTTAGCGGGCAAAAAAAAACAATGCATGTAATGAACCAGACCCCAAGGACCTGGGTCCACCAGCGATGTGGAGCTAATATAAAATATGTCAAAACTTTGACGGCTTCGTTTCATTCCGCCGTCGCTCGGATGTGCGAGCGGGAAGGTGACACTGTTCTGCTTTCTTGCATCTAATATTCTATAGAAAAATGTGCACGAGGGAAAGGCATGAGAAATGGGAGCTGCATATTGACAGAATTTAAATTTCACGCTGCTGCTTTATAGGAAGAAAACGCAGTAGATGGCGCTACCAGTGCTGTTATCTAAAGCCTGATTTACATTTGCTTTATTTTCATACTTCTTGAGCATTCTTTACGTAGAGGTAGAATAGAACAGCGATGCCAATTCCTTTTTTAAAGTACTTTTGTAATATATGGTGCGCAATAAAAACTATTAATCGGCAAACGTTGTTGCACGAAAATAAAGCAAATGTACATCACGGCTAACTTAGCTTTTGTAACAAGACTCATCGAGAATCAAGAATATTTTTTTTGTTGAAAACAAAAACAGAACATGAATCTTCGTTGAATTCGAACTCGTTCACTGTATTTTAAGGGGACATCCTAACCACAATTTTGAATATTAGGGCTGTAGGGGCCGCAGTTCGAGTGACTACGAACTCCCACAGTAAATGTTGTCTTATATGCGAGCTATTTTCTAACTAAACCTAAAAACCTAATGTATCGCAAAGGTGAACTGCGCCGTCCGCTTATTTCCTAAGACTTGCGCAATTTCACTCAACAGCAATACTCAGTTGTTGCTGACCGTACAAGGGCGCTGGTTTAAAAAAATGTGAAACATAATTTTCTTTTTGCAGTGGCGGCCTGTAGTGGGATTCGAACTCACGACTTCTGTTTTGGTTGTCAAACGAGAAAAGGGGTAGACCAATGAGACAGTAGGCTTCGCCTCGGCCCACATTACCACGTTCGTCCATCAATGCCTCTTGCTGGCCGCTGCAGTAATGTACTATACTTGTGAAGAGTTGTAGCGCAGACTATGAATACGGCCGGCTTACAATAACCAGTCATGAGAAAATCGATAGTCTTCGTCATTACTTTACTCTTTGGTCGTGCTTTTTTGGTCTTCGTCAGCCTGGATCAGTCGGCCTTTCAGTTTCAGTCGTCATTCATTTAGTGTTGGAATAAATAACGACAAAAGGAAAAATTAGCTAAGTTACGTAGGGTGTAAGGCATTATTTTGTTTAGGGATGTTATAAGAAAGATTAATCGCCGCCGCCCTCCGCTCCGCACGGGAAAGTTTAGAGCTATCAATCCAGAGAACATGACGTGTGACGGTGGAGGAAACTATTATTTATCTAAACTTAGGAGCTTGCAAATAGATTCATCCTAAGCTTAAATTATGGGGTTCCATAATGTTCAATCGTACTTTCAAAAACCGGTATTAAGGTATCCCCCAGGTTTGTCCGTAATCCTAGATTCTCGGTCGTACCTAGATCCTATTAGGTATATCCCTATTAACGAGATTGAAGTATTTATCTGTTTTGTTTTTTTATAGGTTGGTGGCGCTTTTAAAAAAATTAATAATCTTTTTTTAAAAATTAAATCTCTGAATATTCTGAGAATTAAATGTAGGTACCTACTTATTACCGGTAGCGTTTGAAAAATTAAATCTCATGAATCCCCTGAGCTTATTCAAGCACCGATTCAAGATCGGAAGCAGAGTCGAAGGACCGCAACATTCCTGATTGGGCATTGAGCGAGTGATTAGGTCACTGTCAAAGAGTAGGTATATCTACAGGGCGTCCCAAAGTTATGGGACATGAAGGGAAAGTAAATATCTTAGATACATATCGACGCTGGAAAGGAAAAATTATCCAAGCGACATCAGACTAACTTTACAGTAGAGTATTTTAAAAGAAAGGAACAGCGTGAAATTAATCATTTTAATCAAATTAAAAACATACATAAACGGACGTAGTACAGTCGACAGCACATCATCCTATACACCCATGCACTCTACTCCGTTGCATTACGGACGACTTTACAACTAAAAGGTTGACAAAAACGAACAAAAAAATATTTTTTATGTAGACTTAAACAGACTAATGTAGGTACATAAGTATAATAAAATTTATTATCATAAGGCACACTGGTGCAGGTATAGCCAAGTAACATGAAATCTTAATCTCTTTTGTTTTCGTGTAAATACAAATTTGTAGAAAAATCTTAATATTATTATGATAGATAGGTATATTACGAACGCAAGTATGAAAATATAACATCTTATCTTACGATTAAATACTACGAACAGCCGACATTCTTACTCAGCTACTTAGGGGCATACCTATTTCTGAAGGTAGATATTTCACTTTATAAATCATGTTTTAGTTAAATCTTGATTTTACAAAGTGTTGTACCAAGTGTTTACATGAATTAACTTTACAAATATGACTTGTAAAGTAGAAATGTTATTGTTAGGTAATAAAAGCAGCATTACTTCAAAAACACTCTTTAAGGTGGATTACAATAACCGTAATTGCGTGTGTGCGTAAGTGTTCTAGAGGCAAATTTTCTCTATAAAAATACAAAGTAATATACATTTATGTTATGTGTCTTCTGTTCAATAATACCAAGTGTTTACATATCTGTGGATTGACTGACTGGCTAAACACAAAACCGTGTAAACACTTTAAGCATAGCAAATAAGACTTTGTAAGTGCAGGAGGGCACAGTTCAATGTCAGTAGTGCATAATAAATTGCACAAATTATGTAGCATAAAGTAGCACCGGGTGGTCGCGGACTGTACCTAAAAACAACTGCAATGCATAAAAATTATTTTATATAACGCAAAATAATTTTACACAAATATATTTTTACTCTTAAACTAGTTTAACCCTTCAGATCTGACCTTGAATAACAATAGAAAACCATTGTTATTTTTAAGGTCAGTTCTGAAAGGATTAACAAAACGATTTGATAAAGCTCTCCTTAAATAAAGAAAAAACATCCTAACTTAAGGTTTTATCAGCCAGTTAACAACTTGGTAATATCCACGAACGATTTGTTTAAGGCCTCTACGAAGTCCGTGCTGTTATTATGTGGACGGTAGCTGGTCACCGCAGCACCAAGTTTGTCTGGAAACGCCGAATAACTGAAACAAGAAAAAAATCATTAAATCAGCAGTTCATAAGAAAATGGCGACGGACTACAACCTCTCAAGTTAAGATTGAAACGTAAATGAAAAGTCCTGTGGTTCAATTAAGGACACAGGATTCTGTCAACAGCATAATTTTGTTTTATACACGGAATCGAAAAGTCCTACATCGAAATATTACATTATTATCTGATGTATCCGACCTCATTTTATTTTTATATAATCACAAAAAAATGTGCGAGCGAGACAGCAAGCCAGACGTTTTTACAAGGAAAATATGTAGCCACATATTAAATAAACAGAGATGTAGAGAAATCGTGTTTTTCTAAATAAGGCCACTGGGTGCCAGAAGTAACAGACACCTTGTAAGAGTTAAGGTGCTTCTACGCAGCAATTACGTGAGATCATGAATTCATGACACATGATACCCCCCCGACTAGGTTTTAATTAACCCCACTGGGGACTGCCATACATTTGTAAAAACACAGTCTAGGCGTGTTTCCTTATTCCGTATGTCCTTGCCTAGTTAATATAGAAAATATGCTAGTTTGGAACCAGGTCAAGTAATTGAGTTGTGTGATTTTTTAAAATTATTATTAATGTTTAGCACGAGAAAAAATTATAACAATGTGTAACATTTCGCTACAACATCTCAAGAATGTTATAAACGCTCCCGCACTGGTATAACTTCATATAACATTATCATAATCAGATTTCGCCCGCGCCCACCCATTTTAGGTTCGATAACATGTTTTAATTAGTTGTACATTTTGTTCCATGAAGTTAACAATTCATAAATGTTCTTACATTTTGTTAAAAAAAAAGGTATACTTATAAAAAATGTTAAGCAACGTTTTCTAACGGTATATAAACTTTGAGCGAGTTGAGGTGTTCTCCTTACCCAATGCCGAAGCCCTCCTTTACGACCGGGCCGAAGCCGCCAGCCATAACACTCGGCGCCGACAGGGTACTAGTGCTCAGAATCGACTTGTTTAGGAACTTGTACTCGTAGGAATCGAACAGCTCTGGCATCTTCATATTGTTCTCTTCGGCTATCTTTTTCAACGCGAACATGTGACGATCGAAGCCCTGTCCCATGGCGGCCTCCTTCACTAGTTCGGTGTGGTAAGTGGAGCACTCAGCCATAAGGGCGCGGAGGTTTTCTTTGGACGGGGCGCTGGAGTGGAGGCCGTCGCAAAAAGCCTGGAATTAAAAGGGGATTCATATAACCTCTTCTGTCTAACAATGGTTTTCGATTGTTATTTTCAAGGTCAGGTCTCAGAAGGTTAAGGGCTCTTTAAAAATAATGAAAATAACTTTCAAAATAATGACTTCAACATAGTGCTAATTGACCATGCTACATTTTTTTTAAACATGAGCGGAAAGGAAATCTCAAAACCATTTCGAGAATTATGATTTCAGTACAATTTCTATTTTATGAGATTGGTAATATTATTAGATTTGTCTATAAGTATTTTTTAAGATATTCTATTATTACTACCAATTAGTGAAATTGACGAATTAGGGAAAATGACGAGTGACTCCCTAACCCCTACCAAGACTGAGGGCGTGAGTTCGATTCCCACTGGGGGCCCCGTACAATTGCACAAATGGCCTCGGTGTGGGTGTATTTTCATGAAATGTCCTTGCCTGGCTACCACATCACAGGATATCCTAGATTGGGACCAGGTCAGTGATTGTGATGTGTGGAAGTCATTATTATCATTGTTATGATATTAATCTTGATATGGAGGATCCGGGTTCGTCCCCAACTACGCATTTTATAGTTAAAAGCTCGGTTACTTTCACTTTTAAACAATTTAAATACAAAAAAATTTAAAAAATTTAAAAGTAGCTAATATATTCGTGAAATTATAGACCCAAGTATATATTTTCAAGACAATAAGTTTGGGAAAATTCTATGATGTAGTACCTACATTTAAATACCTCCCATATTTATTATACTTTCCAACTAATAAATACCCAAATTTTATTTCTCCATGCTTAGGTACACCGCAGGTCCAAGAAACAAAAAATCAATAACTTAAATAACTAGCCCCCGGTTTCCCGTCCACTAAAAACCTGTTAATGTAGTGATAACAGCTGTCAGTTCGCCAAAGGATTTAAAAATTCTTAGCGTATGAGAAACCGGTGGCAGGATCTCTACCTTTGTTTTCATAGTGCAGGGTCGCATGGTTTCCGTCCTACCATGTTTGAATGCCGACGTACTGCACGATTCGTATGTGCCCACGTAACTGCCACGGAGCAGATGGTGTGCTGCCTAAAAAATAATAAGTAGCTGTTTTAGAGCTCAAAATCGAACTATATTGTTCGATCTTGGTGCCTCGAGGTTCAATTAATTACAATTCGCGGTTTATTATGACAGTTCGACGTACATTGCAGTCGTTTAACCAACAGATCAATAAGTAGAATTTACTACGCAACGCAATGTACCTCGAACGGCCTTGTATGTTCATATTGCCGTACCTGAAAACCTAACTGCATAATACAGTCGGGGCTCACTTTGAACTTCTTACAGGCCTCTTTGGTCAGTCCCTCGTACAGTACGTAGTCTATACTGAGACTTTCGTACCAATCCTTGTATTCTTTCTTTGCCGTGTCAATGAAATGCTTCGATTTCTTATCCAGTGTGAAGTCTAGAATAATACAGACACAAAATGTTTATTTGTTATAATAAAATTCAAGATTTCTTTCTTTCGTGCTGTGACCAATAAGATTAATTCAATGTTGAACACAGTAAGGGCTCTTACACACCACGTTCCTTTCGGCGCAACGCGTTGCAAACGCGATGTTATCGCAGGTAATCTGCTTTTTTCACTTTTAGCAGCGCGGGCGAAGCGCGATAGCAAAGCGCGCGTCACCGGCACCAGAAAAAAACGTGCTATGTCAGCTCTATATAAGTATACGTGTGAAACGCGTCCAGTAACAACTTTTCTCATGCAATTATTCGGGCTAATAGGTAATTCGTGTTCAATAAGAAAAGTCTTGATCGCATGTCATCGCGCATGTCTGCGCGTAGGACTCCATGTTTACGAAGTGCGTCACATGAAACCCGATGTGGTTGGCAGAGCAAACTGTGTCAAATATGAAGGAACGCTGAATAAAGATAAGATAGATAGATAGAAGATAGAATATTCTTTATTGTACTCATAAATAACATTTACAAATTTTTATAAATCTAAGTACAATTGGCGGCCTTATTACTATAAGCAATTTCTTCCAGGCAACCACACTTAACTTATTGATCAATAGAAATTATTAGACCGGGTTCAAAACCCGGCTGAGGACAAAAAAAAAAGAAACCCAGGTCTTGGACGTTTACACGTTTGTGACGTCGCTGTTTCTGATTCCCACGACACAGGGTATCCTAGTGTGGGGCCAGAAGCAATGTATTGCCTGTATGTAAATGTTATGTTATGTTAATAGAATACACCTAGAAACCAGGGACTAAGAGCGGTAGGAAAGGAATATAAAAATAATTACATAGCATAAAATCACGCCTGTATCCGCATCAGCTCAGAGGGATAGGCAGAGACCAATAAAACCGATTATTTATCTGTAGCAGCTCATGCCTTGAAACCATTACTCACCAAGTCTAGTGACTTTAATGTTTGTGCTGGCTGGTTGACTCTCCGGATGCAAGAAGGGCTTGTTTATGGTCTCCGCATAGATATCTTGGAAGAATCGCAGAACGGCCACACCATCGCCCCAGGAATGTTCGAAGTTAATGCCAGAAACGCCGTCACTTGTTACTATGAGGCTGAACGACTTGTCGAACCATCTAAACATTACAAAAGCACACACTACAGATATGTGACGTCACTACTCAAAACCTAAATCACTAACGAGCACTTCATAGCAATATTCATAGCTAGCAATCATCATCAACCCATTATGTCACCACCAAGGGGCACGGGTCTCTTCTCTGAGGAAGGTATAGGCCATACTCCACCACGGGGGATAAGTCTGTATTGGTGGAGCCTTGGAAGACTAGCAGGTCTTACTGTCAGAAGTTTTCAAGCCGCCCTAAGGCCTCTGACTTGGCTTAACGACTGCCATCTATCGACGCCAGCCGGCACCAACAGCTTAACATGCCTTGCGAAGCAGGGAACCGCTCGGAAAAATGCCACTAGCGTTAGTCATAAACGGTCACCCATTCAACGCGCCATATGTTGCTTAACCTCCGTGATCGCTTAAGATCACTCAGGCGGCCGGGGCTACCTACGAGCGATGCCAGCAATGCCATCTAATATTGCTACAAAGTTCTCGTCACAATCTACTAAGGTTGTATTGAAATATAATTAAATCTGAATTAACCAGTTAACTAAGGACCGATAAGAAACGTCCTAGGCGTACTTACTTCTACTAAATAGGGGATGTATTAGCAAAAGGTAAGATAAATTAAACAATGAATGTTGATGAAGAGAAAGGGATCCATCAGGATCGTGGCAAGTGGCAGACCCTGGTCATAAATAGTTTTCATCATCAACCCATTATGTCCCCACCGAGGGGCACGGGTCTCTTCTCTGAGGAAGGTATAGGCCATACTCCACCACAGGGGCCAAGTCATTGGTATAGTTTTAACTTATGTTAATTAAGGGTTAATAAACTACATAACCTTACCTACTTAACATAAATATTCGTAAGCACTACACATTATAGATTGTTTTATATTCAAGTAAATGAATCCGTAAAACAATCTATATGAACATAAACATTTACATACAGGCACATTACATTGCTTCTGGTGGGGCCAGAAGGATACCCAGTAGGATACCCTGTGTCGTGGGAACCAGAAACAGAGACGTCACAAACATAAAACAACCTACCTGTTCAGACCGTCTCCATGTAAATAATGGCTCAATATTTTATGCTTGTCATCGTTTATCACATCATCATCTAGCACCAAATTGAATATAGCCGAGTCTATCTTCTTCAGTACTTCGGCATTGCCAATGGACTCTAAGTAGTTTCGTTGCTTGGCCCATTCATCTCTGTTCCGAGTTGTCAGGATGCCTATGGGATGCTCTGCTGCTGGCGAATTGTCACTCAAAATCTCTTTTAGGTTGCCCAGTAACTCGGGCGGAGAAAGAAGGTTGCCTGGAATTTTTATAATATTATTCACTAAGGGGCGCCACTGGGTAACACTAGCACCACCGAAGAAACAATCTCTCAATCATGTCATGTCAGTGATTTTTAGAGCCCACGGCAAAAAACCTAGGATCACGGACTAAATAGCATTGCCCGGTTCATTATTCCAGTAACATTTCAGTCCAGCATTCCAGTCCAGCGCTGGAATGCTACTGGAATAATGTGAACCTGCACTGGAATGTACTGGAATGAACTGGACTGGATTGATCACTGGAATGGTACATTCCAGTGCAGGTTCACATTATTCCAGTAGCATTCCAGCGCTGGACTGCAATGCTACTGTAATAATGTGAACCGGGCATGCCAAAAACCGCCGTTTTCGGTTCTAAATGAAAATAATTGACACTGATAAAAAATTTACTTATACTTAGTCTGGCCATAAATACTGTTACAATTAAAAATAAACAAAATATTACATTTGAATTTGGAATCTGTTATTTTTATATGATTGTTCGTTGTGTACTCTCATTTTGGCGCCAATACATTGTACAATATTTTGCGATATTAAAATGCAGTGGGGTGATAAAGAGAACCGAATCGCTGTGTATCAAGATACCATTCTTGAGAAGGTAGTGAAGCCCCTTAACAACACCATGTTCAATAACCAAGAATGGTCCTTCCAGCAAGACTCGGCGCCTGGTCATAAAGGTCGGTCTACACTGTCTTGGTTAGAAACGAATGTTTCGGACTTTATCAGCGCTGAAGTCTGGCCGTCGTCTAGTCCCGATCTTAATCCGCTGGATTATGATTTATGGTCAGTTTTAGAGAGTACGACTTGCTCTAAGCGCCATGATAATTTGGATTCCCTAAAACAATGCATACGATTGGCAGTGAAAAATTTTCACATGGAAAGAGTGCGTGCTTTTATTGATATCTGGTCTCAACGTTTAAAGGGCTATATTGCAGCCAATGGAGACCACTTCGAATGAGCTTTTTATATTTTAAATTGTTTTATATTTATGCATTGAACTAACACACTGTTAAAGTAATAAATGTTATTGGCAATAGAAAAAAAAATGATTTTCTTTGTTACAGTATTTATAGCAAGACTAGGTATGTGTATTTATTGATAATACGGCGCCCTCTTGGGCTTGTTGCGTGACGCCAACAATGCGTTTATATCTGCAATTACAAGTGATAAAACTTTTTTGAACTAAAACTTTCGTAAGCACTACACATTGAAAATTTAAACAACCGTAAGTTGATCTGGACCAAAAAATTTACTGTGACAAAACTGTTATCAAGAAAACAAACAATGTAAGAAAGTAAGCTCGCAACAAGAACTGTTCGCCAAAAAGTGTGATATTATATCGGCATGTGACGATGCACAACATCTAAGTGAGATCGCGCTCTCTTTATTTCTGGCAACACTCAGGAAATACGTCACAATTTCGATGACTTTAGTCTATGAAAATGGCATGATACAACCTGATTTCCGGTTCTGGTCACCTGAGCTTGAGCAAAGGCGATCTAACTTCATAGCGTCGTCTTTTTTCGTTGAAGCAACAACTCAAGTCGAAACTCTGTTCGATTTTGTGAAAAAGTCGTTAATTTGAATATTTTAAAGTCAGTTCTTTGTCTATTGACTTGCACGAGTGCTACACTAAGTGAAAATAAGTGTTAGTGTAATGAGTGATCGTGAATCTAGTGATCGCGATGTGTACCTCGTGGTACCGACAAGTAACGACTCGTCTTCGCCTGCCTTGGAGGCGGGCCTTGAGCATGCGCCAGGGCCGTGCACTCGTAAGCGTCAGCCCTCGGCCGGTGACGAGCCGCGGCCACGCTCCGTTAAGCGGCAGACCTCGTCGGACGACGAGCCACCGCCACGCTTTCGCAAGCGGCTGGGCTCGTCCGACCACTACGAAGGAGCAGAGGTAAAGAAGAGGAAGCCAGGTGAGGTACACAGTCATTATAATGAACTTCTAAAAGAAATGCGAGCGATGTCGGATCTTTTGTCAAGTAAAGAGCAGAAAAATGAAACTATGACTACCGCCATTTTTTCTGGACCTAGCACGACACGTCAACCGTTAGGCTCACAAGGTCCGTAATCGTTTTCGCTATTGAATAGACCAGACAACTGCATTGATCGAGACGTACTTCCGAAATTGGATCTAGGTTTGATTAAAACGTCGACCAAAGAACCAATTGCTTCTGCCGCGGATCCCCAGCGTCTGATCCGCTTAAAAAATCTTCAGAAGTTTGGAGAATCTTCCTGGAAGGACGTCAGGTACACCGATACCTTAAAAAACCATCTTGCTACTCCCGGTTTTATCGACCTCGAGATTAATGACGGACTTCGTCAACTTTTGAAGGGAAATTATTGTCTGGACACCACTGAAAAAGCGTTAGCAGGGCAGTGTAATGCTTTGTTGACACAGCATGATACTTTAAAGCAGAACCTGCAACAGTTCGTAGACTGGGTTGCTAACCCAAGCACGGTTCTGACGCCCCCCAATATTTTTAACAATATTTCGGAACTGTTTAGTCCTGCATCAAAATTTCACAGAACTAGTAAAGACGTCATGCAGATCGTTTGCGGAAAACGAGCTGAATGCATTGAAAATCGTCGAGAGCGTATCTTGATGGAAATTACCAACAAAACTCTTCGGGAAGGTTTGCGTAAAATCCCCCCGAGTGCTCAGCATCTTTTCGATGACACGATGGTTCAGTCTTACATAAAAAACACTGGTGGTATAGTATAGACAAGTGGGTTCGGCCGTCGTTCAGTCAAAACAAGAACTCAAAAAGTTTTAGTCAGGGGCCCAAGATCAAACCTGCTGCTCCCCGTGACACAGGTAAACAGGTCTTTCGTTCCGAAACCTCGACACAACGTCCCAAAGATATTAAGCAGGACTTTAACTCATTTGCCAAGAACGCTGCAAAAGACAAAAGACCGGTCGGAAGAGGAGGGCAGCAATTAAGGCAGAAAAAAGTATGACCGCAAGTGACTACCACTACCCCACACGTCGGTTTCAGGGAGGCTGTCTTCGAGCGTATCGGAGACAGTGGCAGACGCTTCGGGCTCCGCAGGCCCTTCTGAGAGTAATCAGCGGAATGCGTCTACCATTTACCTCCAAGCCTGCGCTTGTTCAACCAAAGCCTCATATACGCCGTCGTTTCATGACATTAGAGACCGACCAGATGACAGAGCAGATAAACAGGTTGGTGGAACAGCAAGTTCTGGAAATACCCGATCAGAATCAGCTGGGACCCAGTTTCTTCTCAACAATGTTCCTAACCAAGAAGAGCGATGGGTCGGACAGACCAATCTTCAACTTGAAACGACTGAATCAATACATAGTACCGAAGAAATTCAGACTGATTTCTCATCATCAAGTGCCACACTTCCTTCAGAAACAAGATTGGATGATAAAACTGGATATTTCGTCAGCATACTTCCACGTACCCATAGCAGAGGCCCACCGGAAATTCCTTCGGTTGATATACAAGCACCAGGTTTTGCAAATGACCAGCCTCCCATTCGGACTGTCATGTGCACCGAAAACCTTCGCCGCTCTCCCGCTCTCTCAAACTGGACGGCGCAGCTGCTTCGGAACAGAGACATGAGAGTACTAGTCTACTTGGACGATTTTCTAATTGTAAGTCTGTCTCGAAGCCTGCTCGAATCACAGGCCAAGCAAACTACTTGCCTGTTGGAGTCCCTGGGTTGGACTGGAAATCGGTCCTGCGACCATCTCAATCATTAGAATACCTCGGTCTGATTTGGGACACGTCTCAAAATACCAAGACACTCCCTCTCAAGAAGGCACGGACTATCATAGAGATGTCGAGTCGAGTTCTTCAAAGAAACGTGATATCTCTGAAGGAATGTCAGATTCTACTGGGCACTTACAACTTCGCAAGTTTTGTGATGCCCCGTGGTCGGCTGCACTGTCGGCACATGCAGCGACTGGCAAGAACTCTTCAGCACCAATCAGCTCTACAGCGGGTGCAGATCCCTCCTGCAGTAAGAACGGACTTAAACTGGTGGATAACGGTAGCCAAACAATCGAACACAACAGACTGTCTGCATCAATCTCGGATTCAGCACTTTTTAACGACCGATGCAGCAGCATGGTTGTCAGCAAGCTATGGTTGGGGAGCACAGATGGACGACTCAACCGTACTGGACGAAATGTACGCAACTATAGCAGCAATATCCCACTTCAAACACATACTGAAAGGATGTCATGTGATTCTACAGACAGACAGACAACCGAACCGTGGTGGCGTACATCAGAAACGAGGGAGGAACGAAATCAGTTGCACTACAAGATCTAACCTATCAACTGATGCACCTTCTAGACACATGGAGTGTGACTCTGACCGCCGTGTACCTACCAGGCAGACTCAACCATGTTGCCGACGGGCTATCCCGAGGGAAAGGCGTATCGGAATGGCATTTACTAAGGCCAGCTCTAATCCCAGTATTTCGAAAGTTCGGTGTGCCCGGAATAGACTTGTTTGCCTCAAAGCAAACCAACGTTGTGAGGGATTATGCCACCATGGATTGCTCGGACAAATCAGCAGTGTTTCACAATGCTTTCAGCAGAACATGGCAGTACGAGCTAGCGTGGGTTTTTCCTCCACCGAACCTGATCCCTCGTGTTCTCCATCACCTGAACTCTGCGAAAGGCACTTACCTGTAAGTAGCACCGATGTGGTCCAACGCCTTCTGGTTACCGGACCTGCGTCGCCCAGCTCTCAGCAGACCGATCAAGATTCAGAACTTAACCCAGGTCTTAGTAGACCAGAGCACGAGCTTGCCTCCACCAAATGTACAAGAAATGAAGCTTTTAGTCTGGAAAGTTCAGGGTGGGGTAACTTGATAGAGTCATGGTCCGAAGCTGAAAGAAATTTACTTAGAGCGAGTTGGCGAGAATCAACTCTTAAAACTTATAAACCAGCCTGGGATCTTTGGACAGAATGGTGCGCAACCAATAACTTCAATTATAAACTAGCTGATCCAAACTCGCTGGCAAAGTATCTAGCACACTTGCATATAGATAAAAAAAAATGCCTATTCAACAATATTATTGCATAAGTCTGTTGTAACTTGTTTTAGCCAATCAAAGCAACCTGATCTTGGTTCTCATTTCCTAATCAAACATGTCTTAAAGGCTATATCGTTACAGAAACCAAAAGCTACTATACTTTCCGTTTGGGACCCGAATGACATGTTTACATGGTTATGCAATTATCTCCCGTGTAGGGTTACTCTGTTTGAAGCGTCGCGTAGATTAAGCTGTATACTTTTATTAGCATCAGGCAGACGCGTGCATGACCTTACTCTTTTAAAAATAACTACAGAACATTTTGTAGACGATGGTAAGGCCATAACATTGTGGCCAGTTTTTGGTTCAAAGACTGACACTGCCACGTATAGACAATCAGGGTGGACACTTTTGGAACATTCCAATAAAAATGTTTGCCCAGTTTTTTGGATAAGAAAAGTTATAGAATAGGGAAAGAGATAGACGCACAGCAGATTGTAAGAATTCCCTATTTGTATCAATTACTGGTGATTGTAAATCAGCTTCTAGAACCTTAATTGGTAACTGGGTAAAGACAGTTTTAAGAGACGCCAATATCAAGGCTTCTCCTGGTAGTTTTCGCTCAGCGGTAGCGTCCCTTAACTGGTTCGAAAACCTTCCCGTTGAAGATATTTTGTCCCGCGGTAACTGGCGGAGCGAAAATACTTTCAAAAAGTTTTATTGTAAACAAATTATAAGGAAATCCGATAATAATCATTCAGGGCAGGACCTAGCTTTAATTTTGAGCCGGTAATGTAAATTCCTAATCATTTGATTTGAAGAGTACATTTTCTATTATTTGATTATAAATGATTCAAAATCTACATTATAAGAAGTTTGTATTCAAGGCCGTATTTTATTCAAAATGAATGATCCGCCCAAATTGATGTTACCCTTTTCTTCACATAGCATCGTCCGTGGTCACCAGGAGCCAATAAACACATCTCTCACTTGGATGCTGTGCATCGTCACATGCCGATATAATAGACAAGTTTTACATTAAATAAAACTTGTATTATTGAGCAGAGACGATGCACAGCATCCCTTTCAGGCCTCCTGGTGAGTGAGAGACTTCTATGAAGGTAGATCGCCTTTGCTCAAGCTCAGGTGACCAGAACCGGAAATCAGGTTGTATCATGCCATTTTCATAGACTAAAGTCATCGAAATTGTGACGTATTTCCTGAGTGTTGCCAGAAATAAAGATAGCGCGATCTCACTTAGATGCTGTGCATCGTCTCTGCTCAATAATACAAGTTTTATTTAATGTAAAACTTGTCTATTCTTGTATCTACCCCATACACAGACAGCAGAATAAGTTAGTATACCTGTTGTTATCAGTAATTATAAAGTTAGTTCATACCATCAGAATCCAAAACATCAAAGATATAGCACCTTCCCTTCCTTTGTATCAAGACATGTTTGCTTGTAGAATTTCTGTAAATGTTGTCCTTGCCCACCAAAGGAATGCGGGTGGCCCCAAATAGTCCATCAAACTGACTCATGTCTAATGGAAAGGCCTTGAATAAATAAGCACCATACCTGAAAAAATAAATATAAATACTTATTTGATGTTAGACTACTTAAAATTATTATTGTAAAACTGTAACAGTCTTACTTATAAATACTCAATTCATCAGAAATGTTCCTCCGAGACTACAAAAAAAATATTTATATCTAATAGTCTGTCGTTACATTTTTCCCTTTACCATAGACTATTTAAATTGACTCTGAGGAGTGTTTTAAGGATATGTTTATAGGCTGAATGTAAACTTGTGATACATAAATAAGGTTGATTTTGCTAGAATATTGTTCAAAATGAAGTGAAACAAAATCTTGATTTATTTACTTTATTTTATTGAATACGTGTAGAATTTAGAATAAAATATATTTTAATAGCTGATTAGTACAAGTTCAGTTTGACTAGTTTTCACAAAAAAATCTGGCGTTATTATTTGTGGAACATTACAAATAATACGGTATTTGACACTATCAATAATAAATTATTTGAGATGCTCGATTAAAACAAACAATGCAAAATGATTCGGAAAATGTGTTTGTTTTAATCATTTACTAGTTATTACAATTTTTAAATAGATGAAACATAAAAAGAGTGGTCTGAAATGTGACATCACAGCAAGTATTTTCATACAAAATTCCGTTTTAAAAGTAACTCATTTGACATCCTGTCAAATACCAATGAATTGATTTTGACCATAGTCAAAATAGTAAAAAAAAAACTGTAAATAGTTGATAAAATTATAACTATTTACAGTTTTTTTTTGTGATTTTTTAACAATTTAATCCTTACTATAATTTCTCAGACTCACTAATTTTCATTTGTCAAAAATTTTGGTTCCACAAAATTTTTGTCAAGATCTGTTGATCTCAAACTCTTCCATGGGTACTCTTCCATTCCTTCCTGTCAGTAGTTGTAAATGATACTTCATTTTGATATACAGGGTTACAGGGAAAGTCGTACACAATATTAAAGGAGGTCATTATTTAGGTCATTTCTGATGAATTTTATTCCATTATATAGGGTCCGAAAATTAACCATTATGGAGATATTGACTGTTAAAGATTTTAAAAAATATCAAATTTTTTTGGCTTTTTGATTGATTTTTTCTCAGAATAGAGCTCATAGTGTTTTTTTTTAATGTATTTAGTTAAAAAGCATGTCAATTGTAAAAAAATATCAGCAAAAGCTGCACCTACTACTAACAGCTTTAAAAAACTGCTCGGCAACGGTTAGAATTAAATATTTTTTCTCTAAATATGTTTCACATTGAAGCTCTTAAAAAAAAATTTACGTATGGAACTTATTCTGCAAATAATTTTAAAAACTTCTACGACTCTTTAACTATTCAAAAAGGTATAACATTTAATAGGTATGTGCATGAAATTTTGAAATAATGTTATTTGAGTAGGCTCTAGTGGTAGTACCGACATAACTGAACTTCGATACAAAAAAAATCTTTTTACTTCCTGGCACCTTTAAACTATGTAAAAAGGTCAGATAGGCTTTTTTGTGCTCTGGAGACATGCTGTCTCAGGTGTTCAGGTACCTACCTATTCCAGTATTTCTTTTTTAGAATATTCTATCTATCTATTATTTTGGTGTTAGTCTGCTCGTGTGATTCTTCCGTGGTAGATGTGTTAATGCGTGCTCTGCAAATTATTTGCATTTTAGAAACTTCCACGTCTTTTTAGGTATTAAAAAACGTATATCACTTGCAAAATTTTTAGTTGAGGTAAATCGTGCTCTTTGATAATTTCCCGTAAAACGCGACTTAGTTTGGATTTTGGTATTTATTCATCTTCATTTTAACATGGTTGCCTCTATTTCTAATACAAATTCTCATTCTTTTCTTTAATTACTCTTCACTACAGAAGTTCGCAGGTTTCTCCTTATTTTCACAGCCGTTTCCGCAAATATTCTCTGTCTCAAAATTTCGACATTTTCAATTGGCATCATTTTGTTTTAAATTATGCTTTTAATATGATCTCATACATAAAAATCCATTGGCGTTAGATCAGGGCTCCTAGCCGGCCATGCAATGGGACCGTTCTTTTCCAATCCATTTGTTTGGAAAGTTTTTGTCCAACCATGCTTCCGTGGTGCGCTGGGCAGCCGTCATGTAGAAAGAACATGATGTCTCGTCTCAATGCAATAGAAATGTGGTCCATCAACAAGGGTAACTCCTCCCTCAAAAAGTTTTCGTATGTGTCTCGCCATTCAAGTCACAGAATGAAAATGAATGAGTCCAAAATCCAAGCCAAGTCTCAGTATGAAGATGAATCAGTTCAAAATCCAAGCCAAGTCGATTTTCAAGTCGTATACGTTTTTTAATACCTAGAGAGACGTAGAAGTTTCAACAATGCAAATCATTTGCAGAGCACGTATTAACACATCTACCACGGAAGAATCACACGAGCAGACTAACACAAAAATAATAGATAGTAAGAATATTCTAAAAAGAAATACTGAAATAGGTAGGTACCTGAACACCTGAGACAGCATGTTTCCAGAGCATAAAAAAGCCTATCTGACCTTTTTACATAGTTTAAAGGTGCCAGGAAGTAAAAAGATTTTTTTTGTATCGAAGTTGAATTATGTCGGTATTAACACTAGAGCCTACTCAAATAACATTATTTTAAAATTTCATGCACAAACCTATTAAATGTTATACCTTTTTGAATAGTTAAAGAGTCGTAGAAGTTTTTAAAATCATTTGCAGAATAAGTTCCATACGTAAATTTTTTTTTAAGAGCTTCATTGTGAAAAATATTTAGAGAAAAAATATTTAATTCTAACCGTTGCCGAGCAGTTTTTTAAAGCTGTTAGTAGTAGGTGCAGCTTTTGCTGATATTTTTTTATCAATTGACAAGCTATTTAACTAAATACATTAAAAAAAACACTTTATGAGCTTTATTCTGAGAAAAAATCTATCAAAAAGCCAAAAAAATTGAATTTTTTTTTAAATCTTTAACAGTCAATATCTCCATAACGGTTAATTTTCGGACCCTATATAATAGAATAAAATCTATCAGAAATGACCTAAATAATGACCTCCTTTGATATTGTGTACGACTTTCCCTGTAACCCTGTATATGGGTGATATTATATTTTTTTGTACATATAACAAAAATGAAACAAAAATGAAGGCCATAACAAAAAGGAAAAACGTAACAAAGAGAAACAAAAAGGAAATCTAAAGACTATGTCACACTGATTGGATGACAAAAAAAGAATCATAAGTAATCAAGCATTTTAATTTGTATCAAAATAAAAATAAAAATCAGTATCTGTGAACATGCAATAAACTTTACATGCCATACAAACTTTTGAAAAAAAATATTATTTTGTTGAGTTTTTTTCCAATTTTTTCTCCTTGCAGCCTATTGACTTTCTGATTGTTTCGTAACCGTTACGTATTTGGTTTTAATACGTGGTAATCTTTTTTTCTTTGTTACTCATATTTTTCAGGATCCTTTTGCTTCAACCTTTCCCTATATTTCCGTTGGCGTTCCGCTGAGGTCATCGGCATTTTGGTACTGTATAATAGAAATACAACATAGATAAGTGCTTTTTAAAGCATATTACCTTCTTATAGTTTGTGTGTTGTATGTGTGTGTGTGTGTGTGCGTTGTTTTTAAGGATGTGTGTGAGGGTTGTGTGTGGGGATGTGTGTAGGATGTGCAAGAGCATTTTTATGATGTGCGTCACAATATATAATGTGTTTGGTAATGAACGTAAACTGAGAGAACAGTTTCTCCTTTTGGGGTCACTGACCCCAGCAAAAATGCTTAAAGTTCAAATTCTCAAATTATTATTTTTTCTTTTTTCACTTTTAACTAGGTATAGAATTTGACCCTTTGGTATTTTTTCTGCGGTCAGTAACCCCTAAGGGACAAACTTATCTCAATTTGCGTCAATTACCTTACACGTTGTATAGGTACCTACCTATAACTTTTCAATTTCAGTTGAATCATGCAAACAAATGCAATAAACGGTGCAATGTTTCAAATTCGAAGTTTGAACAAACAAATTATAATTTATAATGATATTACTCCTTATATGGCTATTTATTTAGTTGTAATGTGGGTGTGCAACCTTTATTTCATTTTTGTTACATAATTTTTGTAACGTGATATATGTGTAACAAATTATAACAAAAATGAAAATTAAGCAAGTGTTGAATCATAAACTCAAATTTTATTTCATTGAGAAGAAGGTTCTTCAATTCCACAGTGTGGCTTTTGTATTATACATAGATAGATTATTCTTTGGATGTACAAACATACGATAAAAGATCAACTTACCGTTCTTTTTTTCGCACGGGCAGAGCAAATATATACTTGTAAATTGTTGAAAAAAGTAGCGGAGCACCCAAACACACGACACTCAGGACTTAAGCAGTTTGACAAAATGGCCGACAGCTAGTATTCGACATCTGAATATACGAGATCCAATACAGAATGTATTAGGAGATATTAGAATGTATTAGGAAAATAAAAACAACCAATAATCGGTCTAAACAAAGCAGGAATAACAAAAGTGAAAAAAACTGTAGACACAAATTTAATATAGTTCATTTTGTTTATTTTACAGCAGATTTAACACACCGTATTTAATTTGTGTAAAAGTAACTGGTTCGAAGGCAATTGTTGAACTGTGATATATTCAAATGTGTAAAAATTCTAGTAATACCTATAACTTTTTTTGTTACGCGTTCATACTTAGGGACGTCAAGTATTTGTATGAAAGTAACTGTGATAATTAAAACATAGTTGCATTTTCTTACAAACATAATTGTATTTATGTCCAAAGATAATGTTTTCCATCTCGCATATTAATTTGCTGAATCAAAGCAGTCTCGTTTTATATCGTAAAGAGACGTTTAAGGAGGATATTGAAATGGACGTTTCCGCGTCTCGAAAAGTACAAAAAAATAAAATATCACCCATATATAGGTCAGAGAATATAAAGCTACAATGATTCATTAATAATATTCACAGATTTTTTTAATTAGTGTGGGTGTTGTGTGACTACAGGTCAGTTATCTAAAGCTGGCACGTTCACAGTACTCACACTTAGTATGCAATTTCACTATACAGTATGTTTAAAAATAAATGATTTTGATTCAAAATGCGACTCTAGTTTAAGTGTAGACTAGAGTTAGGTTTTAGTAAGATGGGTGCGTTGTAGATAAATAAATACAAAATATACATAATTATGTGTTACTTGTTATAATATATTTTTAGAAAATTCGAGCGAAAAGTATTAAAAATAAGGTGGAATCAACGGTTACAAAATAGTTTTAATTTTCAATAAATTTTCACATGAACAAAAATAATTTCACCTAAGAAAATCTTTACTAAAACAGAAAATAATTATCCCAGAAATCCTCAACAATTTAATTATAATTTAATTATGTAACAAAGGATCACGGACGCTCAATGGTCAGTTACTGGATGAATGAGCCGTTTTCAGATGAACTAAAACAAAAATCTAATGGCTGTCAAAGGAATGCAATTTTGGACCTCAGCCCAATAGCCATGTGTGATACATCATCGAATAGGTCTCAGCGAGCTGAACAAAAGTTACTATGACGCCAACAGCTAAATGTTTGTTCTTTCGGAGTTATATTATATTGAAAAAAAAACTAACAATTAGCTGTTGGCGGCATAGTAACTTTTGTTCACCTCGCTGAGACCTATTTTATAATGTATCACACATGGCTATTGGGCTGAGGTCCAAAATTGCATTCCTTTGACAGCAGTTAGATTTTTTTTTTTAGATCTTCTGAAAACTGCTCATTACCCTACCTTTTTTTCTTATTGCTTGCCACAGATAAAAACTTTATTACTGTTCTGTGATTTCATCGACTGGAAGGAATCTTCGATCAACTGAGCAACATCATTTGGTTTCTATTGTGGTTACGCGAATTTTCTGTTCTCCTATTCTTCTTCTTCTTTTTCAACGTTTTTTCCATGATTTTAGCACCAGTAGCAGTTGTCTGAAGTCCAATCACAATCAAATGCAAGAGCCAAAAGAAAAGAGGAAAGACCACAGAATAAACTGGCAATTCCCATTAGAAAAACAAAAACCCTCTCTTAAAAATGCCATTTAATGACTAATGAGTCGTTTTCAGAAGAAAAAAAAACGAATGGCTGTCAAAGGAATGCAGTTTTGGACCTCAGCCCATGTGTGATACACCATCGAATAGGTCTCAGCGACTCAGGTCTAACCTAACCTAACATTTTCAATACAATATAACTCCGAAAGGACAAACATTTGGCTGTTGGCGTCATAGTAACTTTTATTCAGCTTGCTGAGACCTATTCGATTATGTATCACACATGGCTATTGGGCTGAGGTCAAAAATTACATTCCTTTGACAGCCATTCGTTTTTTTTTAGTTCTTCTGAAAACGGCTCATTTGGTCATTTGGAACTTTTTTTCTTAGCTGTCAGAAAAATCCCTCATTGAAACGCACATACGGTTGAATAGCAAAAAGATCACGCTGTATTTATAAACAGTAGCAAAAGTAAAACTATAACTGTCCCCTTTACACTCATAAGCTAGACCGCGCGCAAGAGAGACGGGTAGACTTTTCATGATGCGCCTGCAGTACACGTCACGCCGCGCGCTTATTCACAGACACTACACAAGCGCAACGTGTAATTGTGTTGAACGTGCCAGCTTTACTTAACTGACCTGTAATTCTGTCACAGATCAATGATACTTTCAATATTTTAAAATAAAAAATGTGAAGATATTCACATGTTACATCTTGTATATTGTTTATTGCGATGTTTGATTTTCAGGTAATAACTAAGTTTGTAGCGATGTAGCATTAGATGTAAGTCACAAAATTTATTTCCCAAATCAAAATATTCATTCCACGATCTTATGTAGGTATTATAGGGTTACTAGCTGACCCCGCAAACATTGTTTTGCCAGATAGGGGTATGAAAAATAGGTAACAACCTATTCTCACATCTACCGAACATGCATATAAAATTTTATCAAAATTGGCCATGCCGTTTCAGAGGAGTATGGTAACACGGTGATACAAGAATTTTATAATTATAGTATCTACTATATAGGTAGGTAGCTTAGGTAGCCTGTATTAGATAGATAGATAGATAGATAACACTTTATTGCTCAACCATAATACAGAGTTATTGTAATTTCCTTATGTCTAAATGGTACACAATTGGCGGTCTTATCGCTTAGAGCGATCTCTTCCAGACAACCTTTGGATGGAGAGAATTGCAGGAATAACATAGTCGGTAGGTGTGGATTTCCGGATGTACATAAATAAAAAAAAAAAAAAAATCGAAAATATATTGAAAAGTAGCAAGATATAAAGAAGATAAGTAGGTACTTATAAATACGTGATACATGACATGCATATTTAGATGATAATACATATACGTACAAAATAATAACATACTTATATATTTACAAAATAATAAAATACATACCTATATAACATGCAAAATAAATACATACATAATAAATGCAACAGTTTTCCAGTTTAAGAAGTAAGTAAGTAGCGGGATTTTACCAAAGCCTTAAAACAATTCAAGGACTTTGCTTTTCTCACTTCCACGGGCAGGTCGTTCCATAAATGGACTGCCTGAACCGTGAAGGAGGAGCCATAAAATGATGTGGTATGCGATGGAGTTTTAAGGAGAAGGTTTTGGGACGAGCGAAGAGCCAAGCTATGTGAAGAATGAAGAAACTCGAATCGCTCTTTGAGATAGGATGGAATAGCTGGGTTGAACAGAATGCAATAGAGGAGAGAAAGAATGTGTGTATTCCGGCGGAGACGAATAGGGAGCCACTTGAGCTTAGTTCTAAATTCAGAGATATGGTCATATTTGCGAAGACCAAATATGAACCGGATGCAGAAGTTTTGGAGGCGCTCAAGCTTATTTAGTTGCTCCTCAGTGAGGTCTAGATAGCAGGTGTCAGCATAGTCGAGAATCGGTAGAAGGAGAGATTGAGCCAACGCAATTTTGGTAGCCGTTGGAAGGAAATTGCTGAGACGCCTAAGTGAACCTGCTGATGCAAACATCCTCCGACTTACCATTTCCAACTGCGGTACCCACGATAAGGTATTGTCGAACAGGACCCCTAGGTTCTTTACCACTGAGCTGAACGGTATGGGTACACCATCGAACAAGACAGGTGGTAGGGAACTCACGTCAACTCTGGAGATAAATCTTGGACTACCTATAATTATGACCTGTGTTTTTTTGGGATTTACGGTCAGTCCATGTGACACACTCCATTCCAAGACACGCTCTAAGTCACTATTTGTCACATTTATAGCTTCATGAAGTTGTTTCACTGGCGCTTGCGTATAAATTTGTAGATCGTCTGCATAAAGGTGGTAGGAAGAAGACAACTTGCGGGAGATACTATTAATGAAAATTGCGAAGAGAAGAGGAGACAACACGCCACCTTGCGGGACACCAGCAGATGTTTCGCACCAATCGGAGACAGAGTCATCAATCCGAATACGTTGCCGGCGCCCGTGTAGATAACTACGAAACCAGTCGATTACCGTTGGAGATATGTTAAGAGAACAGAGCAAAGCCAACAAAATGTCGAAATCGACGGCATTGAAGGCGTTACTGAAGTCAAGCAGCGACAGAACTGTCAACTGCCCTTCCTCCATCCCCAAACGCATGTCGTCAGTTATTTTAATAAGTGCCGTAGCAGTGCTATGAGCGGGACGGAAACCGGACTGGAAAGGATTGAGGAGATAGTATTATATATAGGAGATTGTATTATTGATAGGAGATTGTATTACCTGTAGGTATTACAGGTTATCTATTTTACTCGAAGCATATAATACTATAAAACCATAACTTAATTTTTTATGATGGTACCAATTGGGAAAGGGTATGCCTTTGCCCTATCAGCAACAGCCAGTATTTAAAATTTGCAAGTAGTTTCTGTTTAGTGCATATTTTGAAGACAGTTCTTTTTAAGCTACAGACTACCTATTTTTATGTACTTACCAAGATATGGCTTCTGGGAGCATCCTGGTCACAGTCCAAAATGTGGCAGTATTACTTTTCTTGGGGTTCAAATGATAAACTTCTGGTTCCAAAATTCTCTCCCTTAAAGAAAGCATGAACCTTACAGCACTAGTCAGCAAATTGGCCGACCTTAGCAGCTGACTATTATAAGCCGGCCTAGTGTCATTTTGAAATACAATCAACGGGTTGTAATTTATTGGGAGAGGTTGCCTGTCCCTTAAATACAAATCAAACCAATAATCGGATATGTAGCTGGTATGTTTATTTGTCTTGTCTTTTAGGACCAGCTTCTCTTGTAAATCTCTTCCTTCGTTCGATAGGAAACTGTGTGTTAGTTTCTCAGCTTGATCATACTGAGCAGTTGTAAGTATAGGTTTCAGGGCATTCAAATAGCGTTCCCCGGTCTTAGATAACTCCGGGATCGGTAGACGAGGCAAGGATTTCTGGAAATGCATGGTCGGTACCTTACTTCTCTGCAGGAATTGGTAGCCAGCATTGTTTCTGCTAGTAAAGTTGCGCCTAAGATGAAGTACATTTCTCAGACTCAGGTTATTGCTATTTACTGACTTATTTATGGCTAGCATGATCGAACAAAACAATAACACTAATTAGATAAAACAAAACTTTTGCGATTGCCTTTTTTTTTTTTTTTTTTTTTTTAAAGTGTTTTGGCTTGGTTTCAAGACCTTTAAGCCATATCTTATTTTTATAAAGTCATAATGCACTTCACATTTTAATACAAATAGTTAAACTTTTTCTATTTACACTTATATTTTAGACACTGTATTTTTCACAAATTTATACACGATACGATAGCATTCAGGAGTTTTAAGCAAGTCTTTGAGGTGGTGGCGGGAGAAAAAGTCACTTTTGCCTATTTCTAACAAATCACTCGCGAAAATCAGTCTTTGTACATTGAAAGATGGACAGTCATAAATTAAATGTTCAACGTTTCCAACGGCATTTTTACAGTGTTCACAGATATTTGTTCCAATGTTGATTCTTGAAAGGTGTGATGGTGCACAGTTATGGCCAAAACGCAATCTATTTATTGTAGTTATGAAGCTGCGGCTAGCGATAGCCAGTTTCGATTCGTACCAAGGTGAGTTAGGTATTTTTTCTTGGATGCTTCCGTACCAAAGTCCTTTGCCTTCTTTCTCTTGATTACTCTTCCAGAATGTTTCCCAAGAGTTTAATATTTCTAAATTTATTACACTGTAATAGTCGGTCATAGGGACCCAAAAAGCGCGCCTTACATCTAAACAATTTGTACCTTCATACGCCACTTTATCAGCTATTTCATTCCCAGATATACCTCTGTGTGAAGGTATCCACATTAGAGATATCTGCATTCCTAAAGCTTCATTGGATATTAAGAGGGATTTAATAGCATATAGGATATAGTTAGTTTTGTAGTTAAATTTTAAATTCTTTAGTGCTTGAATGACACTTAATGAATCTGTTAAGATTAAGATTCTTTTAAGGTTAGGTTTAACAACTTTGAGAAGTTTTAATGCCTCAAAAATTGCATATGCTTCTGCTGTAAAAATTGAACAACTACTGTGTAAAGTAAAACTCTGCGAATTGCCCGTTTGTGAGTCATATATAGCAGATCGGCAGTAACATTCTCCCTTACTGCCATCCGTATATATTTTATAAACATCTCCATAATCTGATAAAAAGTATAGAAAGTTTTTATTATCAGAAATAATTTTATCAATTACAGATACTGGATATACTGTATTCTTATATGGATGAGCAAAACAAGACCAACAAGAGCCTTGTTTATAAATATGTGAAAATTTCTTCATGCCTTCAATTAAACTATTGGATATTGTCTCACGGAACATTGGAAATTCGGAATTTTGATGGTAAGTTAAATTAGGTATGATTTTATTTATTATAGGATTATCAGATGAGAGCAATTTTAGAATATATCTTTTAATTAATTTAAGCCTTCTATACTGTAGAGGCATTATTTTGGTTTCAACTTCCATGGCCCTTATGGGAGTTGAACACATAGCGCCAGAGATAATTCGCAGAGCTTTGTTCTGGACTATATCTAATTTATTTACATGTACACTATTTACATAAGCTAGAGTGCTATAGTCAAAATGACTTCTAACTATAGCCTTATATAGCATGGCCAGAGTTTTTGGGTCGGCTCCCCATGAAACACCAGCCATGCATCTCATAATATTTAAACCTGCTAGTGACTTGGCTATTATATGTTTGATATGCTGTTCAAATGTTAATTTTCTATCTAATATTATGCCCAAAAATTTATGTGTTTGAACGATTGGAATTGGAGTGCCATCATATTTAACTTGAACATGTGGTTCATCTTTACTAAATAACATAGTATGACTCTTGTTAGTATTGACCTTAAGATGGAGCCTATTGGCATAATAGAAATTTAGTTTATTGAGAGAATTATTAATGTTATTTATGGCAGTATCTATAGAATAATTTGAGCTGTATAAAATAATGTCATCAGCAAACTGTAATATATTTACACTATCAGTATTTACATAATGCAGGATTTCACATACATACAGGTTAAACAGTAATGGTGATAAAATAGATCCTTGCATTGTACCTTTACTTACAGGGCGAGGACCATATAATATATTGTTGTGTTTGACATACAAAATTCGATTATTAAGAAAGTTATATATCCATTGGCATAATATGCCAGGTATCCTTAAATTTGAGAGTACTTTAACTAGAATTCCTGGGTCAATGCTATCAAATGCAGCTTGGATATCTAAAAATGTGCACACTGTACTTAATCCGTTATCTTTACACTTTTTCAGGTCTGATATTAATGAAAGGAAACTGTCTGCGCAGCTTCTACCTCTTCGAAAGCCATATTGAATATCAGGAATTATTTTATTGGCTTCAATATGCCAATCGAGACGAACCTTAATCATTGCTTCAAAAATTTTACCCAAACAGGAAGAAAGGGATATAGGACGATAGGAATCTGCACAATCAGGAGATTTATCTGGTTTTAGAATGGGAATAACACATTGTGTTTTCCATGAGTCTGGAATCGACATATTGGACCACAGGTTATTTAAAATTGCAAGAAATAATTTTTGGGCTCCTTCATCTAAATTCTTGATTAGAAGATAAGGAAAGTCATCCAAGCCGGGAGCAGTGTCCCGCCTTGAATTTAGGCTCATGATGAATTCGTGCCAAGTGAATGGTTCTATCAAAAACTTAGAGTTACTATCATTATTATGTTTTGAAAAGAAGGATTGCAAATTTTCAGTGATAAGATTACTGTTATCTGATAGCTTATTCAGGAACTGGGGAATGAATTCATCATTATAGGTCTTACTTTTGGATTTTGCACCATTAAACATTTTAATTAAGTTCCATATACGACTGATTGGCGTAGTTCTATTAAATGAGTTACACAAATTATCCCAGCTGTAATGTTTTTGTTCAGCTAATGTTCTTTTTTTGAGTGCGTCTGCCTTTTTGTAATTAATATAATTGTCCATGGTCGGATTGGCTCTATAGTGTTTTAGTGACTCATAGGATTTAATTACACTTTGTTCGCAAATATCATTCCACCATGGGCATGGAGGTCTACTACGGTATTTACTTGATTTAGTGAACTTTGGTATACATTGTTGTTTAAGCATTTCAAGTTTATTACAGAATTCATTGTATGAATTTATAGGATTGTATTGATTTATTTCCATGTTTTGGTATAATTGCTGAGATAATTTTTTATAATGTAACCAATCAGTCTTTTTATACAAAAACTTGTCAATTGGCTCATTTGTCTGGTATTTTTCAATGCGCAGCTGGATTTGAGTGATGGTAGGGTAATGGTAACTACCCATGCTATCATCGTGTACTGACCATTCACATAAGGGGGCTATGCATGGGCTTACAAAAGTGATGTCAATTGCAGATGGATTTTGTGTAGGTCTATTGACAGTAGTATAATTGCCATTGTTTAATATGCATAAATCATTCTCATCAATTAAATTATAAAGTTCATGCCCTCTGCCTTTGGTTGATACACATCCAAAGGCAACATGATGCGCATTGAAATCACCAGATACAAATATTGGCTTAGGCAAATCTCTTACAACATGGCGCAATTTATTTATTCTAATGTGCCCACTAGTAGGGGGGCAGTAGACACATAAAACAGTCAGGTTACCATTATCTGTAGAAAGGGATAAAGCGACAGTTTGTATATCTTCATAAAAATTGGTATCTAAGATTTTATACTTAAGTGTTTTCCTAATAACAATTGCTACTCCATTATGAGCATTCTTAGAGTTGCGATTGAATACATTGTAACCTGGAAATTTAATGCTATCATTATTTTTGAACCATGTTTCATTTAATAAGCATATGTCAATACTTTGTTTATTAAGAAATCTAATTAATAATGCCTTTTTACTATTAGCGCTTTGAATGTTAAATTGTGCAATGCGTATGTGAGAGCTGTTACCTGTGCAATTACTATCCATTATTTTAAGTTTTTAATAAGCATATCTTTGATAGCAGCCGTTGTTATAGAGCTGCCCTCAGGGTTGTTGGCAAGCTGGATCAGTGTCTGTACCAGGGCCGACAGTACATCACTGCTTCCAATTATTTGTGATTTTATGTCATCACTGTTAGTATTTACATTATGTACAGAACTATTTACAGATTTGTTTACAATTTTATTTACATTCTTTTTTACAAAAGAGGGACTAGGCCGGGAGGTTTCAGTCAGAGCAGGGAATTCAGTCATAGATTTTGTGTTCAGTACAGAAGAGTAACTTATTTTATTTTTCTTTTCCATCATTTTTTTCATTTTAATAGGACATAATTTTGATATTGCCAAGTGAGGTCCACTGCAGTTAGAACAGCAAAGATCGTTTGGCCTGTCACATTCTCTATAAGAATGTTCACCTGAACATATACTACACTTCTGAACTGAACTATTACAGACTTTAGCAGAATGGTTGAATTTGAAACATTTGAAACATTGTTGTAGAGGAGGGACATATTCAAATACTCTGTATGAGAACAAGTCGTACTGCACGATTTCTGGTAAATTATTGGATAAAAATGTAAGGCTTATTGTCTGTAAAGGTATTCTCTCGTCTCCCACCTTTTTTGTGAATCTTCTGACTGTTATTATTTCATAGATGGATGATAATTTTGTATATAATTCTTCATTAGAGATATTTGTAGGTACAAAACGGATCACTCCGGTTTTTTCGATTTGTGTTGCTGGTATATAAGCTTTCAGTTCATGCTTGGTGAGGAAGTTGGTATTTAGTAAGAAGTTATTAGCATTATTGGCCAGTTTGAAAGTTATACTTATCTTATTGGCATTGACTCTTTGCAGGGACTGTACACCTTTCACTTCGCTAGAGAAGATGTTGTTTAGATAAACCGGGCTTTTGTTCCCGATTTTTCCACAGGGTTTCACACTTTCAACGAACACTTTGAATGTCAGGTTGGGGCTATTTTCCGGGTATAGTCTTTTATAATTAGGTTTAAAATATGGCACATAACAGTCTTCACCTAAATACCTATCTCCCGCCACCGCTGAAGCAGGTCTCTTTAAATTCCTCACTATACGAGGAGTCTTGGGGTCCGGGGGCTTTTCCCCCGGCCCCTCATCATCATCCATAGTTTCGTGTCGCTTTGACCACCTATTAATAGTTTGCACTTAGTTTAAAACAAATAACTAATAATTTTAAAATTTTGGAAAAAGTTTTCGTATCTTTGCTGTTTCCCGCCCCTTGCGATTGCCTTCAATCATACCACCCAGTGCTGCCAGTGGCAGATAGTCAAATATAACACGAGGCAGATCAAAAAGTAACATTTTCTCGAGAAAAATAACATAACCTTTTTTTTATTGTAGAAACCGATACAATACTTTATTATGGCAATTTATTACACAAAAAGTAAAATAAGTTTCTGGTTTCATTCGAAAAAATCTTAATAATTTGTTGATGGAAAGACTGGCGATGTTGAAAAAGAAAAAAACATAACATACCTACAATCAATGATGTTTGTCCAACCAATTTAAGAATGTCTTTCAATACTATAACCTAGTTTGTCATCAATGAATGAAAAAACGCCATCATAGTATATTAATGGAGATGAAGTAACACAAAAGTACCTAACATAATGGGTCGTGTAACATCGAGGTAACATAGGAGGGCCAAAAGTAACGTAAAATGTTACTTTTGTAACATTCTGGCAACGCTGTACCACCAGACCACAGAGCACCAGACTAAAAAAAAGGTTTTATAAAACGGTTCAACTGTCAGTGTGGCATACGCTGGCCGGCCAATGTCGCCATTTTTTTAAAAGTCCTACAACCACAGAACAAAAAGAAAGCCTACAACCCTGTGAGAATTTTTTAAAATGCAAAAAAAAAACGAAAAAAAGACAGTTTTGCAAAAAGTTCATGATTTTTGAAGTAAATTTGCATGGACGTAATACCTTGGTTAATACCTTGGCCTTACAAGCAATAGATAAATTAAAAAGTGGAGCTATTACATAAAATAAGGTACCTCTTGTGCTTAAATAAATTAAAGTAAATGTTTTGACTTCTTAATACTTGGTAAACTTTCACTTCCGGCTTCTAGTGTTTTTGGACAAACCTGTACATCGTTTTAGCGCCAACTCAGAATAAGAACTTTAAAGCCGGGTCCGCTGCGCCATGTTACGCGTGTTACAAAAAACGTAACATGTAAATATAATAAAAATGGGGCATGGTATAACACGTTACGTGTTACATAACGTTACGTTACGTGTTAAGTAACACGTAAAAAATTAATACCACTCCCCATTTTTGTTTTAATAACGTGTTACATTTTTTGTAACACGCGTAACATGGCGCAGCGGACCCGGCTTAAGAAGCATATTCTGAGAGCGCCACAAAACAAGTGACTCCATGACTCGCGTCATCATGCTGGACAGTCCGTTTGAGTCTTAGAAAAAACAATAATATTGCGAATTTTATTCCAGCGATTTTTTTGTGACGAATTATGAATGAAGTAATTATTCTAAGCAAAAACGCATGGCGGAAATAATCCTTGCGTTTTTCGACTGTTTTTAGTTTATACCCATTTCTCAGCCTGTTTCTCAATAGTTTCACACGGCCACCCAGCCCAGCAGATTTTGACATTATCCTTCTTAATCTGTGATCACATCATATCGTCAAACAATCTTCACATTTTAGTTGCAAAGTCGCCCTTATTGCAACTGAGTAGAGTGCATGGGTATACCAGTAAAATGACAACTGTCATGTGAAAAAGGGCTGCCAGCTAAAATAGTGATGTCAGAGTCGATCGATTTAACTTTATAATCAATTAAATTTTTGACTGAATCAAGAAATTAAGTATTAGTATTTTTTTCGAGTACAACCGACAACACATCGAACTTTACTTTCATGCGCTTTACTTAGTTACGTTTACGTGAATTTCCAACAAAAATATCAAAGTTTATAAGCAGTCAACTGTACTATGGTATGTTAAAATCTTAGGGCCCTCGCCCACGGCGGCTTTTTGTAGCGTCGCGCGTTTACGAAACGCGCGACGGCATCGCTACTAACGCGGTCGCTTTTGCAACGCCCGACCGTAGCGCGGCTGTAGCGCTGCTAACGCGCCACAGTATCGATGCAAGCGGCCGTAGCGCTACAAAAAGCCGCCGTGGGCGAGGGCCCTTAGGATTACTCAGGCAGCCGGGGCTACGTGACGTCGCTGTCGTTGTCGGCGCTTCGGCTGCTTACGTAAAAGCAGCACCAAAGACAACGTGACTAATGTTGCCTCAACGGAGTCCATCTAGCAACTGTGGCGATTGGAAGCGCGACGGTAGCGCGTTTGCATCGCGACAGAAGCGCTACGGCCGCGCGACGGTGGCGCGTTCGCATCGCGACAAAAGCGTGGTTACGTGGGCGAGGGCACACAGCTAGCGACCGCATCGCGGCTGTAGCGCGGCGAACGCGCCACCGTCGCGCGGCCGTAGCGCTACAAAAAGCCGCCGCCGCCGTGGGCAAGGGCCCTTAAAAAATCGACCAAGTGTAAGTCGGACTCGCGCACGGAGGGTTTCGTACCATTATACAATAGGAAAAAAATCACTGTTTTATGGTAGCCCCCATTAAATATTTTGTAAATATTTCAAGCCTCTACCTGTTGCCATTATCAATATCGATCAAAAATGAGAAAAAAAAATCACGGTTGCTGTAAAAAAGAAATATATCACGTCAGTGTGTGAAATTTCAACTGTGTAACTATGACGGTTCATGAGATACAGCCTGGTGACAGACGGACAGACGGACGTACGGATGTGCCCCCCCCCCCTGTAACTTCTAAAATAAGAGAATGATGAAACTAAAAAAATAATATGTAAAATATGTGAGTGGTTAAACAAAAAGGGACCTCAAGGGAAAATAATTGATTTGGAGAGAATCGCGTTTGAAGTTTCGTGTTTCTGTAGGTTTCGACTCATGCTCGGCTCACAAAAAAATTATACAAATACAAATCGTTTATTGCCACATATGAACGTTCACACTGTTACATAGGTTACAGAGGTTTATTTAAGTACCTATAGAACAATAACTTAGTGTAGACAGTTTCATAAAAGCGATCATCGTAATCAGTTTCATGAACATAGTTGTTTTAAACTCAAACTTAGGTAGGTAGGTACTTAAAATAAGAAATAATTTGGTCAATCGGATAGGAAACAGTCTAAAGAGCAATAACTACCCTCCGCGCTAGTTAAAAACTGTATTGCGGCAGGAGTAGGAATCGTCGTTGACATGTCCAGTTTGCTGACCCGTGCAGTATAGTAGTTGTTGAGGAGAGTCAAGTTCAGGCAACAATGGTCGTTTTTTGTGAGGTGGAGTTAGTACAGTATATGCACAGAAAGTAGACTAAGCGTGTGCAAATATGTTTACCTACGTGAAGTTATGAATTCAAAATAATAAAAAGACAAGCAAGCATGTACACAGCAAACTTAAATTATTAAAAAGCAAAAAACAGAAAATACAAAACTCCCTAATTATTTTTCTGTATATTAGAGCTGAGCCAGTTACATCTGCGCTAGTAAATACATTAAAAATTAAATTAAATTTATTGGTAGTTAAGAATAGATACGGAAGCAAAAATTGTGAGTACAAACATAAACATATATAATAAGTTATCTATAGTTAAATAGTTAAATATATTTATAAGTATAAATAAATATATACTTATTACATATATATTCTACCATAGGTGAGGAATAACATCTAAAACATGAATTATGTGTTATACAGGCTGTTAATTTGCAAGCGTGCCATATTTTAGGACGTGATTATACTGCTGATTATAAACAAAAATCAATCATAAAAGAAGAGACGATTTTTTTTCTTTTGTTCTCTGACGTCACATTTTTTATCGATAAAGAGAACGCCCAGCTCTAATATCGAATTATCTCGCACATCCCTAAATTTTCGGACGACGGTTTGGCAACCACGCGCATCCACACAAACACACACATTCGCACCCCGAGCGGCATGCGCATGCGCAGATAGAACAAACACGCCGCGCGAGCGCACCCCCAATTAGCCCAGCCACTCAGTGACCGGACATCCTTTGTGACGTGCGCACGTGCCGGTATCGCACGCTCTTTCATTACTACCTAATGTGTGCGCGCCGCCACCGCCGTGCACCACATGGTTGATGAGATGTTGGAGGACGTGCCATTGAACGATCTTCAAAACCTCTATTTTCAGCAGGACGGTGCTCCTCCGCACTACGGACTCATAGTGCGCGAGTACCTCAATGACACTTTTGGTGACCGCTGGATAATGGATAGGACGCGAAGGCCCAGTGGCCTGGCCAGCGCGGTCCCCGGATCTTACTCCCCAAGACTTTTCTTTGTGGGGAGAAGTTAAAAGACTAGTGTATGCTGAAGAAGTTAACAATGCGGCTGTGTTGCGTGAAAGGATTATTTCTGCCTTCCAAACTGTTAGGCAAAATGTGTTTGTGTTGCAAAATTTAAAAAGTAATTTGTGTCGTCGTGCGAGACTTTGCATAGCGCAGAACGGTGGCCACTTCGAACAATTGCTCCGTACAACTTAATCATTGTAAGTACCCTGTAAATAACGTCTCAATTAGTGTAAATAACAGTGATTTCAGACTTTTAACTACGCCAGATCAACGATTTATTTGAAGCTAGGTTAGTACTTGGGTATGGTATCTACTTCCTACTTTTTTATTCTAACTTGTAAATAAACTAATTTGCGCAATATTTTAATACCTACTAACCTCCTACCAAAGAAATTGGTTGTTTTGTCGGTCCTAAGCCCGTGAGAGTAGGAAGGGAAATCTGAAATCATATGTTTCTTGTTGTTATTGCTGTTTCTTTCACTCGGTGCCAACTTGGCAACGGGGCGGGGTCTTGGTCTTTTCCCATTACGTGCGTGTCGCAGCACCTTCCATCTTAGGTTATTCCTATTCAAACCCTAAAAATAAGTTTTATTTTTATCGACGGTTTCCTTGAATGTGGGAGACTGTTAGTAGACTGCATTAACTGGTAACATTAATTACTATTTTTTCTTTAAATATGGCACGCTTGCAAATTAACATCCATATTAAAAATTATTATATCTTATACTAGCTGTACCCCGCGGTGTTCATCGATTTTCCCGTAGGAATAAGATATTTCCCCGCGGTAAAACGTAGCCTATGTTTTAATCCAGGGTATCGGCTAACTCCATACCAAATTTTATAAAAATCCGTCCAATCGTTTCAGCGCTAAAGACTGACAAACATATAAACACACACACAAACTTTCACGTTTATAATATTAGTGTGATGTGATGATAATGTCATTGCATACTTAAATATATATTATTTCATCATACACAGCTCATTAACATTTTTTCTGTTCAGGAATAATCGTGTTGTAGTAGGAAATTCAGGACAATTTTTTTGGCTATAAATTTGGAGTTTTTATGAAGGTTTGAGGCAGATTTACATATTTTATTATATAAATAGGGACCTTTATAGTAAGAAAAGCTTTGGGCAAATCGGGTGCTACATATGGGGACATGGTATACAGTAAACTGGCGTCTGCTTGAAATGGTTGGCGGTGGTCTGATTTTATGCTGTTTCATTATGATGGCTTGAATATAAAGTTGCCTTACAGTCAATACAGAATATTCAATGTAAAGTGCTTTCGTCGGATAAAGGATTTTTTTTTAATTTATAATTTTGATTATTGCCCTCTGAGCTCTCTCAAGTTTTATGAGGTGCGTTTTCTTGGCACCACCCCAGGCAGCGATACCATAGGTTAATATGGATTGACAGAGGCAATAGTATATGGACCTAGTCACGTGAGCATCCTTAAGGTCTCTAACCCTTTTGAAGAGGCACATCAGTTTTCTAGTTTTATTACAGAGCACATGTATTTGGCGTTTCCAATTTAAGTTCTGGTCAACTATTACGCCCAGATACTTGATGTGAGTGACAGAAGCCAGATTAGGACAATTACAAGCTGAAATTTGTTCACAGTTGTGAGCTTTAAGAGAAAAAATTTGTGGCAGTCCATTATTGTAGATACTGAAAGCTATGTATTTGGTTTTGTCTAAGTTAAGTGTCAATAAGTTATACCCTAGCCACTTCAATACAGTTCTGAAGCCGTTTTCGCTAGATTCCTTTACATCGGCTCACGTCTGAGCATTAAACAACAGCACCGTATCGTCAGCAAAAGTTATAATCCGCGCATTACTTAGCTCAGTGTTACAGAGGTCATTAATGTAAGTCAAAATAGTATAGGCCCGAGCACTGAACCTTGCGGCACTCCATAGCTCACAGTTCTATATTCGCTTATTAGGTCACCAATCCTCACACTTTGCGTTCTTTGGCTAAGGTAACTCTGGAATAGTTCTAGGGGTGTGCCTCGTACACCAGCCCCCTCAAGTTTACGTAGTAGTATGGGGAGTGTCGAAGGCCTTAGCTAGGTCAAGAAAAATACCTAAGCATTTATTCCGCATGTCCAGCTTTTTGGCAGCGTGCACAACCAGATCGTCAATAGTATCGACTGTGGAAATACCCTCCCTAAAGCCGTATTGGTTTGACGAAAAGAAATTATTAGATTCAAGGTACCTGATCAATCTTGAGTTTAGGGCCTTTTCCACAATCTTTGCTAGGGTTGGCAGAAGCGAAATGGGCCTATAGCAGTCGACACTGCCTCTATCCCCGGACTTAAATACAGGAATCACCACTGATTTCTTTAGTAGATGGAGAAAGACACCCGAAGAGAAACAAACGTTGCATATGTGCGAAATAGGAGTGGCCAATACGTTAGCCGCTAACCTCATAAAAGATGAAGGTATACCATCCCAGCCAAAAGAAGACGTATTTTTGAGTGAGACTATGATTTGTCTAATCTCATGAGGGTCTGTCGGTGAAAGAACCATAGAGTTAAGTGGAGTGTTGCTGAGTTTCAGGTCATTCACAAGATCATCTTCGCTTTTACCAGAATTGATAAGTATTTTTTGAGCTAGTGTGTAGCCAACATTTACGAAATAAATTACTACGGCACCTGAAAATATTCTGGTTAGACCAAAACAAACCTAAAATACCACAGAATAAAAAAAAAAAAAAAAAAAAAAACGGTTTCCAATCCCGCCAGGTCCCTTTTTAGTCAACCACTCACATATATTATCAACAACTTAATTTAAAAAAAAAAATACTATTATGTATTAAAACATCTATCGAAGTTACAACGAACTACAAGAACTTTTATATTATTTTACTTTTTGGCGTATGTATGTTTATTATTGTATAGTTTTGTATTATATACTTTTGTGCTAAAGTTAGGTATATATTTCTGGCGTTCTTATATCTATGTAGGCATTTATGTAAGTTGTATGTATATTAGTAAGTAGTTTATTATTTTTATACCTACTTAAGAGTTGTTATCCACTTCATCTGCCCTACCCAACTCTCTTTTTTAACATTCCAAAATTTCTAGGCTGGCTGGAAGAAATTTCTTTAGAAATAAGTCCACCATTGCACGTTGTTTTTATCACAAACCTGTTATTTAACTTATATTATGTATTTTCTTTTGTGCAATAAAGTGTACCAACAACAACTACAACAACAACCCTTCATGGGCATGTTGTTAGAGCAAGGAGTATATTACCTAGTCGATAGAGGATATCGATAGAGTTTTATAATAAGTTTTTAATGCCGTTTTACTCTCTGTCAGTGATGTCAGACATATAACAAAATAGTCTTTTGTTTTATGTCATTCCCTGTAAAATTCTCATGTTGTTGCGTTTATATTAAATTTTATTTATTCTAAAATCGTTTTATCACTCGTGTCCACTTTACAATATTAATGGTGTTCCAAAGTGGGAAACACCATTACATGTGCGACTCCACTTGGCCGCTTTTTTTATTCATCGGAACGCCCAGGAACGCCTATCACGACTTTGGCAGTTAATTCTACGAAAGAGAGTGATAGAACCTTAGTCTATTTTATGTCGATTGTGTACATCTCTATTATTTTCTTCCAAAACCTGGTCACACACACCGCAAATGTCATTTTTATTAAGGATTCCGTTTTCATTTTCAGGTTTTCAGCCATCATGGCGTAAAGTTCAATTTTTTGTAACAAATGTTTTCCGAACATCCGTTAGGGCTAAAGTTTCGTACAGGCCCTGTAAAAATAAATATATAATAATAAAAATCATTTTTATTACTGACTCGAATTACGAAACATGCCCGAAAAAGAAATCAAACCAAATTAGGGAATAAAAAAATATTCTACGACTGTGTGTTTCGGATTTTCAGTTTAAGTTATCATCAGCTACAAAATGAATGAATTGCCAGAAAGCAGCAACAACGACAGTGGAGCCGATTTAGATTATTTGCGAGGGGTAAAATCGTCGACATGCTTGCTGTTGCCGACCACACCGAGTCCCCATCCTATGGATTTTCAGCACCCTCTTTCGGACCAGATGAGTGAGGGACCCTTCCTCACGCTTACCGATGACCCAAATAGTCTGCAAAACCTGGGCAAGTATTAATAAAACGACATTCACATTACTGCGTGTAGCATTTTCTAAATTTCGACCTCTACAGGCAATTTAGGTCTAACAAAGTTTACAAAAAAACTTCGCTGTCGTGGGTTGAATTCTCATGTCCAGAAATGTTTGAAAATTGAATAATCGTGAATTTAACATTATTATTTTTCATTACAGACACCTCAGCAGGGGATTCAAGCTCATCGGCCGACTCAAACTCGGTAACCAATGTACAAGATCCCGTTAGTGCACAGCTCATTAACAATATCAGTATGCTGGAGTATCAAACCCTCAGCAAGAATGCGGACCTAATTATGGGACAGGTAAGTTAAGTTTGTTGGTGACTCAGTTTGCAGGGTATTTGATATTTGAGTCAAGGGAACTTGCAGCTATGTTCCTTTGGTTTACCTTTGGTGGTTGTGTGTCTTTGCTAGTTGACCTTCAGTTGACAGCAGGTGTGTGAATTGTTTGTATGATTAAAATAGTGTGTTGTAACACCTATAGTAATAACAACAGTATCTATGGAACGACCAGGAACACATGAAATAAAATAAAAAACTAGGGATTTTTTATATGTAGCCTATGTACCCCCACAGACCTCTCATAGAGCGAGTTTGGGCTTCATTACAATGCTTGCCCACCACATTTTGACAATTTCAGGAATTGAAGTATGTAAACACAGTTTTTCTTCAAGTATTTCGCAAATATAACTTAAAACTCCCAAATCAGAGTCCAGCCTTCTACCACTGCACTCCACCACATATTATTTATTTAAGACATAGGTATTAAGAAAGTAAATGCCGAATCACTATTCTAAAATAATTTGGCATTTAACAAACTAAACTGTGCAGTGAACATCAGGGGAACTAAAATACTATCAAAAATAAATGTGTACCCAGTTAATGAATTATGGATCAAAGAGCAACACCTATTTTTACTTGTAACATTCAATAAGGTCACAATCTTTGTGATACTTTATTTAAATAGTGAGCAATAATCATGACATTAACATTATAAAAGAACTAAAAATTCAATAAATACTTTAAGAAATATGGGTGTGATAATAATATGTTGACCATCAGCTGTGTAGTGTGTTGCAAGGTTCACTATCCCTGAATTTAATTTTCACTTCATATTTCATGAATTCCTGTTCCAAATTGATGCCACGTTTTCACAATCTTAAGCCTGTAACCGGGGCAACACTGCGACATTGCGGCATGCCACAAGGCCGCATGCTACAAAGGTTCGGCAGAAGAAGAAATAGAAGCTGCCACAGTTTGCCACATGACGCAAGGTGTTGCCCCGGTGTAAAAATGTGCGATGTTGTAGCATGCGGCCTTGTGGCAACCGCAATGCCGCACAGTGTTGCCCCGGTGTAATACAGGCTTTAGGCCTGAGACACACAAAAAGGACACGGGGCGAGGGAAACGACATGCAGAAAAGACGCGTCGTCTTTCCAATTCACTTTCATACAAAATGTGCTTAAGGGACGAGGATGAAGCCAACGCGTCGCGTCTTTTTCACGCCTTCGGTCTACGTTCTTTCTGTGTCTAAAGCCTTAGGCGCTCAGATAGAGTAACCTATTTTGCATACAGTAGTCGACAGCACATCATCCTATACACCCATGCACTATACCCCGTTGCATTACGGACGACTTTGCAACTAAAATGTGAAGTTTGACGTGCTGTCGACTGTACACTAAGGTACACACTTGTGAATACCATTTATCTATATAAATGTTGCTGGTACCAAAATATATCCAGATGAATTTTCAGACAGATGATGTGAAACTAAATGGAAATCTCAACATGAACAGCAGAAAGCTACCAGGCTTTGTCAACTGGAATTGGATCATCATAAGGAAAGTTTTACTCTGGGTGGTTGTCTCTGGCCTTGTAGCTTGCTTGGGAACCATCATAGCCATGGTAGTCACTATACCTACTGACTGCAATCCTAACCTGCCTTGGCATCAAGGGAAAGTGTTCTACGAAGTTTTCCCAGCAAGCTTCAAAGACTCCAACAATGATGGAATAGGTGATCTGAAAGGGCTGATCAAAAAACTAGACTACATAGAGGAACTCGGAATCTCAGCTATTAGATTGAACCACATTTTTGAAGCCACTTACTACCCTGAGAATTATCACAACATAACATCCTTGCTAAAGGTTGACAGGAGTATTGGCACTCTGAAAGATTTCCAGAACTTAGTGGCGGCTCTCCATGACAGGAACATGTATTTAGTCCTGGACATCCCAGTTATCTCCATGGCTTCTAGTGTCTCATCACCGAACATAAACGCTACTCGTACTGTGCTTTTGGCCAATAATTCCTTGGTTAGCTCATTTGACCAAACTTCAGCAGCTATCGCATTTTGGGCTCGGGCGCAAAACGTCGATGGCTTTTACTTGAAGGACCTTGAAGACTTTGTGGAAGAAGTCAACTTTGGCAAAACACTTCAAATTTGGAAACAGATGATTGGATCTGGGAAAATATTCATTGCTAGTGAGGAGGCCTACAAAAAAGCCAAGGGCGAATCACTTAATGTTCTGCTCTCGCGAATTGATTTAATTGATGTTCACTTGGACGCAAGGCATGGTGTCACCGCCTTGAAAGAGCGTATTGACGAGATAATTACTGGCACTCTTTGGTCGAAGCCCCACTATCCGTGGGTGCATTGGAATATTGGCAATATTGATACTGAAAGAGTCTCCACGAAAAATGCAAACAATACCCTAGCTTTTACTGCTTTAGAATTTGCCTTGCCTGGAACCGTCAGCATCTTTTACGGAGATGAGATTGGGCTAGGCGATGCTTCATTGCAAGACTTGGAACATGATTTCCAGCATGTCCATAACCTCGTACCCATGAAATTCTTAGGTGAACGAAACGTTGAGAATGCAGCTATTCTGTCGTGGAACCCAAAATCGTCGGTGGAAGCCAAATATCAATATATAGACGTGATAAAAAATCTCATTCAGCTTCGATTGACTACTCCGACGATTTACTTACGATCGATTTTAAAAGAAGGGAATGTTTTGAAGAATACTGAGATACATAAAACTGAAAATAACTTGGTTGTGATTGAGCGCTGGTTCCCGCGCAGGAACACCTGCGTGTTTGTTGGCAATCTCGGTAAGACGCCTATCACCACAGATCTGACGTCGATGTTTTACGGTGGTACAGTGATGGTTGGCACCAACAGCAGCTTGGTCGGCCAAGAGCTTTTATTTGAGGAAATCACCTTCCCGCCAAATTCTGGAATAATATTGAAGTTGGAAAAATAGATATCTTGATGTTGTGTTGGGATTGTTAAAAGTAATGTGGTTTCGTTATTTTTTTTTTATTAATGGGGTAATAAATTTGTTTTGTCAACTATTACTAACCGCTAGTAGTATTATTATTAGATTTCTACGTAGGTACTCTGGATTGAATCTCAAAAAGATTTTTTTTATATAGATTTTTGTGTTGCATACCATAAAGTTACCAAAGAATATTTGAGCCATGTTAACAAATACTTAGTAAGTAGGTAAATGAAACTCGACATTATATTACGAAATGTTTTATGTACATTTATACACATTAAAACAAGTATTATTATGTACTTAATTACTTAGTGAATTTATGCAATATTATTATGTACACACAATATCTTAGCTGTAAACAAAATAAATAGCAGCAGATTAATTTATTATCATTAGTTTGATTGAGCAATGACTTGTATTTCGTTACATCACATCTTTTCTTACTTTATCCTTAAATAGAGCGAGTATTTCAATATTTTAATGTCCGTCCTTGCAGGGTCCACGGACGAATATGGATGCTCACATCACAGTTAAATTGAAAGAATGTGCTGTATCTTTGTGTTTTCCTACCAAATATGGCACAAGTAAAAGTTTTATGTTGGCCCGAAGATTATTACATTCCTACTGAAAATTTACCCTCAAATCACTTTTTGTGGAGCAACACTCTGAAAATTATACATTGGCTACATAAGTACAACTTTTATAGTAACTTTATGTTGCCAAATGGATCTGTGGTGTGTTTTTACTATTTAGATATTGTTTGCCTGCTTGCATTACTTGCGGCTGTAGTTTAGTCGACCAACTATAAGTAGATGGAGCACATGTAAACGGTCTCTTCATAAAAGCACGATTCCTCTAAAAGTCCAAAGCACTCCTTAGGTGCAGTTTATTTAATCTGTGAGTTTCCTTGTAAAATCTCCACCACATACTATATTAATAGGCGTTTATCGACAAATCGTGTTTCTATGAATAACACCGTTTGTTGTTACCTAAAATTATGACTGTGCGACTGACTGGGCCACAAAAACAACGCCTCGACAATGTAGCGATATCACTTTGGTGCGACACAACAGAGTGTAGAGACACAATACGTTGTCGTAAGTATCATAATTATGTCATAGAAACTATGCATTTGGAACTAGAAATGTCGCTTTAACATTTGATCGCTACTATTGTGACGTCGTTTTTTGACGCCACTAAAATTATCGCCATATCTAATTTTTGCAAAAGGTTCCTGAGTGACCACTATAAATCGACGACAAAGCGACGGGCAGGAAGGGGATCATGTAATTTTCTAGCCAGCGTTCTTACTTAACTATATTCATAGATTTTGGAAAAGACTGACCGTTATATGAAGAAATGGCAATTGTTCACATTCCATTCGATTTTTTTATTGATGAAAATTGTTCAATGTTAAATTGGTATAAACCTGACTTAAGGATTTTTTTCAGTGGCTACAAAGGTTCTTTAAAAAGATAAGACAGTTTAAAAGAAATTTTCCTTCTGCTGCCCGATTTCAAATTATCATTTTATTAAAGGAATGATTTTTAGGTAGGTACCTACAGCTTGTCCAGAAAGAGTAGAAATTAAAGAGTACGGTTTTGCTCAGACTTTTTGTCTGTATTTTGTTAATAGCTTGCGCTTACAAGCATTATATAAATTATAAACTTGAGCTATTACATAAAATAAGGTATTGTGCTTCAATAAATATAGTAAATGTTTTGACTTCTCAATAAAACAAATAGTAAACTTTCATTTCCAGTTTCTAGTGTTTTTGGACAAACTGTACCTTTCTACTTATTCATAAATTATAAACAGAAAAGAAATGGTAAGTATTTTTTTAATTTACAATAGGTGGTAGGTACTTAGTTAATTTAACTATAGGTACTCCGTGCCAGACTTCCCTAGATGCAAACAATTAGGTACTAATGTTTTGCTTAATAGATTGAGAAAATAATATGTCTCCAGTTATTTGCTTGGCCTAGGTCATTATGATTGGGCATTATTTATGATTGTACATTTTTAATGTACTAGTATATCTTTCGGTTGGATTAAGCCGTGCAAAGAATTCGTTAATCTAAATTCTAAATGATCCAATAAATTCGCCTCCCGTCCCTCTCTTACTAAAGTGGCTTTTGCTTTGGCTAGATTTCGGTTAATGTTGATAAAATTTGACCATTCTCGTCCACAAACGCTGGCGGTTTCTGGATTCTAGAATTTTACGTAAAAAAAAACTGAATGAGGTGTTCCGTCTCTTGTGATTCCACAAAATAGTGCAGGACATTTTTGATTAATACTTTCGGAATGTTTAAAAAATACGGCATCACGGAAATTCCAGGATATTAAAAAAAACGTGAATATATTTTTTAAAATAAGAACTCGCTTCAGTCAATAATAATTTGGAGTTGGTGCTGAGCTGCATGACTAGCACAAATGTACTTTAGGACTCCAAATTATTATTGTATTTTGAAGTCGGTTTTATTTGTATTAGGGTACATGAAGCCTTATTATAACATCTTTCCTATTCTTGACATAGGCCACAAATGTTTTTATTCCCAGCCGGGTCAAACATATCAGTTTCGTTCGTCGCATCTATATCGTATGTTTTAATGTTTGTGGTACGGAGTATACCTAACATAAAAATATATGCTTATAATTTTATCAACCTCATTCTAAACAGTTGGAATTTTCATAAAGATTCTACCTCAACTAGACGTAAATTTGTACTTCGTGGAATGTTAAACTAAATTGAATAGAATGAACAGATCTGTGATATGTATGCGTCTGTTATGACAGCAGAAATGATGTTCAGTCTTGATTTATCTCACATAGAAAGTGAATGAAGCGAAGCTACAAAATCGGCAGGTCATGAACTAGGATGCACTCGTTTAGACTTGATTGCACTCGGATGCACGACGTATGTGTTTGACATTGCTCTAGGCTTGTGTGGGTCTGTCACGGGCAGCGCAGGGAGCTTATCCCGCGGGTTGCGGATCAGTGCCTTCTTGCCGCCCTCTTGCGCTGGTTGCTTCAGATTGAACTCTGTTTTACTATTAACTATACTATCGGTGGTGTTTTGAATAGACTTAACATTTATTTTGCTTTCACTATCACAGTCACTACCTGTTTGGTTCCCCACTTTTGGAACATCAAATGCTTTAGTTTGTTTTAGTAACGACCGATCGTTACAGAGAGCTGCGATTAGAGGTAAGTCCAAGTTTTTGCTCTTTTCCCGAAGAGATTTTATATCTAAATCACAATTGGCGTCTTTCACATTACTAGCACCTGGTTCACTGTTCACTTCTGCATTGACACTTCGTAAACTGACGTTCCGAAGATGACTTGGGAGTTTTTTTTTGTGTTCGTAAGGTGGTGGCGGTGGAGGAGGCATGCGTCTGGATTTCACCGGAGCTCTATCGTGGCCATTCAGTATGTTCTCATCTGATTTAGTTCGCGACATAAATGGAACAGTTTCTGGTATCGTCGCTGGTAGAGGAGGACGTTCCATATGTATAGAGTGGTTGCTCATTGAAGAATTTTGACTCGTCATTGAGTACAGGCTGGTTCGTGCGCCAGGTAACTGAATATAAGAGTCCGAAAGATTCTGTATCGAGCCGTACATAGAAGACGTAGATAAGGTTGTCGACAAGAATGGAGTGCTTCTGTATTGCAAACTGCTTTTATGCATATTCGAGATGCGTGACTCCGTAAGTTTGTGATCGAGGTAATTTTGTTGGGAGATGGTTGGGTCCTGTAGTGGGTAGTAGACATAGTCCACATCGCTGTAGAGCTGCTGGTGGAAGATTGGATTGTGTGGAGGTGGAGGCGGTGGCAGCCGATTGACTGGCGGTGGGGGAGGCAAACGTGATCGACGTGGTGGTGGAGGGGGTGGAAGCTTCATCATCGCCACTAGAACATTCGAGTCCACTCTAGTTGGGACATCCCGCGTAGGTGATAGATTGTGGCTAATGCTCATTCCTTGCGCTAGCTTAGACCGATCCGCTCGGCGACTAGATGCTTGATGTCTCTTAGACTTTTGGAACCGATGTTCCACAGCCATTGGACTTGCAAAAGTTCTTTCACTTGATGCACCCACTTCACCCGCTTCGGCTTTGAGAATTGTGATCATTGGTTTTGACGTCACTACTCGAGCAGCCACTTCTTCCTTTTTTGGCAAAAGTTTCGAAGAAATTTTGGCAGGATATGCTGGTGGTGCTTTGGTTAGTGGAGCCACAAAAGACGATACAGTTTTGTGATTGTACTCATATGGGGGTGGCGGTTTATTAGGAAACGGCTGGTTTATTTCTATCTCGTCATTTAGATCTAAAATGTTCGGCAAAGATAGATTGAGCAATTTACGACTGTCGGTTCTAGTAGGTGGTGTTGGAGGTCTGTCGAAAAAGGATCCCTCAGGATTGTTGTCATCAGATGGAGCGGTATCTTCATGACCCTGAAGGTAACTATCGCCAGAAAAAGGAAAAGGCAATCTTACATAGTCTGATACTGAGTCGAGAGTATCACTTACAGATTGTCTTTTCGGATAAACACCTCTTCCGACAATCAAGTCGCTTAGCTCGCTGGCACTGAGCAAGTTGTGTTTATTATCTGTTGGGTCACTACCGTCACCGTGAAATGAAGATGCACTTACACTAGAATTTGTTCTTCCTCTGAACGCATTTTCCTTCTCAATTTTATCTGGTATGTGAAATGTTGTAGTACCGTCGACACAGTCATTATTGCTCAAGTTACATTGCATCAGCAAAGCACTATTTACAGAACCGGTTCTCTCTGATTTGCTTTTCAGTATTGATGATACGCTGTCGAAGTCTGCCAAGTCGTTTTCTTTCCCGGGCTTATATTCGCCATAATTTGAGCCATTGTATTCAGTCCGACTATCTTCTGAAATCATGTCCATCTTAGATTCTGTTGTCATTTCTGAGCTTCCCATAGTATAGACTCCACTAGTTTCACTGGAGGCAGCAATAGTCGCTGGTTGACCAAGACCATCGTATAAAGCTGACGCGGTGTCTTGTGGATATTCCATATCTATGCCGACTGTGCTGTGGTCACTAAGCATAGAATTTTGCGCCGTATGACTAAACCCAAGTTCCAAACTACTCGCGTCAGAGGCTCTACTTAACGTACTGAGACAAGCTCGTGCCATGATCACTGTACTGCATGAAGAGGAACATTGTGATCCTGTGCATTTAAACTTGTTTGACACTGGACTGTCATTTGTGGTCTGTTCGGTGCTTTGACTGGGCAATGAAACATTTTCTTCTAATGGACTTGTAGATTTTTGTAAAAGATTGGAAGTGCTTTCAGCTTTACTTATACCATCACGCGGGGTATTGTCTTCATTGTTCTTAATACTTCGTGTTTTATTTTGGGATCGGATTTGCAAAGAAGAAGTCTTCTTTAGAGGTTTGCTGTCATTAAGCCCTTGTCGGAACATATATGAATTCGAGCCATCTAATAAATGCGCAAACGCAAGACTTTCAGTTGAAGGTGCAGGAGGGGTATCTATCATTATTTCTAATTCGTCTTCAGAGTGTACTCTGTCACTTACAATTCCTGACGTTGTGTTAGAGCTGGTCGAAGATATTACTGATATCCTTTGCTCACTTTTGTTTTGACTATATTGAAGATTTAGTGATTTGGCGTACCCGTAACAAGCCTTTCGCTCTTCTTCCTCATTTCGTAGAATCTCGTCTAGCTTTAGGGCGACTTTCATTGAAAACTGATGCGTTTCTCTACATAATGCAAATAAATATTTGCATTTGTCATCATTTGATGAATAAAGTGTCAGCTTTCCATCTTCGGTTCTTATTTCAAACTTCTTTCGGTCAAAGCTGAGTTTGCCTATCGAACTCCAAATGTATGTCAGAACGGGTCCTTTGTTTGGTAGAACTTTTATGCCTTTCGCAGTGACTAGCAACCAGACCGTTCCAGGTTCCGGTTCCGTCTTGGATTGTTTTAGACGGTACCTATGTGAATTTATCGTATCCGGTAATAGGCATACTTCGCGAATGAAACGTGTTTCGGCTTCAGCTGTAGAAAGGCCACGATGCTCTCTGTGGCATGCGCGCATAGCTGCTGCCACCCAGTCTCCTGTGAGAGATGCTGGTGCATAATCTTCCACATTGAAGTAATCCCGGTCTTCGTAAGCCTGTGCGTCTCCATATTCTGCTTGTAAAGCGAGACCAGTGAGCAGAAGTAATACCTCTGCCGGTAAGGCGTCCCTTGTCCGAACATTGATTCTCAATTGCAGGAAGTAGAAGTGACGCCCTACCTCGTCTTGAATCAGTAGAGGACTCTCGACGTGAAACTGGACTATTAGATGCAGTTCTAGTAGTGGTTTCCCATTAGCGTCCAGACCCTGTAAAAAAAAAGAACATTTTGTTACAATTTTGGAAAGAAATTACGTTGCTTCAGTAACGTTTGTGCCATAAAGTAATTTCCGCATTAGCCGACGGTTACAAAGGAGGGTTTTGTTTCTTTTTTCAGTTATTGTATTATGTAACTTACATGTGTGTGTGATGATCTCCAACTCTTTGGCGCATATTTTGATAGCTTGCTCTCTGCATCAACAAACCAGTACTCTCCATCTGAAAAGGTAAACCATGATGTAAATATGACGAACGACTTCATGAAGACGTATTTCATAAACACATTTCTTTTGTTTGGACTGTTTTAGCTAGACTTCGTTTTGTACTTATGGTAACAACAAAGCGAATAATCATAGCTGGTCACATACTTAGTCAAGGATTTCTTATTGTTCTCGCTCGTACGAATACTATAGGACGGCTACGATAAGGCTCATGTTAATGCGCCACTGTGCAATGTGGTACGTTGATACGATTACTAAACAGTCTCCAGTTAAAAACGGATGGGCTGACTGCATACAAATTTCTCAGTTATCAAAATACCTAATGTTAACGGACCACTGAACAATTTCGCTTCACTTACTTTGTATAACGGCCAGTCCGAAGAGTTCCGTGTCGGTCATGCCTTGTAATTGCGCATGTGCGTTGACCAGAGCGCGTAGCTCCTTGACCCTCGCCTTGGCTTCCACGACCAGGTGCAGCGGCTGCGGCTGCCCAGGCAGACGCAGGGCCAATAGCCGCGCGCCAGCTCCCAGCGCACGCGCCTCGCCGCCCAGCGGCCCTCGAACCGAACACAGAGCACGCATATCGCATCTCGAGACCCCGTTTACCCTCCCTGAAACAAACAAAACCAACCTTGTAGAACTCTTCTTCGCGAGGGACTACTTCTAAATAAGACTAGCTAAAACCTTAAGCTAAAACACTGGTTTAGGACTGTTAGTGTTAAGTTTAGCGTTGGTTTAGGACTGCAACTGTTGAATTATTATTTGTGTGAATAGTGAGGTAATTCAAATAATAAAACAACAGTAATAATATTATTAGGTCCCAAACGTGACAAGTGGCAAGCCTGTCGCCGTTATCCGGGCACAATTTATCAGCGAATGGCGTTGCTGTACAAACAAATGTACGTAACTAAAAGTCATTGGTACATGCGTGGTTCGAACTCAGACCCTCACGATCGAGAAGCAAGGGTCAACCCCACTACGCCACCACCGCAACCTAATAAACACCACAAAAAATAAACACAAAAAAAAAAACCTAAATAAACACAACACCTAATAAACTCGGCAAAACGTGGGTCCAGTTCTTGAGACTGGTGCCTCTGCCTACCCCTTCGGGGATAACGGGCGTGAGTTTATTTTTATTTTTTTTTATTTTGAATAATATTACTGTTGTTTTATTATTAACTAAAGAGGTCATATTATACCTACTACAGTAATGGACGCGATTTATAATTTGTTTAGAGAATCAATCAATTATAAAATAATTGAATGACCTCTAAACGAATTTTGCTGCTTTGAATACGGTTTGGTTGGTTTGAAGGTCCATACAAATACAGAAAAGAATCAAAATACTACTGTAGTAAAAGACCACTACCACTACCGGGACTGCGACCGCTTTGGTTGTGTGTGAATTCCGTTTGTGCGATGACCAGATGATGGTGTTACCACATGCAAAAAATCGGCAACCAAAAAAAACAACCAATGACGTCACAAACTTTAATTCTCTCACGACGGTATCACAAGGTTGTCTAATATTCAGGCTGAGGTTGGAAAAACTGCAAAAAGGACTTCTTCCAAGTATAAATTCCATTGATAAAATAACTTCTACTGCAGGGCAGAGGCCGGTGGTCCAATAAAATTATGCGCACCAAATCCTTAGCGATTACAATCGTGGGGCTGATATTATGTCATAGAGATAGGTGATAGTCTCTTAGAGAGATCGTCTAGCTATCAAGTGCACCCGCATTTGATTTCGTAATCACGCAAACACTTTATTACAGTGATAGTAAAAACTACGGTAAGCGCTTAAAATTGAGGTTCAGAAAGAGTTTCCTGTGAAATATCGAGGCACCTGCCACCATCCCAACGAGTTGTATCACTGAAGTTGATGGTTTGACGTTGGCGAAATATTTCTAAAATTGCGCACTGAATTAATGCAAAAACAACGCCACCACTTTCCTAAATATTTTACGTCGGACGTTCACTCAATCACAGGGTGATTTAGGTACTCTGCCGCAAATCTTGCGTTCATTTCATGTTTCATATAAAGCTACATTTTGTAATAGACAATACATTTATCACTCATTGTGAACGGAAATCTCAAAACCATTTCGAGATATTTAGGGAAAGTGTTAATGCCAGGACTTGTGCGCACCCACCTTCAGTCACTTATATCGAACAGATGTGGATTTCGCTAAACATTAATTCTAATAAGATAATAATCGGAACGGCATATAGACCACCTAAGTTAAACGTTAGTACATTTTTAGATGCTTTAACTGAATCAATAGCTACTTTTGCTCACAATGACTATATAATTTTGATGGGAGATTTTAATGTAAATTTATTGGATAGTGAGTCAAATAATACTAAACAGCTGAATGAATTTCTGAGATATACAAATCTAGTGAACCATGTAACTGAACCCACACATTTTTTAAATACTAGTGCTACCCTGATTGACCTTATCTGCTCTCGCATTGGGAGCGTGCAACGTGTTCAGGTTGATTACATACCTGACCTCAATCATCACGCAATGGTGTTAGTAGACATGAACGTAAAAAAAGTTAAGTTTGAACCGCATCGCATTAAACTAAGACCAATAAAAACTATCAATAAAGATGATTTTGACCGCTGTCTTAACTTAATCGACTGGGATAACTTGGCAATGTCAGATTCTGTTAACGAAATATGTAATAAATTTAATGCATGTCTTCTTGAGCTCTTCGACATATTCGCTCCCGTTAAAAGTATTACTATAAAGAATAAAACAATGCCGTGGCTCACAAGTAATGTTCGTCTTATGATGAGTCTGCGCGACGAAGCTCACCGTGCATTCTGTAAGGAACGCACTGAGAAGACAAAATATAACTATAAAGATCTCAAACATATGATCAACACGTGCTTATATTTTGAAAAGAAAGCATATTTTGAAAATTACATTATAAAAAATACTAACTCTAAGACTTTATGGAAGAATTTAAAGGCAACGGTTGGTTTACACTTTAAAGCTTCGTCAAGAATCCCTGATCATTTTCAGAACCCAGACGATATGAATGTTCATTTTCTAAACATCCCAGGCAATGGAGAGGTTACTATATCAGATTTGACATACTTCGAGTTCGGCAGATTCTGTTCGTCCACCTTCAATCTAAGTACAGTTGATGAAACCTTCATTGCGCATATAATTCAGCACATGCGATCAAATGCTCAAGGTGCAGATCTTCTAACTTTAGATATGCTAATAATGTCACTTCCTACAACTTTGGGGGTCATTACAAAAATGATTAATAAGTCAATCTTTACAAACACCTTTCCTGATTCTTGGAAGATGGCACTTGTGAAACCTATCCCTAAAATCAATAACCCCAGAAACATCAAGGACCTTCGACCAATAAGCATTCTACCATGCCTGTCTAAAGTATTAGAAAAAGTGGTCTACTCCCAAACTGCATCTTATGTAGAGCGTATCGGGATTCTTCCAGAGCGTCAATCGGGCTTCAGGAAGGGGCATAGTACCAACACAGCTTTATTAGATGTGGTCGATAATATTTTGGCAGCGCGTGACAACGGACAGGGTACCATTGACTTTATTGGACTTTTCGAGAGCCTTTGACTGTATCAATATAGACCTCATGCTATCTAAGCTTTCATACTACGGCTTTGGGATTGATACAGTCAAGTGGTTCCACAGCTACCTCACAAATAGACACCAGCAAGTGGTCTTGTATAAGCGTGATGGTGACTGTATAAGATCACAGGTTGCTCCGGTGGATCGTGGTGTTCCACAAGGGTCCATTCTTGGACCCTTACTCTACGCCCTCTATAGCAGTGATATTATACACAGTATTCAAAACTGTCAATATCATTTGTACGCCGACGACTTACAATTATATATCCATTGCTCACCTTCTGATGCCGAAAAAGCTGTAGCTTCACTAAATGCTGATCTAGATAGGGTCTCTGCTTGGTCTGCTAAGAATTCGCTAGCGCTTAATCCTACCAAGTCTAAGTATATGATTATCGGTAGCAAACACCAAGTTAGTGCCATTTCAGCAAAATCTCTTTTAGTAAGCATTGGTGATAAACTAGTGGAAAGGGTATATGAAGCTAGAAATCTTGGCGTTATTTTTGATGAGGAACTCCGCTTTGAGAGTCACGTTGCGGAACTTACTCGTACTTGTTTCTACCGCCTCAGTGTTATGTACCGGATTCGTGGCTTTCTAAGTGAGGAACTCCGGGTAAGGCTTTGTGAGGGGCTCGTTCTGTCAAAGCTTAATTACTGTATTGCTGTCTATGGCCCCTGCCTCTACGCTAAGACGCATCGCCTAATTCAGCGCATACAGAATGCATGTGCCCGTTATTGCTTTAATATACCACCTCGGTCTCATGTCACCCCCTTCCTTAATAGCGGAGGTATACTAAACATGAAAAGTAGACGTATTTATCACCTGGCTTGTTTACTCTTTGGTGTAATCAGGTCTGGTTCCCCCAAGTATTTATGCGACAAACTTAAGTGGTCAACAGAGTCTCTGTCCTCAGCATATACTCGACGCAGGATGTGTTATATACTCTGTCCAACACATAAAACCGTTGCTTTCCGTGGGAGCTTTAGATACGCAGCTACCAAATGCTGGAATAATATCCCGCCACCATTTAGATCATTAAAATCAATTTATACGTTTAAATTAAAACTTAAAGAGTATTTGTTGTCTTCACAGATGCATTCCACCTAAGTAACTTACTTTGCAACACCACTTAATAACTTAAAAACACTAATACTTTTAATAATATCTAATAATTATTTTAATTTTAAATATATATATATTTGGGTCCAGTTCTAGAGACTGGTGCCTACCCCTTCGGGGATAACGGGCGTGAGTTTATTTATTTTATTTTTTATATATACATATTTTAGTTCAAGATCGATAAATGTTAGGTGTAATATGTTTAGTCAAGCGAAGGTTTGGTCTCTTGTTGCGTGCTTCCTCTGTATTGTTGCTTCACATTAGCCATAAGTCCTTTCATTGCTATCTAATATTGCTTTTACTGTTAAATATTATTTACATGGAGGTATTTGTTATATTTGTATTGTTTGTTGTTATAAATCTCATGATTGCTGCCGTTGGTTGCTCGTCCGTCACTTTATAGGTTCTGACAGAATATCAGCGTCACGAGTTCTCCAATGGGGACCCGTGACATATGCTGAGTCAGAAACCTTTTCTGTTACCATGACACACAGGCCACCCTAAGAGTGTAACACTATATGATTATTTTTGTTTCTATTTTTCAGTTTCAATTGTGTAATTGTTATGTTATGTGTAGTATTAGTAACATAATAAGTTATGTTTTTGTCTGTAATTAGGCTATGCATGTTAGTTATAAGATTTAAAATGTGTGTTGTGGTACCTGAATAAATTCTATTGTATTCTATTCTATTCTATATTTATTTGCATTAAAGTAATAAATATAACTTTTTTAACATACAGTCTGTTAGCTTTTAGAATATACCTCCGCTACTATCGGATAAAACCGATTACCTATATTGCAATAAGGTAAGGTTTATTTGGTAGGTATTGTTATATAAAACTTTACATAACTTTTCAAAATAGTGAAGAAAAGTTTTATATAGGCAGGAAGTAGTATACACTCGTGTGCTTTCGTCGAAAACCGAAGCCTACTCTAGAGCCCGATGTGTATTCTAAAAGCTAACAGGCTGAAATTATAAAATGCCTTGACCTTAAATGACTTCTATGACGTCAGCAAACACAGTATGAGTACCTTTGCCTTACCTACTTACAAAAAAAAAATACAAATGACAACATATTTTGTTTTTTTTTTTGTGTGTAGGAATCATGGTCTGATGACGTCACAAACACCAAAATTTTAGAAAATTAAAAATACATTTTAATGAATAAAACGAAAAAATACCAAAATCAGTTTCTTAAAATGGTCAAAATATAAAAAAAACATAGCATATAAAAAATATTAGCATGGCCAATTTCATGACGGGCCACGCGCAGCGTAGGGTTTCGTAGAAAGCGAAGGTTGTGTTGTCCTAATAACAGATTTTAAATGGATTTGTACGAAGTTTTCCTTTTATAAGTTGGTCGCCTATTTCTCGTTAACTTGTAAAACCTACTGAGCCGTGATATATTTCCTTTGAAGTTCATTATTATGAAACACTTGCGGTTTAAGTTGTTGCAAAAAGTGGTAGGTATTATTGGTTCTTTCTTACGTATCAATTCTATCTAACCTTCCCATGTACAGGGTGTTAGATAACAGCCTTGCCATACAGTAAGAGTGGATAGATACTTAAGCTAATTTGAAAACTATGTAGGTATGTTAATTCATTTAACACTTGACCAAATTTAACCTCTTTAGGGTTCCGTAGTCGACAGGGAACCCGTCCTTCGTCTGTCCGCAGCCAAGCTCAGACGATTGGTAGGTAGGTACTAGAAAGCTGGAATTTGGCGTAGACATACGTATTTATTGACGATCTGTGAAAACCTGCAGGCAGATGCTGGATGCGGCATCTGATGCTGCTGCATATTAATTACGCCGACAAAGCGGTAGAATTATCTAATAAAATAAAATTTATCTCGTTCACCGAAACTAGAGATGCAATTTTTGTCTCACTTTCACCATAGTGTGGGGTATCATCGGATTGGTCCTTTAAAAATATTGTGGTTGTAAGAAGATTTTTCGATTTAGGATTCTGTTTGCGAAATATTAAGCGCAAATGTTTATTTTTTTTGTGTGCAGTAAAGAATATTCTTATTCTATTTTTTGTCCAAGTAGGGCCCCCCTCTCCCGCCTAAACGATCGATTGCAGAACGTAAAAATCATGGCAGTAATACATAATAATGTATAAAGAACTTAAAAGGAAAATTATCATGGCTTCGTACAAAACCCATTGAAAATCCCTGATGCATTTGTTAGACTTATAAATCAGATACAAACCTACAACCTTCTCTTTCTACGGAACCTTACACTGGGCGTGGTCCGAACCAACATGAACTTGGCCCGTTTTAAATATTTCAATTATAACTCCTAAAGTTTTTTTTGGAAAATTATCCAGGATATTGTACTTCATTGGGGGTCATAACTTTTCATACTAGGTAATCGTTCTGAAATCAGTTTTATTTTGTCTGAAATTCGTGATATAATTTACTCTTTATTCGCTGAAGTAATATTACGAAAAAAAGTTACATGTCAAAAGCGCGAAAACGAGTACAAAAATGTTTTCTTATAATTACTATAATGTTTATTACATTGTACTTTTCACTCGATATGAAAAATTGATTTTATAAGCATACTCAAAATGTATTAAATAAATTGTCTAAACTTTGTTCTTTTTACCGATGTATGACATCGAACTGATTGAACTGCTAAGCCTTAGTGAGATTTTTTTTTAACATAGAGTAATTTAAAAAAAATCCTATAAACCTTTATATGTACCTCAAAAACGGTGAGACTTAGTAAAAATATATTCACCACTATACCTAGGTAGGTATATCGTTCGTTGTCAAAAATTATCTCACCTATCCTACAACACGCTAACATGGCCAAACACCCTGTGTACACTTATATAACCCAGTGCCGAGTACAAGAATGTCCGGAACCGTGCCATCTGTGCATTCCTCGACTTTTTTCTTCTTTTTTTCGTACAGAATCTCCTTTTTGCTACCTGCTATCTTTGAGGCACCATCGGTGCCATGCCATCACATTGTTTCTTTCATGGTTATTATGTTTAAGTTTGAGACGAGATTCCTTTGTAAACAGTATTGTTGGAATTCTTCCACAACGAGTTCGTTATTGTTTGTATCATAACATAATTTACAATGCATATTTAATAAACGCCACCAAAATTATTTATACCAAAAGCCAGCCAGATATTTTTTAAACGCTCACCGTAATTTCTTAAAGCATTCTCGTTTTAAATGGAAACTTGTAATACGGGTTCTCGTCTGGCCCCTGAATTCCTCAAAGCATTCCAACAAAAACTAGACGCGAATAAATTTCATCCTATCCGGTACCTCTGTGGTTCTTGGGTTCTTGATGAGAACACGTTTTTTTGTTTTTGTAAATGTGCGATAGTTTGTGATGGTGTGCCGGTGAAGAGCGGGGAGGGGGCAGACCGGTCGGCGCGCGGCATTTGGGGGGGCGGGTGGAGGCGCGGGGGCTGAGGCGCTACGTAAGCGCGGTAGCAAGCAGCGGACGGCGACGCGACGCATGGAATGCGGACGACCTTCAAATGCCGAGAGCGCCCCTCCCCTCAACTCGGCCGCATCTTGCGTCCTCGCATACCTACATTACATGGCTGTCTCGTCTCTGCCTCAATTTTTCGACGTCCCGCCTGATCTTTTGAACCTTCTCATCTCAATGAGAAGAGAAGGTTTAACTGGCTACTAAGGAATTCTCAAATGAGCATCATCTATTTGGTCGTTCTTATTAAAAGACCATTTCCTGTCAAGTATTCTGTTCTGATACCCACTGGCTTCGCTACGCTTATTTAATTTGGTTATTTATTAATTCTTGTTGTTCAAATACCTACTGCTTTCCACTTTTTATTTCTATAGGTATTTCATCCCATTTTCAGCATACATTGAGCCGAAGTTTAATTTCATTTACGATCGGTACCTACATTATGAGTATTATGCCTAGGTATCTATAATCACCTTCTCTAGAAAACTGTCATATCACAAAAAACATAGTTTTGAGAAAAAGACTATTAAGTGATTTCGATCTTATATTTTTTGCCATTGTGGTAAATTTATTATAATATTACATTGTAGTAAATATAGTATTTACCACAATGGCATAAAATATAAGACCAAAATCACTTAATTTGCGTTTTTCTCAAAACTATGTTTTTTGTGATATGACAGTTTTCTAGAGGAGGTGCGATGTATTATTAACATCTTCCAAAAACATTTCGTCAACTGACAAAAAGGGGTTTAATGCACGATTTGAAACCTTCATCGTGAGCGAAATGTCGTTTCCAAATTTGGAAACGACATTTCGCTCACGTATATTGGACCCATACAACAATAATAATTATTGTTGTATGAGTCAATATACGCTATTTGAATTTCTATGGTCCATGGACAAATATTATGTTAAACTTATTATATTATTGCGTCCGTATGCTTAAGCATTAAAGAATATGGTCTTTTATTTGGCCCACATAGTCTATTCACGATAATCGTTTAATTTAAGACATTAATCGTTGAAAATAGTTGTAAATGTATACTCCTCTGGCCTCCCCATTTCTAGATTATAATGATTTTATGGCGAGATATTTTTAAATACGTATGGCATTATGTTTTTTTAAATATGATCATATGCTTTTATAAACATCGAAACATATTTCATCAAAATATACAATTTATTAAAAAAAGTTATTAATGAGAAAAATAACTTACTTTCATGTCACGTTACAATAATGTCACTTCATCTGGCGAAACTCAAAGAAGTAAAATTTGACTTAAAACCGCAAAGGTATGTTTTTGTCATGAACTACGCGCATACAATAGTGTTAAGTTAGAAACAAGCTAATGACGTTGAGCAAAATTCCTACTATTATAGCGTCAATTTGCGATTCACTGTAGGAAAGCGTGTCTGCCAGTCGTTGGAGTATTTCCTCTGGCAAGTCTATGTTTTTGTATTTTATAGTTACGAAATTGTATATTTGCACAATGCAATGTTTATTGTGTGTAGATGTCATGTATTACGTTAAACGGTGATCAGAAAAGCGAGTGATATGTTTTTGTAGGTTTTGTGCGATTTTGTCACTTCCCTGGCGTTACTTTTCTGGCATATTTCATGTTTTATTTAATACGTGTCCCCTTTCTTAGCTATAATAAATGGCCTGTCACTTCCCTGCTTTAATTTGTGACTACTCTGCCAATAGTGTCAGTCCTCCGGTAACACATTTTCCTCTGGTGCTTATAAAATTTAAAAAAATGGAAATATCTTCTGGTCCTCATCATTAAACATTTAAAAATTGTGTCAAATAGAGAAATTATCAAAATTGAATGGAACAGATTACATTTCCTTCTGGGACACAAAAAAATCAAATACCGTATATTCACCCGTATAGGTATAATAATAGTACCGAGGCAATCTTTCTCATTGATCTTTGGTCATGTTTTCTCACGTATAAGTTCAGAACCTGGACCAAATATTTTTAGTAACAACATTTTTTTTAAAATAAAACTTCTCAATTTCTTATAATTTCGTCTTCATAAGCATTCTGATTTACTAGATGAAGTAATAGTGAAGTTTGAATAAAATTGAGATTTACAAGCACATTAGATGCTTTTTCGCAAATAAAAATATTAATGTAATTTAAATATTTTCTATCGCTATAAATTAATAAACCAAACCAATACATTAAAATTTAAGTCTGGTATCATTTCAGGAGTGCGTTAAGAAATAAGATATACTTTATTGACACTAAGTACCAATAATTAGGTAGATAAACAAATTAATAAACCACAGAGAACGGTGTTCGTGGTTTTCAGATATTTAAATTCTATAATAGGTAATAACGCGTGGTAAATTTTAAGCCTATACCCTGTGAGGGAAGCCCTGTGCCCTGCATATAGACTGCAAAAATAAGTTATGATTGATCTACCTACTATATTCGCCGTTTTCATTATTACCTCCAGTTTGAGTTGTTAATTTATGCGATGTTAAATTGGTGCTATTCTTTTCATAATATTGGAATTTTCTGTGTTATCATCAGATAACGTGCACCTACCTACTGATAACCAAAAGGTCGCACTCCCTTCGCTAGATCGTATTGTATCCCCATTAGGCTGGTATACTGTTTCATTATAATATCATAACTCTTGTTTGTTTTTTATCAGCCATAATCCGCTGATCATATTAATCAGCAACAAATGCTGAAGGGTTCCTAACGATTTCACTGCAAATTCCTCGCTAAAATTGGGAAATGTCAGTCATCATAGGATTTCGTGGTGCGGAAGTGGATTCTCAGGGTCGGCATGGGCTCCATTGCGTTCGGAGCGGGGGTAGGATCTCGCGGCACCATTCTATCAATGACAACGTTCGGAGGGCTCTTGTTTCTGTTGATATTCCTTCGGTTCTTGAACCACAGGGACTATTTCAGAGTAATGGGAAACGTCCGGACGGTCTCACTTTGGTTCTGTGGGAGAGGGGACGATGCCTGCTCTGGGACGCCACTTGCGTCTTCACATTCGCACCGTCTCATGTGGGCCATATGGCTGTATCTGGGGCTGCTGCAGAGGCGGCTGCTAGGCTAAAATCTTTAAAATACAGCCAGTTGATCGGCAGTTATTTTTTCGTCCCCCTGGCTTTAGAAACCACTAAAGCCAGGGGGCGGTCTGGGGTTTTCAGGGTAAAGCTTTTTCAGGGGAAAGCCTTTATTAAAGAGATAGGGTATCGTCTGAGGAACCGTGGCTTGGACTACCGCTCTGGGGCGTATTTCATCATCAACCCATTATGTCCCCACCGAGGGGCACGGGTCTCTTCCCTGAGGAAGGTATAGGCCATACTCCACCACGGGGGCCAAGTCCGGATTGGTGGAGGGCGTATTTGATGCAACGGATCTCCCTGGCAGTGCAGCGCGGTAATGCTGCCAGCGTTATGGGAACCTTTGGGTCGGATATGTCACGGGGTGGTTTGATTGACTGATTTTATTTTATTTATTTTGTGTTTGTGTGTAATTAGTTCTAATATAATGTGACATTTTATTATTTTCTTTTGCTAATGTATTTCATGTGTACCTATTGTCCGATTCAAATATTTAATGTGCTATGTAATGTAATATGGGTAGATAGATATGATTTATTTATTTGTAAGCAGCCTTCATATTCCGTAGATACTTGGGAGCACTATATCCCAACATACATTTTTTTCGTTTCCGAAGTGTCGAAATAGGCATGTGTGTATTGACAGCTATATCGGTCTAGTCCATACAGTGTAGTGTAGAAGTTACGTAGTAGCGCCTCAGCCTCTACATTACGCGATTTAGGCCCTTTTTACATTTGCTTTATTGACATCTTTTTTAAGCATGCTTTTAATAGAGGTAGAATAAAATAGAGATGGCAAAAACGTATGCCGATTCATAGTTTTTTAGTTTTTATTACGCACCATACCTATAGGTATTATTAAAGTACTTTTAAAAATTTTAAATACATAGGTAGTATACAACCATTGCTGATTTATTATTTGCTTGTACTCACTAGTAATTGTCGTCTTTATTACATTCTACCTCTATCGATAGCATGCTTAGAAAGCATGAAAATAAAGCAAATGTAAACCAGGCCTTACGCCAGGCCTGTTCCACTAAGCGTGTAGGTATCGAAAACGTAAGTAGGTACATGCGGCCGCCCATCCAGATGGAATGAGCGTTTTTCCTTTCTTTTTTTTTCTTAGTTCCTTGAGATAATCTAGATGGCGTTATTCGTTTCTACGTACAAAATTGTGATTCGCAGCAATCAATGTCAAAGTTAGTCCACAGATTACTAAACAAGAGAAGGAACCAGGGTTGCTATTCGGACGAGGTTTCTCGTAATAAAAATAAAAATGGAGAAACATAAAAGAGGCAAAAAATACTTTGCAGTGTTTAACTGCTTCAACACGGATTGCGACTGGTTATTATGAAATTTTCATTCGTGGTTACAAAAATACGAGTTCATTAGAATTAAAGGAATTTCTCAGGTTTGAAATTGACGATCTGTTTCGTTATAAGTACCTATCCACTTAGGTACAATTTTTGTCTGTTCAATCAATAGCATAATATGGTTAGAGAAATAAGTGTGTAGGTACTAAGTACAACCTATAGTTAGGTATAAATCTAATTATTTTATGAATTCGTTACCTACCCATTAAATTTAAAGACTATTTTAGCAAAATAGTTGACGTGTTTCGTTTGTTTGTTTGTAAAGTTATGTTTGATATCTTCTATAATATAAAAATGAATCGCTAAATGTCTTGCTAAGCGCAAATCTCGGGAGCGGCTGAACCAATTTCGCTAATTCTTTTTTTAGAATATTTCTTGAAGGACGAGGATGGTTCTTACGGAGTTTCATAAACGAGGTACACACTTAAGTACGTTGAAGTACTTCTACATACCTACATTGTAAAAGTAAAATAGTTTTCTGATCTACCTACATACTACTAAATACCTAGCCTAGGTTTATCTAGAACGTCATTTGTTCACAAAAGTTAACTGGTAATAAAAGATTAAGATTAAATAGTTATTCATGCAACGAAGACAACTCTAAGGCGCCAGAAGAGGTAAGAGTTACGCGATAGAAAGAGAGGCAACGGTGTAAGTGAATATAACCGTAGGTTTTGTAGCGCCGTGCGATCTGAATTGCACCTAATTCTATCGCTGCTAGAGTCCCATTTTCTTTCATTTATTTTGCGGAGTGAATCTTCTGTACTTGTACTATTATGTATTCTGTGCTTACGCGCACAAAATTCTGACTCCAATCGAAGGGACCAGATGCAGAAGTCCCTAATTCCCTACTTTAGTTATGGGACTTAGGGATTTCTGGGCCAGATGCAGAGGTTCCTAAGTCCCGAGTTATGGGACTTAGGGACTTCTGCATCTGGGCCCTTCATCGTCTAACTGTCAAATAATTAGTCGGGAATTTGACAGTGGGACGAAGGGAATCGTTCAGGATTCTGTGTGCATAATTACGCCATAGGTCGGAGGTTTGACTTGGTAAAACGCACTGATTTGCTTTTGAATTTCATACCATATTGTCTTGCTATTATCTACTTAAGTAGGGTACAAACAACATTCAATGTTTAAACCAATATTCCAGTCAGTCTGTTAGTAGTACCTAATTAATTTGCCGTGTGTAGGTCTGTCATAGTGTAAATAGCTATCGGTGTGTTTTGCCATTCATCCTAGTTAGGTATGTTTACACGTGTGAAGAATGCGGTTGCGGCCCTGATAATGTCCTACCTTATCTATATTATTATGTGCGCAATTATTTACTAATAATGAATCATTTGATAACTTTGTTCATTTAGTTATACTGGAGCTTAATGAAACTCAAGGAACGACAAAATTACGTCACCATTTTCTTGCTAATTGAGAACTCAGGTTACGATTAATATAATAATGTAACCACACATTCTTAAATCTGAGAAACTGGTCCTAGACGTAGTCAGCTGGAAGTGGGAAGTTATACCTACCTAACTTAATGGTCGATTGGCCGGTTTGATAGATCAAAGGTTGTCTAGCAGGAGACATATTATGAGGAATGTTATTAAGCTTTTGAGCGGTAGATGTAGGTACCTACCATAAGTATTTCTACTATATATATCTGTCAGTCTCCTAACTTCGGCCAAATTGTTACTCAAAAACCTAAAAAAATACCCCCTCTTCTAGTGTCTTTACAATTCGAATTTGTCCCGAGATCTTCCACTGATTAAGGATTATAAAACACTAGCTGTTGCCCGCGACTACGTCCGCGTGGGCTTTAGTTGAGTAAAGTGTTTGCACATAAGATAGGGATACTTTTAGCGCATGCGAAAGAGCTTTCATACTAACTTCGCAACCCCCTATTACCCCCTTAAGGGATGATTTTCGAAAAACTACTTTACACAGTCTTTCATGACTTTCAATGAAGGACCTTCATGCTGAATTTCATTCGAATAACTTCAAAAACGGCAAAGTTTCATACTAACTTTGCACCCCCCCTCTTACCCCCTTAAGGGATGATTTTCGAAAAACTATTTTACATCTGTTTCATGACTTTCAATGAAGGACCTTCATATTGAATCTCATTCGAATAACTTCAAAAACGGCAAAGTTTCATACTAACTTTGCACCCCCCCCCCCCCCCCCCCCCCTCTTACCCCCTTAAGGGATGATTTTCGAAAAACTATTTTACATGTGTTTCATGACTTTCAATGAAGGACCTTCATATTGAATCTAATTCGAATAACTTCAAAACCGGCAAAGTTTCATACTAAGTTTGCACCCCCTTTTTCCCCCTTAAGGGATGATTTTTAAAAATCTATTTTACACGTGTTTCATAATTTTAAATGAAAAACCTTCGTAGCAAATTTCATTCGAATAACATACTAACTTTGCACCCCTATATTACCCCCTTAGGGGATGAATTTTCAAAAACCCTTTCTTAGTGCTCCCCTACGTTACAAAAGGAACCCCTGTGCAAAATTTCAAGTTTCTAACCCTTATAGTTTAGGCCCTGCGTTGATATGTCAGTCAGTCAGTCAGTCAGTCAGTCAGTCAGTCAGTCAGTCAGCTTCTCCTTTTATATAATCAGCTTCTCCTTTTATATATCACTAGCTTTCGCACGCGACTCCGTCCGCGTGGACTTAAGTTTAAAATTTTGCAACCCCGTTCACTCTCTTAACGGTTAAATTTAGAAAAACGGCGAAACACGTGTTCAATCAATTGTGTTGAAGAGTATTTATTTCAAGTTTCAAGAAAATCAGACAACATTTTTTATACCTCCCATACAAATTTTGGCAACCCTTTTCGCCCCCTTAGGGGTTGAATTTCAAAAAATCCGTTGTTATTCCTTGCCTACATTATATATAGACCCTCTGTGCAAAATTTCAGCTTCCTAGGTCAAACGGCTTGGGCTGGGCGTTGATGAGTGAGTCAGTCAGTCAGTCTTTGAATTTTATATATACAGGGTGGTCCAAATATCATGGATCAAAGGAAATGGGGAGTTAGCCAAGGTCATCTTCTACCAATAAGGTCCTATACAGGGTGGTAAAATTATCAACGGTTTTGAACTTATGATTGATTTTCGGTTTTTTTCAAGAAAAGAGTTCCTACTACTTATTAAGAGCAATAAAAAAAACAGTATTTACTTTTGGTGGTTATTTTTTTTTTTGAGAGTGACGGTCCATGATGAGAATGTAACAAAAAAAATTCATCGTCATTCATTTATTTCATTCATTCATCAACATTCATTTAAAAAAATGCAACTTTGCTGAGAATAAAGGTCAATAATAAAAGACTCAGGAGAGATAGGGCTTTGAGTTGTATCTTTTTACAATCCTCATGGAATGGTCCAGTTTTTCTACTACTGGGGCAGGTTTCCGCAGTACACTTTTTTTTTAAATCAATGACGAAAATGTTGGATCAAACAATTATGATACGAGATCCGAAAAAAAATAATTAATTTCTCATGATCCATAAAGACAGGGACGATGAATTTTTTTTTGTTACATTCTCATCATGGACCGTCACTCTCAAAAAAAAAAACAACCACCAAAAGTAAGTACTTTTTTTTTATTGCTCTTAATAAGTAGTAGGAACTCTTTTCTTGAAAAAAACCGAAAATCAATCATAAGTTCAAAGCCGTTGAGAATTTTACCACCCTGTATAGGACTTTAATGGTAGAAGATGACCTTGGCTAACTCCCCATTTCATTTGATCCATGATATTTGGACCACCCTGTATATAAGATAGATAGATATAGATTTAATAACTCATAAATATTGTAATTAAATAACTACTAGAAATTTTGGTGCCCAAGATTTAGGCTGGCAAAGGTTATTACAGGCCATCCATTGTACTTACATGATTCTACAATAAGATCCCGGATTATAATAATAAGTGTTAAAAATTCTGAAGACAAAAAGATGCCTGGAAGGAATTAAAGACGGGGACTTAACTATGGGCACCAAATTCTGAGCGATCCAATCATCCAACTGTCAAATTCCTTACTAATTTCAGAGTTAGAAGATTGGATTTGTTCAGGATTTGGTGCGCGGATGGTACATACGCAACCAATGCATGAGTAGGTATTTGATTTTAAAACAATAATAGAAAGTCAGTTACTATAGTTCACTTGATGCCTAGTTTATTTTATCATTAACGTTCGCCGTCGTCGACGTCGTCGGTTAACGTTAAGTAGGTACCTAAGTTAAGCAGTTTATGTGCCTCTTTGAATACTTAACAGGTAACTTTTTGATTTAGAATTTTTGATTCATACTCCGGTTCCAACTCCCTAACATGGCAGGCGTCAACTCTTCAGATTTTGAATATAATGAAATGAGTGGTATTATTATCTCCGCGGCAAGCGCAATGCAAAACTCATGCCGTGTTAGGCTGCCTGATGACAATTCGTGCTGCAACCGATAAGATATCCTGGTGGAATCTGATTGCTATGCACTCGGTATGGGGGGTCTGGATTAAAAGCATGTCATTAGGTGTGTGTGAATGATAAGCAAGCAAATAGGTATCCTGGGCTGGGACCCCTAGACTAGACCTAGGGTAGGTAGGTGCGGCAGCCCCGACTCCGTCCTATCTAAGCCAATGATGGTATGGTGTTGAGGCGCAGTGCCACGGGCGGAGCGGCGCGGACGCGGGGTCAGCGCCCGCGCTGCTGCGGCCAGCCCGGACGCGCGGAATTCGAACTATGCGTATGAAAGTGGCCACATCGTGAAAGCGCGCGCTCCCGCTGCGATCGCCGTCCATGGCGTCGTCGAAAACTTCGCGGCACTCACCATGAATATACAAATCCAACGGCTATCCTCTAGAACTAGAAGTATCCGCACGAACCGCATCCATTGAGAGCACTTCACTTGAATAGGTAACACATTACTTGCACGATCGCGGTAGTTTGGGGGACTGGTGTGGGCACAGACGCAGCCGCAACACAGCCGATGCGAGCGCGCGAGCACGACTGACTGAGTGAGTGAATGCAGCCAGCGGCGGCGGCAGAACGGCGTGGGTAGCGCGAGGCGGCTCGCCCGAGTGAAGCCGGAGCGAAGACTTGAGAAGGCACGCGCTACGAACTTGCCCGCTGGAATGCGGCAAGCAAGATAGTGGCGGGACTGCGCGAGTACGTATTACTGGGCCCGTCGCTGGCGAGCCTGAACATAGGTCGGTACCTAGGCGATTTTTTGGTCGCGCCTTCGGTGGAACGGAAGGATCTCGGTCTCGGCCAAACATAAATTCTCGGCCGTCACTGATACTAGCCACGGTTTCTCGAACGTTAACAATTTGTTACCCAAGAATGTTAATAATGTTCACTCAACCTAATCTCACGGCAGTGAGCAAATGGCGGTTAATTATAAAATTATTGTCGCTTTAAAGAAACGGGGTCGGTGATACTGACCGCGTTTACACGAAAAAAAGAAATTAAAAACAAAACTATTTTTTTATGCGGTCCATCAATTCATCGCTTCTACTCGTAGTATAAATGTTACTCTATGCTCGTAGTCGTACGGCGTACCTTTAGGGTAAACCTATACTACACATTCTACTGCATTATAAGAACGAAACAGCCACCGGCGACCGCGATCGCTATAATGCCGGTGCCAGACCTAGCTTCCCATTTATTTGAACACATCTTTGAAGACTTTTGCAAAGTTTGAAGAAACATTTGCGCTTTGCCATGCGGTGTCGGTTTTTAGCGCACATCAAAGCGTTCAAAGTTTCATACTGTGGAGAGAAGTGTTTGCGAAGCATGTCTGGCAGGTTGCGCCAATATGTTTTCAAGTATGCAAAGTCTTCAAAGATGTTTTCAAATATTTGAAGCTAGGTCTGGCGCCGGCATAAGAGTTCCATAAATGTGAAGTATAGTGTAGTATGTACAGTCGACAGCACGTCAACCTTCACATTTTAGTTGCAAAGTCGCCCGTAATGCAACGGGGTAGAGTGCATGGGTGTATAGGATGATGTGCTGTCGACTGTACCTAAGTACGCGTCGCACCCATGAACCTTTTATGGTGCAATGAGGGCTTTTCGCTTTTCAAAGCGTCATAAAAAAAATATAGTACCGCAAATTTGTGCTGACGACATGACATCACTGTGTACAGTTTGTCCAAAAACACTAGAAACCGGAAGTGAAAGTTTACTAATTGTTTTATTGAGAAGTCAAAACATTAACTATAATTTTATTGAAGCACAATACCTTATTTTATGTAAGTAGCTCACGTTTTTAATTTATATAATGCTTGTAAGCGCAAGCTATTAACAAACACAGACAAAAAGTCTGAGCAAAACCGTACTCTTTAATTTCTACTCTATCTGGACAAGCTGTACCTTCTCTGTGGTTCCTGTCCTATGTTTTTACAAAAATGCACAATTCATGAGCAAAGACACAATTCACGTACTTGTGTAAAGAACAAAGTAAAAATACTTCGATAACTTTCAAGCTTCAACAGCTCTCTAGCTTAGATCACAGACTACAAAGAGATGTTTAGACTATCATAGATTAATAACTTTATGACCCCAGTCACTGTGTCCTACCTTTACGACCCCAGTTACAGCCTGTCCAGAAAGAGTAGAAATTAAAGTGTACGGTTTTGCTCAGACTTTTTGTCTGTGTTTGTTAATACCTTGCGCTTACAAGCATTATATAAATTAAAAACTTAAGCTATTACATAAAATAAGGTATTGTGCTTCAATAAATATAGTAAATGTTTTGACTTCTCAATAAAACAATTAGTAAACTTTCACTTCCGGTTTCTACTCTTTTTGGACAAACTGTACTGTTACATAACGAAAAAAAAAAACTGATAGCTCAACTGAAAAGCAAAACCGGCAATAAATACGCCAGCTCACGTGGGAAGCCAGGGGTGCATCTATCATCATCAACCAATCACGTCCCCACCAAGGGGCACGGGTCTCTTCCCTGAGGAAGGTATAGGCCATACTCCACCACGGGGGCCAAGTCCGGATTGGTGGAGGCTTGTAAGACTAGTGACTGGTCTTACTGTCAGAAGTTTTCAAGCCGCCCTAAGGCCTCTGACTTGGCTTAACGACTGCCATCTATCGACTATAGCCTTGCGAAGCACGGAACCGCTCGGAAAAATGCCACTAGCGTTAGTCATAGACGGTCACCCATCCATGGACTGAACGCGCCGTATGTTGCTTAACCTTAGTGATTGTTTAAGATCACTCAGGCAGCCCAGGCTACGAGCGATTCGGGTGCATCTATGCAGTTGTCCAATTTTTAGCCCACTCTGAAGTTCAGAGTCTGAACAGTTCAGAGTTAGAGAGACAGTTATAGTCTGTCCATAAAGTCTAGAAAACGGAAGTGAAGTGTAACTAAATATTGTACGAACTATTCAGGCCATCTTCTATTCTAATATAAGCACAATGATTGTAACAGAGTACTGAGACCAAGGTTAATTCTCCTTGCTGAGACTAACTATGTCTTTTAGTTCTACAAGTTTGGGTATGGAAAATAAGAGTATTAGCAAAATCGCACTCTTTATTTTCTAGACTTTATGGACAGCCTGTATTGTCTACATCACAGAGATATCTCAACTCTATACCTACAGTTTGTCGAAAAAACCGCCAAAAACACTAGAAACCGGAAGCGAAAGTTTACTAATTGTTTTATTGTCTACGTTTTAAAGAGAAGTCAAAATATTTACTAGGTATATTTATTGAAGCACAATACCTTATTTTATGTAATAGCTCAAGTTTTTAATTTATATAATGCTTTGTAAGCGCAAGCTATTAACTAACACAGACAAAAAGTCTGAGCAAAACCGTACTCTTTAATTTCTACTCTTTCTGGACAAGCTATACTTTTGACACTGGACACAAGTGTAGAGCCAAAAGTTCGGGTGTATTTGGGTCGTAATCGTTGATCCCTCCACGGTCGTAATGGATACCACAAATACGTTTTTTTGCCGTACCCTGGGTAAAAAACAGAACATTCGGTCGTTTTACATGAGTTTTGATATCACTGCCTTTTGCGTAAACTGGAACAAGGCAGGGAAACGTCTTACGTCAAGTTTCGTAAACATGTCCAGTGCTTCCAGTTGTGGTGATTTATAGCTATTTAAGCTACTGACGACGCCTTGCTGCGCGTGGTATTTAAAATCAATATTTGAGATATTATAATAGTCCAAGATTTACATCAAAATAAAACTTGTCTTATGAAGCAGAGACGATGCACAGTTCAGCAATCTGCTTAAAAAAAGTGTGTTTCAAGGCCACGCGCACAGGCTTTACTAAGTAACAACATCACTAAATAAATTAACGGATTTTGTAAGAAGTTTTTCTTTTATACTCGTTAACCTGTAAAGCCTACTTAGCTGTGATAATTTTCCTTCTAAGTTTTCTCAATGTGCTACTTACTACCCTGAATTTTTTCACGTTTCTACAATCAACACATTATTTAGGAGAGTTTTGCAAGGAAACAAATTACGCTATAAAGCTATTCTATTTCACAAACGGAACCCTATAATAAGGTCTTTTCACCCTTAATATTTTTAAACGACCAATCCAACGATACTCCACGTTATGGTATAGGCAGGAAAAAAATTCCATCCCTAATTTGTGTACACAAAAATACCCCCTACAAGGAGGGTTATCCTAAAAAAAAAGATGTTCCATAGATTATATTCTACCGTTTTGTCAGCGTAATTAATGTAAGATAAAACTTTGCGTCTGTTTCAATTATTTTTTATAAATATTTCTTTGTCTCACGGTCTATAAACCTAATTAATATAAAATTATAAATTCATAATTCATCACTTCAACAGTCGAAAACTCTAGGAACCTGGTACCACAACGAAAGCATGTCTAACATTTTTTCGGCGCCTTTAAGCTGGCCGCACACGCACGGTTTCCTGATTCGGTTTCCTGATCAGGAACTCAGATTCGGAAACCCGAATGCACGTCTTTCATATAAATATTCAACAAGGCGCACACGCTCTGACAATTTCCGGACGGAAAAATAACCGAATGTCAATCAGAATTGAAAGCCGCGCGTTCGGGTTGGCAGAACGGAAAAAAACCTGATGACGTCATCCCGAACGCAGCTTTTCTATACATTTTGTATTACCTACCACACACGAACGGAAATTTTCGTTCAGAACCGCGCGAGCGCCGTGACGGGTTTTGTATGAAACTCCGTTAAAAATGAGCGAACCATAAAATCTAATATTAGCGGTTGAAAAATATTCATGCATATGGGATATTGAAAATCAGGATTGTTGTGTTGTGCTCTTTTGAGATGGAATTGACTCTCTTTAATTCTTTGAGTGTTCAATGGGTGTACGGGGTGTACCCAATAACGACGATTCCGCTTTTTCTTACATAGCACTAGTAAAAGTGAAATGGCAATCAATGTTTCGTCCTCCATGTCCAAACGTGTGTTCACGAAGATGTCACTCTAAATACTGGCAAGAAAAAAAACCTAATAAGAAAAACCGGATGTATGCGCTACGCTCACGGGATTCCATATCGGAATTTCTGATCAGGAAATCTGATCAGGAAACCGTGCGTGTGCGGCCAGCCTTAGGCTGCTTGAGAAATTAGATCAAATATTATAAGTTGGTAGGTATTATACACGAATTTGCGAACGATTATTATTCGAGTGTACACGATTTATCAGAAAACTAATATCATAATATTAGTCTCGCTCGCATAACTTACTCGTTGATTTTTTTAAGGGTTTGATGAATATAAATAGCCATTTTAGGCCATAGCGCTGCCAGTTCAGACAATTTGAGACAATTTAGGGGACACACTATGAATCGAAAGGCCAATCTAGCTAGACAAAAAGGGTCACGCAATTTCTATCATAGTGCTAGCAAAACTAGTAGCAAATACCCCAGATAGCATGATTCAGGAAATAGTTTTGTGTAAGTACCCTCTTAAATAATGTTATTAATTTTTAAGTGACGCCAAGGGGGTATAAAACTGCAAAAATCAGTTTGATTTCGCCTTCCTCCCTTAGCTTACAACACCGCTTAAGTCATTTTTACCAGCTTTACAGGTGTGACCAATGGTCAGACGCGCAATGAGCAGCTCCATCTAATGGCGTTCAAATGTGAAAACCGCCAATTTTCGACTTGAGCGGTGTTGTAAGCTAAGGGACGTGTGTCATCATCTCAAAGCGAAACCGGAAGAGATCGTTATATTATGAATGATGGATACTGAAGTAGTTAGTAAGTAGTTTATTTTCATATTATAGTTACTGCCAATAGACATTGAATTTCTAGCCAACCTGCACTTGAACGTCAAAAAATGTTATTATTTTGCAAAGTTTCTTTTTTCGGAGTCTAGGAACTGCATGCCCCCACTTGCCCCCAGGCTATTACTTTTATATATAGTAAAGGCATCCTTATAAAATCAAATTTTACTAAATTGAAGCTCCGCACGAGCACGCAAATATACTTTTTTTTTTTTGTAGAACACGAGTTATTTCTCTCACGGGTGGAATTTTACGAAGAATGGCTGAAATATAAAAAAATTAAAGAAATACGCGTTTGTTTGAGTTTATATCGCTAAAGTTTGACTTGAAAGATGCTACAGAAGAAATATATAAAGGAAAATTGCTCGTATTTCCAAAAAAATTACAGAAATGTGGTCGAAATGCGGAGCTTCAAGAGAGCGTTTCGAAGCTCGGCCTTTAGGTGCTGATTTACTGTTTTGTAAGCATATTAAGTTAAATTTGACATGTAACCTGCAGCATCATCAGCAGGCGAAGAAAGAACCCCTGGTCCTGGTCGCCAAAAATAATTTTTGATCAAGCCTCATTTAAGACGAAGAGAAGCTGATTAAATGACTTGATAAATTCTCGTAGTGCCAATGAATTAGCAGTAGCTGCCCAGATATCTTCAACAATATCCGGTAATCGCGATGCGGGCGATTGTGTTTCTTGATAGTTTAGACTCTTAATTAAGTGGTGTTGGTTTTCAATATTATTTTATTTGGTCATAAGCTATCCTATATTACTTAAACATAAATAATATTTTAATAAGCAACATAAAATTATTAATTAATTAGTGGGCCCAGTTTCAGTGATTGGTGCCTCTGTCTACCCCCTCGGGGATAACGGGCATGAGTTTTTTTTTATATATAATAATTAAATATTTCAGCAAATAAAACAAAAAAAATATATAATTAAAATTATTTAAAAGAAACCAATGTACAGTGATCTCTACACACATATTAAATTAAAATGATCCTAAAGAGAGATCAGTGTGTACTGTTTTTTTTTATTGCGGACATAAACAAAATATTTGGCCTAAATATTAATTGGACGTAGTTTAGCAAAAAGCGTCCAACCCACAACATGGTATCTTTTGACTTAAATATACCAAAATGATCACTACGCTCTATATTTTAAGAAACAAAAACTTTCATGGCGATCCGATGAGTATATGCAAAGTTATGGCACATGGTAGTCCAACCCAAATGTATAGATCTGTTTAAACCTAAAAACTCAAATATCTCAAAACTCACTTTGTGTGGGTTCCTAAATAATATTGTCCAGTGCTCAGTATGGGATCGATTCACTGTGGGACATTTGCATTGCATTTTAGGCCAGCATCTGGCAACACTGGCCGTGACTTCTGTCACTTCTGTCAGTCTGATTTCATAGAACAGATGGAGTGGAAAAGTCTTTTTTCTATAATTATTTTAAATTTTAATTACAAATTTTGAGCTAACGGTAATCATTATTAAAATTCGTTGTGAGCGCGATATACAGTATTTTAATAAAATGATATTCTCCAAGACTGTTCTGTCCTTAGTTATTGCGCTACTGGTGTTCTCAATGTTTATGGCGAATTTGCTAAATATTATTGCGACCGATCACAACTTTTACGTCGAAACTAATAGTGAAGGATATAATTTCTCAAAATATCTGGGCGACAAATATGGGGAACTAAGAGATTCGCCTAAAAATCTTATCTGGTTTCTTCAGGTAAGTTTTGTTTTATAATATCCATTGTTACCTCAGCTCTATCTATAGGTATTGATAAAGAAATTTTCTGAACAAAGAAGATATGTAGTTCATACGCAGTTATTTTAAGAATATAATCTTATAGCAAGTAATAAAATATAATCAATAAATATTTTTTGCCTAGAAGAATGCCTGAATAGATTGTGCTCTGAAAATGCATAACATTGCTTTGGCTTATTAGGTCAAAGGCCTCTGACCCTGTAGTATCAACAAATCTATAATTATAGTTAATTTATTAATGGGAAAGTGCAGGCTACAGCTGATGATTAAAATGTAATTCCAACTGTTCCCATGGTGTGGACTGCACTTAAACTTTAATTTAGATATCTAAAATGAATAAGGATTCAAACAGACTTATATTCTTAGCAGTAGGTGAGAGTTAAATAAAATTCCAACTATGTTGTAGTGACTGCAAAACGTTTCTTGATAGATTTCAGACATACACATCAGTGTTTTCCGTGATCCTGGGAGGATATCTCAGTTCCAACAGTTCTGTGATAGTACCGTAAAGAAAATTAAACCAGCACTGGTTTTGGCATCAGGAGACCTCACAGATGCGAAAGCAAAGGACAATTTAGGAAGCTCCCAGGTGAAAACCGAGTGGATTTACTATCACAACATCATCAAGGAATCTGGAATTGCTGACCATACTGTTTGGCTTGACATACGCGGGAATCATGGTAAATAGTTGATTATTTTAACACATTGAATGCCAGCTACGAAATAATTTGTAGCCATTTTTTACTCAGGTGTCTCTCCAAGAGTGAAAATTTTCAGGATTACAGGATTACAAAAAAATAAATAATAGCGTTTTTGTTAAAAACAAAACGTCACAAAAAAAATATTTATTATATCACTAAAAGATCTAGACAAAATTTATATGAGCACTTTTGTTTGAGGACCCCCTTACTAAAAAAAAGATTTTATGTAATTGCACGACTCGGCACATAAATTTATTATCACGAAACATACTTAAAAATTTACTCTATGAATTGCAAACCTCATTCTTTTTGACTTTGGGTAATAAAACAGAAAAGACATTAAAAAAGTGCTAAATGCGTTTTTCCAACATATGCAGACGACACTGCCTGCCTAGCAAGCCACAAAGACCCAGCTGTAGCAGCTGAAATGTTACAAACACATTTGCACAAAATAAACGAATGGCTTGAAAAATGGAAAATTAAGCCAAGTGTAGCCAAATCTGTGCAAATAACGTGCACACTCCGAAGAGGAGAATGTCCGGCTGTGACCCTGCGAGGTGAACATCTACCTAAAGAAACATGTGTGAGATATCTTGGCCTCCACCTGGATCGAAGACTAACATGGGCAAACCATATAAAAACGAAAAGGAAAGAAGCATACCTTAATTACAAGCGCTTGTATTGGTTGGTTGGGCGACAGTCACCTCTTACACTTTCCAACAAACTACTGATCTATAAATGCATCATAAAACCCATATGGACATATGGAATCCAACTCTGGGGATCTGCCAGCACATCAAACCTTGAAATCCTGCAAAGGTTCCAAAACAATGTCCTAAGAGCAATATCAAATGCACCGTGGTTTGCGAGAAATGTGGAGATTCATGAATACCTAAACATGCCAACCATCAAAGAGGAAGTACATAAATATTGTGTGAAATACAAAGAAAGACTTAAAAAGCACACAAACCAACTGGCTAGGGACCTGGTTAACACTAATAGTGACATCATGAGGCTGAAACGATGGCAAATACTGCAGCTGGACCAGAGGCACCAATAAAAGGGACTCTCTGAACGATGGGTGAGGAGAGTATCTGCTGAGATACCCCTCTAAACACAAAAAAAAGAAGACAGAAAATCTGATTATGGCTGGATAGCTGATGGCAGATAAAAAAATGTGTCAAAAAAAAAATGCGTTTTTCCGTTTTTGCCCTGTTATAAATACAGTATTATATCAAAGTGGCAAACTTACTGTAGCTATAGTGCAGTTCTTATAGTGTATAATATTATTAATATAAATGTACACGTAATGTTTTTGTATTTTTTGAGAATATTCTATCCATCTATAATTTTGTTACCTAATTAGTTAGTTAACAAAAAAATACACTACTATTTTTTAAAATGTTCACCGTAAAGAACTGACTTTGTTAGTGGTTCGCGAAAAAGAAAACAAAACACATAATTTTATAACTCAAATATGTCTCACTTGGCCGGTTTTTTTCTGTATTAAGTTAGGTACCTATTTGGTTAACTACACTGACTCGTCCTTTCATATAATACTCACCTCTATCTGATAAAAACTAACTGCAATTTGTCCACCTAACAATATTGTTTTTGCCCACAGATAACTTCAACATTAAAACCCTGACTTCACAAGAGAACTATTTCAGAAACTACTCAGTGCAGGGCGCAAAGAATCCAAAGTCTTATTTTCACTTTGAAGAGAAGAATGGGGTTAAGGTAGCTTTTATTGGAATAGACGCGTGCCCCGATCCTGGGCTGAGACGACCATTTAACTTCATTGGAGTCTTGAATGCTCAGGAACAGGAGCAAATCAGGAAGCTTCAGGCATTAGCCGCTGCAGAAGCTGACCATCTAATATGGTTTGGACACTACCCAACATCCTGCATAATGTCATTACAGAATGATTCCCAGAAGTTCAACCTTCGCTCATTTATTGGCGCGAGTCCAAGCTCACTAGTATACCTGTGTGGTCATTTGCATTCCATGGGCGGTTTGGTCCCAAATATGTACACGAAACAAAAGAGTGGTTACCTAGAGCTCGAACTCAGTGATTGGAAAGACAACCGAATGTTCCGTCTAGCTGCTATCGACCATGGGATTTTATCGTTCGTTGACCACAAACACAATAAGTGGCCTCTTGTTCTAGTCACTAATCCTAAGCATGCACGTTACGTCATGCCGGGTAGAGAACCCTTGCATTTAATTGCCGATTCCACTTACATAAGATTATTGGCGTTTAGTGACGTGAAATTGGAATCGGTGAAAGTGTCTTTAGATCAAATAACTTGGATTGCGTGCACCAATATCGATGGGCCATTGTATGTCGCGAAATGGACGCCTCATTCGTATAGAACTGGAGTACATAACTTGTATGTATCTGTAGTCGACGAGGTGGGCAATGAAGAAAATATAGTACACCCATTTTCCATGGATGGAACATCAATTCACTTTGACATTACTTCGAGAATTTTGCTAATGGTGGACGCTCGTGTTGTGGTATGTTTCTCCACTTCGAATTTCATATTCATTTAAGCAGTAACGTATGTATTCCTAATTATGGTTTTCTCAGTTTCAGGCAATATTCGCCACCCTGCTGATACTCAACGTAATACCGCTAGTAATCCTGAGGCTACATCACAGTATACCGAGATATCGCCGCAGGTTCGGGCGACAGACCATTAGAACTGTTTGGCTACTCAGTAAAATAGACCGATTGTTCTACCCAATAGTTTTGTACGCCATATATATACCTCTAGGCCCATGGTCGGTGGGCGAGTTGGTAGATGGACACATCGGTACAATATTCGCTTGGGGTATATTGATAAAGGGCTCTTATCTACCCGAGCCTTTTACATACATGTACGGAAGTGTACAATTGATGTTTGTTCAGATACCTCTAATATTGATTTTGGCCTACTCTCTAGAACTACATTTGTCTGAACAAAATGTGACCAAAGTGAAACTCCTGTTAAAGCATTTGCCGTTCGCATTCTTGCTGTCGATACAAATGCTGCTGGCATATTTCTTCTGGCTGGAATATGGGACGTTATCATTTCTGATCGGCCCGTTGAGAACGTGGAGCATTGGACTAAGTTTAGTGCTGTGGTACAAAACTGTAACGCTGCCACCTGACCTCATCATGTAAGATCCCATTTTCGCCAATTATGCAAACTTGTAGTTAAAAAGTTGTTCAGTATGTTGAGTAGAATCACCCCTCAGTCGTTTGGAAATTTATAAATGAACTTCGTAGATAAGTTAGACAAAGATAACGTAATGTTTATTTTTCCAAAATGATTAATATTTTATGAAGATATTTCAAGAGGAGTAGGCAGAAACCAGGGACTGCCACTTGCCACGATCCTGACTGATCATTTTCGCTTTATCAATATTCATTAGCCGTTGCATGCAGGCACTCCGGCTTAGGGTACTTTTTATCTTGCCCCCAGTCCCTGGTCTCTGCCTACCCCTCTGGGATACAGGCGCGAGCTTATGTATGTATATTTCCAAGATATAATCCTTAAAAAACTTGTTTCTCAGACTTTGCAGAAAGTTATATAATCTATGATTGGATAGCCTGTGCTGATATTATTGAAAACTATTTCTTCTATAAATCGGTTAGTTAGACAATCAAAACATTGGCTAACATTTTTCGTTTCTTTTCCAGAAAATTGAAAAAGCTGATTGAGCCAGTTCAATTGCAACCCATCCAGCCCGCTATACAACATTCACAGGTGATGAGTCAAGTCAATAACTAATTTAGGAAACTGTACATACTTCGATTTAACTCTCAGTATTCTGCGCACCAAAGATGTTTTGTGTACCAAAACAGTTTAATTTACCTCTAAGCAGGGCCTCGATTCTGTTAGTGCATTGTAGTTCGATGACAGTTGCACGTTCGAGTCACGTGACGTGGCTTTTCATACCATCGACGGCATCAAACTGTCACATTGACATCTCAATACAATCCAAAGGCTGTCAATGTCTGAATGTTGCTAGTACGCAAAAACCAAATAACCCCATTTTACTTCTAGTCTTCTATTCACGGTAAAAAAAATCTTCCTATATATTTTATAGCGGTAACACCGCGTCGTTTTTTTTGCATCGAATTAAAAAACGGACTTTAGAAGGTTCGTTAGTGTGCGCCCGTCGACTTGATGGCGGCGGCGATTGAACGAAATCGCCACGGTCATGCAGTTGTCATTGTTTTACAATGCATGAACAGAATCTAGGTCCAGTTCGCTTGGGAAAACTCCAAATGGAGTTTTGAATTTGAATTTGGAGAGTCGAAACGACAGACGATCTCATCCAAGTGGCAGGGAGACGCTGGATGCAAGCCGCTTCCAACCGGTCTTTTTGGAAATCCATGGAGGAGTCCTATGTCCAGCAGTGGACTTCTTGTGGCTGAATGATGATGATGATGAGTCGAAACGTTACGCGATGGAAACAGTAGTGCTTACGAAAGTTTTTTGTGTTAACACCAAAGATGTGATTGATTAATTGGACATTCCAAAGCTTACTGTAGATAGCTATGATTTTTCTAATGCAATGTATTATAGGAATAACGCCTAACCGTTCGCTCAGGATCGATAAAGACAATTCAACCATTTACAATAATTAGTAATTCCTTTACTAATAATTTAGAAAGGACATTTGCAGTGATATTTTGTTAAAGTTTCTCGATTTGGCATGTCGTTTGAAAAATTAAACCAAAGAACTTTTGTATGGGAATCCCCTCGTGACTTTGTGTGGCGTACTCTTAATAGGGTATTTGACAGATTTCTGAAAACCATCTCAAATTTTTTCGTCTATTTCTTCTAAAAAAGGCAAACGAAAATTTACTTTTGAAGTAACCCGCTAGAACACTATTTTAGGCAATATGGCGTCGCACAGGAATTATGACGTCACATCCAGTGAACGTAAGGAGGACATGAATGTCGGACGCCATTTTTACTGAACTGTGACGTCATCATAGAATCGGTCAATCCAAGCTGTTTTCGATAAGCCATTGGGCTTCAGGTACATAATTATCAAATTATTATTTCTTAGTTAAATGCCTTAAGGCCGTTTTAAGACTCATAATTTATACGAGTGCGTATAAATAATACTGATTTTTTCACACTGTCAAATAGCCTATTGAAGTGCAATATGAGTCATATTATATGACCTAATAATATTCAGTACGGGGATTGAAGGAAACCGGACTGAATGATAATTGATACGCAATAATTAAATAATTATTCTAGGCCGGGTTTCATTAAACTACAATTCTTAGTTTATTATGACAATTCGATGTACCTACATTGCGCAGCAGGGTTGTTAAATTCTCTGTGGGTTTTTGCTATAGATATTGAATTGTCGTAGAAATTTGAATTGTAGTTTAGTGCAACAAAATTAATTCCCTCAATGTTACGGATCCTAAGATTATCATGATGTGTGTTCAATTGACAGCAGATCAACTATAACGCGCATTGATCTAATTTGATTGCAATGAAACGTGAATGTTGATCAATGTGCTAATGTATTATGTAAATGCATGTAAGACGAATGTAATGTGATGTGATGTGTTGACAATTAATGAGAGACGCTATTTTGCTATCTGTAGAGTTAGTGCTTTTGCAAAAGAACCGGTTCTAGTCTAATAACAAAAAAGTATTTATTTACATACCAATTACTTACCTATCTCATCTTATCTACCAATCGGGACATTATAGGAAGACGTGCTTATACAAAAAAAGAATTGTAAACCTTGTAGAAAAATATATTACTTGTCTAAAAATATACCTTATATTATACATACTTATATTACTCGTACTAACTAAGAGTAAGACCAAAAAGTTTTTAATAATATACGCTCACACCGAACAGGCAATTGATTTTTTTATATACATGGACACAGTACCTACACTGGACTATCAAAAATAATGTATAAAATAAGGGAATTGATATACCAAGCGAAAAAAGCGCACCGCGGGGCGCTGTGACAAAAATTTAGACGCGTAGTCGTCGCGTAGACATGAGTAGATCTCGATCAGATAGAGATAGATCAGCGGTAGCTGGTCCAGGTTACAGGATCTCCGAGGCATCACATAAAGTCTGTTTTTAGTTCAATGCAAGAAAAAAATAAAACAGTCACGTTGACATCTCAATACAATCCAATGTCTGAATGTTGCTAGTACGCAAAAACCAAATTACCGCATTTTGCTTCCAAGTAACAATTGTTTGTGCTACGTAGGTGTTTTTTTTTTACTTTTCTCTTTTTGAGGAATTAAACTTTAATGTCTTTGATGTAATAAGGATTTTGGTCACACAAGTCTTCTATTCACGATAAAAAAAATCTACCGAGTAAACCTATATATTTTATAATGGTAACACCGCGTCATTTTTTTCGCATTGAAAAACTGACTGTAGCGCAATCGTAGCGGCGCGGTTTTGGGAGCGAGATGTCTGAGGAGGAGTCGACGGTTTTGACACGAAAGAAGAAAAAGAAGATAGAGTAGATTTTAAAATCACCTCGAAGAAGTAGATCTATCTTCAGCTCACGAGTAGCTATACGGATTGTACCATTGTTATTATGTCTGAGTACGAGTGAGACGCTTAAATACGACGCAAAATATATAGAGTACACTGTCTTATTCCAATGAATTATAATTATATTAGTTATATTGCACACGAAACATTTTACAAACATTTACCATTTACATACAGGGCCGGATCTACCATATTATGGCTTTTTGGGCTTCAGCCCAGGGCCCCGTGGATTCAAGTGGCCCCCAACTTAGTCAAGGCAAAGTCAAAAATAGACGATAATGCCAATTTTGGAATTATGAATTTTCCAAAAGAAAGTGAAGGTGCTTTATTCTGTGTCAATTTATTTACGGTTGTATTTAACAAACACTAAGGCATAATATTAATATTTTATTGTTTTCCTATATTTTGAGTACCTGAGTGAGTGGGCCCCTATTAGCCCAGGGCCCCCTAAATTCACGGTCCGGCCCTGAGGCGAGCTTATCTCTGTAAGAGACTTCTTCCAGGAAACCTCGGAAAGGGAACGAGAACCTCGTGTACTCTCTAGGACCTAATGAACTCTGCGATTTAAGTAAGTCGCTTTTAGTTGGGACGTGGAGCGTCTAGAAGAAACCCTGATACAGAATATCTAATTTAAAGAAACAAAGATATCATACATATTGAAAAACGAGATGATAGGTGAGTGAGTCTTGCGCATGTGTACCGTCCGTCTAAGCATCGAAATATCTGTCACCAAATGTTTATCACAGCGCCGCGTCCCGGTAGCGCGCCCTGTCCGCTTGGTAAATCAACTACCTACCTACTACCTAAGAATTAAAATTTCTCCTAAAGAATCAATATTGTCTTTAGTATTCGATATTAAAGAGAAAACCTCTCGTAACAGGCTGTTATATATGAACCATATTATTATGTTCTAAGCATAAATTATTGTTCCAAATACATCACAGATTTTTAAAGTAATATAAATGTTTCTTCAAAACACTGCTTTGTTCCATAGAACCCGTGAAATGAAAACAAAAAACTCACTCTCCATAAATTACTTTGTATCTTACAATGAATGTATCAAACCTCCATTAGCTATCCGAAAATGGTACTGCTCTTTGCCAATAGGAATCCCAGCATGTACCAGTGATTTTTTTTCTTAGTTACTTACATTTGTCTAGTTGTACTACCACTCGCTAACGTTGAAAAACATCGCGAGGAAACCCTACTGTCCGAGGTGTTTACATACCTTAGTGCTTGCTACACTCCATTTATACTCCACTTATACACACTACATATACTTGACTTTTTTTCCATACTTTAAACGACACAATCAAAAACCTTGAGCGGTAGAAAACTCGAAACAGTTTACAAATTTAGTGCTAGCTAGTACTAAATTTGCAAACTGTTTCGAGTTTTCTACCGCTAAAGGTTTTTGATTTAGTGTCGTTTAAAGTTCGGAAAATAAGTATAGATAAATGATTATACATTCAACTATGAGGCTATTAAATTTAATTTCCTATAATTTGTGACTAAAACTGCTCATTATGAAATAGCAGATTCATTGTAATTTGAACAGTTAGTAAATGGCTTTATTATGCTGATACTGTAAAATAAATAACGCAAGTTCAGACTGGAAAAAAAAAGATTTTTTAACAATAACCGTTTTCCTCAGTTGGCACCCTCGTAAGAACAACGTGATATTTCGAAGAAAACCATTTTTTATTCATGGATATATTTTTTCTAACGCGATTTTATTTACTCTGAAAACGCCGGAATAATGAGCAAAAGAGACACTGCATCACGTTATAGTGCTATCTCTTTCGGCCATTACCTTAAAAAAATGCTCTCATGTAACGTAAGGGTTCCGAAATAACACGTTGTTCTTGCAAGTGTGCGAGTTGATGTGACAGAGAAAATCTCATAATATACAGGGTTTAATGAAATCAGTTGCGTCCACTCGTAAAATATGAATCACTACCAAGAAAACTACGAAGTCAAGAAAAATATCTGCTGTTCGCATAGGCATAGGTTACTTTATGGAACATTTCGTATAGACGATTAGAACAGCTCTTACATTTTGGCAAAATAGGAGGACTTTTATTACACTCTGTATATATATTATGAAATTTTAAGTAACAATAATTTCCTAACTTCGTTATAACATGTAACGCTTTATAGACGAAGCAAATGCGGATTCATCAAAGTCGTCACTTCATGATTGATAAATGTATTGCCTAAGTATTTATAAGTATTAATATTAATCGCGGCTGAGTTTTCGCGTTATTTCGTTTACAGCTTGTATGTACTTACGTATTTTAGATAGGCAAATATTAATTATTTTTGTATTATTATTGTGTATAGAATAATTTTATTATTATTGTGCATAGTCATTGTTCGACACTTGAGATTAAATTGTAAACTGTCAATTGTACAAAATTTATATATTTGTAACTAAATCTAGATGTCATGTTTTATTTTGCATTGTTTTCATTCAAAATAATTTAATATTCTCTAAAATTCTACTTGTAAATTAGCTTAAACACAAAAATCCACAAAAAGGCCCTGTAGGCCATTACTAAACTTGTACACCTAAACTTGTAAATAATTACATTATTTTCATAATAAATGTTTTATCAAGACTCTGCTAGTCTATCTGCAAGCCCTGAATATCTTGAACCACAGAACAAAAATAAGTGACACCTGCAAGAGAACTATCCACGCCATTAAGGCGTACACATCGGTCGCGAAGTCAGTGGAAAGGCCCAAGTGTTTTATGTAAGCTTTGGGGTTTCGGAACATGCACATGATTTGTTTGCAAGGCAGCTGGGGTCGTTCGAAGCCGTAGACTGTCTGCAAGCAGGCGTCAAACGCGTACCGGAAGTAGGAGACGACGGCAAACGGACGCAAGTACACAGGCATCTCGTGGTACGGTATGAAGAACTCTGAGAACATCAGCATTGGGATGTTGGCTGCCGGTACCACGAATAGGCCGAGCTGGAAAAAAGAGTTGGTAACTATCTGGCTCGCCGGACCAATTTGTTTAATTTTATTGGTATAGTTTGATCTTAGGTAGACCGCACATCTTGTGGTAGGTACAGAGGAAATGAACGAAAGCAAACAAACTTTCAGCCAATCAGGGCACTGTGAACGAGTCCATCGACCAATCCTGATTGACGTACTGAACTGGGCCTCGATTCTGTTAGTGCATTATAGTACGATGACAGATATATGGTCGGGTCACGTGACGTGTTTTTTCATACCTTTGTTGTGTGCGCGCGTAGACTTGAAGCGGCAATGAAACTAGATCGCAACTTTCATGCAGTTGTCATTGTAATACAATGCATTAACAGAATGTAGGTCCAGAGTGCTTATACTGAGTTTGTTCATTCACTTTCGATAGCGAGAGCGTTTACGATTTGCATAGGAGTGACAAAGCGCGCCACATAGTTGTCTCTTTGTCACTCCTATGCAAATCGCAAACGCTCTCACTATCGAGAGTGAATGAAAAAACTCAGTATACGCACCCTGTTCGTCTGTTTCGGTTTGCGCCTGCCATTATTATAGAATTTGCGGTTTGGACTTTTCTTCACGGTCCTACAAGCAGACACCGAAGGCATGACACCGAAACACATCTCTGAGACTCGATGATCATGCGCTGTGATAATATCTGCTATTTATTCGTGGAGAGTAGAGACGGTCAGAGAAGAATAGTTGTAGAGGGTATCCGGTTCAAAGGGGCCACCAACCTTGACGCCGCAAGCGGCCCCGACGACTAGCCCGAAGGTCTGTGCCAGAATGGTGAGCAGCACGCAGATGAGCCATATCAACCCCATGCGGTGAGGCTCCACAGGCTGTGACGTCAGCATCCACGCTGGGAGCACGAATACTGTGGCGCACAGAATCTACGAAAATGAGGGTTAGATTAGAAGACATTTTAACTTTCGCCGTAGCTTTCTAAAATACGCTTATAATGAATATGCGATTGTTAAGTTAAACAGCACTCAACACAGGCGAAGCCTAGTGTGGGGCTAGCGATCAAACTAATTTGTAATTTTGTCACTTTAAAAAAAAATCTAAGTAAATTAAACAAAATTACCTGCACGGGTAAATCGGCCAGTAACTTCGATATGCAGTAGGCTGGCAAGGAGTACCATCTATTTAAGTGTTCCTGAAGTACTACCGAAGCTTCTACTGGGACTGAAATTATATAAATAGGCATATGTAATGTACCCTTTGTCCACAGAAATCCATTGAAAAGATCCATTGATGTTTTTGTGGACTTTATGGCCACTATATTAATCGATTACTTGGGACTGTTGTACGGAAGTCCACAAAAATCCGTCAATGGATCTTTTCAATGGATTTTTGTGGACAAAGGGCATATGAATGCGTAGTTCGGTCAACGCCTCTTTAGTTTATTAGACATACGGCCTGTGATACCATACCATATGTCAAGATTTGTCCATGCAGCCACTGGCCGTACCTACATCATATATATCTGAGGCACGAAATTGTACTGAAATGGGCATTTCTATGTTCTGAATCTAAAGTAGTTCATTATTACTACTTACATGTATGGATAGTTGGCATGGCATTGGAAAAAAACAGGAAAAGCAAGAAGAAGAACAGGCAGGCGGTGTTAGACAAGACTCGCGCCGCGTCTGCGCCTGCGCCGCTGTAGAGCGCGCCTAGCAACAGGGCCACGATCACGTGGCACGCCAGTCTCATCTGTAAATGGACGAGGGTAAGAGTCACATTTATTTGGAACTGTACTTCGATCTAAAATATTACAAGAGGTTTGCTGGAAGAGAATGCTTCTTGCATTAAGCACGCCCTTGTACAAAAATTGGTGCAATAAAGAATTTTAATAATAATAATAATACAATGTAGTAATAAATGTTAAAAGCCATTATAATACAGTTATCTATAGATGTCTATCTACATTTAGGTAATAATTACATTACTAAATGTTAAAGCAATTTCCGTACTAGGTACGTATACAGCATCTAGACTGGGGCAGTTTCTAAGTATAGTTTTATACAGGGTGACCCAAAACTCAACGTCAAGCCGGTTCCGGGTGAAAAGGCAAGTCATACTGGTTATGAGAAAAATAAAAAAAAACAATTTTCATTATAAGTGCAATACATTTTTTTATTATTATATATTCAGGAAATTTAACAAACATAATGAAAACTAAAATTAAAATTTAAAATGGGCAATTTTGTAAGTTATTTTTTTTAAAGGCTCCTTTTCGTCCAAGCTGGAGCAACTAACTGGTTTTGAAATTTTGTTAGAAGTTTAAAGAAGCATTATCCAGAGTAACAAAACAAAAAAAAAATTGTAAAAAGTTAAGATTTCTGGCAACAGGATTTTTCATTCGTTTTTTTTTTTCATAACCAGTATGACTTGCCTTTTTACGCCCGAACCTAATAACCAATCCCGATCCATTTTTAGCTATCTCAGTTCAATTCAATCCATTTTTGTAACTATGTGTGCCAATAACCTATCCATGGATTTAAAATACTACTAGACGAAAACCCGGCTTCGCTCGGGTAAAATGTAGACGCAAAATAATATTCCACTATGTTTTTTTATATGGTGACGCCTCTGTATTTATCAACCACCAGTAGATATAAATATCTTAATACATTCAGATACATAAGCTCACACCTGTATCCCAGAGGGGTAGGCAGAGACCACGGACTGTCACCTGCCACTATCCTGACAAATCACTTTCGCTTCATCGACATCCATTAGTCGTTGCATGTACCCACATCGGTTTCGGGTACTTTTCATCTTGCCCTTTGCTAATACATCCCCTATTTGGTCGAAGTATGTCCAACTGGGGCGTCCCTTACCGGCCCTTCCACTCACATTCGCCCGATATATTTGCTTTGTCAGTCTTTCTTCGTTCATCCTCTCCACATCTCCAAACCAACGCAACATTCCTTTTTTCAATTCTAGTCACTCACTACATCCTCTTTCTCTACATCCTCAGTCTCTGATCACACTATTGCGTATTATGTCATTCAAAGTAACACCACACATATTTCTTAAGGATCTCATTTGTACTGCACTAATCCTACTTTCATGATTCTTCTGACTTCTGCCATACCCAAATCTCGCTACCATGCTTACATCAGTATTGGAACCAGCACACTATTACGGATAGCCAATCTTGCTCTTTTGGACATGTTCTGGCTACTCACGAAGGAATGCAAGGCGAAAATCGGATACTTATCATAACTTTGTCATGGGTACCTCATCACAAATTACTAAATGAGCTTCCTTCATAAACTTAACAGCATTGAATTTAGTTAACAGCTAGTGAATCTAATGACGTATGAGACGTAGAATCCACTTGGCTAATCAACTAAAAACAGCTCCCTCTCTTTGGCTTTACAGCTTTTAGTTTTGTATTGACCACATGTTTTTCTTCATGATTTTAATTTTTGGTATTTTTCTTATCTAGTGGCTTTTTCATTTCAATAAGTTTATTGGTAAAGTATGTTCGCTATCATAGTGTCACTTTGATATTTACCGCCTCGGCACGTGGCGGATTTAAAAAAAAGAAATTAAAGGAAGCCGACGCTGCCTAAACACGCCAGTGAATTTGGCTCGCAGCTCGTCTTTTTCTACTAGGTATTATGTAGATCACGCAATTAAATCAGTAAATCAATCAGTGTTTTAGAATGGATTTATAACGAGACGATCCTGCATCACTTAGGTAGGTACTTATTCTAAATATCGGTGGAGATGAATATTCTGAGGACACTTCGAGTGATGAAGAGTAGTGTTTTATTTTGTGCTTCATTAGGTATATTGCGTACCATGTATTTTTTTCTATTTAAAGTATTTTTTTCGTCTGAGTTGTATTATTAAAATAAATGTTTTTTTACTAAAACCAAGATTGCCTTCGTGTGTACCGACACTATCTAAGCGAACGGACTTTACCTAACTGTTCTAAGCAAAACAATAAAGATCAATTTATGACTTTGATTTCCTATTTCAATTATTTTTCAGACCCTTCCAAAACTTAGTGTCAAATTATTGTCTTCCCTCCCGCCTTCAGAAGAAGGACCTTCTTCTGAGCTCCCGCCAATGAAAAACACCACAGATTACTTACTACACCTTCTCAGTTGGCACAGATTATAATAACCTTTTTGGATGCCACGGTATTCCACACACCATGAAGTTAACAAATTAGATCAAAGGGCCGGTTTAGATTATCTTAGTGTTTAGGAGAGTGCTTTACTTTACACTCTGTTGCAACATTATGCTGAATCGGGCCCATTTTGGGGGCTCAACCTTGAACGACGTCTGTGGCGTAGTGGTTAGCGCATCTGACTACCATGCGAGAGGTCCCGGGTTCGAATCCCGGCTGGGGACAAAAGAAAAATCCCATGTCTTGGATGTTTACATGTTTGTGACGTCGCTGTTTCTGGTTCCCACGACACAGGGTATCCTAGTGTGGGGCCAGAAGCAATGTATGTGCCTGTATGTAAATGTAAATATGTAAATGTAAATTATTATTTTCATGTTGTACAGTTTTTTTTTTACGCTTTTTATGCTTTCTGTGTTATTTTTTTATTATTGTACGCATTCTGTGTGTGTGTGTTTTTTTGTTTTGTTTTGAGTATCAAATAAATAGATTTTCTTTCTTTCTTTCTTTCTTCTCTCTCTCTCTCTCTCTCTCTCTCTCTCTCTTTCTTTCTTTCTTTCTTTCTTTCTTTCTTTCTTTCTTTCATTCTTTTATTTCTTACTTTAGGAGAGTGCTTTTGTAGAAACGTGTAAGCGCCACTTGCTTTAGTACGTTTTACGGTATAGTACGGTTCTAGTTGCCTTTCAATTAGAATCAAAATAGAATTGGTTTCTATTGTTCTATCCAGTAACACCTGAGCGCGTTACTATCCTCGTTACTTATCCGTGTATAAACTAAAAATTTAGTGAGAACTTTAGGAGAGTGCGCAAGTGACCCGTGACGGGTGCGTGTTGTTTTCATTAACTCGAATTATCAAACTTACTTATGTGTTCCATTAAAACTCATAGTATTTTGAGTAGGATAGCGCATATTTCGCGACGTCGACGAAGTGACACTCTACTGGAAGAAATATAAACATTCACTCGAACGTCTAGTACTGTACTAATGCACTTGCCTCTCTAATTGTATTATAGCACTCTCCTAAACACTAAAATAATGTAAACCGGCCATAACAGTTCACAATGAAAACTTGTGACACTAACACAACAATGATGACATTGACATGTTTACTTAGCAACGCCATTGTTGAATTTAATAATTTTTATATTGATGCTGCTCGATAATACGAATTTTCCGCCCATATGTTGTCGACTCAGATCAACTATTTTTTTACGCTCTTTCATTTGGTGTGCATATCGTTCGAGTCTACCGTAGATCCGAACGAAATTATTAATATTGATCTGTGAAAGCAATCTATCGATGGGAGGTCTGATCACAGATTACGGATTGACCTCTGTTTGTGAATGACAGATTTCGTGTATCAATAACCTATCTGTGGATTTTGACGTTTGTTCGATCATCGTAAACAATCCCTAATCGCTATCCCTCGTTTTTCTCGGATTCCGCAGTTATTTTAAAGATTTGTCGTGCATTACTTTACTATCTAAAGTGAAGAAATGGCACTATCGACATTTTCTAGCGATAGCGATAGTGATCTGGACAATTTAGCCCAATTATCGGATTGGAGTGACGAAGAATATGTAGCTCAACGACGCCCTTCACTTCACGGAGAATGAGGAGAGTAAATTACATGCAGTGTCTCGACGACGCTGACTAATTAACTGGTTAATTTCAACAATAAAATTGCGCCCTCTTATTTCCCGCCTTCTCACAGATTTTTCTTTTTCACAAAAGTAGGTACCTACAGTCGACAGCACGTCAATCTTCACATTTTAGTTGAAAAGTCGCCCGTAATGCAACGGAGTAGAGTGCATGTGTTTATACCATGATGTGCTGTCGACTGTACGCCTGCCTGTTGCTATTTGATGGCTGTCATTGACGTTCCATTCCAGGCAAAAAATAATAACCAAGATCGCTACGTATCCAATCTCTTAAAATAAATGAAAAATATTTTTGTTCGAGTTGTAAAATATCGATATTACTAGCCTAAAAACTACTTTGATTTCGTCTAAAAATATCAACATCCACTGTGCTAACAAATTACTATCTTGCATAAAACGGAACGGATTTTGTTTTGCCGAGAGGGACGGATTGCTGGCTATCCGAATAAAAAAGAGATTGCGATTGACGCGTTTTATTATTAAGACGCAGATTGAAGATCGATCTGTAGATATCGAACTATCTAGGATTGTTTGCTTCCTTGGATTGGGGATTGGTTATTAGGTTCGGGCGTTACCCGGAACCGGCTTGACGTTGAGTTTTGGGACACCCTGTATATTACTTCTATGGTTTTTTTATCGCAGGAGTGATCCTTCTGCCCACGTCTCCATCTGTTGTCTACGATTCATCATGCCTACTATTATACTTCATGTGTCTTCTATCTAGTCTTATTTAGTAAGTAAATATGGAAATATCTCTTTTTTTTCTCTCAACTATTTCTCACAAACCTGTGTAAGGTGGACATCTCTTATTGCACCTATCGAGCAGCGCCAGAGTAGGGCCCTCAGTTGCTGGCCAGTGCTAGCCGTATACTGCGCCGCGTATCGGCGGTCAGAACTCTGGAGTAAGGCCTCGGACTCCGGAGTCAACACTGAAACTGGAGGAGTATGACGGTCTAATTAGAAAGTTAAAAAAAAAACTCAACTACCATCTCTGACTGGAATCACTGTGGCAGTTGAAAAGATTTGGTGGGTTTGATTTCCACAGGGGGCTGCAGTAGATTTTTCGATTGCTTTTAAGCCCTTGTCTGTTTGTCACAGGGAGTCCTAGCTTGGGACCGGGTCAGGTGATAGTGTTGTGTTGAAGTTATTATTATTATTATTATAATTTTGCCGATATTTTCCAATTGTGCGCATTGAATCGAAACGAATTTAAAAAAACTTTCCCACGGAACGAACGTTTGAACTGCGAAATTAAACTGTTGAGCAGCCCCTCTTCTACGTCAATGTCCACTCTATCGGGATAGTTTTGAAAAATAAAAAGTTTCAAAATATTTACCTACCTGTCTATATATCGAACAGTTCGAAGTTACAGTTACAGTAGGTTAAATCGGACAACTTCATACATTAGCGGCCCAGGTCCTAGGCTGTCCGTCAGATGGGAAATATCGGAAAAGTAATGCCAACGATTACTTTTAAATTAAGGGTGGTTATTATTTTAGACCCCTAAAGGCATCACCGCTTCATCACATCTATCCTGTGGGCGTCATATTTGTTGGGGAAAGGACCGATCTCTTAGTATCTTAAATTAGGCTTAGGTGTAAGGTCATGGTTTAGGGAAAGACATAATTTATCAAAATATCGCCTGCTAACCGTTGTCCCCCCACCCACACCCAAACTTTATGATAAGAAAGGCAGATGTACGGATTTGGATACCTGTCAGCCTTAACAGATACAAGTACTTACTTACCAACCTATTTAGAGATTATTTGAAATAAACCTTCGCGGAAAAAATACGACGACTTTACAATATAATCCAAGGTAGGTAATCTACCTACATTGCTAATCTCAGACTAAAAATAGATTTGCTAATAAGCGCTAATACCCATTTTTACAAAAAACAAAACATAAATTTTATTTTATTTTTATTTTATTTATTTAGGATTACTAACAACTTGTATACTACGACATTTACAAAGTGCTTACCACTAACTTAAAGATAAGTATACAAGCCAATTATAAGTAATCACTGCATGCAAAATTATACAGGTACAAACTAAAAATATAACATCGTCTAACTATGTTTTTGTGGTTAATTAGTCCGTAATAACTTTTTTATTTTATTTATATTGTCCGAAAAAATATCAATGATATCACTGTAGTGGTTTAAAAGCTTACATATTCTAGGAATAGTGGAATTAGCACCAAGTACTGTCTTACGTAAAGGAGGAGTGAAAAGTGTGAGACGTTTGCGGGGATAGTTTTTAGGAACTCTAAATTTAAATTTTGTTAGAAGTGGGGGGCAGTCAATTTTATTATTTAGTATTCTATGTGCGAATGTGACATCTAACATATTGTATCGATTTTGCAGAGTCATTATTTTGAAGTGATTGAGTCTATTATTGTAAGTTTTTATTTTCTTTGCAATTCCTAATGAGTATGACAGATGCCACAGAAATCTTTTCTGAATTCTTTCTATTCGCATCATGTGATTCGCATAATGTGGTCGCCATACCACACTTCCATATTCTAGAACACTGCGTACCATACAGTTATAGAGCGTAATTTTTGGTTTTTTAAACATTTTTACATTTCTAATCACGAAACCTAACATTCTATTCGCTTTTTTTACAACGTTGTCTATTTGAGGAACAAACGTTAATTTCCTATCAAAAATTACTCCCAAATCTCTTACAGTTTCTAGGTCTTTTAATTCTGAGTTATCTATTTTGTAATTCGTGGGTATTATTTGGTGTTTGCGTGTGAATTTCATTTGGTAACATTTCTTTGCATTGAGTTGCATTCCGTTAGTGTGACACCAGGCAGTGAGTCTATTAAGGTCATTCTGAAGACTTCAGCCATGACAGCATTGACCCGCTAAAGCCAATTCGGAGTTTTTGCACTAATTTTTCATGCGATACTTTATCAAAGGCTTTACAGAAATCAGTGTAAATGACATCCACCTGCTGTTTATTATCAATCGATTCAGCCAGAATTTCGGCAAAAGAAACTAAATTGGTACAAGTTGATCTGGCTTTTAAGAAGCCATGTTGATGAACTGTTATTATTAACAATTACATACAGGTACATACATACATTGCAAAATAAAAGCTAAGACGATTCTTACAGAAAAAAAAACTTTGAGCTAGCAAAGAGGTTGCATGTTTTTTTGGCAGGCGCTGGAGATTCGTAACTTTAAAAAAAAACCAAACGGGCAAAAACTATTTATTCCTATTAAGATAGGAATAGGTACTAATTAAGTACCCGGTAACTACTTATCAGCGTTCTTACTCTTTCCGTTTTTGTCAGGCTCGTCGTTCTTGGCGATTTTCTTCATCTCGTAAGCGTAGCTTTTGGCTTCATTCTCCAAAAGAGTGACGTTACCGTTGTGCTCGCCACTTGCCACCTCGAGCACTGCAAGAAGAAAGGGAAAATGGATAAATGCTTTTGAAATCTTCTATAATAATCTACATAGAACAAATAAGTAGTACATTACTGCAGCGGCCAGTAAAAGAGGCATTGATGGGCGAATGTGGAAATGTGGGCCGAGGCGAAGCATACATACGTGAGTCCATCTATGTCTAGTTGTGGCCAAGGCTTCTATATGATTTCTCTCAAATAATGCGCGGAAATTAAAACTATGAACTCATTCTGTTAAATTCAATAAACTTTCAAAATCAGACGAACCGCACGAACGAACAACAATATTTTTTGCCGCGTTAGTGTTCTTTTTTTTTCAATAGGTATATCCAGCTTTCTATTGCAAGCCAGGTCGAAATTTAAATAAAACCTCTGATAAGTTACCTCCTTGCTCGTCATTGTTCTGAGTAAAAGATCGTTCCATTTTTAAATAACACGACAGATATGAGTTTAGTATGTAGGTATGTAATTATGTAATTATTTTATGTATTAATTATGTAATTATGTATGTAAGTATGTAGGTAATTATTTGACAAGAGAATTTAAAATATTAGATTGGATGCGTTAAATTACACCGTCCGGCGTCCGTACCTATGACTATACCTACGCGGCATCACGATCTAATTCTAAGCTTTGATAAATGTGTATCTATGTGTACCAAATAGGTAGCCTACCTACGGAATGGGATATAGTTATAGTACAGTAGGTATAATAGTACGATATAATTATGTAGAGCTACAATTGAATACATAAGTAGGTAATGGACTGGGGACAAACTTGGCAGAAGCAATAAATATGTGGTTGACCTTAATGAATTTATGCATGAATGCAGACACAGTGCACTCGATCCAATTGAAGTTTCAACAGGTATTTAATTATATTGAAAAAGATTGCAAAAAATCCGCAGCAAACAATACCTAACGATAGGTTAGGATATTAGGCTATAAATTTGACAGATTTCTGAAAGCCATCTCATATTATTTGTTGGTGTACCTACGTGGAGTCCTCAGAAAGTGGTCATTTTAAATTCTTCGTGTATATCTTAAAAGGCAAACCAACATTTACTTTTGAAATAACCCGCCAAAACGTTATCTTGTGCAATATGGCCTCGCATCGGAATTATGACGTCATTTGCCATTAAACCAACCAATGAACGTAAGAAAAAATGAATGACAGACGCCAATTTGGCTAACACGTGACGTCATCATAGAATCGACCAATAAGGGCCGTTTTCGATTTAATGGCTGCAGTGCAGATACATAATTATCAAATTTTATCTTGTTCTTAATAAGAAATACTGAAATAGGTAGGTACCTGAACACCTGAGACAGCATGTCTCCAGAGCACAAAAAAGCCTATCTGACCTTTTTACATAGTTTAAAGGTGCCAGGAAGTAAAAAGATTTTTTTTGTATCGAAGTTCAGTTATGTCGTTACTACCACTAGAGCCTACTCAAATAACATTATTTTAAAATTTCATGCACATACCTATTAAATGTTATACCTTTTTGAATAGGTAGTTAAAGAGTCGTAGAAGGTTTTAAAATTATGTGCAGAATAAGTTCCATACGTAATTTTTTTTTTAAGAGCTTCAATGTGAAAAATATTTAGAGAATATTTTTAAAAGCTGTTAGTAGTAGGTGGAGCTTTTGCTGATATTTTTTTATCAATTGACATGCCTTTTAACTAAATACATTAAAAAAAACACTTCATGAGCTCTATTCTGAGAAAAAATCAATCAAAAAACAAAAAAAAATTGATATTTTTTTAAAATCTTTAACAGTCAAAATCTCCATAACGGTTAATTTTCGGACCCTATATAATAGAATAAAATCCATCAAAAATTACCTAAATAATGACCTCCTTTAATATTGTGTGCGACTTTCCCTGTAACCCTGTATACGTATAAATAATACTGTTTTATTCACACTGTCAAATACCCTATTCAATATAATTATGTACTTTAAAATAAATGGTCTGTTATCTAATTTTATGGAAAATCAGTACCTATGAGTAAGTAAGTAATCTTTGAATTTATTACTTTTAACTTTAGTAATATTTATTTTTTAACTTTAAATAACTAAAAATATTTAACTAAATAGGACAGTTGACAGCACATCAACCTTTGTATTTTAGTTGCAAAGTCGCCCGTAACATAACTTAGTAGTTAAGAGATGTAAAATAGGATAGGGTAAGAAAATGCATAGAAGAAAATCTTTTTGCCAAACTCTAATTTTATTATTGGTGTGTCTTAGGAATTGTGCATTTTAGAAATAACCGTGTATAATCGAAGCAAAAACAGATCTATCTACTAAAATTAATGGCAGCTCGTACACATAGTAGGTAAGGTGTCTCCTAACATAATGTCTAGACCCGGCAGCCACAAGCACTTAAGTCAAATATTGTTCTTATGCCATACACCGGCTGGAATAAGCACTTAAGTCCTCATACGTTCATGAACCTGTTGATGTCATGTCGGTCATTCAACCTTAAAACTCTATTGCAATTTCAGCAGCAATAACAAGCACCTATGTTAAACTAACTAACCACTATAAAATTTCTACTGTAAAATTTTGCCATCCATTTATTTTTGACTTAAGTGCTTATTCCTTCCGGTTCTAGATGTATTCTCCTACCTACTCATTACAGCGTCAGCGCTTAAGACTCACAGAAGTCCGCCATGTTGTAATACTGCGGGCAGACGAAGCCGGCCCTCCGGAAGGCTTCGGGTGCGTCGCCCACGGTCCCGGCGTAGAGGGTGCGGCCTTCGGCCAGCAGGATGACGTCATCGGCCGAGCAGTACAACTGGGAAGCGGGCTGGTGCACCACGCAGGCGACCGTGCGCCCGCCCTGCGCCACGCTGCGCAGTGCGCGCGCCACCGACATCGACGAGACGGAGTCCAGACCGCTGGAATTTGAGAAGTCCGGTCTTGCACATTTTTTTTATACTCAATGGCGAGGTCTTTAACGGAGAATTTGTATAAAGAGACAAAGAGACGTTTTCAGTGTTTTTGTCAATGTGACTAAGATTCTTTTAGGGAGCTTTTGATCTCTGACTCAAGTTCTTAGAATAGCAAAAAACATGTAAATCATAATGTCTAATGTCGTCCCCTAGCTTACCAACTTTATAGGTGTGAGTAGTGTGACCAATGGTAAGACGCCCAATGAGCAGCTCCATCTAATGGCATTCAAATGTGAAAACAGCCAATTTTCGACTTGAGCGGTGTGTCGTAAGCTAAGGGACGATATGCAGTTGTTTAACAAAAAAAAAATTCCGTGTATAAAACAATTCAAAGTCAAGTGACTCTAAACTATCTTCGAAGTATTTTAATTGAACATTATCGTTTTTTTAACTTTGGTCCTAAAAAACATGTATTATATTAGTTTTATTAAGTTAAGCATTGGCCTAACTGTCCTGTCTAGAAGTTAGTACATTAGTGTTGTAAAAAACGTTGATTTTAGAAGCAAATGCGTTTTTTTTTATTATCTCCAATTTTCACTGTGATCCTTCTTTCCCTGTACCCTTCTTGTATAACCACTTACCTTGTAGGCTCATCAAGCAGCATAACTGTGGGATCTGTAAGCAATTCGCAGGCTATGTTGAGTCTTTTCCGCTCACCCCCGGACATGTGCCCGGCTCGCGTGTTAAGCGCGTCTTGTATGCCCAATTGCTTCGACACATTGTCTATCTGGAAGAAGAGAGCTTTCAAGGCGTTGTGAAGCATGTAATAACGTACCTACTTAGTTTCAGGTAACTATAAATTTTTTTTTAGTCTTCGGTGTTATTATTCTTGCGAATTAAGTTGTGGGCACCAACTTTTTTGACTTATCGCTACTCTCGGAATATGTTTATCTCCCAGCCCATAAGCCCATTATCCCATAAGCTCATAAGCCCAGGTATCTGCCTTATCATGAAAATCCCTTGGTTCCCTGCTAGTCTTACATAATATCGTTCCATTCCAGCCGTCCTTTATAACCTGGTTACAAACTGGGGAAAGTATGGAAATGTTCCATCGAGTGACGTATGGAAATGGAAACGGTAGAATGGACTCGGAAGGGGGAGGCCCAGGTTCGATTCCCAGTGCGGGCATAGGTACCTGTGACTTTGTTTTCTAAGTTAGGTATGTACATTTGTGAAGGAAAACATCGTGAGGAAACCTGAGTGTCTGAGCTATGCCACAAATCGCCAATTTGCGGTGGGTACACGTGGTGATTAAAGTCTATACTCTGTCTCTGAGACGTGTTTATACACGTCCCACTAGAGGGCACCGGCCTTACAACCTTACTGCATCGGCGGAAACCCGAGTTTCTGAGCTATGCCACAAATCGCCAATTTGCGGTGGGTACGCGTGGAGATTTAAGTCCATACTCTGTCTCTGAGACGTGTTTATACACGTCCCACTAGAGGGCACCGGCCTTACAACCTTACTGCATCGGCGGAAACCAGAGTTTCTGAGCTATGCCACAAATCGCCAATTTGCGGTGGGTACGCGTGGTGATTTAAGTCCATACTCTGTCTCTGAGACGTGTTTATACACGTCCCACTAGAGGGCAGAGGGCTTACAACATTACTGCATCGGCTGCTTACAACCATCAGAGATAGAGTTTTATTCAAGCTTGTCCAGTGCATTTTTTTGAACAATTGAAAACCCTTGTTATTTTCTAGTTCAGGACTCCCGAGGTTGGAATAATTAAATAAGCAATAGCCTACCTAGCCTGGTAAGTACATCTAAAAATATATTTTGAAAAACAGGTCAATTAAGTAGATGCTTCAACCCAAAACAAGTTTTTGGAGCCTTTCTGAGACGAATCGGACCAAAAAATACGATATAATGCTACGTAGCTAACTAGCTACAAGGTTGAATATTTGAACTAATAGGCTATTTGACCGATTTCTGAAAACCATCTCGTATTTTTTTGTTGGTGTTCATGGAGTCCTCAGAAAGTGGTAATTTTAAATCATAATTTAAGTTTAAATATAAGTTTCATATGTTTATAAATTGTAAATGATTAAAAGAGATACCTACATTTTCCGAAACATTTTGTAATTTTTGTTTTAATCGAGCATATCAAATAATTTATTGTTGATAGTGTCAAAAATCGAATTGCTCTTATCAATAGTTTTAAATCAAAACCGTGGCGACGATTGGCCCAACACCGCACAAAATTGGTTTGTCAGTTTTGCCATTAAAAAAATCGCATTAGTCTCTTGGAAGTATAATTTATATTTCATTTCATTCAGCTTTACTCAACATGTAGCTAGTACATAAACCGTTCATACGTATCGTTAAAATATGGGAAGTACTTAATGTCTATAATGTTATTTGCTAGGTCAGGTAATTATTTTCTCATTTATTCTTACATCCTTGAGTCGGAAGCACATCTGTGGTCGGAAGACACTTTATAAAACCGTGGGGCCAGGCCTGTTTCACTACGCGTGTCGGTATCGAACGCATAAGGTACATGCGACGACCACTCCGGAGTGGCAAATAGGTAGGAATTCAGGCGCCAGCAGAGGTAAGAGTTACGCGGTAGAAAGAGAGGCAACATGAAGGTGAATATAACGTTGCTTTTTTAGCGCCGTGCGACCCAAATTGCACCTAATTGTATCGCTGCTAGAGTCCCTTTTTCTTTAATTGATTTTGCGGAGTGAAACTTCTGTACCTGTACTATTATGTATTCTGTGGTGGGGCACACAAAAAGGACCTGGGAAGACGGCGCAGAAATGACATAGCTATCTGTAGCATTTTTGACATGTTAATTTGTTAACGATTCCTTTCAAATTCCTAACATATAAAACCCCTTTTGTCCATGATGTGCAGTCGACAGTACATCATGGTATACACCCATGCACTCTGCTCCGTTGCATTACGGGCGACTTTGCAACTAAAATGGGAAGATTGACGTGCTGTCGACTGCACAGTATAAGTAAAAACATCGATACAACTCGCAATTCGCTTTTCCGTAAAAATGGGTACCCAAAGACTGTTTTAAAAAAAGTTTTTTTAGCCAAAGTCCTTTAGGTGAACAAGAAACAAGACTATGCCTCAACCGATACCGAAATGAAAGTCAGGATTAAGTAGTATTATTGCCAAGTTCGAAACGAGGAAATATGTGCGTAGGAGGGTATGACCCTAGCCTAAGTGATTTTGCTTCCTGATATTAAGTATGTCATTAGGTAGAATGTCGTCTAGGTAATATTCATGGTAGTATTATAAATTAAGGTCACACCTCCAGGACGGACCTCATCAAACGTATTGTTACGGGCTAGGGTTCTGGATTTGGATGTAAAACGCCAATGACAACTTCTTAGGATTTATTCACGCAGGGTCTGGTCTGCAGGTCTTCACGACACGAAGTCCACACGTAGAATCCAATCGCAGGTCCAATCGAAGTCCAATAGTATCGCTGAGGTCGTAGGATATCGCTCGTATCGCAGGTATGTTCGCTCGAAGTTCACTCTTCGCTATTCCAAACGGAACTGACTGCGCGCCGCGGCGGCCGCTATTTATATCCGGCCGCAAGGGCTCTAGAACATTCCCGTACCTACGTGCCTACTCGAGGCAACGTCGCTCGAACAGTAACCCATTCAAAGACTTTTGAACCTTACGCTAGTGGACATACTAGTCATTATTGCTTGCAGCGTTTTTTTGTTTACTAAAACGCAGCATGCGGCGACTATTCGATAGGCTTCTAGAAGGCTCTATTCTAGATGGTTCGGGATAGGACCGCGACACTGCTCCCCCCTTAGAGATGCTCGTCCCGAGCATCTTCATTACTGCCGTGATAAGAAGCTAAGCGGTCGATGTGAACCACTTTTTGTGCACCTCTTGGCTGCCGTTGAATTCGGTACGTCACGTCATTTAACCGAGTTACCACTTTGTACGGTCCCTCCCATCTTGTCTGCAATTTCGGAGATTTTCCTTTTCGTCGAGTTACATTGTGAAGCCAGACTAGTGCTCCTTCTTCGAAGCCGCTTGTATTTGCTCGGCGGTCATACCTAGTCTTCATCTTTTCACTCGACTCCAATCCGTTTTCCCGTACTATGGCATGAATCTCTCGCATTTTCTCACGTAACTCGGAAATGTAGTCGTGTAGAGAACGTGAGTCGTCAGGAGGGCCTCCAGTCAGCAAATCTACTGGTATTCTCAGTTCTCGGCCAAAATTTACACGCGCCGGGGTTACCTTCGTGCTTTCATGTTCTGCCGTTCAGTAGGCCAGAAGAAATGGCGGTATGTATTTGTCCCAGTCTCTCTGGTGCCTGTCAACGACTTTTGCTAAATGTCTCTCAAGTGTTTGGTTAAATCTTTCTACCATGCCGTCTGATTGAGGATGATATGGGGTGGTCCTAGTCTTATGCATTCCCAATATTTTGCAGAGTTCTTGAAATACCTGAGACTCAAAGTTCCTGCCTTGGTTGGAGTGTATTTCCAAGGGCACACCAAACCGGCAAACTACTTCCTCAAACAACTTGGAGGCAACAGTCGTGGCTTCTTGATTGGGTATGGCGAATACCTCTGGCCATTTAGTGAAGTAATCCATAACTACCATGAAATACTTATTTCCCGATTCCGTTACTGGGAACGGTCCAGCCACGTCAACTGCAATGCGTTCCCATGGCGCACCAACGTTATAAAGTTGCAGATTTCCACGGCTTCTAGTTGATGGGCCCTTCACCGCGGCGCAAGTAGCACACTTGCGGCACCAATCTTGCACATCTTCTCGACAATGGAGCCAGTAAAACCTTTCTCGAATCTTTGTTAAAGTCCTCTTTACGCCCAAATGTCCACCTGACACGCCGTCATGTACTTCACGAAGGACATCTTGTACCTTATCTCTTGGGACAACTATTTGTAGATGGAACTCTCTGCCGTTAGGTTTCTCCCATTTACGGTAAAGTATTCCGTTCTGAAGAATAAAACTGTCCCATTGAGCCCAGTATGCCTTGGTAACAACACTAGTAGGAGCGACTTCGCACCATCTTGGCTTATCCTCGCCTCGTTTCTTCCATGCGACAATGAGCCGTACATCTTCGTCATCTTCCTGTGCTTCTTTCATCGCCTCATCTTCCCAAGATCTCGATGGACTCATTCTTGTCAATCTCAATGGCAGTTCCTTTGTCTCTTGTTTGGCACAGTGCTTGCAGTCTTCCGGTCACGGCCTTCTTGACAGTGCGTCAGCATTTCCATGCGCCTTTCCGCTGCGGTGTTCAATCATAAAGTCGTACTCCTGCAGTTGTTCGATCCATCGAGCAACTTGCCCCTCTGGATTTTTAAATTGTAACAGCCACTTCAGGGCGGCGTGGTCAGTGCGAAGCGTAAACCGCATGCCGAGGAGATATTTGCTGAAGTGCTGTAATGTCTTTACCACAGCCAAGAGCTCCCTTCTTGTCACATAATAGTTTCTTTCAGGTTTCGATAGCGATTTACTAAAATAGGCCATCATAATCTCTCTGTCGCCCTGTTTCTGCGATAACACTCCTCCGATCGCTGTGTTACTGGCGTCAGTGTCAACAATGAATTGGCCGTTAGCCTGTGGAAATCCCAAGATTGGGGTCTCGCAAAGACATTTTCTTAATTTTTGAAATGAACTCTCACATGTGTCATCCCAATGAAATGACTGCTTGTCTTCAGTCAGTCTGTGTAAAGGCTTGGCAATTTCAGAGAACCCCTTAACAAACCGTCTATAATATGAGCATAGCCCTAAAAATGCTCGTACTTCGGTCTTGTCTTTGAGAGTAGGCCATTTTTGCACTGCTTCGATTTTGGCTGCATCGGTCTGTATGCCTTCGCTGGTTATCACATGACCGAGATAGCTAACCTTGTTCTTAAATAAACTGCATTTCTTCGGATTTAACTTTAAGTTTGCTCCCATTATCTTCTTAAAAACTTGCTCTAGATTTTGTAAGTGGTCCTCAAAATCTGTTCCCATGATTATGACGTCATCCAAGTAGACAAGGCAGGCTTCCCCAACTAATCCTGCCAGTACGCACTCCATAAGTCGTTCGAATGTAGCTGGCGCGTTGCACAATCCAAAAGGCATCACGTTAAATTGCCATAGACCTTTACCAGTTGAAAAAGCAGTCTTCTCTTTATCCCTCGGATCAATTTCCACTTGCCAGTATCCGGATTTCAGATCTAACGTCGAGAACCATTTCATGCCACTCAAAGTGTCTAGGGTATCGTCTATTCGTGGCAGTGGATAACTATCCTTTTTCGTCACATCATTAAGCCGTCGATAGTCTACACAGAACCTTGTGCTACCATCTTTCTTCTTTACCAACACTACGGGAGAACACCATGGGCTAGCAGAAGGTTCTATAATCTTGTTTCTCTTCATGTCTTCCAACATGTCTTGTACTTCCTTTTCTTTGGCAATCGGTATGCGCCTCGCTCGCTGACGAATAGGTCGCTCCTGTCCGGTGTCGATTTTGTGTTGAACCAACGATGTTCTTCCAGGATTTCCTTCGTCAGAGAAGATATCCCTAAAGCGCAGTAGCAACCTCTTAGCTTTCATGCTTTGCGAATAGCTCAGATTACTCTTAGAATCCTCAAGGAGCTTAGTGACTATAATTTCACTCCTGGTATTCGATGTGTTTGAGCTTGGAGATGATTGGCAGCTTCTCATCCAAACGGCTTCCTCACACCGTCCAATAACGTCACCTTTGCTAAGGGTAATCTCACGATCACCTATATTCACAACCCTCACTACAGCGGTCTTGCCTCCATAGACGAGAGTTCTTGCTGTCAGCAATTTCTGACTGGCTGCACTGTCTCGTGTATCTTCAATCAGCACACACCTATTCCGCTGATTCTTCTGACTCGAAGGCAGCTTCACCTTTACTTCAGTTTGTGATCGTCCAGGTATTACGATTCTCTTCAGGCACGTGACATTTCCATCGGGACCGCCAAGTATGAAGTTCTCCTCATCACCACATTTAAAGACACCGTTAGTGACATCGATGTGACAGTTGTGTTTCTTCATAAAGTCCAGGCCCAGAATGCAATCATCCATAATTTCGGCTACGATTACGTCGTGAATATATGACGCCTCCCCAACACATATCGAAACCGATCCTTCACCCAGGACGGGTATCTGCTGGCCAGAAGCGGAGAGAAGTCTGCATAAACTGGTGCCTTTGCGTCTCCCTACAGCTTTCACCAGGTCTGGTCTCACTATTGTTCTAGAGGCTCCTGTATCTAGGGTGATTTTGCACTCTATTTTGTTCACTGCACCGCGTATTAGTAGACTGTTCCCATTCCATGCTTGTGTGATTCTGGTTACTGGGGCTACCTCCGCTCCAGCCAGTACCCGCCCCGCAGTCCTGTTTCCCTGATTCACGGTGGAGGGCGTAGCGTCATGCTTCTTTACGAATTCTTCAAAACGCTGCTCCATATTTTTGAGACGCGCATCCAGTCTGTCATCTGTTTTGGTTGCTTGCCTCTCTCCTTCTTAGGACACGTGAACTGCAGATGCCCTCTTTCCCCACACTTGTAACACATGGGCCCGGAGTTCTTCTTGGGCGGTGTCTTGATCTCTTTAACCTCCTCCGTAACTTCTCGAAGTTTATAACCTTGCCGGATATCTTGACGCACAGCTTCTACTTCTAGGGCGTGTGCCAGAGCTTCTTTTAATGAAGAATGGTGGCGAAGCTTTACTGCGGCCTTAATTTCAAGATCCTTGATTCCGTCGACGAAGGCTTGCAAAATATTCGTGTCCACCATCTTACTATCAGTAGAAGGGTACGCCTTTCGAACCAGCTTCTCAATTTCCAACGCCCATTGTTGAAGTCCTTCACCCAGGCGTTGAGTTCGGTCGCGTAGCTGAGCACGAAAAACGTGTTCCAGGTGTCGTTCCCCGTATCTGGCCTCAAGTGCCTCCAGCAGATCTTTGAACTCGCTACCTGAGGTGGGCAATGCCTCCAGGACAGATAAGGCCGAACCTCTGAGCGCGACGGTGAGGGCTGTCAAGCTCTGTTCGTCCGTCCATCCGTTTGAAGCAGCGACAGTCTGGAACTGCTGTCGGTAGGCGACCCAAGACGTAGTACCGTCGTACGGAGGCACTTTCACTTTAGGCCCCTGGTTTATGCCGACAATTCCACTCGACGTGACTCCAGCAGATTTTATACGCCGAAGTTCCTGTTCTAGTCCAGTGAGGCCGGTTTTCACATTTTTTAGGTCCTCCTCTAATTCGGTTACCCGTTCGTTCACTACTTCTACATCTTCATGTAGCTTAGCGACCGTATCACTGAACTTTGTAACGGCAGAAAGGATCGTCTGTTGGTCTGCCTTCTGTTCTTCTCGTAGGCCTCTTTGTTCTTCTTGCAGGCACTGCATCTGCTTGCTCTGTTCTTCTTGCAGGCACTGCATCTGCTTGCTCTGTTCTTCTCGCAGGCCTCTTTGTTCTTCTCGTATGCCCTTCAACATTGCCATCAGGCATGACATATCCAAAACCTCCATTGGACGTGACGGAGGTTTAATGTCTTCGGTGGGCGTGACCAGGTGGGCGTGGCTAGGAGGCGGAGCCTGTTGGTCGGTTGGTGGATCCTGGTGGTCAAGGCCGGTGGGCGGAGCCTGGTGCACGGGGGCGGTAGGCGTGGCCTGGTGGGCGTGGCCAGTGGGCGGAGCCGCTGGGCAGGTACGCTGTGTCTCCTCGATGGGCGTGGCCTGGTGGGCGGGGCCAGGGGGCGTGGCTTGGTCGGTGGGCGTGGCCTGAGGGGGCAGTGGGCGTGGCCTCCGCAGCACCTCTGGACCTGGTCCTCACTCCAGAAGTATGCTCTCTCGGAGTCAGTGGCATCTCCAAATCCCACTTCTGACACCAAATGTTACGGGCTAGGGTTCTGGATTTGGATGTAAAACGCCAATGACAACTTCTTAGGATTTATTCACGCAGGGTCTGGTCTGCAGGTCTTCACGACACGAAGTCCACACGTAGAATCCAATCGCAGGTCCAATCGAAGTCCAATAGTATCGCTGAGGTCGTAGGATATCGCTCGTATCGCAGGTATGTTCGCTCGAAGTTCACTCTTCGCTATTCCAAACGGAACTGACTGCGCGACGCGGCCGAACAGTAACCCATTCAAAGACTTTTGAACCTTACGCTAGTGGACATACGAGTCATTATTGCTTGCAGCGTTTTTTTGTTTACTAAAACGCAGCATGCGGCGACTATTCGATAGGCTTCTAGAAGGCTCTATTCTAGATGGTTCGGGATAGGACCGCGACAGTATGTAATAATCACTAGTTCTATCTACACAATTGAACAAAACTTGCGAATAAAACTAGGAAGTAGAATTTACATACGTAGGTACAGTCGACAGCACGTCAATCTTCACATTTTCGTTGCAAAGTCGCCCGTAAGCCAACGGAGTAGAGTGCATGGGTGTATACCATGATGTGCTGTCGACTGTACTAGGAAGTACAATGTGTACATGACATAATTATAAGGATGTTAAAACGCGAAGACAAAGTGAAAGTTACACGCTTAGGACTCTGCTTTAAAATCTAGATTATTTTAGAAATAAAAACTTTTCGTAACTATTTGGTTCTCAATCGATGAAATCTACAATTATTACTTCAAAATCTAGATTTTTTGTGTTATTACATGTAACGCTCGTAGTGCCGTCCACATACGGTTTAAATAAATTAACATCCACCCAACACACTCACGTGACAAACTAGGATGCCCTGTGCTGTGGTAAGGTCATTCCATTGCATTGCATACATGTACCTAAATACACCCAGACTGCTTTACTCGTTATGGCGCGTACAGACTGGTGAAACGTAACATGCAATGCAACAAACTCCCTTTCATTTAACTATGAGAATCGGTTTCAAAGTGTGTTACCTTTTATGATACATTGCGGCAATGTGTATGGCAAATTCTTTCATTGCATTTTACCTTGCATGTTACGTTTCATCAGTCTGTACGCACCTTTAGATTACATTGTAACATTACATATTATTACTCGCGTTTGGATGGGCCATTATGAAATGCGGCCCTTGGTGTTCCTGCTCACCTAAAATTATGATGAAAAGTTACAGGGTCTACTTACAGCGTACAAGCGGTCTCTATAATTTAGATCGGGTAGTTTGACCGAGGCAGCGAAGTGTAAGGTCTCTCGACCTGTCAGTGTATCCAGAAGCGTGGCCTGCTGGGACACCAGCACAGCCTCCCGCCCCGCGCCCAGCAGATGACCCGACACGCCGTTTCGTCTGAAATAGGATCATGGTCATCATCAGCCCACTGCTGAACCCTTTATAGGGCTCTGTGCCATATATGGCCACCATAATTTGAACTTGACATAGAGTCCAAACCCAATGAAAATTTAAGACTAGCTCTGCCCTATAAAGGGTTAACGTACCTTGCGAAGCACGGAACCGCTCGGAAAAAATGCCACTATAGCGTTAGTCATAGACGGTGACCATACGGTGACGGTGACCGGTGATCATCGCCATATTGTTCGTTTAAAATATAGGAACATATGTACGTAAAAACAACATAGAAATACTTAGACTTTCGAAATCTAATGTGAGTACCTATATAAAATTGTCACCACTCACCGTGTTAATGCGCATACCCCTCAGAAACGGCGTGGCCGATTTTGATGAAATTTTATATGTATGATCGGTAGGTCTGAGAATAGGTTGTTATCTATTTTTCATAACCAATAATTTTCACCATAAGTGAAAAAAGTAATTATATGGCGAAACAACGTTTGCCGGGTCAGCTAGTAGTATAATTATGTATAATATTAACTTATCTTTTGGCACTACCGTAGTGAGAGAAAAAATATGTAAAGTGTAAAAACAAATAGCAACTGTGCCTGAAACGGGCTTGTTCCAGTTCCAGACCAATTTGGCTTTAAAACCAGGGTATTTTTGACTGTAGTAAATAGCTGCCTTAGTTCCCCAGATAGTTCAAGCTATCTGGTCAGTCTGTATATTATTATATAAGTGCCAACATACGTATCAAATAAGCCACTGACCGAATGAACTTCCGCTTAGATAATGCCCTATCTATTTGGGTATCAAGTTTATTAACAATGTTTGCGAAATTGTTTTTTTTGGTAGTAGAGCACATCTATATTAATCATTTCGTTCCGGTCTACGGTAGACTAACGAAATGCACATCAAATTGAAGAGCATAAAAATTTAGTCGATCCGAGTCGACAACTTATAGGCGGAAAATTCTGATTATCGAGTATTTTCAGTATGAAAATTAATTAATTATTGCTATAATGGCGTTGCTAAGTAAACATCTCAATGTTCTCAATGTCACGAGGTTTGTATTCTGTTATCGTAACTCTTCTAAGTTCTTTGATTTTGAGACATAGGCGTGATAATTATTTGGGTAAATAAGATTTAAGAGAAATATCTACTGATGAAATATCGATACATAAGAAAGGATGACCCGAGCGAAGCTGGGTTTTCGTCTAGTAATATATATTTTCTATTTCATTTCATTCAGCTGCGATCAATGGCGGGGACCCACACAAAGAGGACGTGCAAAACCAGGACCAAAGAGCAAGGACTGTGGCCTGTGAGTTCTATGACTCTACGTAAAACGTCGTGTCTTTTCAGTGTGGTCCTTTGTGTGAGCAAAGCATTGACAGAAATCGACAAAATACGGAAGCTTTGTTTAACAAGTTGCTCATCCTAGGTCATTCATTCATGTCATAAATGTTAGGCAATTTAGATAACTATTCAGGCTCGACCTTTTGCGGCACTTACTGTGCAATTGTAACCACTAATAATAACTAGGTAGTTCCTGTCAGAAAATTTTATTTTATTTATTAAGTTACTTTCAAGTTAGTGACCTATATGTCTTGAAGGTGAAGATATTGATATTGGGGTCAAAATTTATTTGATATACTAAGAAAGTCAAGGAATTGATAATAAGCATATTATGAATTTCTTGATAGTGGTTGTGGCTGCTGTTGCGCATGCTGTCATATTTGGCAGCATAGCATTATTATGATTTTAACAAAAAGTGTACTTAATTTAGATACTTGTTACGTGGAAAAAAGGTTCGTAACGAGTGTTACGGACTTTAAATTGCGAAATTAGTAATTTTATTATGTACCATATTTCATAATATTTTAATGTTATTTGTGGTAGTCTCTGGTATCTGCCTATCCCTCTGACATACAGGCGTGAGTTTATACGTATAGCATTCTGTATATTTAGATATATTCATGTCCCCACCGAGGGGCACAGGTCTCTTCCCTGAGGAAGGTATAGGCTATACTCCACCACGGGGGCCAAGTCCGGATTTGTGGAGGCTTGTAAGACTAGTGGCTGGTCTTACCTACTGCCAGAAGTTTTCAAGCCGCCCTAAGGCCTCTGGCTTGGCTTAACGACTGCAATATGTAGATACATCTATCGATAAACGGGTAGATAGCTAGGAGAAAGAATGTACTTAATCTGAAAATGAATGTATGTGTATTTTAGTACACAATAGAGTGGTATTTACATATATCGTACTAGCTGTGTTCCGCGGTGTTACCCGCGGTTCATCGATTATCCCATGGGAATAAGATATTTTCCCGCGACAAAACGTAGCCTATGTGTTAATTCAAGGTGTCAGCTGACTCCATACCAAATTTTATTAAAATCGCTCCAGCCGTTTAGACGTGAAGAAGTAACAAACTCACACACTCACAAACTTTCGCCTTTATATATATATATATATATATATATATATATATATATAGTGTGATTATTCATCAACTCATCGTATTCGTACGTATTTATCACGAATTTATATGACACGTGCGATATACTCTTGTCTAACTTTGGCGTACAAGGTTAAACGTTCAATAACCTGGAGGCAGGTTTTAGCAGTGATAATGTTTTGGACACAGCAAAGGATGAAAATAATTAAATAAGCTGTACGGTTCATTGATACCCAATGGCTCAAGAGTGCATTGACCCCTCGGCACCCATATATCTTTAGCTCAAATCAAACATCTAAGCTAATTTTTAAATAAATAAAAAAATAATTAGTCTTTATCGACATTGAAATCACGATTTTCAGGTTTGCGTTTTTTTAATAACACGAATAACAATCGAAAACACGATAACTTGTATACCGCTTATACAATGTACAGGGTGGCCAAATAACAGGTATACAGTTTACTATTGTCATTTTATTTTATAAAATATAGAAAATATTAAGTGTTTCTTGTTAATTAAATTATTTAGGACCAGCAATTAAATATGAAAAATAATGAAAATAACCTCTAGCTAGAAACCTCTGGCGAGAAAAATCGAATTTTCATCGATTTTTCTCACATTTTCAGACATTTCCTGCGTTATCTCAATAACTGTGTCCCTAAAATTGTGTTTTAATTCCTAAAGGTTTATTGGCAAACGCAAAGACGTCCCTTTAGATAGCCCCACAGAAAAAGAGTGGACGAACCCGAATCCGTGATTTCTACCAAAATTTGGCCTCAATTTTTTTAGAGTTTCCGCATTACATGATTGGATTGAGTAGAACGTTTTAATAAATAAAACACGGTGTTCATTCGTAAAACTCTCCACAACAATTTTCAGCATCTACACAGAGTAATTTTCATGCAAAACTGTCATATTTGCCGCCAAAACAAAATGGCGGCAAAAAATTGTATACCCCCAAGTTGGCCACCCTGTATTATCGTCAATATTGGAGCGCGGTAGTAGCCTAGTTGGTAAAACAATGGATTCGAACTGGGAGGCCAAGTTCGTTGCCAGTGTGGGCATGATTTGTTCTCTAAGTTATAAGATAAGTTAAGAATATTCTTTATTGTACCAGGAAAACACATATAAAGCATAAGCTAACTCGTAATTACTTAACTGTAGTGCTGTCTTGTCAAATATCTTTAGAAAAGAGCGAGACAGAACGTTACTTAAGTATTTACTAAGGGCCGGTTTCTGAGTTGAGAATTTTCACTAAGTAAATACTTAAGTAACATTCTGTCACGCTCTTTTCTGAGAAATTTGACGAGACAACAATACAGTTAAGTATTTACTTATTTAAAATTTTCAACTCAAAAACCGGCCCTTAGTGTAAATTCTCAATTCTCAAAAGAGACTTTGGAAGTGGAATGGAATCGTGTTTTTATAAATGAGAATATACTCAAATTAATGTGTATTGGCGCATTGTGAAATAAAAAACATTAAAGAATAGCCTCACAGTTTGTTGTTTGATGTCATCCAAATCGTTCCAATTAGTTCATTAATTTAATGTTCTAGTAAAAGAAAGTTGTAGGTAATTTGGGTAATTAACAAATCACTGGTCTCAAACCAGCATCAAACCCATTGCCAGGCATTCGTTACGCCGCCATAGGTCTATCATCAGTCAACAAAGACGCAAAGATGCAAAACCTAACATTTATCGACATCGTTTTATTAAAATACAGTGTATGTTTCTATGACTTTGTGTGAGCAATTTGCAGTAATATGCAGAATAGCCGGGGCTATTCACCGCAGATACGAATTTACCTAGACTTGTATTTTCCGATTTGTATGAGAACAGAGTTAGGGTTTCGTAGTCAACAAGGAACTTGGTAGTTACGTCACATCCGTCTAAGTATTTTTTTAAAAGTATTTAAGTATTTTTTCATTAATTTCTACTGAATTTCTATGAAGCGAAAGTAATTTGTTAGGATCGTGGCAGTTAGCAGTCCCTGGTCTCTGCCTACCCCTCTGGGTTACAAGCGTGATCATATGTATATATTTTATACTTTTCTTTTGAACTTTTACATACAAGCACATACATTGCTTCTGGCCCCAAACTAGGATACCCTGTGTCCTAGTTTGGGGCTGTCCTGGACCCAGAAACAGCGATGTCACAAACATGTAAACATCCAAGAGCTGGGTTTCTGTTTTTTTTTGCCCCAGCCGAGATTCGAACCCAGGACCTCTCGCATGGTAGGCAGATGCGCTAACCACTCCGCCACAGAGGTCGTCGGTCATTTTAAACGTTTGGTTGCAGCACGTAATAGTTGCATTGCATAGGTCAGTCAGACATGCAGACGGAGGGGACAGACGGACGGACCCCGCGAAACTAGAAGGGTTCATTGTCCACTAAGGAACCCTAAAAACGTGTTTTTGGATAAGGCCCGGTTTACATTTGCTTTATTTTCATGCTTTTTAGAATAGAGACGCCAATTCCTTTTTATAAGTACCTACACAAGCAAATAATAAATAAGTAATGGGTGGTTGTATATTAAGTATTTAAGATTTTTTAAAGTACTTTTATAATATTATGGTGCGTAATAAAAGCTATGAATCGGCATATGTTTTTGCCGCCTCTATTTTATTCTTTCTCTATGAAAAGCATGCTAAAAAAGCATAAAAATAAAGCAAATGTAAACTAGGCCTAAGCTAACCGCATAATGACCAAACCTAACCTACCTTCAATCATGGACATATTCGTCAAAGAATTGACATATTTGAACCAAATCGTTCTAAATGCTTTAAAATGATTAGTTCTATAATTTATAACTCGTCTTCATCCAACACTTCACCCAATTGAATAATTAATGACACTTATTTGTGACATCTAATTTACGTTATCGTTATAATGTTACAGATTAAGTTAACTGCATTCCCGCTTCCAATCTGGCAAATTTCTATGTTTACGAACACAAACACTATATTTTTTTTTTGTAGTTGAATTTTTAACGACTGCATGCTGTTTTGTAAACTTAAGAAAATAAATAATGACCAAACCTAACTGCAATGAGTTTTGTTGCTGACTATCTTAGCAAGTATGTAATGATGTTGTATGACCTTGTGACTGGAATAAGAACTTGTATCAGTACAGTCGACAGCACATCATGGTATACACCCATGCACTCTACTCCGTTGCATTACGGGCGACTTTGCAACTAAAATGTGAAGGTTGACGTGCTGTCGACTGTACAGCCGACGACGTTAGATTAACCTTTACGGTTCTGTTGCAAAATCACACGTAATATAACTGAGTAGGGTGCATGCATGTTAAGGTCAGTGTGATGCCGCTTGTACTGGTAATGTAATGGTATTATAAACATTGTAGGTAATATCTTCTTATTAATATAACTGGCCCGGCAAACGTTGTTTCGCATATAAGTTATTCGTAAGGATTATAATTTAAAAAAATTGTGGTCGACCACCCTTATCAGTTAGGGCTATGAAAAATCGATAACAACCTATTTCCAAACCTACCGAATATACATATGAAATTTCATCAAAATCGGTCAAGCCGTTTCTGAGGAGTATGCGCACTAACACGGCGACACGAGAATTTTATATTAAAATAAATAGCGGTATGAATAATAGATAGCAACTTATTCTCAGACCTACCGAAAATAAATATAACATTTCATCAAAATCGGTCAAGCCGTTTCGGAGGAGTATCACCACACCGCAGTCTGTGACGCTCGTGGGGTATCTCTTGGCACTGACTGTAAATCAGCGCTGAAGGTTTGTCCATGCTGAGTCAGCTGCCATTTATAATAGCAGTGACACGCCGTGATCTTTAATTTCCTTCTGTTTTCTTCTGTTTTTTTCGTATGACTTCTATGTTTTTTAGTTTAGGTTTTGTTATTGTGACTGTTTTTACAATAAATATAACTTCTTCTTATTCTTTCGGAGATAAAGCCCGACACATAAACTTCCCTCATCATCATCATTATCGGCCTATGGTTGTCCACTGCTGGGCATAGGCCTCTCCCATTGCTACTGAGCTCGGTCCTCGGCTACTCATCCAGCTCTTGCCAGCCGCCCTGCGAAGATCATCGCTCCACCGAGTCTGAGGACGCTCTACACTACGAACTTTCCTCATTATTTGTAATTTGCTTAGCTGTGCACCGTACATTAAAATAAGTCCTCTCTGTTAATGTATCATTATGTTCGTGCAATAACTAAATATTTTACTTAACTATTTATATATCGCTCGCTATGAATCGCTCGTAGTCTGGGCTGCCTGAGTGATCTTAAACGATCACTAAGGTTAAGCAACATACGGCGCGTTCAGTCCATGTATGGGTTGCCGTCTATGACTAACACTAGTGGCATTTTTCCGAGCGGTTCCGCGCTTCGCAAGGCACGTTAAGCAGTTGGTGCCGGCTGCCGTCGATAGATGGCAGTCGTTAAGCCAAGTCAGAGGCCTTAGGGCGGCTTGAAAACTTCTGACAGTAAGGCTGACATTCAGAGACGAAAACTAAGCAAAGACTGGTCTCAGAAATGTCAAAATCACGTACTTAGAAACATTTCGTATTCAGAATCGAATCTTAGCAAGTTTAGTATGAAATGGTGCTTAGCTAAGTGTAAGTAGTCAATATCGGTGACTTTACGTGAACTTAGAACTGTCACTTCTAAGCCTTTTGTTCACAGACTACTCCAAACATCATTTCACTGATGTTCTACGAACATTATCTGTGGGATTTTTTTATTCACTCTGACATATATAAAATTGTATGTTGTCCTGCTCTCGTGTAGCAATGTCAAATTTAAAAAACCGGTAAGAACTACATCACTAAAAAATGATAGACAATATAGATGACTTTCTTAGGTAACTGTGAATACGAAAATTACGGCGCTTTACTAAGTACGACTTTAGTTTACTTTGCTAAGACTGATCTAAGCGTGAACTTAGGATTCGTCTCTGAATGTCAGCCTAAGACCAGCCACTAGTCTTACAAGCCTCCACCAATCCGGACTTGGCCCCCGTAGTGGAGTATGGCCTATACTTTCTTCAGGGAAGAGACCCGTGCCCCTCGGTGGGGACATGATGGGTTGATGATGACTATTTATAATATTAGTGTATTATGTAGGTCGTATCATCTAAAACAATAAATAGTACTCACTTACGACCCCCTAGTATTCGCAGTAATGTGGTTTTGCCAGCTCCAGAAGGTCCAAGTATGAAGGTCAGTCGCCCGGGCCGTAGCGCACCGCATGCGTCTCTGAGAATAATCTGTCTGCCACCTCCATGTTGGTTTTTCCGTCTTAGTCTTTCTGTGGGACGTAATAAGGCATATATTTGGTTATTCAACTTCTAGTAGGTACAGTCTCGGCCGAGTTTCATGAAACTACAGGTTGTAGTTTATTATGACAATTCAATTAGCAAAGGGCAAGATAAAAAGTGTATGCAGTGATTAATTAATGTCGATGAAGTGAAATTGATCTGTCAGGTGTCAGACCCTGGTCTCTGCCTACCCCTCTGTGGTAAAGGCGTGTGTTTATACAACGTACATTGCGTAGCAGAGTTTTCCGACTAGTCTATGTATCGCAATGTACATCGAATTGTCATAGCAAGTCATGAATTGTAGCTCCATGAATCAAGTCCAGATAGACCAGGCGCCGGTCTGTCTGAACAGGAACTAGATTCTGTTAAAGCATTGTAGTACAATGACAGCTGCTTGAACGTGGCAATTTAGTTTCATTGCCGCTTCAAGCTTACGCACGCATCGAAATCAAAGAGCCTGTGGAGACGAAGCGTTTTCACTAGCGCGTAGACATTCGCGCGTTCCCGAGCATCTGGACAGGGTGTATGTAGCCCTAGTACCTCGGGAACGCGCGTTTTACGCGCGAGTAAGAAAACGCGCGAGAGCATCTGGACGGGGTGTATGTATGTATGTAGCTCTAGTACCTCGGGAACGGGCAAGTGTCTACGCGCGAGTGCTCTCGCCCGTAAAACGCTTCGTCTGGACAGGCTCTAAACCTCTAGGCGTCAATGGTATGAAAAAAACGTCACGTGACCCGATCGTGTATCTGTCATCGTTCTATAATGCACTAACAGAATCGGGGCTCAGGCGGGTTTCCAGTTAATGATGGTTTTCCTTTCTTCTAAGATTTTCAGTAAATGAGGACATTAGATTTTCTAAAATCTATACTGGGTGTCCAGTTCCAGATGGAGATGGATGGATAGACTCTACATCTATCCGTGTCAAACAATACATACAAACTATCGCATTTATAAGAGTACGTAGTATGATTCTGAAACTGGCAGATAATAATAATTGGGTCAGTATTTAAATAGATAAGTTGTGTTATGATTACGGACAGCACAGTAACGCGGACTTTAACATCCTCGCGATTGTAACTTAGTACCTAATAACAAAGTTGTATTAAGTATCTCTGAGCTGCTAAACCATACACCGCCTAAGCCATGCTAGATATAATTATGTTGTCCAACAATTTATCTACCTAACATCAGAGTTTCGGCTTCAAACTTAGAATCCAAATTCAAAGTGGTAGAAAGTACCATTAGGTAGGTACGTTGATTTTTGTTCTAGTAATGTTAAATGCTTTGTCTTCCGAGTCATTGGCCAGCACCGACAATAAGACGCTAGAATATATATTTTAATAATTTATTTTCGTCGTCATATTGTTGGTTTTTGCTTCAGTGGTTTTGTTGTGTGGAAGTATTAATAATATTATTAAGTTAAGTTTCATAGGAAAAAAAAACATTTCGGTGAACGAATTTAAATTCACCCTGTAGAGAATGGCTGGCATTGTATAAGTAAGGAAGATCACTGTAATAATCATCAAATATTGCTACTTAGTTGACGGTCACAAAAAAAAACCGTCTAAGTGCATGTCGGACTAATGCAAGACGGGTTTAATACCATTATATTAGCGTGCCGATATTAATATCGAGCAAAAAACGCGCGTTCAGTGCACAGATGGGTGACCGACTATGACTAACGCTAAGTAGCATTTTTCCGAGTTGTTCTGTTCTTCGCATGCTAAGCAGTTGGTACCAGCTGCCGTCAATAGGCCTTAGGATGGCTTGAAAACTTCTGACAGTATGACCAGCCAATAGTCTTACAAGATAAGATAAGATAAAAGATAAAAAAGTATTTATTGCCTCATCAAATAAAATTTTAACAAATTATGGACTAAACTAGGTTTACAATAAGGCAAAAGGTAGTGGCTCAGCTGGTGCTACCCCGGACAGCCGCGGGTAGCGCTGGTTTTCAGCCACTGCCTTCTCCCTGTGATGTTCTGCGGGAGTAAGGTAAAGAGGGCTTAAAACAGTCGACTAATAGTAAAGTTGGTGATCAATTAAACATAAACAAAACAAAAATCAATTAAAATATGAGAGAGAAAAAAAACCAATTCTTCTTAATAAAAAGAAATACTAAGCAATTGCGTAATAAACAATTATTAAACTTTAAAAACCAATCCGGACTTGGCCTCCGTGTGGAGTATGGCCTATACCTTCCTCAGGGAAGAGACTCGTGCCCCTCGGTGGGGACAAAATGGGTTGATGATGAAACTTTAAAAACATGAAAAATATGTCTGACATAATATCTCAATTTATGAACATAAAAAAATATATCTAAGAGGTACTAATTTAAGTATGTAACTTAGAAAGTGAAAGGCACTCTTATGAGAATTAGCAAACGTGTGAGGGTGTGTGTGTGTGTGTGTGTGTGTGTGTGTGTATGTGTGTGTGCTATCATCATAAAATATGTAAGTCAGATAATACAGATAGGGTTTTAGAAGTAAGATTAAAAATATTCTTTCAGGGACAAATCCCTGGACCAAGCATGCTTCAAATTTTCAGTGGCAAGCTGTCTTCGAAGCAGTGCTGTGGGAGGAGACCCGTGCCCCTCGGTGGGGACATAATGGGTTGATGATGATGGATAATAATAAAAAAATAAGCACGTAATCCAGCATAAAGCCACCAGTAAGTTGGTACTGAACAGTATAATGCAGTCGATAGCACTTCAGACTCTTCAGAGGAACACGATTCTTAACATTAAAATAATAATGATTGACTCCCTGTCGACTGCAAGTATAAAATTAACACACAATAATATGTAACACACTGTTTACGATGGGCGCTACAAAGGGAAAAATTTTAATAGCATAAATTGCCAAGTGCATTTTCTACTATCCATTATTTATAGAAAAGGTTCAGCCAGTGTTAGCAATGTAAGCGCAAAAAAATTGTTTATTTACGACATCACATCAGACTACTCGAGAATTATAAGGGTTTCTCTACTAGGTACTCGTATTATGTTTGTATTGTACATGTAAACCTTTCCCCTGAATCACTCTATATGTATTGAAAAAAACCGCATCAAAATCCGTTGCGTAGTTTGAAAGATCTAAATATAGTGATTACTAACTATCACTATCTATCTAAGGTAGTGATAGTGATAACTGCCAGCAACCATCCTCAAATCGTCGGTCCAGCGAGCTTGCACCCCATCGACCATAGTTTCTTCCGTACATGTAACCAGGGCGTTGATTCTGTTAGTACATTATAGTCCAATTACAATTACATGGTCGGGTCATGTTACATGGTTTAAATACCATTGCCGCCTAGAACTATTGATACGCGTGCTCGCGTTGACTTGAAGCAGCAATGAAATTAAATCGATGCGTTAATGAATTTGTCACTGTACTACAATGCGACAGCAGAATTTAGGCCCTGAGACCATGTGTACAAAATCGTGATGGAATTCTCACTTGCGATAGTGTTAGAGTGGAATGCGATTGTTAGACTATTGGAATCCCTCAGAATTTGGTACGCGGGCGGCTCCGAGTGGACAAACGACTAATCTTCTTCAAATAACTTCACGTTACCTTCGCATAATACTTCGGGTCTCTTTATCGGGGATGCGGATTTTGATATAGGATTTAGATATACAATTTCTTCAGACTTCAATCAAATTAACTCTCAAATTAACCACTTTAAGAGGTTATGATTAAGTTATCTGCCGGGCGTTATAATTACCACGATAGCGACACATACGGAGAGGGAAACTTTATTATTACAAATTATGTAGCTACAATATCGTCTTTGCAGACAGCAGTGTTTTCTACGGGGTCATCCAAGAAGCATGCCACACTAATTTCGTGATTTGACACCTCCCCTCACCTTTCTAACGTCAGAAATTTTGCAATTTTACATCCATTTTACACTTTACCGAGTCCATTTTTGTCATGGGTATATCGCCATTGTTTACTAGGTAAAATTAAATTACTTTGTATTCCCGACACACCAAACATTTGAAAATAATAACAAAACAATAAATTGACACTATGTTGTGAATCTTATGGCCCCTCCCACCTCTTTTCACACAATGTAAGACTTTGTCGATCCCCGACTCCATAACGTGGACGTATTTTATGAAAAGTCCTTATTCTTCAGTGTACCAAAAGTAGGTATTTCATAAGCCGAATGCAGTTGTGCAGATGTGGAGTTGAAAAAGTTTCAAACTTTTCGTCCAAGATCTTCAAGAAAGTTGTAAGTTCTGTCCTTAACGTTGCGAGATTAAATAATATGATCGTGTGCTGTACAATTCCATCTGTGTTTTATTTAGCCAGTAAACAGAAAAGATGATAAAAACGGTAGGGAAGGGAATAAAATATAATTAGCCAGTAGAAAGTTGCCAGTTCACGATCCCGTCTAAAGGTGAAGTTAATGGATTTCAAATGAAATCTAGAAATACTCGTAGATGACGTTTTTATAAATGTTGATTTAAAAATGATAGGTAGAAGGCAGAGAAATATAAAAAAATGGTGTAAAAAGACTTACATCGTTAACAAGTTAAGTTGCAGAGAACCTTTTCATAGTTAATATTAATTTAAGTACATCACCTATTGTTTAGCATCATCTTTTTAATGTTGATAGGTATTATGATTTGCATTTAAGTATACTTTACAGTGTGAAGGTCTCAGAACCTACTCTACATCTTATTTATATCTGTTCGTTTTGTATTGTTTAACTATACTCATATCTGTTGCTTTGCCAGAAGGTAATAAAGATAAAATGGAAAAAAAGGTAAATAAACTCACGCCCGTTATCCCCGAGGGCGTAGGCAGAGGCACCAATCACTAGAACTTGGCCCACGTTTTGCCCAGTGTATTAGGTCCCAAACGTGACAGGTGGCAAGCCTGTCGCCGTTATCCGGGCACAATTAATAAAGGTAATAAAGAAAAAGTAATAAATAAATAAATAATCTTCTTTCTCAAATGTGGCATCAAAACAAGTCTCAGCGTCCTCTGTAACGCGGAGTCAACGATCTACAAACTTTCACTGGGCCCAAGAGTCTTAAAACTCATAACTTTCTGTACTTACCGAGAACTTTGGGCGGTATCTTGTAGGTAACATCCGTGAACACAAGGGGCTCAAAGCACATTTTTTTGTCACTGAACTTGAAGCCAATTTCCTCGTCCATGTTAAACTGCACTATGTACGTCGATTTACTTATTTCTGCGCGCGCGCCTGTCCGGTTAGTATGGTTACGTTCAAGCGACTGACCAAACAGAGCCTAGCAAGTTGCTTTCTGGTGTAATATACCTACTCGCATAAAGTAACATATATATCTGTGTAGTGTAGGATAAGTAAGTGGTTTTATGAATTATGTGTGATTAATTTAATATTTACTGAACGTCGTTACTGTAGTGTGTGTTTTGTTTATATTTCATTGGGTATAGTCAACAGCTGATCAATCTCTAAATACACATTCGTTGCTAAATGTATGAACGATGATAGTTGAGTTGGTTACGTTGTTCTGCGTATGGGCATAGGGGGCGAGTCTTTAAAAAGCATAGTTGTTTAATAGAGCCATACTGGTGCGGTAATAGTTGTTTCACTGACCCTTGGTAGTCTAGTAACTCGTCGCATTTCAATAGTATGTGTTTAGAACCTTTTCCTTATTCTAAACATAGAGAGTAATCTGTGTAGATTTGGTCTGTGAAGTTTTTCCAAGCTAACTGTTTTGGTTGTTTAAAAATGGTTTCAAATAAAATTAGATTCATTATTTTTATCACGCATTTTATTGTACATGCGTAAGTGGTCCTTCGAAAATAAAAATGAAATAACAGTTCATGCAATAAAGACGAAAGTAAGCTGTGGTGGCTTGCTATATCGAGTCGCCCGGCGGAACCTCACGCTATGCTATAGATAGTGTGAAAACATAATTGTTCAGCCTATGCCTGAATCAAATATCAGCCTAGGTCTGATTCCAGCCGATGTCTGAGAAGTGTAAATTCATCGTAGTTTTTCATTGCATAAGTGGTGTTCTAATCGCCAGGAAGTTTTGGTTGATATTCCCAGTGAGCACAAATATTTTGATGAAGTCGATTTGAACAAAAAAAACATCATAAAAACATTGGGTCTGATGTATGACATTACCTCAGACACCTTCTTATTTTCAATCTCTGATGTCGATAAAGAGAATGACATAAATACAAAGAGAAAAGTCCTAAGTTTCATAGGAAAGATTTTTGATCCTCTTGGTTTAATCGGCCCTATAGTTGTCGTTGCAAAAATATTTATGCAAGAGCTATGGTCTTTGCAATTACAGTGGGACTCTATAATGCCCCAGGAACTGCTTTTATCCTGGAACAAATTCTTGAATAATCTCAAGGAGATGGGTAAAATTAATATAAGCAGATGTGTTAACAATAAAGATGTTTCAAGTGTAGAGTTGGTAGGGTACCCCGATGCCTCCATTAAAGCCTTCGGTTGCTGCCTCTACACGAGAATCTTAAAAAAGGATGGGACAGTGCAAACTAGTTTACTATGTTCTAAAAACCGCATTGCTCCATTAGAAAAGGCTTTGACAATACCTCAACTTGAACTCAATAGCGCGTTACTCTTGGCTCAACTAGTTTATAGAGTCAGTGCGGTCCTGAAAGATAGGTTTTCCCACAAGGTATTTTTATACAGTGACTTGCAAATTGTTTTGTGCTGGTTAAAAAATGGCAATGTGAAATCTAATTGTTATGCCAACAGTAGGGTTAAAAAAATACTGAAGCTGACTAATCAGTCTCAATGGTCATATGTAAGGACACATGAAAATCCTGCTGATTTATTGTCGAGAGGAGTCTTACCGCAGAAACTGCAGAATAGTACGCTGTGGTGGCATGGCCCGCAATATTTACTCAGCAATGAATTTACTCATGACTCATCAAATAGTTATAAAGTGCCTGACTTGATGAATTTTCCAGTTGATAACGAGCAACAAGAAGACCTATCTTGCAGTGTTGCTAATTTAGAGCCATCCTTTGCGCAACAACTGTTTCAATAATATTCAAAGCTATATAAACTTCAAAAAGTCATCGGTTTTATTTCTAGATTTTTCAATAACTGTTCAAATATAGCAAAATTACTATATTCTTAGTGGCATTAGAGAGGTCAAGAAGGTGCTGCGCAAATGTGTTAAGTCCATGCGTTTAAAAGCGGAGGCTGCTAAGCAGCTGATGGGATCTCTTCCACCAGAGAGAATAATAGCTTCACGGCCGTTTCAGTATGTCGGCGTTGACTTTTGTGGACCATTTTCCATGAAAATAGCTCGTATTAGGAAACCTTTGGTGACAAAGAGTTATATCGCTCTTTTTGTGTGTTTCGCTATAAAGGCCATCCACGTAGAGCTCGTTTCGGATCTTACCACTGAGGCTTTCTTGGCATGTCTCAAGCGATTTATCTCTCGGCGTGGCATGCCCACAAAAATATTTTGCGATAATGCTAAAACTTTCAAGGGAGCGTCAAATACTCTCAAAGAATTGTATGCCATGCAGACCTCCAAAAATCACAGAAATGCTGTTTTTAATTATTGTTCTCAAAACTTAATTCAATTTATGTTAATTCCGAGCTACTCCCCCCAATTTGGCGGTTTGTGGGAAGCCGGTGTAAAAAGTGTAAAATATCATTTTAAAAGGGTTGTAGGCAATCTTTGTTTAACTTACGAAGAACTATATACTGTTATTGTGCAAATCGAAGGAATTTTGAATTCCAGGCCGTTGCTGTCAATTGACTCCAATGGTTGTAAATACTTAACACCTGGACATTTTCTAGTTGGCACGGCATTGGCTAGCTACCCTGAAGTAGATCTCACAGAAGTATCGCTCAATCGTTTGAAATTCTGGCATTTATGTACAAAGTTAAAACAGGACTTTTGGAAATTATGGTCTAATGATTATTTAACACAGCTCCAAAGTCGTCCCAAATGGAAAAACCAACACCCTAATCTAAAGGAGGGTGACCTCGTGCTTGTTAAAAACCTAAATACCTCACCCTTAGAGTGGCCTTTCGGACGAATTGTAAAGGTGATTCCTGGTAGAGACGGTGCGGTGCGAGTCGTTGATGTACAGTTTAATAAAAAGGTGTACCGAAGGTCAATTAATAAGCTGTGTCCATTGCCTATTAATTAAATGTTATTTTTGCCCGGCCAATTATGTTTAGAACCTTTTCCTTATTCTAAACATAGAGAGTAATCTGTGTAGATTTGGTCTGTGAAGTTTTTCCAAGCTAACTGTTTTGGTTGTTTAAAAATGGTTTCAAATAAAATTAGATTCATTATTTTTATCACGCATTTTATTGTACAGTATGCAACTCCGATCGCCTCCCGCGATTCGATTTTCTTTGCGAGAGATTTATTTTTACTTTAAGCGGGTTATATCATTGGAATGACATTGTACTCCTATTGATATGTAAATTACCAAACATTTGTTACTCTGAAAATCAACCTGGATATCGATTCTGTTAGTACATGATAGTTCAATTACAGTTGCATGTTCGGGTAAGGTAAAATGATTTTAAAATCTATTGATGGCTAGAATTATTAATATGCGTGCGCGGGTTGACTTGAAGCAGCAATGAAAATAAAACGACGCGTTCATTCAACTGTCATGGTACTACAATGCATTTGTAGAATCTAGTTTGTCAAACTTGCAATCGCGTAAAGTGTTAAATTTGGAAGCTTATTCCAATGACAGCATGGAATTTTTAAATCGTGATAAGGAATTTTAATTGTTATTCTTTATTTGGAACAAAAAAAAACTCTACATCTTCAAATATACTATAAAATTCTCGTGTCCAAAAAGGAAATGGCTCCGAAGTGGCTAAACCGATTTTGATGAAATTTTATACGTATAGTCTCGAATATGGTAGGTTTGAGAATAGGTTGTTATCTATTTTTCATAGCCCTAACTTATCGGGGTGGTCCACCCCAATTTGTTTTCATTATAATCCCTACAAATCTATATATATAAAAGGAGAAGCTGACTGACTGACTGACTGACTGACTGACTGACTGACTGACTGACTGACTGACTGACTGACTGACTGACATATCAACGCAGGGCCTAAACTATAAGGGTTAGAAACTTGAAATATTGCACAGGGGTTCAAGGGATTTTTGAAAATTCATCCCCTACGGGGGTGAAATGGGGGTTCAAAGTTAGTATGAAACTTTGCCGTTTTTGAAGTTATTCAAATGAAATTTGGTACGTAGGTTCTTCATTTAAATGATCATCCCTTAAGGGGGAAAAAGGGGGGTGCGAAGTTAGTATGAAAGTTCTCTGATTTTCAAAGTTATTTCAATAAAAAGTGGTATTTGGGTTATAAGTTTTTAATAATGATTATTTCCGATATTCCTTTTTGTGATTTCACCCCCTAAGGAGGTAAAAGGGGGGTGCAAAGTTAGTATGAAACTTTGCCGTTTATGGAGTTATTCGAATGAAATTCAGAATGGACGTCCTTCATTGAAAGTCATGAAAGACGTGTAAAGTTGTTTTTCGAAAATCATCCCTTAAGGGGGTTGCGAAGTTAGTATGAAAGCTCTTTCGCATGCGCTGCGCTAAAAGTATCTCTATCTTATTTGCAAACACTTTACTCAACTAAAGCCCACGCGGACGTAGTCGCGGGCAACAGTAATTTATATGGCCAAACAACGTTTACCGGGTCAGCTATGTAACATAATATAAAATTCTCGTGTTAGTGCACAAATTCCTCCATAGCGGCCTGACCGCTTTGATAGGTCTGAGACTAGGTTGTTATCTATTTTTCATTCCCCTAAGTGGTAAGAGTGATTCACAATAGCCCTAGAAATAATTTATATGGTTAAACAGACGACCTCTGTGGCGCAGTGGTTAGTGCATCTGACTACCATGCGAGAGGTCCCGGGTTCGAGTCCCGGCTGAGGACGAAAGAAAAAATCCAAGTTCTTCGATGTTTACATGTTTGTGACGTCGCTGTATCTGGGTCCCACAACACAGGGTATCCTAGTGTGGGGCCAGAAGCAATGTATGTGCATGTATGTAAATGTTAATTTAAAAAAAAACAACGTTTGCCGGGTCAGCTAGTTTTTAAATAAAATTGGCAAGTGTGTAGTTTAAATTTTTTTGTACCGAGAGCACTTATTTTGAAATCCAAGAAGTTTTTTCCATTTCTCTCGATATTAATAGTGTTATTTATAAAAACACGATTCTTCTAAAACACTCGTCAGAAACAGCACAATATAATATCGCCGGCTCCGGAGAATAAAATGCAATAATAGTACAGGAAAATTTAAAAACTATTTTAATGAGATTACCTACTCCTTTTGGGACTTAGGTAGGAACTTGGGAGTTAGCTAAAATGTTATTTAACTTTTAGTGTCATCGCTATACTTTAGTTGAAATTTGAAAAGATTACACTCCGCTTGAGATAATTGGGAAATAACACATTAATTAAATTTTACAATAACGTGCACTTTCGTGTGTTGCTAACATTACATTTTTTTCTTTCCTGTACTGAAGTGCAAGTAATTTATTTAATATCAACATATGGACAAAACTTAAATAACATAGGTACTCTATTAAACTAATCTATAAACTAATTAAAATAAGTAATTACTTAATAAAACTAATAGGGGGAAGTCCCCTAGTGGCGGACACCTAAGGTTTTTTATAAATAAAATAAAATGTATTTCCAGAAATGATTATTTATTTATGTCTTACAATAGGTAAGAAAGTTAGATATCAAATTAAATTAAAAAATACACAACCTTTGCTTAAAAAATGATTAATAATATCAATCAAACTACCTATGTAGTACCGGACGGATATTTGTGGCATACCTCTAGCACCGGTTCTTTGCATGAAGTCATAGTAAAAATGCTTACCGGCACTGCCTTTCTCTTTAGTAAATCGATGAGGCGTTTTCATGGCTTCAGCTAAGTCGTAGGCTAATATAAAAACAATTTTTTCAAAAGCGGCATGTATTTATTGAATAAATCTTTAACGTGGTCCACCAATACTTGTTCATACTCTGCTGAGAAGGTGTTAGTGAACCTACCCAACTTTGATTTCATCATCACTTCTTCTGCACGTTTTAGCGTCTTTATTTTGTCACAAAAAGTACTTTAGGAATATTGTATAGCATTGCAGCTTGTATTACACTCAGTTCCTTGGAAATAATCTTATCAATAGTAGTTTGTGAGATCTGGGGCTACCATGATCTTTTTTTTCTTCTCTTCCATTTATTTTCTCATTATTGTTCTTTATACTAAAACAAAATAAAATAATTAGAATAAATAAGGTAAGTGTTTACAATAAATATCTATCTGATTACTGTCCGGTGCTAGGGGACGACTTAGTGTCCGGTACTGAGGGACAGGTAATCTCGCACATTAGATGGTACGCACCAAAATTGTTTGAAAAATCTAATAAAATTCTACAAGTTTATGAGACACAAACAAATACTAAATTTAATTTCGGCTACCATTAAAATTTTATTGCTTCAACGACCCAGAAACACTCATTGATCTTATGTTTCGCCGTACACTCCCATTAAAAACAGCAAACGCGCGCTCCAACCATAGCCTTGCGCGTCACAAGAGAGCCGCGGTGCGTGATCCTGTACCTGTGTACCCCCCGCGACCCTTTCACTTGTAGTTTGAATCGAACCGATTTATAGTTGCTAAGATAATACGAGTGTCCGGCGGTAGGTGTCGTCCGGCGTTACGGGACTTCCCCCTACACTTGTAATTTTTTTCTGGTTTAAACTCCATTAATTCGAATATTGTCACGATATTCTTGAATCTACGAATTTACCAGCCATGTCCATAGTGTAATTTTATCATTATATTTCAATTCAATATGTTTGGCTAACAACGAATTCAGCAAATTTTGAAAGAGAATAAAATGATGAAGTCGTTTATCAGACGCGGTAGTTATTTTTACTAGAATATTAAGATAATAGTAGATGTTACCCGTAGTTAACAAAATTATTTTGCTAAACCCATGTTATTGTATATTAAGATCCAAATAAATCGTTGAATAATTTTTTTTTTTAAACATTTTAAATAAAACACAAGAAGAATTTGGAAAAATTTGGTAACATGTATTAGCACCTCAAGATCTTGAATTTGCAATAATATTAAAACGATGATCACAGCGGTTATAATTTTGTTCTCCCGAGCCGGAATATTTAATGCAAGAATCACAAATGCAGGACTATTAAGAATTCTGTGATTGAACTTGCGCTTTTAGGGAAGTAAAATGAATACGTAGGTAAAGCGGACTGTATGACAGTTACTCTTTAGGTATAGTCACCGTCATCAGGCATGTTCCACTAAGCGTGTAGGTATCGAAAACGTAAGTACATGCGGCCGCCCATCCAGATGAAATGAGCGTTTTTCCTTTCTTTTTTTTTCTTAGTTCCTTGAGATAATCTAGATGGCGTTATTCGTTTCTACGTACAAAATTGTGATTCGTAGCAATCAATGTCAAAGTTAGTCCACAGATTACTAAACAAGAGAAGGAACCAGGGTTGCTATTCGGACGAGGTTTCTCGTAATAAAAATAAAAATTCAAACCCACAATCCACAGCAAAGACTCCAAAATATCCAAAATCGCACTTATCACCAAACGACAACAGCATTTTTGTTTTTCCGTAATCAACCATCACAAATTCCACAGAACCATAGTATAATTTTTTGCTTTGACGTTTAATATTACGGTACGGCAGCGCCACCTAGGGATTCTTTTAGAACTAAATTTGACATAAGGAAAAACACTCATAATAGGTAGGGTCTCGCGAGCGAGCAGTGACGCGCGCGCGAGTTTTGTTCGTAGCCGATCCGACCGATCCTTTAAAAATGGAGAAACATAAAGAGCCAAAAAATACTTTGCAGTGTTGAACTGCTTAAGCACGGATTGCGAGTGGTTATTATGAAATTTTCATTCGTGATACTTAGGTTACAAAAATACGAGTTTATTAGAATTAAAGGAATTTCTCAGGTTTAAAATTGACGATCTGTTTCGTTATAAGTACCTATCCACTTAGGTACAATATTTGTCTGTTCAATCAATAGCATAATATGGTTAGAGAAATAGGTGTGTAGGTACTAAGTACAACCTATAGTTAGGTATAAATCTAAATATTTTATGAATTCGTTTAACCCATTAAATTTAAAGACTATTTTAGCAAAATAGTTGACGTGTTTCGTTTGTTTGTTTATAAAGTTATGTTTGATGTCTTCTATAATATAAAAATGAATTGCTAAATGTCTTGCTAAGCGCAAATCACGGGAGCGGCTGAACCAACTTCGCTAATTCTTTTTTTAGAATATTTCTTGAAAAACGAGGATGGTTCTTACGGACTTTCATAAACGAGGTACACACTAAAGTATTCTGTAGGGCTTCTTCTTACGTTGAAGTACTTATACGTACATACCTACATTGTAAAAGTAAAATAGTTTTCTGATGTATGATCCATTTGCCTATACTTGACATTTTTATCAGACTTTAAACGACAAAAAATCAAAAACTTTTAGCGGTAGAGGGCTCGAAACAGTTTGCAAATTTAGTGCTAGCTAGTACTAAATTTGCAAACGGTATCGAGTTTTCTGACGCTAAAGGTTTTTGATTTATTGTCGTTTAAAGTCTGAGAAAAATGTCAAGTATAGACAAATGGATCATACCTACATACTACTAATACCTAGCCTAGGTTTATCTAGAACGTCATTTGTTCACAAAAGTTAACTGGTAATAAAAGATTAAGATTAAATAGTTATTCATGCAACGAAGATAACGCTAAGGCGCCAGAAGAGGTAAGAGTTACGCGATAGAAAGAGAGGCAACGGTGTAGGTGAATATAACCGTAGGTTTTGTAGCGCCGTGCGATCTGAATTGCACCTAATTCTATCGCTGCTAGAGTCCCATTTTCTTTAATTGATTTTGCTGGGTGAATCTTCTGTACTTGTACTATTATGTATTCTGTGCCGTCATGGAATGTTGAAGTTGTTTTGGAGGCCGTAGACCATAAGGGCCGCTTCAAAAAAACTACAATTCACAATTTATTATGACAATTTGTTATTTGAGTATAACTTGTGGGTATTATGCCGATTATGTAGACGATTGCTACTTGTTTACTAGTTTTTATGCAGATAGGTAAATACTTATCGGATATCCAAAAGCTCGAATAATTTGTGCGACGTAACTACTCGTATATAGGTAGGATCGATGAATGAATGAATCACTCGTAGCCCCGACTGCCTGAGTAATCTTAAACGATCACGAAGGTTAAGCAACATAGGGCGCGTTCAGTGCATGGATGGGTCACCGTCTATGACTAACGCTAGTGGCATCTTTCCGAGCGGTTCCGTGCTTCGCAATGCACGCAGTTGGTGCCGGCTATCGTCGATAGATGGCAGTCGTTAAGCCAAGTCAGAGGCCTTAGGGCGCGGCTTGAAAAATTCTGACAGTAAGACCAGCCAATAGTTTTACAAGCCTCCACCGATTCGGACTTGGCCCCCGTGGTGGAATATGGCCTATACCTTCTTCAGGGAAGGGACCCGTGCACCTCGGTGGGGACATAATGGGTTGATGATGAATGTCAGCTATCATCTAGATCTCCGTAATAATTGTCAAATATTTACTTACGCTGATGATACGGCGCTTCTTGTTCATAGTAAAACGTGGCAAGAAACTCTACAGCTGGCTGAATCGGCTTTAGAAGAGGTAATGCAATGGTTTCCCTGCTGCTTATTTGCTTAAACGTGGAGTAAATACCAATTTATAGCTATTTACAGCCTACTTAAGAATATTCCATTAGAGCACATACTTGTAGACCTCAGAGTGTTAATTCTTGCTCCTACCTTATTCTGAAAAGAACTAAGTAGTTTTTTTCAGAATAAGATGTTATCCTGTAACGATAATATGGAAGTTTAGTTTTTGGGAACAATATTAGATAATACAAATTATATTAAGCTGACAACCTCATGTAGACTCATTGAAAATAGAACTTAAGACTATCTTTTAAAAAACTGAGGCCCTCGGATGATCTTAGCCCTTAACAACAATATACTATGCCTTAGCTCAATCGGTGCTAATGTACAATTTTTTTATATACATTTACACATACATTGCTTCTGGCCTCACATTAGGATACCCTTTTTTTTTTTTTTTTGTTAACGGGGTGAAATGCTTTGTGCACCATAACCGCCACCCTTGGGGGAGGGCGACGTGTCGCTTGTGTCGGACTCTCCTCTCCTAATAATAGGAGAGGCATACCTCCTAAAACACCCCGGGGGCCGTCCTGTCGCTCGTGCAATGGGGCGCCGCCGGATCTCGCAAGTGGTAAACCACAACGCGAATGCGACAGCGCCGCCCCGGCGACGTCGACCCGACTCGCAAGGAGTCGGGCCCACCCTCACTGGAGACGGGGCATGCGCCCCCCACCCCCTTCTCCCATCACGATGTCGGACGGCAGGTCCCCCAACCTGCCGTCTGTGACCCTCACTCAACCGGCGGCGCAAGGTCCGCGCAGCGTCCCCCGCGCCACCGGCTCTCCCGGCGGAGAGGCGCGAGCTCCCCAAGCCTCCAGCTACCGAAGACCCGTTTTTTGGCCCTCTGCCAGGTCTTCGGCCCATCAAGTCAAACCCTCCCATGAAACATCCCTCGGCCAGGGCCATATGGGGTGACCAGTCCCTGGTCCCTGGCTTACCTCCTGCAGTTTCCCCTCCCAGGCCCGGCTTGTGGATTTCGCGCCCCTCCCCATCCCTCCAGCCCTCTTCCATGCCCTCTGCTGGACAGAGGGACATAGAGAGGGCCCCCACCGTGTGTTTTTATAGAGGTTGTCTCCTCGCGGCCCGAAGGCCCCCGGCCCCGCTCAATGTGGGGTTACGGGTGCGGGGCCCATGGTGGACCCCGCGGGACATCCAGCAGCGCAAGCCACTGGACGTCCCCCTCCCTCTGGTTTTGGTCCGCGCCGGCCGAAGCCGGTACCCCCCATATCTGGAGGGCGTTCCCCTATCCGCCACCCGGGGGACGCGTCCGATGGAAGACCAGAAACTCCGCACGGACATTAGGATACCCTGTGTCGTGGAAAAAAAAACATGTAAACATCCAAGACCTGGGGTATTTTTGTCACCAGACGGGATTCCAACCCGGGACCTCTTGCATGGTAGGGAGATGCGCTAACCGCTGCGCCACAGAGGTCGTCCTACATCCCCAGACTATACCCCCGTCTGAGGAGGGACACACTCTACGTCTCTTCTTGGACTGCAACGAGAGGAAAGAGCTGTTCTCAAGGTGATGGCTGGTAAACCCTTTAGATACGAGACCACCCTGCTATTACAAAGATCTTGAGATACTGTCCGGGAGATAGCTCTTCGTACTAAGAACTGTCTGTACATCCAGAGCCTATCAAGGTTACCCGGCATCATGATCTCGTTGTTCATACCCTAGGCACAGACTTGCCCTCACCTCACGACATAATAATGTGTTAAATTGTAGCCTGTACAATAAAATAAATTAAGAACAAAATTTTTACTGTTTAAATAAACAATTAGGTATGCAAATTATCTATCTTAATAATTATGGCTTCTGAATCTTATGTATGAAAAGCTAGAATTTATTTTCAAAGTAATCATGTAAGTTATTGCTTTTAAATAAATTTTATTCAGGGATCCGGCAATCAATTTGTTTTTATCTTATACGTAATATTGTATTAATTCATAAAATTACGTAAAATACCTAACTACTGTGTAATTTCCTGAAGTGAAATAAAATTAAAATAGTTTATTATGTGATAATATCATAGAAGTATTGTACAGAAGTGCCTACCTACCATCTGGCTAACATCTTACATTCAAATTATATTTTAGCATAACTGATAATGGGTTGTACGCTTAGGTGATGCTGCAGGATAGTCATGTCTATCATATCAGCGCTGCTGTTTTTCAGCGCACACCCTGATCAAACCCAGAGAAAACAATTAAAAACTCGCAAAATCTTTGATTGTACTTTCTATTTGTTTACTGTATTATTATTGTTCGTAATATATTCTAAGGTATTGTTACCTGTCATTGTCCTTATTGCAGATTAATTCGCAGGTTAATTCTCCTTGCTGAGACTATGTCTTTTAGAAGTTTGGTTATGGAAAATAAGAGTTAGCAAAGTCGCACTCTTTAATTTCTACTCTTTCTGGTCAAACTATATCTACTGTGTCTTTAAATTTATATTTCTATTGCTTTATGTATAAAATGTATATGTCAAGTTTTGAGTATTGTGTCGTTAAATAAATGTTTTTGTCTGTCTTGTCTGTCTGTCAGATCAACATCTTATTGTACTTTAAAATGGCGGAGGACGCTGGTGCGTATGATATGGTGAAACTAATCACTGGAATGGGTAGAAACAGACCATCCTTATTTTCAAATAAGCTAGAGTTTATTATTGCACCTGTAAAGTTAATAAGGAAAAATTGTTTTTTTTTAAACATTATTTTATTCATTATATATTTTTTCATTATTATTATTTTTGCTATTTTGATTCCCACGACATATGGTATCCTATTGTGGGGCCAGAAGCAATGTATGTGCCTGTACGTAAATGTTATGGTATTTATTTTGTTATTATCCTGCTTCTTAATATCAGGGTTAATCGATTATCCAATTAACATCGAGCATTCATTGCAAAACCTTGAGCTGTAGTTACTTAAAATGGGGCCCAGCAAGAGGAGGCATGATATCTAGATACACTAACCTGATTGAAAACTGCTCTGGCTGGATATTTTTTTTAATTTCCCTTAAGTCGCTAAGCATCGTAAGGAAACATCGTCACAATTCCGTCTGCAAAGTTAAAGGCATGACTCATGCGCGTCATTTTTTAAACATAAACAAAACACGAAACAATAGTATATTACTGCAGCGGCCAGCAAAAGAGGCATTGATGGACGAACGTGGAAATGTGGGCCGAGGCGAAGCCGAGGCACATATACGTGAGTCCATCAATGCCTAGTTGTAGCCAAGGCTTGAATATGATTTTTCTCAAATAATGCGCGGAAATTAAAACTATGAACTCATTCTGTTAAATTCAATAAACTTTCCAAATCAGACGAACCACGAACGAACAACAATAATTTTTAGCGCGATTAGGTAAGTGTTCTTTTTTTTCAATAGGTATAATAGCCAGCTTTCTATCGCAAGCCAGTTCGAAATTTAAATAAAACCTTTTATAAGTTACCTCCTTGGTTGTCATTGTTCGGAGTAATAGATCATTCCATTTTTAAATAACACGACAGATATGAGTTTTCATAGAATTTTTTCCGGCGTTGCTCGCGTGTAATTAGCCAGTTCAGCAATTTCGATTTATCTCGAAGAAGGGTGTCGAAATAATGCACAAATTTCGAAGCATGTTTGAGAAAAAACATTTGTTTCCATACACATACCGTTTACGGCATCATCATCATCATGAGTTCTGACGAGGAAGACGTGCTCTGCATTTACAATAAAACAAATCCCCTTCCTCTCTCTACTCGCGCGGGGAATGTTTGAATGTCGGCCTCGGGAAACAAAAATATTGTAATAAAAAAAAAACTCACGCCTGTTATCCCCGACGGGGTAGGCAGAGGCACGAATCACTAGAACTGGGCCCACATTTTGCCGAGTTTATTAGGTCCCAAACGTGACAAGTGGCAAGCCTGTCGCAAATTGTGTTTGAATAAACACACAATTTTGTGCAGTCATGCATGCCCCATTGTTTCAATGTTTTTGTGTAATCTTTCAATAAAACACGCGCAGGAAACCCGTCTTTAAGGAGAAGAACTTTTTCGAATACCGAAAACTGTCGAGCAAGATTTGTGTTTTAAACTTGAAGCTTTGAGACAAATTCAAGCCAACTGGGCTCATTATTTCGTACTTTTTTTTGGTGCTATATTAGGTGGTCTAGCATGGTTCCGTACTTCGCAAGGCACGTTAAGCAGTTGGTGCCGACTGCCGTCAATAGATGGCAGTCGTTAAGCCAAGTCAGAGGCCTTAGGGTGGCTTGAAAACTTCTGACAGTAAGACCAGCCACTAGTCTTACAAGCCTTCACCAATCCAGACTTGGCCCCCGTGGTAGAGTATATACCTTCCGGAAGAGACCCGTGCCCCTCGGTGGGGACATAATGGGTTGATGATGATGATGATGATGATGTCTAGCAAATAGTTTAGCTCGATGTCCGTCACAACTCTACGAGACGAAGTCGCTAATCACTTCCGTTCTGGAGATTGTGACACTAGCGTAGGTCAAGTGGTCTAGACATCATTTACGATCGTTTTTCTCAGCTAGGTAACAAAACTGATTATGTTAATACATAATTGCTATTCCTCATCAACCCATTATGCCCCCACCGAGGGGCACGGGTCTCTTCCCTGAGGAAGGTATAGGCCATACTCCATCACCGGGGCTAAGTCCGGATTGCTGGAGGCTTGTAAGACAAGTGGCTGGTCTTACTGTCAGAAGTTTTCAAGCCGCTGGCCTCTGACTCGGCTTAACGACTGCCATCTATCGACGGCAGCCGGCACCAACTGCTTAACGTGCCTTGCGAAGCACGGAACCGCTCGGAAAAATGCCACTAGCGTCAGTCATAGAACGGTCACCCATCCATGCACTGAACGCGCCCTATGTTGCTTAACCTTCGTGATCGCTTAAGATCACTCAGGCAGCTGGAGCTACGAGCGATTCGCTATTATAATAGCCATAATTCAAAGCCCAAGAGAACTTCATACGAAAAATGTGATATCTCTTCGTTTAGCGCAGCACTAAACGACTGCCTAATCCGGGTGATTTTGTCTAGAAATTAAGTTGTCGGCGACGAAGGAAATCTACATTACCTCAAAAAAGGGAACTGTTATTTATTCTATTTATTGGATGGAAAGTATTATTTGACACAGTTCGCCACCTACCGAAGAAACTGCCACCGACCTCGCAGACCAGCTGCGTGAAGACTACCAGGCTGCCGTCATCGACACTCAAATCGTCCTTTGCGATTTCCACGTTCATTTTCCATTCACAAACACATTAGGGTCACAACACACACGGACAGTCGTACCTCTATTACCGCGGACTGAGAACAACTGGCGTAGTTAGTGCGAACACTCTTTATTGGAAAATTGGTGCACCAGATGACACTGTGTCGTGTGGGCACGCGGTGGGGCTGACTGTAAGCACTTTCACCTCAAGTCTTTATCGCTCCACGCGATAATAGAACTCTGACTATATTAACATTGCATTCAGCTTTGCTCTACATGTAAATAAACTGTTGATGGAAATTGTTATAATACGGGAAATCACTTTCTCGTTCTTGGTTACACTTTATTACACTTATTTTGTTACATTATGTAACTTTATGTATGTTTATACTTATTATACGTATAGAATGTATGTTTGGTTTATGTATGTAGATACATATATTATCATTAAGTATAAGTATTTATATCAATGTTCTTATTTGCACCGACTACCCGTCTCACTTTTCCTTCGGTAACTCTCCATCGTCGGTTGTCTGGAAGAAATTGCTTTAAGCAATAAGGCCGCCAATTATACTGTATCTTTGTAAATGTTTTGTATTTGTTTTTCCTAGTACAAAAAAGACTATTCTTATCTTATCTTATCTTATTTTACACTTATCACATTAAGGCCCGATTCGACCAAATACTACGAGTATCTTACACCAGTATAACTATTACGGGAGTAAATTTACTCCTGGATAATTTCGTTTACGTTTTTCCAGTTTACCTGTAAGGGCCGATTCGACCAGCTAAGCTTTGTACTAGGAATAACTAATCTGATCTCTTTGGTCGAATCCGCCCTAATTCAAGAAATATCAACCCCTGTGATAAAGTTTTTGATTTCGATAGTATACATTTTTTTTTGTTTACACCCACACCAAAGCTGATTGAAACGAAGTATAGATATAATTACATACTTATCTTCTCTAGCGACTGTTGTCCTCAGTGTCTGACTGCTTATCCTAAACTTCGGAATAAGGAAACAATTAGGCCCTTAAAATTAAACAACAGCATTACTGAACATATTATTTTGTAAAACGTATTTTTGTGAAGTCTTTAATAGAGTTTCTTATTAGGGCTCTCCGTGAGGTGACACTAAACACAAATGAAAAGCCAAAATTTATATTCTGTTAAAGATTGTTGTTTTTAAATTCTCCTGTCACAGTGTAAGTGCGCATAGGTACTCCTCCGAAACGTCTTGACCGATTTTGGTGAAATATATATTCGCGTATAAACAACGGGCTAAACAAAGTTTGCTTGGTTAGGTATAAGTATAAACAGATTTATCTCATCATTCATGATTCTCAGGATCCGCAACCGATGACCTAAGGTCAAGAACCTAGGAATACTTAGATGAAAACCGTTTTTGCCATAAATTAAATCAAGCCCAGGAGTTTTTATTTTATTCTCCGCTAAGTTTACGAGTAAGCACTGACGTTTACTCTGTTTAAGCTACTCCGGGCCTATTTCATAAAACTACAATTAACAGGCTATTTGACAGAGTGAAAAAAACAGTATTGTTTATACATATTCATATAAATTATGAGTCTTAGAAAAACTTATAAGAAAATCATACGATTAAATATCAATATTTATCAATATTGTATCTGCAGACATTGCATCGAAAACGACTTGGATTGGCCGATTTTATGATGACGTCACAGCTCAATAAAAATGGCGTCTGTCATTCATGTCGTTCTAATGGCCCTTTTACACGAGGCCAATAGCTGAGACAATCCAGTAAGCCAGTCCAATATTGTCTTCGTGTGAATGGAGCCAGGACAATGCATTGGATTGGCCCATGCCAATGGATGAAGCCGATCCAATGAAATATTGGATTGGCTTACTGTCCTGGCTTACTGGATTGTCTCAGCTATTGGCCTCGTGTAAAAGGGCCATAACGTTCATTGGTTTGTTTACTGACCAGTGACATCATAATTCCTGTGCGACGCCATATTGCCCAAGATAGCGTTTTGACGACTTATTTGAAAACTAAATTTTCGTTTATCTGTTTAAAAGAAATACACGAAAGAATTTAAAATTATTACTTTCTGTGGACTCAATGAACATAAAAAAAAAATATGAGATGGTTTTCAGAAATCTGACAAATAGCCTATTCGTGGATTGCTGAAACAATTTGGTATTTGGACAGGATGAGTTACTTTTAAAACGGAATTTTGTATGAAAATACTTGCTTGTGACGTCACATTTCAGAGCACTCTTTTTATGTTACATCTATTTAAAAATTGTAATAACTAGTAAATTATTTAAAGAAATACATTTTCCGAATCATTTTGTAATTTTTGTTTTAATAGAGCATCTCAAATAATTTATTGTTGATAGTGTTGAATACCGTATTCTATGTACAGTCGACAGCACGTCAATCTTCACATTTTAGTTGCAAAGTCGCCCGTAATGCAACGGAGTAGAGTGCATGGGTTTATACCATGATGTGCTGTCGACTGTACGTTGCAAAGTCGATTAACCCATCGATTAAAAAGTAGACTCTGCTACTACTTCGATTTGTCATAATAAACTACGAATTGTAGTTTTATGGAACTAGGCCCAGCTGTCAAATACTCACATAATTTTGACGCTTTGGAAACGTTATAGACACCCCATCACAGTGGACAAGGGGAAGACTACAGAGGGAAGATCCTTGATCCTAGGTTCTCCGTCCTTTTTATTGAAATGTACTGTTATTACACCAAAATCTTTACGCACTACCAATTCAATGTGAAATTAAATGTAATGTCATAAACACATTTAATTTGTAGAAAAATTGATTTAAAAAGTGTATATTTCAATAAAAAGACTTGTCCAGATAGTTTCCCTGTAGTTAAGTACTTAGTATAATAATCATAATTATTATTGATTATTTATTGCACAAACAATAGTGTACAAAAGGTGATTAAGTCCACCTTAATCACCTTCTGACACTATCGCTAATGGCATTTTCTAACAAAGGCAAAAATTGAGGTAGGCGTGCAAAAGAGAAAGTTAAAATACTTAAAGTACCTAAATGACGACCTCTGTGGCGCAGCGGTTAGAGCATCTGCCTACCATACGAGAGGTTCCGGGTTCAAATCCCGGCTGGGGACAAATAAAAAGAAAAGAAACCCAGGTCTAGGATGTTTAAATGTTTGTAACGTCGCTGTTTCTGGTTCTCACGACACAGGGTATCCTAGTGTGGGGCCAGAAGCAATGTATGTGCTTGTATGTAAATGTTATGTTATGTTAAATATGTATATTATAAGATAGTTTCAGGCACCACTTGCCACAATTCAGACAGATCTTTTTCGCTTCTATAACATTTTATTATTTTATTTATTTTAAGAAGAAGAATAAGAAGAAAACTTTTATTATAACAACAGAACACACGCCACAAAAACAAAATAAATCCAAATATTAAAGCAAAAAATTAGTACAAAACAAAAAATCAGAAGAAAACAGGAGTAAAATAAAGGTCACGGCGTGTCACTGCTGTCATAAATGGCAGCTGACTCAGCATTATGCTGAAGGACAAGCCTTCAGGGCTGATTTTAAGTCAGTGCCAAAAGATACTCCGCGAGCGTCACCGACCGCGGTGTGGTACTACGATTTGACATTCATTTGTCGCTGCACACGCTGTCGTTTCTAGGTACCTATCTACCTAATCATAATAATATCATAAGAAATTTGCGATAATTTACATTGTTCAATTAATCAGTTGCCCGTAAGCCAAGATTAGAAGTAGCTCTCCTCAATCAATGTTGCGATGCGATTTGAGGCGATTAATTTAATATTTATTATTATCTTACACTTCGTTGTAATATTTCATTGTATTTAATATTTTTTATAATGAGACAGTAACTGATACCATCATCATCAAGTCATTATATCCCCACCGAGGGGCAAGGGTCTCTTCCCTGAGGAAGGTATAGGCCATACTCCACCACGGGGGCCAAGTCCGGATTGGTGGAGGCTTGTAAGACTAGTGGCTGAGGGCTTAGTGCGAGTTTTTTCATTCACTTTCGATAGCGAGAGCGTTTGCAATTTGTGTAGGAGTGACAAAGAGACAACTAGTGGCGCGCTTTTTCACTCCTATACAAATTGCAGATGCTCTCGCTATCAAAAGTGAATGAAAAAACTCGCACTAAGCAAGCACTCTTACTCAGGTCTTACTGTCAGAAGTTTTAAGCCGCCCTAAGGCCTCTGACTTGGCTTAACGACTGCCATCTATCGACGGCAGGCGGCACCAACTGCTTAACGTGCCTTGCGAAGCACGGAACATGGAAAAATGCCAGTAGCGTTAGTCATAGAACGGTCACCCATCCGTGCACTGAACGCGCCCTATGTCCCTTAACCAGATCGTTTCAGATCATTCAGGTGGCTGGGGCTAAGAGTAATTCTCGTAGCCCCCTTTACGTATAGTTATATAATTATAATATTTATTTGATATAAAATTTACATTTGGTGAAAAATTAAACTTTAATTTTATTTTTATGACGAAAATTGGCTCTGTCACGCAGCCAACTCAATATGTAGGTATAACATAGGCAAAAAACTAAATTGAAAAGCTTGTCTTAAAACAAATCACAAATAAACAATGGGCAACTTGCACCTAATATAGATTGGAGTAACAAATTGATTTTTAAGGATAATTATTTCTTTTGGAGTTAAGGGATCACAAAAGTACGAAAACTAATGTTACTACAATAACAAAATTTATTAGATTTAGGTTTTTGATTGAATTAGAAACGTATGGATAAAAACAATTTAACGAGATAACTGAAAAATTGATAAGTGCTCCATGCATAAGGCGTTTTGTGCAAGTTGTGACGTCTCAGTTTGAGCCCGCTTTACTTAGGTAGGTATACCTATACGTGACTATAAGGTAGACTTTTCGACAGGTTATATTATGAATAGTACTAATTACTTGAGTTAATGGCGAGAGACCCCGAGGTATGACGTGATGGGAAAAAGCCCTATACCCAACAGTGGGCAGAGGTGGGCTATATAAATAATAAACATTTTTCTCTTAATTTAATTTGTACAGATGAATGATAAGTAAGTGCATCTTCTAAATATATAAAAGAAGAAACTGACTGACTGACTGACTTAGAATCAACGCAGAGCCCAAACTACTGAACCTCGGGGGTTGAAATTTGGCATGGGAGTTCCTTAGGGAGCCTAGGGGAGCACTAAGAAAGGGTTTTTGAAAATTCATCCCCTAAAGGGGTAAAATGGGGGTTCAAAGTTAGTATGAAACTTTGCCGTTTTTGAAGTTATTCGAATGAAGTTTGGTACGAAGGTTCTTCATTTAAAATTATGAAAAACGTGTAAAATAGTTTTTAAAAAATCATCCCTTAAGGGGGAAAAAGGGGGGTGCAAACTTAGTATGAAACTTAGCCATTTTTGAAGTTATTCGAATGAAATTCAGCATGAAGGTCCTTCATTGAAAGTCATGCAACACAGGTAAAATATATTTTCAAAAATCATCCCTTAAGGGTGTAAGAGGGGGTTGCGAAGTTAGTATGAAAGCTCTTTCGCATGCGCTAAAAGTATCCCTATCTTATTTTTAAGCTCTTTACTCAACTAAAGCCCACGCGGACATAGTCGCGGGCAACAGCTAGTCTGGAATAAAGTTAATGATGAAGTGTATAATGAACTTAAAATTGAACACTGCGCCTCATTTATCTCAGTTTCCTTTTAATATTTTTTCGAGGTATTTTCAATTAAAAAACTTAACTATCATCTCTCTAGTGGCAATAAAACGGAAAAATACTTAACTGGGTTCTAGTTAGTACAAGAAGGGAGGTACATTGACTTTATTGTGCATTTTAAGTAAAGTAGCAATTCTTGCTAGAAGCGTACGATTCTGCACCGATCAACTTTGGCTATACAGACATACAGTTAAACAGAAAACATCAACAGTATTAGTAATTTAAAATTATTTCGGTGCACAGAACGCAATAAAAACGTTTAGTAAAAACAGTTAAGTCATGACATGACGTCAGGAAAGTACAGAATAAGAATAGAGTACAGATATAAGAATACAGGAAAGGTCAGAAATACATAAGTACCTACACCTTCAAAATTACATTCACAAAAATAAAAATAATTGTAATTGTTTTGGGCAAATCAGCGTAAGCTTAACATGAATAGGAAATGCGCTCATGCGCAAGTGTTGTTACATTTTGTACACATTAGCCCACCAGTAACACATTCGTCGTTTTAATGAATTCAACATAACATATTATTTTAACTTAATTCTTAATTCAGTTTCTGAATTGAGCATTTTTCTAAGTTTCTACTTAACTATAGTGCTGTCTCGTCAAAGTTCTCAGAAAAAAGCGTGACGGAACGTTACTTAAGCATTTAGTGAAAATCTCAACTCAGAAACCAGCCCTATGTAACTAACCACGTTTACGTACTTAGTAGAACGATTCTTCTAAACGTATAATTTGCTTCATCTTCGCTCGACTAGATACCTATTTGGCAATACCTCATTAAGTATTTTGGATTATGATGCAATTTATGCACCTACCTTTAGCATTAATTTGAGCATTCTTCTATTAAATTAAAATATCAATCTACATATTGGTTGGATTTGTTACAACTACTTATTAAAGCAAATTACACACAAGTAAAGGGTAAAAATAAATTCACAACAGATTAGTCAAATAACTATCAATAACCTATTTTGAAAAATATGGCAAGTACCTATATTGTGTAGAGCGAATCTCTTTATCGAAATTTGTTCGAAAGTCCCAATGTTGGACGACCATGTGGTATAACTTTACTAACGATTAGGTCCCAACCTACATTAGTGTCATTTCTTGACAAAAAATAGTAATTTTATTTTCATAGCGATCGATCCGTTATCACGCTTGACGTAACGTATTTCTATCTCAAAATAACTCATCCCTCACGAGTAACCCTGATCTCTCACCATTTGCGCTTTAACCTAATTTTTAATATCGCATACGTGCTTGTTATCACAATACCTCCGATAGCGAACAAAATTGCCACGGCAAAACTGTAGGAGTCTTTACTGTAGCCTTGGTCATCTAGAAACTGCTTGGGATATCTGTAGTGACAATACATTTCTGAGCAGGGGAGCTTGGTTCTGTCCATCCCGAAAATGGAGAGCATTAGGCCGACCAGTCCGTGTTTCAGGAAGGACACGTTGAACAGCCACTTGAAGAAAATGGGAGCATCCGCGTAGCGTAGGAAAAACCCGGAGAAGACCGTAAAAGGCATGATGAAGAGAGGTCCGAAGACCACTGCGTGCTGAGGAAGGTAATGATTGATATTAGCTACGGTCGTGCTGATAATCCATTATGTCCCCACCGAGGGGCACGGGTCTCTTCCCTGAGGAAGGTATAGGCCATACTCCACCACGGGGTCAAGTCTGGATTGGTGGAGGCTTGTAAGACTAGTGGCTGGTCATACTGTCAGAAGTTTTCAAGCCGCCCTAAGGCCTCTGACTTGGCTTAACGACGGCAGCCGGCACCAACTGCTTAACGTGCCTTAGGAAGCACGCAACCTCTCGGAAAAATGCCACTAGCGTTAGTCATAGACGGTGACCCATCCATGGACTGAACGCGCCGTATCTAGACTCGCGCCAGCGAGTCCAGCCAAGTTCGAGAAAAAAGGAACTGGCGACGCAGCAGCCGTGTGTAATATTACAGGAATCACTTCGAGCTACTTTTGACCCCTTCACAACTCTACAACTATTTAACCTACGTATATGAAATTTTGCACATTTCTTAAAGCTTGCCTAGAATCCAAAGTTTCATCAATGTTGCTCAAACAGTTATAGATATATTAACGTTTATAAACCGGCATTTTTATGACTGACTGACTGACTCACTTATAGATCAAAAACCTAACCCACTTCTAGATGACCTAGAAACTTGATATTTGGCATCAAGGTAGACTATTAGGCATATACAAAGGAAAAAATCTAAAAACTGAAAATTATTGATATTAATATCCTCATAGTATTTAGTTCCAAATTCTGCCAATAGATGGCGCTTTTTAATTCTATATCGCGGTATGGTTTGGTCTCAACCGATACTATATAATATCTGTAAACGCCTTTTTATACACATTTCTCTGAAATTTAAATGGGTTTCTGAAAAGTCGCATGTTCGTAGCCGATTTCTAACTCATCAGTTATCGGTTCCTTGGCAAGACAATAAATACAGCGCCACCAAGTTATCTGTTCAGGTGGCCAAAATTGTAACTAACTAACTGATAGTAAATCCTGTTCCCCATTTTTTGTTTCATTTATTCACTTAGCTATGTACTAAGATTTATAGATACATTTTCGTTAAAATTTTAAGACGAGTTAAAATAATCTAATTTTTCTGAGTAAATTTCTTAAATGTTATTACTAAATCCTCCACTAGCGCCGCTATCACTCAACTGAACAGATAAGATGGTGGCACTGTAGCGATGTATTTATTAGTGATCAATACCAATAATCTCTGTACAAAAAGCAGTGATATCCCATCAAAAACATAAATGTGAATGATAGAAGAGCCAAGTTCGACAAGTATTAAGAACAGACTTCGTTATCGACTTCGCCGACAAAAGAATTGAGATCTATATGGGTGCTGCCAAGTTCTCTGAAGAAAATCATTAAATTTTAGTTACAAGATCACTAGAGATGTAAATTGTTATTCAAGTTTAAGATTTGACTTGGCTAGTTTTCACGTACAGGCTAAATAATATTTATTTAATGATCTCTACTTCGTTTAGTCATACGGGGGTTAGTGTACTTGGTGTTTGTATTGTACTTATGCTGTTAGGTTGATATAATACCAATGTGACTTTTCTGAAATTTGGTTTGTTGGTAAAAACTAGCAGTCAAATCTTGAGCTTGAATTGCAATTTACATCTCAGTGATCTTGTAACTAAAATTTCATGATTTTCTTCAGAGAACTTGGCAGCACCCATATAGATCTCAATTCTTTTGTCGGCGAAGTCGATAACGAAGTCTGTTCTTAATACCTGTCGAACTTGGCTCTTCTATCATTCACATTTATGTTTTTGATGGGATGTTACTTAACCTTAGTGATCGTTTAAGATCACTCAGGCAGCCCAGGCTACGAGCGATTCAATTAATAATAAAAGATAACAATTGAATTCCTGTTAGGTAATTAGTTAATTAAAAAATGTATGCGAGTGTTTGATCAATCGATGCTGATTGCATCTGGGGTTACTAATGGAACTTTAAGTACGAGTTAGTCAAAATGGTCAGGTTTTCACACGAAATTCAGCTATTTAGTACAACACCTTCACAATATATCTAAACACCCAAAGCCGCCCAACTGGGTGGGCAACCTCGCCGAGGCTGCTAAGCAGAAACATAAACTAATTTTTAACCGGCTACCAAAGAGTTCTTGAGAGAGAGAAGTGTTTAAATTAATTATAGGTTTCCACCTAAAATTTTGTCAACTAAAGTCTGTTTTTTAATTCAATGGAAAAAAACTGCTATGTTCACATCTCAATATCAAGCCAAAGGCTTGTGTCTGAGTGTTGCTACGTAGGTGTTCTTTTAGGATTCCGTAGCCAAATGGCAAAAAACGGAACCCTCATGTAATATTATGTCGGTCCGTCCGTATGTCACAGCCACTTTTTTCCGAAACTATAAGAACTATACTATTGAAACTTGATAAGTAGATGTATTCTGTGAACTGCATTAAAATTTTCACACAAAAATTTTGGCGGTTCCCCATACTTAAAACTGATACTTTTTTTTTCATCAAACCCATACGTGTCCCCACACGTATTATGGATATATTTATGGATAGGTCTTCAATAATGGTATTGAGGTTTCTAATATAAATTTTTTTGAACTGAATAGTTGCGCGAGAGACACTACCAAAGTGGTAAAATGTGTGTCCCCCCGTCCTGTAACTTCTAAAATAAGACAATGGTAAAACTACAAAAAATATGTAATGTACATTACCATGCAACCTTCCACCGAATTGGTTTGAACAAGATCTATAATAGTTTTTTTTAATACGTTATAAATTTATACAGGACCCTTCATGGGCGAGTCCGACTCGGCTCGACTTGAGCGCTTTTTTTAGACTGTGCTCTTATGAGTAATTAAATTTAAAAATGTCTTTGATGTGATAATGATTTCGGTCACATGAGTCTTCTATCCACGGTAGAAAAAAAATCTACCGAGTAAACCTTTACATTTTGTATTGGTAACATCGCGTATTTTTTGCATCGAATTAAAAAACGGACTTAAGTTGCGTAAATAACGCCTTTTTATCATTGAGATCGCTCTTGATTGCACTGTGAAATTGCTTATTTTCTATCAGTCAACCCGCAAGGTTTAGTAGTTTACCCGAACTTTCCGGCTTCAAATTACCACCATATTGTAACTTTGTAAGAATCAAAATTAGCAATCGCTGATCCACTGAAGACCAGAGATGCCTCATATTTACCTTAACATTAAAGAGAGATCCGTTGAGAAGACCCAGGCATAAAGCCACGTAGGAGACCTGGATGAGCATCCAGCTGAAGCCAAAGAACCTCGGCATATCGGGTGGCTGGCCTGTCAACCAGTACGTGATACATGCATACATCATGGCGCAGGCGGTTTGCGTTGGCAACGCTGTAGCAACTGTCGCAGCGTAATACGCCCCGGTCGTGTACCATCGGTTGAAATGTTCGCGACGGATCACTGGCAATTCTTGCGGAACTGAAATTGACAATGATGTCAGATTATCACTGACTTTGCGCAAACACGGATCAATTTCAGATCAATTTCAATACGGTATTTGACACTATCAACAATAAATTATTTGAGATGCTCGATGAAAACCAAAAATTACAAAATGTTTCGGAAAATGTATACTTTTAATCATTTATTAGTTATTACAATTTTTAAATAGATGAAACATAAAAAGAGTGCTCTGAAATGTGACGTCACAAGCAAGTATTTTTCTACAAAATTCCGTTTTAAAAGTAACTCATTTGACATTTTGTCAAATACCCAATTTAGGCTAATGAGGGTGCCGAAAATGAGTAGATACTTGCTTCTGCTACTATAGAGGTGTATTCAGTAAAGTAGTCATGTAGAAAACGTCATTGATACACACCTGAATTTGAACCAGGTCCTCACACTGTGAACCTCCTCTATCCAATCCGCCATCAACACACAAATACACTGATTAACAGTTAATAGAAATCGTAATAAAAGATTTACACTCACAGCTAATAGAGACGGTGCTGAAGGCAGTAAACATGAGAAACATCAGGCTGAAGAAGAGGAAGTGGTAATTGTCCCGGATGTGTTGCGCCTCCTGGCCAATGTTATAGAATAGAAGACCCACGAACAGAGCAATGGTGCAGTGGATACCTGTGATCATCCGGGTAAAGGTGGGGTTCCGCCAGAGAATCTGCAAGTGAAGTTATGCCGTTACATCCACGCTGGAGTTCTATGGGGCAACTAGTGCATAGTAGAACCTCCTACCTATACTGGAAAGGTGGTCACTCAGATTAAATTGATTGTTGAATAGAAGATGAAGATAAATTTATTGTCGAATATACAATACCACGAGCTGAATTTGGTGAAAAGATTTGGTTGATCACACTGAGTCCCAATGCATGTACTCGTCAGATTTTGTGATAATGCGGATTTCAGAATACTCGGTTATGATGGCGGCCAAAGGGAATATCTAGCGAGGCCGGTCGGACGTTACATCGGCTGCAACGTAAGCCGGAGTGTGTTTCATACAAATTCAACCGGCCAGATCGCACGTGGCGTCGCGAACGTAGTGTAGGTTTATGGATGCAGCTATACAAAACGATGTTGTGGTCTTCAACTTACGTTAAGCAGCGATGTTGGTTTTAACCAATGAAAACATCCAGTCCTCGGTGCACTTAAGCGTTTATTCCAAGCACACACTTCAAGAAGCAAGTACGAGATAAATTACAGAAGGAGAAAAGATGCAAGCATATATGTGGAAGCACTCATTACTATAGGCGAACGAGCCGAACATAAGCGAGCGGGTGGCGCAAAGCGACATGCGTTTCGTGTCTGATCAATGGAGAGACTGCTGCGCCGGCGGCGCACCGAATGTTCTCGCGCCCGGTCGCAAAACCAGTCCAGGCGCGGTGACGTAGTTGCCGCGCGCATCTACTAATAAAACGCAGTCGTCTTGTCCGATCAACATACAATTTTCTCATGCAAAACATAGTATTTAATTAATATCTAATTTTAAGTGTATATAATAAATAGTTGATTTTAACTTAGCTTTTATTATAATAATTAAAATTAATAAATTAGATTAAAATTGCTTGTACATAACATTTGATAAAAACAATTCGATTAATAATTATAATTCAATTTGATTAGCTGTAATAATTTATGAGTTGATATTAAAATTGACAACTGTAATTATTTTACATAATCATTGATTGTCATAATTATAAATATCAAAATAAACTAATTCATTATCGTTGACTGCGTAAATAATTTCATTTGACATAATTGAATAAAACAATAAATTAAATTATAAGTGTAAAAGTAAAATTAAAATTTCATAATATTTATTTACAATTAAATTAACTCAACGTCGGCGTGCAGGACGCCACAGTAGTTTGGTCTTTCAGATTCATAAGTCACAATGTATTTAGTATTGGGTTGTAGTTATTTTACTTACACAAATATATTGCGACATAAGAAAAAATATTTACTGCGTATTTTCTTACCAAAAGAGATCTCCGAGTCAGCGTACAAAACTGTTTCCACGACGAGGTGGAGTATGTGCTCTTAAGTTTAAGTAATATTTTGCTAGTCTCGTCTTCTTTGGGGGGCGGTAACGCCGTCAGCGTCACCTCCTCGAACATATCTAAATTAAATTTTCCTGGAAAACACAAAATTTTGATGTATGCAAAGTTTAATAGTGTTGCAGATCCTGTATAAATTGGCACTTGCAAGAGACGATAACATTTCGTGGCCTTGCTGAATCGATTTTGTGCAACAGAAGCGATGCGTTAACACGCGATTCCGTTCCTATTGCAACAAAATCGATACGAAGGACCCCTTAAGGACCCAAGATCTGGCAAGTGATTCAATTCAAAATAAGCACCAAAGATCAGTTTTCATAGTTTACTATAAGATCAGCAAACTGGGTAAAGATTGATATCTACAGAAGTAGAAACATTCAAATAAATATATAACTTCCACACCATAAATAGGCAAACGCTGCTTATGAAGTTGATTTCAGTTGTTCAGAGACTATCTATGCATAGTTGCGCCCAAGACTTCAACCTTGTGGATATATTTTACCAAGATAACATACAAATGTATTTAACTGTGAATCTTCTCAGTCAAATGGCCCGCTGAACAATCTTAGACAGATTGCAGGTAGCGTCTGGATGAGGATGGCCGAGTGTAGAAAGTAGCGTGACTTGGGGCAAGCCTATGTCGAGCAGTGAACGAATATGGGCTTATAGATTGGACCGGATGGCTCATTTGTTGATCTATTGTCTGTCACTCAATAACCCTTTCAGCGGAGAACGATTTCTTGTGAATGTGGTTGTAGTTTTCGTTGTAGGAAACGGACGAAGTCTTGGCCAACTATTGCTTCTTAATAATTGCGTTGTCATGACAGTGCCAAGGTATAGTTACATACCTACTCCATTAAGTCTCTGTCCATACACTTTCTCTGAATAATAACAAACCAGTTCGATTAATGCATGATGATGTCGTAAGATTTGTTTTTACCACACACACATATTATTATAACTATCTACAGGTCTCTGGCTACCCTCCTGGGATACAGGCGTGAGTTTATGTATGTGTATGTATACAACTCATGACTGTTCATCTGAGAGGTAGGTTGACTATAGTTTGTCAGAGGCCATGATCTCGACAAATCTCTTTCGCTTTATCAACAATACATGATTACCACCTTATGTAAATTCGATACATTTACGTTAGATTACATATTTTAAAACCTTAAATAGTTTATTTAGAAAATGTGTCCTCATCGAGTTAGCGTAGTAGGTACCTAATATGTCATTGCTGTGGTCGTTTGGTTCGTTTGCTGTCCACTGGGTATTTAGTCCATTTTGTGTAGCAGCGACCAGACTATTCGCGTTTTCAGCACATATTTCAATAACTGGAAAGACAAAAACATTATTATATAAATGGTTCTTATTTAGATGCTTGTTTATGGTTCAATTAGCTAGTGGTTCAGGGTGGTATTCACTTATTGCTTGAAAAGTTAACCACTGCTTATATCCCGGGTATACGTCAGGTATAACAATCAAATATCTACTAATTTCACAGCTGTAAGGAATCCTTCAGGATTTAATAGTTATACATAGGCTGCTACTTATGTATGCTTCCGCTGGGATTCCAATAATTTTAAACGCAATGTCTGACCTCCATGGTCAAATTCGTTCTTTTTTTAAATACTGGCCGCTAATATTGTTCTCTTATATACGTTAGTGTTTTGTTTTTGTTGGGTTTAAAATGTCATATCGCTGAAAAAATGGAACTCACTCGTGAAAATATTCGTGCTATGATTTATTACGATATTCGACGTGGTTTAACGCAACAACAGTGCGTAGATCAATTAACTTCGACTTTTGGTGGTGAAGTTCCATCAAAAACGACTATGTATCACTGGTTTAGTGAGTTTAATCGCGGGCGCAGTAAGCTCACGGACGAAGTTAAAGAAGGTCGCCCGAAATCGGTGGTTGTGCCACAAAATATTGAAGCTGTGCGAAAACTAATAATGCAAGACCGCCATGTCACGTATCGCGAGATAGAGGCTATTCTGGGCATATGTATGACGAGCATTCATAGAAAATTACATGAACATTTGTCTGTAAAAAAAATTTGTTCGCGTTGGACCCCGCACAACTTAACTTAGGATCAAAAAGATGCTCGCGTCGAATGGTGCAAGAAAACCTTAAAAAAATTCAACGGAGGCGACTCAAAATCTGTTTATAATATCTACACAGGTAACGAATCCTGGATCTACGCGTACGATCCCGAAACTAAACAACAATCAACAGTTTGGGTGTTTCAAAATGAGCCGAACCCTACGAAAGTGGCTCGTGCAAAAAGCACTGTAAAGCAAATGGTGGCCTGCTTTTTAGTATTAATGGCCATGTGGCTACAATACCACTGGAGAATCGCAGAACGGTTAATTCGGAGTGGTACACGACCATTTGTTTGCCGGAAGTATTTGAAGAAATACGCCAAAACAACCAGCGACGCAGAATCATACTTCACCATGACAATGCCAGCTGTCATACATCTCAGGAAACAACTACATTTTTGGATGGTCAAAAAATAGAATTGGTGGGTCATCCACCGTACAGCCCTGATTTGGCTCCCAATGATTTCTAGTTATTCCCAAATGTAAAAAATAAATTACGTGGTCAACGATTTTCGACCCGTGAAGATGCCGTAGATGCGTCCAAACAGCACGTTTTGGAGATACCTCAATCAGAGTGGAAAAAGTGTTTTACAAATTGGTTTCATCGAATGCAAAAGTGCATCGATCATAGTGGAGAATACTTTGAAAAACAATAAAAGCATATTTAGCCATGCACATTTGTTTATTTTTTCTATTCCGCATACATAAGTAGCAGCCCTCGTAGTATCATGAAGTAATATCAATGATAACGGGCGTGAGTTTATTTATTTATTTTATTTATATTTTTTCAATTAACGGTAGGGAACCGTTCGTTCGCAAGCCTGACTCGCACTTGGCCGGTTTTTTCATACCATTGACCCCTAAAAGGTGTCGAATAGATGCAGCAATCAATGTTAGTATTATATTACAATATTAAATTTATCTACAATATAACGCTCTTACTCGAAGCTATAACAAGACGTTTCAACCTTCCTTCTCTCTATTTCCCTACTTGCCGGCCGTGGTACTAATTAGAACATGATGTATGGCTAAGGTAGTACTGACCTATCGCAGTGACACACATAACAGTAAGTGGTTACCACTATAACGTATGCTAGGAGCCAGTAAGATAATTACAGACAGTTACTGGAATTCTGTGTCATAGTAGTGATACGCAAGTCTAAGGCAGTTTCTGGAATAGTTTCATACTACCTACGATTATGTTCCGGCTGGGGACAAAAAAAAACCCAGGTCTTGGATGTTTACATGTTTGTGACGTCGCTGTTTCTGGTTCCCACGACACAGGGCATCCTAGTGTGGGGCTAGAAGCAATGTATGTGCCTGTATTTAAATGTTATGTTATTAACTTTATTCCGGATACACTTACCTGACTTTTCGTCGGATGAGTCCGACCAGATTAAGCTCTGCGAATCAAAGCGACACTTGGGCCTCAATACTGTTAGTGCATTATAGTACGATGACAGATACACGGTCTGGTCACGTGATGAGTTTTTTCGTAACATGACGCCTAGATTGTTTGATATGAGTGCGCGGATGGACTTGAAGCGGGAATGAAACTAAATCGAAATGATCATGCAGTTGTCATTGTGCTACAATGCATTAACAGAATTTACCTCCAGGGCTGCAATTACGTAAGACTCCACTGTATGGAGTTGTCTGATTCAGCCTTTTTATTCCCGGTATGTCACACCACCTTATGTCACACTATTCCATTCTGGGACTTTTTTCCCAGTAGGCATCTCATGCTCCTACTCCGAACCATCATATTCATTCTTATTTTGACTCCTTCGAGTTGTCTAAATGCTTAACCCGATAGAGTGGAAAGTTACGTAATATAAGGGCAGGTCGGACTCTTCCGACAAAAAGTCAAGTAAGTGTATCCAGACATAAACATAAACACATAAAAATTTACATACAGGCACATACATTGCTTCTGGCCCCACACTAGGATACCTGGGAACCAGAAACAGCGACGTCACAAACTTGTAAACATCCAAGACCTAGGTTTTGATTTTTTTTTGTCCCCAGCCGGGATTCGAACCCGGGACCTCTTGCACGGTGGTCAGATGCGCTAACCGCTGCGCCACGGAGGTCGTCAAGAAAATCCAAAATAAAGTTAATAATGTCGAGAGCTTACAAAAGGTTTCATTACCCAGGACTATTGCCCAACTAGGATAAGGACACCACAAACAAAGAAATAAACCGACTGAAACTCGTTGTACAGTCACGAGCAATAATATGTATACACTGCCACATTTTGTACGACGTTTATCTTTTGTTTTGTACTGCACATGTGTACGACAATATTTTGTTCTAAATTATCTAACCAATTATGTATAATTTAGGACAAATTGTCGTGCACTTCTTTCTAGATAGCTTTAAGTTAAGATTTTTAGAAAGTGTGACAGTGTATACATATTATTGCTCGTGACTGTACAAATAAAGTTCGGTGACCTCCAATGGAAAACGACCACACAATCTTGTTTTGGTACCCAGTATAAAAAAACCTTGCTTTCCACTATACCAGATGACCAAAATAGCAGGTTCCCACAATACCTGAAGTACATGTACTAATAAAATAAATTAAAATAAGATATATAATTTTAATAATTTATTTTCGATAAATCTATCTAAGCATACCTCAACAGACATCGTATTTTGCTGGCAATCTGAAATTATTCCGTTTATTTTACTGTCCTTCACGATATCCTTTCTTTAATTTTATTTTTTATTTTTATTTCATTCGCAGTCTTTAATTATCAATAAAAGTCGATGACTGCTAACGAATTCTAAGTATATTTTGTATTTGTCAGTGCAAATTCTGGTTTTGTATGAATCTGGTATTTTGCGAATCTGGTATAGCGGGAAGAAAGGAAAAAAATACGCATGCAGGTAGGGTACTCACAGAAGTCTACAGGATTATGGAACGGTGGGCATTTCAAGCTCATCTCGTCTAAGAAAGGCACTAACATGGGTACAGAACCCATGTAGGCGCACCTCCCTGATACGACCCCGTAGAGCCGATCCATCATCTGCAGAAGCACTGCCGAGGGCTGGTGAAGTGTGATGACCACGGTCCGTCCCTGGCGCGCCAACAGTTGGAGGAGATAGATGATCTGCTTCGATATCGAGCTGTCGAGGCCGCTGCAATCATCACAAAACAATAGGGAATGGATGAAAATATCAGAATTGCTTGATATTTTTTTTGGTGATAGGAATAACCTTCCTTAACGCGGGAAAAAAGTTTAAATTTTTTTGGCCCCGTAGTTAATTTTTAAATATACTTAATATTTTTCCATTCGTCGTTCTGGGCTTAGTACGGCATATCAGACATGAAAAAAAAATCCACCTTGAAAAGCTGTCAATGTCACCACAGATTTTTTTTTTAATACGTAGCGGACCAAGGAATATGTCTGTTAAGCCGTACTGAGCCCAGAACTACGAATGGAAAAATATTAAGATTATTTAAAAATTAACTACGAAGCCAAAAAAATTGAAACTTTTTTCTCGCGTTAAGGAAGGTTATTCCTATCACCGAAAAAAATATCAAGCACTTCTGATATTTTCATCCATTCCCTATTATCGTAGTTATGTAGGGCAACTTCAGCGGGCAATCGAACGCGACGTAAGAATTTAAAATTCAACAGTAATTGGTGTTCAATCAAATGAATGAATCGAATAAATCGCTCGTCGCCCCGACCGCCTGAGTGATCTTACACGATCACGGAGGTTAAGCAACATAGGGCGCGTTCAGTGCATGGATGGGTGACCGTTCTATGACTAACGCTAGAGGCATTTTTCCGAGCGGTTCCGTGCATCGCAGGACACGTTAAGTAGTTGGTGCCGGCTGCCGTCGATAGATGGCAGTCGTTAAGCCTAGTGAGAGGCCTTAGGGCGGCTTGAAAACTGCTGACAGTAAGACCAGCCACTAGTATTACAAGCCTCCTCCAATCCGGAGTTGGCCCCCGTGGTGGAGTATGGCCTATACCTTCCTCAGGGAAGAGACCCGTGCCCCTCGGTGGGGACATAATGGGTTGATGATGGTGTTCGATTGAACAGAGCGGATTTTTAAGAGTGATGAAAGAGAGATGAAAATCATGTAGACCGTATCGAAAAGTATCGGTTATCATTTTCATTTCTGTCAGTTATTAAATAAATAAATGAATGAATTAAGAAATACATAAATAAATTACTTCCACACAATCACTTGACATGGTCCCAAACTAGGATACCCTGTGCTAAGGCCTTTAAATTGTAATGTCGTTTTACAAACATGGAAAAACAGCCGGCCATTTGTATAAATGTACTACGGCCCCCAGTGGGAATCGATCCCACGACCTCTGTCTTGGTAGGTAGGCTCCTTTACGGCTAGACCAACGAGGCAGTCATATATTAAGACCGTTTACCAACTCACTCAAAAATATTTTGCTACTTTACAAAAGACCGAGAACGATTGATAAAGTGATTAATGTGATGGTTATTTTTAATATTAAATAAATATTCTTTATCCATAGCGAAGATCGATGTACGTTTATTACGAACCTTGACTCACAACCTATTTGGATTTCGACATTGACATAATATTCTGTTGACATACAAATTAATGCCGTGATAGGCCACGCTTAGTAACCAATTTTATTAGTAACCAATTTTAAGGTTAGGTGGTGCATTAATTCATTTACATGCTCTACAAACGGTGCTGCATTACATCTATATCTATTCTATACTACTACTACGAATATTATAAAGAGGAAAGATTTGTATTTTTGTAATTTTGTGTGTATGTTTGTAACGAATAGCCTCAGAAACTATTGGGTCGATTTCAAACATTCTTTCACCATTAGGAAGCTACATTTTTCGTGAGTAACATAGGCTATATTGAATATTCAAAAAGTTTAGGGTTCCGAAATCTCGAATAATGTTACCCAAGGTGAAAAAAAATCACCACCTGGGGATTTTCCACGGAACTAATATAGCTATTTCGACGGAAACGTTTTTGCGGATTTCCAAAACCTTCTTAAATAACTGAAATTAATCTAAGGGCCAGTTTCTGAGTTGAGAATTTCGCTAAGTAACTACTTAACTGTAGTGCTGTCTCGTCAAAATTCTCAGAAAAGAGCGTGACAGAACGTTACTTAAGTATTTTGTAGTGTTACTGTTTTGTTTTGTACCGTGTCTGTTGGTTTCCTAGTAAATAAAATAAAATAACATTTACTTAACTAAAAATCTCAATTCAGAAACCGGCCCTAAGACACTTTAACTAAAATTTAAATTAAATTAATTTAAATTATTTTTTACATTAAAGAACTAAAAGGCGTCAATTGTAATATTTAGAAAATGTGAAGTGTAGGAATGAATGTATGTTAATTGTCAATGTTTGACAAGAAGATTATTCATGTGGGAAGATTTATAAAAGGTTAATGAAAGGTTAGGTTATTTTAATTTTAATGAAATTTCATTTTGAGTTAGATATTATTAAGGTCAATAACAAGGACATGAAGTTCAATTTGAACTTCAAATTAAGGAGAGGGTCTATTTGTAGTTCAACTAGAACCCCTCATCATCAAACCATTATGTCCCCACCAAGGGGCACGGGTCTCTTCCCTGAGAAAGGTATAGGCCATACTCCACCACGGGGGCCAAGTCCGGATTGGTGAAGGTTTGTAAGACTATATAGTGGCTGATGGTCTTACTGTCAGAAGTTTTCAAGCCGCCCTACGGCCTCTGACTTGGCTTAACGACTGCCATCTATCGACGGCAGCCGGCACCAATTGCTTAACGTGCCTTGCGAAGCACGGAACCGCTCGGAAAAATGCCACTGGCGTTAGTCATAGACGGTGACCCATCCATGGGCTGAACGCGCCGTATGTTGCTTAACCTTAGTGATCGTTTAAGATCACTCAGGCAGCCCAGGCTACGAGCGATTCTCCAGGCTACGAACGATTCGCTAGAACTAGAACCCCTATGTTATGTAAAAATTAGCACTGACCAATAAATTATCAATAAAATAATAAGATGTTAAAAGGAGTACTAACCTTGTGGGCTCATCTAGGAACATGACTGGTGGGTCGCTGACAAGCTCTAGGCCGATGGCCAGCCGCTTTTTCTGACCCCCGGAGAGGTGCAGGGCTCTCGTGTGGCGGGACCTCAGCAGCCCGAGCGCAGTCAAAATCTCTTGCACCTGAAATAGAAAAACAAACCTTAATTTAAGCTCTGCGAAGAGAAATATTTTTTACTGCGTTTGTCTTGAAAGTATGTAGAGCAGGGAGTAAAATATGAGCAGTGCTTGTGGATTGGGGTCTAGTAATAGCGAGGAATTGTGTAAACGGTGCATTGCACTCTTTTGTGAGTAGTCAAAACTCTCCAAAACGCTAGAAAAGCTAGGCTAGGCTATTCATAATAGAGTGCTAGTTCCAACACTTATGTGTGGTAGCGAAACTTATTAGTTATTACTTACATCAAATTCTAAGCAATTCTAATCGTATTAAGGCCGGTTTCTGAGTTGTGAATATTTACTAAGAAAACATAACATACATGAAAATATTACGTAATTTCGATAAAATATTAAAGACTTCGAAACTATTGGTAGCCTTAATAACGTTATTACTAGGAATAAACATAATTTGTCATTTCCACGATTTAAGACTTGCAAAAGTTAATATTTCGTAGGGTTGTAAGGTAAGATAACCCAAGATATACCTATATCTTGGGGTATCTATCTCTTAGACACTGGGTTCTGGCGGAAGACTAGTAGCAGGTCTTACCTGTAATTCATACTGAGTCCAGACTCCTTTTGTTAAATCCATGACTTGGGCTGGGCCAAACGGAAACTGTATAGTGAATTAGCGGATAAGTAGTGTATGAGAAACCGGGGTAAATAAAGTTAAGATAATGTTAGGCACTCGTAATTATAAATTCACACAAATTTATTTTAATTTGTTTAGCGACTAAATAATTGATGTAGAAATTAATTTTTAATCTCCCGCTTAGAAACTATTCTCGAAGGCATAATGGTAGCGTGGAATCTTCGTTTATTTTATCACAACCAATTCGATATTAAATGATCATATCTAAATCCTAATAATAATCTAATAATCTATGTGTCGTAACGTATCAATTATCTTGAAAATTATCATTACATTAATTGATGACAACAATATTACAAAAAAAATTGAAATGAAAAAATAACCAACAACCCGACTGCTGAGCTTATAGGAGATCCAGTGGACTAACTACCAATGAAAAAAATAACATATCTTCTTTTGCAGATTGTACTTGCAAAAAGAGTCTATACAATTTCTCAGTCATGTCAACAGACATTTTTAGTACTAGCGACAAAGAACCTAAAATTATTTATTATTTCAACACTAATTATTCCAGGGTCCAGTTCTAGAGACTGGTGCCTCTGCCTACCCCTTCGGGGATAACGGGCGTGAGTTTATTATTATTATTATTATTAATTATTCCTAAAAACACAATATACATGCAAATGTTTCGTGGAATGTTTCTTAAAATGATTGAGATATTGTCCGGACACTTTTTGCGTATTCGATCTGTAACACAAAAAAAAAACCAACAACTCTACCTACTATTAACTTTATACCGGTTTTTTAATTCGATGCAAAAAAAATGACGCGGTGTTACCGCTATAAAATATATAACTAGGTTTACTCGGTAGATTTTTTTACCGTGAATAGAAGACTCGTGGGACCAAAATCCTTCCGTTCCGTAATGCGATAAAATCAATTACAGCGCGAATCCGACCAAATTTAGTAGTCCCAAAGTATCTCGCACGGAGTAGGGTTTTTGTGCCTACTGCACTTAAGTGGATTCGCGCCAGGCAATGTCGTACAGAAAGTATTCTTGGAATTTCCAATCAAGAAACGTGAACTATCAATGAATGCGTTCAAATTTCATACGCCTTTTGCGAGTCGCATGGTAATTACCATGCGACAAGATGACACCTCAAAGCGAACGAAAATTGTTAGCAAATTTGCGTATACGACTTTGTGAGAATACATGAAGCTCCCTGGGAGTCGATTCGACTAACTTTCAATTTACAATCGAGAAAATGGAACGCAGAATTCACAGATTACTCTTTTAGTCGTTAGACATTTCTTTTTTCATTCGAATTCAATGTCGCATGGCGTCCAGAATACAGAATTTGTGTGTCGTTCGACTTTTTTATGTAGAATTCAAGTCGTACGCCTTAGAGTCGTATACGTATTATTTGCTAATGAAGTGAGAATCGGTCCGGGAGCCGATTCTCGCCCATGCGAATTGAAAGCGTAGACGCCAAAAATTCGAAGGATTAGACATTTGTTGCATAAAAATCAGTTTCATGTATTCTCACAAAGTCGTATACGCAAATTTGCTAATAATTTTCGTTCGCTTTGAGGTGTCATCTTGTCGCATGGTAATTACCATGCGACTCGCAAAAGGCGTATGAAATTTGAACGCATTCATTAATAGATTAGGGTGGGTGTATTCCGAAATGCGATAAAATCGATTACAGCGCGAATCCACTTAAGTGCAGTAGGCACAAAAACCCTACTCCGTGCGAGATACTTTGGGAGTACTAAATTTGGTCGGATTCGCGCAGTAATTGATTTCATCGCATTACGGAACGTAGGACAAGTCGACTGATAGTCGACTGATAGTCGACTTGCCCTACGTTCCCTACGTTGACGTTTCGTTATAAGTAAAATTTCAGTTGAAAATTTTAAAAGTTAAGTGTATTAAACTTTTAAATAACGTATATTTTGTACCTAAACCGTTTCATAGTTTATAAAATAAGACTCAAAATAATAATTTGCCGCAAAATGTATCAATTTAAAAGAGAAACTTTAAATGTTTTAAGATTCGACTAACTTTCAATTTACAATCGAGAAAATGGAACGCAGAATTCACAGATTACTCTTTTAGTCGTTAGACATTTCTTTTTTCATTCGAATTCAATGTCGCATGGCGTCCAGAATACAGAATTTGTGTGTCGTTCGACTTTTTTATGTAGAATTCAAGTCATACGCCTTAGAGTCGTATACGTCATATTTACTAATGTAGTGAGAATTGGCCCCCTGGTCCGACAATGAGGGCTTTTCAAAGCGTCATTAAAAAAAAATTAGTAGGTACCGCAAATTACCGATAGATGGTGCTGACGACATGACATCGCTGTACCTTCTCTGTGGGTCCTGTCCCATGTTTTTACAAAAATGCACAATGCATGGGCTAGTCATGAGCAAATACACAATTCACGTACCTAGGTAATGAACAAAGTAAAAATACTTCGATAACTTTCAAGTTTCAACAGTTTCAAAACAAAGTCTAGTTTAGATCACAGACTACAAACAGATGTTTAGACTATCACAGATGAATACCACAGACTTAAAACATGATGACATTTTCGTCTTCTTGCAACGCCATCTAGTTTTTTTTTTCATGAGCTCAACTGACAGCTGTCATTGAAAAGCCCTCATTACGATGAAAAATTAAAGTAAAGTTATCCGGAATAAAGCAGTGCTTACGAAAGTTTTACTTCAAAAATGATGAAACAAAGGGAGGGGCCGGCAAAAATGTATGGATGAAAGTCTATGAAAACAAGGTTTTTTTTATTTCGCCATAACTTTTTTCACACGGTGATTTGAAAGGAGCTCCCATAGTAACTATGGGAATATTTAAAAATAACTTTCTAATAGGCACGTCGTTATCAAGGACCAGTTTGTCCGGTCCTCCTTTTGATTTTCTTGTTAGATATCCAGAGAATCAACTTATTTATGATGGTACTTTCATGAAAAATCAGTGTTTTATAGGTGCTATAAAAGATAATGTCTTATGAACGGGCGAACGCTCGCCTGAAAAAATTTTACTAAGTTGATGGTGCTAATTTCATTCGGTCAGAAATAAAAGACCTCGTCTGCCTCATAATTATTATGTCCAAAAGATAAATTAGGGGTGGAATTTTTGTTACAATTTCACTCCCAAAAAAAGAATATCTGTCTTGAAAAATTAAGCACTTGCATTCATTACAATGGATTGAGATTTTCACTATAGTCTGTTAGCTTTTAGAATATACCTCGGCTACTATCGGATATAGTCGATTATATTGCAATAAGGCAAGTTTTATTTTGTATTGTTATGTATATCTTACATTACTTTTCAAAATAGTGAATAAAAGTTTTATACAGAGCAGAAAGTAGTAGGTATTACACTCGTGTGCTTTCGGTGAAAATGGAAGCCTACTCTAGATCCCGAGGTATATTCTATACAGTTTTGCGGTCAATCGTACCTATTTAATATACAATAAGCTTAGTCTTAAATAACTATATATCTGATGTATGCGTAGCATACAATCATACCCGTAGACCACGCTGGGGCGGAGAAATAATCAAGGTTGAGTCAATTATATCTCGTTAAGTCATTATCAATAGAAAATACCTACTAAATTATCAAAAGCATATATTTAAAGATATTAACTGAGTACGTAATTATGTACTGTGTTAATGTGCACTCAAATCATATTTTCATCTAATTGGTACTGTAATCAATCTTTAAAAGTGTGTGTATTCTACACAGTTTCGTCATGGCTGACTTTAAAACAAATGTAGAAAGATTGTTTAGTTATCATCAGTACATAAATATATTAAAATAAAATTTAAAAAGAGAATACGGCAAGGGATGTCCAAGCAATAAGATTTGTGAGAGAAATTGTGAGAGAGGAGGCGGGGCGGGGCGCAACATAATCTGTACATGCTACAGCTTATCGTTCATATCTCAGAATTATTCGAAAGTGACTTAAACACCTGGCTCAAGCGGCAGTCATTGTAACAGCATTTACTTTAATGATTTGTTAAGATAAGATACGTTGCCATTGATAAACTCATTGTATTACCTCCTACGATACGGGGTGCTGTAGGTAACGCGTGTGAATATAGCATCACGAGCGCTTCATAACCATTGAATCGGAAATTCGGCTTCCCCGGTATTCAACCTTTAGGTAATAATATTCCAGTCATTTATTCATTATTAAAACGAGGACAGTTATATTCCTTACGGTAAATAAAGTATTTATGCTTGTAGTGCATATGTACATAACTAGCATATATGTTAGTTATGGAAATTATTAATAAGTTTAAACTGAACAGATTAGTATGTCATAGGACGGTTTCTGAATTGACGTTTTGTCACGCTCTTTTTTAAGAATTTTTACGGCACTACAGTTAAGTATAGTTGATTTTATGGAATTTTTGTTAGTTTGTGATGAGTAAGTAATAAGGTGTACTTTTTGTGAATGTATTTTTTATGTCGTGTGTAAGTTTGTATTTTTATATTTGATATAAGTATGCCTCAAATGAAGTGTTAAGAAGTTTTCAATTCAGAAATGAGCTCATAAGAAATACTTTTTAGCTAATAATTTTGAAAGCAAGTTTTACAGCTGAGTAAAGTAGGGGTGGTGCTATACTTTCTGTATCTGAAATTATAAATATGATGTATGTACATGCAACTTATGCTCGCATCCTAGCGGGGTAGGTAGAGACAAGATTTCTCATTCACCACGGCCTTGGGAAACGTTATTTGCTTCATGTTCGCTTCATCAATATTCATTAGTCGCTGCATACATGCACAACGTTACGGACACTTTTTATCTTGCCCTTCGCTAACCTCATTTGGCTAACGTAAGTTGCTTGTTAGCTGCGTGGACTTTAGTAGTTCAAAATTTTGCAACCTTCAATTTAGAAAAACGGCAAAAGATGTGTTCAATCAATTGTGTTGAAGAGTATTTATTTTAAGTTTGAAGAAAATTAGACAACTTTCTTTATACCTCCCATACAAATTTTGGCAACCCTTTTTCACCCCCTTAGGGGTTGAATTTCAAAAAATGCAGAATTTCAGCTCCCTAGGTCCAACGGCTTAGGCTCGGCGTTGATGAGTGAATGAATCAGTCAGTCAGGACTTTGAATTTTATTTATATAGTTAGACAAGGAAAAACGCTGACATCTGAACTAAATCCTCCACTTACCCGTCGCTGTTTTAGCTCGCGGCTGACGTGGCTGCCCAGCTTGAGGTCTGCTGCAACCCTAAGCGACTCCTCAACCGTCAGCATGTCTTGGAGCTGGTCGATCTGCATGATGTAGCAGGACCGCCTCCGGAACCATTTGTCGTCGCGCAGCCGACCGTTCACGTACAGCCGACCGCTTGCCGGCTTCCTGTGGAGAAATCCATTGAAAACATTAAGCCAACAAGCAATAGCGGTGGTAGAGTTTCAGCTCTGCTGTTACTTGTTGCTTGTAGTGATGAGGCTACCCGTCTGTATTCTTAGGTTAAGACATATCTGTGTGATTTTCATTTTTATGTACGTACTCCCAGCTGTGGGCAGGTCTGGGCAATCGTGTAGCTGTCAATCATCTCAGAAACCAGCAGTTCGTAAAAATGCAACCCAGCTGTTATGCCCCTCTTTATACGGATGACTCATGGATTTCTGATCTATAGAAATTTCTGATCGATGTAGATATTTTATGTTTAATGCCAGCATATACATTATATTCAAAATAAAATGTTATAGACAGATCCATTCTACTGATTGCAATGGCGTGCGATGTCGACCTTAACCGTACTAGGGCAAAATATCGAGGAAACGCACGATTTATGTTAATTGAATGATGTCTTCCTCGTGTTCCAGATACTTCGAAGGATACATTTTTTGCATTTTCATCTTGTGAAATCAGACATTACCAGCGTTAGTTTTATAGTTGGACCGTTTACGATGAAACATTCCAACTTGCAATACGTATCTTACAAGAAAATTGCTTCTTTATTATTGGATTCGTTTTTTACTTGTTTTTGTTCAGGCGTGTTTAATGTCATAGTAGTGAGTAGTTAGAGATATAAAAAAGTCTCAAAAAAATTCGAAGCAAAATAATGTGATGCATAAAAAGCGTTTTCCTCGCAAGTTATTAAGAGGGCTTATTTCTAAAAATCATAATTATGAAAAAAAATCTATGTTGGAATTCATAACTTTAAATGAAAAACCGAGGTAAATCTGATCAAATAAGAAGCGATACACCAAAGTGTTCATCATTTCAGCATCATTGAATTTTCTTGATTACCTCCAATCTAATGTTGTGGCAAGTTCTATATTTTATTTCAGTGAACTAAGCATACATAAACAAACATAAACATTTACATACAGGCACATACATTGCTTCTGGCTCTACTCTAGGATACCCTGTGTCGTGGGAACCAGAAACAGCGACGTCACAAACATGTAAACATCCAAGACCTGGAGTTTTTTCTTCCCAGCCGGGTATCGAACCCGAGACCTCTCGCATTGTAAGCAGATGCGCTAACCGCTATGCCACAGAGGTCGTCAAAGCTTGTCTGTATAATGCGAATCTGAAAGCTTGACCACGCGATCAACAGCTAGTTATTGACAAATTATAGTGATCATGTTGTACCTACTTATGCAGAAGGATATTAGCAGGAACTTAACGACTTGATGACTGCCCGTAATGATCCCATAATTTCCATTTCAGTTTCTTTATTTTTATTATACAGGGTGGGTTGCTATTTTGGCCTAGTTACGACCTCCTGCTAGCCATGGGTGTTCTCTTAGAGAGAAACTTTGGGCGTCATTAACATGTGTGCCCACAACATTAACAGCACAAATATTTGATGGAAAGTACGATCGGTGTTCTTAGATAATAATAATAATAATAACTTCCACACATTTCAAACTAGGATACCCTGTGCTATGGTAAGCAGGCAAGGACATTACAAACATCGAAAAACACCCAGACTGAGACCATTTGTACGAATGCCCCAGTGGCAATAGAACCCACGCTATTTTTATTTACATACAGGCACATACATTGCTACTGGTCCCACACTAGGATACCCTGTGTCGTGGAAACCAGAAACAACGACATCACAAACATGTAAACATCCAAGACCTGGGGTTTTTTTTATATGTCCCCAGCCGGGATTCGAACCCGGGACCTCTCGCATGGTAGGCAGATGCGCTAACCGCTGCGCCACAGAGGTAGTCCATCGTCGTCATTAAGTTATAATATGGGATGTCAGTCTATTTTTTAGTTCAATACAGTCTGTTTTTTAGTTCAATGCAAAAAAATAAAACAGTCACGTTGACATCTTAATACAATCCAGTGTCTGAATGTTGCTAGGACGCAAAAACCAAATTACCCCATTTTACTTATAAGTAAAAATTGTTTGTGCTACGTAGGTGTTTTTTTTTAGACTTTGCTCTTATCAGGAATTAAACTTTAATGTCTTTGATGTGATTAGGATTTTGGTCACACGAGTCTCCTATTCACGGTAAAAAAAAAACTACCGAGTAAACCATATATTTTATAACGGTAACAACGCGTCATTATTTTTTGCATCGAATTAAAAAACGGACTGTAGCGGAAGGCAACGCTAAAAATACCCGAAACTGGCGTAGGTACATGCATGCAGCGGCAATTGAATGTTGATGTTGCGAAAGAGGTGGATGATCGTGGCAAGTGGCAAACCCTAGTTTCTGCCTACCTCTACGGCACATAGTCATGAGTTAATGTATTTTAATAAAATTCAAAGTCCTAACTGACTGATTCATTCACTCATAAACGCCCAGCCCAAGCCGTTGGACCTAGGAAGCTGAAATTTTCTACAGAGGGTCTATATATAAAGTAGGCAAGGAATAAGACGGGATTTTTTGAAATTCCACCCCGAAGGGGGCGAAAAGGGTTGCCAAAATTTGTATGGGAGGTATAAAAAATGTAGTCTAATTTTCTTGAAACTTAAAATAAATACTCTTCAACACAATTGATTGAACACGTGTTTCGCCGTTTTTTCTAAATTTAACCCTTAGGGAGTGAACGGGGTTGCAAAATTTTGAACTAAAGTCCACGCGGACGGAGTCGCGGGCGAAAGCTAGTTAAAAATATTGATCAAAATGGACACCATGTACTTTACTATAAAAACGAAATAAATAACAGCTCGTCACGTCATTGCAGGCGGAATTCGCATGGTGTGGGTAAAATAATAATAAGAAGGTAAAAAAACAAAATGTCTAAGTGGTTAGAATACGATAAAATGTAAGTACCTACATATTACTTTGTAAAAAAAGCTATAGTACATATCGTGTAATTTTAATAAGAGAGAGAACAGTTTTGTCAGTGCCAATACTACTAGCCCAATTTCAAGAACGAAAAGCTTTAATAACTAACTTATAATAACTCTGTATCCTGGTTGAGCAATAAAGTGGTATCTATCTATCTTTATACTTGATGCGATCGTCGGTATAAGAAATAAAACAGCGCCTAAAAAAAGAGCCGCTGTTGCAGCAAAACCAATAATATAGTTATCTTCAGAAGTACCGCATATTGTACGGCGGATGGTGAGCATTGAGGGGGTCCACTGAGTCAAACTAGCGCCATCGAGCCTTTTTTACAGATCGAATTTGCAAAAAGTGTCTGTACATTACAATCTCTCAGTGATGTAGATAGTTATTTTAGGCATCCCCGATTAAGAACCTAAGATCGCAAACCTGGGACTATAGATAGATAGACAGATAGAATATTCTTTATTGTAGGTATGTACACCAGGAATTACAATGAAATTATGCCAAATAGCGTTGCCGTTTAAATACCTCAAAGTAGCTGATAAAGTTAACTAAAAGAACAAAAAGCAACACCTAGTAACCAATTCACAGACTTAGAATTAATATTAATAAAGTAATTATTACTATAACATATTACACACTTACATAGAACACTTAGAGACAATTTAAAATTAGTGTGATAATAATTGGGTGGCATGGCAATAAATGTTTATTCTTTCTTTGTTTTGAATTAAACTATTAGGAACATTTTTTCTATCAATAACTTTGCTTTAAAGGTAAGTCGTCTAGTAGTCTAGTCAACATGTACCTTATCGAACGAAATTTTTGTATAGTCTCCGAAAATTACGATAAAGGTCTTTACATATCTCTTGCTCTGTAAGTAGTCACTTACTTCCCTGAATGCCGGGGTGTATGGATATCATTACAGCATAGGTTTCTAAACATACCATGTAATGTTAACATTACAGCATAGGTTAAGGAATTTGAAAAAAGATCTGTCATACTCATACTGCAAGAAGAATATTTTTTTAAAGTTAATATTTTTTTTCTCGGTATCGATTATTTACTCGAATCGGAATCGAGACAATTTATATTAGAATTTATGAAGATTTTATTTTAAATATCGAACTATTTGTTTCGCAGTCACATCGTATGTTAATTGAAATCGATTTATAAATCAAACTGGCCAGCACGATTTGACGCGCTGGCGTGCCATAAAATCATGAAGAGTAAAAAAGTCAGTCGACTAGCTAGGCGCGAAAGTAATTTTAATTAAATAAATATGTTTCTCTTTAATAAATGTTCATAGAAACCGGCTTTCTTGTATTTTTACTTGTAAATAATATGCAGTCTAAGACATTAAATGTAGGTTTATTTTCAACAACGTTACAGAAACATACCGACACAGTGACAATCAAATTAAAAGTCTTCTTAAAAAGCATAGACAAACCGGTACATTATATAGACCATTTATCTTCAGTAAGGAGGTACTAAATCATTATTTCAACACACCTCCTTGATTTAGTATCCCTTACAATAATAACGTAACTACCAACAAAACACATTGTTTAAAATACTCAGCATAAAAATAATAATCTATAGACCCTATGTCCATATTAATAGGTCCTGTTCAAAAGAAAACACTTTAACAATCTCTAATACCCAACAAACCTCTAAATTTTTGAAAATTAACCTTACCCAGAGCTTTTGTTAATATATCCGCAATCTGATCTTCGGTTGAAATTTTATTCACACAAATTAAACCCTTTTTCTCATAATCATAAACAAAATGATAACTTATATCGATGTGCTTAGAATTCTTAGAGAACTTTCCATTTTTAGCCAAACCAATAGCACCTGTATTGTCTTCATAAATGTTAACACTATTCTCAATTTCAACACCTAGATCACTTAAAACTCCTCTTATAGGTAACACCTCCTCAACACAATCTGCTAATGCATAGTACTCTGCATACACATGCGTCGTCTACACGACGCTCTAGAAACTATTTTCTGCTTTTGTGATCTCCACATCACAACATTTCCAAATACTTTAATCACAATTCCGCTTGTAGATTTTCTATCTTGCGTGTCCGCTGCCCAATCAGCATCTACGTATGCATTCATCGTTTCATTATATGCTGTTCCATAGCTCAACTTCAGGTTTCTTGTGTGATATAAATATTTCAGCACTCGTAAAGCATATTTGTAATGTGTTTCATCATGGTTCTTTTGAAATCTGCTCATATAGTTCACTGAATACGCTACATCTGGTCGTGTTCCATTTGCTACAAACAACAAAGCTCCTATTAAATTTCTATATTTTAGTTTCTCATTCGTTTTATTTGCAAGCTCCAATCGCAGATTTATTTCCATAGGCGTATCATATCCCTTAGAATCTTTAATTTTGTATTTCTCAGCCAAACTTTCAATGTATTGTTGTTGACTTAAATACATCTTCTTTTCTTTCGGATTATAATCAATGTTGATACCTAAATACAGTTTTACGCATCCTAGATCTTTCGTACGGAACCGATCACTTAACATTTGTTTCACTTTTTCAATACTTGTCTTATCTTCGCCTGTAATCAACAAATCGTCAACATATAAAATAATGTAAATCTTCTTTTCATTTACACACCCTGTATATAAACAATAGTCGTATGCAGATCTTTTCAAATTTATACTACAGAAAAATTTGTGAATACAATCATACCAATCTCGTGGACTTTCTCGTAGTCCGTACAGTGCCTTTTTCAATAAGCAAACTTTGCCTGGTTGTATATCATAGCCATCTGGTGGATATATGTAAACTTCTGACTTTATGGTTCCATTCAGGAACGCAGTTTCTACGTCCATCTGTTCAATATCCCATCCTCGTACACAAGCAGTTGATAATAAAACTTTTAAGGTAGTCATTCTGGCAACTGGCGAATATATTTCTTCATTCTCTTCATACATCTGTTGAAAGCCTCTGGCGACAACTCTTGCTTTATATTTTCCACTTGACTTAATTGTGTAAATCCACTTTACTTCTATAATTTTCTTGTTCATTGGCTCATTTACGATTTCCCAGGTTTCATTCTTTTCCAAACTATTTATCTCTGTTTGCATAGCATTTTTCCATTTCATAGATTCAGAGCTATTCATCGCCTCTTCATAATTTTCTGGTACATTCGCATTACACTTATTAACGTAAATAACATAGTCTTTAAATTTTTCTGGTACTTTTCTTGTTCTCACCGGTCTTCCATATTCAATTACTTCTCTTGGTTCTTCAGTTTCATTTCGATCTTCTATATCTTCAACAGTATCATTAAATGCTTGATCATTTTCCTTTTCATCTTCTTTATCACTATTATCTTCAATCAATGTTGCTGTCTCATCTACAAATGTTACATGTCTGCTTACAGTCACTTTATTCTCCACTAACACTTTGTATCCCGTTTCTGTGTAACCTATTAAAATACCTTTAACTGCTTTTGAATTCAATTTTGAAGTCCTTCTCTCTTCAGGGATTCTCACATATACTTTGGTTCCTATTATTCTCATTTTAGTCACATCTGGTTTTCTTCCAAAAAATATCTCGTATGGTGTCCTTTTAACTTCTGTATTCGTCAACAATCTGTTTCCAATATAAACTGCTGTCTCCACTAATATTGGCCAGTACTCTTTATCTATTTTTGCTTCAGATATTAAACACCTCGTTCTGTCCATAATCGTTCTATTAAATCTCTCTGCGACGCCATTCAATTCATGTGTGTATGCTGGACATGAGTTTATGTATATCCCTTTCTCCTTGGCCAATTTGAAAAAATCTTTATTTATGTATTCTCTTCCATTATCGCATCGTAATTCCTTAATTCTTTTCCCCGTCGTATTCTCAACGAAATTCATGTAAGCTACAAAACACTCAAACACTTCACTTTTATATTTAATGCAATACACTTTGGCTATTCTACTATAATCATCGATGAAAGATACGAAGTAACGTTCACCTTCAATACCTGTAGGATTTAATGGACCATTCACATCAGTATGTACTATTTCTAAAATATCACGTGCTCGGTGTCGATTATTTTCGAAAGGTAAGTTAAACATTTTATTTTTTAAACAAATCTCGCACTGTATATGATCATTTTCAAGTTTATCAGGTAAACCGTTCAGTAACTTTTGTTGACACATCATTTAAATTTATAAAATTTGTGTGTCCAAGAATTCTATGCCACTTTTCTTTTTCAGTCATATTGCATGTTGTGTATGATTTTACAAAATTCGTTTCTACTTTCCCATTCAATAAAAACAATTTGTTTTTCCTCTCAGCAACAGCTAATAAATTATTGCTAGACCCATCGTAAATTTTAGCTCCATATTTGTCGAATATTATATACTTATTATGCTTTGTGATAGACGATACACTCAATAAATTCTGTTTCATATTTGGTACATAATAAACATTCGTAATAGTAGTTTTGACCCATTCACCGGTTACATAAAAGTACGTTAATACATTTCCTATTTTATTTGCTTTCAGAGGAAAACCATCTCCTACTTTAATATCAACCGGACTTTCCAAATTTTTAACATCTACAAAATATTCATCATTATTTATAATGTGGTCAGAACATCCACTATCTAACAACCATGTTAAATTGTCTTTACTAGTACATTTTTCACTCACCGGATCCGTCGCTGAAGTCATTACCTCGACATTGTATAATTCTCCTCTCCTCTGGTCTATTGGTACTCTCGTACCGGCTTCGCTTGGGTTAAAATCACATTCTCGCGCCATACCTTGTGCTGTACCTTTTCCTCGAACAAAATTTCTTCCTCGAAAATTACCTCTTCCTCTTGTCATCGTACTCGAATTTCCTCTCATTCCTCTAGAATTCTGTCCTCTCCAATTTTGATTTCCTCGCATGTTACTCATTCCTCTAAAATTGTAGTTTCCGCGCCTATTCGTAAAATTCTGGTTTTCTCTTTCCTTTCGTGGACAATCTCTTAGATAATGGCCGGGCTGATTACATCCATAACAGTTTCCCATCTGGCTTTGCGTCGTTCTCTTCTGAATGTTAAATGATTCCATCGGTTTAGGATTATTTTCTTCCTTCTTCTTGTAGTCTAACAGTAGCTTTGACTTTACATATTCAACAGACTTATCCTTTTCTGGCAATGCATCAATTATGTCAACTATATGTGCGTAACACTCCGGCAGACATAATAATAAATGGTTCAACTTATCATCATTAGTCATCTCTTCTCCCGCACTCTTCAATTCATTGACAGTTTTTTCAAAAATATTCAAAAAATCTGTCGGGTTGTCAACCTCTGACATTTTCAACTTTAACAATTTTCTCTTGCACAATAGCTTATTCGCACTAGACTTTGCTTGATAAATCGTATCTAATTTTCCAATCATTTTTGCCGCATCCGTTTCTGACATAATTATTTCTAGCTGACTGTCACTCACGCTATTAACGATATAATTTTTCGCCTTCAACTCCTTCTTTAACCAATCACTTTCTGTGATATTGGCTGGTTTAATTTCATTTGAGATCACTTCATGACATTCCTTCATTTCCAAAAACAATTTCAATCTGTATTTCCATTTGTCGTAATTCGTGCCACCGAAAATTTGTAAAGAACAATCTTCTTTTCCGTTCGACATTTTTGAAAAATTTCTTTACCTTATTTTCTTGAAATATTTTTTCCGTCAACATTCAATCATTACGTAAATATTTTTCCGAAACTCTCCGCTCTGCTACCATGTAAATAATATGCAGTCTAAGACATTAAATGTAGGTTTATTTTCAACAACGTTACAGAAACATACCGACACAGTGACAATCAAATTAAAAGTCTTCTTAAAAAGCATAAACAAACCGGTACATTATATAGACCATTTATCTTCAGTAAGGAGGTACTAAATCATTATTTCAACATTACTTACCTCACAATCGATATGTAAAGCAGAGTGTTTACTTCGGGTGTAAAAGCATCAATTGCATACTCGGGCTAATTAGCGCCCTCGCTGCGCTCGGGCGCCAAAAACCTCGTATGCAATTGATGTCATACAGCCCTTGGTTAACAATCAACTATTAAAAAGGAAAATGAAGATAAAGATTTAAGGAAAAGTCCCGTTTTAAAAGTTATAAACAATGATTTATTAAAAAAAAATTAGGGGCTTGGTTTTTTTTTAATATCTCAAAAACTATCAAAAATATTCACGGAATAGGAATTGATATAACTGTGTTTAAAAATTTGCTAAGATTTGCTTGCCTCAAAACATCTCAATTCTGCCGAATTGAGATGTTTTGAGGCAAGAGTTGCGAGAGTGAAATGTTAGTGTTTGGGATGGCACATGTATGTTTTCACTATTTCTGCCTCTTAAAGACTGGGTACCTATGTGATTATCAAAAATGTATATTTCCTGAATGTACAGACATGAAACCGGTAGTATATTATTATTATTAATTCTTTATTGCACAAACAATAGTGTACAAAAGGTAGACTTAATGCTATAATATATATCTTAATATATTAAGTAAGGGTTTTAAAGAGGCTTAGGTACAACTATCAGGACCATCCCACCCTAGTTAGCGGGCTTATTTATAAAAAATTGATTCCTTCATCATCAACCCATTATGCCTCCACCGAGGGGCACGAGTCTCTTCCCTGGGGAAGGTATATGCCATACTCCACCACGGGGGCCTAGTCCGGATTGGAAGGCTTGTAAGTCTAGTCACGCCTGTTTCACTACGCGTGTCGGTATCGACCGCGTAAGTACATGCGGCGACCACTCCGGAGTGGCAAATAGGTAGGAATTCAGGCGCCAGAAGAGGTAAGAGTTACGCAGGAGAAAGAGAGGCAACATGTAGGTGAATTTAACGTAGCTTTTAAGCGCCGTGCGGCCTGCATTGCACCTAATTGTATCGCTCCTAGAGTATCTTTTCTTTAATTGATTTTGCGGAGTGAATCTTCTGTACCTGTACTATTATGTATTCTGTGGTCTACTGCTTAACGTGCCTATTTCAGTACCTCTTATAAACTGTACCTTTTCCAGAACACAAAGTCCGCAGGCTCTGAAGCACATAAAGATCATGAGGTTCTTTCTGCTATTTTTCGGCGGGTGGCCGGACGAACAGTTTGGTAGTCCACTACCATTCTACATCAAATTTCAGAAAGTAACCATGCCCTATCAAATATCGTTCTTCTGTATGGGTTCTATCTATTACTTGATCGAAAATTTCGCTGATATGAACTTTTTCGTTTTCGGCCACGTGGCTATTGTAATCGCCGTGTGCATGATTATGACTGTGAGTGATCATTATTTAATAATAATTAAGTACCTAATAATAATTTTAATCGTAACTTAATTCTGTTTTAAATAAAAACCGGCCAATATTAATTGTTTTAAATAAAAACCGGCCAAGTGCGAGTTGGACTCGCGCACGAAGGGTTCCGTACCAATATAAAATTGGAAAAAAATAATGTTCGTTGTCTGGGAATCCCTCTTAAATATTTATTTTATTTTAATTTAATTGTTTATTTTTGAAGTTTATAATATAACTCAATATTCTGAAATTTTGAAGCAGCTAATAGTTGCTGTTATCAATATCGATCAAAAACGAGCAAAACAATCAAGCCTGTTGTATTTTTTGTCATAGCGGCAACAAAAATACATAATTTGTGCACATTTCAACGGTCTAACTATCACGGTTCATGGCATACAGGCTCCGGGCGACTGATGGACGGACAAACGGACGGACGGACGGAGTCTCAGTAAATGCTGAACCCTAAAAATTATTGAAAGGGCTTGCGTTCAGCTATTGGCTGGTAAAACCTTAAATGTTATCGTAAAAAGCCAAATTTTGCTGAATTTAACTACTAGTTTTAAAATAAATTGACATGAATGCGCCGTTCCACGCGTCACTGCAAGGAATTTTACTATGCGAAAAACAATCAGCTGCTTAAAAATCATTCCAGAACTGGTATGTTTTTCGACATTTCAAAGTTTTCCACATTCTAAGATTAGTTCTTTATCATGAAACTTTTGTTACACCCAGTATATTATGTTCGAATAAAATTCTGAATAATTTAAACTGTTTATATTAAAAATTTTTATTACAAAAAAAATTAATTTAGTAAAAATCACATACACGCTTTTGGGTGTATGTAATTAAGCTATCACACTTTTAGAATTGCAATAACTTTTTAAAATTAATTTTTTATCCAAATGCTGCATAGTCGTAAGCTTTTTTTAAGAAATGAATGAAAATAACTTTAAAAACCAAAATAACCTTTTCAAATGACAATTTCACCGCTAGTGCTTTTGTTTCTGTTTTTGTATTTACTTGATCGATGACGATGAACAGTTAGTGTTAAGAACAAAATAAATCACGCCAAACAAGAGGCTCATGTTAGAAATAATTTAAAATGTACCTACGCTGTAATCAATAATTTCCTATTTTTTCCAGGTTAGGACCGCCGTAGTTAATTTTAAAGGATATGGTCCTGCAGTTAAAGCATTTATGAACTTTCATCTGCATCATCATAAGCATAAGGGCGGACACTATATTGAGGTAATAAAGGATCCATAGCCACGGTGATAACAATTTTGCCTAGGCACTACAAATTGAAAGTATCTTCGAATGAAATGAGCTGAACTAAGCTAATTTTATTTAAGTAGTTACTCAAACACATATCTTTGTATAATTTACTCGGCAGGTATACAACATCACGCACAGAATATCGCACTATTTCACGATGTACCAGACGTGTATGGCTGTGATAGGCGTGGCGCTGTTTAACGCCACTCCGTTGTTCAACGACTACAGGTTGGGCGCATTCTCCCGTAACCCGCCGAAGAACCAGTCCTTCGATTACTCTATATTCTACTCCTATCCCGGATTTTACCAAGACGACCACTTCTTCATTAGCACCTTTGTCAATATTTACTGCTCCAGCTACTGCGGCGTAGTCATTTGCATTGTTGATCTACTTCTATGCTTAATTGTGTTTCAAATCATCGGACACATAAAAACGCTGATGTTGGATTTAGAAACACTTACGAAGCCCAAAAGAGATTTAACGAAGTTAACTACCACAAAACTAACTCAGGCTGAGCACCTAGTAATGTTCAGTGAGGAAGAAAATAGGGATGTTCACGTTAAATTGATGGAGATGGTTGACCACCATCGTCTCATAGTAAGGTAAAGTCAATAGTTTTTTCAGGTAACTTAGAATGACTGGTTCGTTCTGATATTTATTCGTAATATAAGGAACATACTTCAATGTCAAGTCGTCAATTGAATTCGTATGTGTATGTTTTTCTTGTTAAATGCCACACAATAGACTTAAATTCTCCCAACGAGACCGTGGTCCTGCGCGTCTGATTTGCCCTAGACACAAAACAGCCGCATTTAGAGGTAGCTTCCGATATTGTGCCACGAAATGCTGGAATAACATACACACCTATAAGAAATTCCTTGACTGTTAAATAATTTAAAGTACAGGAAAAATCTCCTTGATTTTCAAACTAGTGTGAAGTAAAAGGCATTTAGTCACAATTTAAATGGGCTGTTATGTTGTCATACGGTGTCTTAAATGTATTTGTTTTAAGATGTTTGTACATATAATTATGTATATTGTGTTTTGTTGATAATAATTACTTAATATGAATAATGTTTGATGATGTTGTGTTTAGTTTTGCTTAAATTATGGTAATTCAATTCAATTCAATTCAATTTAATTGACATCAACTAAATTCAATCAATTTATTCCAATTCAATTAATCAGTACAATTCAATTCAATTAATTTTAATTCATTTCAATTAAATTCAATTTCATTCAATTAATTTCAATTCAATTCATTCAATAAATTCAATTCAATTTCACTCAATTCATTTCAATTCAAAAAAATTAACTCAATGTAAATTCAATTCAAGATTATTGGTATTGTTTTCTTTTTTAATTACATATATTTTTATTTACTTATTTTTTATTTCGGGACCCATCCAGTGTTAGTTTTATTAAAGATTTAATAAAAATTGTCTATGAATTGAATTATAATTATTGTTGTGTGTGTTTATTATATTAATTTTGGCGACCGCTGAAAATCAGCGTCATGGTCTCCAACGATCATGGCATATGCTGAGCGGCGGCCATTTTGGTGCCATTTATGTCTTATTTATGGTAGTAGAACCTAAGTCATTATGTCTACACGCTACACCATTATTGTTTTTAATTTTATGTTGATTCTTTTGGTACTAAATAAATTTTCTATTCTATTCTAATATAATAGTAATTTGGCCTCGGAGAGCTGCGTGAAAAAAATCCACGCTTTGTGAAACATCAGTCTTTAACATTATGATGTAAAAAAATGGACACATTAAAATGTGAATAAATATTAGGCCCCTCAGGCATATAACATTTTTTTTTCACATAAATTAGTTGTTCACAAAGTAATATTGGAAATTTATCCAAGTCTTCAAAGAATAAAACAACTATGGTATGTATCATCTTCGAAATTCGATACAAAATGCCGTTGCTAGACTGCTGGTAGGTTTTCAGGGTCTGAAGGAAAGCGCCGTAGTTTACATTGGACCCGTCGGGGGGTCCCCAGGATCAAGCGGGGGTTAACATTAAATGTTTCATCTTAACCCCCGCTTGAGGGGTTAACATGAAACATTTAATGAGTTGATCGAAATGGGCTACGAATCGCTCGTAGCCCCGGCCGCCTGAGTGATCTTAAACGATCGCGAAGGTTGACCAACATAGGGCGCGTTCAGTGCATTGATGGGTGACCGTTCTATGACTAACGGTACTGGTTTTTATCCAAGCGGTTCCGTGATTTCCAAGGCATGTTCAGCAGTTGGTGCCGGGTGTCGTCGACAGATGGCAGTCGTAAAAACCAAGTTAGAGGCCTTAGGGGCGGCATGAAAAGTTCTGACAGTAAGACCAGCCACTAGTCTAACAAGCCTCCACCAATCCGGACTTGGCTCCCGTGGTGGAGTACGACCTATACCTTCCTCAGGGAAGAGATCCATGCCCCTCGGTGGGGACATAATGGGCGTGATGATGATGAGTTGATACAACATAAATAGTTATCTTTCAGATTCACGGATACAATATCAACTTTTTTCGGGCCTTTGCTTGGTTTAAACTACGCGTTTCATTTATTCAGCGGATGTATTCTGCTTCTGGAGTGTTCTTCTAAAGTAAGTATTGTTTAGACAGTTGGTTATTTTCGCATTCAAATTTATATTACTTAAACAATCCTTTAAATAAAACAAAAACATTGACGGCCTTATTTAAAAACTCTCTTCCTTAAAACGTTTCAAAAACTATTATAATAGTCTGTGGTGGATAAAAATAATAGATATGAAAAAAGGTTAAAAATAAAACACAGTTTTAGATTGGTCTTACAGTTGGTGATAACTTTTGCCAAAGACAATGTTGACTCGTAACTCTCATAAATGCTCTATATTCTTGAAATATATTGTTATTGAAATAATGCAAACTGTGAAAATATTGTAAAACTGGGAAAACATTTGCTAATAAGACACCTTTTAACATTATTCAATAAAATACTCGAAACAAAAGAACTACCTAGAAACTGGGGAAAATCACACATAATTCTTATATACAAGAAAGGAGATCCAGCGGAAATAAATAACTACCGGCCCATCAGCCTACTCCCAACGATGTACAAGCTGTTTGCAATGTGCCTAGAAGAAAGAATAAAACCATTTGTAGAACAGAGTCAACCGGTAGAGCAAGCCGGTTTCCGTCAAGGGTACTCTACAACGGACCATATCCATACCCTGGAACAAATAGTAGAAAAACATCTAGAGTTTAAAAAAACACTATATCTGGCCTACGTGGACTACGCGAAAGCTTTCGACTCGATATCACACGAAAGCATTTGGAAGGCGTTGGAATACCAGGTAATCCCTTACACATATATAAAAGTAATACAAGATACATATAGAAAAAGCTCAAGCCGAGTTAAATTGGATAGGTTGGGGCCAGAATTCGGTATTAGCAGAGGCATAAAACAAGGGGATCCAATGTAACCAAGGATATTTATAGCCGTCCTGCAGAATATTATGAAAGACCTAAATTGGCATACAAAAGGTATAAACATAAATGGAAAATATCTCAGTAACCTCAGATTTGCAGACGACATAATAATTTTCGCTAATAATTCTAACCAGCTAGAAAATATGCTGAGAGAACTGAGCAAAGCTAGTAACAATATCGGCTTACAACTAAATATCGAAAAAACAAAACTAGGAACCAACGGCGCCCGAAACCCTATAAGTATAAATGATACACCACTCGACTATGTAGAGAAATATACTTACCTAGGAAAACAAATATCATTTAAAAACACGAGGCACAAAGATGAAATAGAGCGAAGAACCAACATAACCTGGAAAAAATACTGGTGTTACAAAGAGATATTAAAATCGAAACTCGCGCTGAAACTCAAGAAAAAAATTATGGATTCATGCCTGCTACCCTGTCTAACTTACGGCGCTCAAACGTGGACTTTGAACAAAAATAATATAACGAAACTACGTTCGTGTCAGCGCGCCATGGAAAGAAGTATCCTGGGCCTAAAACTCATGGACAAACAAAAAAGCTCAGACATACGAAGCAGAACAAAAGTAATACATGTAGTACAACAACGCACTACGTTTAAAATGGAGATGGGCGGGACATGTAGCTCGGATGGCCGACGACAGATGGACAAAACGGACAACACTTTGGAAAGGCCCGGGAGAAAAAAGAAACAGAGGCCGACCTAGAGACCGTTGGAGCGACACGGGTTATTCACCAACTGGACACACATGACTGGACACACATGTGTCGAGTTGGTTAAACTCAAATTATTATCATTTATTCTGTCGTCATCTGGACACACAAAGATTTTTATGTGTCCAGATGGTGAAAGCTAAAATAATTTTTTTTTTGTTTTCACCAACTGGACACACTCTGTTTTTTTGCAGAAAATGGTACAGTCAGGTTAACAATCGTCTCGCTCATGGAATTATTGACCACTAACAGTGGTCGCGATCATAGTGTTCATGCTGATAGTTTCAATTTTTTTTCTTGCTATAGGACCTTCATCATAAGTTTTATTCCCTGAATCTCGATTCCCATAATGTCGCTTTGCGAGTTACTTTAATTCCCAGTACTTCGCTCCTTGCTTCACAGTGGTTTCCAGTACACCCCGTCGCACTTATGGTATAGTCCAGAGCGGTTAAAAGTACTAGGGTAACAAAAGTTAGTATAGGTGGTAGTAGTAGTAAACAACCCTGTTTAATACTGCGTAGCATTAAGCAACACCACGAACTAAGCCGCATGTTTTTCATGAAATTTTATTTTAGCCGCAATCTCTTACATACTTCTGCTACCCTAGTACTTTTGTACGATTTACTGTAAAAATTATTGTAAAATTATCCGTTTCCACCGGTGGAACGTTTGATGGAGCATGATGATTGTGACTGAAAACATTCTGCGCATGACTGTACTTCGTCATAAATTCGGGTAAAATTCGAATGTGTGTCCAGTTGACGAAAACATTAAAACGATTTAAATACGGTTCACCATCTGGACACACATAAAAATCTTTGTGTGTCCAGATGACGAAAAAATAAATGATACTAATTTGAGTTTAACCAACTCGACACAGGTGTGTCCAGTCATGTGTGTCCAATTGGTGAATAACCCGGAGCGACGACATAGAGAAGACAGCTGGAAAGGACTGGACTGAGAAAGCAAGTGATGAAGTGAAGCCTATACCGAAAGGGGCCATGAATTCTGACAGTTTTTTATTTTATTTTTTACATTTTCAAAATTCTTTTTAGAAATCAAATGTATTAATTCATGGTTTAATAAAGGTTAATAATAATAATTGATAAATTGAAGGACCTCTTATAAACAAAACTTACATAATTTTTTATAAAAGTATACATCCAGATTGTATAAAAATTAAAATTATTAAAATAACTAGACGAAAAGCCGGCTTCGCCCGGGTAAAATGTAGACGCAAAATAATATTCCACTATGTTTTTTTATATGGTGACGCCTCTGTATTTATCAACCACCAGTAGATATAAATATCTTAATACATTCAGATACATAAGCTCACACCTGTATCCCAGAGGGGTAGGCAGAGACCACGGACTGTCACCTGCCACTATCCTGACAAATCACTCGCTTCATCGACATCCATTAGTCGTTGCATGTACCCACATCGGTTTCGGGTACTTTTCATCTTGCCCTTTGCTAATAAATCCCCTATTTGGTCGAAGTATGTCCAACTGGGGCGTCCCTTACCGGCCCTTCCACTCAAATTCGCCCGATATATTTGCTTTGTCAGTCTTTCTTCGTTCATCCTCTCCACATCTCCAAACCAACGCAACATTCCTTTTTTCAATTCTAGTCACTCACTACATCCTCTTTCTCTACATCCTCGGTCTCTGATCACACTATTGCGTATTCTGTCATTCAAAGTAACACCACACATATTTCTTAAGGATCTCATTTGTACTGCACTAATCCTACTTTCATGATTCTTCTGACTTCTGCCATACCCAAATCTCGCTACCATGCTTACATCAGTATTGGAACCAGCACACTATTACGGATAGCCAATCTTGCTCTTTTGGACATGTTCTGGCTACTCACGAAGGAATGCAAGGCGAAAATCGGATACTTATCATAACTTTGTCATGGGTAGGTACCTCATCACAAATGACTAAATGAGCTTCCTTCATAAACTTAACAGCATTGAATTTAGTTAACAGCTAGTGAATCTAATGACGTATGGGACGTAGAATCCACTTGGCTAATCAACTAAAAACAGCTCCCTCTCTTTGGCTTTACAGCTTTTAGTTTTATATTGACCACATGTTTTTCTTCATCATTTTAATTTTTGGTATTTTTCTTATCTAGTGGCTTTTTCATTTCAATAAGTTTATTGGTACCTAACTAAGCAAAACAATAAAGATCAATTTATGACTTTGATTTCCTTTTTCAATTATTTTTCAGACTCTTCCAAAACTCAATGTCAAATTATTGTCATCCCTCCCGCCCTCAGAAGAAGGACCTTCTTCTGAGCTCCCGCCAATGAAAAACACCACAGATTACTTACTACACCTTCTCAGTTGGCACAGATTATAATAACCTTTTTGGATGCCACGGTATTCCACACACCATGAAGTTAAAAAATTAGATCAAAGGGCCGGTTTAGATTATCTTAGTGTTTAGGAGAGTGCTTTACTTTACACTCTGTTGCAACATTATGCTGAATCGGGCCCATTTTGGGGGCTCAACCTTTAACGACCTCTGTGGCGTAGTGGTTAGCGCATCTGACTACCATGCGAGAGTTCCCGGGTCCGAATCCCGGCTGGGGACAAAAAAAATATCCCAGGTCTTGGATCTTTACATGTTTGTGACGTCGCTGTTTCTGGTTCCCACGACACAGGGTATCCTAGTGTGGGGCCAGAAGCAATGTATGTGCCTGTATGTAAATGTAAATATGTAAATGTAAATTATTATTTTCATGTTGTAAAGTTTATTTTTTTTTACGCTTTTTATACTTTCTGTGTTATTTTTTTAGTATCCTAGTGTGGGGCCAGAAGCAATGTATGTGCCTGTATGTAAATGTAAATATGTAAATGTAAATTATAATTTTCATGTTGTACAGTTTATTTTTTTTTACGCTTTTTATGCTTTCTGTGTTATTTTTTTATTATTGTACGCAATCTGTGTGTGTGTTTTTTTGTTTTGTTTTGAGTATCAAATAAATAAATTTTCTTTCTTTCTTTCTTTCTTTCTTTCTTTCTTTCTTCCTTCCTTCCTTCCTTCCTTCCTTCCTTCCTTCCTTCCTTCCTTCCTTCCTTCCTTCCTTCCTTCCTTCCTTCCTTCCTTCCTTCCTTCCTTCCTTCCTTCCTTCCTTCCTTCCTCCCTCCCTCCCTTCCTTCCTTTCTTTCTTTCTTTCTTTCTTAAGGAGAGTGCTTTTGTAGAAACGTGTAAGCGCCACTTGCTTTAGTACGTTTTACGGCATAGTACGGTTCTAGTTGCCTTTCAATTAGAATCAAAATAGAATTGGTTTCTATTGTTCTACCCAGTAACACCTGAGCGCGTTACTATCCTCGTTACTTATCTGTGTATAAACTAAAAATTTAGTGAGAACTTTAGGAGAGTGCGCAAGTGACTCGTGACGGGTGCGTGTTGTTTTCATTAACTCGAATTATCAAACTTACTTATGTGTTCCATTAAAACTCATAGTATTTTGAGTACGATAGCGCATATTTCGCGACGTCGACGAAGTGACACTCTACTGTAAGAAATATAAACGTTCACTCGAACGTCTAGCAATGTACTAATGCACTTGCCTCTCTAATTGTATTATAGCACTCTCCTAAACACTAAAATAATGTAAACCGGCCATAACAGTTCACAATGAAAACTTGTGACACTAACACAACAATGATGATATCAATGACATGTTTACTTAGCAACGCCATTGTTGAATTTAATAATTTTTATATTGATGCTGCTCGATAATACGAATTTTCCGCCCATATGTTGTCGACTCAGATCAACTATTTTTTTACGCTCTTTCATTTGGTGTGCATATCGTTCGAGTCTACCGTAGACCCGAACGAAATTATTAATATAGACGTTTGTTTATTGTGCGAGGATGCCAAAGAAACAGTTTCATTATTTGCGTTATTTAAAAAATATGTCGTATATGATGATACATGCCATATTTTATTTTCAGGATACCAAAGAATTGGTACGTTTCGGCCCTCTCACGGCAAATATTTTGGGGGAGTTGGTCCTACTATCCGTGGTTTTCGAGTTTGTCGGTTCTATGGTAATTTATTTATTTCTTCCAACATTAGCGCATTTACGTTTTTCTTGCAAAGTCACCTGTCACGAAGTAGAATAAAGTGGTCGCGATCTTGTCCACTTGTGAATCAATGTATAGGGGTACATAAAATCACGCCGGAATTTCGGAAAGGTAGCCAAAAACTAAGACTCACCAACCGCCGTGGTACTGACAAAAATTTTTGCATCATTGAATTACCTATGTACATATTTTGAATTATTAAAATGTATGTTTGTTTCGTTCGTTTGTTCGTTCGTTCGCACGCTCGTTCGTGCGTTCGCACGTTCGTTCGATCGATCGTTCGTTCGTTCGTTGTTCGTTCGTTCGTTCATTCACTCGTTCGTTTTTTTGGTTTGTTTTTTTTTGCAATGAAATCACGCATAAAAACTGATTTTCATAAAATTTGGCATAACAATATACCATGGCCTGATTGCCAGCTTAATAACACATTTCGCACAGATGCCATGTGGATGAACGTACCTACTACTATTAGACTTTTCAGTCACCTGCTACGTGGTCATGTACATTGTACACTCTACACCAATGCTAATGGATGCTGTTGAAAAAAAAGCTTTATCCGTTTTTTTTAAAATTCATATTCCAGTTTCTAATCACCCCGTTGCACGGTACTTACTTCAGTATATGGTTAAGGAAACACTTAACAATTTTCAGAGTGAAAAACTTAAGGATTCCGTCTACTACATGCCTTGGGAGAGCATGAATGTTCGTAACCAGCGCGTGGTACTGTTCCTACTTGCTCGAATCCAGACTCCTATCCAAGTGACTGCCATGGGATGTGTGCCAGTCGGTGTGAAGACTATGCAGGGGGTAAGGGTCTGGTTTTGCAGTGACAAATGGATATAAAAAAAACCTTTTAACGCTACACGCGTGCATTGAAACCACCTAATTTCTATAATAGCAGTAGAAACTATAGTTTCTATTTCATACAATACTGAGGTTTAGAATAGTACATCCATATCGCGATTTCGAAGTTGCTTCTTGGCGTAATCTTTTTTTAATAGTACATTACTGCAGCGGCCAGCAAAAGAGGCATTGATGGACGAACGCGAAAATGTGGGCCGAGGCGAAGCTCAGGCACACATATGTGAGTCCATCAATGCCTAGTTGTGGCCAAGGCTTGTATATGATTTTTCTCAAATAATGCGCGGAAATTAAAACTATGAACTCATTCTGTTAAATTCAATGAACCACGAACGAACAACAATATTTTTTGACGCGTTAAAGTGTTTTTTTTTCAATAGGTATATCCATCTATCTTTCGCAAGCCAGATCGAAATTTAAATAAAACCTCTGATAAGTTACCTCCTTGATTGTCATTGTTCCAATTTTTAGTAACACGACAGATATGAGTTTAGTATGTAATTTATTTGGCCCCAAAACACGACAGTTATGAATTTTCATTGAACTTTTTCCGGCCGCTGCACGCTGCTCGCGTGTAATTGGCCAGTAGGTACAGCAATTTCTATTTACCTCGAAGAAGGTTGTTGAAATAATGCTCTAATTTCCAAGTATGTTTGAGAAAAAATATTTTATGAGGCGAGAGAGTAGGCCGCCAATGGCATCCTGCAGTACTATGCAGTGTCAAGCGTTGTTTTCTTTTTCAGATACTTAAAACGACTTTTTCGTACTACGCAATGCTGATGTCACTGAGCGGACAAAAGTAGTTTCGTACAAACGTCCAAGGAGTCCAAGGAGGATTCTTACTTATATACTATATAGAAGAACGTCTACAACGACAACTTATCTGTAGAGGTTTTTTTTTACTAAATTAGCACAAAATCACTTTATTTGCATTGCATTGTACGTTAATCACGAACTCTACGTGTTTTAGGTTTTCTCTTAACACGCTTTTAATATATTTTCGTGTTACTGAAAAACTATGGTAGGTAGGTATGGTAGGTACGTCGTAGATATGTAAAAAAATCTAACAAATATCTTATATTCTACCTAAATATTTTATGTTTTTTATGTTTTAAATTTAAAACATTTTATGTAGCTCGGATTTACATAATAATTAATAATTTAGATAAACTTGTAATTAGATGAAATTGAGCTGATCTGCATGCAATTTTTATTTAGTCCGGAGTGGACAGTCGAATATTGATTAATGAAATAATTGCTTCATCTATTCCTAGTCTTTCATTATCCACCCATTATGTCCCCACCGAGGGGTACGGGTCTCTTCCCTGAGGAAGGTATAGGCCATACTCCACCACGGAGGCCTATTCCGGATGATTTCCTAGTTTAATTTCTCTTAATTTATATAACTAAGCAGATTTCAAAAGTAGCAATTGGGTACATTAGTTCATTAGGTTGCCTAATTTCTGTATGCCTAAATAGTTTTTAATACATTTTTATTCAAATAAAGTAAACACACTTTCGATTTTTTTTAAGTAGCCATGATAGTTTCCCACTGCTGGGAAAAGCCTCCTCTTTAGACCTCCATTTCTCCTTTTCCTAGACCAACTCCTCCCATGCAGTTAAATATTTTGCTCAAATCGTCACTTCATCTCAGACTTGGATTAGCGAAGATTGCTTCACAATTTTGCAATAGTACAAAACTTATGGCCCTTTCTGAATAGAGAATTTCTTTTTTTTTTCTTTTTATTTAGGATACTAACAGTTTCTTACTTAAAAAACAGGGAAAAAATATTACGTCTAAACCTTGAGATCCATAACATAATCAAAAATGTGAACATAAAGGAGGGCTCCTTTATGTTCACATATTTGATTAAGGACAAAAAGCAAATACAAAATTCACAAATCATAATTATCAGCATGGCTTACAAAACACATGATTGCTTAAAAGAAAACTAAACAAAACAATGTATTCTCACCAATGTCTTGAAAGAATTGTATGAATGAAAGAAAATATCAATATCTGAGATATACTCATTATAAAAATGTGAAGCACGTCTGAAAAACGAGTTTTTAATTTTAATAAACGAATTTCGCTAAGTCTACTCAACTGTAGCGCTGTCTCGTCACATTTCTCAGTAAAAAGCGTGACAGAACGTTACTTAAGTATTTACTTTGTGAAATTCTGAATTCAGAAATCGGCCCTTAGAAAATAAAATTATGGTTTCTTTTCTATGTTGTTACGCGGATTTCACCGACGCGCTATCATCATAAACATTTATTGCGCCAAGACACGAAACCAATACGAAACTTATACCAATAGAATTTATTTAATAGTTACTTTTTATTATACTTTTTTAATTTCTATTTAAATAATTTATTTATTTAGATTAATTAATGTGTTTTTTCCTCGTGTAGGTACCATAAAGAATATTTCTTAACTTTTAGTCCGGATCTACTTAAGGGTGTGGTTTTATCGGACTAGTCCGACCAGGTTTCGCTCCGATTCGCAGAGCTTGATCATGGTGAGCAGAGTGCTTAGTGCGAGTTTTTTCATTCACTTTCGATAGCGAGAGCGTTTGCAATTTGTATAGGAGTGACAAAGAGCCAACTAGGTGGGCGCGCCTTGTCACTCCTATACAAATTGCAAACGCTCTCGCTATCGAAAGTGAATGAAAAAACTCAGAGTGCGTATACTGAGTTTTTTCATTCACTCTCGATAGTGAGAGCGTTTGTGATTTGCATAGGAGTGACAAAGAGACAACTAGATGGCGCGCTTTGTCACTCCTATGCAAATCGCAAACGCTCTCGCTATCGAAAGTGAATGAAAAAACTCAGAATATGCACTCAGAGACGTAGCTCGCGTCGAGTTTACAATGTGTTGTGCTTACGAAAGTTTTAGTTCAAGAATATTTCTATGTTATCTTATGTTTCCATTGCTGCAAAACGCAGCTGATTAAGTGAGGGTGTGGGCTCTCAGCGCTGGTTACGTCAGTACCTACAAGTTTTTCACGAGTGTGCCAATCAATACGCGGCGCTATATGTCCCATCATAAATAATGACAATATGTAATAATATATTCACATGTACTTTTTTTTAATGAAAATAGTCATATTTATTTTATTGAAAACATTACATAGTCATACAGCAAATTCACAAAAGTTTCGTCCACAGTGTAAAAGTAATATTGATAATAATAAAAAACAAAAACAACGTCTCAAAGCCAGTCAATGAAATAAACCGCTCCGAGACACATCCGATCCAAAGGTACGCATGACACTGGCAGCATTACCGCGCTGCACAGCGAGGGATAATATGCTTTGCATCAGGGTCCTTAGTGCGAGTTTTTTCATTCACTTTCGATAGCGAGAGCGTTTGCAATTTGTATAGGAGTGACAGAGAGACAACTAGGTGGCGCGCTTTGTCACTCCTATAGAATATGAGTTTACGTTAACGCGATCGAGTAGTTAAAAAAACTCGCACTAAGCACACAGAAATGCCCCTGAGCGGTCGTCAAAACCACGGTTCTTGAGACGTTCGCCTTATCTCCTTAACAAATAGTTTCCCCTGGGCACCCCAAAGTCCAATAGTTTTCAAAGGGAGTGGTACGAAAAGGTAGCTGCTCATCAGCTGGCTATATTTCGCACATTGAAGTCTAGCTGCAGCCTTAGCAGCTTTTTTATATACAGGATGTTCCGAAACTCAACGTTTAGCCGGTACCGGGTGAAAAGGCATGACTTGCCTGAAAACTATAAACTTGGTTACCTGAAAAATATAAAAAATCGATTTTTTTTCAGTACAATATATTTTTTTAAAGTATTTATTCAAGAAATTTCACAAACATTAATAAAACTAAAATTAAAATTAAAAAGGGGACTATATTGAGTTTTTTTTTGTTTTAAAAGTCTCCTTTTCTTCCAAGCTGGAGCATCTGGTTTTGAAATTTTGTTAACAGTTTAAAGAAGCATTATTCAGAATTACAAAACAAAAAAAAAAACGAAAAAGTAAAGATTTGCGGGAAGAGGATTTTTAATTTTTTTTAAATATCTATAATTTTGTATTCTTCCAATTTTTTTTCTATTTTTCTGATAGCCAATATTATGATTTGTCTTTTCACCCGGTACCGGCTTAACGTTGAGTTTCGGGACACCCTGTCTTTAGTAGGCAATAATAAAATATCATTATGCGTCACAAATATTTAATAAACACAATACAGACATAGCGTCCTTGATGCGATCACATAATAAAATTTGTCAAGTTAGTAGTCGCGGCGAGTAAATGTAAATGTTATCCTTGTAATGTTTAGCCAAGCTCCATACTAAAAATCACTACGTGGGTTTTACCTACTAGGGTTATCGTTATCTAAGCCAGCGCATGGCGTAGATAAATTATTTATTTAATGAAAGGGGGAACATGGGAATAGCACAGATCGAGTGATGTCGGTAATCTACCTACTTACTCATATGCTAGCGTAAATACCTATAGGTATAAAATAAGTCTTCATTATACATAGTACCTAATGGTAGAGTAGAACTGATTTATAAAAAAACGAAATCAAATTTATTTTATTGTCTCTTTAGAAGTAAATATGTAGTTGATGCCCATATATTTGTTGTTGTCTATTTTGAAAGTAATAGTTGTCTATTAAAATATAGGTACGTAAAACTAAAGCATTTAACTTCTTTAAGATATACTATCTAGTTTCTTGTGTAAAATTATTTTTAAGTTTTATAAATCTAGAAGGTAGAACTGTTATTGTTTCTGTTATGTTTGTATAAGAGAACCGTTGGAGGACCGGGGACCAAGAGGACCGACCGTTACCCTTGTATTACCTTTGTAATTACCTTGTGTTAAGCCGGGTCCGCTGCGCCATGTTACGCGTGTTACAAAAAATGTAACACGTTATTAAAACAAAAATGGGGAGTGGTATTAATTTTTTACGTGTTACTTAACACGTAACGTAACGTTATGTAACACGTAACGTGTTACACCACGCCCCATTTTTATTATATTTACGTGTTACGTTTTTTGTAACACGCGTAACATGGCGCAGCGGACCCGGCTTAATGTACCGAATGATTGCAAGTGGTAAAGCAGTCAGCGTTGCAAAGTTCTGGGCCGCAACTGACTAGTAAAGACGATGATGATTGTTTTGCCATCGACACGCTAAGAAGAATATTAGGTAGGTACCGACGTTTCGGTAACGTTGCATCTATCGCGGTTAGACCGGTTTAATGTATATATAACTATGTGTGATAATCGCGAGTCATTAAAGATACTTTGGCCATTAATATTCTTCAGAACACCCACCGGGACCTTTGGGTGCCTGAGGGAATACTTAAAACAGTGGAATATATTTACGTGTAGCCAGCCAAAATGTCCATGAGAGTGCTCTTTCCTGCGCCAGACTGACCCATGATCACGGTCAGCTCTCCGGCATTGAAGGTACCATGCACTCCGTTGAGAATCGTTTTCCTGCCTGCAACAAATTGAGAAAGCTTATTTTTAGACATGATGATTATTTTTAAAGTGCGCAGACCCTAAACTGAAAAGCAATCTGTTCTTATTTATTGTAACTTTTGTTCCAGGAGTTTAGAATTTTTTTTTTCGTTATAATTACTTTTTGGTGGCGCTCCCTGATATACAGTGCCACCGTCTTATCTGTTCAGTTGATAGCGGCGCTAGTGGAGACTTTAGTAGTATAACATTTAAGAAATTTACTTAGAAAAATGAGATTATTATAACCCGTCTTTCAATGTTAATGAAAATGTAGCTATAAATCTTAGTAAGTGAATAAATGAAACAAAAAATGGGGAACAGGATTTACTATTAGTTCGCTAGTTACAATTTTGGCCACCTGAACAGATAACTTGGTGGCGCTGTAATACCTATGCTTGGAACCATACATCAATTCAATTAAATTAATATTTTATGGCACCCCTAGGATTCGGCCAATGTCAAGTTTGTGGAGACGTTTACACCGTATGACTCTGGAAATATAGTAGTATCTGCGATATTTGCAGAGCGCGGAAAGGTTAATTCATAAAATAGTCTTTGGGACGATTTCTGAATTGAGAATTTCGCTAAATAGTTACTTAACTGTGTGCTGTCTCATCAAATTTCTTTAGAAAAGAGCGTGACAGAACGTTACTTAAAGAATTTAGGTACTTACCCCCTTATTCATAATGGTCCGCTAACTTAAAACAGCTGCTAGAGAGTGTAATTTTTCATTCTAACAATAGAAGAAGACAGGAGCTAGAATTAGCGATGCTTTAATAAGTTAGCAGACTATTATGAATAAGGGGGTTAGTGTAAATTATCAATTCAGAAATCGGCCCTTAGCCACGCACGACGTCGTTTTGAAAATCTGCTCGAACTGAATTAGATGAGTGTGAGAAAATAATCTTCATTATAATAACATAGTACTTACATTTGAATATACCTAATAAATAAATATCTCATGTCACAGTGTTTGTTATTGAACTCCCCCGAAACGGATTCACTAATTTTTATTATTTTTGTTTGTGTGTATTTGGTGAGAATAGGTCGTAGGCTAATTAATATGGCAAAATAACGGTTGCTGGGTCAGCTAGCGATTTATAGAAATTGAAATTGAAAGCGTATATTAGCGTTTAAGATTTACTTTTGTATTTATATATGTTTCAGGATATTTCGGGGTTTAATCTATTAAAACCCACTGGTCAACATAGGCTGGGCGAAAATGAGTGACAATTATTTTGTAAGTTTATCATACAAAATACGGATTATCAAAATACGGTAACGGTTTACACTAAGTAACGTTCTGTCACGCTCTTTTTTGATGAATTTGACGAGTGACATTTTCTGATGAGTTTGATGAGTCTTTTCCAGTGACACCTGAGCACCTCACTATCTTCGGTACTTATCTGTGTGTAAACTGAAAATTTAGTGAGAACTTTAGGAGAGTGTACAAATGAAGTGAAAATTCTCAACCGCCGGTTAGCGCCGGTTTCTCGAACGCTAACAGTCTGTTAATTTATTGTTAACAGCTGTCAGTTGTCAAAAGTGCGTACAAAAAAAAAACAACGGACAGCTGTTAACAGTAGATTAACAGACTGTTAGCGTTCGAGAAACCGGGGGTAGGTAAGTGTTTTAATGGAACAAATGAGTAAGTTCAATAATTCAAGTTAATGCAAACAACACGCACGCGGCACGGGTCACTTGTGCACTCTCCTAAAGTTCTCACAAAATTTTCAGTTCACACACAGATAAGTAACTAAGATAGTGACGCGCATAGGTGTAACTGGAAACAAAAATAGAAACCAATTCTATTTTGATCCTAATTGAAAGGCAACTAGAACCGTACTAAAGCGAGTAGCATTTACACGTTTCTACTAAATCTCTCTCCTAAACACTAAGATAAATCTAAACCGGCCATAAGGTAGACAAGTTAAGTTATGCAATAGGTCAAAACCCTCCGTGCCTGCATGCTGGCAACCGGTTTCATTAGATAGTAAACATGCCAGCGTATCTTACATTCGTAGCATATGTGCATAATAAAATAATAGTAGAATCCATTGTTATTATAACCGATTTCGTTGATTAACTAATTGGGACAGTACAGACAACCTTTAAATGTTACTTAGGAAGAGGCCCGTAACGCATCTCTAAGGGTGCATGTAGTTCACGGCCACGGCCGGTTTAATAGAAAAATGTTTTATATATTTTTGTAATGTTGTAATGCAGGTGCCTCTGCCTACCCCCTCGGGGATGACGGCGTGAGTTTATTTATTTTATTTTTTTATTTTAGTGTTCTCGATTAGATCAGATAGGGCCGATTTCTGAATTGACCATTACACTAAGTAAATAATTAAGTAACGTGCTGTCACGCTCTTTTCTAAAGAAATTTGACGAGTGTGACAGCATTACAGTTCAGTAATAATTTAGCTAAATTCTAAATTCCAAAATTGGAACACAGCATAATAAAAATATGAAAATTTTGTACTTATTACCTACGTGGTAGAGGTTGTATAGTTAGTGTTTTTTAACTTCAGAAAATATAATAATGGGTGTTATTTAAATGTTTACCATAGTATTTGTATGTTTTTGAGCAGGAAAATATAATCTGTGAGCAGAAATAGCTAATTGATCAGCAACTCAAGGTCAGCAAACATTTCAAAATCAATCAGTAATTTATGTCATTCCGGATGGCTGTAATTATTTTTGTACAGCATATTAATTAGATAAGCTGCAATGAACTGCTCCTGTTTAATAAAATTTTGCTAAGCACTCAGAGGGTAAGCAAAAAAATTCATTGTGTGCTGCATATTATAAAAGTAGCAACAAATACTTTACTTCTCATGCGCAAAATGGACATATTCCTTATAAGGATTATTTATTCTATTTACTCTTTGAGTGGATATGTTTGTTCTGGTATGTATTATGATCAAACGAAGGCAATCCTGGTTTTAGTAAAAAAACATTTATTTCAATAATACAACTTAGATGGCAAAAATACTTTAAATAGAAAAAAAAACATGGTACAAAATATCGTCTCGTTATAAATCCATTTTAAAATACTGATTGATTTACTTCTTTAATTGTGTGATCTACATAATAGTACAATGAGATGAGATGCGAGCCAAATTCACTGGCGTGTTTGCACCGCGTCGGCTTCCTTTAATTTCTTTTGCGAAAAGCCGCCACGTGCCGAGGCGGTAAATATCAAAGTGACACTATGATAGTGAACAGACTTTACCTAAGTTCTTAAGCTATCTTTATTCTTAAAATAAAGATATAGCGAAAATTATCTGCTTTAGCTCCGCCCACTTTTAACGTACATTGCCGACATTTCAACCAAAACGCAATGTAATTAGTTATTTTACTCACCATATTTTAAATATGCATACCAATAAAATACATTGCTTAAAGACATGTTTTATCTGCTGATCAATCATGAAATCTTACTGATCAAGTATTTATTTTGCGGACTGAATGTTCATTATGCCTACTCATGTTATTGTAAGATGCCTATTTATGATTTAGTTTTTTACCATTGTCAAAATTATTTGCGGAACAAGGATTGGTGCTTGATTTTTTTTTGGTGTTTTTTGTGGCTCACCAAATTTTATAATTGCTAACCATTTTAATTACTTCTCTGTAAGACTTTGGTAATTATAGAGAATTCAAAATTTAAAATACTTTATCCTTAAACCTTATCCATAAACTTTCGGTTTAAGGATAAAGTGTTTACAAAATGGCACGATTTGAGGATAATTTAAAATACAGTTTATGCCTATTCCTGGTCACTGTCTCAGTGACAGTTTCGATAAGTAACTGTTCTACCTAACTTTAGTACTGTCTCGTCAAATTTCTCAGAAAAGAGCGTGATTGAACGTTACTTAGGTAGTTAATTAGACAAATTTTCAATTCAGGAACCCGCCAGCCCTCAGTCTCATCATGGTAACGTACCTATGAAGTAACAGACAGTAAGCTAAAACCTGACGTTAGATATTATTTATAGAAACAATATTCCTTGAAATCTAAATATTACAGGCAATTAAAACTTGTTTATAAAAGCAGTATATACAGGGTTACAGGGAAAGTCGTACACAATATTAAAGGAGTGCATTATTTAGGTCATTTCTGATGGATTTTATTCTATTATATAGGGTCCGAAAATTGACCGTTATGGAGATATTGACTGTTAAAGATTTTAAAAAAATATAAAATTTTTTGGCTTCTTGATTGATTTTTTCTCAGAATAGAGCTCATAAAGTGTTTTTTTTAAATGTATATAGTTAAAAGGCATGTTAATTGATAAAAAAATAGCAGCAAAAGCTGCACCTACTACTAACAGCTTTAAAAAACTGCTCGGCAACGGTTAGAATTAAATATTTTTTCTCTAAATATTTTTCACATTGAAGCTCTTAAAAAAAATTTACGTATGGAACGAATTCTGCAAATAATTTTAAAAACTTCTACGACTCTTTAACTATTCAAAACGGTATAACATTTAATAGGTATGTGCATGAAATTTTAAAATAATGTTATTTGAGTAGGTTCTAGTGGTAGTACCGACATAACTGAACCTCGATACAAAATAAATCTTTTTACTTCCTGGCACCTTTAAACTATGTAAAAAGGTCAGATAGGCTTTTTTGTGCTCTGGAGACATGCTGTCTCAGGTGTTCAGGTACCTACCTATTTCAGTATTTCTTTTTTAGAATATTCTATCTATCTATTGTTTTTGTGTTAGTCTGCTCGTGTGATTCTTCCGTGCTAGATGTGTTAATACGTGATCTGCAAATGATTTGCATTTTAGAAACTTCTACGTCTCTTTAGGTATTAAAAAACGTATATCACTTGCTATTACATCGAAAAAACGTTAGCCAAGTTTCACTTAAGATGGCAAACGGTAAATTTTTAGTTGAGGTAAATACGTGCTCTTTGATAATTTCCCGACAAACGCGATTTAGTTTGGATTTTTGTATTAATTCATCTTCATTCTGTGACTTGGCTTGGATTTTGAACTGATTCATCTTCGTTTTTAACATGGTTGCCTCTATTTCTAATACATTCTTTTCATTCTTTTTCTTTAACCGACTTTCCCTGTAACCCTGTATAAGGTCCTAACAAATCAAGGGCAAATATTTTGAGTACCGATAGAGTAAAAGATAAATAACAATTTAGAATGTTCAATACATCAATTAAACAATTATTATTAGGAATAATAGGTCGAATAAAAACTCGATCATCCATACTAAATAGTACCGCCGCACTACGTACACATGTCTTAGATGTCACATGTCATTAAAATTTTAATTGTTTACCGCCAGATACTTCAATCGTGTGTGTGTGTATGTGTGTGCATGAAAACAGGATGATATAAAATGAATTTGTTTGGAAGTTTTAATTTTCGTTGTAGAAAAAAATTAAGCAAATCCTATCATGATCTTATATTTTTTCTGCTCAAACGTAATATTATATACAATATTAGGTACACTTTATATGACTACCCCTTAAAATATTTGCTCTTGATTTGTCGTAGTAATTTCTCATAGTATTTTCCTTATAAAGTCTCTAGTTATCATTTATTGTATATTTTTTTTTTTTAAAAGCAAAGTCAACCCACAACACGTAGTCAAGACTGATAATTATAATATTGTATTTTTTTTTTGTTTAAAAGCAAAGTCAACCCACAACACGTAGTCAAGACTGATATAATTTTCTAACAGTCAACCTTTGGTTTGTAGATAGTGTGGGTGGTAAGGCTGCGTGTTCGTTCATATTCCTCATAGCAAAATTTGGAATTTGGACTCTTCCAACAAAATTGAAGTAAGTGAATCCGTGTAACAATCTATAATATTTTATCGTCTTTTTTTAATTACTAAAAACTATTACAACCCTAAAAGATCAAAACTTTGATTGTCAATCACTCGAGTATATTAAATTTTGAAATGCTCCAGTACTGTCTCCGATAGACGGTATTTGGAATCACTAAAGCGGTCTCAGCGTGTAGACTATTTCTGTACACATTTTCTGCCTCCGGTTTTAACACACAAAATGCAGTTAAAATAGTCGGTATCAAAATCTTTCAGACTTTTTTTACAAAAATCACGATTTCTTAAGACAAAGAAATAGCAGAAATATCAACGCACCTCATTGACTCGTCGGGCGATCCTACAGCTGGTAGCTACCTCGGTCAGCGCATCAGCTTGGTCATTCAGAGAGGGAATGCTGCCAGTATCTTGGGAACTCTCCCCAACGGCAGCCGTCTAGACACAATCTTTTATATTTGGGTAATATTTAGTTTAATATTTAGTTTTTCATTGTTATTTTAAAATACAATACTTTAAGTAGAAAACAACTATGGTACAAACAACTAACTTGAATAAAAATACATAATGTTACAAATATTCGGGGTAGTGATCTTTGGATGAGAAGACGAAACCAGGTTAAATAAATTACTCCTGAAGAGCAGATTAGATGAATCGCGTTTTTATAAATAAGGCCTTTTCTCTTTGCCACGGACAATTTAACCTTCTTCTGAGAAGTGTTTTAAGGAATCTTTACCAGTGACTTCACTTTATGAAGTTAGTGTATGACAACTCTTATCAGCTCTCAAAACTAGGTAGATGCATTTATTTACTTATATTTTTGTAGATCTCGTTCAAATTATCATAACACCAGTAGGTGGCAGATAAAAGAATGTGACACTCGTTATCATTACGATAGCCCAGAGTTTCGTAGCCTCGACGGCTCTACCCAATTAGCTAGTTACGTATGTACTAAACAATAAACAGTGGACACGAGAAAGAAACTGTTTGTTTCGTACCACTGGTGGGTGGCTAATAGATTAGAAAACAAGCTGGGCATTATCCTATTATGTAGGTAACAGTATAACAAATAAACAAACCTCGGGCGAAGACACCATTGCGGACGCTGTGGTGGATGTCTTCGAAGGAAATATTAATACTCTCCTCAACCACGGACGAGGAAGTGGTCTCCTGTGAATCCGACCCAGAGTTGTCACACACCATTTTGTCGACACTGCGGGAATTTAAACTGGGATACGAGTGAAATTAACTGATAACATGGTGGAGATACCGAGAGCGCGCGGGTTGTAACAAAGAGATTGCGCGAACGTGTGTAAACAAAGGGCGCGTGCGCAGCTACGCCGTCGCGTCCTAACGCCGCCGATAGTTCACCACTACTGAGCAAAGAACTCTAATGATACTCGATAGCCAGCCAGCTCGGTAGGTTCGCCAGCGCGCCAGTATCTTTGCTCTTTGGACTGGTTAGGCGCACCGGTGTTGCTACGTAAAAGTGTATCTATAACGCTACGAACAACTAGACCTAAAACGTCATACACAAATCTAAACATGTCCCTTCAAAACGTCACTTTTTGTTTATTAAATTCTTAATTGTCATAGTTAAAAACAGAGGTAATTGCATTGTAAGGGAAGGACTGACTCCTGTCATAAGGTACAGGCTACACTAGTAGGAGTCAGGACATAACGTACCTATTATTGCAAGAAAGCTGTACCTACCTACACGTGAATATTGAAAGCTACTTTGGATGTAGATGCAGTCAATAAATTACTTAGGTACTTAATTTATGAAATGTCTCTATAATACGCATAGGTACTAATTATTACTATCACATCTTATTTAATTGTTATCACAACCGTCAGACTTCCGGCAATATTTTGTGCACATAATTGGGCCACAAATAGCACATTTCATCGAACAGTGGTAGTCGATTGACAGGAAACCAATAATACCTACCATTGAATTTAAATTCAATGTACCTATTTACTTTTTTTTTGACAGAGGGAATGTAAAGAAAGATAATAATAATGTCGACTGTTACATACTTGATTTGTATAAATGGCCTCAGTGCAATAACATTTATATAATTGGTACCTAGGTCTGAGAATAGGTTGTTATCTTTTTTTCATAGTCCTAAGTGAAAAAAAAATATATGGCGAAACAACGTTTGCCGCGACAGCTAGTATAAGAATAATATTATATAAGTACCTACACCCAATTTGACCCAATGTGGCTCGTAGCCTAGGCTGCCTGAGTGATCTGAAACGATCACCAAGGTTAAGCAACGTACGGCGCGTTCAGTCCATGGTCCCTGTCTATGACTAACGCTAGTGGCATTTTTCCGACCGGTTCCGTGCTTCGCAAGGCACGTTAAGCAATTGGTGCCATCTATCGACGGCAGCCGTTAAGCCAAGTCAACTTCTGACAGTAAGACCAGCCACTAGTCTTACAAGCCTCCACCAATCCGGACTTAGCCCCCGTGGTGGAGTATGGCCTATAGGTACCTTCCTCAGGGAAGACACCCGTGCCCCTCGGTGGGGACATAATGGGTTGATGATGATGATGACACCCACACAACCCTTGATACCTTGAAGATAACGTGGTAGATTATGTAGAGACGCGTCCATCGCAATGTAAATGATCTTTATATGAAATACATAAACACACACCTGTCTCCGTGAAGGAAAATCTCGTGAAGAAACTCTAGTGTCAGGGGTTTTGGCATATCATTACATACCCAATCGTCGGCTAAAGTCGTAAACCTCCTAAATAAATTAAAAAAAAAAAATTTATTGCATTTTTAAAAAGTAAACTGGACGCACCTTATAGCAAAACTCTTAAATCTAAAATAAAAATCCGTTTAAATACAAAACGCAAAACCTCCATACCGCAATTTTGCTAAACGAATTTTGCTAAAAAAATTTGCCACGTATTTTCTCCGATTTTAATGCACGTAATTTTTTCCGCTGTTAGGTTGATATGTTTAACTTTCGGCGATAAACGTGAAAATCAGAGCAAGCCTTCATAGACTTTAAACATAATATTTCCATGGTGACGTCTTTCTGCCTCCTGTAAAGTTTTGGTTCAAAGGAGTTAAGAGTTTTGCGACTTTAGCCGTTAAAATATGCTGACAATACGGTATTATTAAAGGAAGGTTGCTGCTGGGAGGAGGCACCTTCTTAGGCTTGCTGGAAGAAATTTCTTTTGAAATAAGTCCGCCTTTGTACATTGACACTTACCTATTATTTAAGTTTTTATGTATTAATTTATTTCTTTTGCGCACTAAAGCGCAACAAACACCTAAAATAAGCAATTACGCGATTTCAATTTATTACATTTATTATCCAAAACGTGTCCAAACTGAGCAATATTGCAATACCTACTTTGAACTAAAACTTTCGTAAGCACTACACAGATCTGTAAAGGCGCTCTAAGAAAGAAGATGTGAGCTGTGTCTGCGCCTTGATCCCTAGTGCCATTGACGACGAAGAAACAGCGAGCTCCGCCTCACGTCGGGCGTGCGAGGGAGCCCCATGTAGCCGTTGCCATGCTATGTATTTAAAAAGATAAAGATAAAAGATCTTTGTGAAACATGAGAAGTATGAATAGATGGTACAATAGGGTTCCCTACGTAAGACCGAATGACCAATAGCCGAATAAAATATGCCCGAACACACATGCCCGATTTGTTAATTTACTGAAGCATCAATAGCCCTATAAATTCAAATCCCCGAAAACCAAAAGGCCAACGCACTGAAGCCCGAACACTATTGACCGAAAGAAATCGTGTAGGAACACAAAGTCTATTTTCCTCAAAAGTATTTTTTACCACGTTGACCACTTATTTACAGTCTTCTGGGACTTGCGAAATTTTCATGAGTGTTAAATGGGGAAGAGAGGAGTTTTCATTATGTTTCGTAAATAACCACTGAGGGGGGCAAGATTCCAAATATATTGGTTTTTTTTACCTCCTTGTCGACTGTAAATAAGTGGTCATTATGGTAAAAAATACTTTTAAGGAAAATAGACTTTATTAATAGGCTTTATTGCGTCGGCCTTTTGGTTTTCGGGCTTATGAACGATCGGGAAGGGCTATTGATGCTCCGGTAAATTAACAAATCGGGCATGTGTCTTCGGGCATATGTTATTCGGCTATTGGTTATTCGGTCTTACGTAGGGAACCCGGTACAATAATACCTATATGTTAGTTCTGCATGTTTTGTCATTGTAGACATACAAATTATAGGAGAGAGAGAGCTAAGAGAGCGTTTCCTCTCTCTATAACCAGAAAACTGTCTATTTTGGTATTTTCACCACATAACCCGTATGTCTGGAAGGAGCTCAAAGAACTGTTTTCAAAGCTCCAACCAAAGCATCCTTCAGTTAAAACGTGCAAGTTTTGACAGTGCGCCGACTTTTGGTTCTACAAACTGTGTTGACAATTTAAAATCAATTTAATGATCCATACCTCAGAATAAGAATTATTCTGAGATCCATACATTGGCTATAAGATGTCGCATATAAAATTGCAAAAGGATTTCAACACTATTAAAAGAAAACTGCGAGAATTCCTAACAGAAAAATGCTTTTACTCATTAAAGAGTACCTGCCAAATTTAGTATAAATTAGTTTAACCCTAGACTACGAAATTGCAACACCTGCAAAAGGTGACTAAGTTTTAAGTCCTAATCTTAAGTAAGACCTATGTACCTACACTTAGTCGGCAATAAATATATTTGAATTTGAATTTGAATGTCATATTATTTTGCATCTTTAAAATAAAGTAAGATAACAACTTATACCACATTTACAGAATACATCTGTAAATTTTATTTTTATTTTATTTGTTGGGGTTACAACAGGATGAGTTACACTTAAAAATAGTCTTATAGTAAAGTACACAAATTAATAAAGTAAATTAACACATCCCTTAGAGTATCCCACTGAGAACAAAACTGATTGAAGTTTACGGAAAACAATGTTCAGTGACAATGAAAGATTCCGATAACAAAGAAAAATTTTGATGGAATGATTACTTATTAATAATTAATACCTATCCCTACCTAAACAGTATTACAGTTTACCAAACTCCTATCTTTAGGCATCTCCTTTAGATAGGAGTTCCGTTCTTATTTTATGTAATGCCAGTTATTCTGATACATACATGCAATGCTAGTAGTATGACACAAGGAAATATAAGTTAAAGTTAGCGTGCCAGAGCGCCAGAGCCTGAAGAATACAGAAACAGATAGTATGAGAAAAGGTGGAAGTGACACGAGTGGCTTGTCCAGAACCACGGCATACTAGGATGTCAACAGACAAACAGATGTTTATCAGATGATATTAAAATTCATTCCGTGACTAAAACCTCTCGTACCTCTTGTTTGAACGATCGCAATGTTGAGCAAAATAGGTCAATAGGAAGGAACCGTTTATTATGGTTGTCACATAGGCGGTGCAGAGGAGCTCTAAAACCTGCGTTGGTGCGTTTAACATTTAAGTTGAAGAGTTTCCTTTTACGACAGTTTCTCAAAGGGACACAAAACCTGACTTGCGAGAGTAGATTGGAACAGTTGTAGTTACCACAGCAGATACGTTTTAAAACTGTGGCGTCTGCGAGGAGACGGCGATGGTGCAGAGACATTGTTTTGTAATGACAGAGTAAGTGATTATATGACTTTTTTGGGGATTTCAGACGATAATTAATGGCACGCAGGAACTTTTTCTGTAACATTTCTATTTGAGCATCATATACTTTATAATGAGGGTTCCAGATTGTGGATGCATATTCTAGCTGTGAACGTACCAGTGATTGATATAAAAGCATAAAAGAGGAAACCTTCTTGAACTTCTTCGTGACGCGCAGGAGAAAGCCAAGCATTTGATAGGCTTTGTTGGTGATATGGTTTACATGAACGTCGAGTGTCAGTTTCTCGTCAAAATATATACCCAGGTCTCTTATGGAACTCACCCGTTCTAGTGTGTGGCCACCTATTTCGTATACTGCCTGGTTAACAAGAAGTCTCTTTCTAGTAAAGTGAATATATTGGCATTTATTATATGCCAATGTTAACTTATTGTTGGTGCAGTATAAATGCAGTCGGTGAAGATCTTGTTGAAGCAATTCAGTGTCTTCAATAGAACGTATCTGCCGAAATACCTTCAAGTCATCCGCATATAGCAGATATTCTGAATTATGGAAACAGGATCCAATATCATGAACGTATAGTGTGAAAAGGAACGGTCCTATTATGGAACCCTGGGGAACTCCTGACGAGACTAGGACAGGTTCTGAAAGGACACCATTAAGAGCAGTTACCTGATGCCGATCATTAAGATACGATGCAAACCATCTGAGGAGATTACCCTTAATACCATTGTAGGATAGCTTTTGGAGTAAAAGGAGATGGTCGACCTTATCAAAAGCTTTTTTGAAATCGGTGTAAACGGAATCTACTGGGATATTGTTATCCATAGAGTCGAACAAATAATTTGAGTAAACTAGTAGATTAGTGAGAGTGGAACGAGACTTTACAAAGCCGTGTTGGTTTTGGTTGATGTATGGGTCTATTAATGGGTAGATTTGCTGATGTACGAGCTTCTCAAACACTTTCGCCAGGGTTGATAAAAGCGATATGGGCCTATAATTAGTTACTTCGTCTTTCGGACCAGACTTATGTACTGGGGTAAAATACGCTAATTTCCATACATTAGGGAAGATCCCTTCTTGTAAGCATTTATTAAATATAATATTGTAAGCGGTAATGATATTTTATCCTTGACAGCCCTTAAAAATATAGGCGGTATTTTATCCGGACCAGGACCCTTATGCACATCAAGAGTACCCAGCGCACGCAATACGTCAGCCTCACGTAGTTGTAGAGTAGACAGGTGAAGGTTGCCATTTGGGTTGTCTGCATGCAGTGCAATGGTATCGGTGTCAGGAATTCTGTCTGTTGGTGGCTCAAAGACTGAGAGAAAATAAACTGAGAACAACTCCACTATTCGTTAATTTTATCCGAGGATGTTGATCCGTGCCTCATTACCGAAGGATACCCTGTATTAGATTGATTTAAAGAGGCTGTATATTTCCAGAAATATTTTATATCAGTCTTTATGGAATCTTCGGTATTTCTTATATATTTTGTGTGACACGAGTCTAACAAATGTTTACATTTTGAGCGTAGTCTAGAGTAGTTATAGTAGTCAGCCAATGTTTTATAGGTTTTCCATTTACGCCACATTTTTTCTTTGCGATTAAGTAAATTAATTAATTCTTTGGTAAACCAAATGGGGTATTTTTTGGGTTTATTTTCTATTAACGGTACGGTGTTAGAAATTATTTTGTATATATGTTCGTAGAATAGTTTTAAGGCTTCTTCGGCACATAAAGAAGACGTAAGAGGAGCCCAGTCGATTTTAGAAAGGTCATGTAGAGCAAGGGAGTAGTTTGCCTTATGAAAATTTAATTTAGTTGTATTCTTATTATCGAGTTTTTTGTAGGTATTGCAGTACGGTAAAGTGATTTCCAGAGGGGGATGATGCCTATCTATGTTTAACAGAGAATACGCTGCTTTAGAAGTCACGAGTTGGGGTAGGTTAGAGAGTACTAGATCTAGAGTGCGATCATTATCATTTATTATGTGATTGAACTGTAGCATATTCAGGAGAGACATAGAGTGCGACAATAGTTTATGGGTCTCATTTGTGTAACATTGACTGGGAAACTGTGCGCTATGGTTATTCAGGAAGACCCAATTAATATCAGGCAAATTGTAATCACCTACCAAGCAATAGTTCAAAGTTGGATGTTTAGTAAATATATCTTGAATTTTCACTAACAATAAGTGAGTTTCGTATGTTTGAAAAGGAGATGCAGGGGGGATATAGGCAGCACATAGTATGAGGCCCGAATTGATTCCTAGAAGAATCAGGAAGATCTCTTCTATAAGAGGGGATTCCCAGTCCGTTCTGCGCACAACATCCAGGGATTTCCTCACAGCAATGAGTACCCCTCCGCCATCTTTTTTTTCGAGTTCGCGAGATTCCTATCCCGTCGAAACAATATGTACTCATTGTGAGCAATTTCACTGTCGTGGATTTTTGCATTCAGCCAAGTCTCTGTTAATATAATTACATCACAGTTGCTATTCAGAAAGCCTAGTCGTAAGTCCTGTAACTTGCCCCTCGTGCCACCACTATTTTGATAGTAAATAGATAGATTGGTACTATCCGTCTCTTGTAACACTACACAGAAACACACACACATACGCTAACATAAATACTAATACTTTCACTCACATTCAGACATCACGTAAAGCTTTCCATAAAGAGCATAAATTGTAAATCTCAATCTAAGTAATTATAATTCATAAATAGTCATTATTAATATTATTACGTCCAATATTAAAAAATATGTTTTGTTTAATTAAGTACCTAGGTACTCTAGAAGAAGAACTAGTAGCGTACAAGAAATCAACGTTTACACGCGTGCCCTCTAATCAATTTCGATACGAGTAACTTTGCAAGAAAAACGTAAAGGTTGACATGCTGCCGACTGTACCTATTTAGAATACATTTTGATCCATCTTTTAAATTTTACCAATGTAACCTTTGTTTTTCACCTAGAAATCTGTTAATTTTTGGTTAAAACTTCCGGACTAAAAGTTTTACAATTTTTTGTTATTTATTAAGTTCTACTCTACTGTTCAGTGTATCAATGTGTTGTAAAAATTCTGACGAAAATCAGAAATTCTCCGCACGTATGGCAACACTCTGCTCTGCAGAGAACGTTATCTTCCACATATTATTTGATAAAGTAAAATAGCGTTTATGTCGCTCGTAGTAAGACTATCTATGGAGTAATCCTCCTATTCAGTCTGTCAACTTGTATCGGTCGTTTCCCCCTTGGTTGAATAAGTCAAGACCAGCTGACTATCAGCTGTTGGAATACTGCTTATCTCGGTGCAAAAGTAGTAAAATTGGTAAGGCCGGTTTTATAGTCACGCTGACACTGGGCGCTGACGGGCCCATAATATGTAAAGGAGCGTTTTAGAGAAACGCCGACCGTTCAGCACTGACCAGCCATACATTTTGTCTATCAGCGCTGACGGTCAGCGCGTAGTCAGAGTCAGCGTGACTTTAACTAACCTAAGTAGTTGAAAAAAACTAACTTAATGGGGAACTTGCATCAAACTTAGAGTGGAGTGACTTAGTTTTTATACCCTCTTCCATCATCCCTGCGTCCTCTACGAGGGGCGGCTGAAAAGTTTTGAGCCTAAGTACTTCTAAGAATCACTAATGACTCGCAATGTGCATCACTAATTGCGCGTATTCTAAGTAGTATAAATACTAAGTTTCATGTCATTCTCATCATTACGCTTCTAGTAATTGAACATTAAACAACACCATGTCTGAGTCATCCGCGCTTTGCACGAAATTGGAGTACAGAGCTGTCATAAAATTCCTCACCAAGAAGAACAAAACGCCGACAAAAATATTTGAAGAAATGTCTGCAGTTTATGGGGATTCTGCACCTTCATTTGCCACCGTAAAACGTTGGACACGTGAATTCAAACACGGCAGGGAGTCGCTCGAAGATGATCCCAGGTCAGGACGTCCAAACACCGCCGTTACCGAAGAAAATATTGAAAAAGTGAAAAACCTTGTTCTCGAAGATCGGCGAATCAAGATGTGGCAGATAGCTGAATCCATAGGCATCAGCAAGGAGCGAATTGGTGACATTTTGCACAATCATTTGCACATGAAAAAGGTGTGCGCGCGATGGGTGCCAAAAATGCTCACGCCACTGGACAGGCAGCGTCGAGTCACAACTTCGAAGGAGTTTTTGGACATCTGTGGCGATAATCCTGAGGATGTTTTTTCTCGCCTCGTCACTGTCGATGAAACATGGATCCGGCAGTACGATCCGGAGTCAAAACAAGAGTCAATGCAATGGATAGCAAAGGGAGAAAAGCCGCCACGGAAATTCTAAGTGGAAAGATCGGCTTCCAAGCTCATGGCCACTGTTTTTTGGGATTGCGAAGGAATTTTGTTCATCGACTACCTTCCCAAAAATACTACAATGAACGGAGACTATTACGCCGTATTGTTGACAAAAGTCCGTCAAGTGGTTGTCGAGAAAAGGAGAGGCAAACTGGCGAAAGGAGTCCTGTTTTTGCAGGACAATGCGCCCGTGCACACTGCCCGAGTTGCGAGACGTGCCCTCGCCGAAACAGGATTTGAAGAAATCAACCACCCACCCTACAGTCCAGACCTGGCTCCTAGTGATTATTTCCTTTTTTCAAATTTGAAAAAGGACCTCCGAGGACGAAGATTTTCCAGTGACGAAGAAATGAAGGCGGCCGTAAACGAGCATTTTGAAGGCAAAGACGGCGAATATTTTTTTACCGGGTTAAAAGCTCTTTTAAACAAATGTAAGAAGTGTATTGAAATAGAGGGAGATTACATTGAAAAATAAATTTTTTATACATTTCTATCAGCATTTTTAATACCTTAGGCTCAAAACTTTTCAGCCGCCCCTCGTAACACCTGCACTCAAATTCAAATTCAAAATTTTTATTCATAGTACAGACAGAATGTTTACTTTATGAATGTCAAAGTTGTTAGTTTAACAATCAATAGACTACATGGAGAAGAAACTAACAAAGAAACTCCACACTTATTCTTTTCAAAACAGTTTTAGCCTAATTAACAAACTTTCAAACTTAAAAGTTATTACTCCTGGATGTGTTGAACATCCAGGAGTAATAAATTTAACCCAGGAGGACTTATTGATTTCAAGTGATAACGCAGTCAATGTTCTGGGCCACAACTGATTAATAAAGACTTAGGGACTCCACACACCACGGCTATAAGGTAAGGATGTATATTATAGCACGATATATCTCATTACATCTTTCCATAGAAATCGTCAGGAGACCACACACGACAGCTATAATATACATCCTTACATCTTCGTACCTTAAAGGTACTGAGCGATACGAAGATGTATATTTACCTTTCGATACCTTTCAATACCTTTTCGTATATTACGATATATCTTCCTTCGTAAAGGTGTTCAAAAAGTTTATTGGTGATTCAAAAAACTCCACTAGGAGTCTTATGTCGCTCAACGACATAGGTATTCAGAGTCCTATCTCAAAAAAATCATTTGCTCCACATAAATTTGCTCCATATAAATAGTCTCGCTAAAGGCCGGTTTCCGAATTGAGAATTTCACTTAAATATTTAAATAACGTTCTGTCACGCTCTTTTCTGAGAAACTTGACGAGACAACACTAGAGTTTCTTTTTCTTTCTTTTTCTTTTGTCTCATTTTCTCTTTTCTCCTTTTTATTGTTATTATATGTTTATACAGGGTGTCCCAAAACTCGACGTCAACCCGGAGCCGGGTGAAAAGGCAAATCAAGCTGGTTGTCAGAAAAAAAAAAATCTAAGTTGTATGATTTCAAAATTATAGGCATTTTTTTAAAAATCGCAAAATTACACACCCTGTGACAGTCTTTTTACTCCTGTTGCCACAAATCTTTACTTTTTCCAATTATTTTTTTTGCTGTGTAACCCTGAATAATGCTTCTCTAAACTGTAATCAAAATTTTGAAACCAGCTGCTCTAGCTTGCATAAAAAATAGGACTTATTTCCTAGAAAAATTTTCAAAATAAAAAATTGCCTAGTTTTAACTGACTGTATTGAAAAAGAATGTACTACGCGAGTTTGGCAAGTTATGTCAAAAGTTGGCGCATTTAGTAAAGATTCCAAAATGGTATAATACTTGGTAAATTGTAGCTGATAACATGGATAAAAAAAAATTTTTCCTGTAAAACCCAGTTTTTAACAAATTTTTCTTACTTGGTGAAAATGGCAAAACTTATTGCTTTTTACATTGGAGCCGATTCCAATGCACACACTGATTAAATTTAACTTAATTGTACCTGTGCTTGTCTATCATAAACCGATTGAAAAAACAGATTGTCCACTAAATTTAGTTTAGTTCTCTTTGTGTGTGATATGAAATAGGCACCATTTTTTTGTAAAAGTTTAAATTTTAATTGACACAAAAATTTTAATACTAAGGTTTATTTATTAAATTTACAATAATTTTTAAAATTTTTCATGAATGTACCAATACAACTATTTTTACTACAACAAATGTTCAAAATGTCTTCCTTCAGCGGCAATACAAGCCCGACATCTCTTTAAAAATGATCGAGCTATCTTTCGAGCGAATCGTCCATTATTTACGAATTCAGCTGCTTCTGCTATTCTTTGCCGTAGTTCAAATTCACTTTCAATTGGCTTTGAATACACTTTTTCTTTGACTGCTCCCCAGTAAAAAAAGTCTAATGGATTCAAGTCCGGTGAACGGGCCGGCCACGAGATTAGGCCAGACCGTCCGATCCATCTCCCGGGAAACTCTTCATCGAGATATTGTCGAACGGAGCGAGCATAGTGTGCTGTGCACCCATCTTGCTGGAACCACATTTCTCTGTAAATGTTTAACGGCACGTCTTCTAGTAAACTTGGTAGATGGTTCTGTAGAAAGTCCAAGTAGACCTCGCCATTCAACGCATCAGGCAACTCAAAAGGACCAATTATTTGACCATTTAAAATTCCGGTCCACATGTTTACTTTGAATCGGTACTGGGACCGATCCTGCCTCGTTAGATGAGGGTTTTCCACATGCCATTCATGCAAGTTATGCATGTTCATGTAGCCGTCCTTTTTGAATGTCGATTCATCAGACCATAAAATTTTCGTTAAGAAAAGCGGGTCATCCCTGTACCTCTCCAATATTGTCCGGGAAAAATTTACTCGATTTTGGTAGTCCCCGGGTAGTAACGTCTCTACTCACTGTACGTGGTATGGGTGTAATTCATGTCTTTTTAAAATACGATGGGCTGTACTTTTGGGCACTCCGGTGGTTATTTCAATAGCCCTAACTGAAGTGCTTGGGTCTTCTTCGACAGCTTCTAGCACCTCGTCTTCCATCGGGTTGGCGGGTCTTCCTCCACCATGCTCTTGATTTGGGAGGTGGCCCTCTGAAAAGAGTAAACGATGCACATTCGTAAACACTCGATGATCAGGGTAACGAGCAGCGTTTGGGTACCTTTCACGGTAAAGTTTGGCGGCAGCACTGGCATTACACCTGCATTCACCATAAATAAGGTGCATATTAGCGTATTCGCGAGTGGCATACGCAGACATCTTGGCACTAGTCACACGATAGTCCAGGAGAAAGCAAAAGTCGTCGTTGAGGGAAAATAAACAGTTCGGATCCAAATCACAAGCAATCACAAGTCCATAAACGAAGCCAAAAGTAGTTAGTACGAAATCAACACAAACGAATACGAAAACAAGTGCAGTAAACGAAGGAGCGTAACGTACTGATTTGTGATTGTGATGTGTGAGTACAAAAGCGAATACCTGGCGTCACTCTCTGTCTCGCTCGCACTTAGTAAGATGACTCTCTCCGTTTCAGTCACTTTAGCGTCCATACCTATCTCGCTCGCCCTTGATAAGGTGACTCTTTCCGTCTTAGTCACTTAAGCGTCAATACCTATCTCGCTTATACTTCTTAGAATGCCTGATTCATCTCAAGCTACAATTTACGACCCTTTGGAAAATCTTGCGCCCATTAGAATAATTTTTAACCAAGTAAGAAAAATTTGTTAAAAACTGGGTTTTACAGGAAATTTTTTTTTATCCATGTTATCAGCTACAATTTACCAAGTATTGTACCATTTTGGAATCTTTACTAAATGCGCCAACTTTTGACATAACTTGCCAAACTCGCGTAGTACATTTTTTTTTCAATACAGTCAGTTAAAACTAGGCAATTTTTTATTTTGAAAGTTTTTCTAGGAAATAAGTCCTATTTTTTATGCAAGCTAGAGCAGCTGGTTTCAAAATTTTGATTACAGTTTAGAGAAGCATTATTCAGGGTTACACAGAAAAAAAAAAATTGGAAAAAGTAAAGATTTGTGGCAACAGGAGTAAAAAGACTGTCACAGGGTGTGTAATTTTGCGATTTAAAAAAAAATGCCTATAATTTTGAAATCATACAACTTAGATTTTTTTTTTCTGACAACCAGCTTGACTTGCCTTTTCACCCGGCTTTGGGTTGACGTCGAGTTTTGGGACACCCTGTATATATATATATATATATATATATTTTCCAACCCATTTACATTTCATCAAAGATAAATTTGTCAGATTACAATTTACAGTTCATTTGATAACATTGCAAAAAATCTTTCTATAGAATAGAGTGTCATAATATTAGATTACAATTCAATTTAGTTAAATTAAGTACATGTGATTAGGTTAAAATTAAGTGTGTTGCGAAAACAGGGTTAACCAGAACTAATGATATACATGACAATGAAAGAATCGCTCGTAACTCCGGCTGCCTGAGTGATCTTAAGCAGTCACGAGGGTTAAGCAATATAGGGCGCGTTCAGTCCATGGATGGGTCACCATCTATGACTAACGCTAGTGGCATTTTTCCGAGCGGTTCCGTGCTTCGCAAGGCACGTTAAGCAGTTGGTGCCGGCTGCCGTCGATAGATGGCAGTCGTTAAGCCAAGTCAGAGGCCCAAAGGCGGCTTGAAAACTTCTGACAGTAAGACCAGCCACTAGTCTTACAAGCCTCCACCAATCCGGACTTGGCCCCCGTGGTAAAGTATGGCCTATACCTTCATCAGGGAAAAGACCCGTGCCCCTTGGTGGGAACATAATGGGTTGATGATGAATGATAAATATGACAATGATAGAATCACTCGTAACTCCGGCTGCCTGAGTGATATTAAACGATTACGAGGGTTAAGCAACCTAAGGCGCGTTCATTGCATGGATGGGTGACCGTTTACGACTAACGCTAGTGGCATTTTTCCGAGCGGTTCCGTGCTTCGCAAGGCACGTTAAGCAGTTGGTGCTAGCTGCCGACGATAGATGGCAGTCGTTAAGCCAAGTCAGAGGCCTTAGGGCGGTTTAAAAACTTCTAACAGTAAGACCAGTCACTAGTCCTACGAGCCTCCACCAATGCAGAATTGGCCCCCGTGGTGGAGTATGGCCTATACCTTCCTCAGAGAAGAGACCCGTGCCCCTTGGTGGGGCTAAACTGTGAACTATACTGTGAAGGTAGACATGCTGTCGACTGTCCACATGTATATATTTCAATAATAGTTTTTAAGCAAAAAAAATTCATGGATCAGACTTAATGACAATTTTATTCACTATAGAAAATCGATAACATAACTATTCAAATAATTAATCTTAATTAGCTCAGTAGGTTAAGAACAAATTAAACACTATATCACAATAAATAATCGCAAACTAAGTACAAATTATATTGAGAACAGTAAATATCAATTAAACTAACAAATTTTCATGTTTTTGGTCCAATTAGTCAATAGACGAGATAATTTAGGAAAAGCACTACCTTATATCCAGAATAATTATTACGGTCCAAATCACTCACGGTGAAGTCAGTATCAGAGAAAAAATATTCAATTTAAGCTCAAAGTCACGCAACGAGCTATGGAAAGGGCTATGCTCGGAATTTCTCTACGAGACCGAATCAGAAATGATGAGGTCCGTAGACAAACGAAAGTCGTCGACATAGCCCACCGGAGCAAGTTGAAGTGTTAGTGGGCGGGGTACATAGCACGCAGAACTGACGGCCGATGAGGCCGAAAAGTTCTGGAATGGAGACCACACATCGGCAAGCGCAGCGAGGGACGACCAGCCACAAGATGGACAGACGATCTCATCGAAGTGGCAGGAAGACGCTGGATGCAAGACGCGTCTAACCAGTCTTTTTGGAAATCCATGGAGGAGGCTATGTCCATGGACTTCTTGTGGCTGAATGATGATGATGAATAAAGAAGGCACTTGGGATGCATCTGGTTTTTTCTTCTCGATCGCACATTATACACATAATACATAACATAAACTCACGACCGTATCCCCGAGGAGTAGGCAGGGACGAGGGCCTTGATTCTCTTAGTGCTTTACAGCTAAATGAAAGTTACATGGTTGGGTCACGTGACATGATTTTTGATTCCATTGACGCGTGGAAATGAGAATTCACGTGCGCGCTTTTAAAGCAAAGCGGCAATGAAATTAAATTGACGCAGTCATGCAACTGTCATTGTTCTACAATGCATTAGCAGAATCTGGTCCAGGGTCCACTTGCCACGAAATATATCTTGGCAGATATATTTAGCTTCATCAATATTAATTAACAACACGCCGGTTTCAGGTATTTTTGTTTTGACATTTTAACATTTTTACATACATAGGTACATAAGCCCACACCTGTATCCCAGAGAGGTAGCATTAACAGAGAGGTGACATTTTTAATCAGGATCTATTATGCTGAATCGCTCGTAGCCCGGGCTGCCTGAGTATCTTAAACGATCACTAAGTAAGCAACATACGGTGCGTTCAGTCCATGGATGGGTCATTGTCCATGATTACGCTAGTGGCATTTTTCTGAGCGGTTCCGTGCTTCGCAAGGCACGTTAAGCAGTTGGTACCGGCTGCCGTCGACAGATGGCAGTCGTTAAGCCAAGTCAGAGGCCTTAGGGTAGCTTGAAAACTTCTCACAGTAAGACCAGCCACTAGTCTTACAAGCCTCAAAAATCCGGACTTTTCCCCCGAGGTGGAGTATGACCCGTGCCCCTCGGTTGGGACATAATGGGTTGATGATGATTATGATCTATTGTGCTGATAAATGTAGCTTTACTAGATAATGAAATGACGAATACATATACGAGTATAAGACATTTTTCGTTCAATATACAAAGAAGCTCATAAATAACTTTTGGTTTTCTAAGCCAACATTCTTTGAAAATGTTACGATGTGCGATCGATATCGAATACCAGACGCAAAAGTTTTTCAGCACATTAGAATGGACGTAAGTATAGATTTTAGGGCAAACATAAATTAACACGCAATTAATGAAGTCAGGATACAAAACAGCAACAAACATAATTATCATACTAAAGATCCATAGAGACGAGGAATAATACTTATCATATACTAATCCCATTAAAATTACCGTCACACTGGAATTAACACGAGATAAAATTACTTAATATTTACAAAAAAAAGCAATATTTCACAAAAGATACTTATTTTGTGTCGAAGGTAAATCGGAACTTTTTAAGAGAGCTTGAAACACTTTCCATCAGACTCGTACAATATTACTTCAAATAATTTAGAAGTCTTTTCAAATGGTTCTCCACCAATCCGGACTAGGCCCCGTGGTGGAGTATGGCCTATACCTTTCTCAAGGAAGACACCCGTGCCCCTCGGCGGGGACACAAAGGGTTTATGATGATGTCAAGTGGTTAGTAAGTTGAAAATTTTTCATTGCTTTGAATTAACAAACGTTCTAGTAACATATCTAGTTAAATTATCTAGTTGATTATATTTCAGGAGGTAGCTCTATAGAGTAAAAATTGTACTAAAATAAAAATTACATTATTGCCCTGCGCTTGCGCATCTTATGACCGGCAAACTGTGAAGCACTTTTGTTTCATCCAGGTACTCATCTCTTGTTCAAGCGATACCACAGTGCGGCACATGTTAGGAGATGCATGAGGACTGTGGTGGAGATAACAAGCGCCATGTTGCCACCCACATCGATGTACTCCATATCCATTTCTGTGAGGAACTTGCTAGGCGTTTTATAGTGGCAGTATTCTAGAACAAAACAAAGGAGATTACGGAAACTGTATTATTTTGCCCGAAGGCAGCGGCTAACGCTGTACATTGACATTCAGCAAACGGAATTTAATTCTGTTATGCTGGCTTCCCACGGTCCGCGATATCACGGACGGACGACGACCACGCACCACGAGAGGCTCTTCCAACTGACGGGAAGACAGCTTAAAATGTTAAATGTTACTGTCTTTACGTTGAAATGGATTATTTTGATTTTGTAACTTTGAAAACTGAGAAGGAATTCAAAGCAACCTTTAAAATTGTTATTTTTAAGGTAAGGACTTAGAAGGTTAAAGAAAACTAATCAATGGTGCTAGCCAACTGGTGCTTGTGTGATTGGAAAATATTACCGAATCATTACGGTTTATGTGACTATAGATAAATAGCAGTGAAAAGCCAGTGAAGCACTAAGAATCATTAGGAATTTATAAGAAAAAAACATTAAGAAATTCCTACAGGTAACATGCTGTCTCGCTCGCACATTTTATTATTTTTAGTGATTGTAATAAACGCAGTGTCAGACTCCTGATAAATGTGGTCTAAAGGTGGATACTTAACATGGATACTTGAATTGCGGATATTCAAGGCATATTTCTTTTTATTATGTGTTAAGTTTTTGATAGATAGTTTGATTTCAAAATGAATAATTTTGGGAACAACTCTTCTTTGTTAAACAGTAAGTAACTACATGAAAAAAATTGTAATTGAAATATCTCTAGTTTAGTTTTGCATCAAACTCTCAGATCACATGTATCAAAAGTTTACGGTTGTGAGACAGCATACTCCACGTAAACAGCAGCCCAGCAGCCTTAAGTAAATGTTAAACTCACCTTTGCTGCAATGAATCTTAGTCCGATTGAAGCCGTAGACCGAATGGACGGCGATGTGGAAGCCAGCTCTGAAGTAGGATATGTGGTGGAGCCACTTGAAAGGCTTAGGCGTATCAGACAGCGCGAGGCAGAAGCCAAACACCGAGAAGAGGCAAGCCAAGACTGGCCCTAAGAACACGGCAATCTGCAAAAAAAAGAAATTATAATGGTCATTATAAATTGATGATTAAAATAGAAATGATCATAGATAAAGACAGAAGAACCAAGTGGTAAAGCAACACCTGTGTGTGTGTGTGTGTGTGTGTGTGTGTGTGTGTGTGTGTGTGTGTGTGTGTGTGTGTGTGTGTGTGTGCGTGTGCGTGTGCGGTAAACAACTCACCTTAGTTGGCATCGTGGATCCAATGAAGTACCCCCAAGCTTGCGCGCAAAGGGATGTGGCGACGATAGTGGCCAGGAACAGCGTGGCCCTTGTTGGCTCCAGCGGGTTGTCGGTCAGCCAATACGACAGCACCACGTAGGAAACACAGGATATCATCTGTAAAAGGAAACAATGATTTAAGTTTTAAATGGACCAATAATTTTTCGAGAATTCATCGGAGGTATTCTGGTCTCAAAAAGTCACTTCAGTTCGTACAAGTATTCCTTGACTAGTTAGACAAAAAGTGAATGAACCCAGAATTAGACTTAGTCAAAGAACTCAAAGATGTTGAGAAAAAAGATATGAATCAGATTTTGATTATGGTTCAGCACTAATAAATGTTTATAAGTTTATGTGGTGGATCTTTATTATCCCTGTTTTTGGTGGAGTGGAAATGTTGGTTTTGATGTAGTTCATGTTTTCGTTTTTTTTATATTTATTTATGTTTGGGACAAAATTCATTGGAGACTCCAAACTAATTAAACAAATAATCAAGTTAAGCAAAAGTATCAAGACGGTTTATTCAGACGATATGCAGGGTTATCAACTAAAAGATTTTTAAGTTTCCCGCCAAAGGCATCATCTTTTAATACCTTAGTTTTCTGTGAGCCACAATTCAAATTCACTATTCACTAGTCAAATGTAGTCTCTTTGATTAGTGGTAACTTATATTATAAGTGGACATTAGTTGGCCGAGCTGTATCTCGTAACATTACCACTGGGGGCTGTCGCGGTAGCTTTTTTTGGGGGTAGAAATTAAAAGTAGACAGCGGTAAAAAACGACTTGAATTAATTAATTAATTTATTAACAGAAATTATTAATGAATTTATTAAAACAAAAATTGCGCAGCGTTCCTACTGGGTAGTGATGTAGACGCAGTCGACAAATGTAGATTATAGATAGAGTCTGACAAGCGAGTCCTGGGACGCGATTTATTTCGAATTCTTCATATGGCCACACTCTGACTGTGAAACTTGCTGCAAGTAGTACAGCCCAAACAGTTTGATACTCGTCCTAGATTTAATTCAACATAATTTTACCTATGTTTTAGTATGTACATACAAGTAATAATGTTTTAAAGCAAACATGAATTATTTCTTGTTGTAAGGTCTGTCGGATGACGAAAATGTTAAACGTCAGATCGAAGACTTAGTCAAAGAACTCAAAGATGTTGAGAAAAAAGATATGAATCAGATTTTGATTATGGTTCAGCATTAATAAATGTTTATAAGTTTATGTGGTGGATCTTTATTATCCCTGTTTTTGGTGGAGTGGAAATGTTGGTTTTGATGTAGTTCATGTCTTCGTTTTGTTTATATTTATTTATGTTTGGACAAAATTCATTGGAGACTCCAAACTAATTAAACAAATAATCAAGTTAAGCAAAAGTATCAAGATGGTTTATTCAGACGATACGCAGGGTTATCAACTAAAAGATTTTTAAGTTTCCCGCCAAAGGCTTGAGCCACGACTCACTTGTCGCACTCTAGTTTTACATTTGTTATCGATAAGTCGGTAACGAATTATCGATGCTTAGTATTTCAATAGGTTTAATTATATTTTAACAGGTTTTAAGCGAGGGCTTAATTATTTATAGATATTAGGTTTAAGTTTGATTCTTACCCCCTTATTCATAAAAAAATTTAAGCATTGGTTAAGTAAACAACTGATTAAATGTCATGCTGTCCTTGACAGATGTCATTGAAATATAAAGGACAGCATGACATTTAATCAGGGGGTTAATGTTTATTTATTTTCTGGGGCGCTACAGGGCCGCCACAAGTTTTTTACAATTGGCCTCAGTCTGGCAATTTTTCTATGTTTCCATCTTTTTCTGGTTACTATAAGATAGGGTACTCGTAGGTATGTATTCTAGTTTGGTACCAGGAGAAGTGATTGTGTTTTGTGGAAATTATTATTATGTTTACTACTTAATCCAGCATACTATTAGGATTTAAATACACAACATCTTATTTCAAATTCAGAGTAACGATGTCAGGACGAGCATTTCAGGCTTCACGCAAAAACCTAATAAGGTTTACCTAAGTGATGCTTTATAAAAATGTAAAATCAAAATAATATATGTTATCAATAAATTTTTAAAAAAATAATAATTTTGTGTTGATGATATTATTGCGTATGTCATACCTGAAATGGGAGCTCCACAGCTAATATTGAAACAACGTAAGGCCCCAGATTGTACCATCTATTGAAGTGTTCTGCTCGGAGTATGTCCATTTCGAGTGGAACTGAAATAAATATTGAAAACCGAATTTTAAGAGTGCATCAGTAAGTCGGCATCAGCTGAAAAATAACTATAAAAATGTGGAGTTTTTTTTCGCTGCCTTTTTCTCCACTACAGACGGCCCTAAGGCAGCGGCTAACTGTATGTACATTGGCATTCAACAAGCAGAATGTAAATTCTTTACATTGAAATAAATTTTTGATTTCTGATTTCTGATTCAACGAGAAAATAATTGAGCCCTAATTTAAATTGTAACTTTGGTAAATCAATTTATTTCATAATCTTTTGCTGTCTTACGCACTTTTTATGTGATCTTTAAGTAATTTTGTTAACCCTAGGCATCTTATATTCTTTAATTTATTTTCGGATAGGTATTGAAAAAATTATAGGCCACTCTGGCTCTCATAAACTCAATTTGACATTTACTGCGAGGAGTCTAAAGCAAATTAACCTTAATAATTATAGGTAATCCAGCTAAGCTAACTTTGCATCTACGTAAAGAGCTCGTTTATTTTAGTTATTTCCATAGTATTATCTCCTACGGAATATTACGATGAGGACGGGCAGCAGACATTGAGACTATCTTTATATGGATGTATTAATATCCTCTTTTTGATCAAAGTATGTCCGCCAAATAGAAAAAGTGAAAATTGTTTATTTCCCGCCACTACTATCGCTAAGTAACTACTTAACTGTAGTGCTGTCTCGTCCAATTTAGAAAAAAAGAGCGTGACAGAACGTTACTTAAGTATTTACCTACTTAGTGAAACTATCAATTCAGAAACCGGCCCTTACTCTTACAAGTAATGACCCGTGAACTTCACTACGGTCAGTGTAAGCGAACTTTTGAAAATAAGTTGGGCTTCGCCAGTCACACCCGAGTCCACCACCGCAGAAGTTCTACCAACCCTTGAGGTCGCCTTAGTCGGACTATGATGAACAGGAGACATTAACATCAAACAAGTCAAACCTAGCAAGGTCCTTGTAGAATCTAATGCCACTATAATGGGGCTCCTAGACAAAAAAGATAGCCCATCTTTTCACGAAAATGTATAGCTGCAAGGGTGTAGCTGGTAGCATTAGCTAGCATTTACAGCTAGACTTTGCAATACTCTGCAACATTTTTAGTATAGCAGTATAGGGGTATAATGCCAAATGTTTTTTGTATAGCCGATGATTTTACCCATATAGCCGAAACGATCGCTTTGCAATCGAAAATACCGAAATATTTTTCAACTATATTACGGCCAAAGTGCGTCCCTTTTTCGTATTACGTGATTCGTCCGCCATTGCAGCTAGCCAAGCCACGTATGTAGCCCGTGTAAAGACAAAATAATGAGCCATATACTGTTGTAAAAATATTTTCGAGATACACATTTTTCAGCTATGTGCTGCATTAAAATGTTTTTTGTATTTTCAGGATATAGGCGGCTATGATGTAGCCAAATATTTCATCAAAAGTGTAGCCCGTGTAGAGGCCCCATAAATAACTCACACGACAAAGTGACGGACATCTTTCCAGTGTAGACTACGAGTAGCATAGAGCCGTATAAGTAGACGTAGTTCCCCAGGACGCTGCTGGCTTCGCTCCCGACGCCGAGGTAGAGGTAGCCGAAGAGCAGAGCGATGATCACGTGGGCTGCCACTCGGTACATGAACAGAGACTGGAAATAAATAAACGATAGTCGTAAATCACTTGTCCTGGTAATCCGTGAGTAAATACCAGACTTAATACATCGTTAGTGTAGGAGTCGGGGGTAAGTGTAATATGAAATTAAAACATTAAAAATTATACAATTTTTTTACAACGTTGCAAACACTTTGCAACACCTTTTTTTCTGGTTTGAGTTTCCGTCGGATAAATTAAATTTTAATTGAAACTATTAACGTCCTCTAATTCAATGGGTATTTGAAACGACGAAAACTATTCTAAAAATTAGTTAATACTTTATATTCATTCACGTATTACAGGTTTACACCACTTTAAAAGTAACCCAGTTTCTGCAAGTTCCTTTCTGGAAAGTTACGAGTTATTTATTACATAGATTTCATAGTATCACTTCTCACACTTGCGGAAATCCAAGGGACTGACCCCCGCGCCGGACCGGTCCGGTCCCACATCTTTAGAAAATTCAGTCGAGAAACTTCAACGTCTAACCTAGTAAAGTCTGATGTAGCTATAGGTCTTGTTTCGGAATGTCAGCTTTGCGATACGTCACGTTTATAATCAGCTAGCTGTGCTCGCGATTTTGTTTGTTTGTGTGTTAAGATAAAACTAGTCTCTGTATGTCTTCAGCTGCCGTCTAAATTGGTTTATGTCAATAAAGAAACTGGATTAGGGTGAATAATCCAGTTTCATACATACGGACAGACAGATTTATTTTCGGATTTATAAAAGTAGTTTAAATTGTTAAAAAAACCAAAAAAACCAAACGCAACCAAAGCAATACAAACAGTTGTCCTGGTCTCAAACTAGGATACTCTGTTCACGCAAGCATATCGCAAACAGAAATACATCCGGTCTGAGGCCATTTATTTTTACTAAATTTGATTTTACAAATCGAGTACGGCTTCCTTTAGAAATGGAACCTTCGACCTTTATGTTAATAACCTATGTTCTATGGATACAATGCGCTTAGTAACTCTACCCTCTTCGGCTTTTTAAAGAAATAATAGTTTCTGCGAAGCGTTCCTCATAGCAAAATCACTATAAACAGGTTAGTGTATAGGTATAATACCTAGACGTGGTGTTAAGTAACAAAATGTCATTAACCTTCGCTGGGTAGGGTACTTACATAATTAACTTATGTAGCAATTGCACGTTCATTATGAGGGAAAACACCGTGAGAAATATTGAGAAACAATGTACATGTACATATCTATGATAATTTTCTTTTGCTTTGTTTGTATGCATGACATAACGCTTAGGTAACCTAACGAAACCGTGATGACTGCTGCTGATGATTAATAAATTGTCCTAGGAAAAGCAAAGTATAACGACCTAGGTTATTAGCAGCGATCAGCGATTAGAGTTACTCGTTAAAACCATTATAACATATATTTTTATTTACAAGCTGTTTATTTAACGACCTCTATGGCGCAGCGCTTAGCGCATCTGACTACCATGCGAGAGGCCCCGGGTTCGAATCCCGGCTGGGGAAAAAAAACCCAGGTCTTGGATGTTTACATGTTTGTGACGTCGCTGTTTCTGGTTCCCACGATACAGGGTATCCTAGTGTGGGCCAGAAACAATGTATGTTTTTGTATGTAAATGTTTAATAACTTTGACAGTGGATATGATCAATCCGGACTTGGCCCCCGTGGTGCAGTATGGCCTATACCTTCCTCAGGGAAGAGACCCGTGCCCCTCGGTGGGGACATAATGGGTTGATGATGATGATGATGATTGATCGCTAGCCTTGATGTCAACGATGTCAGTTACTCACATAATTCCTAGTAGTCATCAAATAGTTTCTGTAGAGCAGAATCCACGTCTGCATGAAGAGGCCCGACTGTCGGTACATGTTCTTTTTGTAGAGTTGCTGGTGTTTCGAGGCACTTATCATAGGTATCGACTTCAGTTCAAATGCTTTGTCTGAAATGTAACAATCGGACAAGTTGGTAAAATTACAAAGTAAACAGCCAAGTATGGGTTTTCGCAAGGCGGTTGGCGTTCTGATCCTATATATATGTATACAAAGGACAGAAAAATTGACAGGAATTTTGTGTAAATGTTGCTCTGTTGCTTTTTCTAAGTCTTTACTTATTGATTTTATAACTAAATAACTTTTGTCCACAGCTGCGTGAACGTAAGCATTTCTTCATATAAACTTTACATTGTCTTTTTGTTCTTTTAGGGTTAACATTGTTAAGAATCCCTTCTTAAGACATTCCAAAGATACTCGAGGAATAATCTCGCCACATTTGAAAACCTCTTCGTTTTTCTACCCGTAGGTTTAGGTACTTTTTTTTATTAGGTATGTGTTTTTTGCCAGTCAATCAGTCCCTCACGGTAGTTTTTTATAAGAATAGAAAAGAGAAAATAGGTTGTAAGTAGGTACGAACGGTAGGACGGCGGCGTGCTATTGACTCCGCCGAATCTGAGTGCTTATACAGAGTTTTTTCATTTCACTTTCGACAGCGAGAGCGTTTACAATTTGTATAGGAGTGACAAAGAGACAACTAGTGGCGCGCTTTGTCAGTCCTATACAAATTACAAACGCTCTCGCCATCGAAAGTGAATGAAAAAACTCAGTATAAACACTCAGGGCTCTGTGAGCTTGATACCAGTGATCGCCACCATTCATCATCATCATCAACCCATTATGTCCCCACCGAGGGGCACGGGTCTCTTCCCTGAGGAAGGTATAGGCCATACTCCACCACGGGGGCCAAGTCCGGATTGGTGGAGGCTTGTAAGACTAGTGGCTGGTCTTACTGTCAGAAGTTTTCAAGCCGCCCCTAAAGGCCTCTGACTTGGCTTAACGACTGCCATCTATCGACGGCAGCCGGCACCAACTGCTTAACGTACCTTGCGAAGCATGGAATCGCTCGGAAAAATGCCACTAGCGTTAGTCATAGACGGTGACCCATCCATAGACTGAACGCGCTTTATGTTGCTTTACCTTAGTGATCGTTCAAGATCACTCAGGCAGCCCAGGCTACGAGCGATTCGATCGCCACCATTGCGGTCATTGATTATTTTCTTTACTTTCACACAGTAACTAGCTACCTCCAATAGGATATTACCTACCTGGTGGCTTTAGTGTCGGATAGGCTGTGTCATTGCGTGTCTCCCAGTCATCGGCGCCTGTCAAGGGCTCCGGTCGAAAACTTCGCATGACACTCGCAGCCTTCACGAGGTCCACGTCGTACTCGCCGGACGCCACCTCCATTACTACGGGCAAAATAGCACACAATGAGAGTTATTGCTAATAATATAGAACAACATAACATTTACATACAGGCACATACATTGCCACACTAGGATACCCTGTGTCGTAGGACCCAGAAGCAGCGACGTCACAAACATGTAAACATCCAAGACCTGGGTTCCTTTTTTTATGTCCCCAGCCAGGATTCGAACCCGGGACATCTCGCATGCTAGGCAGATGCGCTTACCACTGCGCCACAGAGATCGTCATACATAATATGGAATCGGAACTTTTTAGGCGCTTTGTTTTACCGACTGGTTGGTGTGTTTAACATGCTTATTAATACGAATTTTCAACATTCTAGTCCTACCTACTGATCTGAGCCGCGAAGAGTCAGTCAGACGAACGGGCATGCCGAAACAATTAGTGTTCGTTGTTGACTACGCAATCCTTATAAAAACCCGTGCTTGGATAAACTTTAAATAAATCTGTTGAATTTTAAATCTCAGGATGTTGACATTCAATTACTTCGATCCCGCCTGCTGAGGTGTTAATAATAATAAACAGAATAGAATAAATGTAAATTCCCCAATAATAACATCCACACAACACAATCACTTGACCTGGTCTAAACTAGGATACCCTGTGATAAGGTAACCAGGCAAGGACATTAAAAACATGTAAATACACCCAGATTGGGAATCAAACGCACAAAACCTCTCTCTAACATAATTGGGTAGTTGGCAAATGTCAAATAAGTTACTTTTACAACGGAATTTTGTATGAAAATACCGGTTTATGACGTCATATTTCAGAGCACTCTTATTATGTTTCATCAATTTAAAAATTATAATAACTAGTAGTTGACTAAAAGTGATACAAATTCCGAAATATTTTGTAATTTTTGTTTTAATCGAGCCTACCAAATAATTTATTGTTGGTCGTGTCAACGACCGTATTGGACGTAGTATAGCAAAAAGGTTCTAACCCACACAAAGGGACTTTTGAGATATGACTTTTTAGGTTTAAGCTGATTTGTTTTCTCCATGTATGTGTCGCAGTAAAGTAGTTAAATCAGAGTGTCAACTGAATCTCTAGACAGTCAATCAAAGATCGATCAAGTCGCTAAAGTTCCGTCAGACAAGTGAGTGAACGAAACGTTTGACGAGTTTCCTAAACGTTCCTAGGTATTTCAACTTTGGTAAAATGTTTGTTTGAACGAACGTGTCGAGTCTTCTAAAGCCATCTTTGCAACAGGCACTCACTACAAAAACAAGACTCTTCTTCTTAATTTTGTTGAGTAACCATATACAATAAAACAAAACACGGAATTTCCAAGCTCTCAGTTCTTTACTATGACACCGAAATAACAATAACAAATGAAAAAATCGTGGCGGAGTCGACAACATTCTCAAACAACGACCACAATTTGAAACAATAAACAACTCACACAACAAACCAAGTTGCACAACGTTTGCCAAAAAAAAGACTCTAAAAGTAATCAGCTGTTGTCGTGACCGCCATCTTGTTTTACATTATTCATCAACATACTGGCTTTCGGTCAGTAAGACGCTTTGCACGCTGCTTTATTTAAATCAAAATGCTAGCGACTTTATTGAACATCGATCTTTGATTGACGGTCTAGAGATTCAATTGACTCTCTGATTTAACTACTTTACTGCGACATATGCACTACTCATCATTGCACAACGCACGTACTCATCGGATCACTATGAAAGTCTATGATTTTTAAAATATAGCATAGTGATAATTCTGGTATATTTAACTAAAAATGACCATGTTGTGGGTTGGAATCTTTTTGCTAAACTACGTCCAATTGTAAAAACTAAAACTAATAACGCACAACAGAAAGAACACACACACACTCACCCACATTGCAATCTTCTGTCTTGGTAGTTATGGCCCTAACGGATAGACCAATCAGGCACATAGTTATGTACAAAAACGTCCTTTTTGTTGTTAATCGGCTTTAGGACAAAGGGAAAATATCAACAAGAGAATCGTTTTTCGGCTCAATGTACGAAAGCCCACTGTATAGTCAGGACTCAAATAGCTACAAAGTCTCGCACTCTTGCAGCATTGACACAATATCGGTCAAACCGTTAGGTCAAGATTCGCACAAGGGGGTCATGAGTTTCTGCTTCTAAAATAAGATTAATTAGATGCAAGTAGCGAAACCCATTGATCGGTGGGTTGGCTAAAACCTGTTGTTGCGGTAATTATGCAATGTGTTAAATATTATATAACATGCTGTGCGTATATGGTAGAGGCTGCGGCTCTAGAAGGCAATGACTCACTCTTAGAGGGTTTTCTTGATTTTTCCTTTACTCAATACCAAATCAAAGGGGCCTCATCTGGAAAGAGCTAGAAGTTGCCGCACAAGACCGCGAGAAATGGAGGTCCCTTTTACGAGCCCTATGTCCCTGATAATTGATAAGAGGAAATCATCATCATCATCAATATCAAATCTTTTCTAGACATGATGGGCCATTCTAAGTGTTTTATTTATTGTATACCTATCACAATGAAAGTACGGCCGTGGGAAAGTACACTCGTGGAACATTTAGGCACTGACTGAAAATCAGCGCTGAGGCCTATACGCTCAGCATTATGCTGAGTCAGCTGCTCTTTGCAGCAGCGGTTACACACCGCGACAAAACTGTATAAATGTATTTCTTTATGTACCTATGTTAGTACCTTATCTTTGGTGTTTTGTTCTCGTTTGTATTTCGTATTTCTATTGTGTGTTACTGTTGGTGCAACAAACGTATAACAAATTGATTCTACTAAAACAAGACTTCTCCAAGGCCTAGCAATGCCTGTACAGGCATGAGTTAATGTTATGTTTTATTTTTTTCGTAGTAACGATATTTACATATAGCAGTTAGGTACATCCAATGCGTTGATACAGTGAATATTAAAAGCGTCCCAAGGCTACACGCACGCGCGGAGATAAGATTATTCAAATATTGACGTGAACATCTTACTGAAAAGAAGCTTCATTTTATTTTTTAAAAAATATTGAGATCTGAAAAGCCCAATATGTTTTTGATCCAGAGGATAAAATGTTTCTATAGTGCCGCCCCTTAAAGAAATCATAAATCAAAAATGTATTTCAACGTAAAGAATTTACATTCTGTTTATTGAATGTCAATTTACTTATAATGTTAATGAGCAATCAATGTCTGAATTACATATTGTTCGTCCTCTCGAAGTTTTATAGAAACTGACAGACTAGAAATGGATAGTGGAGAAATTTGATTCGAAAGCTTGTCATTAGGTAAGTTCCATCGGAAAGCATGATTTTGATATGACATTTAGGTAGCGGTAGGTTCGAACTGAATTCCTGGATTTGTACCTCAGAATAATTTGTACCTACGATAGGTATAACGTCTTTAATTTATCAGGTTCATCAAAACATTTATTTATTTATTTGAAACGTTTAAATTGGGTACTTTTCCTACGTGTGGCTTAGCCGTGCGGGAGACACCCTGTATTACCTACGACTTTATGCCCGTGTGACTATTTCAAGAAGAACAAATTTATGAGTCTAGGACACGCTTCGTCGGATACCATGTTTCATACTCAAATGTACTATGAAGCATTGCCTAAGATGTATTGCTTTATGGCATGCAGTTGCAACTTCAATAATGAACAATCGCACGGGCAATAATCAATTAATCTAGTCGTCCGTGTGGCATTTTTGAAACATTGCATGCAGAAACTACCACCATTGTGAAAACGTACCGACAAACGTATCGTACCGTCATAAGTGGGTGTATTTAATCTGTTGTTTCATGAACAATTACGTTGTACTTATATGGGTGTTTATGAAGTATCCTTATATATTTTGTGATGATTTCGTCATGTATCGTCTGGCACAATTTGTGTAAATGTTTGTTTGTTTTTTTTGTTCATTTATCGTCTGACACAAATAACTACTCTAATCTTTGTTGTTTTTAGTGTTCTGTTATAAATAGAAATATATTTTGAAGAAAAACATAAAACACGCTTTAGTCGCTGGAAAAAAGATCTGTCTCCTATTGTCAACCTCTCCTCTAACTTTGCGGGTTAGTAGCAAAGTCAGATGCCTTTAGGGTGGTTTGGTTTGTCCTGTCGTTTATTTCGGGTGTAGGTATATTCTTTTTTTATCACTTCGCTTACTCCTCCTAGCAGTGTGAATTCTGCGTCTATTATCCACTCAGATTTACATTTTAAGAATATACAACGTATTTCGATGACACACCAATGTCGTGTCATCTAATAATAAACACGTTATCATTATACTACAATGGAGAACAAGGACTCTATTGTATTAATGCTGTTCAATGACAAATAGAGTCATGTGACATGATTTTTCATGCTAATGAAAACTAAAAGGTTTGTTTAAGTGGCAATAAAATATAATTAACGCTTTCAAGTCATTGTCATTTTACTACAATACGATAACAGAATTTAGGCTTCGATGCCGTTATGTCGCAGTGACACCAGGGTCCTATTTCGTAGAATTACAATTCATATTTTACCATGGCAATTCGATATACCAACAGATTAAAAAGTCGTTATGTACATCACATGACCAGCCACTAGTCTTACAAGCCTCCACCAATCCGGACTCCCGTGTGGAGTATGGCCTATCTATACCTTCCTCAGGAAAGAGATCTGTCCCCCTCAGTGGGGGACGGATCATCAACCCATGATGATGACGATGATGTAAAGATTTTTTATGTAAATCGAATTGTCATAATACAGCATAAATAGCATTCCTATGAAACACGCACTAATTTTTAGAGTGACAACTGCCAGTTTCCGCTAAGGGATTCGCTGTGCCTCTCACTCAGTCCGCAGTCTTGCAACTTTTACCGTTCGGTGACGTAAAGCCGGGTCCGCTGCGCCATGTTACGCGTGTTACGAAAAGCGTAACACGTAAATATAATAAAAATGGGGCGTGGTATAACACATTACGTGTTACATAACGTTACGTTACGTGTTACGTAACACGTAAAGTGTTAATACCACTCCCTATTTTTGTTTTAATAACGTGTTACATTTTTTGTAACACGCGTAACATGGCGCAGCGGACCCGGCTTAACTCGTCTCTATTTTGTGTGCTTGCCTTGCTCCGATTTAATTCACGCTGTGAACTACAGTGAAGTATATCCCGTTGTAGCTCTTATCGTGCGTGTAATAAGGGAGTAATTCGAACAAACGTAGTTGTCTCAGAGTCAACTACGACTAACAACTAAGATTATACATGTGCATATCGCACATGTGTAATGTTTCAATGCGCTTAGGTCATTTTGTTTTGTTTATAAACAGTTAGGTACTTAGATTTTTCATTCATCATCAACCTATTATGTCCCCACTAAGGGGCACAAGTCTCATCCCTGAGGAAGGTCTAGGCCATACTCCACCACGTGGTGGAGTATGGCCTACACCGATTGGTGGAGGCTTGTATTACTAGTGCTGGTTTTACTGTAAGAAGTTTTCGGAAGTATTTAGATTTGCTTTTTGTCAGTATAGGGATTTTATGGTGACTTTAGGTGGTTGAACGGGGGTATTCATAGTATTTTTGTAAGCCCATAACCTTTCTTTCGACGACTTGTGCCTCGCACGCTATTTAAAAATATGGTCCCTACCTTCTTTTACCTCGCTATTCTGATTATCAGGGTTCCTTACCTCAAAATTATTGAAGGAACCCTTAAAAAGTAATTTTTTTGTCCGGTTGTTGTTGAAATTTAATTAAATTGAAATTTAATTATCTATTTAGTTGAAATATAAATCAAATGCCCTACGGTCCTTTCTGCTGCGAAAAAATCATATTTTTAAGTTAACGTATAATAAGATTCGGCCGATTATGCCGCAAAAAACGAATACCTATTTCGACACAAAATATCAAAATACATAGGGTTGCGATTTATAAACGCGTTATATGCGAGAATTAACGATTAAGACTTTTTTGTCGGTAATAATTTTTCAATGCTGTTTTGTCCTCTGAAGTGACTCTCATAGTCTTCTAAGGTTTGAAACTTCCGAAAAAATTATTATCAAGATAATGCCACAAAATATTTACGTATATTATGGCAAAGAAGTGAAGGATCAATGTAACACAGTTTTTAAGATTCATCAATTAGTAAAATTTGCGCTTCGCCTTGACGTCTTTTCAAAATGTATCTTTCACTCTGAGATAGAATACGTATTATTAACTTTTTCTAGAAAAATCATGGGATGAGAGCTGTACATAATGTTTCGATATTATAACACATTTTATTTATATTTTGCAAAATATAGTATTATGAATGAGATAGTATGAGTTCTATTGGTTTTGGATTTAAAATCTTATGTAGTAGCAATAAATTCGCTCTCCTCCGACAAAAAGTCAAGTAAGTGTATCTGGAATACAGTTAATAATGTCTAGTGCTTGCAAAGTTTCAGTTAAAAAAAATTGTTATTTCATTTTCATTCGGTTGGAATCGCCGGCTTGAAAACTTCTGACAGTAAGACCAGCCACTAGTCTAAAAAGCCTCCACCAATCCGGACTTGGCCCCAGTGGTGGAGTATGGCCTATACCTTCCTTAGGGAAGAGACCCGTGCCCCTCGGTGAGGACATGATGAGTTGATGATGATGAAATGGAGTCGCCGGAGGGTAGCTCTATTCTGTGCCATCGGATGAGGTAAGTTATGAAACCGGTAGTACTGTACCAACATACCTTAGTTTTGACTCACAATGAAGAATGTTAACTAATTTTGATTATTAGCACTCCATATTCTCTGTCAAAAATAAAAAATACTAGTGAAAGAATTACTTCGATACGTCAATTAGTTTCCGATTTAGAAGTAAAACGTACGACGCGGGCCGCCGGTTACGGTGTGACGTCATCGCACAACACGCTCAGTCTGGCTCACTAGTCCGCTCGCAGTCGCGCGTCCGTGCCGTCGAAATTATACCTGAATACTTTTAAAAATGTCCAATCCAAATACTAGGAAATCATCTGTTGTACCTAAATGTAAAAATACAACTACCAATTGGCGGAAAAGTTGTTTTTTATAGTTCCAAAAGACGTTAAAATGCGAAAAAAAAATGATAAAAGCTATGAAGAGGTTAGATTAGATAGATAGATTAGATTAGATAGAAGTGTTAGTTATACAACTTGTACCTAAATCTTTAGCTTTAATCATTTTCAGTTTGGTAAAAATACCTGAAAGATTAAATTTTTTCCAATAATACCTACTTGGTAGCAGTAGTTAAAGGCTCCTTGCTTCAGCCTTTACAGCCAGTTACAGCCACCTCTGCTGGCGGCACAATAACATAACATAACATTTACATACAGGCACATACATTGCTTCTGGCCCCACACTAGGATACTCTGTGTCGCAATCTTCGCAGGTTAAGTGTAAAACTTCTTGATCCTTTTCATTGCATTCTAAACTGAAATGATAAGGTGTGGTACGTACGCGGTGTTCTGGCATGATTTATATTTAACCGTACATACATCACCTACTCTTTTTACTTGAACAAAACCAATAGCATCATCGCTATAGCTGTCTCTTGCCGACATGAAATAAGTTTCAAATAAAAATAGGTATAGCCTTACGTATTTTGTAAGTAAAAAAAATACAAATAAAAAAAAGGTTTATACATCTGTAACGTTCAACCCACTACATTTACATCCTAAGTACCTATCCTACTTCCTACTAATATTATAAATGCGAAAGTTTGTGAGTGTGTGTGTGTGTGTGTGTGTATGTGGGTGTGTGTGTTTGTTATCTTTCACGAAAAGACTACTGAACGGATCTGGACGAAGTCTGGAATAACACATTCTATTAAAAGAATTAACCCTGGGAAAATGTACAGTTCCGAGGAGAACGGGGGCGAAGCTGCTGGCGGAAGCTAGTTTGCAATAAATCAATGTACCTATGTGTTCATTTAAATTTACTAAGAAGAGCGGTACCTACCTATAAATACATACGTGCCTACCAATAGCTACAAAACTATAATACGTATTTTGTTGTCATTTACGTAAAAATTTAATGGTAGGTACCTAGGTAGTTACATTCTTCCATTATGACATTAGTTGGGTATTTTGTTTCGATAAAAAAATTTAGAACAGATAAACTATTAAGCATAACTAGTAGACGGAAAGTTCACTCGCCTTTGCATTTTTATTCCTCGCATTTCGGCGGGAACGAAATCACTATTTGTTGATAAATAATTCGCAACCATTAATCCAACTACCTATTTTAGATAGATTATCCGATTGCCCTTTTTCGAATCCTTCATCCATTTTATTAATCGAATAATATTTACTATTATTAGACTATTAACTTAATACGCGAAAGAAAACACATCAAAATACTGCGCAAGCTATTACACCTACTATATAACCGCTGGCGACTTGATATTAGGCGGGCGGCCCGCGCGGCGCGTTGTTACATGACGTCACAAGCGGTCTCGTGACTGTTAGCGGGACGCGATATCTTTCGAAACTTTGAATGCCTATAAAATCAAAACTACTAGGTATTTTTGACAAAAACAAAAACAAGTGTATTTGTATTCATACAGGCTTTACTGAGACAACATTTCAAGCGATTTGGCATACCTAGTAACATTCTCCATTCTCCTTTGCTGCTTCATGTATGATGAGTGTTTTGTATGTTTTAGAACGATACGGTCATAATATTATGCCAATGAAAATTCAATATCATGTGACAAGCGTCCACACCCTGTTATTTGTTAGCATCCCACATATTCGATTTCCAGCAGATGTAAGTCCTATTCAAAATTGATTCAAACTAAACTCTGATCATTGGCCACACACTGTCGAATAGTACTACAGTATTTACATACCCTGACCGCTTGACACGCATGACGACAGTGCGAAGGAAAAGGAAGTCCAGAAGAACGACCTATTGATCTCTAACAGTATTAAATTAACCGCAGATCTTACCAAATCACACAAACATTAAAAGCCTCTACAGAGTGTAAAGTCTGGAATATACCTCGGCTACTATCGGATAGAACCGATTATATTGCAATAAGGTAAGGTTTATCTTGTATTGTTATTTATAACTTTACATAACTTTTCAAAATAGTGAAGTAAAGTTTTATACAGAGCAGGAAGGTAGGTACACACTCGTGTGCTTTCGGCGAAAACCGAAGCCTACTCTATACGCCCGAGGGATATTCTAAAAGCTAACAGACTGTAGTCTATAAAGTGTGAACAAGTTGTTCGTATTGATGAGTAGAAATTACCACGAGTCGACAATCAACACCTTGCATATTACAGAGAGAGAGAGAGACGATTAATCACTTCCCAGTCCAGTGAGTCATATAATTATGTCTCAGAATAGTGTATTGGAATAAATTCATATCCATAGTCCAAGACTCATATTCAATACTACATCGGACATACAACTTTCTAATTGTGGACGTGGGAGAGTTGCGAAACGTGTTGTATAGGGAGAGGAAAGTTGTTAAAACCCGCACGTGAAATGTATGTATAATCCTTTTATCTATACTTGGCATTTTTTTCAGACTTTAAACGACACTAAATCAAAAACCTTTAGCGGTAGAAAACTCGAAACAGTTTAGAAATTTAGTGCTAGCTAGTACTAAATTTGCAATTATCGAATTTTCTACCGCTAAAGATTTTTAATTCAGTGTCATTTAAATTTAAAAAAATGCCAAGTATAGATAAATGGATTATATTACATTAAGCCAAGAAAAACAATCGGCAGTAGACCAATTAAACTTTGGTTGTACAGTCACTAGTAACTTAAGTTGGCTAAAGATAAGTAATCGGCCATCGACAACGAATAAAAAACTTACAAATTCATATCCAAATACAGCTCCAGTTCTGACGATTTTGCTTTGCCATTGAAACAACATGTGCGGCTAAGTAAGATTTATTCTGTAATTAGTCCATTCTAGGCGCCCACGCATGACGTTTGATTGGGTAATGTCTGTCTGACTACATTGAATGAACGTAAAGTGGAAAGTAACCTTCTGCGGTTCTACTTCAGGTTGAATAAGCTGACCCAGACCGTCACTGTTTACGCTTTGCATTGTCCTTTTACTGCGGTTTTAATTATTTTTAAACACTGTGTTTTATTGCTCATAGCTTCAACCGGAAGTGATACATTTTAGTATTTTTAATGACTCGCGATGCTCACACATAGTTGGGTGTAGACTTCCTGTGACCTCGGTAACTCCAACGTTGCCGAAACCTCAGAAATCACATTACATTACATAAGCTCACGTCTGTATGTTTGGCCTTTTTTGTTTCATTAGTCGTCGCTTTTGTTTCACTAGTCGTTGCATGCCGCTGCCTGGTTTCGGTTTTTTTATCTTTTATATTTGGTCGAATACGGTATTTGACACTATCAACAATAAATTATTTGAGATGTTCGATTAAAACTAAAATTACAAAATGATTCGGAAAATATATTTCTTTTAATCAATTAGTTATTTTTATTTTTGCAATTTTTTAATTGGTGAAACAAAAAAAGGGTGCCCTGAAATATGACGTCACAAGCAAGTATTTTCGTACAAAATTCCGTTTTAAAAGTAACTCATTTGGCATCCTGTCAAATACCCAATTGTGACCGTCTGGGACACTGCTTACTGGTTCCTCCACCCACATTTGTCGATAATTATAATCTTTAAAGATTTCTTTCGTCAACGTTTTTCTTTCATCCTCGCCGTATGTCAAGTCAATGAAACATTCACTTTTCTTTATTTCTAGTCACTTTATCCGCTTTCAGTCGACACATGTAGTTCTCTAATAAAACTAACAAACATTGAAAGTAGGTGACGACACACTACTTCTCAAGGACATAATTTCTACTGCATTAATACTACATTCTTTATCGGAAATGAAGATAATTGAGTTTTCTTAATAAACAATTGCGATAAGACACTTAAATGAAGCGGCAACTACGATGCATGTTGTCCTATTTAGGTGTTTGTTTAAAACTGAGAACACAGATTTATATGATGTTTGATACACATATTGACACAGTTTTGTTAACTTTTTCTGTCTGTAAGCATTCGATAATGGCTCACTAATAAGTTATTTAATTAGTCTTCCGAGAAACGAAGTTTTACTATAATTATCTAGGTTTCTCGAACACGAACAATCTGTTGGCCAAAGTGCAAACAAAAAAAAACCAGTTCAGTGCGAATCGGACTTGGGCACGAAGGGTTCCGTACCGTTATACACTACATTATATTAATACGGTGTCTAATGTTTAGCTTAAATATTTATTTTATTTTAGTTATTTATTTTTAAATATTTCAAGCGTCTACCTTCAAAAGAGCAAAAAACGTAAAAATTAACATTGCTTTAAAGTGAGCCCTGCTTTTCCAGTAAATAGACGGTATCTGTTATTTAAGTTTCCGGCTGGGGAAAAAACACCCCGGGTCTTGGATGTTTACATGCTTGTGACGTCGCTGTTTCAGGTTCCCACGACACAGGGTATCCTATAATGCGGCCAGAAGCAATGTATGTGCCTGTATAATCCATTTGTCTATACTTGGCATTTTTTTCGACACTAAATCAAAAACCTTTAGCGGTAGAGGGCTCGAAAGAGTTTGCAAATTTAGTGCTAGCTAGTAGTATTTGCAAACGGTATCGAGTTTTCTGACGGTAAAGGTTTTTGATTCAGTGTTGTTTGAAGTCCAAAAAAAATGCCAAGTATGGATAAATGGATTATATGTAAATACAGTTTGTTTTACAGTTTTATCTGTTGGGTTTGTTTGTATCAATTTTTAAATTTTTGTGTAATAAAACGTAATAGCTGCTACACACCATGTTTAGGCCGCCGGGCCCGGCTTGTGCGGCATTGCCGGCGGCTTTCTAACCGGCAGTGCCGTGCCGCCGGCGTACTGTGTAGGAGCCATAACAAACAAACTTTTGATGTATGGGAACCGCCTTAGATATTTATTTGAGTATGTTTTTCATCTGTGAAAATATCAACTGTCTAGCTATTACGGTTCATGACATAAAGCCCAGTGATAGACTAACACACAGATAGATAATTAAGTCTTAGTAATAGAATCCCTTATCGGCATCCAAAGATGCCTACGGGTACGGAAAAACCAATTTTGTTTTTTCGTAACGCCAATAGCTTTAATTTGACAACTCATTAGACAGATAATTAATTAGACAGACTAGATAATTGTGGAATAATTTGGAACACGTTAAGTAATAAGCCGATGGTCCGACGATGTGGCCTTGTTAGCAAGGGGTCCATGGATGCGAACGGTGAGAGACCGCAAGATGTGGCGTAATGACGAAAACGCGGGCTATACCCAGCAGTGCGCGGAGGCGGGATAATGATGATAAGTAATATCAAGAGCCCTCACTCTTCTCTCGGTGAAAGAAATAATCATCTTCTGTTTTCCCAGTAAACGTGTACCTAAATAGGTAGGTAGCCGTACATAATTCGGGATGCAAAAAAAAAGTGAACTGCCTGAATCAAAAACCATTTCGAGCTTAGCATCCAAACTACAGTATTTTTTGTGTAAGAGATTTTTATTTTAAAAGATGAGCCTTATTTTGAGTAAATAATTAATATTTAAATGCCCTTCATTTGACCTCTATGGTGACGTCACATGTTAAATCGTCTGTAGTAGGTTATTCTGTGAAAATCTACCAATGGTCTGTCAACTTCATTTGTCAAACACATCGATATTATAGTGCCACCATATTATAATGTTCAGTTGATAGCGGCGCTAGTGGAGAATTTAGTAATAACGTAACATTTAAGAAATTTCCCTTGAAAAATGAGACAATTTTAACCCGTCTTTCAATTTTAATGAAAATTATATCTATAAATCTTAGTAAGTGAATAAATAAAACAAAAAATGGGGAACCGGATTTACAATTAATTAGTTAGTTACAATTTTGCCCACCTGAACACTATTGATATAACTTCGTGGCGCTGTAAACACGATTTTTTTTGACACTACACCACAGACAATCTAGATGGTTTGGCCCATTCACACGCAAATGCAATCGCGAACTCACCTACACACACAGTAGCATATGACGTCACGCCGAATAATATTTACTTTAATTAATTAACAATGATAAACTCGATTAATCACGAAAAAAATTAAATTAGTTTCTTAAAATTACGTCTACTATCAGAATATAAAATAAAATTAATCATAAAAAAAACTTTGCATCCCCAATTGTCAGAAAGCCTGAGATACACGGAAAAGAGTGAAAGCGCGGAAGGGGCCGATTCACTTTCATACGTAATGAACTAGAGGGGCGGGTCGAAGCCCATACAGAAACCGTTTTCGTGCCCTTGCCCCAAGTCTCTTCTGAGTGGCCAGGGCATATGTTTAATAGGGTAGTTTCCAGGGTCAAAATAATTAAACTCTATTTAGTCCGTATTTTAGATTATAAAAAAATATTGGACACGTATTTTTTCTTTTTTCGATTAAACAAAAAATAACAAAGATATAGCCCATTAAAATTACGTGTGACGTCACTCCGTGCTAAAAAATGCAGCATGGCGTGACGTCACACGTAACTTTACTGGGCTATATCTTTGTCATTTTTGGTCTAATTTACAAATAAAAAAATACGTGTCCCTTATTTTTGAATAATCTAAGACGGACTTGTAGTATATTGTTGGGTAGGCACGAATATAGATTAAGGTGGGTATTATGAAAATAAAGCTCAGTCTTTGTCCTGCATACGTGAGTTTCATTACATGGTGACAGCGGTGTTTAAAAACAAACATACAAATATTCATTGAAATAATTACAAATTGTATTACATTTACTTATTGAGTGGTGACAATTATTTGTAAGCATGGAGCACGCGCGACCACCAGCTGAATTGTGTCTCGAAGGCAGTCCAGCCACGCGCGCTGAGTCATGGCGGCGTTGGTACAAACAGTTTACAGTGTTTTTAAAGGCATCCGGTGTACACAAGGAAGGTTCTGATGTACAAGCTAGTCTTCTGGTAAACTTGATTGGTGCAGAAGGATACGACATTTACTCAACCTTCAAGTTTCAGAAAGACGAAAGCTCAGAAAGTCTCGAGACTGTGGTAAAAAAGTTTGATAATCATTTTGGTACCAAGCAAAATACCACTATGGCCCGTTTTAAGTTCTTTACGCGAAATATCGAAGTAAACCAATTGCTAAATATTGGCACAAAAGCAGTGGTCACTGCATTGATGGAGCAATTTGCGCGACATGGTATACCGAACGAGCTCATAACGGACAACGGGCCAGCATACGCTTCCAACGAGTTCACGAAGTTTTGTAACGAGTGGGGATTTAAACATATTACTAGTTCGCCAAACTATCCCCAATCTAACGGCCTCAGCGAGAGAGCTGTTAGAACGGTAAAAAACATAATTAAGAAAAATGGAAATTCTAATTCCAACGTCTTCCTAGGACTTCTTAATTTGAGAGCCACCCCACGGGAAGGAATAGGCGTGCCATCACAATTACTTATGGGTCGCAGGTTACAAACTAGATTGCCCATTCATACAAATAAATTACGCCCTGAGCGTAATAATAGTGGAGATTACAACAAAATACTAGAGAACCGTGAGCGCAGTAGGTTAAACTATAATATGCGCTCGCGTCCGTTGCCAGAGTTGCATCCAGGAGACGAGGTAATGGTTGCGGACGGAGCGAAAAGGCGCAGTATGCAGGTACAGCGCAAAGCTAGTCAACCACGCTCATATGTTCTCCAGGATAAAGTTGGTAAGACTTTCAGACGAAATAGACGCCATCTAATAAAGATCGAGGAAGTGCAATTGGAAGACAAACCCAAAAATGTATTAGCGCCTGATACAGCGTCACCCTCTACTTCTTTAGTGCGGAAGCAGTCGTGTGATGAGGAAGGTACAGACGATGGAGACAGCCCGGCTGATACTTTCAAAGATGCTCGCAGCTCCAGCTCGGAATCGGAGGGCTCGCCAGAGCGAGCGTTCCCCGACGCCGCCCCTGGCGCATCGGGCTCCTATACAGATAGTCGCGGGCAAGACCATACTGCACCGAAAATAAGGCAGGCCAAATGTAGGGCTCGTGAGCGAATTAAAAAAACCACTGAACTGAATATGTAACATTATAAGATAAGAATATGTAACATAATAAGTTTATGTTTCATATTATTTTTATGTAAGGAAAAAATAAGTAAGAGCTTCTTTTCTGTTTTATATAACTTTCGTCGTTGACATTTATGCACAGCGGTTATTTTAAATAAGTTAATATATATCATGTTATGTTATAAAAATACTTACTACATACATATTTACGGCCTACTGTACGGCCATGTTTATGGGTAGGTATGGTGATGGGTAAATAATATAAATTTAAAAACTTAGTTTTAATTCTTTATTTCAAAGGGGAAGATGTAGTATATTGTTGGGTAGGCACGAATATAGATTAAGGTGGGTATTATGAAAATAAAGCTCAGTCTTTGTCCTGCATACGTGAGTTTCATTACAGGACTAATTGCATTTTTAGGGCAACTAGCCCATTTTTCTGGTACTTACAGAAATCAGCCGGGTTGTGGTACGGTGGGCACCGCAAGTTGGCGCGGCTCAGAGCTGGCAACAGCTGCTCTCTTGGGCCTTGGTACAGCGTCCTGCCGTCAGCCAAACAGTATACCGAGTCTATCTTCTCAAAGAGCAGTGCCGAGGGTTGGTGGATGGTTGCGATGATCGTGCGCCCGCCTCGAGCTAGCCCGTTGAGGAGAGCGATCAGCGATGCGGACGAAGACGAGTCTAGACCGCTGAAAATGGAAGAAAAGTGTTTCTATTTCACCTAGTTCAGCAGTAGATGCTATCTTATACAACGTGTTGTTGATGATGATACGAAGCGAGAAAACTGTAACTCTTGTCTACAAAAATAATACACGCGCCCATAAAATTAATGTGGTGGAGATTTTTCTACCACAGATTACGGAGCTCTACAGAGTAACATTAGCGCCACCACCGAGGTAAAAAATCATGGTTATTTTATAGACTGAGCTTGCGAAAGGTAACTTACATAGATAATCGTTTTTTTAGGACCCACGACCGAGAATTTGGGATCACGGACTACGGACTACATAGATAGCATTTTATGGCCAAAACGTCGGTTTTTGGGTAAAACTATCTAGTCCTAGGAATTTTGCTCAAATTCTCGGTTCTGGGTCCTTAAAATGACCAATTACCCCAGGTCTTGGATGTTTACATATTTGTGATGTCGCTGTTTCTGGTCCCCACGCAGGGTATCCTAGTGTGGGGCCAGAAGCAACGTATGTGCCTGTTGTTTATGTTATTGAGAGACTCTTCAGACACTTTTTTGTAAATTCGATCTGTAAATAAATATGTTTGCATTTCCTCGGTGGCGCTAGTATTACTCAGTGGCGTCCCTTACATAAACTACCTCTAAAGAGGGCTTTGAAAGAATCTTGTTTTTATAAGTAAGGAGTTGTGTATTCAGTATCAATAAATATACAATAACATTGTTTTCTGAAGCTAGTAACAGGACGTAGTAGGTATGCGTACCTACTTACTTACTTTCTACAATAAGACAAGATAAGTTATGCAAATTGCTGAACATGAAGCTTATCATTAGCACAGAAAGATGTAAATTTCAACAACGTGTAGCGGCGCATCGAAGAGAAATAGAAACAAAAGACTTCGGTAAACAATGACACGTCAGGTAGAAATATTCAGTTGCAGCAATTTTATTGAAAAGGGAATAATTGAAGCGCTTATTGAAATAAAAAATAAGACCCTAATTATTGAGAGACATCAAAACCAATAGGTAAAAGAATAGAATAAAGAGGAATCTCGGAAAGTGCGTAACCGATTTCAAAAATGTTTTGACCAGTATTTAGAAGATACCTTCAAGGTCGACATTCATTGTAATTAAACACGCAAAAATGTCTCCAAATATACCAAAATACATTAAGGTTGTGCAAAATAAATCCTCACGGAATTAAAAACCTACTCCAAAATTAAATATTATAAAAGTGATAATTACAATTTGGTGAGAATTTATGTATTACAATTTCTTTATTCCAGATTAATTTACTGGATATCTTCTTGGAATAATGTGTAGTGCTTACGAAAGTTTTAGTTCAATAATTTATGTAGACAATGTGAGCATGACAAAGTCATTTCTAATACAGCTCGTATAGCATTTAGTATAATAATATGAGTAACAATACCACCATATCGCTCTCGCCGCAGTGTTTAAAGCAAAATATAATAGCGCTCGCTCTGTCGGGCCCACGCCTCACGGTCTGAGTCAATTTAACTTTCTCCTACGCACCGCACGACGACGACGTTTTATGCCAGAGATGGAGCCTAGATAGGTGTATGTCACATTGACAAAGGCAAATTACCTATAGAGTGTGATTACATCATCATCAACCCATCATGTCCCCACCAAGGGGCACGGGTCTCTTCCCTGAGGAAGGTTTAGGCCATACTCCACCACGGGGGCCAAGTCCGGATTGGTGAAGGCTTATAAGACTAGTGGCTGGTCTTACTGTCAGAAGTTTTCAAGCCGCCCTAAGGCCTCTGACTTGGCTTAACGACTGCCATCTATTGACAGCAGCCGGCACCAACTGTTTAACGTGCCTTACGAAGCACGGAACCGCTCTGAAAAATGCCACTAACGTTAGTCATTGACGGTGACCCATCCATGGACCGAACGCGCCGTATGTTGCTTAACCTTAGTGATCGTTTAAGATCACTCAGGCAGCCCAGGCTACGAGCGATTCGTGTGTAATTACATGGTAACCGCTTATAGGTAGATATATACTTACAGTCGACATCAAATCAATTTTTACAAACGTGCACTGTACGCTACATTATTGGCGAGTTTGGCGACTCTGCAACAAAAACATCCTCGTCCCTGGTGCCATCTTACAGAGTCAAGGTTTGCGCCAAACATGGTACAAGTTAACACTTACGTTGTAGGTTCATCGAGAGATGTGAGGGTGGGGTCCACTTTCATACAAAATGAGGTTACACTGCCACACAGATAAGATATGGGGAGGTCGTGAACATTACATACATGCGTTGCATGTTCCCCGCGTCCTCTCTTTAGGCCCATCTTACCCAGTGTCTCCCGTCACATGCTATCACTTACGTGGTGGGTTCATCGAGGAACATCAGCGAGGGGTCGGAGAGGAGCTCCAGAGCGACGGCCAGGCGCCGCTTCTGCCCCCCGGATAAGTCTCTACAGAGAGTCTGTGAGGCCCCACTGAGGCCAAGGAGGGACAACACCTCGTGGACCTGCGATAAGAATGTAAAATTAAGAATTATGTGGTTCTATTATGCCTTTGTTTAGTCTATGTTACTCTGGGCTGTAGACTGAGTCGCTGAGTCAGCTTCGTTTTGTGGCAATTTAGATATATAATTTTTTTAATTTCTGTATAGTGTATTATAAGACTATTCTGTATTAAACCAGGATAAATACACACACAAAACATTTACAAAGATACGGTTCAGTTGGTGGCCTCATGACATCACTTATATCTTGATTTGGTTTCTCTGATGAGTCAAATTGTCTTTTTTTTATTCTTTCTATGTGGATTTTGTACGAGTTTGAATTATGTAGGGTGTACCTGCATAATGCAAAATCTGAAAACTCTTTCGTCAGTATCTATGAAACTCGACTTTGTAAGTTGTGATCTAGTTAGTCGGTCGCCTAATACTAGTAAACTTGTTAAGTCTTCTTAGCTTTGATATTTTATCTTATATTAAGTACCTACTGCTGCCCGGAATTTTCCCACGTTTCTACAATGGGGGAGACCCCCTACATAAACAAAAACGGAATCTCTAAATCGAATAAGGATGGATTTTTTTCAACATTCACAATATTTTCAAACGAACAATATAAGGACGCTCCATACCATGGTATTTACTATGGTGAAACGGAACACGGTGGCAAAGGATGGGCTGAACGTCGGCTTCTCATTCGAGAGGTGGGATCGAATCCCGGCATAAGTGTCCTGCTTCACTAGGACGCCATGGCGACGTCGCCAGCTACGTATCCAAGCAGTTTGTATTGAATGGCACCAAGTGAGTTAGGCAACTTAGTGCCCTGCCTCACAGCGACCGTATCCAAGCAGTTAATATTGAAATGTATGGTGCCTAACTTACTTGGCGACGGTCTGGCAACGTCGCCATTCAATACAAACTGCTAGGATACGTAGCTGGCGACGTCGCCATGGCGTCCTAGTGAGGCAGGGCACTTACGAATACTGTCGCTGAGACTATTTATAACCAAATTATATTTTAATATGTGGTGCTTATAACTGTATAACAATAATATGTGTGTAATATGGTTATAACTTTAGGCGTCAACTCAATATAGGAAGTTGAATTAAAGTTCAAGTCGCCAAAGCGTTGCCGTCATTAAAACTTTATGATTGACCAAGATAACCTAGGGTTAAGCGTATATTACGTGGAAATTAACTTAAGTTAATACTTACTACTAATGTACTGAAGGTAGCAAATAGGTTGATTAACACCAAACTTTAGACATACAAAATAATAAAACTATTTTTCCAGAGCAAAGGCGAAGGAGACATTGCTCTACAAAGATAACGAAGTGTTTTGTCCAAAATACATAGTTTAAAGACAGAACTGCCTATTATAGAGGTAATTAACAGACCTTCACTAAGGAACTAAATACTACTGTGACTTTAACGCCTCGTTACGACCAGCTAATTACACAGTTATCGCGCGTGAAGAAGTGTTACAAATTATAAGAGTTCGCTGAACGAATTAGTGTGATTATCAGGCTGTTATTGTTTAAGTAGATGTCAAGGGCAACTCAACTTCCTACCGCGATCATAACAGATCATATTTTACACATTAGGTACTTATGTTACCGATTACTTATTCCTCTGAAATAATGAATGAAATGAAATGAAATTTATTTCACTTGTTTAGCATTTACATAGTACAGTAAAATAGTCATCTGTAAGTAATGGTTACACCTGAGAAAAGGTCCACTACCCCCCGTACTATGAATCTTCGTTATTTCCGTGCTTCATTATTACAAACTATAGATTTTTGTTACTTTTAGAGCCCTTAGGTACATTCATTCACGTATAATAATAATAACTTCCACACCACAAAGCCACTTGACCTTGTCTCTAAGTTGTCTCTATCCTGTGCTATGGTAACCAAGCAAGGACATTACAACCATCGAAAAACACCCAGACTCAGTATAAGTTTGTAACAAGGACAATGTTACAAACTTATACTGGGTCTGAACTGAAGATCGATTGCCAATCAGTTAAGTTAGTAAATAGTTAACACATTCGTTACCTTCTCCACAGGTGTGGGACTCAATTGTACTCTCTAACTGCAATTATAAATATCTACCTAAAAAGTCATAATGCCATAATTTACTTAAATTCTATCAAAGTATACTTGTACTTTCTCCTCGAAGCCAAATATTGACCGCACCGACTCATGTAGCTCCCGCACTAGCACTGTTTGTCAACTTTCTCTTTTTGTTCGTGAGCGCTCAGTTGCAATTGCAAGGCATTTACATTTCACTTCCCTTCAACTCGTCGCCTTGAACGTGAGATGATCACTGGTGTTAAGAAGCCCGGCTTATGAATACAGGGGGTTCAAATACCGACAAAACGCTGACCCTAGAACCGTGCAAACTGGTCATCTACGCACTACCATAACCATAAAATAAGACTTGGAAATAAATGAAAAGTAACCTATTAAGTTCTTATGAGCGTAAGTTCAAACCAGCACTACGTTTAATTGAGATCACGATTTTGTAATTGAATGCGAGTGATTATTTTATTATATTATGAATATTTATTATATTATGAATTTAATATTATGAAAACCAAATCATAAGTTTCCAGGGAATAAATGTTTTATATCCTCGTGAGGCCCGACCTTGAAAATAACAATTGATTTTGTGATCACTTGAGGACATTGGGCCTCACGAGGATATAGGTACGATACTCCATGAATTTCTACAAGAAATGCAATAAACATGTCCAAGTATAAACCTCGCTTAACCATAAGCCGTTGATTTCCCAAGGTGCTTCCTTTGGTTTTCCATCTATTTGTATTGAAGCGGAGAATTGGTCGGTTCTCGGAAGGATCCTGGCTTATGTACACCGCATAGTATATCTCTTTGTTATATTATCTTGTGTTTTGATTACCTTTTATCAAACTGTACCACGTTAGTATAGCGTCAGCAAGTACCGTTAAGAACAGGCACAAAGATTTGTTAAAAACCACAAGTCTGTGTTTTCCTTTTGTGGTCAGTGATTGTAGTGGTAGTTAGTACAAATAGAAAAAAACCCACAAAAAATTGGTTGGTAATGATACTTGTTAATTATACTAAGAATTTAATTGATACCAAGAATTGTATGCTGGCTAGGATCGCACCACTAGTTCCAATCTTATTCAGATTAAAAAATCTAAATTCCTTAAGATGAAAGTGCAGACAAATAGAATCCGTGTGGATTTATTTTGGTATGATGAAGGAGTTCTGAGGGAGTCGGACTAGTGAGAGTCTTCAGCTACTAATGACTTCACCGTCAATTGTACGAGAACTTCTGCGCTAATAGTGAACACTTTTGAAGAGTGTATCTCTACATCAAGGTTAGGGGATGTCATCTTCAGAATCAGTTGCTTTTTGATGCGTTGATTATTGTGAAAATTAAAACTGTATTCTGATTTAAAGGAGAATTTGGAATAGAATATAATGGAATGGAATGGAATAGAACATAATTCAAAAATTCAAAATTCAAAAATTTTTATTTCAACGTAAAGAATTTACATTCTGCTTGTTGAATGTCAATGTACATACAGTTATGTATAATGTTAGCCGCTGCCTTAGGGCCGTCTGTAGTGGAGAAAAAGGCAGCGAAAAAAAACTCCACTCTGACCATCTTTTCTCAAATCAACTTAAAGCTAATACAAATTAGGTATGAGTGTTCGTATACCAAGAATCTCAAGATCCATGAGTGCAATAAATACTTGCAAAGTCAAACATCATTTAATATTCTTAAAAGGTAATAAAACACCAATGCTGCGGCCAGACACACGGACGGCACCCGTTCACGAGCGTAACGCAGAGGTCAGCCATCACCAGTCTCAACCATATTAGAGGGAGATAGGCGACCCGGCCACCGCGCCACCATTCGCATGGCCTTTGGCAAACTTGTGTGATAAAGTTCTTGTCAGTTATCTATAATAATAGCATAGTTTTGATATGCAATCACAGCGTCTGTACATATGTATGAAATTTATTAAACCCTATATATTATTAGAATACCAATAACTAGCTCGTTGTGGAATTGGTTTACTGCCAAGGGTTTTTATCATCTATAAAGTCATCTATTCTGTAGTATGCCTTTTTACACAGCGCAGTTTTAATAACAAATTTAAATTTATTTCCTGGCAGGGATAGAATACTTTCAGGAATTTTGTTATAAAAACGTACACTATATCCTACAAATGATGTATTTACCTTGGCTAATCTGAATCTAGATGAGGCAATTTTGTTTCGATTTCTGGTGTTAACGTTATGTATATCCCTGTTTAGCTTAAATGTAGTTATGTTTTTACGTACATACATTATGTTATCGAATATATATTGGGAAGCTAGCGTAAGAATTCCTATTTCCTTAAAAAACTCACGTAGTGAGTGTCTGGCAGGTAAATTGTAAATACCTCTAATAGCCCTTTTTTGGAGAATAAAAATTGTTTCTATATTTGCCGCCCGCCCCCATAGTAGCAGACCATATGACATAATGCTGTGGAAATAACTGAAATAAACTAGCCTCGCAGTTTCTACATCTGTTAATTGTCTAATTTTTCTAACTGCAAATGCAGCTGAACTCAACCTAGGTCTATTGTGCAAAAACATTACAACAAATCTTATTACCATAAAAATGTACTTAAATGCTAAACACAAAGTTAGTACGGTTAGCTTCTGACGCTAAGCTAGGTTAAAAACTTGTGTGAAGGCTTCATTACACAAGAAGAGTTTCTCGGTAGCGAGCGGCGATTTCTTTTAGGCAATAATATGGTCGTCTAGTGAACAAATGCTCCGAGCTTAGCCTCTCAAATACAATTATTGCTACTTGAAACTCTCCTCGGCCCCGAGCCTATCTAAACAAACTATACGAGTTTATCTTACGAGTTTTGCCATTCGACAACACGAAAGTTTTGGGGTATAAACAATAATAGACATCTTCTTTAAAAACTCCAGTACCGATGGATATATATTATTTTTATTTCCTGCAAATACTGACTTCTCATATTTTCTTCTATTTCCCTATGCCCAAAGTTGTCAATAGCCAGCTCTGCTGCAAATAATTTAAGAGCCTCATCCCTAGCATCATTAACGTCATAGCTCGCCTGTAGTGTAAACATATTATTAGGAGAAGTGAGTCTCGCCTGTGATACTCGCATTCGGGAAGCGCTTGAATAATACGAGAAATGTAAACAACCGCAGGCGAGAATCGTATGGCGAGTATTGCGTTGGGAGAATCGCTTACGATTATTCGTCGCCCGCTACCGAGAAACTCTTCTTGTGTAACGAAGCCTTTACAGCAATCAGAGTAAATTCCGAAAGGAAGATTCTGAGTTTGTACAAGTGTGTATTTATGCTGGGCTTATTTTGATTGTGTTGGTTGGGTGATTTATTTTGCGTATGGTATGCAGCGAGCTAAAATACAAAAGGGGATAACTGCAGGTGGGATCAGTACCAAACTTCCACTTATACATCAGGTCGGCGCATCTACCTTGGGAAGTGGGGTAAGGGTTCGTAAGCACAACACAACAACACCCGTAAGTTGATCAGGACTAAATGTTTACAATATGAGAATCTTGTTGCATGCGCGATATAGGAATATTCTGTATAAATAAATGGAAATATTTGCTCTGCTGCTGGTCACAGCGTTTGTATTACCTAGTCCACGTTTACAAATACTTTGCTGTGATGGGTTAAGTTCTGCATATATGGTTTCACTAGTATAATCATCATCATCAACATCAACTCTATGACACCCACTACTAGGCACTCTTCATGATCATGGCACCTTTTACGGTCCTATGTCATACTAGTATTGCTTGCTAGCTACTCGGGTTATATCGCCTCACCATTTGGCTATAGTGTAGGATTGATCTTGGTTTCCTTCTTTACTACTTTTCTCCTCCTACTTTTTTCGTTGAAGGGTATGATACGTTATTTATGTTTGATTTCACTCCTCCTACATGTAAAAATACTTAGATAACTCAATACAGTGCTCAGTATTATGGAATAGGAGGGCTGACATATGCTGAATAAAGCATCTGCTGTTAAAATCCTCTTATGCTGCTATATTGTCGTCAAGAATATCCTAGGTGCGTCTAGGAGATTCTTGTTGTTTGGTATCTCAGTTATCAAGAAATTTGCAGCTAAATCTTTAAGTCTCATTCAAGATTTTGTGCGCTCAATTAGGCGGCTGGTCAAGTTATGCCGTTCATCATCATCATCATCGTCAACCCATTATGTCCCCACCGAGGGGCACGGGTCTCTTCCCTGAGGAAGGTATAGGCCATACTCCACCACGGGGGCCAAGTCCGGATTGGTGGGGGCTTGTAAGACTAGTGGCTGGTCTTACTGTCAGAAGTTTTCAAGCCGCCCTAAGGCCTCTGACTTGGCTTAACGACTGCCATCTATCGACGGCAGCCGGCACCAACTGCTTAACGTGCCTTGCGAAGCACGGAATCGCTCAGAAAAATGCCACTAGCGTTAGTCATAGACGGTGACCCATCCATGGACTGATCGCGCCGTATGTTGCTTAACCTTAGTGATCGTTTAAGATCACTCTGGCAGCCCAGGCTACGAGCGATTCATGCTGGATGACAAATAAACAGGCAGCAACAGTTACGTCGATACGTTCTGGGAGGGCTCGTTCATTACCTTTTCCTTCCTCTCGAGCGCGTTGAAGTCAGCTAGCTTGAGCGCGGCAGCCAGTGCCATGGCTTCCTGGACCGTGAGGTGCGCGCGCATCTCGTCTTGTTGGCGGATGTAGCGCGCGCCGCCGCGCCCGCTTGACTGCGAGGCGCACGCGCAAACCCCATTCACGGAGATGTCGCCGCTCGCGCCGCGGGTCCTGGGAAGATGCAGGGTTACCTTAATATATATAGATAAAATAATTTATTGACCACATAAATACAAGATATGGTATAGATATTTTATACAACACTGATACATGTGAAATATCACAAAATTTTTAGCATCACATCACACATCACAAAAACAAAATAAACAGGTACAGGGTTCCGAACAGGTACAGTAAATACGTTTACAGGTCGTGATTATATATTTACGTTTACGTGACCCCGTGCACTTCGTATGTACCAACTTTAATTCGTACTCTTTTTGCTTGTTATCAACTTTCCCCGGACTTCCACAAATCAAAGCCAAATTGGTCGATCCTTTTTCGAGTTTTAGCAATATCAATGAACATGTATTATTTATTATTTATGTAATTCAATACTTAAAAGACTTAAGCTTGAAAAAATAAAATAGTAACATGTGTAGTAAGTAGGGGCGTTATCAAAACATCCTTGACGTTATGCTGGTACAGTCGATAACAAAATTAAACTTTATGTAAGCTCTAATCAGTTAGGTTAAGGATGATTTTGCAACAAAAATGTAAAGGCCGACCTGATTTCGACTGTATTTGCAATGGAATGTATACATTAAATAATAACGCAAAATAGTCCTAGTGGTAAAGATGACATTGCGTCGCTCTTCCTAGAGGAGTTGCAAGGTTATTACTTATTACGTTATGCTGGTACAATAAATAGCACTTCAACTTTTCATTACTATCGAATCATTGAAGTTAAGGTCGACTTTGCAACAAAAAAGTAACGGCAACGGCTGTACTTACAATGGAAAACATACTTAAAATATCGTTGATGTCGACAGATGTCGTTGCACGCACAACAATTTATTGCACCAAAAAACGGAAATTACACAGACATTTTTTATATTTCAGTATTTTACTTACAAGAGGGGTTGGGGAGAGTGGCATTCTGGATCAGGAAATGGTTAAAATTATTAACTCTATGAGCCTTAGCTTTAGATGGATACCGTGACTTACCAGGGAGTCAAAAAACTGGAGAACGTGCAAGAGGTTGCACTGACAAAAAGTAAGTATTCCTGTATAACTAATTCTAAAATATAACATTAATAAGTATTTTAAAATAGATATGATGATAGGTACGCTTCAACACCACAAAAGTTCAAAGGTGAAGACGAGTTTTTTATGATACTTTCTTCTCGAGAGACTGACCTTGTCTAGAATATTATTTGTGCTCAGCTATTAAAGTCAACAATGGAACTGGCGAATATAAAGACGTGTGAATACAAAGTAATGTGTTAAGCTCAAGGAATGTGAAGGAATGCCGCAAAGGTTGCCAGATACAGGTTAAGGGAGAAAGTCGGCTTGAGAAAACGCGGAACAGTGCTGTGGAGCTGACGAGAATTGCAAATGGTGACCTTGTATAGAACATGTACAATCTACGTCCCAATATAAGATGTATTCCTTCTCATACACTGAGAAAGAGAGTTGGAGATAGATAGTCAGAGAAAGAGAGAGAGTTAGAGAAAAGGCAAAGTCCGAAAATTTGGTTCCAAAATACAGTGCGTACATCCCGTAGGAGTAGGCAGAGGCCGGGTTTTTGCCACGATCCTGACAAAAAGTGATTTGTCAACGGTCACAAGTAGTTATACCTCAATCAGGATCCTTCACGATGTTTTCTTTCAGGGCTAGCGAGTGTTATTGCGATTACAATTCACAAATGTATCTATGTAACTACACGATATATGGCGACCGTGCGAGAGGTCCCGGGTTCGTATTCCGGCTGGCGACAAAAAAAAACACCAGGTATTGGATGTTTATAACATAACATTTACATACAGGCACATACATTTCTTCTGGCCCCACACTAGGAGAGCCTGTGTTGTGGGACCCAGAAACAGCGACGTCAAAAATATGTTAACATCCAAGACCTGGGTTTTTTTTTGTTCCCAGCCGGGATTCGAGCCTCTTGCATGGTATTCAGATGCGCTAACCACTGCGCCACGGAGTCGTCAATATGTTTATATGTTTGTGATGTCGCTGTTTCTGGTTCACATGACACGGGGTATCCTGCTGAGGGGCCAGAAGCTGTGTATGCGCCTGTATGTAAATGTTTATGTTTACATAACTTCGAAAACCAAGTCATTTGTTTGTATTCATTAGCATATGCCAAAATAAAAACCCAGGACCTCAAGGCTATGTGGTGAGTACCGTTGTGATACCACAGCAATTCTTGGGTTGTTGTAGTTTTAGTGTAGTAAATATGGATGGTCAAAAGCAAAAGGAGCAAAATTTTATGGATAAAGTAGTTGAAATTAGTATTTTACAACTCATCTAGTTTTCATGTCAAAGGATGACGTGCAAAATGGACCCACATCCAATAAAAATAGCCATTTTTATATTTATTAAAATAAAGGTGTACATACATGCCTTCATTATCAGGTAGGTGCATAATAGAATTCGCTGTGTGGCTGGAGTTGTTCAATTTAGAAAAAAATGATGTTTATCTATCTAGACCCTTAATTTAATAAAGAAGCCATTTTTATTTCGCTTCATACATTTTTTTCCATCGTCCTTTGTACTTTCTATTCTCTAATAAAAAAAAATAAAAAAAAATCATCATCAGACCATCAGTTGGGGGCTCTACCTATGTTGCATCATTCGGCTTACGGTCGCCAGATCAAAACTATTCCGCCGCAACTGTAACTGAGCTATTCTTCGAGCTATATAGTGACTCGGGTTCTTCTGCGGATCTTCTCATTCCTGATTCGATAACGCAGTGAAACTAGTAACATTAGCTCTCTTCATTGCTCGTTTAGTGACCTTGAACCATCTTATGAGGCCCATAGTCAGTGCATATCATGTGCACTGACTATGGGCCTCATAAGATGGTGTGCTGACTGCATGTATGTTAGTTAGTTAGTTTGGCTTAGGGTTTCCGCACTTGGCCTCATAGTTGGGCCATTGTACGTAGCAGGGCTGTGAGCCTACTCCAGCCAGCCTATCTCTTTCCAGAAGGCCAGCAGTGCTCTGATGTCACTGCTGGCCTCCTGAAGGGTTCCCAGCTTCCCAATGGTGGCGGTCCGTTGTTTCTCTACGCCTTCGCAGTAGATGGTCACGTGGGCGGGTGTTTCCTCTTCTTTCAGGCATCCCCGGCAGAGCGGGCTGTCGGTTAGTCCCATGTTATGGAAGTGTCTATTCAGTGAGCAGTGGCCTGTTAGTATTGCCACAGATCTGCGCAGATCATATCTTTTCAGACCAATCAGGCTACGTGAGAGACGTTTTGAGATTATTGGTAAAGCCTCCTTGGCTTGTCTGCATTTAGTTTCTGTTCTCCAGAGTTCAGCATGCTGATTTTCTGTTCTTGACCTCAAACATTTCCTAAACTGGTTGTAAGGGAGTGGTAGCAGGGGTTCGGGGCCTTGCACTTTAGTTTCCGAGCCTCTTCTGGCGAGTTCATCCGCAGCATCGTTACCCAAGGAGCCGCTATGACCCTTTATCCATTGTAATGTGACTCGGTTGTATGTCGACAGCTTATCCAGCTCGTGGTGACACTCTAGTATCAGGCTGTTGTTTGTGACATTGCTATTAAGTGCTTGTAGGACTGAGGCGCTGTCCGAGACTATGCGTATGGCATAGTCTTGTACATTTCTTGTATTCAACAGCGCGACTGCTCTTGTTATACCGATGCACTCTGCCTGAAAAATTGTATTCAGGGTGCCAAGGGTTGTAGATATTTTATGTTTAGGTCATTGGAGAAGGCTCCCGCGCCCGTTCCTGTATCGGTTTTGGAGCCGTCCGTATAAACTCTGACTTCATGTATACCTGAGTAGTCGACTAGTTCCTCTTGTAGTTGTACCTTGTATTTCTTGTCGAAAGTAAAGGTTTGAGGTATCCTGTCGCACACCGCTTCCATCATAGGCTGATCCGAAATAGCGGCCGACAAGATTTGTGAGTGCGAAAGATTATTATTATTATTATTAATTCTTTATTGCACAAACAATAGTGTACAAAAGGTGGACTTAATGCTAATGGCATTTTCTACCAGTCAACCCACAGGAGGTCCAGGAGAGGCAAAAATGAAAAGATGGTTGTTTTGTTTAAATAGCCCGGTTGTACGGAGCCGTAAGGCAGCACTGGCTGCTGCTTGTTGGATGTGTAAGTGTAAAGGTCTTAGATTCAGCAGGGCTTCCAGGGCGGCAGTCGGTGTTGTCTTCATGCACCCTGTTACTGCGAGGCATGCCAGCCGTTGTAACTTCTGTAGGTGGAGTACTGCTGTTTTCTGTTTTGTTCTGGTCCACCATACAACGGCACCGGCACTGCATGTATGTGCAGCACATCCACAGATCTGGCATCACTGGCAACACACAGTTAATATACATCTTCGTCATTTCGGACGCGAAAATGTGTTTCAGTTTCCCGAACGCTGCCCATCCGAGTTGGATTCGAAAAGTGCTTACTTTATCGAAGTTTGTTAATCAAGTCAAGCGTAATTCCTTTAACATATGATAAGAGAATGAATGTATAAGTGTCATGCCTTTGATGAATGTTTGCACGTCTTGCCATAAACTAAATGCTGCCGTAAAGGGTACACACGATAGCTGCTTAACCTTTACCTACTTTTGGGCTTTGGATCGTTCTTATTGCAAAGGCAAAGAGCCATTTTCGGATTGTCTCTGTAAATAACAATGTGCTGGTCGCATGTACTCTCGATTAAACAATGAATCATCGTGTGCCATTTTACAATATGAGAAAGTCATTATTCATTTTGTGCACGCATCAACTCTTATGGTAAACGAAAATCGGTCAGAGCGCTGCCTTGTAGGTACTTATGTCGACCGCACAGGAATTTTCTTTGTTTAAAGCAATATTTTAACCATGATTATATGACAAAAACACGTTTGACATCTTCGGCAGAATTTCCGCATTTCCAAATGGAGTAAGTACCTAAGTGAATAAAACTGAGGATCAATTCCATGCAATTATATTTTTTGTATTGTAGAAGCGAGAAGAGCGCAATTACGAGAAGATTTGTTTTATTTGGTGAGGATTTTTGGGTAAAGTGCTTTCATAAAAAAAACCGTGTTTTGTGAATGTCCTAGGATGTCCGTGAATTTAAAGATCTTACGGCACATACCAGTGACCTCATCTATAGGCAAAATTTGTCTTCGTTTCATGCAAAATGCAGCAGGTTCCCATCATTAGGTACATACATCGAATCCTGTATAATTCTGAGCTACGACTGTCAATAAATAATAAAATCGGTGCCGGTAGTAATGAAGCAGTGAAGCGTTTATCTAAGCGAAAGATGGTAATACTCAAACTTACGTATATCCAGCTAAAATGTTGAGGAGGGTGGTTTTGCCTGCACCCGATGGTCCCATAATGGTAGTCAGCTCCCCCGGCTTGAAGCATCCTTCCACGCTCTTCAGGATCTGTTTTGTTTCTGCGGACAAGCGAGAGGATGTTAACAAATCGATTTTTGAATAAAGAGTGACTACTGCACTCCTTCCCCCTCTTTTTATTCCTCGTGTCTGAGCCGATGCCGATGTACAATATTTACTGATGACACAGCTAATCTGTTTTTAGTTTTGAGTAATGAGTTTTGTGGATAGTGTAAGGTCTCTGCCTCGAATCTTGCGGGCAGCGGGGCGGCGGCGGCGGCGGCGCGGGAACGGCAGGTAAAATCAAATCAGTCTACCATCCCGCCCTACCCGCCAGGATCGAAAAAAGTAGAGGAGTATGAAAAAGTACGATGTCAAGTAAGTAAGTAATTCTAGACCCAAAACTAAAGCCGGGTCCGCTGCGCCATGTTACGCGTGTTACAAAAAATGTAACACGTTATTAAAACAAAAATGAGGAGTGGTATTAATTTTTTACGTGTTACTTAACACGTAACGTAACGTTATGTAACACGTAACGTGTTATACCACGCCCCATTTTTATTATATTTACGTGTTACGTTTTTTGTAACACGCGTAACATGGCGCAGCGGACCCGGCTTTAGAGCCCATCTAGCAAGTTAGCATTCGGATTCTGCTTTACGTTCACCAAATCCAGATCGATTCCAATCGTCTACATATTATTATTATCTGTCAAATTACATACAAATTACTACCGCAACCGCCTAAATGTTGACAGAATTTGGTGCGCATATTATTTCGACAGCGAGAGACCTAGGTTCGATTCCCAGTGGGGGCATGTAACAACGACTTGATTTTCTAAGTTATGTGCTTACATTTATAAGTTATAGGTACATAGTGGAAGCACCACTCGCTAACGGCGAAGGAAAATATCGTGAGGAAACCTGGGTATCTGAGCTATTCACACACCTCACCGCTTGAAATCGCCAATCCGCGGTGGGCACGCGTTATTAAGTGATTAGTGGTTAACCCTACACTCTTTCGGAGAGGCGCCACTGAGACGTATATAGGCCGCTTACTTACTGTTTTCTTAATACTTACAGAAGTGATAACAATAAGAAAGCAAAAAACAAACATATCAACGAGAGAATCTTTGACCTTCATTAATTATATTGTACCTAGCCCGCATGGTATGTAAGTTCTTTATCGCATTTGCTATTAATACAGTTTACAAGATGGCATGCGCCTGTGGATTCCACCCGTGGATTTAAATTCTTCGTCGGAAAATTTCCACACCGTTCGCAAAATGACCATTTTGCGAAAGTCACTACATAAACTGAAAGACCCGACGCATGAAAAAATATCGAAGCCCTTCATTGTTGACTAAGGAAGTCGGTACGTTAGCATATGTAAATGTATGACGTCTTTATGCACAATTGGTCACACGATACTGGCCTAGATGCCATAGCATGAATTTAAAATCATTTTAGTCAGCGGTTGCTCCGTCTTACAACGAAGTTATTTAACAAACAGTTTTGTTTTTATTAAAAAAACATGCTCTTTTACGAAGCAAACCATGTTATACGGTTTTAATGGGTTCATTGACTTGAGTTTGTCATAAATTTGATAATTTGATTACTTCTTTGACAGATTCGCCATCTGCGTCGTAAGAATACTGCTAAAATTGAAACCATTTTAGGGTAGAGTATCATGTAGGACCAGTATTACATGATACCACTATCTGTTTATTCATAAGTTAGCTTTATCCAGGGAATAAATGCTAAAATGACTTGAACCATGGCATTTACTGAGTAATCCATCGATAAATAGTTTAAATGAGAACTCTGCCAATCAGCTCTTTATTAGTTTAACTTATTATTGATTTTGCACAACACGTCCTTAGTTGAAAACAATCGTATTCAATATTAAAATTAGGACCGTTCAAACGAAAAAATGTAAAGGTTGATCGGCTGTCGATTGTATTTTCTGTGGTGTATTGCGGATATAATTTACGCGACGTTAAAAACTGACATCAACGGTTACTCATGTAACTAAAATAAACATTATATGTATACGTCAACGTTGACATTTCATTTACGAGTACAAGTTAGAACGACATTAATTTAGATCGACGAGTCGATCTGATAGTGTAAATACTTGTACTATTATATATTCTGTGGTGTAGAGAATGACCATACCCGTGACTGAATCTACCCAGTCAGTTTGAAAAACTTCAGAACTACTTTACGTCAACGATTAAATATTATGTATGTAAGTTGCCATAGAGATAGTAACAACATTAGGTCTATAGGGAAGAGCGTGTGATCGTGCTCTTCCACTAAGATGGGAAATTTCCCGCCAGGCAGATCGTATGCCTGGGGACGGCCGGTCCAACTGTTGATTGTTGGACGTTGTATTTATGGTATGTCAATGTGTAAACTTTGATTGCGCGATGCAGAAATGTTGGAGTTTATAGTGCGCGCGCAGAGTTGACATGTGCTCGCCACGTCACTCCCCTTCAAGACCGTAGCTACGCATAGCTAGGTCTGATAGGACTCGAAGTCTGTGCTCTAAAGCTTGCAAGTGCCAGGAGACGCTGTGTCAGTGAGTCGACTAGCGGTTGAGGGGTGTTCGGCGGCTAACAGTCACTTCACCGGCGACAATACCTATGGAGACCGCGCATGTGGTAGGAACCGGTGAAGGCTGCTGTACCACTGGCAGCGCGTGCTGCTGTGTGGCTGCAGTGCCGAGGGGTAGGGAGAGATCACCATCAGAACCAGCAGTCGGTGCGTTGACTGTAGTGGAACTGATGAAGTGAGAGGGAAGAGGAAGAATGTACAAGTATGTACATGCTGGCTTGCATGAGACTGTATGTGGAGTGAGCTGCGAGAGCGAAGGAAGGTTGACAGTGTTCTGTCAGGGGTCACCACTATAGGGAAGAGCGGGTGATCGTGCTCTTCCACTAAGATGGGAAATTTCCCGCCAGGCAGATCGTATGCCTGGGGACGGCCGGTCCAACTGTTGATTGTTGGACGTTGTACTTATGGTATGTCAATGTGTAAACTTTGATTGCGCGATGCAGAAATGTTGGAGTTTATAGTGCGCGCGCAGAGTTGACATGTGCTCGCCACAGGTCCAATAAAACGAATGCAGGATTGAGGTACAGGTCTCGAAATATGCAAAGATATTATGTTACTCCAATAATAAAGTAAAAAAATAAGGCTAGTTTTCCTACGCATACAATAATTATTTCATGAGAAATTCGAAAAAATTGAAAAATATATAAAAGAAACAGTGCCCAAGGGGCGTGCGTCGCTGCATGACTAATGAAAAAAAAAGGATGTGTGTCAGAATCGTTATTAAGTGGCAAATGCTGGCCCTTCTAAAATTGCTTAGAAGGATATAGAAGGGACTGTAAGTAAAGTTGTTTGGACTTATTTATTAAGCAAGGCCACGTTACACTTTTATGCACCAATTATATAAGCTAGACACTTATTTACATTCCTATTTTGGCAGCAAGGATCTGGGATCAGTTATGATTGCATATTTGATGGCATACTCTGAGTGTAAGGCTTGAAAAATAATTTCTGATTGACTTTTCATTATTGAATAGCATATGAGCGTCACTTTCAGTAATCAGATCCCAGTCGCTGTGGCCGAATAGCGAAAAGGCATGATATAAAAGCATTTATGAAAATAAAAATTTTAGAGAACACAAATCCCAACTCCCTGTCATTAGCTCGTTCCCTGTTATTATTGTTTTCTTAGTGCACCGGCCTGCCCGTTTGTTTTGCGCAAATTGCAATTGACTTTCAATAAACATCGGTCATTGAAAGCGCCGCGTGGAGTAGGTACTCACTTATTGTGATAAATTACCAAACGGTTATATGTGTTATATGTGATAAATTAATCAAGGAACGGAGTACGACGTGTGTAGTTCCCGAATGAAGCTTGATAACTCATTCACTTTTCGTTCCTTTCAATAGTTCACCCATCCTTATTCCAGCAGTCAAACTGATGTTAATTTAAAAAGTAATATTATACAGCTACAGTTTCCGTTGAGTGTTGCAACTCTATTAATTTAATAACCTTTTAGTAGTGACAAGTGGCAGACCCAAGACTCTGCCTACCTCTACGGTGTAGAGGCGTGAGTTAATGTTATGTGTTGTCTTTAATAAGAAAATAGAAAATTCTTTATTGCACATAAGAAACAAGACAAAACATAAATAAAAGTTACAATTAAAAGAAAGATAAATAGACGGCTTTCTTTCTAACAGATGTTTATTCCAGATAACCAGATGACTGAAAGGTTGCCGAAAGAAAAAGGGAGACAGGTAGTTGATGCAAAAACGAATAATACATATACTTAATAATAAATAAGATATAATACTTATTTCTAAGAGGATGATAGAATGAATTTGAAATTAATCATGTAATAAATACTTCATAGTTCTTAAGAACATTTATAATATGCGTAATGCGATAGCAATACGCAGTAGCAATAGTGCTCGCTAATGATAAAAGAAATCATATTGAGAAAACCTGAGTGTCTGAGGTATTCAAATATCTCAGCCCTTGAAATTGCCGACGCGCGTGGTACATAATCAAACCCATTGTTTACGCCTGCATGAGGTTTTGATGCTGGTGGATTCATATTTGGCATCGAAACGGGCTCGTGACTGTCTTAGTGCCCTACATCGCCCTACGTCGCCAACAGTCGCCAAGTGAGGTAGGCACCATACATTTCAATACTAACTGCTTGGATACGGTCGCTGGCGACGTGGCCATGGCGTCCCGGTGAGGCAGGGCCCTGCGAAAATAAACCTTGGTTTCCGCCGCTGCCATCTGCTGACATCGCCGTCGTCCTCACAAGTCGACGGATCGTCCCTTGACCTACGCTTATTAAAGTCTTGGTCATTTCTTAATTATTTGTATTCTATTCTAAGGCACTGTTTCACAATGTTCAGATAAAGTTCCGAATGCAACCAGGGCTGACGTTTGTTCGAAATTTAAATAATTTTTCCTATATTGCGTGTGTTTGTTTATATCTTCAAATTTAGAACAAACGGCAGCCCTGGTTGCGGATGGCTTATCCGGGACTTTGCCTGCAGATTGTGAAACAGACCCTAAATGTACTAACTTTTATATGGGCAAAGCCTGAAACAAACGATTTATTTATTATTTATTTATTTAACCAATGTTTGTCCGCCTGGTTCGTATGCAGTCCACTTAGTTCCCACTCGTACTGCACCACTCATACTGAATCTCTTTCTGCGAGAAGACCTGTGTCTTACAGGGAGACGTATACATTGGCTACGTAAAAACAAAGTGTAACGCGAACGCGCTTCTTCATTTACTCATTCGTTTAACAACAACTTGTCTTTGTGATTCACGAACTATAGCAGGTCAGAAGCCGGCAAGTATATTTTTTTCTGAACTGCTGAACGATAGTGAATTCACAGCAATGGACTAGATGAGAGAACTTATTGAAAGAAAATGAACTAAATCAATATTTTCTTCTCACTGAAGCGTTTGTCAAGTGTCTACATGCCTACATGTCTAAAATGTCTACACTTCTAGATCAAAGCAATTGAGGATCCCTACGTCACACCATTGTAAAATGACGTCAAGTGGAATGGGTCTTGTTATGAATTTATAATGCGTGCGAATTGTCGAAGAGACCTTCGTCTGAGAGCTAACTTACCAATTCTATTAGAGTCGGTGGAAAGCACGCAAGTCCAAAACATATTTTTTAATGCACTGAAAAAACCTATTACAGTATAATCTATATACAGGGTGGCCGGGGGATTGACGTCAAAAAAAAAAATTAGGTCCCTCTTGTCATGGGGTATCCGAATCAACCCCATGTATGTTCCGCGATTTTTCATAGTTTCGGAGTTATGATTTTTTTTCTGAATTTTCATGAATTTTCGCCTTATCAATTTTGAAAATTTCTAAAAAAAAAACTAGAAACTTTTTTCAATTACTTTTTTTTGTAACTGAATCTTCACAAGTTATTCTTCTATGCATAAAATAATCAGCTTCGTAACTTTGATAAAAGTTATTAAAGTGTTGGTCTAAAGTAAAAAATTTACGCTCGGTAAATTATGACTTGAATTTTCAAAAATAAATTAAAAATCCAAACAGATGTTTTAATGGTTTTTTAGTTAGCCTCAGAAATGCGCAAGACTCTCATATTTCATAATCATTAAAAAAAAGTACTGCTTAACGAGCTACTTTGTGTACATTCGGCCTTCGAAGACAGCGAGGTGAAGAATTATTAAAATTAACAATTATTTTTTTCTGCCATTTCGTCTTTTCTTAGTTTATTAATGAACGAGTCGTCATCATCATGATGAATAAAAGTGGTTTTGTCAATAAAAAACAGATTGAAATGTAAAAAAAATGTTTATTATAATAGGTTTTCAAAGTTGCCACCTCCAGCAGCAATACACATTCTACACCTACGTAGGAAATTATCTTTTAATAGTCTAAAAGCTGCTCTGTTTTCCTTTACAACACGTTCGGCTTCTGTTAATTTCTGCCTCAGCTCTTGTTCACTACCACTTTCTCTGGCGTATGCTATTTCCTTAAAATAGCCCCAAATAAAAAAATCCCCCATGGATTTTGAGGTCAGGTGAGCGTGGAGGACACGATATTGGTCCGCCGCGTCCGATCCATCTATTGGGGTACGCCTCATTTAAATAATTTCGGACTTGCGTTGCGTAGTGACATCGCCGTCATTTCTTCAAACCATGGTTCGTCTTAGTTCAATATTCACGTCTTCTAGCAACAATGGAAGTTCATGTTCCAGAAAGTGTCGGTATCTTTCTCCATTTAATCTGGACGGCAATTCAAATGGACCAATCAGTTCGCCATTGAGAATACCAGACCACAAGTTAACGCTGAAACGATGTTGAAACGTCGACGCTCTCATTTCGTGTAGATTTTCAACCGCCCACGTGTGGTAATTATGAATATTGAAAATTCCAGTGCACTCAAAACGTGACTCATCTGACCATAAAACTTTATTGAAAAATCCAGGATCTTGTTGTTCTTTTTGTAGCATTGTTTGGCAGAAATCAATGCGCAATTGGTAGTCTGTAGGCAGTAAAGCTTGGACTCGTCGGATATGGAACGCATGATATCCTTCATCGTGAAGTATGTCTTGGATAGAAGTTCTTGGGATGTTCAGAGTACGAGCCATAGCTCTGGTACTCGTGGAAGGATTTCGTTGAACTTCTTCGAGCACAACTTCTCTGCGATCCGGGTCAACTCTAGGGATTCCTTCCCTATCGCCTCGTTGGCCAGGAATGCGGCCTGCCATTAAGGTATTGTGCGTGTTAATAAAAACGCGATGGTCGGGATAATGCTCAGGTTGCGGCCCACCACGACGTTGAAGTTGTTCGCGATACAGTCGCGCTGCTTCAAGGCCGTTTCCTTGTGCAACTCCATAAAAATAGTGCATTTCTGCGTATTCACTTAACGTGTAACTCATCTTTTACACTTCCAAGTAAACAAAGTCCAAATCAGTATGCAAGACACAGTCCAATTAACGAGCAAAGTAGTCAAATAAGTAGGCAGCGGAATCCGCGGACAAAGCGAGACAGTGAGGTAAAACAAAATGAAGACACGTGTAGCAGTAAACACAAAGTGAGAACGACTGAGGTACAAACTTGTTTTGTGTTCGCTTCTGCTGCGCTGCCCCTCTCACTCTTACCGCTGAGAGTGAGAGAGATAGCAATAGTTCGGCGGCCTCCTATCCTCAAAGACTATTGTTATTACAGGTAAAAAGTTGCGTCTGCATTTACAACCCATGACCCACGAGAACGGACCGCGCAAAATTAATTACTGTAAAACGGAAAATGCCTCCAAATTTTTTAATCTGTGTTTTATTGACAAAACCACTTTTATTCATCATGATGATGACGACTCGTTCATTAATAACCTAAGAAAAGACGAAATGGCAGAAAAAAAATATGTTAATTTTAATAATTCTTCACCTCGCTGTCTTCGAAGGCCGAATGTACACAAAGTAGCTCGTTAAGCAGTACTTTTTTTTAATGATTATGAAATATGAGAGTCTTGCGCATTTCTGAGGCTAACTAAAAAACCATTAAAACATCTGTTTGGATTTTTAATTTATTTTTGAAAATTCAAGTCATAATTTACCGAACGTAAATTTTTGACTTTAGACCAACACTTTAATAACTTTTATCAAAGTTACGAAGCTGATTATTTTATGCATAGAAGAACAACTTGTGAAGATTCAGTTACAAAAAAAAGTAATTGAAAAAAGTTTCTAGTTATTTTTTAGAAATTTTCAAAATTGATAAGGCGAAAATTCAGAAAAAAAATCATAACTCCGAAACTATGAAAAATCGCGGAACATACATGGGGGTGATTCGGATACCCCATGACACGAGGGACCTAATTTTTTTTTTGACGTCATTCCCCCGGCCACCCTGTATAAACGGAGAGCTGTGACAGGAAACAATGAATTGAACATACATGTGTTCTTACAAAAATTAAGCAAACTGCTATTTTAACTACTTACATATGTTTTGTTGTAGGTTTAGAACAATCACTTAAGGGGGGTTAGGCGGTCAGCAAAAATTTAGATTTCGCGACGATCCGCGTGTTTAATCAGCGGGGGCAGCGGCGGGCGCGCGGGGAGGCGCACGCGGTGCAGACAGAAGCGAGTATAATAGGCAACAAATCGAGCTACCGTTCTCCGAATTTTGATGCTATTATTATAACCACTACCATGTTGCATAGGCAGATTAGCTTGACAGTTGGCTTCTAGTTCTAATAGGTGGACATCGAATAAAGGTGGGTCACCTAACAATCATTTATTAGAATATATAGGTATATACCTTGGTATGAAATCATTTAGGTATCCAAGTTATAAAAAACCAAAAGCCAAGTAATGTAAGTGCCGTATAAGGTTTTATTTCGCTATCTTTATGCATTTACAAGATACAAAACATAGTATACTTACCTATGTACTTGTGATATTGTAGGTAGGTACATTTTGAAAAATTGAAAATAGGGTAAACGAGAACGTTAGGAATTATTGTAAGTAAATTATAAAAAGTCAACATACGTAATATATAATACTAGGGTAAACGACCCAATAATCGAACGTTAAATGTTAAACGGTAGGAATCATTAAAAGTAAATTATAAAAAGTCAACATACGTATACAGGGTTACAGGTTAAGTCGACCTATTCCCGTTAAGGGCGTGTAGTTTACATCGTTTCTGACTAATTTGACTATGAAATACCCTATCCTAAATCTAACCGTTTTTGAGATATTTCAATTTAATTGTTTTTTATGAAAAAATCCCGATTTTCGGCTGTCAGCTTAGATATTTTGAAATGTTTACGTCCTATTATTACTATTATTGAATTTTAACCTTTCAAATAAGATGCTTTAGGATCTCAGTGATCAATATTGTACGTTAATAAAATAAATAAGTCGCCATAGACGATTAAAACTGAAATAAAAATTAACATTTAGAAAGTTTATTTTTCTTTCAAGGATACAAAAAAAAATGGGGCCTGATTTGCGGATGTGCTTAATAATATCTACGTTTCATCAGCTGTCCAACGAGGTATAACAATCTAGGGTTTTATTAATAAAATTATAGAAAATACTTAGTTTCATAGGCTATAGGGGATTCAAAAAAAGCTAAATAAAACCATAGGCGAGTAAAAGATACCAAATTTACTAAACTTTCATGTTCCAACAAAACATCTTAAAATCTGAAGTTCATGTTCAACATGTCCGCCACCATTTTGTACACATTTTCGCATCCTTGTACGAAGTCCACTTTTTACTACACCAGTAGTTAGAGTCCTTCTTATTTCATTCGCCACATAAATTATTCTGTTTTTCAATATTTCTATTGATGAAATTGGGTTGGGATCATCGTACACAATACTTTTCATGTGCCCCCATACATAAAAATCCATTGGGGTGATGTCCGGACTCCTGGCTGGCCAGGATAAAGGCCCACCTCGCCCAATCCATTTGTTCGGATAATTTGTGTCCAGCCATTCTCGGACGCTTCTTCTGAAATGTGCAGGGCAGCCATCATGCTGAAACCACATGTCTTGGACCAGATTGAGCGGCAAATCATCTAAGAGGTCACTGAGGTCTCGTCTCAGGAAATTTTCATAGTGTTCCCCATTTAAATTGTCGGGGAGAAAGTAAGGCCCAATCAAGTGATTACAAATAATACCCATCCACACATTCACACTAAATCTTCGTTGTGACCCCTTTACTCTCTTTTTGTTAGGATTTCTTCATTCTTTCGGGGCCCAATAATGAGCGTTATGGTAGTTGGTGATCCCGTCTTTATCAAATTTTGACTCATCTGTCCACAAGATTTTTTTAAGGAAAGTCGGGTCTTCGGCATCAGCGTTTAGCATAAATCTGCAGAAATCTAATCTCCTCGCAGGATCTCCCTCTTCCATAACGTGTACCGGCGTGTAATGGTATGGGTATAGGCCTGCCGTATGAATGGTGAACCATACTTTCCATTGCGTGAGTCCTAGTTCACGGGCAACAATATTAGTGGAAGTGGTTGGATCCAATCGAAATCGTTTCACTATCTCATTGTTCTGTTCTTCGTCATCATCAGTCACACGTGGTCTTCCCATGTCTGTACGTCGTCTTGAAAAGGAGCCAGTTTCTCGAAGTCTTCTGTAAACACCGTCAAACACGGTGACATCCGGCACTCGACGGCCGGGATACCATGTTATGTACTCATTGCAAGCATGTGCGGATACACAATTGCAGTATCCGTAGCAAATTAACATGTCCGCATATTCCTCATTCGTGTAGGTTGACATCTTGAATAGTTCGTTATCACAAGCACAAATCAGAGTCCAGTTGGCACAGCACAGCAGTTACGGGATCAGAAGAAACAGTCCAAGAACACAGCCAAGTCGAGTAGGGAACAGCACAAATCAGAGTCCAGTTTTCACAGCACAGCAGTTACGAATCAGAAGAAACAGTCCAGAAACATAGCCAAGTCAAGTAGGGAACTGAGAATAAAATAATATCGCATCTACCACGGACGAATCACGTACATAAGCAAACTAACAATAACAAGCTAAACACAAAACGTGTGGTATTCCCAAACCGGCGTCCGCACATTATTTTTCTCACTCACACCTGCATAAATCGTTAGGTGTCTCGCTTGCACGCACCACATTGTCCTTCAAGGACAATGGCGAGGGACAGTTAGAAATGCTTCCTGGGGGATCTCAACTAAGTTTTTACATGTTTTTTTATTAAAACCCTAGATTGTTATACCTCGTTGGACAGCTGATGAAACGTAGATATTATTATTAAGCACATCCGCAAATCAGGCCCCATAGTATTTTTTTTTTATATCCTTGAAAGAAAAATAAACTTTCTAAATGTTAATTTTTTTGTCAGGTTTAATCGTCTATGGCGACTTATTTATTTTATTAACGTACAATATTGATTACTGAGATCCTAAAGCATTTTATTTGAAAGGTAAAAATTCAATAATAGTAATAATAGTACGTCAACATTTCAGGGTGTTTCATAGTCAAATTGGTCAGAAACGATGTAAACTACACGCCCTTAACAGGAATAGGTCGACTTAACCTGTTACCTTGTATAATACTAGGGTAAACGACCCAATTATTGAACCCGTCTGCAATTTGGATATAAACAACATTTGGGTACCTATTACATAAAACCAAATATGTTTGTAGGCAAAATAAAAAAAAAATCATGAAAGTAGACATTAGCAGTCCTTCACTCAGAATCCAACCTTAACCGAGTGAAGGTTAGTAGCCAGCTACAATTAAATAAAAGAAGTGTTTTAATTTTTTAATGTATTTTTATTTAGAAATAAACAGTTTTATGACTGATTCTAAATACTTTTTTTATTTGATTGTAGCTGACTAATAATATTAAAAAGGCAAAATAAAACAAAAATATTAAATTAGGTACATATTATGTACCTAATTTAATATTTCATATATCATTTCATATATTGTTTTTATTTTGCCTACGAACATATCGGGTCAAACAAAATAATATTTATTATATTTATTCGCTTATTTTACGTTAATTATAATGGCACAGAAGCATTTACATACTAAAAAAACATCTCAACCAAAAAATTCAAATTTTAACATCCACCCGTGAAACCTTTCGAAATGATTTTTTTTTAAATCTGTTCTCGGGTCTTCGAGTAATCGCTGACCATACATTAAAAAAAATTGATCCCGAAACGTAATGACTATTTTTAGTCCCAAAATAGGATACCAATTACAAGGATCTAGGATTATCTTAAATCCTTCTAACTTCGAGGAAGCTTTCTAAATAAGTAAAAAGGTCGAAACAAAAAGTCGGACTGCGCATTGAAACAAGAATAGTATTGATGATGTGCGTCGTAAGACGTCGTCGGATTCTAATCGAGTAAATTCATTATGAACAATTAATTTGTTGCTATGGTACAGTGGACCACATGAGTTCGATGTGCTGTCTACCTTACAAGATCACCCGGGCCCGTTTCTCCAAACTAAATGAGCCGTTTTCAGAAGAACTAAAATAAAAAATCTAAAAAAAAATGTTTTTTTCAATACAATATAACTCCGAAAGTACAAACATTAGGCTGTTGTTGACGTCATAGTAACTTTTGTTCAGCTCGCTGAGACCTATTTTATGATGTACTCGTATCACACATGGCTATAGGGCTGAGGTCCAAAATTGCATTCCTTTGACAGCCGTTAGTTTTTTTTTTAGTTGTTCTGAAAACGGCTCATTGGAAGTGGCGATACTACAGCAGGCACAGTTAACCGCCATAAAATAACAAAATGGCATTCCTGCCACAGGCAAGGATCTTCCTTGATAACCCTAACACCGCGATTTGTATCAAAACCAAGCGTACCAATTTTTGCTACATTCTTTGAAGAAGAAGAAGAAGAAAAATGTATTATAAAACGATATTTGAATTTAACGGTATTTAGTAGGAAATGTGTTCTCTTTTTGGTGTGCAAGGACGTTCGTTGCATTTCTAGACTACGCAATGAGGCGTTTTGGAATGTTTTGCATCGCTCCTCTTAGTTCTCCTTGAATGGTTCACATAAGTGAATTAGGCCATTAAAGTAAGTGTATTTAATTACCCTTATTCCGTTAGAGGTAGTCCAGTTTGAGCACCCGCCTAAATAGCACCTGCACGAATGGCACCTGGCCTAGTCCAGATTCAGCACCTATTGATATTTTTGGCAGGTGCTGTTAGTAAATTCAAATTAATGTATTTATTCTAGATTGGACTCAAACTGGACTACCTCTTCCGTTACTTATGGCGAAGAAGTCGAAGAGGAATAAGGTACACATACCTATACATAATATTAAAAATTGAGTAGACTAAATTCACCCAGGTTAGGTATTTGGCCACTTTTAATGAACCAGTAACAAGTACACTTGAATCGTGAATCCGACTGGATGGTGACTTAAGAATGCTTAAGATAATGGAGTTGTAGTCAATACTAAAACTCCATTGGGCCACGTTTTTATCCTACGGGTACGAAATTCCGAAAAAAAAAATTTTTCTTTTTCCAAATCTGTTTTTGAAAATAGTATTGCTATCTCTGTGAATGATTTTTAAATATAACTTTCGATATATTATCTAGCTAGATTCGTGTCTGTATGTCCTTCGTTTGGAAGCAACGATTAGGTGTAAAAACCTAAGCAATCATTATGTCTTTTAAAATACTTAAAGTCACGCTGTCGATAAAACGTACGATCCCATTATGTATTGGCTGATTAGTGTTTGAATCACGTACCGTCTGAGGATTATTTTAACTTATGGACGACTAGGAACATACTAATTAGAATAGTATTGCAGGCAGGAAATTAAGTAGTTAGTGAGTTTGTTTTTTAAGACTTAGTTTACGTTTATTTTAAATGGCATTTGCCTGTCAATAATGCAATTTTTTAACTACTATATTTAAAAATATCAAACACTTGTGCGACCAAATAAAAATATCTACTGCCAGACCAGCACACTCGAAGTTAGAAGGATTTAAGATAATCCTAGATCCTTGTAATTGGTATCCTATTTTGGGACTAAAAATAGTCATTGTGTAAATTGGACGTAGTTTAGCAAAAAGATTCCAACCCACACAAAGTGAGTTGTGAGATATTTGAGTTGCTACCATTTGACATAACTTTGCACATACTCATCGGATCGCTATAAAAGTCCTGGATTCTTAAAATATAGAACATAGGGACCATTTTGGCATATGTATTTAACTCAATAATGACCATGTTGTGGGTTGAAACCTTTTTGCTAGACAACGTCCAATTATTATTGTTATCGGCAAAATTAAGGGGAAGAAGCTCGCTGGTATGAGGAAAAAATAGCTAGAAAAAGAAAATCATGGCTTCATAAAATCGTGGAATAGACTGCAGTTGCCAGCATCGAAGATCTGTTTTGATTGGTAAGGAGAAGAGTATTCTATTCCAGTAGTGGAGAGGCAGTGAAAGAAAAAGCTGTTGATTGATTCTTTCTCTTGTTTCTTGTTATTGCTAAAGAATAACCTAGTGTGGGGCCAGAAGCAATGTATAAAAAAAAACAAATATTCCTATCTTATCGTATGAATGTTATTACGAGTATTTAAACGCTACCATTTTTAGGGAATGTGTGAAATGACAATTGATTTTTGATCGTTGAAAGTGGTTTAGTTATATTTTTGTCAATCGTTTCTTCTACCAGGCACGTTGCAGGCTTTACTTTATTTTAATGACATGTTTTATAAAACTATATTATGTTATTAATTCCGTGCCCCTCGGTGGGGACATAATGGGTTGATGATGATGATGATCTTATTAATAAAGATTAATTAAAACATGATTAATTAAAATATTTGCTATAACGCCTATGGCGAACAATATTAAAGTATGCGACGTAAGTATTTACTTTTTGACATTATTTGTTTACATTTTACAAAATATTTTTACTATTTTACACTAATTAAATGTGAATAAGGTTTGTTGGTACATTCCTTTCTTAATTGCAATTTGAAAACTTATGCTAGGTATATTCATTGATATTTCATTACCAACAGGCCTAGTGTTTCTTTAATATGCAGACTTATGTTTGAAGTGCGTCATAGAAGCAGTCAGATTTATTTCCAGAGAATTGGTCCCAGGCGGACATACAACTACCAAATAGCTGTAATAATACCTATTTAACATTGTTTTGTCAGCACGTTCGTCTCTTGCTCTCTCGAAGTAGGAACAGGAAAATATCACCGAGGTTTCCTCTTTGTGTTCAATTCATTAACCTCTCTAGGCTAAATGGTACTGCTATATACTTTAATATAAATTGCGTTGACATTGGTATCGCTTTGTTCCTTAGCGTGGCTCATTTCGAAATACTTAATATACAATTTACTTAATAGGTACAGTCAACAAAACCAAGTGTTGTTTCAACTGTGCATCTAAAATGCATGGGTTATAAATTAGGTACACGTACGTAAAGCTTCTTAGGCTGTCGGTTGTAGTAATTTTGGCCCTCTTTTCCCGAGAACTGCCTCGTTGATCTAGTGGTTAGCACGTTTGACTACCAAAAGGAGCTCCTGGATTCCATAACAAATTATCTTTGCCGTAAATACATTAGGAAAAAATTTACATAAAATAGTAATAAAAATTCCATTGCAATTGGCCGCCTTCCGTCTTATTGCTAAAAGCCTATTTTTAAGACAACCGCCAAAAAAAAACTGGCCACTGAAGCAGTATATTTTGGGATCCGTGACCTTTATTTATTAGTCCATCAGGTCTAAAATAAATCTAATAGATCAGTGTTTTTCAATCTGTGGGTCGCGACCCTTTCCCCGGTGTTTGCTCAAAGGGTCGCGGTTGCTAGCCAGGTAAAAGTAAAATGCCACTCAAAATGAGACTGGTTCCACTATTTGTTTCATTTGAATCCCTGTGTTTAGTACTTGGTAAAAAGGATATGAGAACACTTAGTTATAGGTTCTAACTACATCAACTTTTAAATTACTTTGAAGCCTCGGGGGTCGCTAGAATTTTTCACTTGTAGGGGGTCGCGTCTTCAAAAACATTGGAAAACACTGCTATAGATAACTCAACATTAAAATTTGGTTGAAAGGTCGTCTATAGCACGTAGCGTAGAATAGCTTTTTTTTACTTACTCTGCTTACATTCATGTGATTTCTTTATTCAGAGACTTCGAATAAAGTGACTACAATAATAAACTCAAATAATAAATTAAATAATTAGACAAATTCTTAAACGATACTTAATATTAAATTATATTAAAAAAAAATTGAAATTTGCAATTCAAATTTATAAATATTACCTACTTGTATTTATTTAGGAAAATTCTAGGCTCAGTCAAAAAATTATGGTTTGTTATTTAAATAAAATAAAAATTCTTTTTTAAATTTAGTTATAATTTGTAATCGTGGCCTCAGGCTCTGTCTACCCATCTGAGATACATGCGTATGTCTTTGTATGTATACAGGGTGTCCCAAAACTCAACGTCAAGCCGGAACCGGGTGAAAAGGCAAGTCATACTGGTTATCAGAAAAAAATTGCATGAAAATAAAATTATAGGCGTTTAAAAAAAATTGAAAAATCCTGTTGCCACAAATCTTTCCTATTTCCATTTTTTTTTTGTTTTGTAACTCTGAATAATGCTTCTTTAAACTGTTAACAAAATTTCAAAAGCAGCTGCTCCAGCTTGGAAGAAAAGGAAACTTTAAAAAAAATATATTTAAAAAAATTGCCGATTTTTCATTTTTAATTTTCATTATGTTTGTGAAATTTCTTGAATAAATAATAATAAAAAAATTTTGTACTTAAAATGAAAAAAAAACTATTATTTTAAATATTTACCTGATAACCAGTAAGTATGACTTGCCTTTTCACCCGGTTCCGGCTTGACGTTGAGTTTTAGGACACCCTGTATATGTATGTATGTACGTACGCATAACTAATTATAGCAAGGCAGTAAAGTTGACTTAGATATTGAAAGTGAAGCCATTTACGATGGTGACGCTACAGAAATTTGACCTGACATGGTTTCCGATGTTGAAATCGTTTACCTGAGGTGTCGAAACGAAACACAAAAATGTGTTTGTACTTAATAATACTCTTAATGCTAATACCTGCCAAAGTGTTTGACGCTGTACTCAGGTATTTTATGCTACATCAGCTGAACTGTTTCTCGGGATTTTACAAAAACAGCATTACTAGTCAATTTTTTTGTAATTTGTATGCAATTAGTAACTTTAAAATCGTAAGCTTGTATAAAGAGTTTCTCGAGAATATGTATGTACCTACTTTTAAAATAATAAAAATATACTCAGAGGCACAATCAACCGCCAACTTTAATTTTCCGTCGTAACTTCAAATATTAATTAGGGAATGATTTCCACTCGCCTTTTAAGATTGTCCCAAACGTGTAAGATAGGGTATACCCACGGCATCAAGGTACTACGTGAGTGGTCAAGGCGAGTGCGAATCATTCCCTAATGAATATTTCAAGTTACGTCGGAAAATTAAAGTGGGCGGTTAATTGTGCCTCTGAGTGTATTATTAGTAAGCAGTTATTTGTTATCTCCTTCTCCCCAATCTATTATTTCTGAAAGTAACTGATTTGATGATAACGTTTTGTTTTTATAGTGAATATAATACACATACATAAGCTCACGCCTGTATCCCAGAGGGGTAGGCAGAGATCGAGGACTCGCACCTGCCTCGATCCTGACAATTCACTTTCGCTTCATCGATGCACGCACGTCGTTTTCGGGTACTTTTTATCTTGCCCTTTGCTATACATCCCCTATTTGGTCGATGTATGCCCGCCTGGGGCGAATATATGTAATTTTTCAATTATAATTTTAATTTTACTCAGGGTTAGCAATCACACGTTTCGTTCAAATTCGTGAATTTCACGTGAACGTATTTTTGAAGTCGGATAAATGTATTGTCGGGTTTCAAAAATTAGCGTCTGTTCTTTTCTTCTTCGCACAGATATTAACATTTTTTTATATACAGGCACATACATTGCTTCTGGCCCCACACTAGGACACCCTCTGTCGTGGGAACCAGAAACAGCGACGTCACAAACATGTAAACATCCAAGAGCTGGGTTTTTTTTGTCCCCAGCCGGGATTCGAACCCGGGACCTCTAGCATGGTAGGCAGATGCGCTAACCGCTGCGCCACAAAGGTCGTCAAATATTAGATATTATATCAAATATTATCGATATGGTGGAGAAAGGCTATAGGCTAATCCATTTACAGCGCAAACGTAGTAGCGGGCACTGCTAGTTTCTGATATTGTTAGTTTAAGGTGGCCCCGCACACTAACAGTTTGTTAACCTACTGTTACCAGCTGACAGTTTTTTTTTAGTATGCACTATGTCTAGTGCATGGGAAACCGAGGGTTAAAGTTTTTTTTGGCACACCACTTTTTTCAAAACTTGTTTCATTTATTTTTTGACCTTATCGGTTATTATGGGTTGATTTCTCAATTGAGAATTCCGCTAAATAACTACTTAACAAACAAAAAACGTACAATTTCTCAATAAAGAGCGTGACAAAACTTTACTTTAACGTAACTTTTTTAGCGCCGTGCGATCTGAATTGCACCTAATTGTATCAGAAATCAGAAATTTATTTCAACGTAAAGAATTTACATTCTGCTTGTTGAAAGTCAATGTACCTACATAGCATTATAATGTTAGCCGCTGCCTTAGGGCCGAATGTAGTGAAGAAAAAGGCAGCAAAAAATAACTCCACTCTGACCATCTTTTCTCAAAACATCTTAAATCTAATACAAAGTTTGGTAGGTACGAATGTCCATCTACCTAAGAATGTCAAAATTCAAGACCCATGAGTGCAATCAATACTTGCAATGTCAAACATTATATCTCGCTACTAGAGTCCCTTTTTCTTAAATTGATTTTGCGGAGTGAATCTTCTGTACCTGTATTTATTATGTATTCTGTGATGATACCGTCAAAGGTTCTGAATACAATGGATGGAAATAGGTAATTATGTTTCTTTCACTCACAATCGTGACAGCTTCGTAACAAAGGAGGGTGGTCCATAATAAGACGAAAATGTCAAAATACAATATGAATAGATTGACATCGTTCCTTAACGTTAGCCCTGATGTAACCCTACTGACAGGTTAATGAGAACTTACAGTTAAATAATCGTTGTATTGTTTTGTCTTAAAATAGAAATGTAGTCACGCGCCAAAACAGTAACAACTTAAGACCAAGGACAGGTTTCTGAGTTGAGAATTTTCACTAAGTACCTAAATAATTAAGTAACGTTCTGTCACGCTCTTTTCTGAGAAATTTGATGAGACAGCACTACATAACATAATATTTATATACAGGCACATACATTGTTTCTGGCCCTACACTAGGATACCCATTTTTTTATATTTTTCTGATAACCAGTATGACTTGCCTTTCCACACGGTTCTTGCTAGGCGTTGATTTATGGGACACCCTGTATGTAAAAGTACCCGTACGTTTTGATTTTTTGTATATTTTTATACTTGTACGTTTTTATTATTGTCTCGTTCGTTAGATGAATATTGCATCTAAGTATCTAAGCGTTAAGTATAATAGGTTCGTAAATTGATTTCTGATGAAGTAGGATGCTTAACAAAGCTACCGACCAAAGACGAAAGGTGTTGCATAAGATGCGGATGCGGATATTTGCATCGGGTCAGACATAGCCAATAACAAAACTTGAAATACGTCGTCGAAGCTCAATAAAATAAATAGAAAGAAAGAAAAAAAGGTTTATTTTTCGCCACATGGACATACATAATTATACAAGAAAAGTAGATACAGAAAATAAGGCCAATATTAGACAAAATTAGAAGACATTTGAAGCTACAGTGAGAAAAAAACAAAGACAAAGAGTGTTAACAGTAAATTTAATTTTGTATGTCGATGCAGCAGAAAAAAAGGTCTCTAGTTCAGTATTTGCTAAGGGTTTGCACCCAAAGCACTGATTTTCAGCTAGGGCCTTCCGGTGACTCACGGAGCATCAAAACGGAACAAATATTTATAAATGCTATTTTCGTACATCTTAAGAGAAATTACCGAACCACAACCATTAGATCAATTTGTTATCCGTCCATCGGCCCTCAATCTATCAATGGTTTTTTTGTCTGGAACGCGTAGAACTATCAAATGATGAGGTTCCTGAGAAGGACTTCATTTCATCTGCATTAATCATACTTTCTTGGTTCTTCTGCTATATCCAAGTCTGTCAAATAAGCTTTTAATACTAATAGAAAACTTAGCGCACATGCCAGACTCGCGATTGGCTGATTTTTATCATATGCTGCATCTTATCACTCAAGTTCAGTGACCTTCTGGAGAACCTGTTTCATTAGAATTACGTACGAACGGAATTACAGAATAAATTATATAATATACTCTCGTAAGTTACATTGTAATGTCAAGTATAACAAGTTCAGGATTGCATCTCATATAAGTGTTACGCGCGAATCTATTCTATTTGAATATTGATACATTAAAGTGGGACTGAAATTACGCCATAGAGCTAGTCCTTTCATCATCAACCCAGTATGTCCTCACCGAGGGGCACGGGTCTCTTCTCTGACTGAGGAATGTATAGGCCTCCACCACTCCACCACGGAGGCCAAGTCTGGTTTGGTGGAGGCTTGTAAAACTAGTGGCTGGTTTTACTGTCAGAAGTTTTCAAGAAGCCCTATAAGAGGATAAGGCCTCTGACTTGGCTTAACGACTGCCATCTATCGACGGCAGCCGGCACCAACTGCTTGACGTGCCTTGGGAAACACGGAACCGCTCGGAAAAATGCCACTAGTGTTAGACATAGAACGGCCATCCATCCATTCACTGAACGTGCCCAATGTTGCTTAACCTTCGTGATCGTTTAAGATCACTCAGGCGGCCGGGGCTACGAGCGATTCTAGCAATGCTAGTCTTTTAATGTTAAATTATTTATTAATTTATCTTCTTCTAAAAGAGCATAATTTGAAAAAGCAAAAACCTTTTCGAAATCGTGGCCACACTTTTTTTCCTCTTAGGCCACGTTTCATGAACCGGCTAGGAATGTTTTAAAGCCTTTTAGTCTCACTTGTAAATACCGAATTCTTTAAAACACCCTTGTAAAGACGAAAGACGTAATCACAGATTAGGTACTCAAATTGCCTGAAGTGTTTTAGTGGAATGACGTGTTTGTTGTAAGACTAAATTATTAGTTTAGAGAACTCTTTATTTCCGTGTATTGGAGGATACTGATGAAAAAATACAGAAGAACCGCTAGTAGAAGAATCATAGGACAAATCGCATATTATTATAGCGTTATATAATAAAAGTGGCTTTATCTAAAGTAACTAATTACAGGTCAGAAAGTAATTTGAATAATCCAAAGTGCAGTGAAATATACTACACTTTCATTTAATAAATCAATTCATTAGTGAATGAAAAAGGAAAAAAAGAGAATGCCTTTTTTGGACGAGTACCTACTACTAGAAAGCTGAAAATTGTCATAAGCATACACTTTAAGTACACCAGCAAAACGATAGAATAAAGTTCAGTTTCAACCACATATCTTGGTCATCTTACCAAAGCTTACTTAGATGAAGAAGATCAAGTTTATCGCGTCGATGACTTCTTGAAGAAAATGGCAGTTCAAACTCGATCGCGGCACTTTATTCAGCCTTTTAATAAAAAAAGGCTACATTTTGTTTAGCCAAGTAGTTGTTAAATACTTAGGACTGTGCCTTATTACCATTTAAACAATTTTAGTAAAGGGCAATATAAAAAGTACCCGAAACCAGTGTGCAACAACTGATAAATGTTTATGAAGCGAAAGAGCTTTTTCTAGATCGTGGAAATGGAAAACATGTTCTCTTCCTCCCTTGCCTCCATTCTGCTATTGCATTATAGTTCAATGACAGATACTCGGTCGGGTCACGTGACACGATTTTTTATACCATTGACATTCCTAGAAGGATTGCTGCGTGTGTGCGCGTAGATTGAAAGCGGCAATGAAGTGAAATCGCCGCGTTTAGCAGTTGTCATTGTACTACAATTCATTAACAGAATCTAGGCCCAGGTGTGATTAGATTAGAACTCTTTATTGTACACACCAGAAAAACAAACAAATACATGTGAATCGCTCGTAGCCTGGCGAATCGCTCGTAGCCTGGGCTGCCTAAGTGATCTTAAACGATCAACAAGGTTAAGCAACATACGGCGCGTTCAGTCCATGGATGGGTCACCGTCTATGACTAACGCTAGTGGCATTTTTCCGAGCGATTCCGTGCTTCGCAAGGCACGTTAAGCAGTTGGTGTCGGCTACCGTCGATAGATGGCAGCCGTTGAGCCAAGTCAGAGGCCTTAGGGCGGCTTGAAAACTTCTGACAGTTAGACCAGCCACTAGTCTTACAAGCCTCCACCAATCCGGACTTGGCCCCCGTGGTGGAGTATGGCCTATACCTTCCTCAGGGAAGAGACCCGTGCCCCTCGGTGGGGACATGATGGGTTGATGATGATGATGACATGTGAGACTCATATAAGTTTTGCCGTATACAATTGAATGTGTGAATTTATGTTATGTTTAAAATAATCATATTTTAAATACGAGAAATAAAAAATATTTATTTTCTATTGCCAGAGTACTAGGTGACGGAGATTATCACTATGCTGACTGTTACATTACGGTGTCTCGTTACTAACTAGGCCAAGAAATTGTTAGAAAGAGCAGCCTCCATAATCAGTGTCCACAGCAAAGTCAACAGAGAGTTGTAACTTTCGTCGGCGTCTGCGCCAGACGGGTTACGTAACCCTGAACCTGCACTGACCGACTGATTACAATGCTGCCCTCGTAAGGAAGAACGCAGCAATAGCCATTACTGCGTTTTTACTTTGGATGCAAAATTGGGCTCCCTGGTATTATATCTATAGGTGAAAAAATAATGGTGGCTGTAGGTCTACTAGAAACCTGAAATTTCAGTAAGAAAACATGCAGTAATGTATGAAATCCTTCTAATCCTAAGAAATAAATAGCTATTTACTCAAAACTGCGTTTTTACGATTACTGCGTTCTTCCTTACGAGGGCAAAATGCCATGCCGTACATTGCTACCGGTGTGCTTTCACCCAGCTGTCCATTGAAAAATTAACAATAGTCAACGACAACGCATACGTTGTGGGTTCGGAATGACGGACATTGTCATTTTTATCACATGTTATTCAAGAGTTTATATGTTTTTTTTAGCGCAATTAAGTGTAACAATCAACATTACCTTGGATGGGCATGAAAAAATAAACTTTGGTAAGAAGGTACGCCACGTATAGTGAACACGGAACTTTGTTTTTTTTTTTTATGCACACTGAACTGCCTACAAGGGCTTCTACTCAGTAACATTTACTGAAAGGGAGGTTCCCTTACAGTAAATGTTACTAGCTTACAAAATCTCAGAAAGATATCCGCTTTTTTATAAATTTTAATACCGAAATTGGCAACATGAAGGTTAATTTTTATGTTAATTGAAAACTTGTTTTATTAATAACAAAATTTAAAACATTTTCTGGTTCCAATGTAATATATAATTTAAATACTCATGTTTCCACTATATCTATAGACAGATCCAATATGTAAATATTAAGCTTAAAATAGCAGCTAACTAATAATAATTTGGCTGTGTAGTAAAAGAGGGTATTTAAGTAACTTGAAATATTGCCAATTTTTGTCAACGGTTGATTACGAACTATCTACTGCAGACTATATTTGTATACAAATGTATTATTTCCTTACTTCTATGCTTTTTACCTTACTTCACGGGTAATATGGCAACAAAAATGTTGTTCGCTTGATCAACGAAACAAGTAACACAGCGACGGTACATAGTTTTCAATTTAGTGAGTGGGTGAGGCCCAAGCTAAAAGCCACAAATGCATCTAAACAGTTACACAAGAACGAACGGAGAAAAGAAGATTACTTTGACATACTTAAACGGTTTCGTGACTGCGCGGTTAGAAATACCCGAATTTGGTGAAGTCCATTGGGCAAGACAGGCAAACATTTGAAACTATTTCTCGCATTTCTATGATTTCTAAACTAGAGAATACAGCGTTTTGTTTGTTGAAAAAACTTTGGAACAAATAGGTACAAAATTGTTATGAAATAAGAAAAGAAAGTCTTTGATTGAAAACTTTTGGATAATGTAGCCGAATTAAATATATCATGTTTATTTAAAGCAAAATATAGAAAAAAAATTAAGAAATTGTCTAGAAAAAACTGTATATAGCTGGGGGTGTAAAATAAAATAATAATAAGTAAATAAAAAATCCATGGAGGAGGCCTATGTCCACTGGACATTGTCCAGTGGACTTCTTGTGGCTGAATGATGATTTTGATGAAATAAACATCTGTTTATCATTTCATCACGTCAACATCGAGTTTAATGGCAAGGTTTTTTTGGACTAATTTATAGGTCAGGAAACTTAAGGAACTTGGAACTCAGGAACTTTAACTTTTTTTACAACTAAAGTATTTAATAAAATTAAATCTTTTTTCCGAATTGACAATGTTATTACCTAAATACGATACGGTATTGTTTTGTTTTGAAAAATATGGAGATACAAATTGATGCGTAAAATCTACTTCATTCAGAAGGTCGTTAACTATCTCCCTACGCTTTCCTGACACAGCGGGTCACTGGTCTGCCTACAGATCGTTTACCCAACCTCGGTAACCACTAAGCCAGTGGTTCTTAATCTATTTGCAGTCACGGACCACTTTAGGAATTCCTAAAATGCCACGGACCCCCTCTCAATATACGAATATTTAGGTACCTCTTGTAGAAAAAAAAAACAAGATTAAAGAATCACTTTTATTGCTCTCGCCTCTCACCTCGCGCCGCTTGACAATAACCAGCGAGAGTGGTCAAGCAAATTAGGATTTAGTTAATTTTCATTTTTTTTTCATTCATCTTAAGAGTTAATTGCGCTGCTGCGGACCCTTAGCCCGCACATTACGGACCCCTTAGGGGTCCGTGGACCCCACTTTAAGAAACCCTGCACTATGATAAAACGTCAGGGTCAGACACCTAGTACCAATGAGTAGTACTAGTAGTTACCTGGGCATGTGGATGAAAAGCTTACTGTGACTGTACATCTTTTGTCTAAATTATACAGGGTGTTGACATTATTATTATTTACATGATACTGAAGCAAAAAAAAAGTTTAAATCACCTAAAATCGCCGGTTTAGCGGCGCCGGCGCCGGCGGCGAGCACACGGGCGCACTCTCCCGCCCCGCCCCGCGATACCCCCGCCGGACCCGTCAAGTGCAAACGATAGAAGCTAAAGCCATAATACGTGATAAAGCAGTCAGCATCACAAAGTTCTGGGCCGCTACTGTCTAGTAGACTTTTTATAAAAATGATTTCGTCATCGACACGCTAAGAAAAATATTCTGTTTATATACCTACATAAACATAAAACATAAACATTTACATACTGGCACGTACATTGCTTCTGGCCCCACACTATAGGATACCCTGAGTCGTGGGGACCAGAAACAGCGACATCACAAACATGTAAACATCCAAGACCTGGAGTTTTTTTTTGTCCCCAGCCGGGGTACGAACCCGGGACCTCCCGCGTAGTAGCCAGATGCACTAACCGCTGCGCCACAGACGTCGTCAGAGGTATATTTCATTTTGTATTGTTATGTCATTTTTATTAGTACCACAAATCCTTTTTTGAGGCAAATTTTCGTCTCTTATTGCACCCATGCTAAAGCTAGAAAATATTCCCTCGAGAAGCGGCCGTTGGCAGTATTTTTGCCTATGTGTTTGGATTGGACCACAAATAATAATAAAATGCAACGTGTTATTGAAATGACGCATAAACTGAAATCCAATTCTGCAGTATCAATTAAATTCAATAACTTGAAATGCGCAAAATTTAAAAGTAACTTTGATTGGACTGGCATTGTTTTTAAAACTCTCCAATGTCATATTATCATATAGGAAAAAAAGGTAAATTTTATTCAAATCGATAATTAGGATACTGAAGGAACTATTTTCAATACTTCTATTATAAGCTTTTGTAACAAAAAGTAACGAATAATGCAGAAAAAAAGAGATATCGGACAGAACGGCACAGAATTGATACCAGATATCTGTAGTGACCTTTGCTACTTAGGTACTTAAATGTGGTGATAGACCTGTGACAGTACATTCAGCATCCGCCTTTGCCGAACTGAACAACAAACAACCAAGCATAAAGCACACTATCGCTACGAATTTTTATGACAGATCCTAGCGAATGCCTTGGTAAATGTTCATCAAACTCTGTCTTAAGATGTGAGACGAACTAAAAATGAAAAAAACATGTCAAAAAGTACGAATCAAATATACTCGTCGTTTCACTAGAATGCTCGCTAAACGCTCCTGATTGTTTTGTTCACCTGTAATGAGTATTCTACCGAATGTTCAAATGAATGCTCAAGTCTATCGGAAGCTTAAATAGAATCCAAACACAGATTGTACCGTCGTTTGTCGCCTCTATACCAAGGTAATACGTAGTTCCTTCCCTTCAAAGGGTGAGGATCTTTAAACAAATGCTAAGCTAACTATAAAAGAAACAACTGGGTCATGACCACCAACTGTACAGTGGACCTCACAAGTAGCAGAGCTCACATAAAGTCTTATCTAATATAACCCTAGGTGCGAAAATCGAGCAAATTGTCGTATTCCATGGCAGTCAAACCCACACTGTCGCTCGATCCTTGAAGCTACTACAAACGAGTCGAAAGTGATTATCTAATAGATTCTAAGGAAATCAACTAAAATGTCAACTGAAACCGATGGCAGGATGACATTGGCGATATAGATTACGTAATTTTCCTAGAACTAAACAAACAGACTTTATCTGCTAAGTACGCCAATGAAATAATATAATATAGTTTATGTTGTACTGTGCGATGATATTTATATATTATGTAAATCCTCGCAGAAAAAATACGCCGATTTGTCAATAGAATCAATTATTTTATTAAAGGTTAACACAATTATTATAACATGTTGCTTGTTAGAAGAAATAACAAAATATTATTTATGGAATAATAAATAAGTTTGAACTAGCAAAGAGGTTGCATAGGTACTTATTGGCGGTCACCAACAAAGGTTCTAAAATAAGATTCCTCAAGATAATAATATATTAGAATTACCTCCGATGCTGTTTAATTTTTTTTAAACTTACTCTAAGCAAACAAACCTCCTTAAGGATTACTTGAAAGTCTAAGATGTGAGATATTAAATTAATTCTTACGAGGAAGATTAACTACGTCATTCATAGTGTTAAAAATATTCATGAGCAAATTAAATTACAACGTGTCTTGAAAAAAAGTGAAGTTTCCTTAATAGTTTCTTTTCCACACACTAATTTAAAAACTAATTTAGAACTTAAGAACAGCTACAGCTGTTTAGTTAAATAACATCATAGGTTGAATATATACACATTTATGCTCATATTTATAAAAAAAACGACTCCACTATACGGCACTTAGCGAGTATTAGAATGGTCTTAAGACGGATCTTAACTAAATCATGACTTATTAAGTCAAATCTTCACGTCAGAGACCTCCGCAACTAAAGCCTCGTTTAAGCCTACTTCTTTAGGTAGCATCTTTTAATTGTAGTGTGCACTATACACGCGGGTGAATGAATGTCAAACACAAAATCTGTATGTCAGTTTTGCCAGGTGAGGCAATTACGCTTTTCTTCGTCTTAGGAGGGCCCACATTTTCGATTTTACATCGTATTTTTAAGTTTTGTCAATTTGGCTTCGAATTATAAGAAAAAACTCACAAAACTAGGTCACTTCGTCACTGTTGTAGGAATTTAGAACAAAAAATCTTTTCTGACACAACCACAGACTACATAAGAATTAATAAAATGCATTGCGCATTTCATTAATAACATTTAAAAAAAATTACAGTATTTCCGCTCAAACTTTTTATTAATCAAGAAAATTTAAAACGCCTACTAATGTTGAATTGAGTTGTACTTAAAATGAGGCCTTAGGTACTTCACTTTTTTAATAAATAAAACCGTTTGTTTTAAGATTTTAGTTAGTTGAAAGATTTTTTTTTTCTATTTATGGTTCTAGTTGGCTCCAGGTGACCCCTTAACTCTAATAGTACCTACCTACTATAACTATGGGGTGAAACAACTTTAAGGTTATAATATTAATATATTACAATTAATAAATATTGCACAGCTTGCAGCCCATTAATTACAAATCCGGACGTTGACTAAGTGATATGAAATGTCCTTTGATAAAATATGTTGACATCTGCCATGTTTACCACATCTGGTGTTAAATCATCGTGTGCCTATGGACCTTATAGGTACTGTGTTTATTACACGTAGTATATTATGTATTTTATTCGCGGAACTTCCTGATACAGGAAGCGATGGTTGTAGCATTCCATATCTACACTGAGTAGATATCTATAGAAGATCCACCATCCGGATCATGTAGGAAGTACAGGTTAATACCCAATTTGTTTCGGTTATTAACCGTTAGTGTTACCGTCCGTACACTGATCTAGAATAACATTTTACTTGTCAAAGAAGGCTTAAGAAACTGTACTATACATACAACACACTACACATGTAAAATAATTTGCAAAACGATTCAGGAAATCTAAAACCGGAATATAATATTAAAAAAAAAACAAAAGAATGTTGATGAAAAAAGTTGGCTTGTTATGATCAAGGCAAAGCGTAACCCTCCAGGACACAGGCTTGAGATTATGTATGCACGTACAGTGTACACTTATAAATGGACGTAGTTAAGCAAAAAGGTTCCAACAAACACAAAGTGAGTTTTGAGATATTTGAGTTTTTAGGTTTAAGCTCATTTACGCTCTCCATACATGTGGGTTCGATGAATCGCTCGTAGCCTGGGATACCTGAGTGACCTTAAACGATCACTAAGGTTAAGCAAGATACGGCGCGTTCAGTCCATGGATGGGTCGCTGTCTATGACTAACGCCAGTGACATTTTTCCGAGCGGTTCCGTGCTTCGCAAGGTACGTTAAGCAGTTGGTGCCGGCTGCCGTCGATAGATGGCAGTCGTTAAGCCAAGTCAGAGGCCTTAGGGCGGCTTGAATAATCCCTCTAAGCGGTAGCTCTAGTGAGCTCCGCTGTGCGCCCTCCTCGGCCTCGAGGTGGTGTTTAGTGGGTAGGCGCACTCTGTGAGTCCCACATTGGCAGCACGGCCGGGCCCGTGCTGTTATGCATGAGCATTCACCACCTCCCTCCCCCGTGTCCTCCGGAGGGTGCCCTTTATAGGGCTAAAAAAAAAAAAGCGGCTTGAAAACTTCTGACAGTAACACCATCCACTAGTCTTACAAGCCTCCACCAATCCGGACTTGGCCCCCGTGGTGGAGTATGTCCTATTCCTTCCTCAGGGAAGCGACCCGTGCCCCTCGGTGGGAACATAATGGGTTGATGATGATGATGATGACGTGTGGGTTGGACTACCATGTGCCATAACTTTGCACATACTCATCGGGTCGGGTCGCTATGAAAGTCTTTGATTCAAAAAATATTTCCAGTACTAATCCCAAATAAATAAAATAAAATAAAATAATGATCATTTTGGTATATTAAACTCAAAAATGACCATCCTTTTTGCTAAACTACATCCAAATATAAACTCGCTACCGTAATGATGACAATGAGGGCTTTTCAAAGCGTCATTAAAAAAATATATAGTAGCGCAAATTACCGATAGATGGTGCTGACGTCGCCTAATACGTTAAAATTGACATGACATCACTGTACCTTCTCTGTGGTTCCTGTCCTATGTTTTTACAAAAATGCACAATGCATTGGGCTAGTCATGAGCAAAGACACAATTCACGTATGTAAATAATGAACAAAGTGAAAATACTTCGATCGATAACTTTCAAGTTGAAACTTTTCGAAACAAAGTCTAGTTTAGATCACAGACTACAAAGAGATGTTTAGACTATCACAGATTAATAACGATTAAAACCACAGACCTAAAAACATGATGACATTTTGCTCTTCGTGCAGCGCCATCTAGTTTTTTTTTTAATGAACTCAACTGACAGCTGTCATTGAAAAGCCCTTATTACTGAAAGACCGAAAAAAGTAACTCATTCAGCTGTGTAACATATCAATCAACCAAAAAATTGCTCTTTGTTTTAAAATCACTGGCATAATACCCATAAACTAATCTGTTTCCCGTAAATATCGTAACTCTGTCTCATGTTGGACTGATAAATACCTTTGAAGTCCGTTCGGTACTTTTCCACCCTAAAGTTATCAAAATTATTTTGCATGGTCGGTACTTTTATGTCTATCGAAGACGGTAGTGATAAGTATGCTTAGTGAAGCATTGACCCTTTAGTAGATAGGTCATTTGAGTTACGCACTTGCTACGAGTATGATGGACTTATCCAAGTAGGCGTAGTTTGACGCATAAAATTAAAACTGATTTATTAATTGATCATGAATGCTTGTATTTTGAACGTAATATTAACTATTGATGAAATCTGAGTAAAAAAAATCCATACGTAACTTATGTGACCTATCTACTAATGGGATGTTATATTAAGCATACGAAATGTAAAAGAAAGTAGATAGTGTTAACAACTGTGCCCATAGTCATAATCTATGGACGTATATAATATTCATACGCCGAGCGTCGCAAATGAAAACAATCTGAACTGTTCGTGTCGTACCTATTTAAAAGAAAATGGAAATCAGAGTTTTAGATACCTACTCGGCATCCAAGTGCTGAAATAATATACGTAATGCAATGTAAACTGTCAGTAAAAAATGAAGATTGCCTTTTAATATAATGTTATATTACATACATTTACATTATTAATAGTAATGAGAATAAATTTTGGTAAGACGTAAGAAGAAGCAGCTTATACGTACGTACAATGTATGTAAATTTGTTTTATAATAAGATGCGAGTCAAAAAGTAGACAATATGCCAAAAATCTTAATTTATAGTTTATATTGAGAACGGACCTGTACATTTTAAATTTAAATTACATGTTCATTGAATCTTTCAATACATTTCCCCTAGCATCTACAAGTAGGTATAAAAACCGAACAAATGCGAGTCGGACTCGCCGAGCCGGCCCGCTGAGGGTTCCGTAAAAATTTGTTTACCTAAAAATGTACACGGAACAAATAATAAAATAAATAGTTTAGGAATCGAGTCTCGCAGTACCTACTTTTCGAGTCTTTGAGGGTTGAGAGTGCGGTCGTAACAATAAAAGAGGGTATCCAGGAGCACGGTAAAATTATGTTTTATTTATACTGTAAAGGAAAGGCACATAATAATGTGCCTTTTTTTAATTTTGTATGATGATTGATCGTAATAATATGGAGAATAGGAATCCAGGTCGTAAAAAAACCAGAAAGAATGGCAAAACAGTCCACCTTGTATGAAAGTTGAGGATGATCTGCCTCCAGGTACGTCTTACTACTGTGGCAAAAGTCAAAAAATGATCGAATTTAGAATGGATAATGGCCGAAAATAATAATAAGCAACGAGGCAAATGCACCTCGTTACATCTTATCCGAATTTCAAAGTCTAAAGTTAACGACCTCTGTGGCGCAGTGGTTAGCGCATCTGCCTGCCATGCGAGAGGTCCCGGGTTCGAATCCCGGCTGGGGACAATAAAAAGAAACCCAGGTATTGGATGTTTACATGTTTGTGACGTCGCTGTTTCTGTGTCCCACGCCACAGGGTATCCTAGTGTGGGCCAGAAGCGATGTATGTGCCTGTATGTAAATGTTATGTTTATGTTATTTTATTATGATTTAATTATAAACGTATAGTTTTCACATTTTTCGTAGTTTGGTAATGTAAGAACATTACATGCCAAAAGTCATTGTTGAGTATAATATGAATTTTATTATGAATATTATGTTCTCTGGTTTCAGCGATACTTGCGAACACGATTTCTTTATCTCTTTCTAATATATAAAATTCTCGTATCACCGTATTAGTGGGCATACTCCTCAGAAACGGCTTGGTCGATTTTGATGAAATTTTGTATGTATATTAGGTAGGTCTGAGAATAGGTTGTTAATTATTTGTTATACCCCTATCTGCAAAATAACGGGTCAGCTAGTTAACATTATATATTATTATAATTTTTATTCTTTATTTACATTTGTAACTTTATTTACTCGCACCACTTCTTAGATTTCACTTAATTGCCATTCGATTAGACTTTTGTAGTAAATAATAAAATAAATAATAAATAATAAATTAATAGTGTTCGGGCCCCATATAGGGAAGTGGTCCAGTCGAGTCGGCCTAAATCCTAGTTTGTAAGCCCTAGTTTTAATATTAGATTAGAATTCTTTATTATACACACCAGAAAAATATATACATTAGGAACCTTACATATCTAGGTGTTATATAAACTTAACATTAAATTAACTTTTATAAGCTCGCATATTTAATGTAACACAGGGCAAAACGTTTATTCGTTGAAAGAGCGGGCCTCTCCTAACACAGGTTTTGTAACTTAACAGGAGAGTCCCAACCCCTGTAAAATGCATCCTGAGTGCTTAGTGCGAGTTTTTTCATTCACTTTCGATAGCGAGAGCGTCTGCAATTTGTATAGGAGTGACAAAGAGACAACTAGGTGGCGCGCTTTGTCACTCCTATAGAATATGAGTTTACGTTAACGCGATCGAGTAGTCAAAAAAACTCGCACTAAGAACTCGGTTCATGAAATAAAGAAATTATGTATTTTTTTTTGTAACTTACAGATAATGCCAAATTGAGTAAGTTATAAGTATTGACATTATAAGGATCTGGCAAAACGTTGACGTTGTTTCGCCATACATATTATTTGTAGGGATTATAGTTTTAAAAAAATTGGGGTGAACCACCTTTAATACTTATAGGGCCATGAAAAAAACTACCTATTCTCAAACCTACCAAATATACTTATAACATTTCACCAAAATCGGTCAAGCCGTTTCGGAGGAGCATGCGCACTAACACCAAAATTTTATATTAGAAAGAAAGATAGAATAGATTATTACAGACTGTTAGCTTTTAGAATACACCTCGGCTACTATCGGATAGAATCGGATATATTTCGTGTCATGGAAATATCGGAACTAATATGACACTTAATTTCCATATACAGAGCAGGAAGTAGTATTACACTCGTGTGCTTTCGGCGAAAACCGAAGCCTACTCTAGAGCCCGAGGTATATTCTAAAAGCTGACAGACTGTACGTTATTTGCTGCATCGCTCAATAATGTTACTGCAAGGTCTACAGGGCAATGATAATACTAATTACGCCACTATTCGTGATGCTCGTGACTCCACGTAGGGTCTGACGAAGGATCAGCGTTATGACTCAGACTTACAAAAGCTCAGCCTAGATTCATTGTTATGGCCAGGACAAACATTGTCACACCCACTATACCTACAGGGCGTCCCAAAATTATGGGACGTGAAGGGAAAGTACCTTATATATCGTAGATAGGGTATTTTGCTGAAAGATTAGTAATGCAGCATTTCAAAGATTATCTAAGAATTACTTGCTTCGTCTGGGAATAGTATCCGCCGGCATAGTGTGTAGCAGCTATTACACTTGACTAACACATTTTTTTTCACTAACAGTGGTAAGTGGTTAGTTAAGCCACGTATATTGCGCGCCGATTAATGATACTAACGAAAAAAGGCAGCAAATTTTCTTTTTGTTAATCCTGCATAAATAAGATGGTATTCAAAAATTTATTGTACTATTTGTAGCTGTCAACCTTCAAATTTTTATTGCAAAGTAGTGCTTAGAAGATGTAATAGGTTTAAAGGTATAATTGACTAGGGCGGAGGCGTGTTAATGTTGACATTCCACCAGTACAGTGGAGAGTAGGTCAATTTGTAAATTTTTGTTGCAAGGTTGTACTTAGGGTCATAGGGCCTCTTATTCTTTGGGTACTGAACCCTAACTGATCGCCAACGCTCACGCCCCATCGCGGACGCAAGCTGGACGCGTTGGTTTGGACAAGCCTTAAAAACAAACGTTCTTGAATTCGAATTATGAAAGTCCTTTTCGTCTTTCGCCGTACTTATTTATAAGATAAGATAAGAATATTCTTTATTATATTCTTATCTTATCTTACCAGGAAAACACATACAAAACATAAAAAGATACAGTACAATTCAATTATCTTAAAAGCGAAAAAAAAACAATATAAACTCACCAAATTTCATTTTGCTAATAGAGAAGCTTGTTACGGAACAGGAAATGTTCCGGAATTCCAGTTGCACCGTCCGCCTTGAGAGCAGAGGCACAACATTATTGTTGCTCAGCCCCACTGCACAACTATCCTCCATTGTAAACACTGAATTCTGTCCACCGGACTCAGAAAAAAAATCACTTTCACCGAGTAGTTCTGCGATATTACACGCGGCGCGACGATGGTGATTTTCGACGTTGGGTGTAACAATGTTCGTTCCTTTTTAAAATATCGCGGGGAATCTTCTAGTGCTGTTATCAGTTGGAGACGTTGAAGTTCAAGTTAGCCAGACGCTCTCGACATCTGCTGTAAACAAACAGAGATAATATTAATGACACATGTAATCTCAGTGTAACCTTACGATGTGTAGTGCATTATGCTTGATTTTAATGTTTTTTATCAGTATTTTGCGTGTCAAATGTAAGGGGACCATTGAGTCAAAGTATGAAAAATAAAAATAAACATATTTTTTTAACATCATTTACCTACAAAAAGTGTGAGTGCAATTTCTTGCAAACTTGGTATCAGATAGTGTCTATGCTAAAAACGGCCCTTTTTACGTTAAAAGCTATCTAGTAATAGGTTTTGAGGCTTCAAGGTTCAGGTTTGCGGCCAAGGGTTCTAAAAATCACCAGTAACATGATGGACAGATTGTGTAGACATGTGGCGTCTGCGCACGCACAGTTTTGTCGAGTAAAACTGGGTGCGCAGACGCCACGTCTACACAATCTGTCAAAGTTATTGTAAAAATTTTGTAAAAGAAAATATTTTGTCAAAGATGAATCAGATTATTACAATTATTTATTTTTTAAGCCAAGACCTTACACCAACTATGGTGTCACTGCTCGCAAAAGCAGGGACAGATTCCGGTAAACATGACTGTGTTGCAGCTAAAGGCGTTATTTTTAAAGAACAACCAAATCCCAGAGATCTTAAGAGTGGACTGCATGCTTGAGAATTTTGAAAAAATTAACGAGGTAAATCCAACGTATGCAGACGAAAGTATGGCTATGAAAAACCCACCGCGAAGACTTCAGTGAGCAAGGTTACTCGTAAAAGTACAGACCCCCCCGTTTTCGACACCTAAAACTGAACCGCTTCAGTTAAATACGTCTCATGATAAGCCGCGTCAAAACGTTCGACCAGAGATTTGATTTTTTTCTAATTCTTGTAGAACCCTAGGGTTCCTCGGAACACACTTAGAGTATGGCTGTAATGGGCCTTAAAACAGGTTTAGCTGACACTGTGGATGTGGACGAGATTGTTTCAGTTTAAGTGTTAAATGCGATTTATAACCGATTGTTTCTAGTTTCTCATCGTATAAAAGTGACCGGGCAGATCAGGTACCTCTTGCAACTTAGAAAACGTTGACAGCTTGAGTTTTCCTGGCCGAGGTAGTGAAAGCCGCAGTAGAAGTCATAGCTTGAATATGAAGACCCTCATAAAAAGCCACAGAATGTGACTTCTATGATGCTACTAAGTTTGGCGGTGTCTGATGAGATGGCAATAATTCTACCATTTCATTAGGGTTGCATTAAGGTTGATAAGATGTCTACTGTATTAGGCTTCTGAGTCAATTTATTAATTTCAGCTCTAAATCAGATCTATTTGACAATTAAATTTTCCATTTTAAATTATTTTATCATCATTGAAAGGTCGCTTATCTAGGCACTCGTGAAAAGTTATGAATTTCAAATATCCACCTTGTGATTCATCAAATCTGACAGATTTGATTATTATAAGTACCTATATCAGGTCGATAATTCGACGATAGTGGTGTGCTCATGATGATGACATAAATAGCCGATCATTGTCAATATTGACAGAAATTGCTCTGACTGGGCTTCATTATCTAAACAGTAGTTTGACGATTACGGCTAGGAGAATAATAACATTGTTTACGAAGGTTTTCAGACGTATTATGTGCCTACGGTTAATTGTTTTAAGCACCATCTCGGGTCATATTTGACTAGTAGATAAATACCAAAACCTACTTTATTATTAACGAAACAAAACTAGTTGTGTCATTAGTTCAAAACTATTGTAAGTAGCCATAAACAACATGAAGTAGGTAAAAGAGCAAATGATTAAAATACAGATATAATAAGCTTCCAAATTTAAGGAGTTACACCCCAAAACCAAAATTAGTGTATATTTGTTACTGTGAATAACATATTTGAATTTATTGGCAATAATTAGGATTCATCTCGAGAACGCGTCGAGGTATCGAGTTGAAGTTAAAACAATAGATTTCTGTCTATAGTCCCTTGAAGCTGTAAGAAAATGAAACTTCTTAGTTAAAGGTACGGCCGTGTATACCGCAAAAAAAGTATATTTTGACTTTTAAGGGAATAAAATCTTTTAGGGTAGCTACTTTCCGTTCATCTAGAATTATGTTCGGCAAGTGATATCGTTTTTAACTATAAACATAAGGGAAAATCTGAAACCATGTAATTAAATCACTAAAAAAACTGTCTTTCAAGTTCTGAAACAGCTCGAAAAAAACTACGCCACTCGATAGCTCAATTGTTTATGATAATGTAAGTATCTAAGTTTGTACGGTACTCTCGATGGCTAAAGCCGACTCATACTTGTCACACTGTTTATTTCTATTCCAAAGTTTTTCCCAGAGCAGAAGTGGTTTTTATGGACGAGTAGGACTCGTAGATCTCTCTATTATGGGACCTACATATATAGGGGTATTGTTGCTGCCTGTAGAATTGTATTATTAAGTTACAATCGACAAAGCTTAGGTAAAAACTTAAGCTGATAAATGGCTCCCTAACGTACCGATGCTCTAGTCGACGCATGCATGTTTTTCATATTTTATAGACCATTATGAATCCACTATGACTACACTAAAGCCTTCGGAAATCAGTTGCAAAAATGAAAATTCGCACAGCGGTGGGCAGTGACTGGAAAGGAAGAGCCAAAGAACGCGCTCAGCTGACACCGGCTGATTATGATGATAATGGTTTAAAAGACTGACGCATTAGGAAGACAGACAGAAGGTTGGGCAGATGTAAACGTGAAATTGTAACACATAGTAACACACTGGAAAATCGCAACACCCGGCTGCTATACCCAATCATGTTTTTCTTATGTTTCTGGGATGTTGAGATTGGTTGATTGATGCGTGTTCAGATTTGTCCAGGACGTTGCATTCTGTATTCTGTTACATGTAAGGATGTGTTTGATGTTATTCTGTTAGGGTTCTATCTAACTATATTCAAAATGTTTTAATAGATTACGGGAAACAGGCTCAATCAGGCTACTAATTTAATAATTACAATTTATGAATTAAACAAAATGCTCTTTTCCTTTGCAGATAACATTGAAGAGACTGGTGCCCTTGAAAACTATAGGATTGTGTACAAATCTACGGCTACAAAGATACTTAGGTACTGATCGTTAGGTTAGTCAGTGTTAATTTGTTGTAATTATCTCGATTGCAATAAATTCCGATGCTTTTGGATTAGTCAATTTACTTTCACAAATATTGTTAAGTGAAGTTCTTAATTAGTTCTTAGTACCTACTTTGATTGTTTAAGAAGTCGTGCGTTAAAGAAGAGACGGGTTTGAACTGCATTTGAGAAGTATTTTGTAAAAATACCACGATTTGGTTAGTAATCAAATCAGTAATCACCGAAAGTACTAATCTGATTTCAAACATTCTTTCTCAAGTTTTAGATTAGAACTTCGGCTACTTTCGAGGTGCACAGAGGCTATCCGTTTATCTTGCTAACGTAGCCATGGGCACTGCTAGTAAATCATAATATTTAAGTTTTGACTGGGGTTTCTGATTTCCGGAGGGAAATCATAAGAGTGGGTCATACATAGACTTAAGTCGACATAGGATTTTGTAATTATTAGCTTTCACTCTAAGGGCCGTTTTGAGAATTTCCTCTAAGTAAATACTTAAGTAACGTTCTGTCTCGCTCTTTCTGAGAAATTTGACGAGACAGCACTACAGTTAACTATTTCGTCATCATCATTCAGCCACAAGAAGTCCACTACTGGACATAGGCCTCCCCCATGAGTTTCCAAGAAGACCGGTTGGAAGCGGCTTGCATACAGCGTCTCCCTGCCAATTGTATGAGATCGTCTGTCCATCTTGTGGCTGGTCGTCCTACGCTGCGCTTGCCGATGTATGGTCTCCATTCAAGAACCTTTCGGCCCCATCGGCCATCAGTTATTCGTGCTATGTGCCCCGCCCTCTGCCACTTCAACTTACTTATCCGGTGGGCTATGTCGACGACTTTCGTTTAACTATTTACTTAGTGAAAATTCTCAACTCAGAAACCGTCCCTATGTCTGTCGTAAATTATTTACGATTAAATGAATAAATACAATACAAACGTAAGACAATAAGAAATGGTTCTTATCGGATCAACTTTTACATTTTAGTCGCAAAGTCAACCTGATATGGCCGGTTTAGATTATCTTAGTGCTTAGGATTAGTGCAGGTGCGAGTAAACGTTTATATTTCTTCCAGTAGAGTATAATTAGTAGAGTGTAATTTCGTCGTCAGGCTGAACAATCAACGTACGCGTGACGCGCTCAGGTGTCACTGGACAAAAAAATAGAATCAAATTCTATGTTGTTTCTAAGTAGCGTTTACACGTTCCTACTGAAGCCCTCTCCTAAACACTAAGATAATCTAAACCGGCCAATAGACACAGCAGATGGAAATATTGATGTGCTGTGGACTGTGACTGACCTTCTATGTATATTTGTAATTGTTTTAATTGTATTTAAAATAATGCATTACTATTCTTATTTTGCATAAAAATATATGTTTTATTTTGAACGAATGGCGTGGAAGGCCCAATAACGGACGTCCTTGGCACATACTTAGCCAAGAAAAAGGGACCCGAACCCGACATATTGTAACAGAATGTAACAGATTTTTTTACCGTATAAAATATATTGTGTTGATAACCTAGAAGGCTCAAACTTGTATAGTTATTGGCGCAGAGCACTGTTTATACAGTGTACAGCGCGCAAACCTTAACATTTTTTTGCAAAATCGCTCATAACATAGCCCAAAGTACACGAATTAATGCAACGTCGACTTTACTGACGACAACTGGTCAGCCTCAATATTTTATTTAAACATCACACAAGTAGTGTGCATCCTAGTAAAGGATGACCTGCCGTCGACTGTATGTTTCCTTCTACATTTGCAAAAGTATGCCATCAACTAAAACAGTTTACAGTACATACATTTGATGATAACAACACAAGAGCGTTCAACAATTAATAGTTTTTTTTAACAAATATAGAATAAAGGCTTTTTACATTTCCGACCGGTATGAGTTGTTTTGTAATGATTATGCTTTTATGTTTGTGATGTTTTTGGGTTATGGTAGGGATCACAAAGAGAGAAAAAATTACTGTTTATGCCTATTCGAACAACATAACAAATTTTGAATTTTTTCAGCTATAGTCGACTAACCTTTTTGAACTTAAAACATAAACTTAAAACCTTTCTCTAAATGACACAAATATGGCCAAAATCTTACAGGTTTGGCTTGGTTTGTTTAAAATAAGGTGGTATCGAGTAGAAATTAACTTCATAATACTCATGCAATCCGTTAAATTGTGAAAAAATCAAACTTAAGTTAGCGTGAAACCAGTACCTTATACCCTTTTCGGCGATCAATGAATCTAAAGTCGTATTTTTTATTAAACGGAGTAAACTGACAGTAGCTTGAAAAATAATGTTGCCATGTTCAATGTACTAGTGAGGCGTTCAGTTTTGTTCAATCACAGGAATGAATGAATACCTTATTGAAACAAAAATCGCTCGTAGCCCCGGCGCGGCCTAAGTGATCTTAAACGATCACGAAGGTTAAGCAACATAAGGGGCGCATACAGTTTGTGGATGGGTGACTGTTCTATGACTAACGCTAGTGGCATTTTTCCTAGCGGTACCGTGCTTCCCAAGGCACGCTAAGCAGTTAGTGGCGGTTGCCGTCGATAGATGACAGTTGTAAAGCCAAGTCAGAGGCCTAAGGTTGAAAACTTCTGACAGTTAGACCAGCTACTAGTCTTACAAGCCTACACCAATCCTGACTTAGCCCCCGTGGTGGAGTATGGCCTATACCCTCCTCAGTGAAGGGACCCATGCCCCTCGGTTGGCACTTAATGGGTTCATGATACACAATGAAGTGGCCTAAGAACGTCATCCACCGCTTCCGGTATCTTTTTATTCGATATTTATATGTTACGCTAGCAGTGCCCGCGACTTTGTTCGAGCCACAGGATTAGCCTATGTCCACCCTGAAGGTTCATCCTAAACACTCGTGAAACCATATTTGAAATTAGATATCTACTTCGGATAATTACCCTTTACATACAAACATTTCCTCTTTATAATATATCTTATATCTAATATCCCTTTTAATGGCGGTAATTAGCATAAATAAGTAAAATTCTTGCTCTAATATACCTAATTTAATCACTATATTATTATTGGAAGACACTGTTGACGAACCAATTTCACATGTCGATTGTGATCTAGCTAATTTTATTACTTACTTACTGACTGCGATGGCTCAGCGACCCGAAGTGGATCTTGGCCTCTGATACAAGAAGTCGCCACTTGTCTCTGGCTTGGCTAATTTTATTACTAATTTTTAATAATTCTGGGTAAAATCCTATGCCTAATTTGTCAATTTTACAGTTTGGACAAAAAAAAAACTGGTTTGATTTCCTCAGACAAAGATGATAGGATGAGTTTATTGAAGTCAAATAACGCGTGAATTTTCAAATATATATTAAGCCAAAATGAAACAATGTGGTCAGGTGAAGCTTGGTGACAGTAAGACCAGCCACTAGTCTTACAAGCGTCCACCAATCCGGACTTGGCCCCCATGGGGGAGTATTGCCTTTAATATTAAATTATGGCCTATAATAAAAATATTGTTTTATATTAAATTTAACCACAAACTAACTAACAGATAACTGTGTCTAATGTTCAATACATCTAGGGGTTATAATTTTTAAGTTTTAAAGTTTGTTGATTACGCTTAAACTGTTTTGAAAAGAATAAATTGTGGAGTTTCTTTGTTAGTTTCTACTCCATATAATCTATTAATTAGGTACACATTTAAACATTTTGTTTGTACTATGAATAAAATATTTGAATTTGATTAAAATGTTTTTCGTAAATAGTCCTACAAAAAAGCCCATCAAAGTGTTTGTCTATTATCTTATGTGTAAGCCATTATAGCCAAAACAGTGAACCGTATAATATAGTTTATAGGAGCATACTGCAGTAGCTACCTATAGGTCTATGATTAAGGCTCTGCTTAATTACCGTATTTCTTATGTTGACAATATTGTTACCTTACACTGTAATATCTCAACATTGTCAGCCTGTTATATTTTTCAAATGCGACCCAAAAAATATTTATGTGATAATTTTAATGTCATAATGTTTCTTTTCTACGCTACGATAACGAGCTACTCGAAATACTAATCCTTCGCAGACGAAGTCGCGGGCGCCAGCTAGTAAAAGATTGATGTCATTGTTTCATTCATTCACTTTGTCACAACACTATTTTTATTTCGTCAAAACCTGGCAACCCAGTAAACGTCAGTTTACTCCGTTTAATAAAAAATACGACTATAAGCCCAAGCTACGATAAAGGAGGTAAAATGAGCAAAGACATCACAGTATAAAAGGGAAAAGAATAACATAACATAACATAACATAACATAACATTCACATACAGGCACATACATTGCTTCTGGCCCCACACTAGGATACCCTGTGTCGTGGGAACCAGAAACAGCGACGTAACAAACATGTAAACATCCAAGACCTGGGTTTCTTTTTTTTGTCCCCAGCCGGGATTCGAACCCGGGACCTCTCGCATGGTAGGCAGATGCGCTAACCTACGCCACAGAGGTCGTCGAAAAAAATTAAACCAGGCTTATGACACGTTGCCCTGCAAACCCGTGCTTTTAAATTACATTTTTTTTATTTTAAATAAGCAGCAGTAGTTGTCTATAGTAATATTATAAACAGGAAAGATTTGCATTTTTGTGTGTGATATGTTTGTAATGAATAGGCGCAGAAACTACTGAGCCGATTTTGAAAATTCTTTCACCATTAGAAAGCAACATTTTTTGTGAGTAACATAGGCTATGTTGGATTTTCAAGAAGTTTAGGTTTCCGTACGAAATCTCGAATAATGTAACCTAGGTGTAAAATAATTACTACCCCGGCAATTTTTCACGGAACTAATATAGATTTCCACGGAAACGTAATAGGGAATGGATGAAAATATCAGAAGTGCTTGATATTTTTTTCGGTGATAGGAATAACCTTCCTTAACGCGAGAAAAAAGTTTCAATTTTTTTGGCTTCGTAGTTAATTTTTAAATATACTTAATATTTTTCCATTCGTAGTTCTGGGCTCAGAACGGCTTAACAGACATATTCCTTAGTCCGCTACGTATGAAAAAAAATCCACCTTGAAAAGCTGTCAATGTCACCACAGATTTTTTTTTTAATACGTAGCGGACCAAGGAATATGTCTGTTAAGCCGTTCTGAGCCCAGAACTACGAATGGAAAAATATTAAGATTATTTAAAAATTAACTACGAAGCCAAAAAAATTGAAACTTTTTTCTCGCGTTAAGGAAGGTTATTCCTATCACCGAAAAAAATATCAGAAGTGCTTGTTTTTTTTTTCTGTGATAGGAATAACCTTCCTTAACGCGAGAAAAGAGTTTCAATTTTTTTGGCTTCGTAGTTAATTTTTAAATAATCTTAATATTTTTCCGTGATAGGAATAACCTTAAGGAAGGTTATTCCTATCACCGAAAAAAATATCAAGCACTTCTGATATTTTCATCCATTCCCTATTGTCACCCGTGCGAAGCCGGGGCAGGTCGCTAGTTAATTATATACAGTTCTGAGCCCAGAACTACGAATGGAAAAATATTAAGATTATTTGAAAATTAACTACGAAGCCAAAAAAATTGAAACTTTTTTCTCGCGTTAAGGAAGGTTATTCCTATCACCGAAAAAAATATCAGAAGTGCTTGATATTTTTTTCTGTGATAGGAATAACCTTCCTTAACGCGAGAAAAAAGTTTCAATTTTTTTGGCTTCGTAGTTAATTTTTAAATAATCTTAATATTTTTCCGTGATAGGAATAACCTTAAGGAAGGTTATTCCTATCACCGAAAAAAATATCAAGCACTTCTGATATTTTCATCCATTCCCTATTGCCACCCGTGCGAAGCCGGGGCAGGTCGCTAGTTAATTATATACAGTTAGTGCCCGTCTGTGCTGCGTATGATATCTTTGCAAAGTAAATTTATAATAACCTTGTACTGATTTTGATTGACGAGTCTTTATTTTAACATGCTTTAACTAGAGATCATTAATGAACTTTTCCTGTATAAAACACACAAAACGGTATGATATTCTTTTACGAAATATAATAAATATTTTGTACGTAGGTACCTACTGTTAACTGACAGCAAGGGTGCATGACCCTGTGATGCATAGGTACAATATTGTGTAAAATATTAAACCAATGTAGAGGTAATATTACTTAAATATTATTATACATATTATACTAGCTGACTGGGCAAATGTTGTTTTACCGTAACAATTAGTTATTCTCAGACCTATTAAATATAAATAATTAATAAAAATCGGTGAAGCCGTTTCAGAGGAATTCGTTAAAAACACAGCGACAAGAGTTTTTTTATATTAGGTAGTCTAAACCTATTCGCTGTCGTTTGAAATTGTAAACATTGGAAATTTTTCACGAAGTGAGATAACAGGGTTATTTATTATAAAACAATACTAACATACTACTAAATAAAGAAAAATAATCAGGTCAAGCATTCGCAAATCATTTATTCCGTTCAAAGAAAAAAGCACCACGACCGACATTCACCAGACAAAGTAGACGAGATAATGCATGAATATTGTTTTAAAATCTGTGGTGATACTTTCAATTAAAAAGTCATTTATTCAAGTATAGTTAGATTATCGTTTAATGTACCTAATTATGGTCCCAAAGTTTAATAGTAATTAAAATAACCAGAATTTGTGTTGGTTTTTATGCTAAAGTATATCTCTTATCAAATAGGTATATACTTTTGTTGCGAGATGAATGTTTTCGGTAGTCCTTAAAATTAAAGATCACGAAAACAAAACAGAATTAAGAAGGTTGGTTACAAAAGTTTGATAAGTGCATATGGGTGGGTATAAAAATGGTGTAGCTTAATTTTATATATAGACTGACAGATTTGCTAACGTTATTTCTATAAACGCTACTGACATCAATTCATTAATTAATGTGGTCAAAATACATACCATCAAATAAACTCGACAGTAGAAACAGCCTTTACTAAAACCATATTTTATTACAATAAAAAATCCAGGTACACAGTTTTTAATTATACGCGATCTCGAATACGCGGGTAACGGTTTGATATTAACTGTGCTAAACGTATGCGTGCGTCCTTGCGCGGGTTCAGTCCACTACTGAACCACCACTGAACTGACTGAACTGACAGCGAGTGCGGTTGAGCTTTGTAGCATAAACAGTCCGCCGGTAGCACCTCAATCAGTTCATAAGCGACACCAAACAAGACATACCAGCTATACCTCCAAAAATATGCTAGAAAGAGTTTGTAAAGTCGACAGCACATCATCCTATAAACCCATGCACTCTACCCTGTAGCATTACGGGCGACTTTGCAACTAAAATGTGAAGGTTGACGAGCTGTCGACTGTACAACAACTTTTGTTCTACAAGTCCACATAATTTTGTTAAATTCGAGTTTCAAGTGCTGTACACTGCCCTCGTAAGGAAGAACGCAGTAATAGCCATTACTGCGTTTTTACTTTGGATGCAAAATTGAGCTCCCTGGTGGTACATCTATAGATGAAAAAATAATGGTGGCTGTAGGTCTATTAGAAACCTGAAATTTCAGTAAGAAAATATGCAGTTTAGTCATGAAATGATAATGTTTGTGATATGTTTTTCACTATTTACTCAAAACTGCGTTTTTACTATTACTGCGTTCGTTCTTCCGTACGAGGGCAGTACAGTCGAACGCAGATCACACTTAACTTACGAAACCGCCCGTAACGTAAACGCTCCTCATCAACCTTACCACGTGCGTTGCGTGCACCCGTGTGTAGATGCTCGTTCTGTCGACTGTAGGAACGTGGCGGCCTCCACGAATCACTATAAATTTAAATGACGAGTAACTCCCGCCTTGTAAGCGGCCGCGCGATAAAAAAAAAAAATTTTTGCTTCTGTTTCCAACTACCGATAACAAACAGCATTCGAATAAAATATCTTATTATTTACCATTGCATACCCTAAGTAATTGGCAATTGAGCCTGACGAGTTATTTCAGCCACAAATCTCTTTAAGAAAATTGCTTCTCCGCTGTCCGTCTGTGCACCTGTCCATTTGTACGTCCGTCTGTACGTTTGTCAGTCTGTTTATCTGCTCGTTAGGGCCCTGCCTCACCGGAGTGCGTATACTGAGTTTTTTCATTCACTTTCGATAGCGAGGGCGTTTGCGATTTGCATAGGAGTGACTTTAGCCTGTATTACACCGGGGCAACCCTATGCGGCATTGCGGTATACCACAAGGCCGTATGCTACAACGTCGCACATTGTGGCAAGAACCTTGTGGCATGGCAACACCTTGTGTCATGTGGCAAACTGTCGCTGCTTCTTCTTCTTCTTCTGCCTCACCTTTTTAGCATGCGGCCTTGTGGCATGCCGCAATGCCGCACAGTGTTGCCCCGGTGTAATTCAGGCTTAAGAGACAACTAGGTGGCGCGCTCTGTCACTCCTATACAAACTGCAAACGCTCTCGCTATCGAAAGTGAATGAACAAACTCAGTATAAGCACTCAGAGTGCTTAGTGCGAGTTTTTTCGTTCATTTTCGATAGCGAGAGCGTTTGCGATTTGTATAGGAGTGACAAAGAGACAACTAGGTGGCGCGCTTTGTCACTCCTATAGAATATGAGTTTACCTATAGAATTAAAAAAACTCGCACTAAACACTCAGGACGCCATGGCCACGTCGCCAGCGACCGTATCCAAGTTAGTACTGAAATGTATGGTACCTACCTCACTTGGCGACTGTTGGCGACGTCGCCATTCAATACAAACTGCCTGGATACGTGGCTGGCGACATCGCTATGGCGTCCCACCGTCCCAGTGAGGCAGGGCACTTATTAATAACAGCAACAGGTAGGCGCTTGAAATATCACACAACAATTTTATTAGTTGTATAGGTACTCAGTGTAGAAATAATTAAGTAAAGTATGCATATAATATTTAAGAGGGCACCCACTACCATACAACAAACGTGATTTTTTGCCATTTTTTGCATACCTATTCACTTTAAAATTATTATTTTTTCCTAGTAAGTCAGCCTTTTTTTCTCGATCTTAATAACGGCAAGAGGTGAAAATAAAAAAAAGATTATAATATAGTGTCTTGTCTAATGTTGAATATGATAATGGCACGGAACCCAAAGTGCGCGAGTCTGATTCACACTTGGAAGTTTTTTTACGTTCACTTGAAAGTTTGATTTTTACACAGCTTCAGGGGACCGTAGACTTGTGAACCTATATGGTTTCTATTTCCAGTCGATACCTTTATGCGTTCCCGAGATAAAGGTTCTTGACAGACAGACAAAAACACTTTGTTATCCTGTAGAGGTATCCTAGGGGGTCTGTTTTATTCTTTTTTGTGGTACGAAACCCTAAAAAAAATCAGAACTTTCTTTTATAAGCCAATGACAATGAAGTACGCTCTTTACATGTTTATTTATTATTATTATTATTATTAATACTTACATTTAAAAATTAAAATAGAGTACAATGCGGCGGACTTAATGCTATAAGCATTTTCTACCAGTCAACCGCAGAAGGTAAAGGAAAGTGATGGTAGGCGTGCAAAAGTAATTAAATAAATATACAAACATACTTATATAAGGTGCATTAAATAAACTTACACATTATCATATACTTACACATATCATCTTCATCATCAACCCATTATGTCCCCACCGAGGGGCACGGGTCTCTTCCCTGAGGAAGGTATAGGCCATACTCCACCACGGGGGCCAAGTCCGGATTGGTGGAGGCTTGTAAGACTAGTGGCTGGTCTTACTGTCAGAAGTTTTCAAGCCGCCCTAAGGCCTCTGACTAGGCTTAACGACTGCCATCTATCGACGGAAGCCGGCACCAACTGCTTAACGTGACTTGCGAAGCACGGAATCGCTCGGAAAAAATGCCACTAGCGTTAGTCATAGACGGTGACCCATCCATGGACTGAACGCGCCGTATGTTGCTTAACCTTAGTGATCGTTTAAGATCACTCAGGCAGCCCAGGCTACGAGCGATTCTAATCTACGAGCGATTCCACTTTAAAGAGTAATCTGTGAATCTTACGTTCCATTTTCTCGATTGTAAATTGAAAGTTAGTCGAATCTTAAAACATTTACAATTTCACTTTTAAATTGATACATTTTGCGGCAAATTATTACTTTGAGTGTTATTTTATAAACTGAGAAACTGTTTAGGTACAAAATATACATTATTTAAAAGTTTAATACACTTAACTCTTAAAATTTTCAACTGAAATTTTACTTAATATAACGAAACGTCAACGTACGGAACGTACGGAATGAGGTGTCATCTTGTCGCATGGTAATTACCATGCGACAAGATGACACCTCAAAGCGAACGAAATGTATTAGCAAATTTGCGTATACGACTTTGTGAGAATACATGAAACTGATTTTTATGCGACAAATGTCTAATCCTTCGAATGTTTGGCGTCTACGCTTTCAATTCGCATGGGCGAGAATCGGCTCCCTGGGGGCCAATTCTCACTTCATTAGCAAATAAGACGTATACGACTCTAAGGCGTATGACTTGAATTCTACATAAAAAAGTCGAACGACACCTAAATTCTGTATTCTGAACACCATGCGACATTGAATTCGAATGAAAAAAGAAATGTCTAACGATTAGAACAGTAATCTGTGAATCCTACGTTCCATTTTCTCGATTGTAAATTGAAAGTTAGTCGAATCTTAAAACATTTACAATTTCACTTTTAAATTGATAGATTTTGCGGCAAATTATTACTTTGAGTGTTATTTTATAAACTAAGAAACTGTTTAGGTACAAAATATACGTTATTTAAAAGTTTAATACACTTAACTCTTAAAATTTTCAACTGAAATTTTACTTGTAACGAAACGTCAACGTAGGGAACGTAGGGCGAGTCCATTAATAATGGGCTTGCCCTACGTTCCGTAATGCGATAAAATCAATTACAGCGCGAATCCGACCAAATTTAGTAGACCCAAAGTATCTCGCACGGAGTAGGGTTTTTGTGCCTACTGCACTTAAGTGGATTCGCGCCAGGCAACGTCGTACGGAAAGTATTCTTGGAATTTCCAATCAAGAAACGTGAACTATCAATGAATGCGTTCAAATTTCATACGCCTTTTGCGAGTCGCATGGTAATTACCATGCGACAAGATGACACCTCAAAGCGAACGAAAATTGTTAGCAAATTTGCGTATACGACTTTGTGAGAATACATGAAACTGATTTTTATGTTGTCTAATCCTTCGAATGTTTGGCGTCTACGCTTTCAATTCGCATGGGCGAGAATCGGCTCCCTGGTCGGACTTCTCCGACAAAAAGTCAAGTAGTGTGTCCGGAATAAAGTCAATAAATTACTTAAATCATTACTTTTAATGAAATTAGGGTGAATATACGGTATTTGATTTTTTGTGTCCCAGAAGAAAATGTAATCTGTTCCATTCAATATTGATAATTTCTCTATTTGACACAATTTTTAAATGTTTAATGATGAGGGCCAGAAGATTTTTCCATTTTTTTTTTTATTTCATATGCACGAGAGGAAAATGTGTTACCAGAGAACTGACACTATTGGCAGAGTAGTCACAAACTAAAGCAGGGAAGTGACAGGCCATTGATTATAGCTAAGAAAGGGGACACGTATTAAATAAAATATGAAATATGCCAGAGGAGTGACGCCAGAGGAGTGACAAAATCGCACAAAACCTACAAAAACATATCACTCGCTTTTCTGATCACCGTTTAACGTAATACATGACATCTACACACAATAAACATTGCATTGTGCAAATATACAATTTCGTAACCATAAAATACAAAAACATAAGACTTGCCAGAGGAAATACACCAACGACTGGCACAAACACGCTTTCCTACAGTGAATCGCAAATTGACGCTATATTATAGGAATTTTGCTCAACGTCATTAGCTTGTTTCTAACTTAACACTATTGTATGCGCGTAGTTCATGGACAAAAACATACCTTTGCGGTTTTAAGTCAAACTTTACTTCTTTGAGTTTCGCCAGATGAAGTGACATTATTGTAACGTGACATGAAAGTAAGTTATTTTTCTTTATGTCAATAATTTTTTTTACTGTATATTTTGATGAAATATGTTTCGATGTTTATAAAAGCATATGATCATATTTAAAGAAACATAATGGCGTACGTATTTCAAAATATCTCGCCACAAAATAATTATAATCTAGTAATGGGGAAGCCAGAGGAGTATACATTTACAACTATTTTTAACGATTAAAGTCTTAAATTAAACAATTATCGTGAATAGACTATGTGGGCCAAATAAAAGACCATATATAAAGAGAATACGGACGCAATAATATAATAAGTTTAACATAATATTTGTCCATGGACCATAGAAATTCAAATAGCGTATATTGACCCATTACTACTTCAGTAGTAATCTCTACTAAAATTTTCTTGACACAGCGCCTTTGTATTATATAATAGCAAATACACACTATCACGTCAACTATACCAATTTATTGCAATGCCATTTTTACAGCAATACAGTAGGTACTGACTGCCATACTGGTTTATCCTTAAAAAAGAGACTTAAAAAACCTGCCAAGCACATGTCAGGCCACGCCCAGTGTCGGGTTCCGTAGAAAGAGGAGTTTTATGATGCTCAACAGAACTACATAGGCTGCTACTTATGTATGCGGAATCTGGGATTCCAATAATTTTAAACGCAATTTCTGACCTCCATGGTAAAATTCGTTCTTTTTTTAAATACTGGCCGCTAACATTTTTCTCTTATATACGGTAGTGTTTTGTTTTTGTTGGGCTTGAAATGTCATATCGCTGAAAAAATGGAACTCACTCGTGAAAATATTCATGCTATGATTTATTACGATTTTCGACGTGGTTTAACGCAACAACAGTGCGTAGATCAATTAACTTCGACTTTTGGTGGTGAAGCTCCATCAAAAACGACTGTGTATCACTGGTTTAGTGAATTTAATCGCGGGCGCAGTAAGCTCACGGACGAAGTTAAAGAAGGTCGCCCGAAATCGGTGGTTGTGCCACAAAATATTGAAGCTGTGCGAAAACTAATAATGCAAGACCGCCATGTTACGTATCGCGAGATAGAGGCTATTCTGGGCATATGTATGACAAGCATTCATAGGATATTACATGAACATTTGTCTGTAAAAAAAATTTGTTCGCGTTGGATCCCGCACAACTTAACTCAGGATCAAAAAGATGCTCGCGTCGAATGGTGCAAGAAAACCTTAAAAAAATTCAACGGAGGCGACTCAAAATCTGTTTATAATATCTACACAGGTGACGAATCCTGGATCTACGCGTACGATCCCGAAACTAAACAACAATCAACAGTTTGGGTGTTTCAAAATGAGCCGAACCCTACGAAAGTGGCTCGTGCAAAAAGCACTGTAAAGCAAATGGTGGCCTGCTTTTTTGGTACTAATGGCCATGTGGCTACAATACCACTGGAGAATCGCAGAAGGTTAATTCGGAGTGGTACACGACCATTTGTTTGCCGGAAGTATTTGAAGAAATACGCCAAAACAACCAGCGACGCAGAATCATACTTCACCATGACAATGCCAGCTGTCATACATCTCAGGAAACAACTACATTTTTGGTTAGTCAAAAAATAGAATTGATGGGTCATCCACCGTACAGCCCTGATTTGGCTCCCAATGATTTCTATTTATTCCCAAATGTAAAGAATAAATTACGTGGTCATCGATTTTCGACCCGCGAAGATGCCGTAGATGCGTTCAAACAGCACGTTTTGGAGATACCCCAATCAGAGTGGAAAAAGTGTTTTACAAATTGGTTTCATCGAATGCAAAAGTGCATCGATTATAGTGGAGAATACTTTGAAAAACAATAAAAGCATATTTAGCCATATACATTTGTTTATTTTTTCTATTCCGCATACATAAGTAGCCCTCGTATAATAACCTCATCATAGTAATTTTCAATGTAAAGTTCATTGAAAATTACTTTGATGAATGTTAGTATGAAGTTTTGATAAGTTGGTCGCCTATAAATTCCTCGCTAACCTGCAATCTTACTTAGCCGTGATGGTTTTCCTGTTAGCTTAATTGTATTATGCTACTGCCTCGATTTTTTTCACCTTTTAGGGAGGAGAGACACCCTAATCGAACAAAATTTGCAAAGAATAATATTATTTCCCAAATGGATCCCAAAATGAAAATTGCTTTTCGTACACTTTCTGAACGACCACTAACACTAACACTCTTTGGTATTGGGACTATCAAATTTAGGTGTAGGGGAGGTTTACCCTACCCCCTACAGAAATTTAATGATTTCATATTATTCCACCGCGTGATTGATACTACTTTCTTTGAAGTGAGCTACGCACAGGTGCGTAGACAGACAGACAGACATACGGATTCGGTGTAACTACTGAAACTACTACGCCTCCTGAATAACTACGTAACCCTAATACCTACATGTTTAGAAAGAAAAAAGGAAGAAAAATATAAGTATTTATTTGACGACACAATACTCAAAAACACAAAATCACAATGAATGATGTGAATGTGGTCCGACAGTTTACAGAACGAAGTTGTCCCAATCTCCGGTCTTCTCTTATGGATGTCCTGCCTGATAACATTATCCCACCTATTTATCTTAAACTTATATCCTCTCCCAGGCAAATACCCCTCTTGTTTACATTATAGGTAAATTTCTTTCAGACAACAATATCAAACTTTGTAACTTAACAATAACAAACTTTAGTTTAAAATATAAAAAAATAGAAAAAAGAAGACAAAAACAGTTCTGACTGACTTAAAACTCTGACCGAGCCTCGTTCGCTTTTGATTAGTTAAAGTCTTGTCTAACACATTTGTGAAGTGGTACTGTACTGGACAATCAGTGCACTGAGCCCATAAAACAGAATTGAAATTAGTTACCTACTTAGTATGAAAGTGTAAAAAATATTTTAATTATTTTTTCGGCGAATAGAAATTTCCACCGCGAAATTTTATTCTGTTGATTTGCATATCACTCGCTGTGTTTGTGCTATTAATATCAGATTTTATTTCAGCGTCCTCGGGTTCTACATAATACCCAATAACAATAGGTAGATTGAGTAACGATTATAAAGTTGCAGATAGAGAAGCTTGTAAATGCGATAGTGCAGTGTAGTAGTACGTAGGTGTATAGGTGTAGGTACCTATATAGGTATGTAGGTACTCACTAATATGTTGGGTACTAAGTCCATAAACGAAAATGCGACGAGTATGTCGGTTTATAAAGGCTTTTCAGAAGACTAATACGCACAACACAACACATCACATTATAGTACTAATTTTTGCATGTAAAATCGTCTAGAACTGAGTATGAAACCAAAACACTGCATGCGTGACTCATAGCTCTACATTTTCAAGCCAACATCAACATATCGCAACTGAAGTTTTTGACATCTGGAGCGCATGCGTGCTGAGTGAAAAATGTACGTGACACACAAAAGTGTAGCTTAAGGTCTCGGTTTACGGTGCTTTATAGCTTACGATGAAATAATGAGTACAAAGAGGAGGATATTCCACTGAGCTCGGGTTCGTCATCGTTACTATCCACAGACTAAATAGAGATACTATGTTGGGTGACTACGGACGATGCTTTTAGGTTGTGTTAAGCACACTCTTTGCAAAAAAGCTTATTATAAAATCAACGATTATTTAGACGACAAGGACGTATGGCATTAAATAGTAGTTTAATATTAAATTTAATCAGAGGATAAATGTGTTTAGTGTTCAACACATCCAATATATTATTTTGTAAGTTTGATTTGTATTAGCTTTAAGGTGATTTGAGAAAAGATGGTCAGAGTGGAGTTTTTTTTTCGTTGCCTTTTTCTCCACTGCAGACGGCCCCAAGGCAGCGGCTAACATTATACATTGTACATTGACATTCAACAAGCAGAATGTAAAATCTTTACGTTGAAATAAATTTCTGATTCTGATTCTGATTCTGCTGCCCCAGTAAGCAAACTGTTCGCCGCCGACTCAGTGAGCCGCAAATTTGTAGCTAACTGAAATTCGACTTAGGGCCGGTTTTTCAATAGTCAGATAAAATTTAACTGGAGAATAAAACTGATGTTGTCACTGTCTTGTCGTATGATTTAGACAGTGACAGCATTCAATTTATTCTCCAGTTAAGTTTTATCTGACTATTGAAAAATTGGCCCTTAGCGGCATACTCAGATCGATTTGCCGGAGTCGCAAGCAAACTGCTCCGAGCTGCCGCTGCCGACTGAATCTTCAGTTTCCTTTTTGTTGTGCGTACTAAAACTATTTCGCCGCTGACTGGGCTTTTCTGTGAGTCAGCCGCCCACTGAGATAGTCAGCGCGCGTAACGCTGAAAATTGCGTAGATTGTGCGCAAAACTAGCAAACTGTGAACTCTCTATTTAAAAGTAATATGGAAGGGCATACTAAACCGATACGCCGCTAACTAAGTCGGCGGCAAACAGCTTGCCAAGTGGGGACGCAGCCTTAATTTATCGACGCAGACTGCCTCGTTGGTCTAGCGGCATCACGTTTGATCGCCGTGCCGGAGTTCATAGGTTCGATTTCCACGGGGGTCGCCATACATTTGAAGAAATTGTCTCAGTTTGAGTGTATTTCCATATCTATGATGTCCTTGCTTGGTTACCATAGTACACGTGATCCTAGTTTGCAACCAGTACAAGTGTCTGGGTTATGTGGATGTTACTATTATTATAGACACGAGATTTGATGAGACTTGAAGACAGCTTTTAGAACAAGCAAGCTAAGCAGTTAGTGCCGGCTGCCGTCGATAGATGGCATTCGTCAAGCCAAGTCAGAGGCCTTAGGGCGGCTTGAAAACTTCTGACAGTAAAACCAGCCACTAGTCTTAATAGGCTTCACTAATCCGGACTAGGCCCCCGTGGTGGAATATGGCCTATGGACCTTCCTCAGGGAAGAGACCCGTGCCCCTCGGTGGGGACATAATGGGTTGATGATGAATGAAAAAATCAGACTATTATCGTTCATTCTGAGGTTGATCGCTAATTTGGCTGGATTATATTTGTTGGTACTTTGAGATATGGAGCAATTCGCTGTGTTGTTGTAGGGTGACACTTGGGTATGCGGAAGTTGTCAAAATTACTCAAGGGATGTTTTAAAAATATTAAATATCCGAATATCCTTAAAACTATGACATGACGAACTGACATAGTGAAACTATAAGGACTCCTTGCTAACTACGGAATCGTAAAAACGACATTAAGCCCCTGTTTCACAATGTTCAAATAAAGTTCCAGATAAGCTATCCGCAACCAGGGCTGCCGTTTGTTCTAAATTCAAAATATTTTTTCCTATATTGCGTGTGGTGTGTTCGTTTATGGTTTCAAATTTAGAACAAACGGCAGCCCTGGTAGTGGATAGCTTATCTGGAACTTTATATGCAGATTGTGAAACAGACCATTAGGCTGATAATCTTCAAAAAAACTTCGTATACCTACATCTGAAAACTGAATGACATTACTTAATGTTTAAACACTGGTTTAAAATTTGATTTTCTCAATTTCCATCTGCGAAAGCCTTCACGAGAGCTTCGTCAAATTGAAATTGGACCCATGGGGATTGGCCTAAATATTGACAATAGTTACGATATTTCACTTTATAATTCACTTCACTTTCAATTCATTTCACTTTCACGTTATAGAATATAATGTTATAATTATCAAAATCTGTGAATAATAATATTCACAGATTTTGAGATTAATTCGACCTTCTAATTCGTGTCACACGTCAATGAACGTACCATTGACATTAATTTGTTGAAAAACGCCAAGACATTGCCATCTCGGAACTCCGTAAAAAAACAAATACCTATCTATAGCTAATGTAATGATTATTTTCTTTTTAAATTAATGCTATAATTTAACTTTTAAGTTTGCGTAAATGAGTCTTTTTAGTTTTGTTTATTTAAAGATATCTTAGATCGAACCAAGGATTTAATTCTCCTTGATCGAACCAAGAAACCGACAGCTCGTGTCTCTCGCAGCTCAATGGATGACGTGTTTCCTTGCATAAGGTAAAGATCGTTTCACCAAACAAGTCCCACGGTAAGATCCTTAATAATATAACAATAAAAGCCAAAATTATTTAACTCATGGGACTTCTTTCGTGAAACGAACCCCACTTCCCGTTTCGCGGACACCGATTTTTTATTTTCGTAATTTTTTCAAGTAGGTAATTACACCTACCTATATAATAAAAAAAAAATGAAAACAGGACTTTATTTTTTTAGGTAAATGCTCAGAATAAGAACTCCTTATTCTGAGGGTCAATGCCATTATTATTGAACGTTGTAACAATTCGATAAAAAAAAATAGTCGAGATCAGTAAAGTTATCATTTGACGGAGTAAGGAACAAAAAAAAACAACGAATTGAAAACATTTTGAAGCCGTTTAAAATGAAGTAGGTAGCCTTTTATTCACAAAATTATCGCGATGTGAATTCGTAAATATTATATTTCATTACTTAAATATTTGTATTTAGGTTCGTTAAGCTTAATGAAAGAAACATTAATAAGTTTTGATATAAATCAGGTAAAGTATCATAAAAACTTCATTAAAATATTATAAAAAATGGCCACAAGCGTTTCGGACCATGCAATGTGTAGGATTCCATTAAAATTTGATTTTGAATAATTTGTTTAGTAATAAATGAACATAACATAAAGCTGGTATCGCTAAAATAATTAACATAGGTTCGTATCGGGAGTAAGAGGATAGACAACCCTTTATTGCTGACCACTATCAGCAATGCAATGTACGGTCTTACCTCCAAAAAATATTTCTTTAAAAAAAAACTTTATAGTGGGCAGGACTAAAGGAAGATGAAATTAAATAGGGTAGGATAGATACGGATAGAAAGAATACACAAATTAATTGGCTTACATACGTGTACCTACTATTTTTAATTTAAAAATAATTCTAAGCTGTGAATCGACGTTTAGCCGTACAGTCGACAGCAGATCAACATTTATATTTTAAATCCAATGTCACCCGTACGCTAAGGTTAAGGAGCACTAGGTAGGTAGTGTAAAGTTTGATATGCTATGCCAATGTACCTATGTAATGCAATGTATGTGCTTGTATGTAAATGTTTATGTTTATATGCTGTCGACTGTATATAGGGCAGAGACCAGGATTTTCCCTTTAGCACGGTACAGACAAACCTCTTTTTTCTATTGCAACAAAATAATTAACTTCGGCACAAAAAAGGGTCATCCATTAATCTCATCGCATGATTTGTTGGGTTATTCACCAACTGGACACACATGACTGGACACACCTGTGTCGAGTTGGTGAAACTCAAATTAGTATCATTTATTCTTTCTTCATCTGGACACACAAAGATTTTTACGTGTGTCCAGATGGTTAAAGCTGAAATAATCATTTTTATGTTTTCGTCAACTGGACACTCTTGGTTTTTTTGCGGAAAAAGGGTACAGTCAGGTTAATAATCGCCTCGCTCCTTGAATTATTGATCTCTAACAGTGGTCGCGATCATAGTGTTCATGCTGATAGTTTCAATTTTTTTTCTTGCTGTAGGACCTTCGTCGTAAGTTTTATTCCCTGAATCTCGATTCCCATAATGTCACTTTGCGTTTTACTTCAATTCCCAGTACTTCGCTCCTTGCTTTACAGTGGTTTCCGGTACGCTCCGTCGTACTTATAGTATAGTCCAGAGCGGTTAAAAGTACTAGGGTAACAAAAGTTAGTAGGTAGTAGTAGTAAACAACCCAGTTTAATACTGCGCAGTATTAAGCAATACCATGAACTAAGCCGCATGTTTTTCATGAGATTTTATTTTAGCCGCAATCTCTTACATCCTTCTGCTACCCTAATACTTTTGTACTATTTACTGTCAAATTATTGTAAAAGTATTGTAAATTTACCCGTTTCCAGCAGTGGAACATTTGATGACCGATGATGATTGTGACAGAAAATATTCTGCGCATGACTGTACTTAGTCATAAATTCGGGGAAAATTCGAATGTGTGTCCAGTTGACGAAAACATTAAAATGATTTAAATACGTTTCACCATCTGGATACGCGTAAAAATCTTAGTGTGTCCAGATGACGAAAGAATAAATGATACTAATTTGAGTTTAACCAACTCGACACAGGTGTGTCCAGTCATGTGTGTCCAGTTGGTGAATAACCCGACTTGTTTCGTTCCGAAGATAAGAGTGTGATGAAAAAACTTGGGTAACCCAAGTTACTAAAAAATAAATATACAGGGTGTAAAAAATTACCTACGTTCATCTGAAAATTAAGAGTCCTACTCATCTAGACGGACAACTTTTACAGAGCTAGGGAACACTTGAATACTTTGTGATTGGTAGCTCAGAGATATTACATTTATGTAGGGTTACAGCATGACTTTCAAAGTATTATTGTTCAAAAGAGGTAATATCGGCTGCCGTCAATAGATGGCAGTCGTTAAGCCAAGTCAGAGATCTTAAGGCGGCTTGAAGATTTCTGACATTAGGACCAGCCACTAGTCTTACAAGCCTGCACCAATCCGGACTTGGCCCCCGTGGTGGAGTATGGCCTATCTATACCATACCTTTGAAGAGACCCGTGCCGCTCTTTGGGGACATAATGGGTTGATGATGATGATGAGAGGTAATATTAGTTAAGTAGGTACGATAATGATTGTTTCATTGACACTATCGGTACAACATAACTCAACGCCTCGCGTGATTCAAACTTTTTCGTGATAGATGCCTTTTAATTTGTGCTATAAAGTTACACAATTAAGAATGACACGTTACCGTTGTTGCTTGATTGCAAAATTGAGCTAAATAACAGGCTATTTTCTTCTATGAGCTCTATTAGGCTCTAGACACAGATGAACGTGACTGAATTTTGATCTGTAACGTAATGGGGTAGAGTACACGCCGGCGCATTTAAAGGTTGTCGACAGCGGATCACCAAAAATATTTACATTTTTTTTTTCGGAGCCACCTTTAGTATAACTAAGTAGAGTGCATGCTTATATAATTATGTTGTCGAGCATTTTTGATCAATGGGGCTCGGTACCCAAAGGGTAAGCGACCCACTGTCTGGTGTGTCTGTCCGTCTGTCTATCTGTCACCACAACATGTTCACAGATGATGTATTTCTGTTGTTATAACAGCAGGTTATGGTAGGTTATAATATATACTGTTAAGCTACAAGAACGTTGTAAAAACCAAATAAATAAATACTAAACACAGAATGAAATAAATAACATAACATTTACATATCTACAGGCACATACATTGCTTCTGGCCCCACACTAGGATACCCTGTGTCGTGGAATCCAGAAACAGCGACGTCACAAACATGTAAAAATCCAAGACCTGGAGGTATTTTTTTTCTCCCCAGCTGGGAAAATATTAGCCGGGGAAATATTTATGCATATCGGGCAAATGGAGACAATTGGTATATTCAAATGTTCTATGGACGCAGTATACGGTGCGGTGGTATAGATGGCACGGAAGAGGAATAAATACATTTGAATTCACTAACAGCACCTGCCAAAAATATCAATAAGTGCTGAATCTGGACTAGGCCAGGGCCATTCGTGCAGGTGCTATTTAGGCGGGTGCTCAAACTGGACTACCTCGTACGGAACCCTTCGGGCACGAGTCCGACTCGAACTTGGCCGTTCATTCACTTTTATAATAATAAACTAAAGCGTGGACTCGAAATGAAAGAGGTTGTTAATTTAGCCTTTTATTGGAGGCGGCGAAAACAGACATTAACATTTTACACAGTACTATGGAACCTAAAAGCATGTACAATAAATTATTATTTTGTTTAAATATGCTAAAGGAGTCCCATGAACGATGTCGTGATACAATGAATAATTTTATAATGTCGTCCAAGCTATCCTTTTTGCGACATTTTGCGAATCAGATTCAATCAGACATTGGGCAGTTTTATTAATAAATTGGAATTGACGCTTAAATTGATGTGCTGCCGACTGTACGAAAGAATACAATTAATAAGAAGATATAATCAAACTTATCTCTATAATTACATTAGAAAGCAATGTACACTTGTCTTATACGAGTAATATGCACAATTTTGTCTTTTTTTCGAATATGCTACAGACATTTTTAACTTTAGGGAAATATAACATCTTTATGTCCTACCACTTATATAGGTATATTAGTACAGTACAATAAACAAATTAATTTATACGTCAAACAAACACTCTATAAAATATATATCATGTATGTATGTAAAATACATAATTTAATCTAAAACAAAAGCTCCTGTCTATGAAATCAGCTCTTGTGTATGCAGGGTTCTTGAGTTAGTAGTTTTATAAGTTTAAAATCCGTAACCTTCGTGATGCTAAGTAACTAATGAATAAGCTAAGGACCGATTCCTGAATTGAGAATTTCAGTTAGTAACGTTCTGTCCCGCACTTTTCTGAGAGATTTGATGAGACAGCACTACAGTTAAGTAGTTACTCAGTGAAATTCTCAATTTAGACTGACCTTAAGTATGTCATGAAGTCAGTCTTTGTGACGACACCACATTAACATTGCTTCCAACTAACTTATTTTTTAATCGTCTCGTGACATTGACTAAACTGTTATAAGAAAACTAAGGCTCATCTTTAGTTTAGATTAATTTGTATAGCGTCAGTGTAGATAAAACAGTAAGTATAAAAGCTTAAATGATCAATCAGTCTTCCTGCATTATAGTGCAAGATATTTTTTGTCCGCTCACATTTGCATAGCTTATAAGACGGGAAGTTTTTCAAACAAAATTTAAACCTTAACTACAGCGTCTTAATGAAGAAAAATGTTGCAGAACTTTCTTTTTATAAAAGCGTCATAACCTAACGGAATTAAATAGTAGGCACCTACCTAGGTACCGATGGTGATAGGACATAGTCCTGTCATCAACATCATAATCATCAGTCAACCTGTGGCTGTTGGGTCTTTTCCAGTCCTATCCGACTATTAAAAGGGAAAAGCATGGGGTTTCAACGTCTTAAACTTCGAAAAGTTTATCAACAAATGTTATGTTCATTATTATACGCACGAGTGCAAACTTTATCCACAACAAGTTGTTATTAAAGTAGATCAGTAAAGGTCTTTGGGGTTGCTCTACACTGACATAATGGCCCATACCTTGAAATAGTGGAATTTTTTTTTGGGTTACATACCTAGGTACTCATGTGTACTTACGTCTTAGTCCGATATCTAATAATAAGTAGCTGTTAATAAAAAGATTAGCATATAATCGGACAGTATGGGCCATTGTAGTTGCACACACAGGCCTTCTTTTAGATACAGATAGAAGAAGGCCTGGTTTACATTTTGCTTTATTTTCATGCTTTTTTAGCATGCTTTCTATAGAGCTAGAATAGAGTAGAGATGCCAATTGCTTTTATAAGTACCTACATAAGCAATGGTTGGTTGTATACTATGTGTTTAGGATTTTTCTAATGTACTTTTATAATAATGGTGCATACTAAAAGCTAAATCAGCATACGTTTTTGCCGTCTCTATTTTATTCTTTCTCTATGAAAAGCATGCTAAAAAAGCATAAAAATAAACCAAATGTAAACCGGGCCGAAATGACATGTGTGACCCATCTTTTTAATAACTTAATTAATACCTACTTCAGTTCAGATACACTGATTTTATATCAGTTAGAAATAAATTATTTGTAGGTACAGTTACACGTGCATGTGAACTTGAGCCATGAACTATTTATGAAGAAGGACACTTCGTATTTATTTGCGAAGGTCGATGTAAATAGAAACGTAACATAACTGTACAATAATTTTAAAGTTTAGAGGCCACTTTTTTAAGCTATAATGTATTGTCATAGATTCAAACCACACGATATCTTGTACTCACATGCATCCAAAATAATGTGTAGTCAACTAAGTTAAGGTGTTGTTAAGATGTGTTTAATCATTATTGACTAAGTCTACTCACATATAATAAAACGTTTAGACAAATATCACAAAAAGGCAATATGTGCCAATAAACATAAAACAAATTTGCAAAAAAACGATCCATCTGAATGGTAAGTGGTGAAACCAGTACATTTATTTCTTACTTTAAAATCCGTAAAATCCACATCGTTATGTTTCTATTGCAACAAAGTTCAAATTCTCCGTAAATGATTTATTAAATTACATAAAAAACCTCTTTTATAAAAGATTATAAAAGCCAACCTTTTATAAAAAAATGTTCGATAAAAGATGCAAGCGGAAACTTATAATCTCAATTATTTAACTAACAATATCTTTGGATCGGTAATCAGTTTTCACTGAATTAATTAAATTAAAGCATTGATGAATGATATTTCATTATCTTTCAACTTGTACCCAATCTTCTTGTTAACAATAATTTAATAAATTATTTCTCACATAATTATTTTCCATGATTATTTTCCTAACTACGAGTACATATTTACAAAAGAATAGGACATTACCAAAAAAATTTAACAAACATGAGAAACTTTACACATCTAAGATCCTATAGGGCTAACACGACAGCTACCAGACACTGACACTAATACTAACGGTCTATCCACATTATATTTGGCCGGCGAAGTAAGGGCGCAACGGTACAAATTACTTTATTTTAGTTTGAGTCTCTAAAATTAGGAAGTGTATAAGGAATTAGCTCATACATCGCCGGCCCGTCATAATGTGGATAGACCTTAACAAGAATCCATTCTACACTTTGTTTTGGTCTCGTGATAGATGTGTCTGTGTTTTGTTATTCCCGTTTCTGTTACATAAAGGTATTATAAATTGTGATAAATTAGTACCATTAAAATTAATACACAATTATACAGGCCCGGTACAGGCCCAGAACTGATAATTGAGAAGCCCTTTTTTCAATCCGCCGCGGGCCTTTTAATGAACAATGCGATAAATTATTGGGTCATGAAAAATGGTTATGGTATCACAAGAGTCTGAAATTTTATTTAAATTTCGAAAATCAAACGGTTTCATCAACAATAGAGTGAGCATTTATCAAAATTGTAACTAACTAAAAAATTTGCTCAGAAAAACTTTAGAGAATATGGCGTGTTGCATTTTCTTATCTTTCTAAAGTAAACTTGTCGAATGTTGGACGTCTATCCATATTTTAATGGGCCGTCGACATGCGGACGCTACGATTTTAATCTCAAATACTGTTTGAACATTATACATTAGAAACTCTACACAAGCCCGTTTCCGCTGGTATATAATTGCGTTTGGGTGTAGTCTCTAGTCTTAAAAATATCTAAGGTCTTTAATAGTTTGTATAGTTGCGCCCGCACGTCATCGGCCTGTTGTGATGTAGACAATCTGTAAAACCTCTAAAAGTTACATAGAACAAAACGGTTTTTCATTCCAGTCCCGGGAATTGTCGTCAGTGAAGTTCTAACAGTGCGTAAGTCAGGTAAGGTTTTTATCTTAGATAGGGCGCTTTCACTCGGCCAATCAGAAAGAATGTAAGTGGCTAAATCAATGTCAGAATCCTTTTTCAGTGCGGCAGGGACTGCGTCAGCCTTTTTAGCAAATTTTATTTAAGGCCTAAAACGTAATGTATTCTACTCCTTGATTCTACCCATGTGTTACTTTGCATAGCGACAGGATGTCAAGACTGTAATATCCTCAAACAAATTTGAAATAGGGGGTTCGTGGTAATTGTCAACATGAACCACTTTTACTATGGAGAAAACAAATCACGAAAAAATATCACTTGCTCCACAGTTACCGCATTCAAATGTATTGAAGTTAATAAAACTTAGCATTAATTTATCTTGGTAGGTAATGTAATGACGGAAGCTTATCGTCCCTTAGCTTACAACACCGTTCAAGTCGAAAATTGGCGGTTTTCACGTTTGAATGCCATTAGATGGAGCTGCTCATTGCGCGTCTAACCATTGGTCACACCTATAAACTTGGTAAAAATGACTTAAGCGGTGTTGTAAGCTAGGTGACGTTATGCCCTCAACTTAATTAAATAACATTTCTATGCAACGTAATTTAACAAAATACGCGATCGAAAGAATGCTTGGCCATTGTTCGACCAAAGCACAGTGCATCGCTGCGTGTGCTGGCCTTGCCTTTCCCAACACACTGCAACCGCACGCTAGTGGGCTTGAACCACTCGCCCAATACACACATGCAACTTTGGATAGCTTACACAGTACGAGCAGCTGATGTGACAGTAGACACCTACTGTGCCTGGGTACTCGCATGACAGTAGCTCGGCTCGCATCGCTCGGTCACACCAAGTGCGAGTTGATGACCGAGCGGCGTGCGAGCCAACCAATACCTGTGGCGTGGTAGGGAAGGCGAGTGGCGAGTGAAAACAAAAAAAGTTGTAGTAACTCGGACGCCAGCAACTGACCCACTCGCACCTGACAGTAACTCGTATGATGTGATCACACGGTGCGTGTAGCTGCACCTCAGTAACTGACTAGGACAGCTCGCACGCCAGCTCGCACTGTGTAACCTAGGCTTTTGACTGCTTAACGTATTTAAGTTTGTGTCGTGAATAAACTACAAGGAAGAGACAAACTAAGTCTTCTTCTTTCACCACCATACAACAAACAACAACTGCTGTGAGACAGAGCGAGTGCTGCACACTCTCCTCTACTCGAACATAATAGTAATTCTCCCTGATTTATTGTGATAAAAACACTCTTTGCCCGTGGTACAGTTCTGTTGTCCGGTCAACCGGACCATGGGAAAAAAATATTTTCCATAGTACAGTAGGCCGGACTACGGAAGTTTTTTTTTTCGTAATCCTGATGACCGGACCACGGAAGATCTTTACACTTTTTATTCATCATCAACCCATTATGTCCCCAAAGAGGGGCACGGGTCTCTTCCCTGAGGAAGGTATAGGCCATACTCCACCACGGGGGCCAAGTCCGGAATGGTGGAGGCTTGTAAGACTAGTGGCTGGTCTTACTGTCAGAAGTTTTCAAGCTGCCCTAAGGCTTAAGACTTGGCTTAACGACTGGCATCTATCAACGGCAGCCGACACCAACTGCTTAAGGTGCCTTGCAAAGCACGGAACCGCTCGGAAAAATGCCACTAGCGTTAGTCATAGAACGGTGACCCACCCATGGACTGAACGCGCCGTATGTTGCTTAACCTTAGTGATCGTTTAAGATCACTCAGGCAGCCCAGGCTTTTAGGGAGGCGGCCAGTCTGGCCTCGGCGGGCGGATCCTTAACCGCCGGGAGGATCCACCGCCTAGGGCTGAGGGTGGCTCTGCACAAGACCGAGGCCGTGTTCTTTCACGGTCCTAGGCAGCGCCCCCCGCCTGACGCCCACATCTTTGTGGAGGGCGTCAGGATAGAGGTGAAGGCCCAGATGAAATATCTGGGCCTGACGCTGGACAGAGGTGGCGCTTCGGTCCGCACTTCAGCGGACTGTCGTCGCGCCTGCTGAAGGCGGCAAGGGACCTCTCAAGGCTCATGCCGAATCTGGGAGGGCCGAGCGGGCAATGCCGGCGGCTGTACGCCGGCATACTGAAGAGCATGGCCCTGTACGGGGCGCCCATCTGGGCGGACGCCCTCCAAAGGAGGGAGAATGCCACCGCCTTTCGGACGCCTCAAAAGGCCATCGCCCAGAGGGTGGCGCGAACCTACCGGACGGTTGGGTTCACGGCCGCGTGCGCTCTGGCTGGCACCCCGCCTTGGGAGCTAGAGGCTCGCCAGAGTGTACGAGTGGACGGCGGGGCGAAAGGCGCTCGGGGAGCGCCCCGCCCCTGAGGAACGGGCGGCCGTTCGGCGGGAGGCGAGGGAGGCAATAGTCCATCACTGGTCGGCGGACCTCGCCACCACAACCTTCGGCCGCCGAACCCTGGACGCGCTCGGGCCGGTCCTGCAAGACTGGCTCGAGCGCTCGCACGGTTTCCTCTCTTTCAGACTGGTGCAGGTGCTGTCCGGGCACGGATGCTTCGGATCGTACCTGCACCGGATCGGGAGAGAGGAGAACCCGGGGTGCCACGGCTGCGACGCGGCTGACGACGGTCGCTGTCCGAGCGGCGCCGCGGTCTTGTCGCCGTGGTTGGATCGGACCTCTCGCTTCCCGGCGTGGTAAATGCCATGCTGGGGAGCGAGGAGGCGTGGACGGCGGTCGCCTCCTTCTGTCAGGACGTGATGTCACAGAAGGAGGAGGCGGAGCGCGCGCGGGAGAACGATCCTCTCGCGCCGCCGCTCCGCCAACGAAGGAGGGGCAGGAGAGGGCGGATACGCAACCGCCCCCTCTCACCCCATGGTGATGAGCAGCGGGCGACAGGTGCGGGGGTGCCCTCGCCCTCATTGCACTGCTCATCACCGCGCCGTATGGGGACGACCGAGCACTCCCGGTCGTCCCCGGGCCCCTCCCCGTGAAGGGAGGGGCGCGAGGGGCCCGCCGTGTCTAGGCGGGCAATCGCCGGCGGGGGACTGGAAGAAGTGCCAGATTCCCAGACCCCCGTCACCAAGGCGAAGAGGGAGTGCCGCTGGGTCGTTTAGTGAGTATACCGGGAACCACTTTCCCGGGGAGTCCCACATACTCCTTCCGTCCCCCGACGGGAGGAGATGCGTAAGGCATTTTTCAAAAAAAAAGGCAGCCCAGGCTACGAGCGATTCACTTTTTATTAGTTTGACCTTTTTGTTTAATGGCGATTATTTAATTGTTTCACAGAATAGTTTTAGCAGTCAATGTTGTGTGTATATCTGGCGAGTCGCTAGAGCCGACTCGACTGACAGACGGTATCTGTATGCTCTACAATGCAAAGTCAGAGCGATAAGCGGGGCTTGTCTGTACAGGCATGTTACCAGTGTAAGGGCATGGTATACTAGCAGGGTAAAAGAAAAGAGCTTAGCCTAACCGAGTGAATAGGATCGAGATGGCAATTAAAAGTGTAGAGGCGACTAAGTTGGCAGCGAAGTCTGTGGTCTCCGCGAAGCCAGGCGCCTCCACCCAGTCGGAGAAGCCGGCGGCGTTGCGCGTGCGCACGCGGACGAAGAATCTGGTCTTGTTGGGCAGGGAATCTATTCCGAAGATTGTGTCTGGAACTGAGAGATATTTCTATTAAGTACCAGCAGCTGTTTAAATATTTCCAAAAATCTGATTCTGGGAGAAAACTCTAACAATCTCTTATATCTCGGGTTTAATAAAAAATATTTATATGTTTTTGTGTTGTTTCAGAATTTAAAATGAATGCCATAAGAATGTTGTTTCACTTTAGAGCAGCCGATAAGTAGCTCTGGATGCTTTAGGACAAGATTATCCGTCAAACAGTACTAATCAATATGAAACTAATACAACAAGGAAAATAGTAATAAAATACAAAGTTTCTGTGTAAACTAACAGTCGATATGACCCTGAAACGAAAGGTTCAGGGTTTTCATCATCAACCTATTATGTCCCCACCGAGGAGCACAGGTCTCTTCCTTGAGGAAGGTATAAGCCATACTTCTATACCTTCCTCAGGAGTATGGGATTCAGGGTTCAGGGTTATATCGATGGTTAATTACTAACGCCCTTCCCAAAAACCACGTATTCTCTGTATAAAAAGCTATTCGTATAAATCGTTCATTTCTGAAAACCATATCATAATTTTTATTGGTCTTCATGGAGTCATCAGAAAGTGGTCATTTTAAATTCTTCTAAAAAAGGCTAACGAAAATTTACTTTTGAAATAAGTCGCCAAAACGCTATCTTGATCAATATGGCGTCGCATAGGAATTATGACATCACTTGCCAATATACCAACCAATGAACGTAAGAACGAATGAATGACAGACGCCATTTTTACTGACATGTGACGTCATCATAGAATCGGCCAATCCTGGCCGTTTTTCGATATGATGGCTGTAGATACATAATTATAAAATGTTATCCTGTTTTTTTTTTATAAATAATAATTGTTTTTTTGTTAATATGCCTAAAAGCGGTTTTAAGACTCGTAATTTATACGAATACGTATAAATAATGCTGTTTTTTTTTCACACAGTCAAATAGCCTATTGCGAACATTTATTTGACGTGAAACATCTTTTCGTTCGACAGTTGCTAAAACTGCATGAAACAAAAACCTGCCACCTCGCCGAGGGGTTGTAACCACGTTTCGTGAACAATTAATTTACATATTGTTGAGTAAAGAAAGTAATCATCGCTTGGTTCCTCTTGATACAAGCTGGTACACAGCGCGAGTGCCGTGTAACATAATGCACACTTTCAGCTTTCTTTAGATGCTTCACTTTAAACTGACGGTCGTGCAACCCTTTTTTTTTAAAGAGACCAAGTCTGGGAAATATTCAGGTTTAAAATGAGACTAGCATTGTTTGTAGAAATTCATGACACGTAGTGGAGTATACTAAATGTTTACATGTTTTTGACGTCGCTCTTTCTGGTCCCCACGACACAGGGTATCTGAGTGTGGGTCCAGAAGCAATTTATGTGCCTGATGTAAATGTTTATGTTTTTTCGCAAATAATTCTGTCTATTTTTTTTCGTGCAGTACATTATTTTAAATTTCCATGTTCAGAACGTTACGCGTCCACTGCGTGCCTTAAAAAGTTTATTTAAAATATAAAATAACCCACAAAATTTGAACAGATTGTTTGCATTACATAATATCACATCAGATCACATCACATCACATTACATAACATGACGCCACATCATATCACATCACATCACATCACGTCACATCACATTACACATACTTACGCCTGTCACCCGTGAGTAGTGACCAGGTTTTGCCATGAGCCTTTCATGAGTCTTACATGCCTTGCCATGAGTCTTACAGATCTTTTTCACTTATCAACATAGGTACCTACATTACATACATACCTGTCGAATTAATAATATCCCGTTCCATAAAGATGACATCTTCACTATTCCAATTCGGATATTCGTATTCTTTTTCGCTCTTCACTACTTGGAATGTGTAACCTGTAACAAAATAGAGTAATGTAATTTTTCTCAAACATGACAACCAAGGAGGTACCTTATAAGAAGTTTTATTTAAATTTCGAACTGGCTTGCGATAGAAAGCTGGTTATACCTATTGAAAAAAAAGAACACTAACACGGCAAAAATTATTTCAAATAAAAAGTTCTGCCTTAGTACTACTTAGTTTTAATTTCCGCGCATTATTTGAGAAAAATCATATACAAGCCTTGGCCACAACTGGCATTTATGGACACACGTGTGTGTGCCTCGGTTTCGCCTCGGCCCACATTTCCACGTTCGTATGCGTCTTTTGCTGGCCGCTGCAGTAATGTACTATTGTGTTGACTACGATGTAAAGCAAGTTAGTCAATAAAGGGGTTTGACGATTTTGGCATACTGGTAACTGGTAACAACTTAACTCATTAGAGACTAAATTAATAATATTAAATTAATATTAATAATATTAAAGGTTGTCTGGAAGAAATTGCTGTTAGCAATAAGACCGCCTATTGTATGTTTTTAATTGTAAATTTTATTTGTCTCTGGTTTCTTATGTGCAATAAAGAATATTCTTATCTTATCTTATCTTTTAAACAAGATCTAACGTGGAATAGCTTGGCAATAGGACTGTCGCCCAGCCTGTGCTGATACATGCTGGGCTTATGATGTTTGCTTACCTAAAACGGGCAAGTTATCAGGCTTGTCAGCAACCATTTCCGACGTCGTGAAGTTGCAATCAGTACATGTCACGTTGTAGAACAGCGTATTGACTGTGGCCTTGACTAAGCCCACCTGAAAATAAACCAGAAAAAAATAGCCACCATAGAAAAAAACGCACATTATAATGTAAATATCCCTATAACTAATCCCCGGTTTCTCGTATGCTATAACAAACTATTTCAAAATAATCAAGTTATACTAAATATACCACCCACGACATTATCCTCGGCTTAATTTACAGTGTGGCTGCTTGTGCTAAATAAAAGAAGAGAAAAACAACTAAACTAAAACTGAGTACTTACACAAATTCATGCAAGAAAGTAGTGCGGAAAAATCAAATAAACTATTATATTATTAAAATAACTGAAAATAATATTAAAATAATTATTAAAAAACTGTCGACGGCTGTCGATTTTTTCACACACGGGACGTCGAGAGTTACTATCTATTCCTAATATATCTTTGGAGTTCGCTTTTGAACCTAAAACCTTTCTAATTAAATTGGTTGGCGAAATTGGTTCTTATAGATAAGACAAAGCAACAAAGGTAATATTACTACGACTCCGCCAAATTGTTTTCCGAAAGCAAATGCACCCCTGCGTTATGCTCGTGAACGGGTGCCCGGTACCTACCGTCCGTGTGTCTGGCCGCAGTATTAGTGTTTTATTACCTTTTAGGAGTATTAAATAATGTTTGACTTTGCAAGTATTGATTGCACTCATGGGTCTTGAGGTATTCTCCAGTACACTCGGCCCTAAGGCAGCGGCTAACATTAACATTATAAGTACATTGACATTCAACAAACAGAATATAAATTGTTTACGTTGAAATTAATTTTTTATTTCTGATTTCTGACCCTATAAAAATACTCCAACAGCTTCAAGTGTGCTTTTAAAGTTTGAAGAGTGCCCTTGATTTCTCCAGGATTGGGTATTTGACAGGATGTCAAATGAGTTACTTTTAAAACGGAATTTTGTATGAAAATACTTGCTTGTGACGTCACGTTTCAGAGCACTCTTTTTACGTTTCGTCTATTTAAAAATTGTAATAACTAGTAAATGATTGAAAGAAATACATTTTCCGAATCATTTTGTAGTTTTTGTTTTAATCGAGCATCTCAAATAATTTATTGTTGATAGTGTCAAATACCGTATTCTATCATCAGGTTCGACACTGCGCCATCTGTGAAGTTTACCCTTTCAAACAAAATAAAACTTTTTAATCGGTCTACGCCTCTTCGAGTGAACAGGAAAAAAGTTCCCGACGAACTTAGAACTGTCCTTCTTGTGACATTACCTATATAAAGAGTAAGTACTTTGGAAACAAAACACATATTTTTCTCAAACATGCTTGGAAATATGAGCATTACTTCGACAACCTTCTTCGAGATAATTCGAAATTGCTGTACTGGCTAATTAATTACACGCGAGTAGCAACCGGAAAAAGTTCCATGAAAATTCATAACCGTCGTGTTTTGTGGCCAAATAAATTACATATCTGTCGTGTTATTTAAAAATACAACGAGCTTTTACTCCGAACAATGACAACCAAGGAGGTAACTTATCAGAGGCTTTATTTAAATTTCGAACTGCTTTGCTTGCTTAGAAAGATGGATTAGTATATTTCATTACAAGTGCGGAAAGCCTGTCATTGCAACGAGTTCCGACAAATGTCTACCCAAGCAGAGGCGCAGCCGAAGGCGAGGGTTGACAGTCGGAACAAGTTGCAATGACGGTTCCGCGCGTGTGCTGAACAACTATTTTTAATACAGTTGCGAAAAAATGAAGCAATTTATTAAAGAAATTTTTTGGAAAATAGATTAGAAATAGAAAAACCGTAAAAGAGATTTTTTTTTTCTTCACCCATTCTGGGTAGGCAAAGGAAACTAGCCCATACAGCCAAGTCTTCAGTAGATTTTTTTATTGATATGAAATTTAATGAGATGAAATGAAATGAAACCAAACCTAACTCAATTGAATCAAATCATTAAATCTGTTATTGAAACAAATTATAGTAGGTTCTATGTAAAAATATTTGTATGAATCATACAAACAATTTTTTTTTCTTTTTAATAGACATTATTTTGACAGTTAGGAAAGAGAACGCACGAGTGTGGAAAAGGTAAAGAAAAAGCTCGAGTGTGTAATAGCCCACTTTCCGAACGCTACACGTCCCTGCAATATGCCACTTTTTGAGCAACTGTATTAAAAAGTAATATACCTATTGAAAAAAAGAACACTCAACCGCGGCAAAAAATATTTCAAATAAAAAGTTCTGCCTTAGTACTACTTACTTTTAATTTCCGCGCATTATTTGAGAAAAATCATGTACAAGCCTTGGCCACAACTAGGCATTGATGGACTCACGTATGTATGTGTGCCTCGGCTTCGCCTCGGCCCACATTTCCACGTTCGTCCATCAATGCCTCTTTTGCTGGCCACTGCAGTATATACATCTATTGTGTTGACTACGATGTAAAACATGTTAGTCAATAAAGGGGTTTGAGGATTTTGGCACTGGTCAGCCGCCATTTGGATTTTTTTTTTCAAAATAGCGGTGCACAATAATACCTATGTACATCGACTGGGAACACTTCTACAAATATAAAAATACTAAGGTCAATATGTCCGAGAACGTCACGTTGCAGAGTTATGGCAGAGAAAGAAAATCTTTTTTAACTTGATTTATTTACAATAAAACCAATAATAACTTTCAGAATCATTGTTTATTATACTGAATAACATACATTTATGCAAATAAAATCAAACATATAAATATACATAGGTACAAAGTACTTTTTTTAACACCCTGTATATATTATATTTATTTGTTTTTTAGAAGAGGCCCAAGGGCAAACATTTAACGTTTGTGGTGTGAATTTGGAAGAATCATGTTTTTCACATGGTTAACTTTAAATCGGCCATAAGTAGGTAAGTATGTACTTACTTAAAATGAACGATTTTGCTACAGCGCAAACGCAAAATTCTTTATTTGTGGAATGTAGGTAGATATATAAGTTAAAGGAATCAAAATTCTCAAACAAAGTATAAAATATCATAAAGCTGTCAAAGTTTCTTGATCTTTTCGTTTTTGTAAGCAGTATTGGATTTGTCTTTACAAATATAGGGAGCAACTTCAAAAATATACATAGAGGGAAATGTTAACAACTTCAGTTCTTTAAAATATAATTTACAGGTGTCTATTGATTTCAATTGGCACATAAACAAATTCAAAGACTATACATAGGTCAGTTTCAAAAAGCCAGCCTTATTTTTAAGAACTCACATAGTCGGGAGGGATGGGCTTGTTCCCAAGCGATACATGGAACAAGGTGGCCGTGGAACCGCGCCGGTTGGACGCCGTGCACTTGTATTCCCCCAGAACTGACTCGTTGAACAATCGCAGCATCAGGACAGAGGAGCTACCGTCCTCCGCATTGAATACCTATAGAGGTTGGGGTAGTCATTAACTCCGCAGAACCGAATAGTGCTAAGCGAGACTCCATTAATATGCCCAATTAAAAAGTAAAGTTTCGTAAAGGGGCGTCCATTAATTACATACGTGAGGCATTTCTAAGGATTTTTTGACCCCCCTCCTCCCTTGGTGCGATGTCGTAAGATTTTTCTCGACCCCCTCCCCCCTACCCCAATCTCACGTGAGATTTTTCAAAACTTGTACTTTGGGTATAAAATTATTGCATTTGTTAGAAAACATTACAGAATTTATTTAATTACTTTTATTTAAGACTAGCAAGGACCAGTATTTGCGAATATTGCTGTAATATTACAGTGCTCAAATTAAATAATAAATACCTACTTAAACGAAATTTAATAAAACATTAACTTAATATCTACGCAGTTTTACACTATTTTCTGCTAAAAAAAATAACGTGATATTTGCCAAGACCCCCTCTCCCCCAAGTGAGATTTAGTAAGATTTGGCTCGACCCCCTCCCCCCTAAATACCTCACGTAATTAATGAACGCCCCCTAGCTCTTCACATAACTTACGTAAGTTTACAATAATGTTAATAATATTAACATTCGACAGCAATTCGAGCAAGAAAATTGAGAATGAAGTTAATAATTTCTACATATTAGCTTGTTTATTTAATTACATTTTGCCTTTGAAATTTAGTTAACTAGGTACTGGCGTACTTTACACGTGTTTACTGTGTATGATACAATCTTTACATGATGTAATTATATTAATTTTATTACCGTGTCATCTCCTTTGATCTCTTCGCTATATGAATCGTGGGCCCTCTTCTTAACCCAGGTAAATGTTGGAATCGGGTTCGCCTTGGCTAAGCATGTTATGTTCTTGCTAAAAAAAATCAATAAATTAACCCGGTACTCGCGACAACGTATTTTTTTCAATTCATTTAAAGCTCACAGTGAAAACAGTAAACGTTTCTTTCTACATAATAATATTACCTCGACGGGACTGAATCACAGATCAACCTCGCTATTTTTCCCCATATTTAAAATCTATTTCAAAAGAATTGAGAGCTTAGAAAAAATCTAAAAAGGGCAAAATCTTACAATAAAACTAGTATTTAATACTGTACGCCTCATCAAATCCACGAAGGGAACGCTTGGTGATTAAGCCAGGACTCTCTTTCTGAGCTGCTAGTAACATATAACACGGACAAACGATGTGGGTGGATTATCAATATATTTTTACATTGATATTCCATCTTAGCTTTTGCTGCTGTATAAACGAACTGCACGCGCTTTCGCTGCACCCACGCAGAACATATGACGCGTGTGCCCACATTGCAAGCCTTGAATCAGTTAGGAGGTGTACCAAACAATGAGGGCTTTTCAAAGAGTCATTAAAAAAAAAATAGTCACCGATAGATGGCACTGACGTCACATAATATGTTAAAATTGACATGACATCGCTGTACCTTCTCTGTGGTTTCTGTCCTATGATTTTACGAAAATGCACAATGCATGAGTAAATGCACAATTCACAACGTATGAAATGAACAAAGTAAAAATACTTCGATAACTTTCAAGTTTCCACAGTTTTCGAAATAAATAACGTCTAGTTTAGATCACAGACTACAAAGAGATTAGATTATCACAGATTAGAATGATGTACAACATTTAAAACGTATGATGACATTTTGTACTCCATGCAGTGCCATCTAGTTTGTTTTAATGAAATCAACTGACAGCTGTCATTGCAAAGCCCGCATTGCAGTAACTGCAAGGATGCAGCGCGCGCGCAGCTTGCGAGCCGCGCATTCGCGATGCATTCCCCAGATCTGGATGCACTCTGAAGCTGCGTACGGACAGTATAACATTGGTACGCGTAATCGGTTACGCTCGTGTCTTTACGCGTACATTGTATCCGCGTACAGCTCCTGTATGGACCGCAACGAACCTAAACGTGAGCTGAATCGATCCACGCGAGCTCAGCCTTCCATGCGATGCCAGTGCTATTCCACAAAACATGGTAAAATTTGTAAACTTGAATTAATTGTTTGTGTTTTCACTATCGAAAATAAACGAATATGCGATATTATCCATTTTGCCGTCCAAATAACGCGTACCATACCGAGCGCGCCCTCCTTGACGCGCGGCCAGAGACCGACAGCCGGCGGCTCGCGCGGCACGCATTCTCCAAGAGTGTCGTAGCTGCACGTATGGACATGGCGTTCCAGTTCAGGACACGCGTAACCGACTAAGCGTACCAATACGCGTCTGGTACATTGTTTAGCACTAATTTGCTTCTAACTGTAACACTTAGTTAAGGGAAGACACTTGCTTTTGACGCACCGGTTATCCTAGTTCGAGAGCAAGGGCGTCATAATTAACTGTGGCAAATTGAATTTCTCAATAAAGATATTTCTATTTCTAATGTACGCGCTGTCCGTACGCAGCTTTAGCCTCGTGAGGCCCAATGTCTTCAAGTGATCACAAAATCAATTGTTCTTTTCAAGGTCGGGCCTTACGAGGTTGGGTGCATCCAGATCTAGGGAATGCCCCATATAAACAGGCTGTGATTTAAAAATAAAAAACAATGAAGCCATTTCAGAGGAATTTGATAACAAACGAATAATATAAAATATAAATAAATCGACAAAACTTGTCTAAGAATACGAGGCCTTATTAGAGGTTTCTAGCATTGTGCATTTTAGAGGTAAGACTGTATTTAACTCCTGTAATTAAAGCCAAAACATATTATTATACTTACGTTTCATTCAGAATTGCATACACTTCTACCGACCTCAGCCTACTACCGCCTGTATATGCCTCCTGTGTGATTGCGTCGATCATTACGGGTTTGTCTAAAATACAAAAATAAATAAATATATTTTTTACCGCGAATGATTTCCGTGATGTAAAAAAAATCGGAATAGGGGTTTCTTGAATCAATGAGAAGGGCCTAAACTTACATAGGTACAGTTAAATAAAAACACAGGAACCACGGATGCTGGAATAGATAGTATTTTAGATCAATTAACTTGGACGAGAGAGATAGAATTATAAACCGACTAAGGATTTCGTGCCATTATCTACCTCTATACAACATTTGAATATTTCAAGCGTGTACCTGTTACCGTTATTAATATCGAGTAAAATACGGCAACAGAATCACGTTACGTGTATGGGAGTCACCTTAAATATTTAATTTATTCATATAATAATAATAATAAAATAATAACAATTTGTTATTTTATTTATTTATTTTTAATTATTATTATTATTATTAAAAAAAAATTATGTCCTTGTATGTAAATGTTATAATATGTCATGTTATTTTATTTTTAGTATTTTTATAACGGCAACAAACATACATTATCTGTGAAAATTTCAACATACTAGCTACCCTACCACGGTTCATAAGTTACTGCCTGGTGACAAACAGACAGACAGACAGTGGAGTCTTAGTAATAATAGGTAATACTCAGTGGCGGATTAACACATTTGCCGCCAGTAGACTATTCAAATTTTGCCGCCCCTTATGACCTCTGCATTTCGACAAAAGAAGGTGAAAAATAATAATTTAGAATTAAAAGACAAAAAAATATTTATTGTCTTTAAAATAATCTAATATCTTATGAAAAATTACTTATATTCATTATTATTAAATTTTCTAAACTAATAATATTTATTGCAAACCAGTTTAGTAAATTTCCTGAGCTTCTAAATTGTTATCCATGAAATCAATAAAGACGTAGCATACGAATTTCTAGTAAGCAAGATACTGATATGTACCATGGGATTACATAAATAACTGTACAGTTTCTAAATAATACTAATTGGTATTCTCATCAAAAAAAGATAATTAGTTTGTAAATTTACTTTAATGTTGAGTTTCCAGTAAGTAAGTTTGGTAACTTGAGAAATATAATTTTTGCCGAGGGTTTTTTTTAAGAAAAGCATGCAGAAATTAGAAGAAAACAAAATAAGAAATTATAGCTTTATCGTACAAGAGTTTAGTAGTTTTGTCGTGCTGCCCGATTATTTCATTGGTATCTGAATTCAATGGTATAGGTTATTATTATAAAGATAGTAGCATCATCATGGTTTCAAATGATTAATTAAAGCATGATACTACCACATTCTACGATTTAAAAAAAATACTGCACCATCACCTTGATGAGCATAGAATTGCGGTTTTTGTCATGAAATACATCACAGACGGGGCTCCCGAACATTTTAAGAATAGGTTCCGTGAACCTATTTTACTACACACAAGATTTTAGGAAAGACGCACTGTTACACTTCCATGCCACCGGTCGTGGATAAGGTCCATGGTCTTGCGGAAACCTGAAACGTTTGGCAACCCGTGCAAGTTTACAGTCTACGGATAACGCTATCACTACACCTGTAACATTATATGAATGGGCCAAGTCATCATTGACTGAGACTTCTTTACTAATGCTTGAAAGAAAATATTCAACAAGAGCGAGATTTTCTACGAGTCCGTTTCGCGTCCGCCATCACAGTTCCAGGAACTAAACAACTGAATGCTTTTATTCCAACCAACGAGGGCTTATTGTGTAAAGAGAATTTTATTAGTGCTAGTGCAAATAGTAAAATTGTAAAAATTACAAAATAAATCTCTCTATTATCATTAATACTGTTTCAATCTCAGTTAATGAAACCGCTCTAAGTCAAACTATTGGTGATCATTTTTGAACTAAAACTTTCGAAAGCACAACACATTTTAAACACTTAATCCGGATAAACTTACGGGTGTTGTTTTATCGGAGGAGTCCGACCAGGTCGGACCAGGTCGGACTCCTCCGATAAAACAACACCCTGAGTTGATCCTGATTAAGTGATTATTTGTGATCACGTTTTAATTATTTTTTTGTGAATAATTAGTACATACACAAAAAGCTTGAATGCTTAAGTTAACAAAAAAATTACCCAAATTTATTCAAGTTTGGATAAACTGATGTCGCAGCTTTCATTCCGGCCAATACTTTTAGCGAATGACCATGCCATTTGTTTCCGCACCGCCACCATAAAAATAACTGCCTACGCAAATATGTAATATAAAAAAGTATGTATTGAAGATTGGCAAACGTCACCCACTTTTCAGGTTGAAATGGTTCACGGTGAAATCTAATAACATTCAGTTTTTTTTTAAATTATTTCTGTTAGACAAAAAAAATGTTGGGACAAATTTGCCGCCCTCTAAAACTACCTACGCAAATATGTAATATAAAAAAGTATCTAAAGTCTGATTTTTAATTCCGTAGAATTCTGACAGTTATCATTTTTTGACATGTCAGAGATTAGAAACCTTTTTTGGCCGGGCACATTTTTCAATTTCAATACGAGTGTGAACATCTGAGTCTACATATTTAATTTGTTAGTGAATGTATCCATTTTATAAAGTTTGGAGCTCCAAATTAAAAGAGAATTTAAGGCGAGTAACAATTGTGTCCCTTTTCCCCACACAAACAGTAAAAAAGTACAAGTAAAGAAAACATATTTTTATTAAAATATCTAATCATCATTAATACTAATATCACTATCTTCATAATCATCATCATCGCTGACATGAAATAATAAGAGAGCTGACAGCGGCATACTTCACTTTTCTAAAAAGGTTTACGAAACCTTGAATTCGTAGAATGTCAGCTAAAGAATAAAATAAATTAATGAAAGTTAATTCGATATATTGTTCGTGATATTGAAATATTTGTTATACATATTTGTATTAGGTCACTTGAGTAAGTAAATATTTAGATTAACCTTCTTGTGGTAAAACATAAAAAATACGTAGCATTTTATTTTTTATTGCCCTTAAATGGGTCAAATTTGTCCTTTTTTCGGTGAAGAACTTTTTCAGTAGCAATACTTATGAAATGTCAGAATTCTACGGAATAAAAAATCAGAGTAACAGATTGGCAAACGTCAATTTTTCCACATTTCAGGTTAAGTTAATGGCGAAATCTAATAACATTCAGGAATTTTATTTTTTAAATTTCTTTAGGACAAAAAAAAACTTTTTGGGGCAAATTTGCCGCCCCCTAAATCTAACTACGCAAATGTTATGTAATTAAAAAAAATATGTATTATCATATTGGCAAACGTCTAATTTCCCACTTTTCAGGTTAAGTTAAATTGTGAAATCTAATAACATTCAGGTATATTTTATTTTTTAATTCTGTAAAACAAAAAAAAATATTTTTTTGGGGCAATTTTGCCGCCCCCTAAAATCCGCCGCCCTAGGCTCCAGCCTACTCAGCCTATTGGTAAATCCACCACTGGTAATACTCACGGCTAATTGTGAGTAAATTGCGTTTTGCTGCAAAATACGACAGCTGCTCTTGTGTGAACTTGCACATATACTCGCCGGAATCCAAATGGTTGACAGCTTTGATTTCCAATGAATATATGTCACCTTCTTTATTCATGGAGAATTTTTTTGGGTCATCGTCTGAAAAAAAAAACATTAAAAAATTAATCACCTTTAAAAAGTTAAAGTAGAAATTTTCAGTAGTATTAAATTGGGTTAATACACTCATCAATACATACAACTTATAGATTGGAGTAATCTGTGGTTTTATAAAAATATTTTATGGTTTTTATTGGAACTTTTATTTCCAAACGGAACTTATATTCCTGGACTAGCACTTTTTCTTGACATCATCACATTCTCGAGCTACTAATACCAGTTTCTCAGTTGCTGATGTGATGTACTACATTTGCACTAGTTCTGGTCATCTGTCACTTGCTGGTGACCAGAACTATGGGTAGTGCAAATGGTTCGTGCATCATCAAACGTGCCTATTAATTTCGGCGAATAGACAGTCATTTTCTACGTCAAAAAAATATAGTTTTTACAAAAATAACTAAAAGAGTCATGAGGCCTTGAATACCGAGTTATAGGTACATTGATAGATATAATATTCATTCTTGTACTCATAAATAATAAGGTAATTTTAGAAAAAATATTAAAAAATCATATCTCCATAACCGTAACTCTTAGGAGCCGGGATCCAAGGGTGGAAAAGTAGTAGATGACCCCACCAGAAAATTGTTGACGGTCCATGCGCCAAACACCCCATACATGCGAAACTAAACAGTTCGGAACTAGCACAAAGTTCCTAGGATCACTAATCTCTTTGAACCAGTTGTACATAATCATCATGTCTCGGTGGTTTCAAGTAAGACGTGGTGTCTCCTTCTCTCCCCGCATATTACTACGCGCGAGGCCGATCCGTGGCTCGTTGCTTACAAGATTTACCTACAATTATATAAGTTATTTCTCTTTAGATTGTAACGGGGTGTAATCGCCAACTAAGTAAAACCTGAGGTATTACTCATCTTTAGTTATTATGGGAAAATTAAATAGGCTGCAATGGAATATAAAACAAGGGAATATTCTTACTTTGGATTTGTGTACCGTCCTTGTACCACTGTACTGTGGGCTTCGGGATGCCTTTGGCTTTGCAATCGATCCTCACGGTCCTCCCCTCGTCGCTTTGATAACTGCCTTCCTCTTTATCCATCACTACCTTTTCTGCAAAATAAAAGTTGCATTAGTCACGACTGGTTCATATTAACATAAACATTTACATACAGACACATACATTGCTTCTGGTCCCTCACTAGGATACCCTGTGTCGTGGGAACCAGAAACAGACATATTCAAAGACGATTTTCGTTGTAAGACTATTACCACCTTGATTCCTCCCTTAGGTTTCGTAAGAAGAAACTGAGGGGAATCCAATATGTAGCCACATTTTCCAAATAATCTTAACTTAAAACAATCTAGAAAGAATTGTACGACAATTTGTCCTAAATAATGTAAATTATGTTAGATAATTTAGGACAACTTGTGGTACACATGTGCAGTACAAAACAAAATGTGTACGTCGTACAAAATGTGTCAGTGTATATAATTATATTAATTATTGCTCTTGACTGTACTGGTGATAACGTCTACTGCGATGACCTACCAGCCTGGCAGTGCCCGCCGTAGTAAAGCTCGCCATGGCCTTGCCAATATTCCTCGGGCGAGCTCTTTGGAAGGTCTACGCGAATTAGCTGGCGACACACTAAGTGTGGAAAAATGAGCCGTTTTCAGAAGAAAAAAAAAACGAATGGCTGTCAAAGGAATGCAATTTTGGACCTCAGCCTAGTAGCCATGTGTGATACATCATCGAATAGGTCTCAGCGAGTTGAATAAAAGTTACTATGACGCCAAAAGCCAAATGTTTGTCCTTTCGGAGTTATATTGTATTGAAAATATTAATTTTTTTTTCAATACAATATAACTCCGAAAGGACAAACATTTGGCTGTTGGCGTCATTGCATTGCAAAATTGCATTCCTTTGACAGCCATTCGTTCCTTTTTTTTTTAGTTCTTCTGAAAACGGCTCATTGTGAGAGTGGTTTGAATGGGTCGTTGTGACGATTTTCATTTACTGGTTCGTTACAAAAAAAAAGCTAATTCATTAGTATTAGTGGTGCCATGGTGAGCATGAAAAGACCCTCTTCAAACGACTTACTGGGCCTTGAACTAAGCAATCAGTGAGCTCCTCAAAATAATTGGTTTATCCTTTCATACCGAAGGCGAATTATGTTTGTCATCGACATGGTAAGAAGAGTACGTCGTCTGTTCTTTATAACTTGGCTTTCATTCACATTTATGTTTTTGATGGGATGTCAACTAACACAATTTTTACAAACACCTGCGTTTTACCTACGTTTTACCACCGCGTAGTCCTATATACCTAGCTACCTGCATCCGAGAGGCATCCCTTTATCGATAATGAGTGGCGCTGCATTGTCACATTCCTTCGGGGTAATGATTTATGACTCGGTTCATACGTTTGTAATGGCTCGAGTATAGCTCACTGATCTTACCTCCAACAATGATATCGATGGTCGCGGTCAGCTCTCCGGACTTGCAAGTCCAGTTGCCAGTGTCATTCAATAAAGCACTTTGTATGATGAGGGGCACCAAAGTCTTGGCTGCTGGCCCATCTCGCACTCTCTCCACGAATATCCGGCTGTGGCCGATCGAACGCACCTCCACCACTTTGTCTAAAGGGTCGTACCAGTCAATTACCTGAAACATTTTGACATATTTTTCAAGCGGCTACAAGCACCTACACCCTATTTACCGAAGCGAACGAGTAAGTGTCAACACGTCAAAAATTTCGTTTTTCAATATGCCACATTTATAACACTGCATAAAGTTATACAAAACGATATGGCTAATAAATGCCAATAAGCAATAAACACAATAACACTGTTATTACCTGATTTATCCCTCACTCGCAATTTATTTAACTAAATATTTTATTTTATCATGAAAATTCCATTTGCTTATGAGATCTATGCTGTGTCTTTGTTTACCTTTAGTCGTTCACTTCAGTACATAGAGTGTAGTAACCGTTGTATTTTCTATGTTGTTCGAGACGCCCAAAAATATTTTCATTGTGGCTAACACAAGCAAAAACAACGGTTACTTATAAAGACTTAGGGTTACTTATAAAGAAACAGGTAACCCGTACCGCAAGTCCGTACGGGTCCGTACTGATCGGTTTTGGTATGACGGTCCCGCCCGATCATTCTCTATGTGCCCGTTTATAAAAGATGCAGGTTAATACGGATTACCTGAATTGATAATGAATACCAGTTGAAGTCTTTGCTTGAGTAGAGTGTATGTCTGTGAAAGATATTTGTACGTATCAGTACTGACCTGTACTGAAAGATATTTGAAAACTGATTCTTTATAACCGCACCCTTAGGCCTGGTTTACATTTGCCTTATTTTTATGCTTTATAAGTATGTTTTTCATAGACGTAGAATAAAATAGAGACTACCAAAACTTATGCCGATTTATAGTTTTTATTACGCAACATTTTGCCAGAAGCAATGTATGTGCCTTTATGTAATTTTTTTATATTTATGTTTTTATGTTATATATTAGTACATAATACACATTTACATACTTGTAGATTTATAAAAGTACTTACTTTTATATTATATAAGTACTTAAAAAAAATCTTAAATACGTAGTATACAACCAACCATTACCAACCATTTTATCATTTGCTTATGTAATTATGAAAGGAATTGACATCTCTTTTCTATTGTATATCTACGTAAAGCATGCTTAAAAAGCATGAAAATAAAGCAAATGTAAATCAGAACAGGTAGAAACGAGCTAACTGTAACTGTAAATTATTAGATACAGTTCTAAGTTTCACGTGTAAGATGGATACCTACTCTTCCATCTCGACGATGATATTGTATATGTTCTTATGTGAACTGTTACGGTTGGATCTCACATACTATGATCGTTGCTAAGAGTAATGTAACGATGTAACGATGTGCAACGATGATTTAAAGAATCAGTACGTGGGGGTTATGGTCAGCTGAAGTGATCGGCGGCCTCTGGACCTCTAAATCCAGCCCTGGGTTACGATAACGGGTAAAGCCTGATATTCACCTCTGACGTAACCGTTACTTGTAACGGTTACTGTTATATCTCACTTGTAAGTACTCGACTTTACATGTAAGGTCGTGGATCCGAATATACCAATGACTTTATTATTTGTTACGTAGGTATCATCATCAACCCATTACGTCCCCAACGAGGGGCACGGGTCTCTTCCCTGAGGAAGGTATTGGCCATACTCCACCATGGGGACCAGGTCCGGATTGGTGGGGGCTTGTAAGACTAGTGGCTGCTGGTCTTACTGTCAGAAGTATTCAAGCCACCCTAAGGCCTCTGACTTGGCTTAACGACTGCCATCTATCGACGGCAGCCGGCACCAACTGCTTAACGTGCCTTCCGAAGCACGGAACCGCTCGGAAAAATGCCACTAGCGTTAGTCATAGAACGATCCATGCACTGAACGAGCCCTATGTTGCTTAATATTCACGATCGTTTAAGATCACTCAGGCGGCCAGGGCTACAGGCGGTTCTATATTAACGTTTTCGAAACGTCAAAATATGTGAGTATTTGACAGCTGGGCTCTAGTTCCATAAAACTACAATTCGTAGGTTATTATGACAATTCGAAGTATGTATACATTGCGTAGCTGACTCTACTTTTTGAGGAAAACGTGGTAAGCAAACCTGAGTGCCTAATGCCCGGTTCCAATATCCACAAAACGCTTCGTTTTTGCTTACGATCGGTTACAATTCCTACGAAATTCCTACGAACCGTCAATAAATTGTATGGAAAACGGATCGTAGCCGGTAGGCGTATATTATAGGAACCGGGCATAAGAGATGTTTAATACTTCAGCGGTGGAGATGCCAATCTACATAATTGACAGATGAAGTAACAACAAAACGATTACTTACATCTTTGAGGTTGGCTCCTTGGCAATAAATTGCCTTCTGCTCCCCGACATTGTAGACTCTCGACTTCGCCATGATGCGAAGCGAAGGTTCCCCTGAGGGATCCTCAGCCGTAACTGTAAAATATAAACAGGTACTAATTGGCAACTGGAAAACAGGGGGCCGATTTCTGAGTTGAGAATTTTCATTAAATAAACCCTGAAATATTTTCTGCCAATAGTCTAATTTATTAGTCTTGCAGTGTTCTGAAAAGCACCTCTAGGATGTTATATTTTTACATATAACCTGTGGTTTTTTAGAGGTATAGAACTTTAAGTTGCCAAGACATTTTTAAATGGCGGCAGTTTTGGTAGCTGTCAAATTATTTATGTTTGGTTTGGCATTTCAACATGAATAGACTGACGCCTGAACAACGCTTCCAAATTGTGCAAATTTATTTTGAAATTAATGGTTCTGTTCGAAATACGTATCGCACTCTACGACCATTTTACGGTCAATACAATCGTCCCTCAGAGCAATTAATTCGATTAACTATGGAACATTTTCGCACCACGTTTACTCTAAATGATAATACGCATACAGAGAGACGTCGTACGGTTCGTACAGAAGAAGTCATTGCTGCGGTAGAGCGTAGCGTAGAGGAAGACCCGAAACAGTTTATCCGCCGTCGTGCACAGGAATTGTATATGTGTCCATCCACTTTATGGAAGATTTTGCGGAAAGATCTTGGTTTGCGTGCTTGCAAAATCGAATAACCGGATGTGTAGGAGCTGTGGTTTCAACAAGATGGCGCAACATGCAACACATCTCGTGCCACAATTGAATTATTGAAGGAAACGTTTGGTAACCGCATAGTTTTATGTTTCGGACCCGTGAATTGGGCTCCAAGATCGTGCGATTTAACGCCGCTTGACCATTTTCTGTGGGGATATGTGAAGTCGCTAGTCGATGCCGATAAGCCCAAAACGATTGACCACTTGGAAGACAATATTCGCCGCATTATTGGCGATGTACGGCCACAAATGTTGGAAAAAGTCATCGAAAATTGAACCTCCAGCTTAGACTAGCCGAGCCAGCCATGGAGGTCATATGCCAGAAGTCATATTTAAATCATAATGCCAGAAGGTTATCTTTCGAATAAAGTAAATATTATGTCAATTTAAACAAAAATATTTGTTTTATTCCATTTCAAAGTTCTATACCTCTAAAAAAACACCCTTTATATCCCCTCTTCCTATTAAGTTTTTCTATTCTTCACGAGAAGCAATAAATATGATAAAATCTACACTAATTAATTTGTGACAAATCTGAAATGTTTGAAATTTTACTGATTAACTCTGAAAAAGTCTAACTCTTACTATAACTAAATTTTCATCTCAAATCTGATTAATTCTGAAAAAGTCTTCTAGAAGAGTCTAAAAACTTATAAAAATGCCGTCTTCAAACAGCTTAGTAAGATTAACATAGAACTTTTCATACTTTTTCCGAATGTTTCAGAATTGTTTTAGACTACCTACTCATTCTTCTAGAAGTGTTTTTCAGAACACTGCAAGACTAAATTAGACTTGGCAGAAAAAAAATTACCAGGGAATACTTAACTGTAATGCTGTCTCGTCAAATTTCTGAGAAAGGAGCGTGACAGCACGTTACGTTAAGTATTTACGTAGTGGAAATTCTCAATTCAGAATTCGGCCCTTATTCTCTTCCACCTACATACTTCCGACGCAAGGCGTGAGATTATCTATGAGGTTATTACCTCTAGTATAAGGGCCCTCGCCCACGGCGGCTTTTTGTAGCGCTGCGTTTCGTAAACGCGCGACGGCAGCGCTACTATTGCGGCATCGCTACTAACGCGCGTAGGTCGCTTTTGCAACGCGCGACCGTAGCGCGGCTGTAGCGCTGCTAACGCGCCACCGTAGCGATGCAAGCGCGCGGCTGTAGCGCTGCTAACGCGCGTTAGTAGCGATGCAAACGCGCGGCTGTAGCGCTGCTAACGCGCCACCGTCGCGCGGCCGTAGCGCTACAAAAAGCCGCCGTGGGCGAGGGCCCTAAAGCAACAGCTTTATTTAATAAATTCTTAGTATGTACAATAAGATTTTTTCAGATATTGATGTTTTATTGATGCAATGTACAGTCACGAGCAATAATATATATACACTGTCACATTTTCTAAAATATCTCAACTTGAAACAGTCTAGAAAGAAGTGTACGAAAATTTGTCCTAGATTATGTAACCATTAAACTGTGTCAAAATTAGGTATACATTTATTACACATTAATATAAATAAAACAAAATCAGAAATATCTTCACACTTCGAATTATCATTTTGAACTGTCCATGACAATTTCCATAATAATGTATACAATTGTACACATGTAATAGAAATTGTCATGGATACATTAAAATGATATTTGAAGTGTATACCTACTTTTTCCCGTTTTTGTTATTTTACTCGTTATTTTAGACGAATTCAGTGATGATGACGGATACAGTCAAAGACAAATTGGTTGGTTACTGCAATAAAACAAGAAGTTACATAATCAGTTGTAATTATTTTCCCAATATAATGTTGATTATAATTAAAATAATTAAATGTAAATAACAAAAAAATATATAATTTATTTTAGTTTTAAATCAAACGTTATTCAACTATCAGTTAAAAATTTAATGAAGTGTAATTCACTATCGCTATATATCATTATTGATTTTAAAAGCGGCCAAGTACGAGTCGGACTCGCCCATGATGGGTTTCGTAGCAGCAAGAAGTTTTTTTTAAATTGTTATGTTTGAGTTGATTGAATGAAAGGTAAATCGCGGCATACGATTTCATGAAAAAAACTACTTACTACATGTCATTCAAACTAATTTTGGGTGGAAGTTTGCATGGTAATAAACATCATATACTTTTTTTAGTTTTACCATTCTCTTATTTTAGAAGTTACAGGGGGGGGGACACACATTTTACCACTTTGGAAGTGTCTGTCACTCAAACTATTCAGTTTAGAAAAAAAAAATGATAGTAGACCTTAATGTCATTTTTGAAGACCTATCCATAGATACCCTATTGTTGAGTTTCAGTTCTAAGTATGGGGAACCCCCAAAATTCATTGTTTTTTTTCCATTTTTGTGTTAAAATCTTAATGCAGTTCACAGATTACTATTCTGCTTACCAAGTTTCAATAGTATAGTTCTTATAGTTGGAAAAAGACAGACAGACAGACATGAATCCACAAGGGTTCCGATTTTTGCCATTTGGCTACGGAACCCTAAAAATGAGGTATCCATAACTGAATTATTCAAAATGTAGTGTAGCCACACTATTAATTAACAGACTTCAAAAAAGGAGGAGGTTCTGAATTCAACAATTTTTTTTTTTTTTTAATACCTAATATTTATTTAATAATATTTTTTAAGACCGATTTAATATATAACTATGTGTGAGCATCGGGAGTCAATAAAAAATTCTGCCGATTTTCCTATTTTCTGCTGTCTATGGAAGAGTTTCTTTCTCCATACCTGCAACTCTATATTAAATTTGCACCAAATCAAAATGGTACCAATGGGGCGTTATATCAATTTGAACAAAAAAAGAATTGTCCAAATCTGTTTTTAAGATTTCACGCAGTTTTGCGATAATATAAGACCGCCTATTGTATGTTTTTAATTGTAAATTTTATTTTTCTCTGCTTTCTTGTGTGCAATAAAGAATATTCTTATCTTATCTTATCTTATAACAACAAAAGAAAGGAATGAACGCTCGATTTGAGAACTTCCTCCTTTTTGAAGTCGGTTAAAATACCTTTCTTTATGTGTACCAAATACAAACAAAATAATTAATTAGCTTCTGAAATCGTCCATGAGGGGCTCATATTTGAATTAACCTAACGAACGCCATTGCTTTTAGTGAAAACTGATCATATTTCAACGAGTATTTTAATTCAGTTATTTTGACGAGTACAAATTCATGCAACTTGATGATTCAACTTAAAATTTTCACAGGAAGTATCCTATTTTAATACGTGGTTGGGACCAAAATAACGAAGCTTGAACCAATATACTGACGCCAAACGGTCGCCGTCACTTGCACCGCCACCAATCTGTAACCGCACGGTCACCAAATGAATACATTTATCTCTTCTGTAATTCCTTGCAGAAAAAACGACGACTTTACAATAGAATCTATGGTTTATACAAATATGTAGTAGGTAGGTACCTACTCAGGGCTTACGCTAATATTTACAAGAAGAAAAACAAAAGACGAATTATAAGAAGTTAAATACTTTTTGGCAGGCCCAAACTATGTAAATAGTACGTAGCAAATAGGTTAGGTTTTCTTAAGTTCTTGTTCTCTTGCTCCTCAGTATCATCATTATCAACCCATTATGTCCCCAACGAGGGGCACGGATATCTTCCCTGAGAATGGTATTGGCCATACTCTACCACGGGGGCCAAGTCCGGATTGATGGAGGCTTTTAAGGCTAGTGGCTGGTCTTACTGTTAAAAGTTTTCAAGCCGCCCTGAGGCCTCTGACTTGGCTTAGCGCCTACCATTATCTCAGTATCTTGAAGTTTTAAATATAATATTAGATACTACATGGTTGGGCGATGTGGCCAGGTTAGCAGGGGGTCCGTGGATGCGAATAGCGGGAGACCGCAAGGTAGAGCGTAATGGGGAAAAGGATTATACCCAACAGTGGGAAGTGAACAGAGATGATGATGTTGATTAGATACTAGCTGTCTCGGCTAACTTCGTACAGTCAACAGCACATCATTCTACACACCCATGCACTCTACTCCGTTGCATTACGGGCGACTTTGCAACTAAAATGTGAACGTTGACGTGCTGTCGACTGTACCGCCAAATATTTCGTAATTTTTCCATAATAACTCACCATTTCCACCTTCCCTGGAATTCCTTAAATATAAAAAACTAAAAATTAGTTCTCAACTTTTAGTGAGACTAACGAACAGCAATCCATTTTCATATTGTATAAGATATATACGGAACATAGGCTTGTATTATACGCCTCTTTTGTACTTTGTTCTTCTTACCTATCTCGTTTTAATAATACCCGTACCTTCCAATAATGTATTACGAAAGCTTCAAGTCGAGGCGGTAACGTTACAAATGCGCAATATATCTGACACTGTGATTTATTACCGAGCCTACTCACCTTTTCACAAGTTTCCTCAGCAACGAACTTGGGGTGAGTTAACAAAATCTACAAGTTAAAGAACTTAAGAATTCCAACGGGTAGTTTAGTCATGATTTGGAAGATTCTAGTCTGTTTTATGTGGGTCTAACTGATAGTTGCTTGAGCAGTCGGGTTCCTTGCAGGTGTATCTGCTTTACAGAGCTAAGAACTTCATCAAAATAATTTTCAATGTCTTTCGTACGAAGTTTTCCTTTTATTACCTGATCGCCCATTACTCGTTAACTTATAAAGCCTACTTAGCCATTTTAATTTTGAGATTATTATCAGTACCACTACCCAATTTTTTTTTAAATGTTCTAAAATGAACGTTTCTAAAATCAACACCCAATCAATATCCTAAAACATTGTTTTTTTGAAGATTTTATTGAACCGTTTTGTCGGCGTGCATGTCTATGCCGCGTTTTAGATATCTAGTACTAATCGTTTCTGAGCTTGACCGCAGACAGACGGACAGACGGATGGACATAGCGAAACTATAAGGGCTCTTTGTAAACTACGGAACCCTAACAACAACCATTTAATGCTTATGTACGCCCAACAGAGTTTTGATTGAATCCAGCACCTAATAAAGAAAATATTATATTGAACGTTTACTACTACTATACGAAATACTATTAAATGCCGAAAAACCGAATAACAAAAAGTGTTACATACAGTTAACCTTGCCACTTTAATGTCCCGGGTACTTTGCATCCGGTGGTTCTGAGTTTTTGCAAATTTGCTATTGATTTAGAGATAATAATCCACCTTTATAACCTCGAGCGCCAAATGCAACTTTGTCAAAGATCTCAAAAATATCTTCTTTTTTTAGATTTTAGATAACCCCAATAATTTGTTTGATGATACCTTATTTTATACGATTTTAAAGTGAACTAAATTTGCCACAATATGAGACTAAAATAATTTATATAAACCCTAGTTTCCGAGATAACATTGACACACATTCTGACTATTAAAGAAATAGTGTTTTTTTAAAATAAGACAGTAAATTTCTTTGGTAAGTAGAAAAATACAATCAGTTTGCAGTTGTAGATTCTATGTTGAATAATAAAAGAGGATTTATCAACATACTTCTAGGCTATTGATGAGAGGTACGAAAGTGCCCCGAAAATGCGAGGGTTGAATAAAAATGACGTCACCGCTACTAAAAAGTCTCTCGAGATGAGTGAAGAGTTCCTTCTAAAATAAGATGTGCTACAGTAGACCGTATATCAAGCAGCATTGAGTCTACACTTATTCATTTAAGTGCTCTGGTTGAGTGGAAAGCCTTTCCAGATAGAAAATTCACCTCGGAAGGTTCTTTGTTATACTTAATATCGGATTTGCCAACTTTTGCCAAGATTTGAAAACTTTAGCATCGTTCTGTCTATAAATTTTAGCAAGAAACTCCTGTGATACATTTAATATTAGGTACGGAGATACGGAGAATTCTTGACAGTTAGCTGTAATCGAGATAGCATCTTACGTTGTTAAAATATCAGTTACTTCTCAAAATATCTGCTTATATAGTCTCATACATAAGCTGCGAAAACAAAACATTTTCACGGTTTATTAATTAATTAACGGATCGCTCTACACTTATAGCGATTTTTATATCTGTTCAGTGATTTTTAGACGTGAACCTAAGGCGAAAATGCCAGGACTACATAGCATTAACGCGACAAACGGTCGTTTTGCCATAAATTCTAATTTATCTTATCTAGGCGAACCTAGGTTCCTTGTCGTGGGTCCCAAATTTCACTGTGTACATGGTTGAGAGATCGTACAGTCACTTTTTTCGAATTAGATCTTGTTTTTCGGTTTTTATTCCTCGGTGGTGGCAGTTTAACTCAGTAGATCCCCTTAAATCTAGGCGTTTAATCTTTTTGGTAAATAAACAATTCGTATTTGTAAATTAATTGAAAAAACTGTACTTAAGAAGAATTATTGCAAAAGACATTGTTGGGGTACCTACTTAGGTACTGAACAATAGTGGACTACCACTGCAAAGAATATCAAATAATCAGCAAAAGTATTCTCGTTGATGACGCAAGAAAAGTAAGTGAGTGACGCGGTTTACTAATGTATTGCCAAAAATCGTTTCCCAAAGTATTACTTCCCAAACTATTTTCCGCAAATTATCACTTGGCAAAAAATCATTTCTCAAAACAACTTAAAGCAAATAAACAGTTAGCAAAAGTTATTATGGCAAGTTATTGTTTACCAAATAAACACTTGGTCAAAATTCATTTTACCAAGCATTATTCAGTCAAAAGTATCGTTTGGCAAAAAGTACCTTTCCATACAATACCGAATACGCTGCCGGCAATGTGTGTAAATGACACAACAAAGTCGAGTCTGTTTTCGATCTTACATAGAGAACCTAACGCTCCGACGCGCTCCGCTTCGCTACGCGCGTCGTCGCACCTATATTTCTGTTGCCACGTATTCTTTACATCGCCGACCCCCCGTTCAATAATAATTAGTACCTAATCGTCAACTATATTTATGCCAAATAATAATTTGACCAAATGAATAAAAGCCAAAATAAAACGTTAGCATAATAAACGTTTGTCTTAATAAAACTTGACGCAGTAAAATTATGCGAAATGATAATTTGACCAAATGAATAAAATGCGAAATGAAAACTTGCTAAAGTTTCATTTGGGAAATGAAACTGATGCCATAAGTTTATTGGGAAGTAAAATTTGGCGAAAAATACTTTGGCTAAACGGCGGTATCCCGAGTGACGCCCGTCGCTCATCCATAGATAGGCATTGTCCTAAAAAATTAAATAAGTTCAGTTTTTTTTGCGTTAAAACATTACGTTTTAGAGCGCTTTAAATAATTTTACAGCCAAATACGAGAATAATAGTTTACGTTACCGGAAGTAGGTACGTCATGCGAGTAAAAACGTTATCAACTGAAACCCTTTGAGCTGTCAACCGCAGTGGTATCTAGCAGTGATTTAGATACAAAAACCATTTATTTAAAAGGATCCTTAGTTGTGCGAACTTAAAAGAAAAAAAAAAATGTTTTTTTACTCATATATAACCGAGATGTCAATATCTTGGCGTTATCCATTCGGATATATTAAGAGTATGTTCATTCACGTGTGAACACATGAACGAACTTTAGAATACCGTATTGGTCACACACTTATACACAATAATGCATGAAATGAGTTAATTATTAATAACTTAATTATTTAGTTTATGATTGACCTTCTACCTTTAAAATCAAGTATAATTAGTAACTCCGGACAATATTTAGGACAATGGTAATTGCGGTTTGAAGTCACAGATATCTTACGCCAGCGCAAAAAGCGCTGCTTTTTAAAAATAACACGTTGACACAAATTATTTACTAGGATTAAACAAACAACTACAATATTATACTGATAAGATAATAATAAATCATAAAATTATTATGACGGAACAAAACATAGAGAAATAAAGTTATTATGAAAAACAAGAAATGCAAGAAAGACCAGTTGTAAGTTAGCTTTACAAGCTAATGAGTAATTGGCGACCAACTTAAAAACGGGCCAAGTGCATGTCGGGCCACGCTCTGTAGGGTTTCGTAGTAAGAGGAGATTGTATAGTGCTTTACAGATCTAACAAATTTGTACGAAGTTTCCCTTTGATAAGTTGGTCGCCTACTAATCAGTAATTTGTAAAGCCTACTCAGCGAGATAGTTTTCCTTTTAAGTTCATTCTATATGTTACTTTGAATTTAGTCACAATAGAAATACGATCCTTGCGGTCACAATTTTTTGTTAGACCTTGTCTATAATAATGTATTAAAAATTTTCGACTTTGATATCGTTGAATTACAAGCAATATGAATTAATTTATAACTATACTTTTTGTCTTATTAATATAGGTAGCTACCTATATTTTTATCTAAAAATAAAACGCTTCATACAAATTTTGTTAGTATCACTATGTGTTCCATTAGGTTGACATGATCACTATGTGACCAAACCCTTGAATAAAGAATTAAAAAAAAGTGACATAACAATTTGCAATATATTTTCACTGCCGCTCGTGACGTTAAGCGTTAAAATGTAATGGAATTTAATGTTGCACGTACTTAAACAGAATTTTTTCGTTATTTTGTAGCAGCTTAGTTTATAATGAAATAAGCCATTAGCGAAGTGATGTAGTGGGTCTGAGCTCGTGCGCCCCGATGCTGCTTTGTGCTCGGTTCGAATGGCGTCAATAGAAGCAATATATCACGTAAGAATTCAGCTGACATATGGCTGACCCTGGCTATTCGCAAATAGGACGAAGTTTGTTGCTAAGTCTTTTCATAACATCGACGCAGTGGCATTGATGTAGAGTGGTCAAATCATTTATACGCGTGCACTATGCTCACTGTCGTTACGGATGACGTACAAAACGGTAAAGGTTGGCCGGCCGTCGACTGTACTGAAAATAAATGACGTGAAATTTGTGTTGTTTTCCGTCCGTTGGTGTTTTGGTCTTTAGCCAAATTGGACCCGATGAATTACTGAACATTGAGAAGAGTCGCATAGATAAAAAAACTTTCTCTCTCCTTTCTCCCACAAGTAAGGTCAGAGGTATAAAATTATTCCTTTTAATTTATTATTTTCGCTGTCGCTGATCCAGCATATTCCAATCAATTACAATAATAATAATGTGAATATAGAATCAATGCAATCTAAACTCAAAGCTACTTCACTTTTTGCAATACCTGTGGTTGTCAGCTTCAAAATTCTTTTAACGTTAAGTCCGCCGCAATGTCATTATATTATTTTATTTACCTAGTAAAATTTGTTAACTTAACAAATACTTCTTTTTGACGACCTCTTTGGCGCAGCGGTTAGCGCATCAGGCTACCATGCGAGAGGTCCCAGGTTCGAATCCCGGCTGGGGACAAAAAAAAGGACCCAGGTCTTGGATGTATACATGTTTGTGACGTCGCTGTTTCTGGCTCCCACGACACAGGGTATCCTAGTGTGGGGGCAGAAGCAATATATGTGCCTGTATGTAAATGTTGAGTTATTAAATGTTATCTTACTGATAATTTCTTTCTTATAAAATCTGGGCCACATTACATAAAACTACAATTGATGCTCATTGCATAGACAATTAACCAACAGATTCACGAATTGCGGAAAGTAAATTCTTGAATTTTAGTTTTATGAAACACAACTGACAGTGACAGACTACATTCACCCAAAATCGGATATGGTAATTAGAATCTGAATAGGGCGCTCTTGGCTGTCTGATTTCAGCCGCGGCAAGACTATGTAGATTCCGTCATTGATATGCACAGGACTTGGTTCAGAATTACATGTACAATGGGCAGGCGTGCTTCGAATTTTAGCTACTCACACCCACTTCGATAACTAGACTAGATAACTAAGGGATTGTTGAGAAATATATGAGTTCTGTCTACTAGAAGATGACGTTATCTTGACTGGACGACATTATTTTTCAAGCATAAATATTCAAACAGTATTAATGAAAACGATAATACGGTATTTGACACTATCAACAATAAATTATTTGAGACGCTCGATTAAAGCAAAAATTACAAAATGTATTTCTTTTAATCATTTACTACATATTACTATTTTTAAATAGATGAAACATAAAAAGAGTGCTTTGAAATGTGACGTCACAAGCAATTATTTTCATACTAAATTCCGTTTTAAAAGTAACTCATTTGACATCCTGTCAAATACCCAATTTGATATTTTATCATAAAGTACTGCTCTACTTCTATAAAGTTTTAGTATTGAAGTTATTTTTGTGAAGGGCAAAATGATAACAATCTATTTCATTTTGGGTCTGGAATAAACATTAGCACGAGACGCCACAATGTCTAGCCAAAGACACTGTGCCGTCTCGTATGACCTACATTCTACTGTTTCGTTTAGCGGAAGGTCAATTTATTCAAACATTTTCATCTTCATTAGGTCCTATTCTCCTATCTACTTCTGATCTAAGGGTGGAATATTTGAACCAAAATAATACTGCCAGCAATGACGTAACTATATACTTATGGACTGCGCCGCGTCCGCGACCGTATTGGTGTTTTATCCTTTATTCAATACTGGAGATAGAAAATTTTATATCTTTTATTTAATGTCGCCAACAACTGGCAAACTGTCTGGGGCTTTCATTAGGTTGCTGCATCCAATCAAATGACTAAGAGCCTTGTGATTGAAGCAAACTTTCTATAACCTGGCTAGCCAATTAGTTGGTACTAGACGATAGCCGCAACATCACCGGAACGTCGGAAATTAAGATTAAACAGTTTTATTGTAGTAGTCCCGTTAAATGTATGACTTTGCAAGAGATTTGAAACAATCTGTTAGGGGATAAGTCACATTTACAAAATAACACCAATTTATTCAAAATAACTAAAAATAGCGAGTAATTACTTCCAGGCTACCAGAAACAGAGACAAGAAAGAAATTAGATGCGGTACTATTCTATTTTATTCATTACTAAGTACTCTACCTTTGTACCTTTGGAAGTAACACTACCACTGACCACATCGACATCAAATTTATTCTGTTTATGAAATTGTCTTGTAATTTTTCTATTATTCATCGACAGTTTTTACAAGGTATTTAATTAAAATAATAAGCTTCATTTACCCAAAGCCCGTCTCACCCCAAGCCTAAACGGTTTATTCTTTAAGACAACTTTAAGGGGGCTAAGGGCGCAAATACACTTGCGACAGCTTTCAAACGACAATGCCAACGGCTGCCATTGTCACTTGTCACCCGTGTATTACGGACCCTAGTTATTGTAACCCTTCGAGTTTGACTCGCACTTAGCCGGTTTTTTTCTTAATTTGTGCATCTAGTTTATTTAAATTTACCAGCAATTTATCTTATATCGTCGAGCCTGTCGATGGGCTGCTGCGATCTGATGCCGCGTTCCTCATATTTCGCAAGCAGTTTTAAATGAGTGGACTTTCAAAGACAGGCTTAGTGTGGATGGTTGTGATGTTTTCGTCGCGTGAAAGCAGATCTGATATACTTTGCTTTTTTATTATTCAGAGTGAGCAGGTTGATGTCAAGCGGACTCTTAAAATTGCATAGCACGCTCAGTGGTGGATAAAGCATCACTAAAAGTTGACGGTGTGGGTGATATTGAAATTTAACAACAAACATATGAAAGGATTTAAAAAAGGAAAAATACTCTGAAGCCTAAGTGCTAGTAAAGCACGAGCCACAAGTTAAGTGGCACAAAATCGAATTAAGGGCTACACACGCAAAATGGCAAAGTGGAGGCTCTTCATATCTGTGTCGAGGTGCAATAGGTATTCATTACGCTGGCTTGTGGTGGTTTTGTCGCGCGCGTCCTAACTGGGCCCGTTAATTAAAGCGAGGCCTTTATGGCAGACAGGAAATTTACACACGCTTCGCGTTTTTGGCTGGCTTCACCAAGTAACTTAAATCAACCTTTACATTTTGGAAGATCCTTCTTACCGTTACCGAGTAGAAAACATGGGTTTACCTAAAGGTTCAAGTATTGATCCGATACCTTTTACTATGGTAAAAGGTATCGGATCGAGACTTGGAAATAATAATAATAATAATGAAACTTCGCATAGAGAATGAAGGAGAGTATGTCAAAAAATCTAAAATAAACATTGTTTAAAAATAAACCATACTCAATCAATCAAAATACGAGGGATGCTACTTATGTATGCGGAATAGAAAAAATAAACAAATGTATATGGTTAAACCACGTCGAAAATCGTAATAAATCATAGCACGAATATTTTCACGAGTGAGTTCCATTTTTTCAGCGATATGACATTTTAAACCCAACAAAAACTAAACCTAACGTATATAAGAGAAAAATATTAGCAGCCAGTACCTATTTAAAAAAAGAACGAATTTGACCATGGATGTCAGACATTGCGTTTAAAATTATTGGAATCTCAGATTCCGCATACATAAGTAGCAGCCTATGTATAGTCTATGCTTCTTCCAATACGTATACATGGAAAAACAAGTTAATGTCAATGTATTGGAGAGGAAAAACACTAGGTTTTAAAAGTAATCCTCGCCAGGTTTGGGAAAAACAATTTAAGTTTCTTTAACTCATAAAAGAAAACCAAAACGCAAATATTCCATCGATGTATTTATTGATTTGAGTGGATCACACATAAAAAGTAACCCTTTTTTGTGTCTCTTCATTTAATACAAAAAAGAAATGAGACCTAAAACAGTATTACCTTAAGCAACACTAAGGTCATGAGATCATTATGAAAACGAAACCAATCTACGCTAAAAAGACGCTGTTCCCGAATATGTATGTGTATACAACTCATCATAACGGGTTGATGATGAGTTGTATACATATTCGGAAACAGCGTCTTTTACAACTCAATTTCGACCTAAGTGTCGCTTTAAGGGGTTTTCCTTTCCATAACAATACGGTAATTGTAAATTTTCTTGTATTTTGGCTATTATATTGTGTTTTGTATGTACTTAATAAGTATTTATTTTCCAGCCTAATAAGGCAGGAAAATATCAACTTACAATCAACAGCATTACATCATTGAGGGAAATGCGTAGGTATATTGATTAACGAGCCTGGTTTATTACTTCCTTCGTAAGTACTTGCTTTTGTTACCTCATTAAAGTAGCTCAAAGATTCTTCTTCATTTCTTCCAGATTTTAGCACAGTTCAAAAAATAAATATACACGAGTTTGAAAGAAAGCTGTATTGGAAAGTATAATTGCAGAATTGCGGATGAGGCTTATAAAAGCACAAGTCACGAGCTAAGTATTTATCAAAGTACTTTGCTACGAGCGATACCCGAAATCTCTTATCGATCGCATCCATTATGTTGATTAAATAAACAGTATCATGCTTCAAGCCTATTTCTGCTGTGAATCATATTTTAAAAGTACCCAAACCTAGCGTCATCATCAACCCATTATGTCTCCACCGAGGGGCACGGGTCTCTTCCCTGTAGAAGGTATAGGCCATACCACGGGAGCCTAGTCCGGATTAGTGGAGGCTTGTAAGACTAGTGGCTGGTCTTACTGTCAGATGTTTTCAAGCCACCTTATGGCCTCTGACTTGGCTTAACGACTGCCATCTATCGACGGCCGCCGGCACTAACTGCTTAACGTGCCTTGCGAAGCACGGAACCGCTCGGAAAAATGCCACTAGCGTTAGTCATAGACAGTGACCCATCCATGGACTGAACCCCGCCGTATGTTGCTTAACCTTAGTGATCGTTTAAGATCACTCAGGCAGCCCAGGCTACGAGCGATTATTTTTATTTGTTCTGCAAGTATGTCATCATCATCTATTTTTTCATTTAAATGTTAAGATCAAATTAAATTGAGACAAGCCTATATGATATTTTGCCATCACTATTCCTGGTTGTGCATTAAAGTGTTTTCTATGTATCTATTAGTATTATTATTTTGAAAGACGCAGTTCGTATACATAATTCCGTCAAATTGTAACCGTCCATAAAACGCAACTATCGCACAGCCCGAACGGTCCACGTTATTTATGTCTACATTCATTGCTTGCGTTGTCACCCACAACTCACGATTCTGTAAAGCATGGGGAATGTAGGTATCTACTATATAGGGTTATTTAAAAATATGCCATTTCCTGCCTAAGCTATTTTAAGAAAATAACTTTTTATTTATGACTAACTGTAACGGCAAACTTTGTACCGCCGAAGTTTCCGTAATTTTTTTACATATTTTGTTACCATTTAAACCTTCCCTGGAACTTAACAAATATAGAAAACCAAAAATCAGCCACATCGGTCCAGCCGTTCTCGAGTTTTAGTGAGATAACGAACAGCAATCCATCTATATATATATAAAAGGAGAAGCTGACTGACTGACTGACTGACTGACTGACTGACTGACTGACTGACTGACTGACTGACTGACTGACTGACTGACTGACTGACTGACTGACTGACTGACTGACGTATCAACGCAGGGCCTAAACTATAAAGGTTAGAAACTTGAAATTTTTCACAGGGGTTTTTTTGTAACGTAGGGAGCACTAAGAAAGGATTTTTGAAAATTCATCCCCTAAAGGGGTAAAATGGGGGTTCAAACTTAGTATGAAACTTTGCCGTTTTTGAAGTTATTCGAATACAATTTAGTACGTAGATTCTTCATTCAAAATTATGAAACACGTGTAAAATTGTTTTTCAAAAATTACCCCTTAAGGGGGATAAAGGGGGGTGCAAACTTAGTATGAAACTTTGCCATTTTTGAAGTTAGTCGAATGAGATTCAATATGAAGTTCCTTCAATAAAGTTTATGAAATACATGTAAAATAGTTTTTTTGAAAATCATCCCTTAAGGGGGTAAAAGGGGGGTGCAAAGTTAGTATGAAACTTTTCCGTTTATGGAATTATTCGAATGAAATTCAGAATGAAGGTCCTTCATTGAATGTCTTGAAATACATGTAAAATAGTTTTTCGAAAATCATCTCTTAAGGGGATAAAAGGGGGCTGCAATGTTAGTATGAAACTTAGCCATTTTTGAAGTTATTCGAATGAAATTCAGCATGAAGGTTCTTCATTGAAAGTGATGAAAGACTTGTTAAGTAGTTTTTCGAAAATCATCCCTTAAGGGGGTAAGAGGGGGTTGCGAAGTTAGTATGAAAGCTCTTTCGCATGCGCTAAAAGTATCTCTATCTTATTTGCAAACACTTTACTCAACTAAAGCCCACGCGGACGTAGTCGCAGGCAACAGCTAGTTTTTATATATAAGAAAAATTTAGTAGGTTGTGTGGACTACATAACTGGGAGCTGCTTATCACACTTGCAAATATTATTATCTTTTATTTTATAATTCTGTTATTTTATAAGTTACAAAGGGGGGAAACACATCTTACCACTTTACAAGTGTCTGTCGCCCAAACTATTCAGTTTAGAAAGAAATTAGGTATATTAAAAACCTCAATATCATTTTTGAATACTTATCCATAGATACCCTAATTTTTCAGATTCAATTCTAAGTATGGGGAACCTCCAAATTTATTGTTTTTTAGCATTAAAATATGAAAATTACTTTGCTACCTTCCGCCAATATTTATTGTTTATTCTAAACAATATTTACTTATTGTTTTTTTTTCTATTTTTGTGTGAAAATCTTAACGCGGTTCACAGAATATATCTGCTTACCAAGTTTCAATACTGTAGTTCTTATAGTTTCGGAAAAAAGTTGCTGTGATATACGAACGGACAGACAGACAGACATGACGAATCCATAAGGGTTCCATTTTTTGCTATTTAGTTACGAAACCCTAAAAAACTACTTAGCACTGAATTATATTAAGACCGGATCGAGTATTTTTTCCATCTCTACTACATCCAAGTTTTGTCACAGATTTTCCCGAACTTCAAAGACATTCTTTTTACGATTTAATTAAAAGCTATCGCTTTTAGCTTTTTCGCTGTATTTCTAGTGTATCACCGTACAACTTGCCAAATTTCATAATTCTAGTTGTTGACCTGGGAACTGTCCTATAAATTTTGATGCCCTTGAGTGATCAAAATATAAGTTTTTCGGCGAATTAAACAACAGTACCTGTTTTTGATGTTAACTTTGTTGTATGATTTTTCAAGCTTCAAGGGATCGTAAACTTGAGCGGTTGGTATGGTTTTAATTTCAACTCTACGCGTTCGCGAGATAAAGGGACAAACAGACGGGGGGACGGTCGGACAGATGGACGGATGGTACTACTAGACTATTTAATGCCCTACCTATCAAGCTGAAATCGATGGCTTAAGATAAAAAGTTCAAACTGGAATTGAGACGATTATTGTCAGAAAAAAAATGTATAAAATTGACGAGCTTTGTGAAAAATAATTTAATAATTACAGTATAATAATAATTTGGTCGAATTGCATGTACATTTGATTTATTTTTGACGACAAATTATATTGTTATTAAATATTGACATTCTAGAATTATTATTTATAATTATGTAAGACTATCACATACATTTTTTTTGTAATAAATCAATTAATATTATGCATTTTCTATCTTAAAATTGTAACAATATGTAGTTTTAGTTAATTAATTTATAAGTTATATTTCAAATACAATGTCAATTGTTTCTGAATAAATAAATAAAATAAATGAAAATGGTCGGACGGACGGACGGGCAGACAGACATACGGACCGATGGACGGATAGACGAACAACATAGTGATCCTTTATGGTTTCATTTTTTTCTTTTGGGGTTAGGGAACCCTAGTTAGTTAGACCTAAGATTTCCGCACTTAGCCTCATAGTTGGGCTAGTATCTTCTCTTTCGTATCTTCTCTTATAGTCTCTTTCCAAAAGGCCAGCAATGCTCTGATATCACTGCAGGCCTCCTGAAGGGATCCCAGTTTCCCAACTCCTTCATAGTAGATGGTCACGTGGGCGGGTGTTTCCTCTTCTGTCGGCTGTCGGTTAGTTCCATGTTGTGGAAATGCCTATTCGGTGAGCAGTGGCCTGTCAGGAATGCCACAGCTCTGCGCAGATCATCTCTTCGCAGACGAAGTAGGCTACTTGAAAGACGTTTCAAGATTGTAGAGCCTCCTTGGCTTGTCGGCATTTATAATTTGTCCAGAGTTCAGCATACTGGTTTTCTGTTTTCTATGCGGAACCCTAAAAATATTCATAAGTAAAATACTTTAATTTTAGTAACTTAAAAAGTTCCACTGCACTAACTCACTGCTGAAATCGGATTCTTTGCTACTTTTCGAAGGCTCTTGTTGCGAGAAGTCTTGACGTCTTGCAAGTTTAAAAAACAGGAAGCCGTCGCGCTATGTTTTAGAACTTGAAACACTTTTCTTTCCTAGAGAGAATGAATAAAAATCTACATTATCAGTTTATTCTAGCTTCATAATCTACATAAACTATCTTGGCGGCCTCGTAAAGAAAGACAGCCGATTGATAGAGCGATGACAGCCAACCTCCATTAGTGGAAAGACACAAGCAAAAGTAGGTAAAAGTAGATTTTATTTCCTCCGGTTTGCAGTCGCAACATGGCTCAGCAACTGTCAGCTTAACGTCGTTTTATCAAAGTTACAATCCTGGCCTTAAAATTCTACGATAGTCAAAGGACTCGGACTCCTGGTTTTCGAATAGAGACTTATGAAACATTTAAGTAAACACAGAATTTCACACAGTGCTTGACACGATTCTTAAGTAGGTATCTAGCTAAATGTTTATTTTATGTAATTTTTTATAAAAAACTATCGGTTTACGAGTTGCTAAGGTATACTGTGAAAATTTACAATTTGCATTTATGCATAAGAAAATTGAAGATTACAAACCTGTGATTGCAGTTAGGTTTTGCGATAATGGGAGTATTGTTTCACCCTGAGACATAACTAAAAAAATAAAATCGGCTAACTTAATTGTTCAATACAATTGAAAGGGCAATTTACCCATTTAAGTAATAGCTCTTTAATAATAATGTACATCGATGTAAAAATATTGACTTTAATGAAATAAAAATATTTCATTGTCTATAATAAAACTACAGAATAATATGATCACAAAATAATGTCTGTCGCTGCAAATTAATAAGCTGCTCTAAATTACATGTTTAAAGATAAAATGAACCTTCAATGTGTAATCGCGCGTTGTAAGCATTAACAACAAGTTAAACATTAGAAACGGGCATTAAAATGCGTTGAGTCACGAATACATACACATACCTATTTTATATAATTACTGTTAACTAATTTATAAAAGTCTTAACAATAATGAAAAAAATATTCCCTCAAAATACCAGTCGAGATTGAAACTCCATCCTTTAATAAGTTGCTGCATTCGCTTAGCCCTTTGGGAATTACATTTGTGAGAATTTATTGCGTTGTTTTAACTTGTCTGGGCAAAGTTTAAAGAGGATATCAAAGTTGGCTCGAAGAAAATACCACACAGATCCTCTGAGGTAACTTAAGATTTGTACTGTAACAATTGACGGCGATATAGTTTTATTAGTTTATTACGCTTCTACTCCAGTATGTATATAAAAGATAGCAAAAAATATGTCCTAGATATTCTAATACACTCTACAACCAAATTACCTACATCATACTCTTTTTTGGCATTGCTGTTTTAATCCTCGCACTCTTTTTGACTTTTGTTGTTTGATTTTTAGCAGGGTTTTAGTACGGTGTTATTCAGAAATCACTTATTTATTTGAACGTAAGGAATTCACATTCTATTCGGTGAACGTCAGTGTACTAGGTAGTTAGCCGCTGCCTTCGGACCGTATTTGTAGCGGGGAAAAAGGCAGAGGGAAATAAAATCCATCTCTGACATCATTTGTAATATTTTATGGTTGCCATCGATAACTTCAAAAGTCAGAACATCAGTACTTCTTAAGAAAAAACACCGGTACCAGCACCCGTACAAATCCAAAAGCTGCGTTGGCGTGAAGTACTGTCTTAATTTATTGAGATCCCTTTTGTGACACCAAAGGACAACAGTAAATGGTGTACCGCCCTATTAAAAGAATGTTTTGGGGTTATATTTTCCCAACTTTAGTATTTCGCAACGGGCTCTTTTTTCAGTTTTTCAAATATTTTTTTAAAGTTGGGAGAAGAAAATAAGAAAATAATTTAATAAAACGCAATTTAGAAACAGAAACGGAACATCCCATCGATTGTTTTATCTTGCAAGCTCAGAATAATCTATGCATTCAAGCCAAGAAAAAAACAACTGTCATGTCAAAGCGTTGTCAAAGTGAAAATCAGTAGAGTTCGGTTCACGAAAGAACTCCCATGAGTTAATGAATTTTGACTTTTATTTTTATATTATTAAGGATCTTACCGTGGGACTTGTTTGGTGAAATGATCTTTAGGTGTTCTGTGGAACTGCTTCGGGCAAAAATAAAAAAAAGAAGATACTTGCCATCTCAACAACAAACTTGACATGGCAGAATCCTAGGGGTGCTATTAAAAAATAATTTAATTGAATTTAAGTCTCGTCACTCTTCAGTAAAAAACATACTTAGTTTTTATTGTAACTGAAATATTTAATCGTGGCAGAGAAGCAATAATAAGTTATTGTTGCAACTGCATTGTAGGGCTGAGAACTGTGGGGTGTTGCTCCCATGTGATGAGTATCATCTGGTACCTGGGCTATGCTCTCCATGAGGGAGTGACGCGACCAGCATATGTGCATAGGTATGTACGTGTGTGTATATTAGAATGATTTTGTTTTAATTATTGTGTAGGTATTTATCTCTAACAGTCACGCGAACGGGGTCGTAACATAAGCTCCAACTTCTTAAAAAAACAACCTTAACTTAAGACTCCCAACTTTATAAAAAAAAGAAAATTAATATAACGAATTCTAATACAATGATCTATTAAATGTAAATATTTCATGTTTCAACAAGACTTTTTGTAGGTGTACGAGACTTCCACTGAAGCCTGCCATTCTCCTTTGGCATGGACTCTGTGGAACTGCCCAAGGTGAAACAATGCTCCAAATGTCTCTGAAGTAGCTGGTATTTTTTTCGTGTCTCTGTTAGTTTAGCCTGAATACAAAATTAGTCATTCTTTCCTAATTTCCCCTCGGCATGAAACGCACAGTACCTACATTTTTCACAAGTGTTGAGTAGACACGGTAAGCTTTCTTTTTCTCGTCATTAAGCACTTTTTGACCAAAATGTTTTGTGCTATACTTGAGCCATTACAAACGTGCGAACATAAACATTTGTATTAGACCTCTCTCACACATATAGGAGGCATATCAGGCATATCGGAATTTTTCATATATATTCCATAATATATATTCCATTTCTTAAATATTCCATATAAATATGGAAAAACATGATAACGGAGGCACAATATCAATGTTGTTTAGAAGTTTTCTCTGATACTAAAGTGTCTATTTATTATCTGAAACAAACATTTAACCTGGTACCTAACCTGCTACTTAATTAGTTATGCTGCGTACATAACATAGTACCTATTAGTTGTAAAATTATGTATTTAGCTGTTGTGGTTATGATGTCTATAGGAGTGTGTGAACGTCCGCACGTTCGAAGTGTCGCCTACCATCCCGATTACTGAGAATTTAGATGAATAGAGAACACTTTACTACTCAGCGTATTTAATACTCAGCAGGAGAGACCAATTTAGGTAAAGTGAGTCACACTTTATCACAATGTTAAATTTAGCTCCGTCTGCTTAATAAATCATATTCAGCAATCGATTTTATTTCTTTTCTTTTTCAAATGAAACGCCGCACATTTGTACAAATGACTTCGGTATGGGCGTGTTTTCATGTTTGTGATTTTTTTACCTGGTTACCAAAGCCTAGGTAGGTATTATAGTTTCAGGGTTCAGAATATGAAACGGCACCACCACAAATCAGAAAAACTGATAAAAATCGTAAGATATAATTTCCTCTCATAGTAACATAGTTATGTTAGTTGGTATTTTATGCCTATGTCACTTTAAGTGCTACGTCACAGAGGATATGACGGCACGACACGAACATAGAGAGGAAGTGCAGGGCATAGGCAGCAAGGTGTAACGTAGGTACTGACCCGATCGGGGGCCTCTTTCATAAAAATACAATTTTGCTAAGACAATTCGATAAACATTAAAAGCAAAGCAAAAGCATTGCAAAGGCGATCCACCCACAGAGTAACAAGTAGGAAAAATTGCCACCCAATTCACGTCTAACTGTCATAATTTAGGAATTGTAGCATGAATAATATGAAACAGGCCCCAGCGTGAAACATGTGTGGAGGTAACTAAGCCGCAATATGGCTTCACGTTAGTCCGAGCGATGCACTCCCCAGAGAGCAGCCAGACGTCGTGAATTATAGGGGAGGAGTCTTTAAAATGCATGGTTGTTCAATAGAGTGAAAAAATAATTAAACTAATATCAACCCATTATGTCCCCACCGAGGGGCACGGGTCTCTTCCCTGAGGAAGGTATACTATTTAATAAACTTTAATTGTGCAATGAAGTGTAACAACAACAACAGAGTCATATAAGTACGGTAATGTTGACGACCTCTGTGGCGTAGCGGTTAGCGCATCTGCTTACCATGCGAGAGGTCCCGGGTTCGATCCCCGGCCTAAGAAAAAAAAAAACTCCAGGTCTTGGTTGTTTACATGTTTGTGACGTCGCTGTTTCTGGTTCCCACGACACAGGGTATCCTAGTGTGGGGCCAGAAGCAATGTATGTGCTTGTGTGTAAATGTTTATGTTTTAAAATGTTTAAAAATGTTTATGTTTATGTTTAATGGTTTTATCATTGATTCTATTTGCAGTCAAAATAATATATTACAAAAAAAACAAAAAAAATAAACATAAACATTTACTTACAGGCACATACATTGCCTCTGGTCCCACACTAGGATACCCTGTGTCGTGGGATCCAGAAACAGCGACGTCACAAACATGTGAACATCCACGACCTGTAGTTTTAAAACATAACCATAGATATAGTCTGTAGTATGTCAAGGTTGCCACAAAATACAACTGACTCAGGTTTGAACCCTCAGCGCTGATTTTCAGTCAGAGAAGAGCCCACGTTAACTGACAATGTACTCCAGAGTGTGTGTCAAGGTGCATTTAAAAATAATTATAACATATTTGGTTGAAGTTTGTCCGCCTGGGACATCCCTTACCAACGCATTAACTCGATATTATCCATTAGCATTTTTATGTAAAACTCGTAATTTAATTCAGTGCCACAATTTAATGTCTTTCACAAGAGATACCGACATCCGATTTGAGCGACAAATTAAATACACCATTGAAAACACGTGTTACTGCTATTGCTTAGTAGACTACCAAATAAAGGTAGGTTACAGCTATCGTGCTTAAATAATCCTATTGTAAAAATATGTAATACATGTGTTAGAGAAGAATTTTATTGACAGGCAGATAGGCCTATCCAGAGGCACGTCACTTCAAGCCAACTTCCTTTGCTAGTCTCGCCCAATGTTTCCCAGTCGCTTTCACACGGCTATAGTCATCGAGAATTCGAGTCTCGCTTTGTGACTCATCCTAAGCGTTGCAATTCATTAGTCATTTCGGTGACAAACTGTCAGGACAATGGAACGAATAATAAATTCACCATTTCTACGTTTCTGAAGAAGCTTGAAAGCTTCTGACAGTAAGACCAGCCACTAGTCTTACAAGACTCCACCGATCTGTACTAGGCCCCCGTGGTGGAGTATGGCCTATACCTTGCTTAGGGAAGTGGGGAGTTATGGAGTTATGGAGTCCGTGGTGGAGTTAGATAGTGACCCATCCATGGACTGAACGCGCCGTATGCTGCTTAACCTTAGTGATCGTTTGAGATCACTCAGGCAGCCCAGGCCACGAGCGATTCTGTACGCTCTGTACAATTTATGTTGTATTTACATTAAAATAATTTCAATTTGAGTTTGACGCAAGTTTCCCATTACACCGCTTCCAAAATACAAAAGTTTTTCTTCCTCTTTAAGCAGCCGCCACAAAGCTGTCTAAGATTAAAATACTCATTTTAAACTTTTCGTATTTTTACCGCGAGTAGCTAAACTTCTAAAGTTCCAATAACATATTATTATTGGAGGTGGTATATGCACACGTATTGGCCGGTTATAATCCTATCCCAGTACATGGCTGACACCGATTTAAATATCGCTAGGTTACCATTGTTTGTTTTGATGTGTGACACTTGCAGAAAATATATCAACCGAGCAACATCTAGCATTTTAATATCATATCCACACTCTGCTATTAGGCTATAATCTAGGCGTCTACAGCCATTTTACAATATAACAAATGTTCAAAATGACTGAATATTCAGTTCTAATCATAGTTTTCAGCTGTTACGTTACTTTGTAGAAAGGGATTGGCGAGGGCATCGCAACTATGACGCACACAATACAGTGTAATTACTACCTCGCCGCTGTTCCATGAACTAAGTTACGAATTCAAAATTATCAAGTTAACTTACACCGCATTACAGTGGCGAACTTGTCTGTAGGTACCGTCGTAGTTTACCATAGTTCGATTAAATGGTGTTGTACTTGTACTGTTTCATCAGTAAACTGTTGTTTATATCAATTTAATCATGTATTAATTCTGCAGGTATTCATGTAAGTATACGTATTATTATTGAAGTGTATGTACATTATGTAATATTTAGTGAAAAGTAATTTGTATTCTTGTTACGTTTCGCTATTCTTACTCGTGACTTCACGTACCACTACATTTCAGGCTCTCCTATTTATGTACCTTTACAGGCAAGAGGGCTGACGGTATGACGCTCATCCCACAAAGAATGGGCGGTCGCTGATCTGGGATGCAACGTCCGATAACCAACGTAGATACCCTTGCACTTTCCCATGTCCAAGCGACCGCCTGCCGCACGGCGGCAACTATCGCAGAGTCGAACAAGAGGCGCAAATTTGCAGCTCTAGGTCAGGGCAATATATTTGTGCCCTTTGGGGTAGAGGCTCTTTAAGGAGATCTCGCCTAATTGACGCTTCTGGAGATCCTAGAGCTGGTACCCTAATTTGGCCAAAGGCTAAGCCTCGCCGTACAGCAAAGCAATGCCGCCAGACTTCTCGAAACTCTACCACCCGACAGCGATCTGGCTCCCATATTTTATTAAAAGTTAGAAAATAGGTTTAGTTTAGTTTTGTATTAACTTAACTTATTCATGATTGCTATACACTCTCCAAGATCATCGTACGCGCCTAAACAGCGTATTATTTAAGCGCGTACGATTTGCTATGGATTTCAAAACACTGTAAACGTATATTGTTGTGCGAGTACGCTAGTTTGTTTTTTGTTAAAGGCAGTTTTAAAAATATTTCAAATCGTTGTTTCAGTACCGACTACGGCAGTGCGAGCGTCCGCGGATTGCAAGTTTTCGAAAGTAAATTTTTCACTGAATGTTTTTATGTCTCTACATAAAATTAAGTAACAAAGATTGAATAGATTCCATTTTTAATTACTATTTACATGCCCGCAGCTTTCAAACGAACCATATTTCAGCGTGTATGCTCAACAATGAAATTACAAAATAAAGTAAGCTATAACAGTGAGTGTAAAAAAGCCCATCACATGTCATACGTTCACGTTCGAAAAAACGAAAAAGTGTTTGTGTCCAAAATATTTGTGTGTACGAGGTCTTGTCCGAGTTGACTACTGTACAAATCACTAATGTTCAATCAACGATCTTGTTATCTACGCTGTACTTTGCAAAGTCGATTAACCCCACAGATTAACACTGCTGCGCAATTTTCCTGGAACTCTCGAAACAAACTGCGGTTGTAGTTTTATTAAACTCGGCCCATGTCTTCTATGTGTGAAAAAGTATTGTGTTATGTAAATAACCCATTGAAATAATGCAATATAATTTTAGGAATTACTACAACGAGTTAATTTTAGGAATTATAATATTACGCGAGTTAGACTGGGGCTTAACGTAAATGAGTCAACGCACACACTTACAACATTTTTGCATGCGAGTTGCCGTCCAAGCCATACACAACTTTGATAATCCCCTGCCCGGCTGAGAAATCAATAATGAAATAAAAATCAAGAAAGGAGGAACGACGACGATGCTGGAAAAACGCAAATGGACATTTCTATTTTTACTTTCAGATTTTAATATGCATTTTCAAATGGATTTTCCAGTCTGCCGTTATATTGCAAGACACACCTGCTGTACTGACAAACCCGAGATTTAATAACGTAGTCCTCGCCAATATTTCCTGAGCATGGCACATTTCATATTTTTCATCGACTTGTTCCCCGTGATCGCGATGAGACATGCTGTCGTACCAGAAAAAATTCGGCATCGAGTTTAATATACAAAAAAAAACTGTTTTAACCCCTCAGGCCTAAAGAACACTTTTTCTTTCATAGCTAAGTTAGTTATGCACAGAGTAATATTTGAAATTTATCACAGTTTTTAAAGAATAAAACATGATCATACAACTGTGGTCTATTATAATCTTCAAAGTTCGATTCAAAGTGCAATTACAAGACCGGCCCGCCGGCCGGTCTACGGGACCTACCGGAATGCGCCGTAGCTTACATCGGACCCGCCGGTGGGTCCTCGGGGTTGGAGGGGCTAAAAAGGGGGTGGGGCTGTGTCAGGTTAGGTCTCCGATCTTTCGGGTCGGATGGTCTCGGCAACAAGCCATCTGTGAAGGAAGTGTACCGTTTGTAACACCCCACCTCCCTAGATAGACTCTCCATACTTACTACTGACTTAACACCGCTGTTTCCTGAAGCTGAAACACCACCGCTCCAGCCTGCCCTCCTTCAGTGCCACCGTTGCTCGTCTTAGGTAAGATTCTTTCGTAGAAGATTACTAAATAATAAATGAGTACCTATCTAAGCATCCTACCTACTATTCCAGCTCTGTGTAAGTTAAATGTGTACTATGTAAAAGAGCAATTCAGGAGTACCTAAAATCTCAGTTAATATAAATCTTGGGCCAAAATGTGATCGTCTTGCCTAACTAATAGGACCTAAAGTTGTGAAATAGTATCCAGGTACTTTTCAGGAACGTTAAGGTTGTCCATTAAGCAGTAAAACAACAGAATAGAGTTAAAAGAATAATCTATTTATTTATCAAGATTATTAGAAATATTTAAATTTGTGATTTAAAACAGTTTTAGTGATCATAATTTAACACAGATTATAAACCAGTATTTGTTAACACTTAGTTTAGGTAGATATTTATTTATATCTTTTATACATATTTGTTGGAATATAAGTTTTGTATAATTTGAACAAAACACATAATAATATTGAATGGAGGTTTTCCACACACAATATCAGTTAGGCATATTGCCCGCTTATTGGTTTATTATGAACAAATGATTGTATGTCAATTTTTCACACACAATATTAGTTAGGCTTACTGCCTGCTTGTTGATTTATTTTGAAACAAATTATTGTATGTCAATTTTTCACACACAATATTAGTTAGGCTTATTGCCTGCTTATTGGTTATTTTGAACAACTTATTGTATGTACATTTTTCACACACAATATTAGTTGCCAGGCTTCTTGCCTGCTTATTGGTTTATTTAAGTATTTGGTATATTTTTGGTTTGTTTGAGTTGGTTGTTTTAGACTCTACCTAACAAGTTACTTTACATGTAAATGACTTCAGCGGTGAAGTATGCCCAGTGGTGGGGGGAATGGTTGCAGGACGGCGGCGCAGCAGAGAAACAACAGGAACGGTTGATCACATTTTAATTAATACATCGTTAAGACTCCAGTCTCTTAACTCCCTTATTCTAGTCTTACACTAGCTTATATATAATAATCCTACGTGCTTTGGGAGGAGTTGTCTATATTTCCGATACGTGAAGGCATGTGGCGTGATGATGTTATTTGCCTATCACAGCGGCTTGCTAGATAAAACCTGTGCTAAACTGTCTGTTTGCTGGTTTTCTACCACGCCAAACACCAGTTCCTGACCACCGTGCATGCCATGTTCAAGACCTGATCCATAGTGAGGAAAGAACATGGCAAAGAAACTCACCGTTCGATCAGATATGACCTACTTCTACAATTAGATTAAATGTTTGGATTTGATGCAAGCCAGTTCATTTACCTCTTGACAAAATGCAAAACAAATAATATTTAAATATTGCAATGTTAGTATGTAGGTGAAGCCTACTCAACATTCAGTACTGTAGACCACAGCAATCCAGACATAAATCTGTCTTTACTACATTTACTTCTGAGCCCTGAGCATGATCCGGAGAGCTACCTTGAACAAATCGATGTAGTCAGATCCAATCCATTGGCATGGACCTGCCCACGAGCCCGCATTGCTTCAGCCCTGATTTGCCAAGCCATCCCGCCAAAACGCTACCCAAGCTTTACCATTTTCAAAGCTGAAATACTTAATATTTGTTGCTGTAACTACATTACCGACACACTAGGATACTTTTATTGGCTTTTATATTAGTTTGATCTAGATTTAGATGAAATTAACTCACCCTAATCCTAAAGACCGGCCGGTCGCCCTCAGTGAAAAAAAAGCCTCCCGTTTTTTTCCTCCCAACCAAAGCCAAAGTCCGCGTCCTAGATAGTCTTTTTTTTTTTCAGAGAGCGTCTCTCCCCCCCTCGCCCCGCACACCCTGTTACTACCCCCGCTGACATCCTCCACTTCGGGTTCCCATGTATTTCTATCAAAACCCTTTTTAAGAACATTTTATATAATTTTATTCTCTATTTGTGTAATAGGTATTTTGAGTAGTTTACTGGATTTATATTCAATAGTTTTGCTAATTGAAGCCTTCCTAAAATATTTATAATTAATATTTGTTATTGATTTATTAGTTTTTAGTAGATAACATTAACAATCTCCTATGAGCCCCTCCTTGTTATATCTACAGATTCGTACTTGACTGAACTTATTTTTTATTTTATTTTTTTCTGCAGTTACATAGCATTGATATATTGCCATACAGCCAACGTCCGTCAAACGTTTTTATTTGTTTTAGAAGCAATAGTTTATAATGAGCAATCGTTGGAATCAGAATTAAATATATGAAAATGTTGTAATGCAATGTTTTAATGGGAGCTCTAGGACTACAACAAATCTTTGATTTTATTGATTTTTGTATGAACAAAGCATTATTATATTCCCCTACATTTGTAAATAAGTGGCGGCCGCATTGCAGAGGCAGTGTGGATCGTCACACCGTGGAGGCAAAGACCCTTCGAGGCTGATCTTTTGAGGTAATGATCCACCGACAAAACGTACTATCGAGGTAGGGACATCGAGGTAGCAAGCATCGAGCTATTGTCATTCGAAGTTGAGTACGAGACGAGAGGTTACACGGCCGATGGTTTAACGTTGCTCTCGATACGAAGTTCCTCACCGAAGCGACATATATTTGTTGCACTCGGATTAAGTAAGTGACCCTCTACTACCAAACTCAAAGACGTTTGACGTCATTGGATTTGGCGTGTCCTCTTGTAACACGTATTTGCGTTTACATTTCTCTTGCGTACAAACGACAAATTATAAAACTAAACATTGGAGAAGCAAAGTCACCCGAGTGTTAGGAGTCGGTTGTTTTTTGTACCCACTTTGACAACTAGGAATCAATTATTATCGGTCAATTAATATTTTTATTGTATAGTGTACGGAAAACTAGAAGTTATCGTGTCGACTGTACTATACTATATACAGTCGAAACAATATTCTATCTAAGCATCTGTCTACATAGACAGATAGTCATGCCTTGGTGGCATTAGTGGCCCGAATGGAGTCCCTTGCATGCATGCCATGCAGTTGACATATTTTTGAAGCACAGCAGCTTGCATAGGGGCCGTTTGTTCATAAACGTTTTTACTAACATCATTCGACGTGCGATTTTAAAGCTTTTCCCATAGTCGGGGTGTTTTTCCACGTTACAACATTGAATGAAGTAATGTCACAAAATTATTGTCTGGTTACCATATTACTAGGATGTATTAGTTTAGGACTAGCATTCAAAGAGTGGGTATTAGTATTGATTTATTTAAAGTAAATTTCTTTGGTACGTACTGAACGAGTAGGAATATCGATATGTAGAAATATTGTTTTGTGCCGCTGGTGATAGAAAACACTCGTGAATGGCGGCTTAGAGTTTCGCTCTATACGCCAGTCAAAGAGTTTCATCAGTGTGCAGCGCGGCAACGCGGTCAAAGTTATAGGGAGTATGGAGTGAGATAGGTAGGTAGGAGTGATCGGAGATATTAGTTTAGTTACAGTTGTTTTTAACCGACTTAAAAAAAGGATGAGGTTCTCAATTGTACTGTTTTTTATGTTTGTTACCTCAGAACTTTTGACCAGGTGGACCGATTTTGATGATTATATTTTTATTTGAAAGCTTGTGCTTTCAGTGTTCCATTTCAATTAGGGTCATCCTTGACTTGGCATCCATGAGAAAACCATAGAAGTCTTACATTGGTCTGTTCGGCGGCTGCATTTTTCTTCATAGCAACAAGTCACGCAAATGCGCTTATAGTCGTATAGATTATTGAATAATTTGTCAGTCTCCAATTAGTCAGTGTACCTACTTCATATTCACTAAAAATTAAAATTAATTAAAAAAAAACAAACAAATCGACTTCAAAATTAGGAGACAAGGAGAGTAAAGTGTTCCCACTAGCTACGTCAATACAGTATTGCCGATCTGTCAACCAAAAGAATCCCTAATGACGCTGAAATTACATTACTACTTATACGGTACTACAAAGTTTATCATATAAGCAAATTAAAAATTTATTCACAATTAGGGTATTTGACTGTATGAAAAAAAAAGGTATTATTTATACGTATTCGTATAAATTATGTGTCTTAAAACCGCTTTAAGGCATTTTAACTAAAAAAAAAAACAATTATGATTTGTGAAAAAACACAAGATAAAATTTGATAATTTATGTCTGCCGCAATTACATCGGAAACGGCCTAGATTGGCCGATTCTACGAGTATGATGACGTCACATGCTAGTAAAAATGGCGTCTGTTATTCATTCATTCTAACGTTCATTGGTTGGTGTACCGGGAAGTGACGTCATAATCCTGTGCGCCGCCATATTGCCTTAGGATAGCGTTTTGGCGGCTTATTTGAAAAGTAAATTTTCGTTGGCCTTTTTTAGAAAGGCCTTGTAGAAATACACAAAAGAAAATGACAACTTTCTGAGGACTCCATAAGCAATTGAACACCAACAAACAATATGAGATGGCTTTCAGAAATCGGTCAAATAGCCTATTGTTAAACGTCTATGTAGATAAGGTTTTTGACTGCTTCATACTTAAGTAAGTAACGTAGCACCTAAGTAATTTTAGATGGACAAATTCCATTCGAAAGTTGGCATTCATAAAGTCGTTGGTCATCTTATATACTCGTTAACTTGTAAAGCTTCTTTAGCTATTATTGCATAAACACTGGCGCCATCTATGCTTAAATCATATTTTTTAGACCATCTTTGGAAAAATGGCAAACCAATCTCTCAATCATGTTAATAGTATTCTTAAGACCTGTGGCTGTAAATTGCAACTCGCACTTGTGTTTCTTCTGTGAATTGTTTTTACGTACAATCGACAGCACCTCTACCTTTGCATACGCGCACTCTAAAATCATTTACGTTGAGGGCGACATTGCAACTAAAATGTATCGTTTCATCTGTTGTTTTTTTTTTTCAGATGATCCACACTATGCATTTTTGTTCTACAGGCTATGATGCATACTATTATGTACATCACTTCTTGGGCGGCGGAAACCCAAAACCGAAAATTGGTATACTAATTACTCTTAATTCGAATGCTAATCAGAAGGTCTGCAGCGCATTGACGGTCAACACACACCGGTCTGTATACGACTCGCAGTCAGATGTTTCACGTTTTATATGGGGCGACCATCGCGACAGAGCCAGCCGTTTTAGCCAGCAAGCTAAAACGAAGCACGTGGCGCATAAATTATTCATTCACAATTTTGGCCTCAAATATATCATGCACGCACAAGCGTGTCATCAAATAGTCATCATGCAGAGGAGTACTTCACAAAGCAAATTATAATTCCTATTACCTACTTCTTTATTTCTAAAATTATATTGTTAACGATAGAAAGGATAATGAGTTGATTTGGTTCTCATCACCAATGGACTGGTAGGTATTTTCACACAAATTTAGTGTAAAAAAGAAAAATTAAAAAAAGAACAAATAAAGACAATGATAGATATCGGTAATAATTGGTAAAATAATTATATAGTTCACCCTTGAATCTATAAAAAGTGTTCCATTGGGCTTACTAGCCCCTAGGTGTAATTTTAATTCTATGTAGTTTTCTATAATAAATCCAAAGAAATTCCGAGTATATACCTGCCATTTTACAACTGCAGGCTGATGCTGGATGCGGCAAGCTGAAGACAGGGCGCTATGGCGTTCATTAGGGGAGGGCTATGTCCAGCAGTGGACTAATAGAGCCTGATGGTGATGATAATGATGAATCCCAAACTGGAATAAATATGTGGGTACTGTAAAACAAACTGCGGTAGATGAACTAGCCGATACGTATAATCGCAATGTCATTACAATCTGCATGAGGATGTCTACTGCCTACTGCGATGTCGAGAGTAGGTATCACGTATTTGACGCGAATTCGACTTCTATTTGATACCGTCTATAAGACTGTTCCGTGAAATTATCTGCACGTTAACAAACGTTACTTTAAAATATGTCTTTCTAAAGTGTACAAATACTTACACGAGCTCGTTACTAATGTAAGTTGTTAAAGCTAGGATTTACTGTGATCACTCGGCTCTCTAAAGGCTTTGTAAATCATACAGGCTGACCCGGCAGACGTTTGTATTTAAATATTTTCAGGCCTGTCAGGTGTATATTTACATTAAAAAAAATCATAAGAAACATGTTACACCGTTTTGAACTTCGTTGAAATTATTAAATTTACTAAATTTTAAAGCGGTTTATTTATTTATGGCGATGGAAATTAGCTTATTACAGAGGGTTTATTTAAAAAAAATGAAAAACAAAATGTGTTGTGTGTATGCCTGTATGTTAATTTTTATGTTTTAATACAGTGGGAAATTCTTACGCGCTTACATGAGAAAACCCCCAGCTGCTTTGAGCTTTGCTCTCCGCTCTCCCCCATTAGTTCTTTGGAAAACTCCCAGGGTAGTATTTTTTTACGTGACCGTTATAATGGCGGGACCATAATGTTAAAGCCATGAGATTTGAAATCCGTCTATCTCATAATTTAGTACCTTTTTCGTACCTATTCGTACCTCCAATAAAAAAATTCTACCTCTTGCAGCCTACCTACAATTTAACGAAATGCCGACAAACCGTGTAGTTTGTGGCTCAAACCGGTTTGGTATAGATCAAGCCGTTACATCCCTAATGGACATGCCATGGCACCATTACCTCGGTATGAAAGAAATTTTTAGTGGGAACTACGGATTTTGTCCAATATATTTATTACTATTGATTGTAAAACTAAAAGACGATGATATTCGGGAGGTAGAAATTAGGTAGAATAACCTACAATGATTTGATTTGGAATAACTTCAGTATTTTCATTGATCCCGTCATCATCCATGTGCTAATGGCGGGACCATACATTTTGTTAAATTGTAGGAAGACCACAAGAGGTAGAAATTTCTTATTGCGGGTACGAATAGGTACAAAAAAGGTACGAAATTATGACATAGACAGATTTAAATTCTGCTGGTTTAAAAATTTTCTTCTCGCTGTTATAACTTTGATAAGCTCACGTTGATTGTAAAACTAAAAGTCGATGATATTCGGGAGGTAGAAATTAGGTAGTAAAACCTACAATGTTTTGATTTTGCCTAACTATAGTATTTTCATATGGTCCCGCCATTATCCAACGTTATAATGGCGGGACCACGTATTTCGTTAAATTGTAGGTAGGCTGCAAGAGGTAGAATTTTTTTATTGGAGGTACGAATAGGTACGAAAAAGGTACTAAATTATGAGATAGACGGATTTCAAATCTCATGGCTTTAACATTATGGTCCCGCCATTATAACGCTCACTTTTTTTTACACTTTGGGTTAAATTATCAGAAATTTTGTCTCTAAACTTTTTGAAAATCCAATATGGCCTATGTTACTCACGATGAATGTAGCTTTCTAAAGGTGAAATAATTTTTAAAATCGGTTCAGCAGTTTCTGAGTCTGTTCATTACAAACATACACACACACAAAAATACAAATCATTCTTATTTATAATATTATTAATAATAGTACGGTATGTACTAAACATAGCCAATACACAAAAGATGGGGCGGGAGAATTCTACTCTACGCATTGCGTCCTTCCTACGTTTTCCTGTATCCCCCCGGAGATTTCTGCATACATGTCTTACCATTCAATATCACGAATATCACGCGCTTTTTGGGGTCACCTCAATATTCCACAGTAGCATTGGATATTGTTCTATCTAGGATTTCTGATGTCATGTCCATTTTGTAGCTTTTCAAAGCTGACTGCACGGCAACACGGCTATTGGCTATACCACAGGGTACTAGCCACATGTTTTAAATGCGTCAGATTGTACGCCGTACGCCCGAAAGCTTGCAATGGCTAACATCCGGTAGATCGATGCAGGGAACGTTCATCCTGAAATATACACTTGGCAAAATCTAACTTCCTGAATTACAGCTTTGTGTACAAATTATACACTTGGTCATATAATTGCCATGCCACTCATTTGAGCTTGTCTACAATGATGCAGTTACTGTAAGAAAATATTTTATTTTGTTTCTAATATCAAAACCGTAACACGCAATGAATGTAAAACACACTAGAATTAGTGCAACCTAGTTTGGAAACCATTGTTTGAAATACAACATAGAAGTTGTTTTCTAGAAGAGAAAACATAATACAGGATCTAACAAGTTTGGTTTCTAATGTGATAAAAAAATTATGCATATGTACTTACAATCTAAGTTAATCTGTAAATTAGCATAAATTTATAAATTTACACGTATACCGATGTTTGTTGCTCAATAATTATCTTTATCTTTATATCTTTAACTTAAACATCCTAAGAGCCCTTGACTAGAAATTCTTGCGAAGAAATTTTAAGTATGCTATATAGGTATATACCTAGTACGTGCTATTTTATAATTTCTCTTACGGCATTGAATTTCCAGGAACAGTCTTTGAAAATAATGTTGGTAAATAATTTAAGAAGAATTTTAACATCACGTAATACCCAGGTTTTTTATTTCAATCGACTCGTTTGTCTAGCAGCAACATGATTGATTACCGAGACAAAGGTCGTGGGTTTGAAATCCGTTAGAGGCCGTCGTACGTGGTATATAAAAATAACACCAGTTTTAGGGGTATGCAGCTGGACCGATTTTGATGAAATTTTATATGTACTAGATGAAAGCCCGGCTTTGCTCGGCTAAAATGACTACATTTTTATATTTCACATTATGTCGACCACATCATTTTGTTCAGCCTTTTAATTTTTGGTACTTTTCATATTCATTTGCTTTTTTCATTTCAACAAATTAGACCTTAAAGTTCACAATTGACCCGCGATGACGTGATACCAACGTAACATACTCGCTAATCCAAATTTTCCGCCTATAAGTTGTTGACTCGGATCAACTATTTTTTTACGCTCTTCAATTTTTTTTTATACATTTACATACAGGCACATACATTGCTTCTGGCCCCACACTAGGATACCCTGTGTCGTGGGAACCAGAAACAGTGACGTCACAAACATGTAAACATCCAAGACCTGGGTTTCTTTTTTTGTCTCCAGCCGGGATTCGAACCCGGGACGTCTCGCATGATAGGCAGATGCACTAACCGCTGCGTCACAGAGGAATTTGATCTGCATTTCGATCGAGTCTACCGTAGACCGATACGAAATGATGAATATAGACCTATATATATTTGATAGGTCTGAGAATAGGTTGTTATCTATTTTTCATACCCCTATTTGGCAAAACAACGTTTGCCGGGTAGCTATTATTTTATAATAGGTATACAACTTGGATTATTATTATTCCCGGTCTTAGGGCCATATTACACTAGCTCATAGGTAGGATCCTAGGCGATATCCATTGCTGGTGTCGACACGTGTCTTGATCCTTATTGTGTTATAAGCCAGCAATGTACATTATCTATGACCAATGTAATATAGGCCTAATAACGACGGTTGGTTACACTCATGGGTGGGACTGAAACACGTCAAATCGAAGGGCACAGATGCATGTAACAGGCTGGCTGTAATCCCGACATGCATTGGTCTAATGAGTGGCTATAGCTAACATCAGTATAACTAATACTGCTGCTGTGAAGCCTGCTGCAGCAATGTAATAAGTTCCGGTTTATGTCACCATAATAATACTTAAATATAACATCTAGCATAGGAGCAGTCAATTAGTTAGTCGGTCAGAATCGCTCGTAGCCTGAGCTGCCTAAGTGATCTTAAACGATCACTAAGGTTATACAACATACGGCGCGTTCAGTCCATGGATAGGTCACCGTCTATAACTAACGCTAGTGGCATTTTTCCGAGCGGTTCCGTGCTTCACAAGGCAAGCGGATAGACTTGTATAAGTTATGCTCGTAATATTATAAATGTAATATCACACAATCATGACATATCATATCAAATATCACAATAGAGAAAAAAGCATTACAAATCACATCACACCAAACAACCTCAAGCCCTGGTTCGTAGTAGTCGCTTATATCGCAGGGCTTAATAATTTACCTAGTTCGACATTTAAACATTACACAAACCAATGGTGATCCCTGAGTTGCATAAAATTTGTTAGCAGCTCGATGTCTAATCACGCGGTTTCCAATCGATTGGGCATACTCAGGTGTGCATGGCGCTGATGGCGCGAACGGTGCAGTAATTATTAACGTCACTATGAAAAATATAGTTTGATACTTATTTCATCAGAGATAAGGTATAATCCATTATGCTGTGATAATTGTGACATTCATGTGATTTTACCATTTATTAAATGAACATCAATGTAATATAAATCATGTAAATATCTTAGTCTGTATGTGATTTTTCATGTGATTGTGATATAATTTTGTCATAGCTCAATTGTTTATCGAATGATGTGATATTTGACTTTGATGTAATATTTTGCGCATAAATATTAACAAACAACTGAAATTTAGCCAGTAAGCCAATTAACTATTTCAGTCACCATCATTAATGATAAAATATCAAAATTACGGTCAGGAAATTTGTATTTAATTTTAATGCAACAATTTGAAAGCTGATTGATTTTTAATATTCAGCTCAGTTTTTATTTTGTGTATTATTAATTGCTACTCAAAATACTATTAGCCCAAAACCGTATTTTTTACTGACCGTTGACCGTTCAGATAATTGATATCCAATACGAAATCCGGTAGGCAGATGCATCGGCGATATCCACTTCATCAAAAATGGGGACCCTTTTCAAATAGACCCGCATTATTACAAGTTTTATTAGCTGTCACTTCGTATAATTAAGTTCGAAAACGCGGAGGCACGTGTATTTGACATAGGCACGCGAAATGAACCCACCGAGATTCCGAATTAACCTCTTTATTTCCCAGATAAGAAAATTGTGCGTTTGAGATAGTGCGAACTGAATATTATTTAAAGGTTTCCATCCTAATTACTTAGAATTAATTCTAAATAATATACATAATATGTTTGTTTTTTATAAAGGTATCGTTATCAATTTAAAGCGCTTGCTTCTTCTTTATTTTTCTTACGGTAGAGGTTACGCCAAATGTTAATCGGTATTTATATTACTTTATTCTTAGCAGCATGCATAAAAATATGGGACCTATTAAATAGGGTGCACGAGTTGATGAGCAATTTGCATATTTTTAATAATAGAAATGTATCCGATGCTATTATTTTATAAAATTAAAATAAGTGTATTATCAACAGAAGAACTTTTCAATTTGTGAAATAATTGAATGGGACACGTTTTCAGTAAGTACACAATATGTTTTTGTGACAGGTTTCGGTGTTGAAAAACAATCTTCATCAAGTTTTAATTTATAAGTCACAAAATGCGATAAAACTGGCTAGATGGATGTGAAAAAGATTTAAAACTGTGGTATGTTCTACCTATTATTGTTAAATGTAATATCTGACGTGATCTGTTGATACCGAGGATCAGTGCATAATGCACTGGCACACACAGGGCCTGCAAGAAGCTATTCTCGAACATTTGTTTGCATCTGGAATATTTCTGAAGCAATAATGGCGCCTTGGCCCGTAACCTAACGATGAAGGCAGGTGGTGCCCGGCTCGTTCAAGCTGCGCCTAATGTTCTTTTTTCAGCGCTTTAACTGTACAATTGGTGCCGCTTTCAGTACAATTTATTAGCTATTATTTTGCCGTCAAGCTTTTGTGAGGGGATTTACGCACACATCCGTGTTTTCTTTTAAGTATTCGGTAGGTATTTGAAAGGTTTGCGGCGTTAAGTTGCCGCAGATTGAATTTAACAATACACTCGGAATGACCAAAAATTTTTGTCTCTGCACAAAAGTTGGGCAGCGGATGAATTCAGTGCGGAATTTAAAATTTATTAGTCACTTTTTACGTCCGTGTAAAAAGTGTTCGCCAAATAAAAAGTTTTATTCCCATTATGTGATTGTACAGTACTTTTTGTTCTGACCTGATTCATAGGTTAGCTCTAAATGTTTGAGAACCATAGGTACATATTAAATTTGTAACTCATAAGATAAGAGTAATTCTAAAGCGGAAATTAAAGTGTTCAAAAGAGTGTATGAGTGGTCACTTCACCTATCTCATGTAGATTTAATAAGAGATGGCACTAGACTTTAGTTACATGAAGAAATTGCTTTTTGAATGTCATGTGCTCTAGTGTGCAATGACGAAAATTCATAACACACCATATCATACACTTATCATGTCGAAATTTACAGTTTAGTTATTTTGTACTTGGTTGGAGATCGATCATGAACGACGCTATTTGCTACGTAACTGCTACGGATTTTCGTAGACACAGGCAAGATTTCGTAGCATCTGCAGTTCGTAGCATTTCTTGTGTAGTGCTTAGGAAAGTTCTAGTTTGAAAATACTTGGCGTGATTTGCTGAATAACCTAGCCAAATGATTTATTTTTTCAACTGGCTGTTAGGATATATTCCTCATTTACTTTTGAGTTATTTTAAGATTTTGCAGAGCTCTTAGATTATTAAATTTTGTTACAATATGTAGCTGTTTCTGTGGTCAACTTTACTGATCTAGTGCTTCCATGCTGGGCTTGCATTCTTTTGTTTGTCTTTTTTTTATAAAATAAGTATTCGCGTATGTTTCATTTTACTTTCGTAATGGTTGGCATCAATAAACGATTACCTTCCCATGAGTAATATGGTAATCGTAATCCACTCTACAGACACAATAAAAATGTTTGGGTATGTGTTATTGCATTCGTGTTCAGGTACAATATTGTTTTAGGAAATGGCAAATAAAGAGTATTTCTATATAGGTAAGTTTTGTGGTTCAAGTATTGAAAATTAAACCAAAAGTATCATAACATGATAAGGGATTTATTCACGTTTTATTCACATGAATACTACAATAATTTGTTACTTTTTATTATTATTTTGTATTCTTCTTATTATTATTTAACCTAAAACTACTGGAAAAATTGAACATGAAAAAAAATTAACAGAAGTTAAAAATTGTTCCTAAACTAAATTACAAACTCAAATTAACGTGGTTCTGGAAATGCGCACTTCAGAAGTAATCTTGTCTATGTAAATAGACAAATGTGCAGTCAAAGCCTTAATCAGTCGAGTTAATAGACACTTTAACCGTGTTTGCAAGTCGTTAGCGAATGCTCTATGTAGTACTAGAAGCATTTTGTAGTGAAGATTAATTCCACTCATCGTTAGCACGAATAAACAAATATTTTAAATGGAGAAGCACTTTACTAAAAACACTAGTCCAGGACCTTAATGTAATAAATTCTGTTAATGCATTGTACTACAATAACAACTGCACGAACATGACTATTTAGTTTCATTGCCGCTTCAAATCTACGCGCGCACACATATCAAACAATCAAGGCGTTTAATATGAAAAAAACACGTCACGTGACTGAATCATGTATTTGTCATCGCACTAAAATGCACTAATACGAGTAGAATCGAGGCGTAGCGCTTGAATTCCGCTAGTGCATTACAGTTCAATGACACCTACTCGGTCGCGTTACGTGACATGTTTTTTGATGCCATTGACGCCTAGAAGGCTTGGTACTTTTGCGCACGTAGATTAAAAGGGCAATGAAACCGCGTTCGTGCAGTTGTCATTAAACTACTACATCCACTATCCACTTTGGCCAGATGAGACTATTACCTTTTCTTTTTCTGCATAATAATAAGGTCCATATGACACAATGCAGTTGTAGAACACAATATGTAATAGGTATGGTTCATTGGGTTGTTAAATAAAAAAATAAAAATAAAAAATCTTGCATTCCATCCACTCACCTTCTCATACACCTACACATACATACACTCACACACTTCTCACACTAAGAGGACCCAATCAACGTATGTACTAAACATGTTATTATTCTTTAGTTCCCCTTGCCGGCCCTTCCAGTCACATTCGCTCGATGTATTTGATTCGTCAGTCTTTCTTCCTTCATCCTCTCCACAAGTTCAAACTAAAGCAACATTCTTTCCTCAACGTTTTGCAACGCCGAAAGCGGACATACTTCGACAAAATAGGGGATGTATTAGCAAAGGGCAAAATTAAAAGTACCCGAAACCGTTGTCTGCATGCGACGACTAGTGAATGTCGATGAAGAGAAATTGATCTGTCAGGATCGTGCCAAGCAGCAGTCCCTGCCTACCTATGTGGGATGCAGGCGTGAGCTTATGTATGTATACTTATTTGTATTTTTTTTTTGCTATAAGTATTCTTTACTTCGTAATATGTTTTTCTTACAAAGATAACTTAATCGTAAAGTAAATATCAATGTAAATTCAAAATTGTAAAATAATGTCAGGCAATATAACACAATAAAAAAAATAAAAAAACCCTTACCAAATAAATCGCTTCAAGCTACATCCGACACATAAGGGAAATCCTTTGGCTTAGATATGCCCCAGAGCGAACATCTATCGCTCGTAGCCCCGGCCACCTGAGTGATCTTAAACGATCACGAAGGTTAAGCAACATAAGGCGCGTTCAGTCTATGGATGGGTAACCGGTTCCGTGCTTCGCAAGGCACGTTGAGCAGTTGGTGCCGGCTGCCGTCGAAAGATGGCAGCCGTTAAGCCAAGTCAGAGGCATTGGGGCGGCTTGTAAACTTCTGAGAGTAAGACCAGCCACTAGTCTTACAAGCCTCCACCAATCCGGCCTTGGCCCCCGTGGTGGAGCATACTCCACCCGGAGACCATAGTCTATATCTTTCTCAGGCAAGATACCCGTACCTCTCGGAGGGGCCATAATGGGTTGATGATGATGAATGTCCATGCCACGGTCCCTCAATCGGCGCCCCAGCTCACGAATAAAGATGGAAAAGGAAAGCTATGTTGTAATACTTACAAACTGTAAAAGCCTAACCCTTCTTTTGATTGCGCCATTCCGACTAGCGGGGTGCGGCACTCTATGCTATAGACAGGTTAACAATACATTAGCGTTAAGTGATATGAAAGTGCTAAAACGTGGTGAAAACATATTTTCAATATTGCGATTGGCGCTAGTCTATAAATATTGCGATAAATCTAAAAACTTTCAATTATACGAGCAATTAACTCTAGTTCCAGTCATATAGAGAGACATTTATTGTCGACATTTGGAGTTTCAAAAGGATTTTATTCTTCAATATTAAAATGAGAATTAAAAGAGCCCAAAATAATGCCCAGGATATGACGTAAAAATACTACTATTTTACTTTATTGCGACAGCGTGTTTAAGAGCAAATTCTGTTTTGCATCACACGTCCGAGCGAGCGCATGCTTGGGTCTAAGATGTCCTTGTCTTCGACGATGCAATCGTTCTGGATCACTAATCATCAATATAAACTAGCAGTACTAGCGCAGCGGTAGAATGCTGGCACGGCGTTGTATGAGGTAATGGGCTCGAATCCCGACATGTACTTTGTTTTCTAAGTTACGCACATTTGTGAAGTTGTAGTAGCAATACCACTCATTAAGTATGAAGGTAAATATCATGTGAAAATCTTAATGTATAAGGTGTTTACATACCTCAGCGCAAATTCGCCAATTCGCGGTAGTCATAAGTGGTAATTAAGCCCTTTCCATAAGAAAATTGAGCCCCAATAAAAAAAAAAAACTGTAATTTGTTTCATAATTTGCATTCGTAATTACAAAAGATAGATAGTTACATTTATTTTTATTTTTTATTATTGTCTTTCCCTTTCATAAAATCACTGAATAATTGCTCGAGGTAATTTAGGATAACAAATACTGTGTTAAATAGTGCGAAATATCCGGGTTTGTATAATATAAGATTTCAGCGGTGTCTTTGGCTTCAGAATCAGCCACCCACTTTAAAACAACTAAGGCTGCCTTTAATTAAGGATGGCTGAGGATGGAAGGAAGTGGCGCGCCTTGGGGGAGGCCTACGTTCAGCAGTGAACAGTTACGGATAATATTATGCACGTAGTTATTTCTGTAATAGTTGTATGTACAACGTAAGTAATCCACAATAAATAAAAGCATAATTTTAACACCCTGTAAAGATTCCAACCCAAGCCATGTCGGGAAGTTTTATTCCTCGTAAACAGCAGCTAATATCCAATGGCGACCCGTGGCACAGATCTTGTGGCTCTTACTGCGTGAGGAAGACAAGAGGCCAACGTTGGCTGGTCGTGGGGACAGGCAGGCTGGCTGCGAGACGTGGCGTCCCTCAGGCGCGCCTCGTAGGCGCCGACCCTGTGACGTCACTTGGAAACGTGCTTTGGGTCAGCGGGAAACGGATGATTCAACAATCCGCCATCCTAACAAGGGAAACTCGGTAACACAGTTTCCACACCGCTCCGTCCTGCGTCGTAGGAAAGAAATAGAGATAGGTACTTAGTATTTCTTCGTTGGCTCCGGGATTAAGCGGAGCAACTTGGTCTTCCTTAACTTAAAACTCTTTGGACGTTACAATATCAAGGTCGTCAATTTGGTAATCATGGCCACTTTCATAAAACTCCAATTCGTAGTTTCTTATAACACTTCGACGTACATTGCGTAGCAGAGTCGACTTTTAAATCTGTGGTTTAATCATAAATCGTTTTAGTGAACCATGAATAATTGGGTATTTGACAGAATGTCAAATGAGTTACTTTTATAACGGAATTTTGTATGAAAATACTTGCTTGTGACGTTATATTTCAGAGCACTTCTTTTAAGTTTCATCTATTTAAAAAATGTAATAACTAGTAAATGATGAAAAGAATACATTTTCCGAAACATTTTGTAATTTTGGTTTTAATCGAGCATCTCAAATAATTTATTGTTGATAGTGTCAAATACCGTATTGTCGACGACGGTGTCCATCCAGAGACTACATTACGTACACAAAAAAGTCCGTCACGTGCGGCCAATAAGCACGTCACGAGAGCTGTATTTTTACTACACTTGAGTTGTAGTGTCTTTACCCACAATATAATTTACGATCGTAAAATGTATTTCACTCTTAATTAGGTAAATGCTACATTGACTGACTAGTTGGTCTAGCGGTATCACATCATGCCGAAGGTTGTGGATTCGATTCGGGCCGCTGTACATTTGCACAAGTGGTCTCAATCTGACTGCATTTCTATGTGTGTGACGTTCTTGCATAGTTCGGGACCAGTAAAAGTAATTATGTTATGTTTTGTAATATAATATTTTAATATTAAGTCAAAAATATCCTGAGTTGGAAAAACTGTCGACAAACCACAGAGTCACATTACAATGGTCAAAAGGTCACAATGGTCAAAGGGTCATAGCGGCTCCTTGATGCTGTGGAAGGACTCGCCAGAAAAGGCCCGGAAACTACAGTGGAAGGGCCCGAATCCCTGCTCCCACTCCTTTACAACCAGTTTAAAAAATGATTGAGGTCACAATCAGAAAACCAGCATGCTTAACTCTGGGGAACAGAAACTAAATGCAGACATGCCAACAATCTCGAGAAACGCCTTCACGTAGCCTGCTTCGTCTGAGAAGAGATGATCTACGCAGAGCTGTGGCAATCCCGGTCACTGCTCACTGACAATGAAAATGACACACTGTTCAATAGACATTTCCACAACATGTGACTAACCAACAGCCCTCTTTGCAGAAGTGGAAACATCTGGGAAACGAGCTGAGATCCCTTCAGGAGGTCTCCAGTGATAGCAGAGCACTGCTGGTCTTCTGGAAAGAGATAGGCTGGCTTGAGTATACTCACAGCCTTGCTTCGTACAATGGCCCAACTAACTAACATCCTGAGTATATATATGCTAAAAGGAGTTCAAATAAATATTTATCTGCAACAACTCCTTGCAATTTTAACTTTATTCTCTATTTTATTTATCTTCAATGCCGTCCTGGCAATATAGAGACGACTGTAAAAGTTTATTTGTTGTACGAGTACGTACAATGAACGAGTCGCTGTATTGGAACAGTAAACTGAAAACGAAAAAAAAAAAATAGTGAAGTTTTAGGGAAATATCGTAGCTCAGAGACTGTATGGTTCGTAATCAAGAGTCCTGGTTTTATACCTGGGGCATACTGAATTAGAGGGGCCATAATTTAGAATGTCTGTCCATTTCGTTGGACATCATAACCATAATGACTGTCTACTACCTATAACTACCACCTATCACCAATTTGTGATCAGTATTGCCACTTAATTATGATGATGGTGGAACTACAAAGTGCCTTCGAACTCGTTCACAATTTGTTCTGGGGGACATTTGGACTACAATTTAGAAACATACAGCTCTAGTTTTACAGTTTAAAAATATAGAAAATCAAGGAAAAACTTTTTTAATTCAACAAAATTATTCAATTTACATTCACATCTATAACCGCCCGGTTGAATACTATGCAGCCTAAATACTTAAGTTTATCATGTACTTTTATAATAGGTGTGCAATAAAAAATATTAATCCAATCTAATATTTAGTTTCTCGTTACTCGTTACAACGAATAAATCGTTAATCTGACAGTACCTCTTTTAATCCACTTTGGCCAACTAACAACGGCTTACAGTTAGTAGATAAATAGGTTCGTAGTGTACGAACAACTCGCTATCTCCAAAACCAATACAGACATTGGACCTAATTCTGACGGCATCTCCATCTATATCACCATTAATATGGTTAGGATATAAATGGCATTTCTGTGTTAGGATAATCGCAATTGCCAGCTAATAAAGTAGAGGATGCACAATCAAAGTCTAATTCGCATTCCCTAGGAGCTTCCCATGGCGTCTTAAAAGGGCAATATCTTTAGTAGGTCAGTAGCTCGGGGCTTGGGAGCGTTCGATGCAATGGCGAAGTAAAGTCGAGCCAAGTCGCTCGACGCTCGGCGCGACGATCCGTCGCCATCGTCGCCCGCAGCTAGGTTGCCAGCCCGAAAATTGAAAAACCGGTTTCATGTCCAGATTTAGCGGTCATTATAGCCAAAAAAACCTGATGCACTGTTTTTACGCGTGCGAATACGTACGCGTCGCCGCGGCGCGGCGCAGGTATGATAGCCGACCCAAAAAACAGAGCCGGACTCAGGTGCATTTGGCAGGTCATTTAATTATCATTATCAAAGTCATACACTACTTATGCCACTATTTATTTACAAAATTTCCTTTGACCAGTGTGTGCGTGGCCTTTTGGCGACCTAGCACACTACTGCAATTTAGAATTTAATGGAAAAAATAATTAATGAAAATCTAGTAGAATCGTAGAGACCATGACCATGAGACCATTTATGCTATTTTATGGGAAAAACCCATAAAATATCATATCATCAAATAAATAAGTTTAAATTGTCAGTGCTAAAAGACAAACTCAAATTGAATTTGTAGAATACTCCATTTTAGCCGTGTTTTTTATACACAAGACTGGAAAATAGTGGACTGTAAGTAGATATTATTGATAGCTCGAAGCAAAGATATTTAAACTACGTTTCCTAGACGGTAAGGAGTTTTTCTTTCCTTTTCAATGTTGCCACGGGCTGTGCTATTCTTTTGTGGATTTTACAATGATGATGTGATCAGTTGAAAATAGTTAGAGCGGGTACACACTGGGCGTTTAGAAGCGCGCGCTTTTGTAACGCATGTTGTAAGAACTATGAGGTTCGATTGAAGTGTACACATGCAAACGCGCGCTTACAGCGCGCTTACTGCGCGTTTGCATGTGTACACTTCAATCTGACCCCATAGTTCTTACAACGCGCGTTACCAAAGCGCGCGTTTCGAAACGCCTAATGTGTAACCGCTCTTAAAGTCGTTATATTACCACGAATAGAAAGGGTTTTGCCATAATATTAAGTTTGAAAAGGATTTGATTTAAAATAAAATATTGTGAAAAGGGCCACATAGTAGGTACCACTTTATTCTGGATAGTCCGACCAAGTTTCGCTCTGATTCGCAGAACTTTATCACGGTGAGCAGAGATGGACCTCGCGCCGTCCTATTGCTCATCTCTATTTTTTTATGTTTACATAATAGTTGTCCCCGTGTACACGACTTAGAACCATACAAACTACTGCACCCCGTTTTGCATCGTACACCCGCTATTTTGATCTTTAAACGACTGGCCCATAAGAAAATGATGCAGAATAATACTTCTCTATTATGTCGCGCTGGACTCAGTTTAAAAATAAAAATTAAATAAGTACCATTTGTTTTTAAAAACCTATCCATCATGAAGCCAGTTAGATTTAAACTCTTTATCGTACACACCAGAAAATAAACATTAGGAATCTGGAAACTGCTCACTTTTTTACTAGCTTCACTTTGGCAATAATATGTTGTGTAGTGTTTACGAAAGTTTAGATCAAAAGTTGTTTCATATAAACTCGATGTAAAAAAACATAAAGATGTTCAACACTGTAGGTTTTTGTTACGGACACCAAATCAACAGAAATACATAAAAAACAACGCGTCGCGCAAGAAGTTGTAACGTTTTTCTATAGTTCTTTTATATAAATTTAATTTAACGTTTTATTAAACATTTGTACGCTTCTGTTTTATTTTTTAAAAACTTTTATTTTTTTTAATTAACCATCTAAAATTATAACAAAAACTTACTGTCGTAGTTCGTTGTTTCCAGCTGGTAAAACTAGCCATTGACCTAACTGTCTAGGATGTTCATAAAATGTAATAAGTAAATAAATTCAATATGTCAACGTATTGTTGCATTTTAATTAATAATTCTGGGCTCTCTGCCGCGAGATACCGACCTGGGTTTTTTATTTGTAAATATATATTTAGGAATTAGTTTATATTAGTTTCATTATGTATTATTTATTTTAATTAGTTTATGGATTAGTTTAATAGAGTTATTTAAGTTTTTGACAGTAAAATAATACTTTCCATTAAAATGCAACAATAATATGTTGACAGTTTATTGTTTGAAATGAAAGAAACACTTAACCAGCTTGAAAAGAAGATAGACCACTGGGTGGAACCTATTAATTTGGCTTGGTTTCCTAAGCTCGCTCTATTTCCTAAGCTGCTTGCGGATGAATATCAATTTTATAATAATTCACTTCAGGTTCACTTTCCACATCGTGAAGAGAACTCCAATAGATCTCCTTGACCGTCAGCTAGTTCGCTTTGTTTATCAAATGCGCCCGCATAGATTACAGGAAACGCCGAACTCGGAACGCCAGGCCCACTCTCTTGGGGCTGGTTGTAATGCTTGTACTTCCCGAGGTATATTTCATAAAACTACACTTCATGGCTTACTATGACAATTCGATGTACTTTTTAAAGTTGATTAAAACATAGGTTAAGGGACTCTGCTCAGCCATTTACGATGAATTGTAATAATAAACTACATTTGTATTTAGTTTTATGATACGTGGCGCTAGTGCACAACACAGAATTTATCTATGTGTCTGTCAGTCTACGAAACCTCGAGGCTTTAACCCTCGAAGATAGCATGAATGGAAGAACGGACAGACTGAAGGATGAAGGAACGGTAAATCCGTCTATCCATCCGTCCCTTCATTCATCCATTCGTCAATCCATTCATTGATCTATCTATCAAAGAAATATGAACTGAAATGGTCACTATCACGTCCTTCAAGATGCAACGACTATCACCGAGAACTAGCGCCTCAAGATTTCCAAAAGGCACGCGAACCTGCCTTTGGATGCCACTCACTTTAGTGGCATCTCGACTCACAATAGATGGGTGAAGGAATAACTCAGAGACGAATCCTAAGTTCACGCTTAGATCAGTCTTAGCAAAGTAAACTAAAGTCGTACTTAGTAAAGTGCCGTAATTTTCGTATTCACAGATGATTCACAGTACTTAAGAAAGTCATCTATATTGTCTATCATTTCTTAGTGATGTAGTTCTTACCGGTTTTTTAAATTTGACATTGCTACACGAGAGCAGGACAACATCATACAATTTTATATATGTCAGAGTGAATAAAAAAATCCCACAGATAATGCTCGTAGAACATCAGTGAAATGACGTTTGGAGTAGTCTGTGAACAAAAGGCTTAGAATAACAGTTCTAAGTTCACGTAAAGTCACCGATATTGACTACTTACACTTAGCTAAGCACCATTTCATACTAAACTTGCTAAGATTCGATTCTGAATACGAAATGTTTCTAAGTACGTGATTTTGACATTTCTGAGACCAGTCTTTGCTTAGTTTTCGTCTCTGAATGTCAGCCTAAGTCTAAGTGCTGCCGTGCCTGGCACGTGTTTTTAGATGGAGTTCACTTGCTCACCATCGACGATATCTGGACAGCTTAGTTGGCCCACAGGAACAACAAGTCAATCTGCACTATACCTACTTAGTGAAGATAAACTACTTGTTCAAATAACAGCGAACATCACAATGACGATAAAGGCTTGTATCGATTGCACGCGGCAGCCTCGCGCGAGCTATGGTGGACTACGATACACCGCGCGCCAATCACGCGAATCATTTTCTAAGCCCCGATTGGAAAAACGATGGGTGTCGTACAGCGCCACCAAGTTACCTGTTCAGGTGGGCAAAATTGTAACTAATTAAATAATTGTAAATTTTGTTCCCAATTTTTTATTTTATTTATTTACTTATTAAGATTTATAGTTATATTTTCATTAAAATTGAAAGACGGGTAAAATATTCTCATTTTTCTAGCTAAATTTCTTAAATGTTACTACTAAATTCTTCACTAGCGCCGCTATCAACTGAACAGATAAGATGGTGGCACTGTAATTTCGACGCCTCTGTCCGTCGGTCTATCGGCCTATAGTATGCGTGTGTGTGTCTGTCTGGTGCGAAGTTTTTCTGTTACTCATAGATAATTATAATTTTAGTAAACGTAAATCAGTCTAATTTTTTATTAATACAGTCTGTTAGCTATTAGAATTTACCTCGGCTACTATCGGATATATTCGTGTAATAGAAATATCGAAACTAATATTGACTTAATTTCGAAATCGGAACTAATATGACACTTAATTTCACTTATACAGAGCAGGAAGTAGTATTACACTCGTGTGCTTTCGCCGAAAACCGAAGCCTACTCTAGAGCCCGAGGTATATTCTAAAAGGTAACAGACTGCACTTACTATTTAAAAAAACTTGAGAGCCTAAAGATGAACAGTTTAAGTTTGTTTAACACAAGGAAAAAACATCAAGAGATCTCTTGGTGGTGCTACTGATCCACATGAAGATTAGTGGTAGGTTCTAGAAGAGGGAGGTTGATCTGAAACACCACAAAGATGGAAAAATAACCAGTGGAGAAACGAACTCAGGGCTCTGCCTTCGTAATCAAACCTGTTACCGCTACTCGCCACCTTATTCCTCTGTGAGTAAGTTTCTAACAATATTTCATCGATTACATTATAGGTTCAACGCTGAGTCCTGTCCAAGAAGATAGGAAAGTTCAAGTAATGTGCAGCACAACTTAACCTTTTGCGCTGAAAATTTGCTAAATTTTAATATAAACTCACTCCAATAGGTAAAACTTTGTGGCAGGCGGGGAAAGTTCGACCAAGACACGTCATATTGTGGTTTAATTTTGTTGCTCTTAGTTGAAATATCTCAAGTGCCAGGCTGCTTAGAGCATTGCGTTGCGGGGTAGAATGTAGATTCAAGTTCATTAAAGTTATTTAAATCATGATTTGCTCATATAATTTGTTTACTGCCAAGTCAAGATCGTGGGTTTGAATCCCACTTGGGGTCGCCGTATATTTGCACAAACAGCCTTAGTCTGGGTGTATTTCCATGTTTGTATTTCAATGACCTTGCCTTGGATTGGTCACTGTCTATGACTAACGGTAGTGGCATTTTTCCGAGCGGTTCCGTGCTTCGCAAGGCACGTTGAGCAGTTGGTGCCGGCTGCCGTCGATAGATGGCGGTCGTTAAGCTAAGTCAGAGGCCTTAGGGCGGTTTGTAAACTTCTGACAGTAAGACCAGTCACTAGTCTTACAAGCCTCCACCAATCCGGACTTGGCCCCCGTGGTGGAGTATGGCCTATACCTTCCTCAGGGAAGAGACTTGTGCTTCTCGGTGGGGACATAATGGGTTGATGATGATGAATTACCTTGCCTAGCTACCATAGCACAGGGTATCCTATATAAGGTTGTAGTAGCCCAGGTGGGAAATACGACGATACTGTAAACAGAACACCCTGGTTCGAGACTTAAGCAAAAAGTTTCTCTTAGAGTGGTTGTATGTTTATTATTTTTTGTTTTGATACGGTCTGGGAAGGTTTAGTTTAGGTTTAGTTAGGTGTGTGCTTAGTTATTAAGGGTTTGGTTAGTGTTAGTATTATTATTTTGGGTGTTGGGTTGCTGTAGGTGTTAGTACTGTTTTTGGAATTGCTTAGTAGTTAGGATATTAGCTTTGTTAGGTTAGGTTGTACATTGGCTTGGTTTGGTAGGCTTGGTGCTACTGAGCCTTGTGCGTCCATTACGATGGACACTGATGATTCATTGTCCGCAAGTGTGGACAGAGGAAAAAAGAAGAGCGGGGAGGACGAAAAGATGAAGGGCGGGGAGGACGCTTCGGCGGCTTCAAGTGTGGACAGAGGACGGAAGAGGGGCGGGGAAGAGGTGATCTTTTTCCCGATGTCGGCGTCCGACACAGAGACGGAGGCGCCTGCTGCTGCCAAGGGGCCGACGGGGAAGCGCGGGAGGACGCGTCTTGCCTTCCAATTCTCGGGTTTGTCGAGGGCCAGGAAGGCCCTCAAGGAAAGGGAGGCGGAAGCCCAAGACGAGGCCTACACGAAGAGCCTTCATAAGAAGGCCTTTATGAGGTCGTCGCAGGCCGTCTTGGCCTGCGAAGATGAGGGCGATGTCCACGACTCGGAGCCGGAGCCCGAGTCGATGGACTTCCAAGCCATGAGGGCCCAGGTGGGGGGGAATCTCTCCTCCATCCTCGATCTTGTTGGCAGGTCCTCCAATTTGAAGGGAGGATATGCCAGCAAGATCAGGAGTTTCGCGGCGGGCATATCCGAAACGGTGGAGGAGATGGCTAGGACAAAGACGTCCGACGCCATGCGCAGGCTGCGGGCGGACAACATCCGCCTCAGCCAGGAGCTCACCAATCTTAGGGGTGAGCTCCGGGCGTACAAGCGGGATTTCGAGGCCCTCAAGGCCTCCGTGGCGGCCTCGGGCCCGACTGCTGGACCGACCGTGGCCTGCGCGGCCCCCCCATCGGCCGAGGTGGGGGACGAGCTGGTGGAGCGCCTGCTGGCCGCCCTCCTCCCTCCTCTAGCGAGGATGGTGGAGGGAAAGGTGGCGGGGCTAATCTCCACGCAGGAGAGAGCTCGTCCGCCACTAGCGGCGGACAAGAAGAAGGCGGTGCCCGTGGTGGCACCCGCGGCGACGCCCGCGGCGGCGCCCGCGCCTGCGGCAAAAACGGGGAAGCCCAAGGGTAGGAAGGCGTCCTCGGCGGCGACCCAGGAGGCGACTCAGGGGTCGCAGCCGGAGCCCCCACATGCTCTGGCCACCCCGGCCCCTTCCACCTCGACCATGACCTGGACCGAGGTGGTGCGAAGGGGCAAGAAGGCGGCGACGCCGGCAGGGAAGGGGCCGTCCCAAGCGCCGGCCGCGCCCAAAGCGGGCCCCCCGCCTCAGGAGGCAAAGAAGAAGGTGCCCAGGTTGGTGGCCCCTCGGTCCGCGGCCGTGGTGGTGACCCTGGCCCCTGAGGCTGCGGACCAGGGCGTCACCTACAGGGACGTGCTGGCCAGAGCCGAGGAGGCCATCAACCTGGAGGAGCTCGGTATTGAGGGCCTGAGGACCCGCCAGACGGCGACGGGAGCCCGCATGTTAGAGATCGCGGGCTCCCAGAAGGTGGAAAAGGCCGACCAGTTGGCGGCCAAGCTGCGGGCGGCGCTGGCCGGTGTGGTAAGGGTGGACCGCCCCACCAAGGCCGCCGACATGCGTATCGTCGGCCTCGACGACGCCGCCACGCCCGAGAAGTTGGTGGCGGCAGTGGCCAGGGCGGGGGGCTGTGCGGCTGAGGCCGTAAGAGTCTGTGGGGCGATCCGCCCCAACGACAGGGGAGAGGTCACGGCCCTTGTGTCGTGCCCGGTCGACGCCGCGAAGCGGATCACGGAGGCCGGCCGCCTGCTGGTGGGCTGGAGCTCGGCGCGTGCCCAGCTCCTCGAGGCGCGCCCCATGCGCTGCTACAGGTGCATGGGGCTGGGGCACACGCGCCAGCTGTGCCCATCGGCGGCGGACCGTAGCCATTTGTGCTACCGTTGCGGCGTGGCCGGGCATGCATCGGGTGCGTGCCAGGTCATTCCCCCGCGCTGTGCCATCTGCACAGATAGGGGCCTGAAGGCGGACCACGTCATGGGGGGGCGTAATTGCAACCCCCCCCATGTCAGGGGGAGACTGGCCCCAGCACCCCAGGGCCAGAGAGCCGAAAGCCGCCAGGCGGCAGTCGCGGGGGACGCTGAGATGTCACATTAATGGACGGAGGACATCTCAGCGTCCTACATGCGAATGTCAACCACTCCGCCGGAGCGCAGGACCTGCTCTTGCAGTCCATGGCGGAGTGGGACATAGCCGTGGCGGCGGTGGCGAAGCCTTACTTTGTCCCTAGCCAGCCTCATTGGCTGGGAGACGAAAGCGGCTCCGCCGCCATTGTGGTTTCGGCTGGCCTTGGGGTCCCGTTCTCCCTCGTCGAGAAGGGGCCCGGCTACGTGGTGGCGTCATGGGGGGAGTACGCGCTGATAAGCGCGTACTTCTCCCCAAACAGACCGTTGGCGGACTTCGAGCGGTTTCTCACCCGTCTCGGAGCCGCCATCGGGAGGGTGGCGCCCCGCGAGGTCCTGGTGCTCGGGGACCTCAACGCGAAGTCCGTCGCGTGGGGGAACCCGAGCACCACGCCGAAGGGCCGGGAGCTGGAGGCCTTTGCCCTGGCTTCGGGGCTGACCCTGCTCAACAGGGGCTCAGTCCACACCTGCGCGCGGCAGCGGGGGGGATCCGTGGTGGATGTCTCATTCGCCACGCCCGCTGTCGCCAGCAAGGTGTGGGACTGGTGCGTAGTTGAAGAGGTGGAGACCCTGTCGGACCACAGATACATCAGGTTCGAGGTCTCCACCTCAGGCAGGGCGGCCCCGACTCAACGGTGGCCGAGCCAGTTTCCTCGTTGGGCCCTGTCAAGGTTCGACGCGGGGCTGGCCGCGGAGGCGGCGATCGTCCGCCGATGGAGCTTTCCCCGCCGGGAGCTGGAGGTGGACTGCATGGCCGCGCACATGCGGGAGGCGCTCACTGCCGTATGTGACGCGGCCATGCCCAGGGTGAGCGGACGTCCACCCCGGAGGCGGGGACAAGTGTACTGGTGGTCGCAGGAGATCGCCGACCTCCGCGCGTCGTGCTCCGCGGCCCGCAGGGCCTACACGAGGGGCAGGCGTCGGCCAAGCCAAGAGGGCACTGATGGCCAGCTGTACTCGGCGTACCGGCAGGCCAGGAAGGCGGTGCAGCTGGCCATCAGCAGGGCGAAAGAGAGGGCCAGGGAGGCCATGCTGGAGGGGCTGGACAGGGACCCGTGGGGCCGTCCGTACCGATGGGCGCGTAATAAAATGCGCCCTCAGACGGCCCCGACGACGGAGACCCTGGACCCCCAGTTCCTCCAGAGGGTGGTCGGGGAGTTATTCCCCCGGCAGGGGAGGTTCAGTCCCCCAACGATGGCCGCCAGTCGACCGCAGGAGGAAGAGGGAGAGGAGCAGACGCCCCCCCCCATCACGGACGGCGAGATGGGAGCCGCCATACGGTGCCTTCGGTCCAAGAAGAGGGCACCGGGTCCGGATGGGGTCCCCGGGAAGGTGCTATTCGTAGCTCTGGAGTACCTCGGGGAACAGCTTCGGGAACTCTTCAATATGTGCATCCGCACTGGACAGTTCCCGGAGCTGTGGAGGGTGGGGCGGTTGGTACTGTTGCCGAAGGCGGGTCGTTCTGCCGACTCTCCCTCGGCATATAGGCCAATCGTCCTGCTGGATGAGGTCGGGAAGCTGCTGGAACGCATTCTGGCAGCCCGACTCAACCGGCATCTGCTCGGACCGGGGCCCGGCCTCTCTGAGGCCCAATACGGGTTCCGGGCACTGCGGTCGACGGTGGACGCCGTCCTGGCCCTAAAGCGCATCACGGTGGAGGCGACTGGGCGGGGGTCCAGGGTCCTGGCTGTGTCCCTGGACATCAGGAATGCCTTCAACAGCATCCCCCATGCCACCATTATCGAGGCACTCCGGTTCCAAGGGGTGCCTCGGTACATGGGGACGCTGTTGGGGGCATACCTGGAGGGCAGGACGGTGGTGGCCGTCGGAAGGGGCGGCCGCCTGGTGGAGCACTCGGTGGAGGCCGGCGTCCCGCAGGGTTCGGTGTTGGGGCCGATCCTGTGGAACGTCGGCTATGACTGGGTGCTCCGCGGGAGACTCCTCCCCGGGATGAGTGTCATATGCTATGCAGACGACACTCTTGTCACCGCCCGGGGAGGAGACTTCAAGGAGGTCTCCCGACTCGCCACAGTAGGGGTGGACCTGGTGGTCGGGAGGATCAGGCGGCTGGGCCTCGAGGTGGCCCTGGAGAAGACGGAGGCCCTTCTATTTCATGGGCCCCGAGCCGGACCGCCGCCGGGTGCGAATATTGTCCTCGGCGGCGGAACGGTGGTGAGGATCGGGGCCCAGATGAAATATTTGGGCCTCATTTTGGACGGGCGCTGGGGTTTCGGCCCTCACTTCAAGGAGTTGGGGCCGAGACTGGTGAGAGCGGCCGCAGCCCTCGGGCAGCTCCTCCCGAACAAGGGAGGGCCCAACGCCAGGAGCCGACGGCTTATGTCGGGAATTGTCCGCAGCATGGCACTGTACGGTGCCCCGGTGTGGGCGGATGCCCTCTGTGCCGCCAACAAGGCCCTCCTCCGGAGACCGCAGAGGGTAATAGCACAGAGGGCCATCAGAGGATACCGTACGGTGTCATGGGCGGCAGCCACGCTCCTGGCCGCGGACCCTCCCTGGGAGCGCGAGGCCGAGGTTCTCGCCCGGGTGTACCAGTTTGTCGCGGACAAGAGGGCACAGGGCGAGAACCCGGCCCCAAGGGAGGTGCGCCGCGAGCGCCGCGAAGCGAAGGATGACCTGGTGGAGAGGTGGGCCGAAGACCTCGAGGTGGCCCAATATGGCGGGTGGACCATACGGGCCGTGAAGCCGGTCCTCGAGCGCTGGATGCGTCGCAAACGCAGGCCCCTCACCTTCCGGATGGTGCAGGTGCTAACCGGGCATGGGTGCTTCGGCAAGTACCTGCACCGCATCGGGAGGGAGGAGACGCCGGAATGCCGCGAATGCGACGCTCCAGCGGACACGGCGGAGCACACCCTCGAGGAGTGTGCGGCCTGGGGTCCACAGCGCCATATTCTGGCGCAGCACTTCGAGGACGGTCTCTCCCTGCCGAGTATGATCCCCATCATGCTCCGCAGGGAGAGAGCGTGGAAGGCGATGGCCCACTTCTGCCACCAGGTCATGGGGCTGAAGGAGGCTGAGGAGCGGCAGCGGGAGGATGATCCTCGGTCCGCGCCGCTCCGTCGGAGACGCACCGGCGCGCGTAGGAGGCGATACGCGCACCTCATGCCGCCGGTGTAGCGAGGGCCACAGACGGCAGGTTGAGGGACCTGCCGTCTGACACGTGGCGGGAGGGGGGGGTGTGGGGCCCACACCCCTCCTCCAGGGAAGGGGCCCGGCTTCGGTCGGGCCGACGTCGCCGGGGCGCCGCTGTCGCATTCGCGTTGTGGTCACACCACTTGCGAGATCCAGCGGCGCCTCATTGCACAAGCGACAGGACGGCTCCCGGGGTGTTTTAGTCAGTATGCCCACACTCGGTGGGCGAGCCTGACACACGGCCGCCACCCTCCCTCAGGGGGCGGTGTCATGGTGCGTAACTGCATTTCACCCCGTAAAAAAAAAAAAAAAAAAAAAAAAGGGTATCCTATATAGTTTAGGACCAGGTCAAGTGATTGTATTGTGCGTAGATTATGTATTTATTTTCAGGTGCTCTATTCTACGAGTAATTGTTGTTGTAAAAAGGGTGTATGACAATAGGTTAAAGGCAAAATACTTGAGTACAAATAAACTTTATGGTTTTCAAATAATAAAATGTTGTAAAGGAAAAGTTTATATGTTTTTAATTAAGGGTTTTTATGTGCCTATTGTATACCTATACTTTTATATACATGTAAACTGTAGAAAAGTTTGTTGGTTGTACATCTAATTACCATTAATTAATACTAATGATATTGTCATAAGTTACGCCAAGGATTGGTTACGATAAGGTTTGTTAACGGTTCTCGAATAAAATAAAATAATCACCGAAAACCGATTTAAAAATTCTCTCATCAGTATTTTAAATGGAGCTTCCGGCTAGAGGTATGCTATAGGTAGGTAATACTAATCCGTTTACCACTCCAACGTTGTTAGCGTGGTAACATGCAGCAATTATGTTGGGTAGCTGAGACATAACATTTACATACAGGCACATACATTGCTTCTGGCCCCACACTAGGATACCCTGTGTCGTGGGACCTAGAAACAGCGACGTCACAAATATGTAAACAGTCAAGACCTGGGTTTCTGTTTTTTTTGTCCCCAGCCGGGATACGAACCCGCCCCGGGTTCGTATCCCGGCTGGTATGGTAGGCAGATGCACTAGCCACTGCACCACAAAGGTCGTCGAAATAAAGTCGTCGCTTAGGGACTTCACACACGGCAGCTATAATATACATTACATCCCAGGATGTATAGCTTAGAGACCGCTCAGTACCTTTAAGATAGGAAGATGTAAAGATGTATATTATAGCTGTCGTGTGTGGTCTCCTGAGGATTTCTATGGAATGTATCTCATGTAATGAGATATATCGTGCTATAATATACATCTTTACCTTATAGCCGCCGTGTGTGGAGTTCCTGAAATAAAGTTAGTAATCTGTGGCACGGTAGAGTAGCCGGAAGATAATAAAAAATCAGGGCTAGAGTTATCGTAGTGAAGTGTCAAACCCAAACCTCGGAGATAGCTATTAATTTAGCACTACGACAAGACACCGGCCGCGGTCCTGCCAAAAACTGTAAATGATTGCGCCAACTTCGCACCGGAATAGTCGTTAAGCCCCGTAAATATCGAGATAATTTATATAAAAAACCGCGTATGCTTTGTTGTTGCTGCAATTTATCCACAACCAAAATAGTGTAACACGCGTGCTGAGATAATATAAGAATATTTTAAATTATTGTACACTATATAGTTCATGACGTGAAAATTTGCTATCATGATACAGAGAAGTTTATTTATTTTTAAAGAATCGCAAAACACATTCCAATACCCATCATTTTAAGATTACATTAATTTGCATTAAGCTTTTTCAGACATCAGTGTATAAAAATGTCAACTTTTTAAAATAAACTTCATTCACAAATAGCTTCGTCGTATCGTATTTTTTCCGAAATAGACTTAAGTACACAGTTTTGTTCGCAAAACCGAAATTTACTAATTTGGGTGTAAAAAGACACCACTACTAACCCTCTTTCCTATTAATATGACAGCTGCTTAAAATGATTGAGTAAAAAACACAGCATTTTTTTTGTAGCAGACAGTTTTTTTCGCATTTCCCACAAGTTTTGTAAACAGCAAATGGACCCAAATGGAAAATGTAATAAATAACCCTATGCAAAGAACAATTAAAGATAATTGGTGAGCCGATCGGCCCAGGTTTATCCCATCTAACATCATCATTAATAAAATTTGTTTTGTTCATATTTTGTTATACAAAATACTAACAAAACAAATAAATCAATAAGATAATAAGCGGCCGAATAAGATTCCCCGTACGCTGGCAGGGTTAGCTCGCAGCACTTTGATTTGATTTGAGAAAAGATTGTCAGAGTGGAGTTTTTTAGTGTAGCGGTTAGCGCATCTGCCTACCATGCGAGAGGTCCCGGGTTCGAACCTCTTCTGGGGACAAAAAAAAAGAAACCCAGGTCTAGGATGTTTACATGTTTGTGACGTCGCTGTTTTTTGTTCCCACGACACAGGGTACCCTAGTGTGGAGCCAGAAGCAATGTATGTGCCTGTATGTAAATGTTATGTTTTTTCGCTGCCTTTTTCTCCACTACACTCGGCCCTAAGGCAGCGGCTAACATTAACATTACTTAAAAGTACATTGACATTCAACAAACAGAATGTAAATTCTGTACGTTGAAGTAATTTTTTGATTTCTGATTTCACTGCAAGGAATATTCTTTGCATAAGATACGCCCCAGACCGACAATCACAACCACGGTCCCTCAAGTGACGTCTTAAATCAACTTAAATCAAGACGTCGCAGTGGTTTCTATCGCGAGAAGCACCAAAATGTACTGGCTCCACCAATCCGGACTTGGCCCCCGTGGTGGAGTATGGCCTATACCTTCCTCAGGGAAGAGACCCGTGCCCCTCAGTGGGGACATAATGGATTGATGATGTACTGGCTCAAATCCGCACAATACTATGCACCTTCATTGCAGTGTCTTCGGCCGCAGCGCCCGGGGTGGACACGAGTGATACAGAGGACCGATTTCTGAATTGAGAATTTACACTGAGTAAATACTTAAGTAACGTGCTGTTACGCTCTTTTGTAAAGAAAGTTGACGAGACAGTACTACAGGTAATTACTTGGCGAAATTCTCAATTCAGAAATGCCAAGGGCAAGAGTACAATGGCGGCCTCATTGCCGTTGATTAGGGGTAGTTGATATGCCATTGCCGGTCACCGTGGAATATATTCCACCAATACATATAAATTATCGCCCATCTCCTCATCTAATCTATTACCTATATTAAAAAAAAAAATTAGGGTCACGGTGTTGTGCGGTAATAATAATAATAATAATAATAATAATAATAATAATAATAATAATAATAATAATAATAATAATAATAATAATAATAATGCCGTGTGGTGCCGGCAGAGTAGAATAGCACCACCCCATCTCTTCCCGCGGGTTTCGTACGAGGCGACTAAGGGAAATCACCGAGACTGCAGGTGTTATGTACCGTGCTTGCAGTTGTTCTAGCATCGGTGTGATTAAAATCAACGGTCCTCTCTGGGAAATGGGCGCCCCCAGTTGTATTTAGCCTTCTGTATGGATGGAAAGGAACAGAGCGCGTATAGGGTCGCTGCCTGGGGGCTATCGCCAGGGCGCGTCTGGAGCTGGCGCTGGACGCGGCAGCATGCGGGACGTCAGCCACACCCGCAGACTGGCTCGACCACCTGGCCAGTCCAATGTTCCACCATCGCCACCAGACGGCTACGATAACCCTCACGGAGCAAAACCTAGCGGACAGAGTTCGGTATATCCTACGATCAGGACTTCGTGAAATTTCGTCGAAATTTCTCTGCTGCTTGGATAGACTACAGAAAAGCATTCGACTCCGTCCCACATACATGGCTGAAGAGGGTCCTCGAACTATACAAAATAGATGTTACAGTGAGAGACTTCCTCGAGGCCTGTATGGGACAATGGAGTACGATTCTGTGTCTTCCAGGTGAGCGGCTGACGGCTGCTGCTGAAGACCGAATAAGGATACAGAGGGGTATATTCCAGGGCGATTGTCTGAGTCCACTATGGTTCTGCCTGTCCCTGAATCCTCTAAGCACTTTGCTGGAGAAATCGGTAACGGGCTTTCAGTTTGGGAGAGGAGGTACAAAAGTTCCTCACCTCTTCTACATGGATGACCTCAAGCTTCTCGCCCCAACACGGGCTCGCCTGATGGATCTACTAAAAATCACATGTGACTTTGGTGAATCCATTAGGATGGAGCTAGGGGTTGAGAAGTGTGCAGTTATGCATGTGGAAAGGGGGAGGATAACGCAGTCTGAGGGCGTAGAACCCTCTATGCCCGTAAACTTAAGAACCCTCTCCGAGGCTGAAACATAAAGTTACCTGGGTATGTCGCAGAGTATCAGCGTCGCGGAGGCGGACATGAAACAGTCTGTTTGCAGCGTATTCTTCTCACGTCTGACAAAAGTGCTTACGTCCTATTTGTCAGGCGTGAACAAGATACGCGCTTATAACGGCTGGGTCATGTCCACCATCATGTATACGTTCGGCATACTCAGGTGGAATCAGACTAAGCTACAAGCCCTGGATAGGAAAGTCCGCACAACCATGACTCTCCATAGAATGCATCACCCGAAGTCGTCAGTGATGAGGTTGTACTTGCCGCGAAAGCATGGTGGGCGTGGGTTATTGAATGTCCAGACCATGCACAATCGCGAGGTAAGCAACCTCCGTAATTACTTCCTGACAATGACGGACAGTCCGATGCATAGAGATGTCATGGGATGTGATAAAGGACTCTCCCCTCTGGCCTTAGCCAACGAGCAATGGCAAGACCCGGTGGTACTGACTGTCTCTGGGCGTGAGGGCATATGGAAGGAGAAGGAGCTGCATGGGAGGTTCTTCAAGGCTCTACACGAGCCCCACGTGGACACGAAGGCCTCCCTACACTGGCTACGATTCGGTGACCTGTTTGGGGAAACCGAGGGTTTTGTCTGTGCAATACAAGATCAGGTTATCAAGACCAACAACTACAGGAGATACATCCTGAAGGATGGCACTGCCGATATTTGTCGGGCGTGTCGCCATCCCGGTGAGTCACTCAGGCATGTTATATCCGGTTGTTCGGCGCTTGCTAACACTGAGTATCTGCATAGACACAATCTCGTAGCCAGGATTCTTCATCAGGCGCTCGCTCTGAAATATGGCCTCGTCGCACAGGGACTACCGTATTACAAGTACGCACCGGAAGCCGTGCTCGATAACGACCGCGCCAAGCTGTACTGGGACCGGCCCATTATCACTGACAGGACGATTCTTGCGAATAAGCCTGATATTGTGGTGGTGGACCGGGCGCAGAATAGGGCGTTTTTGGTCGACATCACTGTTCCGTATGATGAAAACCTCGTGAAAGCCGAAACAGATAAGAAAACCAAGTATCTGGACCTGGCGCACGAGGTCGTCGACATGTGGGGGGTGGTGTCGGCCGAAATCGTTCCTATAGTCCTTTCCGCGAATGGGTTAGTTCCAACCAGTCTCGCTAACCATCTGAGGCGGTTGGAACTCCGTGTGGGCATGCTTCCGGCTATCATGCAGAAGGCGGTGCTGCTTGATACAGCCCGGATAGTCCGGCGTTTTCTCTCGCTGTCGCCCTGACCTCCGGCCGTTTGGACTCCTCAGCCGGAGGGCGTCCGTCTGGCCACTTTGGTCAGACGATACCATTAACTTTTTTTTTCCCCCACATAATAATAATAAACTCACGCCCGTTATCCCCGAAGGGGTAGGCAGAGGCACCAGTCTCTAGAACTGGACCCACGTTTTGCCGAGTTTATTAGGTCCCAAACGTGACAAGTGGCAAGCCTGTCGCCGTTATCCGGGCACAATTTATCAGCGAATGGTGTTACTGTACAAACAAATGTACGTAACTAAAAGTCATTGGTACATGCGTGGTTCGAACCCAGACCCTCATGATCGAGAAGCAAGGGTCAACCCCACTACGCCACCACCGCCTCTGTTGTGCGGTAAGTGGTTTAATATGGCAAAATAAGTTTTACCGGGCCAGATATCATTATCAACCCATAGTGTCCCCACCGAGGGGCACGGGGCTCTTCCCTGAGGAAGTTATAGGCCATACTCCACCACGGGGGCCAAGTCCGCATTGGTGGAGGCTTGTAAGACTAGGGGCTGGTCTTACTGTCAGAAGTTTTCAAGCCACCCGAAGGCCTCTGACTTGGCTTTACGATTGCTATCTATCGACGGCAGCCCGCCACCAACTGCTTGCGAAGCACGGAACCGCTCGGAAATATGCCACTAGCGTTACTCATAGAACGGTCACCCATCCATGTACTGAACGCGCCCTATGTTGCATAGCATTCGTGTAAATTTAGGTGCTGTAAAAAACATAGTAATTTTTGTAAAGTTTTCAGATAAAGTGTAGTCTTATATTAATTATCATACTACCTATTTATCAATACACACAAGCATTCATAAAAATTGGTGAAGAGTTTCGGAGGTGTTCGATAAAAACACTGAGACACGAGATTTTTCTAATGGTAATTTGCATCAAATTTAGATTGAAGTAGCATTACTTTTATACCATAGAGACATAGACAAATTTTATAAAACAAACAAAAAAATAGGAAGAGGCACCAATCACCAGAACTGGGCCACGTTTTTCCGAGTTTATGAGGTGGCGTCAAAAAAAATAAGAACAAAAATAACACCATAAATTTTTTTTTAGGTTTTCGGCGTCCCAAAAAATCGGAAAATTAAATCAAGGTACTCTTATAATAATAAATAAGCACTACCTACAGTGCGTCTTTTGACTCAATATGTGAGCGGTTGACCAAAAAGGGACCTGGAGGGATTGGAAACCGTTATTTTTCTATTTGAATTTTTTTATCTGTGGTATTTCAGCTTTGTTTAGGTCTAACCAGAATATATTTAGGTGCCGTAGTTATTTTTTTATGATTTTTTTTGTGAGCCGAGCACGAGTCGAAACCTATAGAAACACGAAACTTCAAACGCGATTTTCTCGAAATCAATTATTTTCCCTTGAGGTCCTTTTTTTGGTCAACCACTCACATATTATGTTAAAGCTATGCCGATTATTCCCGCCAATTATTATTGTGTTCAAAGTTCACATTGATCAGTTGTGTTAATATATCAAAAAGAAGACTAATCTTAACCCTTTAACGGGCAGAATTTTTTTTTCATAAAGTGAAAAGGTACAATTTAAGGTGGCAACTATTATGACTACCTTGTAAAAGGTTAAAACCATTGTTATGATGAGCCGATCGTCTCACCAAAAATTCTGTAGGTTAAATATAATTAATTATTATTTTATTGTATGACTTATTTTACACGACATAGAAAGTTTTTCAAACTATTCAAGATCTCCTAAACAAATCTGGAGTACACTTATTAATATAATTTGAGTTGCCAATATTTTATAGGTAGGTACGTATTAATGCCTCAGCCTTATTACCTATGTCTATAGAAAATAACAAACCACCACAACCATTAACGTTTAATAAGTAATACAAATATAAATTTCAAAAATAATTTCATCATTGCTTAGTATGGATCTTCGGGTAGACATAGATAGGGTATAGGCTAACACGTATAGACTTAAATGTCGTCGCTTGCACTGGCTAGTGATAAATATTTTTCCGAAAATATCAAAACCTATTAGATACCATATTCATTTGGGTCTTAGACAAAATGTAAACAACATTTCATACTATTTTCATTGTCAAAAAATATATTTCGGTTTTTACACTAAGAAATAAATAAAATAGATTTGATAACATCTAATTTACTCTAAAAAGTAGTGTAGAAACCGAAATAAATTTTTTGACAGTGAAAATAGTATAAAGAGTACTGAAATGTTGTTTACATTTTGTCGAAGACCCAAATGAATATGGTATAGTCACAAATTTTTTCGTGTTCAAACACAGTACAGGAACAAAACGAAATCGTCTAGAGTTTTATTCGATAGGCTGAACATAGAACGATGTTTTTTCCTTTAAGCTTGCGACCGACGCGCGCGCTAACTGTTCCTCCCAGTCTAATTGGCATAATCCTGTGGATTAAGCCAACTTACTAATCGGAGAGAATAGGTCAGCGGCTCAACAAGCCTATTCCATCTAAAAATATGTTCCAAGCCCAAAAACGTCTCTGGGGGGTCACTCCAGGTACCCAGTACTTAGGAACTACAATCCATTGATTTATACTTGGCATTTTTTCAGACTTTAAACGACACTAAATCAAAAACCTTTAGCGGTAGAAAATTCAATACCGTTTGCAAATGTAGTACTACCTAGCACTACAGTACAGGTTTTTAATTCAGTGTCGTTTAAGTAAAAAAAAAAATGCTAAGTATAGATAAATAAACATTTACATTTACATTTACATACAGGCACATACATTGCTTCTGGCCCCACACTAGGATACCCTGTGTCGTGGGAACCAAAAACAGCGACGTCACACACATTTAAACATCCAAGACCTGGAGTTTTTTTTTTCTTTCTCCCCAGCCGGGGATCGAACCCGGGACCTCTCTCATGGTAAGCAGATGCGCTATGGATTTTATGTAGTACTAGCTGTTGCTAGTTACTAGCTAGCGACTTAGTCCACGTGGGTTTTAGTTGAGAAAAGTGTTTGCAAATAAGTTACAGATACTTTTAACTTTGAAAATCAGAGAATTTTCAAACTAACTGCACACTAACTTTGATCCCCTTAAGGAGTGATTTTCGAAAAAAATATTCTACACGTGTTTTTCATCACTTTCAATAAAGAACCTTCGTACAGATTTCCATTCGAATGACTTCAAAAACGGCATAGTTTCATATTAATTTTGCACCCCTTTAGGGGGTGAATTTTCAAAAATCCTTTCTTAGTGCTCCCCTAAAAGGAACCCCTGTGCAATTGCATTTCAGGTCTCTAACCCTTATGGTTTAGGCCCTGCGTTGATATGTCAGTGAGTCAGTCAGCTTCTCTATATAGTTTTTTTTAACAAAGATATTGGTCCTAATTGGTCCTGATACCCTAATTTTTTTCGTTATTTAATGTCGTTCGTTCATTAAAGTCTTCAACGGCCGACCCACGTCCTACTTTTAGTGTTATAAAATGGGTTAGATAGGTAGGAGACCTAATAATACTCAGTTATGGCTGATGGGTGCGGCGAGTCGCAGCATGGCGTGGCCGCAGGTATCTATAATGGTCGATGCGTAATCCCATGTTAAAGTGGAATGAACTTTAATTGACACACGGGCTGACCCCTCAATTAGACAAGCACTGACTAGAAGTCGAACACTGTTGACCTTACGTCTTGCTGTCGTCATTTTGCCGGAGGGTTGAGTTCTGACTTTTTACTTATTTTCTCGTAGCTGCTTCAAAGAGAATTCTTTGGCAGCAGCATCTTAATTAAGTAAAAGGGAAATAAAGAAAAAACTATTTGAAGAAAAACATGTTAACAAAATTTTAATGAAACCACCCTTGAAGTAACTCCTTTCTTTACAACACAAAAATAGTACGTAATGCGAGATCCGTTGATGTGGTGGCAGATGCCTTTGCAAATAGACATTTTCTATGATCGTGACCAATACTTGATTTCACACAAATAAAAATAAGTATTGTAACAAAATAATTAATGAAGCCAAGCAACGTGGGAATCGCTGAAATACGAGTACATAAAAATATACGGTAGAACAAAGATCTTCTTACATTTGTTGAAGTCAATTAAAACAGCTGCGTAAGCCACTCTCATTGCGCGGTCATTACTTATTTTCCAACTTGCCTTGTTATAATTGTTCCTGTACTATAGAGACCAGGCAAGACTGTAATGGTAGTGATATGTAAATAACCTAATAGAGATTATGGATCTATTTGGATATTTTTAATGATCGTAATAGTCTGAATTCGAGTAAGTTAATTAATAAGTTAAATAAGGTTTTTGTGCAGAGAAATTGAAAAAGGTTACCCGAAAAATTTTTCTTACTTATAAAAATCCTATAATTTAGTTCCTAACTATTTGTGACTGAAAATTTGAGTGGGTAAAAGTGTTACCCAGAGTTTTTATTTCGAGCAAATAGGTACAGAATACTAAAAAGTTTATTGGCCCTAAATAAAACTTAAATGTCTATAGGTAATGTTTGCGCAGTTTCTGAATCATAGCCATAGTCTTCGGTAAATTAATGTACGGCATAAATAGATGGACATCCAAAATCTTATCTATCGATATCTGGTGATGTCTGCAAAGTAGAGTAACATACAACAAAAATAATTATTAAAAAAATGAAAGTTAAACTTAGCACAAAAGTATAAGCCGTTTTTTGTAATCAAACACTACTTCATCCGTTTCAGAAATCGATCATTGAGTAAGTCTTCTTATTTGTCGATAGGCGGTGGAAATGGTCACACGGAAAAGAAAAACGAAGATTGAATTTATTGCTCCACTGCAATTTCCTCTGGATTTCTTTGCTCTTGGACGCACGTACTTTGAGGTCCTAACAAAGTTTCTCGCGTACGTGACCAGAATCATAATAGGAAAAAAATCTTAGCCAATTACTGGCCTTTACCAAAAATATATGGGACATTTTGACAAGGAAAATCATGATCCGCCTCTTCAAAAACCATAATTACTGGTTAAACTATATTATAACATAGAGATCATTTGTATAATTTGAAAACCGAAAATATTTAGTACTTATGTTAATTTTAAAATAGAAAATTAGTTCTAAAAAATACTTCAGGATAATCACGAAATGATTGACCGTATAAAATCAATTTAACAAATGACAAGCTAAATTATATTTGATACTAACCTAAAACAACAGCGGCGAGGAACACCGTAAAATCTCTCCACGACATGCTTCCACAATATTCAGTCCACCTCTTGAAATTGCAAACACTAACTCACAAAAAAAGTAACGAACACTTCTTTTATCGAATTCTTTTTTCAAAAAGTTTTTTCGCGTCGCCAGCGGATGTAACAGTGACCAGGAACGGGGAACGGCGTTCTTCCAGGTTCCCAGTACGAGACTGCTGACTGCCAACGGCTGGCGCTAACTCTTGCCTCGTTATCGCATGCGCGGCGCGACCTTTTATACAAGTCTAATTAATTTTATATCATTGTGAATGTCAATCTAGGACGTTCTAGTAATAAAATACATTGAAACAAACAAAACGATAGAGATATCTACTAGTAAATTACAATAAAAAAATTTAAAATTCCCAATTTTTTTTTACAAATTGGCCGCCGAAAATTAATTAATGATAAGTATTGTTCATAATTGATTGATGAACCACACACCCAGCAATCCAAGATCTTCTGTGATGACTCGCCTCACCAGTCAAATAAGTATACATACCTACATAAATACATATCCAGGAATAAAGATAAAAATAGATTTATACTTTTGTCAACCATACAATTTCATTGTGTTGTCTAATTTGTCTATTAACAGACGTTTTTAGACTTTAGGTATAAACTGGATACAGCTTACCCATGGAAAAACGTACATACATAGATTTATCTAAGTTTTTATTTTTATCGCATCAAAATATCGGCAATCAACATTAAAAATCGTTGTTGACAGGAAGCGGTGAGTAGCACTGACAATGATAAGGACTGGGGTAAAACTAACCCTACATTTGGTAAAAGGAGGACGGGACAAAATGGTCCTTGATACTAATAAAGAAGAGTCATGTCTCATTAGAAAGGTAGGTACTTTTATACACTACAGTAGTCCTATGGAAGCTTTTTTCAAATCACTGTGTGAAAAAAGTTATTGCGATATAAAAAATCATATTTTAGAAGACGATTGTGGTATATTGAAATATCTTTCCAATGACGTATGTCACATTGTTATTAGTTCTTGGACCAGCCTCCATACATTTTTCCGGTCCGCTTTTATCACAACATTTAGGTGTATATTTTTATATGCATACAAAGAAACACGCGTCTATAGCCCGGTAGCCCGGTGGCGTAGGGACAGCCCAAGATGTGCCACTGGTCACTGCAAACCTTCTTTCACTCAACAGCATTAATTTGTGTATTTTTGTGCTAAAATTAACCTAAAAAGTAAAATTAATTACTTTAATTACTATGATTAAAAGAATGAACTATTTTCTCGGACAATATACTCTAAACTCCAGCGGCTAGTATTCACAAAATTACTATATTTCGTTTGTACGGGCAATACTAACCCCATTGCGAGAAAATGGGTTAATGTTTTATTTCATCCCCAACTTGGATGTGTTGAAGGAAAATCTTGCCAAATCCCAGACATTTGCGTCATGTGAATAACTGTCCGAATGACGCAGAAGTAAACTAGTTGAAGTAGATTCGCTTTTTCATTTTCAAATAAATGAATGAATGAATACCAAAAATAATGAATAAAATCTATAAAATTAAGAAGCCGGGGCTTGTAGCCCCGGCTGCGTGAGTGATAGTTATCCGGTACCCAGATTACATGATTTTACTTATGTGTTGGCAAAAAATAATTTAGCAGATTGGATATTAATAGAGCTTATCACTGCATTCCGGAACCAACAACAGTGGAGGAATTACGCAGATTTTTGGGTAGGTGTGTAAAATTTTTATCGACCTCATTTGCCTAAGGCAGCAGAATATCAAAAGGAAATGGTATTCTCCATGGTGCCAAGCGCAGGGATAAGACTTTGGACAGACGCCGCAAGCAGCTGCGTGGGAGGCGTTTTACAGCAAAAACAAGGTTATTCTTGGACACCTTTAGATTATTTTTAAAAAAAATACTGATGTACAAAACAAGTACCTATAGCACGTACGATCGTGAGTTGGTAGCGATTTATTGGGCGATCACTCATTTCCGAAATCTTATAGAAAGAAGGACGTAATTTTGTTCATATGTACAGATCACAAACCTTTGACCTACGCTTTCAGCAAGCTAGGTAGGCACCGAGAAGAAGACCGCTCCCAGAGCGAGGCAGCTAATGTTCATAAGCGAATATACGATGGATATTCGATACATCCCAGGAAACGATAACATTGTAGCGGATGCGCTATCGCGAGTTGAAACGGTAGCTTGCCCTACGACATTAGATTATCAAGAACTAGCACGTGTACAGACCGAAGACGTGAATCACGTTACCCGGTTGCGATAAACACATTGTAATACAGCTTGACCATACCTACCTGTTACCTTTAGGCATTTGGCATACGAGATAGTTCACAATTTAAGCCACCTAGGAGCCCGCAGTACCAGAAAATTAGTTACTAATACGTTCTTTTGTCCTAAAATGTATTCAAACATTAATGAGTGGGTGAGATGCTGTGTGAGATGTCAAAAGTCAAAAATACAAATAAACAGACTTAGCCAACCATTTTGAGCACATACACACACATATCGTAGAAGCCTTGCCTACTAAATAATATGGTTTCAGGTACATTTTAACAATTAAAGCTCGTTTGACTCATTGACCAGAGGTATTTCCTATAAAAAACATAACAGCAGAGATGGTAGCGGAAACATTATACGAAGGCTGGATTACCCGATTTGGTTGTCCTGTTAAACTCACTAGTAACCAGGGTCGACATTTCGAAAGTCGTATCTTCGCGGAATTATCTACTATCGCTTTTTGGAATTGAACGTATACGAACTACGCCTTATCATCTCAGAGTAATGGTGCTATTGAACGATGGCACAGGTCTCTAAAGGCTGCTCTAATGGCTCGGTTGGGACAGAAGTCATGGGTCGAAATGTTGCCTACCGTATTGTTAGGATTAAGAACGACAGTTAGAGCAAATACGAACTTAAATGCAGCCGAATTAACGTATACGGTACAAGTATTAAAATACCAGGTGAATTTGTGAGAAATACGTTAGAAAAACACTGGATCCAGAGAATTACGTAAGTAAACTGAGGGATACTATCTAATAGGCAATTTCAGATCAGTGAACAGAGATAATAGTATACATCGAAAGATATTTATACACAAGATCTTTCAACGAGCGAATAATATTAGGAATGAAAGCCCCTTCAGCCCCCCCTATGATGGCCCTTATCGCGTCATAGGAAGACAAGGAAAAGTATTTCATTTACAACTGGCAGGTTGGAAAACACAGGTATCCATTGATCGGCTTAAACCAGCATATATTTTGGACGATGGTACTAGTGATACTAATGAGGCGCAAGTAGAGATGTGCCAGATGGGAAACTTCCCATTCCCGGCAATAATGGGAAGCTTCCCACTCCCGGCAATAATGGGAACGTTCCCATTATTTCCGGCAACAATGGGAACGATCCCAATGATATAGTTAGGAACATTTTTTCTTATTTCTTTGCCAACTTGCGGGAGTGTTACTGTAAATATTAATTGTAATGTTATTATCGACAAATCCTAAAAATCGTAAGTAAAAAAATTAAACGATGTACTTATTCGAAGTACTTCATCGAGCTAAATGCGAAGAAGGGATAGCGTCGGAGGAAGTCAGTATTATTCCACGGTTGGCGCTGTGATAGTGTTTTTTTGTTGTTCGTTCGTCAATTTTAAACTTTTAATAAAAAAATGGTGCCAGCAAGAGGCAGTGTTCATGAACATTTTAGAATAGTCAAGGAAGGTCATAAGGAAAAGACTTTATGTAAATACTGTGACGCAGTGTGGAGTAAAAAATGCAACAAAATTCGCGCGCCATCTTGTAAAATGCAAGAAAGCCTCGTTAGTGATTAAACTATCATTTGAAAAAACAGACACTAACGCTGCAAGCAGTAGAGCTGCAGCAGAACAAAATGTGGAAAAATTAAACAAATCTAATTTTTGCAGGTTAAATACTCACTAAGGGAGAGACTATATTCAGAAATTGTTTTATTTACCAAACATACCGTAGAGATAGTAAATTTTAATGGCAAATAATGTGGTAAAATATAGCTGTAATTAGAAATTAAACTTGTGGTTAAAAAAAGTACGCATAAGGAAATAACTAAAGTAACTTCTGGCAAAAAATATGCTAAATAAATGAGTGAATCGCTCGTAGCCGGGGCTGCCTGAGTGATCTTGAACGATCACTAAGGTTAAGCAACATACGGCGCGTTCAGTCCATGGATGGGTCACCGTCTATGACTAACGCTAGTGGCATTTTTTCCGAGCGATTCCGTGCTTCGCAAGGTACGTTAAGCAGTTGGTGCCGGCTGCCGTCGATAGATGGCAGTCGTTAAGCCAAGTCAGAGGCCTTTAGGGGCGGCTTGAAAACTTCTGACAGTAAGACCAGCCACTAGTCTTACAAGCCTCCACCAATCCGGACTTGGCCCCCGTGGTGGAGTATGGCCTATACCTTCCTCAGGGAAGAGACCCGTGCCCCTCGGTGGGGATATAATGGGTTGGTGATGATTGGTGATGATCGTGGTTCATAATCAACAATCGAACAATATTTTATTGAGGCAAATCAGCTCTAGTTTACCCAGAGTTGACTTGTTGATATTGAGCGAGTTTCTCGCATCAAATAAACACTTTTGCTCATCTGAATACCAAAATGTGAAAAGTTCTTTCATCATCATCATCGTTAGCCTACCGCTGCCCACTATTGGGTATAGGCCTTTTCCCCCAAATGCCATTTCACTCGGTCTCTCGCCACCCGCATCCACGGACCTTCCGCCGATTCAACGACATCGTCCGACCATCGGGCCGCAGGTCTGCCTACGAACCGTCGTCCTGGTCTCGGCCACCACTCTGTGATTGCCTTGGTCCACCTGCGGTCTTCCCGCCTCGCCAGGTGTCCCGCCCATTTCCACTTCAGTCTTGAGACTCTTTCGCCAATGTCATCAAACCTTGTTCGGCGACGGATAACGACATTGGGTACTCGATCTACGAGTCTAAGACCTAGCATGGCTCGCTCCATTGCTCTTTGTGCTTCTTTAATTCGGTGCATATTCTGCTTTGTGAAGTTTCGGCTCCATATGTGAGAATGGCTAGAACACACTGGTCATAAGTCTTGGTTTTTAGACATTGCGGAATCTTTGATTTGAAAACATCGGCAAGATTCCCAAACGCAGCCCAACCAAGCTGAATCCGCCTCATGATCTCCTTTACCTGGGCTTCTCCGTGAAAAGATAAACAATGTCCATGGTAGATATACTCATCGACAACTTCTATCGGGCAATTACCGACAGTGATGTTCGGCATAGTCACCAGATGGTTAGCCATGACTTTTGTTTTGGACATGTTCATCTTGAGACCGACCTCCAGGGACGCTTCGTGCAAGTTTGCGAGCATACACTGAAGATCCGTGGCTTTTTCTGCCAAGATGATGATGTCATCGGCAAAACGCAAGTGCGACATATAAACGCCGTTAATATTGACACCCTTCTCACCCCAGTCTAGAGTCTTACGTCTTCTAAGACCTTGGTGAAGAGCTTAGGCGAGATGGTGTTACCTTGGCGTACACCCCTGTTGATATTGACAGAGTTAGTAAGCTCATTTTGGCTTCAGTTTTAGATAGTTTAGCTCTAGTTGTTACACTTGGAGGCCGTACTAATAGCACTCCCATATTCCGTAAAGCCAGCAAATGCTTTATAAAGTCACAGTTTATCTCTATCTATAATAACTTTATCTCTCATTATTTTCTTGTTTCGAACATAAACAAACAGTTTGTTCACTGCTGCTGTTGATGTGTTTGCACAGAGAGACGTTTTGTTCACTTTCTTAATTCAGCATAGTTATAATGCCGTATCTACATAGTCATTACGTCACAAGCGACGCCATGATATTTAGGAGCGTTTCCGCGCGTATTTCAAATTAAATAGCAAAAAATATCATAAATTTGTACGAAAACTAAGTTTTTTTGTTGATATTTTTTTCGACATAATAGAAGGAAAATTCAAAATCTGTCATCATGCCTATTATTGTAACTCCCTTACAAAATATTAATGAATTCAAGTTTTTAAATTGTTTTTTTTTTCACTTTTCACACAAACTCGAAACTTGCTACGGCAAATTTTTATGAACAGTAAAAAAATAAATTTGACTTAGAATTTTTTGGTATTTTTCAAAAGCCAGTAATCTCTAACAGAGAAATTTCCCTCCAACATTCGGAATTTAGGACATCCCAAGGGGATTTTGTTTCATATTGAATATCATGCTTCATATGAATCACTAATGAACTATCCCCCAAGAACTCTATCTTAGTTAACACTTGAACTAATGCATTGTTCCCAATAATTCCCACCTCTTGGGATCGTTCCCGGCAACGAACCCACGATAATTCCCACTTCTGGGATCGTTCCCGGGAACGGCACATCGCTAGGCGCAAGTAAGTACCTACATAGTCCTAACGACCTGGTAGTGGAAAATAAAGATAGCACTTTTCCTGTATCTAACCGCGACTCTCTTATCCCTCGAACCACAGTAGCGGTCGCGTCACTAAAGTGATGTGATAATAATGTAAACGTTTGATATAATGATGTTAGAGTGAATGCCATGTAATTAGATTAAATTAGTTAATAAGTATTGTTCACTATTTATAGTTTTATATTACCACACACTTTTCTTGCATGCTTGCCGAGCATGTTTTGTATTAACAGCATTTTGTAACGCAGGCATACCGATTCGTAACCATTAACGATGCAGAATCGCACAGAAATTGCAATATTATAAACTTACAGTGTTTTAAATTCAGATTTCAGTTTTGGGTTTATGTATTTTCCGTTTCTTAAGGGGGGAGTGATGTAGTGACATAGCGTACCTACCTATGGTTTTGTGCTTAGTTAGCAGATTGGGCTGCGCAGCTTGCAGCCAAGCTGGTTAGCCCCCTAGTTAGTCGATCATGGAGAGCCCTTGAAGTGGCATTGTACGCGGTTTCATCATCATCATCGGCGTATGCTTGTCAACTTCTGGACATAGACCTCTTCTATTGCTCGCCACTGAGCACGGTCGTCGGCTATCCTCATGCAGTTCTTGCCAGCCGCCTTGCGAACATCATTTCTCCACCGAGTCTGAGGACGTCATACACTACACTTACCGATCCATGATCTCCACTCAAAAACTCGTCTACCCCATCGGTTATCAGTTCTTCGGGTGATATGGCCGGCCCACTGCCACTTCAGGAGGCTAATTCGGAGGGCTATGTCGGTGACTTTGGTTCTCTGTCGGATTACTTCGTTTCGAATTCAATCTTTCAGAGAAACCCCGATCATAGCCCTTTCCATAGCACGCTGAGCGACTTTAAATTTGTGGACCAGCCCCACCGTCAGTGTCCACGTTTCGGCACCGTATATCATGACGCTTGTGGTGGTCTGAGAGCTTCAAAAGACAATAAAATATTGAATGGCAAACATACAATGAAAGTTTATTGAACAGTTTAAAATGTAATAAATTAATGAATTTCCGCATAGATGTATTGACAGGATGTGTGGTGAACAAAAGATAAAAATATATTATTTACCACCAATTTTTTTTATCATATAATGAATTTATTTTGGAGATCGCTCGTAGCCTGGGCTGACTGAGTGATCTTAAACGATCACTAAGGTTAAGCAACATACGGCGCGTTCAGTCCATGGATGGGTCAGTGTCTATGACTAACGCTAGTGGCATTTTTCCGAGCGATTCCGTGCTTCGCAAGGCACGTTAAGCAGTTGGTGCCGGCAGCCGTCGATAGATGGCAGTCGTTAAGCCAAGTCAGAGGCCTTATAATAGGACGGCTTGAAAACTTCTAACAGTAAGACCATCCACTAGTCTTACAAGCCTCCACCAATCCGGAATTGGCCCCCGTGGTGGAGTATGGACTTTACCTTCCTCAGGGAAGAGGCACGTGCCCCTCGGTGGGGACATAATGGGTTGATGATGATGATGAAAGTTAAATTCTTCACTTTTTTATAGTTTGCTTCTAAACTTTGTACTTTAAATACCTTTCTTAGACAGTAGATATTGTTAAGTAATTTGTAAGCAACACCATCGTCCAACACAGTACTTGCACGGGGTAAAATAGGGATAAGCTATTGCTGAAGGATAAGTTTACTTACTTAAAGAGGCTTCCGCTTAGCGCGCTTAATGTCTTTAACCAGCCTTTAGCCGGCCAGCGAACCGTGTGCCTTCGACGGGAATACCGTTAGACTTGAGACTCCGCAATTAAAGCACTTTAATTGAGATAGGAAATGTGATGGAGTTTGTGATTGAACGTCTATTCATATTAGATAGGCCCAGAACCGTTTGGGTGCAATGTATGTCATTAAGGCTTACATTTCACGGTTCATTGCGGTTCAGTGGTGATGCAATGCTACATGTTAAGTTAAAAGTTACATACATATGGAATTTTCTTAGGCACCACTCCATGGATTTCCAAAAAGACCGGTTTGAAGCAGCTTCCATCTAGCGTCTTCCTGCCACTTGGATGAGATCGTCTGTCAATCTTGTGGCTGGTCGTCCTAAGCTTCGCTTGCCGATTTGTGGTCTAACACATAACCCAACCAAAAATGTAAGTAGAGATAATTAGTACGAACACTAATACCCACTAAAAACTATTACTACTACAAAGTACACGAAACGGGCGTGCGTGCATCCAAAGAGTTATCTAATGTTGATGAGCCGAAAGAGATCTGTCAGGATCGTAGCAAGTGGCAAGCCCTGGTATCTGCCTATCCCTCCGCGATACAGGCGTGAGTTTATGTTATGTTACTAAAAAGTTAATAAGCACAGCAGTCGTCTACACAAAATTGATATTACTAGACAATATTTTGTGCTTATTTAAAGTTAGAATTTACTTAACACATTGTGGTACCTAAGTAAAATTACTCGTGCCCTGTCATCTTAGTATGTATGATAATGATTGTTTGAAAGAGTACTGGCAGTCTAGAAACCAATTACATTTCAGTTGTATACCATAATTCAATGCTGTAACTTATAAACTACAGTACAGAGGTTACAGATTATTTGGGGATACCCGGAGAGTTCTTTTACCGAACCGAACCATTATCTCTGATCTTTAACTTAACTGTTTTGAAGGTGAAGGTGATCAATAAAATAATCATCGTTTTCCTTTCGACGTAATAATTATAACAGCTGCTATAATGAATGTTTTCCATCGGCAAGTGCTAATATTCCCTCTATGTAAATCGCACCCGATAGAAAAAATATTCCAAGAATTTCAGTGAACTAAGCCCGTCCTCTCAATACAATAAAACCCATATCACCCTATCGAAGACAGTTTGCTAGGGAAATAGATAGGACAGCCAAGCTCTTAAAGTGGATTTAATACACAGCTATTAGATAAGTATGCCAGTAGAGTGTAGTACAGTCGACACTAGATTAAATTTTACATGCATGCACTATACGACGAAGGTAAGTTAGGTTTTGCAACAAAAATGTCAAGGTTGACCTGTGATCTGATACAACTACAATTCGTAGTTTATTACGACAGTTGGCAAAAACATAAAAAGAGTGCTCTGAATTGTGACGTCACAAGCAAGTATTTTCATACAAAATTCCGTTATAAAAGTAATTCATTTGACATCCTGTCAAATACCCAATTCCACCACTATTGCATTTAATTCCACTTCCGCTTTCATCTGTTCTTATTTCAGTGTGGTAGTCAAAGATCAATACATAGTCTATACGCGGAATCATCGGTTTTTCGGCAAACACCGAAACAGATTTCAATGTTGTTTTCGGTGTCGGTTGTCTAGAATCTAGGAACAAAACTTTAATGAAACTTCAAAAGTAGGTAAAATAATTTGTTTCGGGTTTTGTTTAATTTGCGGCTGGCTGATTCGTCAAACACCGATCTGTACTGCATTGTATGTAAAAAAGGTCCCCGTTTCCTGGTGGTCATACTAATTTGTCATATCAGTATGACTACGAGGATATACGGTCCTCCTGGTCATACTCACTTTTCTGAACATATTGTGGAGGGAAAAACAAATGCCAGTACATAAGACTACATTTTACAAACCTACACCTATACTAACGGCCGATTTCTGAATTGAGAATTTCGCTAAGTAACTACCTAACTCTAGTACTGTCTCGTCAAATTTCTTAGAAAAGAGCGTGACAGAACGGTACGTAAGTATTTATTTAAGTGAAATTCTCAACCGGCCTTAAGAGTACAAACTATGGATCCTAGGCTACTAGTTTCCGGGTCGATTTAGATGAGTACTCTCTTTTTTATTAAAAAATTAGTAGTCTAGAATCAACAGTTTCAGAGCCCTCTCATTTCTACCTGAAAACTAGTAGCCTAGGATTAGTTTTCGGTTTCAGTTATCGAGATATGGCCTTTTCAAGTTTGACAGCTGTCATCTTGCTAACGTGATATAAAGCGGCGACATGACATTGAAATGTTGTCTGGAATAAATTGCTTTTAGCGATAAAACCACCATAATGTACTCTTAGCATAAGTTTACGTTTGTAAAATGTAGTTTTATGTGCTGGAATTTGTTTTTCCCTCTACAGAATGTTCAAAAAAGTGAGTATGACCAGGAGGACATCTATATCTTCGTAGTCATACTGATATGACAAATTGGTATGACCACCAGTAAACGGGGAAAAAGGTTTCCAGACACACTTATGATTCTTTCTTCTTATTTTTCTAGCAACGAAAGTTTTAGTTCAAAGTAGTTACGATAGTTACCTTAATGGAGGTCTGTGTCGTGCAGTCGGACATCTGTATGTCCGATTATCAAACATGATAATCATAATACTTAAGCATAGCATTGTTAGGTAATTACAAATTAATAATATAAGCAGTTGGTGCCGGCTGCCGTCGATAGATGACAGTCGCTAAGCCAAGTCAGAGGCCTTTAGGGGCGGCTTGAAAATTCTGACAGTAAGACCAGCCACTAGTCTTACAAGCCTCCACCAATCCGGACTTGGCCCCCGTGGTGGAGTATGGCCTATACCTTCCTCAGGGAAGAGACCCGTGCCCCTCAGTGGGGGCATAATGGGTTGATGATGAATATAATTTTAAAGACGAGGGAGGGAAAGACGGACAGACGGCCAATCAGACAAATGAAGGAACGAACAGGTTGATACATTTTATTGCAGGTTTTTACAAGTACATTTTAATATCGAAACAAACATAATAATAAAATAAAAATAGCTATCAAGCTACAGCTAAACATAGCTGACGCAGATGTACGCATCCAACGCCGCGCGCGATCTTTGACTCCGAGCAGAGCACCGGGGTGGGTCGCGTTGCTAGTGGGAGAAGCGGCAGGCGTCCCCACAGTGTTTTTAGACTAATACCCGGTTCACATTATTCCAGTAGCATTCTAGTCCAGCATTCCAGTCCAGCGCTGAAATGCTACTGAAATAATGTGAACCTGCACTGGAATGTACCATTCCAGTGATCAATCCAGTCCAGTTCATTCCAGTGGAGGTTCACATTATTCCAGTACCATTTCAGCGCTAGACTGGAATGCTGGACTGGAATGCTACTGGAATAATTAGAACCGGGCATAAACGGTTTATTTTAGAAACGTGAAAAAATTCAGGGCAGCAGAACGCAATAATAAACTTACCTAAATGGAAACTATCACGGCTAACCAGGCGTAACAAGTTAAGAAATAATAGGCGACCAACTTATAAAAGGAAAGCTTCGTTTAATTGCGTAAAACGTTTATCTATGTAACAAAAGAGACTTATATGCTTCTTTTTTAATATCACTTGTTATTAAGATTGAGCAACAAACGGCCAAAAATCACGTTTGTTGGCCCACAAATGTTTATTTTATTCTGTTTTAGTATCTGTTGTTAAAAGAAATGTATCATACCTATATCTATCTATCTAATCTCTTTAAACGAGCAATTCTTGTATATATGTATGTATATATGTATATAATCAGAATCTCGGAAACGGCTCCAACGATTTTCATGAAATTTTGTAAACAGAGGGTTTCGGGGGCGATTAATGGATCCAGCTAGGTTTCCTTTTAAGAAAACGTCTTTTTATCCGTGTTTTTGGGCAAAGAAATAACTGCTAGCCTATAAAGAACGTAAATTTCGCATTAATCAGTGAGGTTGTCGTAGCCCAGGTGGGAAATAGGACGATACCTTAAACAAAAAACCCTGGTTCGAGACTTGTGCATGAAGTTCCTCTCTTTTTTTCAAGCTCCTTTTTTGTGTGAAAAACTATTATTAGGAGCCCTATTATCAACGCACCTAATTCGTATCCAAATATATTTTCTAAAAGAAATACAAAAACAAATCCAAAAAACATGATTTACCAAAAAAATACCGAGCAAAGCTCGGTCATCCAGGTACTGAATATTTCAACTGTCCTACTATCAAGTTTCATAAAAATAGATACAGTCTGGTGACAGACAGGCGGATAGTAGAGTCTTAGGTAGTAATAGGGTCCCGTTTATCCTTTTGGTTACAGAACCCTAAAAAGCAAACCAAAATGACTATCATAGAATGTGAGAGTAAAAATTGCTTTTAAAAATTCTATTTATAGGATTCGTATTTTTGTAATTACAAAAACCATGCCTCAATAGGCCTCATGCCTTAAATGAGCCCCAACATTCGCTCGCGCAGCGTAATTAATAAGTCCCATACGACCTCCGTGCGCTCGAAGAACTCGGCATACAAAGTGCAATTATCAATTACAATTGTAATATGTTTCGAACAACCATGCTTTCAGAAATATTCTCATGAATAACGTAGGTACATTCTTCTAGTGACTATTCATTAACCAGACTTTTCTATTAATTTGTTCAAATAAGGCCCAATTAGCAGTAAACAGCTTCTTATAATTTACGTGCGTAAACATTTAACGCGTGAAAGCCAGCCATTAGCAGTATATGTACAGACATGTGAGAGTACCTACATAATAGGCCGGTTTTTGAATTGAGAATTTCACTAAGTAGGTATGTAGGTACAGAAAAGCATTGACTCAGCGAAATGTTTAGTTTTAAACTTATCAATACAGAATCTGGCCCTAAAAGAGTAAGATAAGTATCGTTATTGAACAGCAACGCGTCCATCCGGGACTCTCGGCACTCTTGAAATTCAGAGCAGAGAACTCAAATGACATGTCGTAATTATCATATAACATTTGGAAAGCGGGCCCGCACTTGCGGCCCTATCCCCGATTGAAATAGTTCCCCAACAACTATTTCAAACAAACATTACATAGACGTGCTTGATCAATGTTGAAAGATGTAACATTTGTGGCCAAATGTTGATAAGTTGCCGCGGTACGCGGTACATCAAAATGTGTTGTGTTGGTACTTACCTGGAAAATATTTTTCTAATTCAGCTGTGAATTCGGGGAAAGACATGTTACGTCTGGAACATGCCATTAAGCGTCTAACAATGAGAACTTTTGAAGCCTCACCCGTACCAAAGCCATATAAACACTATATCATGTGTTACATTAATTAGCCTTTAAGTCCGTGCACTCAATCCTTGGTAACGCTAATTGACAACAAAAGTTAAAAAGCTACGAGCACAAAAATAATACCTATCAGTATAATGCTTGACAAATAATTTGGACACTGAAACTACTTTATTCGGATGGACGAATTTTGGCTTCCATTGGCGCAAAACATGCGATGTGACTTTGAGTTTATGGGGCACTGTAAGGTTACCTCCGACGAGTTCTAGTGTTCAATACGCTTATGAGTAAATTTAGGTTGAAAACTCAGTTAATTCTTTCATAAAAAGTAGAAACTTCGAGTTAGTTTGCTAGCTTCTTCTGAACAATTTTATAATCTATTAATGAAAAAACTTACAACTTTGTTCTACGTAAACTTACAAACGGTATTATTTTTATAATCTTCTTCTTCTTCTTCTTCGGTCCTTTAACTCCTATGGGAGCATAGGGCCTTAACCACAGATTTCCATTTATTTTTATAATGAATAAAAATATTTGAATGCTTCGGAGATTATTTACATATCGTAACGTCCCGATGCGTGGATTTTTGCTCAAGTTATCTGTTGGGAACTATACATGCATAATAATATCATTTTTGTGTGATACAGGGATACACGGCTGTAATAAAACAAATGGGATGTATCCAACACACATGTAACTCAATTCACAAGATACATTGTAAAAGTTGTTAGCAAAAATGCACGACCATAAAACTGTGTTCGAATTTGAATGAAATATTCAAATTGTTGGCTTTGGGTGCCACGGGCCGTCGGCCCGATCGTATATGGGCTGCTGCGCCTGCAGCCTGATTTATATTTTGCAATTTCAAAAGGGAAATAAATGAAAATTCTTTGGTAGACACGCAGACACGTTGTTTAATAGATTGGAACATTCTGTATGGGCGTTTGGAAATCTCCGGCATGAAGATGATTTTATTCAATATTAAAAGTGCCCGCGACTACGTTCGCGTGGTAAACGGATTAATTAACCTATATCTATTGTCCACTCTGAAGATCCTTTGCATACAAAATTATTATAAATCTTATATAGTATTGTATTACAGCGTAATCTCCGGCATGAAGATGATATTATTCAATACTAGAAGTGCCCGAGACTACGTTTGCATGGTAAACGGATTAACCTATATCTATTGTCCACTCTGAAGATCCATTGCATAGAAAATTATTATTTCTTATATAGCATTGTATTACAGCTCGTCTACTATTTATTTCTGCATGTAAACTGGTAGGGAAAGTAATTTTCGTACTACACATTGTACATTTTTGGTCCGAATCAACTTACTTGGCTTTTTGAGCTTGAGATGAGATATTCTGTTTGCGATACTATACTCCGTCCTACGAGTCAAACTCCTAGGGATCCAAATACTCAATCTCATTAGTCAATGCGCGCGGCTAGTTACAAGCGAAACAATAAGCGAAGACGATCCGTTTCTTAAGGTAGGACAGTGGGTATCGAAGGTAACGCGCATTCACCAATGAGCGCACATTTTTCGATTTTCTTTGGAACCTAGTTTCGTGGAATGTAGTATAGATGGATTTCTAAAAAAATAACATGTGATAATAAGAAATAGTAAAAAGTATTGTACCTACTACGCTGGTAACAGACGCAATGTTTCTTATACATATGTGTCAAATTAACGAATCGTTAATTCGTCGTCGATTTGTTAGTTTCAAAGAGAAGTAAATATGTATATAAAATAATTTTCTTATTACTACACCAGCATTAAATCTACTTCCCATTCTTGACTATGCGGATGTCTGCTACTTGGATGCCAATGAGGAGCTGCTAGATAAATTCGAACGATTACATAATTTGGGTATCCGGTTCATATATGGACTACGCAAATTTGATCATGTGTCTCGTTTTTTCGGCATGAGTTAAAATGGCTCCCAATTCGACTTCGCCGGAATGCACATATTATACTCTCTTTATTATATAAAATTTTAAACTATCCCTCCTCTCCTTCATACCTCAGAGAAAGGTTTCAGTACCTGCATTCTGGAGAAAGACCGATTAGAAATATCAACTCCCACCTTCTAAAAATCCCTGCTCATAACACTGGAGCTTACGGTGACTCATTCACAGTCCATTCGGTGAGACTGTGGAATGCACTGCCACAGAAAATATGCGCTAGCCCCACAATTGGTCTATTTAAGAAGCAGCTGAAAGAGCATTATCAATCTCTATCATAATTTCGAGCTATACTATATTTATTTATGTATTTTTTATTATGTAGGTATTCTATTCTTTTTACATGTATTTAGCCTATGTAGTGTATTTATTTTTTGCATAGCGTAGGAAACTGTTTAGGTTTTTTGTAGTTTATGTAGTCTATTTTGTACACGTATATAGACCCGTTTTTTACTGCTGCTCACTAAGGTTTGCTGGAAGAAATCTCTTACAGAGATAAGCTCGCCTTTGAACATATTGTTTCAATGTAATGTTTCAATTTAAATATGGGTGGGGATTGAAAAAGAAAATTGATAATTATGATAATTTATGTTTACGCTTTATATAAGTAACAAATCTTATCAGTGAATGGTAATGTTATCGATCATTATAATCACATAAATAAAAATATGTCAATTCTGTTCTAAAATCTAAATTGTTATTGAAACGAATACGAGTATTTAAATTAGGTATCTTTGCGTCCTCTCAGCATTTGGTGATAGCAATTGAACAAGCTGTAGGTACCTACAGCAAGTTCCTAAGATGATGGATTCTCTACCAGAGACAAAAAATGCACTAATGATCGAGAAAATCCCTGCCATCTAACTAGAATTCTTCGGAGTGGGTTATTACAAGGGAAATTAAAAGTAATATACTGTGGTTTAAGTAATTAAAATATTGCAAAACAAAAACAATACCTAATAAAAAAAGATCTTGTCATCTACTGACGCATTAGTACTCATTCTGTTGCAGTTAGGGGTTCGGGAGTGCGGTCGTAAGAATAAAAGTAGTTTATCCAGGGGCACGAAATATTTATGTTTATTTTTTTTTAACTAAAACTTTCGTAAGCACAACACATTGTAAACTTTTAGTCCGGATTTACTTACGGGTGTTGTTATATCGGAAGAGTCCGACCAGGTTTCGCTCCGATTCGCAGAGCTTAATCATGGTGAGCAGAGACGGAGCTCGCGTCGTCGGTTGCTCGTCTCACACTGACACCTGGTCGGACTCTTCCGATATAACAACACCCGTAGGTAAATCCGGACTAAAAGTTTACAATATTTATGTTTATTTTATATGGTAAAAGAAAGGCACATTACGTGCGTTTTAAATATTTTATGATGATTGATACAGATAATAGGTATGTATGGAAAATAGAGCAATCCGGTAACGATAATAAAGGTAGAAGGTTTAGGTCCACTCAGTTTGGAAGCTTAGCGTTATCTGGCTCCAGATACGTCCGTCCACGGTGGCAAATGTCAAAAAGTAATTAAACTTAGGCCAAAAATGATAACAAGCAACGAGGTGAATTGCACCTCGTTACAATTCCTTTAGAGTAAAGTTGAGATCATTACTTATCAATCATTAGATAGATTTTAGATTAGATTAGATTAGAACTCTTTATTGTACACACCAGAAAAACAAACAAATACATTGTAAGACTTATATATCTAAGTTTTGCAGTATACAATTGGCAGTCTTATCGCTAAAAGTGATCTCTTCCAGACCACCTTGGGATGGAAAGAAAAGATGTAGAGAAAAGGTAGGTACGTGTACAAAAAGTATAATGAGGGATGAGTATAATGTAATAATATAGTTATGGAAATCGCGTGTCTCGTGTTTGTTACGAAACTCCTCCGAAATAGCTTCACACTATTACTACACTACACTCTTTGTTTGTACTTGATTGTGAAACTCTTTTATGTATTTCATATTTCATTTCTATCTATCTATCTATCTATCTATTTTAACTAGCTGACCGGGCAAACGTTGTTTCGCCATATGTTTTTTTTCGCTTAGGGCTATAAAAAAATAGATAGCAACCTGTTCTCAGAACTACCGAATATACATATAAAATTTCATCAAAATCGGTCAAGCCGTTTCGGAGGAGTATGCACACTAACATTGTGACACGAGAATTTTATACCTACATATTTTGTGTATATTTTGTACGACAATATAAGTTACATTTATCTTCTCTTATATATAAAAAAGGATTGCTGTTCGTTAGTCTCACTAAAACTCGAGAACGGCTGGACCAATTTGGCTGAATTTAGGTTTTTTATATTTGTGGAATTCCAGGGAAGGTTAAAATGGTGAGAAAATATACAAAAATTACGAATTCAATAAAATCTTATGTATAAAAATGGATTGCTGTTGGTTAGTCTCACTACAACTCGAGAACGGCTGGACCAATTTGGTTGATTTATGTTTTTTTATATTTGTGGAATTCCAGGGAAGGTTTAAATCGTGAGAAATCACGGAAAAATCACGAAAACTGTGACGGTACGTACGAAGATTTCCAGGATAGCTAATAATAAATATAGTATACGATTAACCAAGAATTTAGCTAAATATAGCCAACTTATAAATTTAAATAAGATGGCAAATAAATGTTACCAGCACCGTTAGCGGTTAACTGACCGCAGTTAGTATTATTAATTATAACGAAGTTTGTAGAAGCGACTAAATTACGAATGTAAAAACCTGTTAGTTACGTAACTTTACCCTAACGCAGAGCGGTCACTTATAATTTCACACATTGTTGGTTTTTAACTACCTATCTACACAAACACAATTCGTATTCTCTCTGTCTAAAAGGCCAGTCACCTATTGCGTTGAGTACTAACAAAGGGATAGGGCCGGAATTCACGATTTAGAAATTGGCTCTTAGCGTGTAATATTGTCTATACAGACTTACAAATTCAGGACAAAAATCTGAAAATTTAGCTCGTAGTATAGTTGTAGCTAAACAGAGAGTACCCTATTAATTATGATTTCCTGGTGTCGAAATAAAGTTTTTTTGGTAGCATAATAAACGGCAGTATTTTAACGTAAAAAGTCAGACAGAGGGATGGACGGACAGACGGCCGAACGGACAGCTAAGTAGTCCTATGATCCTCCTCCAATAATCCTTTTTTTTAATTGTCTAACATACAACTCTATAACTTGTAGCATAATACCTCTGGGATTTTCAATCTGAATTTATTTTATAAGTTAACGCCGTATTCCAGGGGTTACCAAGACGGAGTGCGATGCCAGATAACCTCTTTGTTTCCCCCACTACCGCCGTTCTACTTGATTCTTGAATCCGGTAGTAACCCAGTGGTAAGGGCCGGTGCACCCTGGGCGTTGGTCAGTAACTTCTTGTGGGATCTTACTGGCTAGCGGCGAATAGGGGTTGCCTGGGCCCTATTTCGTACAGGGCTCGGGCCCAGGTAGAGGGATGCCTCTGCTCCGTGTGGAGTTTCTGGTCTTCCATCGGACGCGTCCTCCGGGTGGCGGATAGGGGGAACGCCCTCCAGATATGGGAGGTACCGGCTTCGGCCGGCGCGGACCAAAACTAGAGGGAGGGGGACGTCTAGTGGCTAGCGCTGCTGGATGTCCCGCGGGGTCCACTATGGGCCCCGCACCCGTAACGTGGGGCCGGGGGCCTTCGGGCCGCGAGGAGACCACCTCTATAAAAAACACACGGTGGGGGCCCTCCTCTATGTCCCTCTGTTCAGCAGAGGGCATAGAGGAGGTTGAGGGAGGGTCACAAACGGCAGGTTGGGGGATCCGCCGTCCGACATCGTGACGGGAGAAGGGGGTGGGGGGCCCATGCCCCTTCTCCAGTGAGGGTGGGCCCGACTCCTTGCGAGTCGGGTCGACGTCGCCGGGGCGCCGCTGTCGCATTCGCGTTGTGGTTTCACACCACTTGCGAGGTCCAGCGGCGCCCCATTGCACGAGCGACAGGACGGCCCCCGGGGTGTTTCAGGAGGTATGTCTCTCCTATTATTAGGAGAGGAGAGTCCGACACACGGCCGTCACCCTCCCCCAAGGGTGGCGGTTATGGTGGGTAAAGCATTTCACCCCTGTAAAAAAAAAAAAAGGGGGATGCCTCTGCGAGGAGTGGAGTGGCCGCGCAAAAAAGGGGTTACCAAGATGACACCAATTAAGAATTGTTTATCTTCAATTATATTAGGTGTATATATAGGATGGTGTAATAGGTAGTTAATTCACAAATTGACGTGCATTTGACGTGCGATAAATGTATTTTTAATTGTACACTGAAACCACAATCAAGTGTATTTTTAACGCAATACTCAATAAGATTTGTAATTTATTTTATTAGACCTGCTCTTAATATCTTTCGCCTCGGTATCTAATTCCGGTTCTGATTTCGGTTCCCATTTCAATTCAGATAGATTAAATTACAGACATCAGAAATATATCTTAGTTCATAGCTGTGTGGAGATTACATTTTTTATGTACAATAAAGTGTTCTCTATCTGATCTATCTAAATTTAAAAATATATATTCAAAATTGGGGTCAAAAAAGGACGGACGGACTAATGGACTAATGGACTGCCGGACTGACAGATGGATAGTCGGACAGACTGACAAAGAACGGACAGACGAACAGACAGATTGAGCGTTTTTCCATTCATACAGTTAATGTCAGTACATATTGTATAATACCTAATTATAAAAAGCTTATCTGAGGACACGGCAGCGTCCCCGCCAAGACGAGCCAAGTGAAGTGTAAGACGACTATCATTTTTCGAAAAGCTACGTCGTGTTTTTTTTAAACACGACGTAGCTTACATAACCTAGATTTATATTATGCGTAATCAACAAAATTCTCAGAATATGTTATAATCTATGGGACGCATTAAACACAATATTAAATTCCAATGACAATCTCTTTTAATATTTTTTTTACTTTTACTTTACTTGTACTCGTAATGAAAAGCATAGTATTAACCTCGGGTTAAAGACTTGTTTAGTCCCTCTAACTGTTAGCGCAAAAAGCTAATTTCGACATTGACTCACTGATAATCTTCAAAGTTCTTACGGCATCGGCATCGTGAAATCCTAGAAAGCTATTTGTTTGTGAGATAGTATTAGTCCGCACGATAGACAAAAAAATCTAAAATTGTAACCCCCAATCAAGGGATTTGGGGGATTTTTACCCCTAATTTCCTTAAACTGGCAGATAGAAGTTTGTATAACACTTCCCCAAATTTTGATTTGAGTTATGAAAATTGATGTACCAACTCCATGTTCCAAATAAAAATAAAATGCATTTCAGCATTTAGTAAATAATTTCCCCCTCCCCCCTTTTAAATGAGGAAAATACTCGTAAACTAAAAGTTCGTATTTATTTCCCCGGCTAATATTTTCCCAGCTGGGGAGAAAAAAAATACCTCCAGGTCTTGGATTTTCACATGTTTGTGACGTCGCTGTTTCTCGTTCCCACGACACAGGGTATCCTACTGTGGGGCCAGATGCAATGAATGTGCCTGTATGTAAATGTTTATGTTATTGTCATAAGCAAGTTACATAAGTGCGTGTTGGGCCACGTGTAGTAGAAAGGGGTTCGGGTTCCGTAGAAAGATGAGATTCTATTTGCTTTATGGTACTAACAAGTTCTTAAATCAATTTTTGATAAAATTTTCACTTTTTTTTCCTCTTATAAGGTCGCTAACTAAAGCCTACTTGCCTATTTGCCTACTACCCGTGATAGGTTTTCTTAAAGCAAACATAAACATTAAACATTGGCACTACACTAGGATACCATAAAACCAGAAACAGCGACATCACAAACATGTAAATAGCCAAGTTTTTTTGTCTCTAGCCGGGATTCAAACCCGGGAATTCTCGCATGGTAGACAGATGCGCTACCCTTGGGCCACATCAGTTGTCAAGTTATGTCCCTTATATTATACAGCTAGCCTGATTTTTTTCAAATGAATGGTTAATGTTTTTACAAACAACCGCTTATGCAAAAGAGGGGAGATGCCCTACTTGGACAAAAATGGGTGCTAAAGCTTAATATTACGCAAACGGGACTGTAAATCAAAAATAAGTTGCCCATCAACCACCATTACCCCACACTATTTTGATTAATGTATAGAATTTGTGAAGTTAGGGCTTGTAGAGTTAGAAGTTTGGCTCTACATGAGATCTGATAACTTTTTGACATGCAAGGTACCTATAAATATTCGTATATTTATCGTCTCATCTTGGGAACATTTTACATGATAATGTTTTTGGTGGGTTTGAGTTATCTTTGAAACTATCCAAGTATGTCCCTGCAATAGACGAAGGGCCGAGAACCTTACTAGTAAAGAAACCGGATTCCTAAACATAAATAGACACATTGATGACAAATTATAGTTTCGAAGATTACCATGTAACATAGATTGTAGTAAAACAGTTCTCGAATGGCGTCAATAGGTATCGCACGCCTTCTGCTCGGCTATATTGTACTTTTCTATTTTTGTGATCATTCTAAAATCTTGAGTCTAATCCGACAACATTGCGAACTTAAATAGGTATTTATATATTATAATATATTTAATCTTTGGATTATTTAGTTACTCAAACTAATTTAAAAAATTTAAAAGAACTAATTTAAATGCTATTGTTTATCACCCAATGAGATATGTAATTCTGAGAAATTTTATCTTTTACAATCGTACATATGAGACATAGTGTATGAGCTCGGTTGATTACAAATCTTCTTAAAAACCTAACCTTTACAGGACTCAGGAAATCTAACCAATACTAAGTGTTACAAAATGCTTCATTTGAAGCAAAGGTTCTTCGGAACGACCAAAAACTCTTCAATAAAATTGAGACTGTGCTTCTCAGTACTAACTTTACTGCACCTTGTAATTTTGGCGATCAAATTGCTGTTGATCGACTTCACAAAAGCGGAAGAAGCTAACTTGCAAGTTTACCACTCCAGAAGATGGAAACTCATTACATCGTGGGTCAATGTAAGTTGTGTCTTAATGTTGTCCCATTTCACTGATATATACTTCTATACACCTTCTAATATAATAAAATTCTCGTGTCACCACTCACCTTGTTGGTGTGCATACTCTACGGCTTGCACGATTTTGATGAAATGTTATATATATATTTTTTATTTATTTATTTATTTATTTCAAGTAACAAAGACTCATCCTACCCACATTCAACATTAACCTATGTTAGTAAATGCTAAAGTTCTAGTTTAAATTAATATATTATGATCGGTAGATCTGAGAATAGGTTGATTTCTATTTTTCATACTTCTATGTGGCAAAACAACGTTTGCCGGGTCTGCTAGTATTGAAATAGATTTCACACTTCCGTAGTAAGTATTGCCGAAATATTTTTTTTAAGTTTTTTTCCATAGATTAAAAAGCCATTTTTGCTCCAATGTCAGTGATTTTTTAATACCAAGGTTCTCTCTACTACATAAAAAACCAACAAAGGTTGTGGTTCTGAGACAAAAAGGGGAAGCGAAGCCCTCTATTTTTCTATTTTTCACACCGCTATCTGGCGAAACGGTTTGTCGTGTATGCTAGTATACCTATACATTATACTATTTAACTTTTAATACTAATATTTTGCAGATGAAATGTTTGTAAATTCGTAATTTTATATGTAGGTAGGGAGTAGAAATTCATACGGTAGGTACCTACTTCCCGTCAACCTAGGACTATAAAAATTTGTAAGTAATATTATCATATACAACAAATACAAGGACAACTTTGAAAAAAAAAAGTCATTGAAGGTCGGGAAAAGCTCGTAAATATTGACTATGGACCCTTCGATGGGGGGTGGTGGGAGGGAGGGTGTTGCTAATATCCGGTTTTTTTATAATGACAACTGTCTGTTGAGAATGATTCTGCCTAGGCAGGCCTGTTTCACTACGCGTATCGGTATCGATCGCGTAAGTACATGCGGCGACCACTCCGGAGTGGCAAATAGGTAGGAATTCATTCGCCAAAAGAGGTAAGAGTTACGTGGTAGAAAGAGAGGTAACATGTAGGTGAATATAACGTAGCTTTTTTGGCGCCGTGCGGTCTGAATTGCACTTAATTGTATCGCTGCTAGATTCCCTATTTTTTAATTGATTTTGCGGAGTGAATCTTCTGTACCTGTACTATTATGTATTCTGTGGCCTAGGGCTGAAAAGTATTACTTTCAACCCGCTCTTCAGACAACTTCACACTTACTTTCCGAGTATGAGTTACTCATAAATGAAGACACATGAAGAAACTATCGTAGTATAATTGGACGTAGCGTAGCAAAAAGGTTCCAACCCACACATAGTGAGTTTTGAGATATTTGAGTTTTAGGTTTAAGCTAATTTACGCTCTCCATACATGTGGGTTGACTACCATGTGCCATAACTTTGCACATACTCATCGGATCGCTATGCAAGTCTTTGATTCTTAAAGTATAGAGCATGGCGATCATTTTGGTATATTAAACTCAAAAATGACCATGTTGTGGGTTGGTACCTTTTTGCCAAACTACGTCCAATTACCTGTAGAATTAACCTGTAGAATTTTTGGTGGCCCGATCGGTTCACCATAACAATAATATAATACCACACAACACAATCACTTGACCTGGACTTCTGTTAGTGCATTGTAGTTCGATGACATATACACGGTCGGGTCACTTAATATGTTTCTTCATACCATTGACGCCTAGATAGCTTGCTTCGAGTGCGCGCGTAGACTTGAAGCCTTAATGAAACTAAATCGCCATGTTCATGCAGTTTAGGGTTGATGAGGATTCCTCTTCCTCTTCCTCAAAATGAGGAATTTCCTCATATTTTTGAGGTTCCTCATCCTCTTCCTCTTCCTCAAAATTGATTTAAAAAAAATCCTCTTCCTCTTCCTCATGAGGAATTTAAGAGGAAGGAGAGGTATAATTTTTGTTAAAACGAAATGTCTTTGAGAGAAAGAGAGAGAAGTCTCGGCGTATTAAAAAGTTAAAGGAAGACAGAGATGGAAACATGTAGGTAGAAGTTCAATACTAGCGTAATCTACGTAATGTTATTTTGTTCTTCGTCTTTAGCATCCTCTTCCTCATTCTCATCCTCTTCCTCTTAGTCTGCCAGATTCCTCATCCTCATCTTCTTCCTCAAAATCGACTTTAAAAAATTCCTCTTCCTCATCCTCTTCCTCATAATAAGTTCCTCAACAACCCTAATGCAGTTGGCATTGTCCTACAATGCATTAGCAGAATCTAGGCGCTGGTCCCAGACTAGGACAGCCTGTGCTATGGTAACCAGGCAAGGACATTACAAACATAGAAAGACACTCAGACTAAGCCCATTTGGTAGTCACAGTAGGTATAATATTTAAGTAATGTATCTTATTGTCATTGTCTTTTTCACACCGTTGGGCAGGTTATTTAACCTTACTTTTTCACACGTACAATGCTAACCGCAGTTTGGACCCGACTGAAAATCAGCGTTGCAACGGACCACTCTGTTGCAACGCTGATTTATGTTCTAAGGTTTATGTTCTATTCAAGGTCATAGCGCAAATGATTAATACACTATACCTATGATTTAATGACTAAATTTTATCTTTGCCTTTATCTTATCTCATGTTCGCTACAGTCGGAAATCTGACGTTTGGGATAGCATTTTTTATGGATTTTGATAATTGGACGATTAGAATCGGTCAAGATAGTTCAAGTTCAAGCAGATAGATAGACGTTTGTACGTATGATGAAGCAATATGTGTGCCTGTATGTAAATGTTAAATGAAAAAAAAATGTTAAATGTTTAATTAACGACACAATATTTAAACACACAACAAAAACGTGAGGTCAAGATACAAAAAATTAGAAACCTAACAAATAGGTATAAATACATAAGCATTTACAAACCGGCACATACATTGCTTCTGGCCCCACACTAAGATATTCTGTGACTTGGAAACCAGGACCAGCGATATCACAAAAATATAAACATCCAAAACCTGGGTTTTGTTTGTCCCCAGCCGAGGTTCGAACCCAGGGCCTCTCGTATGGTAAAAAGGTTACTTTAACGCTAATTCATTCTTCATCAACCCATTATGTCCCCACCGAGGGGCACGGGTCTCTTCCCTGAGGAAAGTGTAAGCCATACTCCACCAAGGGGCCAAGTCCGGATTGGTGGAGGCTTGTAAGACTAGTGGCTGGTCTTACTGTCAGAAATTTTCAAGCCGCCCTAAGGCGTCTCACTTGGGTTAACGACTTCCATCTATCGACGGGAGCCGGCATCAACTGCTTAACGTGCCTTGCGAAGCACGGAACCGCTCGGAAAAGTACCACTAGCGTTAGTCATAGACGGTGACCCATCCATGGACTGAACGCACCGTATGTTGCTTAACCGTAGTGATCGTTTAAGATCACTCAGGCAGCCCAGGCTATAATACGAGCGATTCTTCGACTTAGAGTCGAGCGACTTTTACATACATTCTAAAAACAAAAAAGAGTATAATGGGTCATATTTATAACTGAACTTGATTCGAATAATTTTCAATTTCCGTTCGTAGAAGTTCGTAATTCCTGGTGTACATACAATAAACAATGTTCTATCTATCTATCTACCTATCTAACAGTTTTAGGTAAATAACAACTATACAGGTGAATAGTTCATAATTACGGTCAGTAAAATTATAGTTTAACCATTTTAAAGATCATCATCATCATCATATTTTGTGTTTCTTTTTGTTTTTTTCTAGTGTACAATAAAGAATAATCTATCTTTCTATCATCATCGTTGCAAATTGTATTTTGATGTACCTTCATTTGAGTATCCTTCAGTTATCAAACCAACCATACTGCATTGGTAGTGAGCATACTAAATAGCACACGTTTTCTTTTCAGATGGTGATGCTGTTATACTACACCATAAGTTTGTATTGTGAATGGCGCGAGAGCCGACACCAAGCTGACTGCAGACACGTTTCAGTGCTGAACCGAGCTCGGCACGCCATTTTCTGCAACATACTGGCTCCGGCTACATTTGTGAGTTTTCGTCACTGCCAATCTGCTGCGCAGAGAGAAGGCCTGTGACCTACAGTGGGATGCAGTTGACTACAACAAAAAAAGGTTAATATATGTATTGCATACCTACCCCAATTTTAATACAACTTAAAATGCACCAGTTTGCAGATACGCTGTTCTGGAGGCTGTGGAACAAAGACCAAGAGCTAGTGATGCCCAAGGGATTGGAGACCTTCGTACCGTACTGGATCCAGCACAGCCTTCACACGGTGTCCCTGGTTGTCGTCACGGTGGACCTCATCATCACACCTAGGACCAGACCCAAAAGTCTTAAGTCAGGAATAGCTATGATGTCTCTGTTCTTAGCTGCTTACATTTCCATGTAAGTTTTTATTTTTGTAAGTATGTAACTATCATCATCATCATCATCATCAGCCCACCGCTGCCCACTGCTGGGTATAGGCCTTTTCCCCCAAATGGCTTACACACGGTCTTTCGCCATTCGCATCCACGGACCTTCCGCCGACTCAACGACACTGTAAAATACTGTAATTATTAAAATGCCCATTGAATCAATCCATCATCATTCAGCCACAAGAAGTCCACTGCTGGACATAGGTCTCCTCCATGGATTTTGAAAAAGACCGGTCGGAAGCGGCTTGCATCCAGCGTCTTCCCGCCACTTGGATCAATCCATCCAATCAATCCATCAGTCCGTAGATATTTCTGTCCGCCGCCATCCACATCCAGCCGCTGCCAGCAATCTGCCTCAAATCCTTGGCAGATTCTGCTAATGCATTTTAGTACAATGCATTAGCAGAATCTGCTAGATTGAATTGATTGATTGCCAGAAATACTAGATTCTGCTAATGCATTTTAGTACAATGCATTAGCAGAATCTGCTAGATTGAATTGATTGATTGCCAGAAATACTAGATTCTGCTAATGCATTTTAGTACAATGACAGTTGCATTAACCTCCTCAGTCCTGACCTTGAAAATAACAATAGTTCTCTATTGTTATTTTGTCGACACGAGACTGAGGAGGTTAATGCGTCGAAATTCTTACTCTTATATCTCGGGCTTTTCACTGATGGGATGGGGATGGGAGGAATCGGATGATACGTCTTTGCATCCTATGAGTGTTGGACACACTAACCGCCGCTTTCTCAAACGCTGTTAATCCATTTTTGACAGCTGTCGGTTGTCAAAAGTGCATACAAAAAAAAACAACTGACAACTGTTAATAGTAAATTAACAGACTGTTAGCGTTCGAGAACCAGGGGTAAGAGTTTTGAGTTGCTTGCACTTTTCAATCTTGAATCTTTGAAATTACACCGACACGACAGCCGACTGCACCGCAGCCGAAAAAGATGAGTGTCTTCACCAACAACATTTAAGATTTAGGGGCCACCTAATCTTGTTAGGGGCTACTTAACGACTGATTCGTGGCCCTTAAAAAAGATTAGGTGACCCCTAAATCTTAAGTTTTGTTGGTGAAAACGGGCATGGTTACCTCATAACTCTTTAGCCAATGGTCAGATTTTGACAAATAAGATCGTGTTGTCGTGATTGAGCAAGTGTCGTATTATATATATGAAAACAGCATAATTTAAGACAAATACCTAAAAAGACGAACATAAAAAGAGATAAATAAACAACCCAACTACTGAGCATTAACTACTAAGGAGACGGGACGGGACCCAAGTTGGCCCCGCCCTGCTTTGTAAGCAACAGTGTTGTTGGTTATTTTTTATATATATATATTTTTGAGATTTAAGTATCTAGGTTCCACGACGTAGACTTAGTTAACGCAGAGGCAGGTCTCGTCGTGAGTTCAAAAATATACTATTTACACATTTGAGACATGTATGTAAAAGCTGATTTTGTGCAGAAGTATGTAGTAAGGAAACAAAAATTGCCTGAAAAACGTTCAGAATATTTAACTTTGTCTAAAAGTTAACACATAAAGTTTAGTATGCATTCTTCTTCTCTGAAGTATTTTGTTTAATTCCTGGTGTATATACAATAAATAATATTCTATCTATCCATCTATTTTAATTATGACTCTCATTTAAAAATATCAAAAAACTAAAGAAACCAACATTGTGTAAAATCGATCGTACAAATTGTTATCTCATAATAAGTAAAAATACATTTTATTTTATTTTTAATGAAGAAATTTAGACATGGAGAAATGAAGACATTTTTTAGTACATCGACATTCCAAAAACAGAATGTAAATACGTTAAAATCTAATTTCTATCGCAGTGTTTTTTGCAAGTACCTTAGACTGATGGTTGTATCTTAATAATGAACATCGTCTTGGTTAAGTAATTTCTGATGACATACGGTACATTGTTTCCTCGATAAATACAATGTCATGTCATCATGACACTTTTTGTGTGCAGAGTTGATGAAAATATTGATTGTCATTGTAAGACAACAATTTTGTTTTTGCTGGGGTTCGCAAGGTTGCAGGTGTAGTTCAACATCATAGCGGGTTATATTTTTATATATAGAATGTTTATTTAGCATCCGTTGCCGTCCTCTATAACCGATACTTAATGTACATCGTGAAGTACTTGAAACAATTCACTGTCAGCAACGTATTTTTTCATATAAAAATGAATTGCTGTTCGTTAGTCTCGCTAAAACTCGAGAACGGCTGGGCCGATATAGCTAATGATTGAATTTAAAAAATATGAAAAAAATACGAAAACTTTGGCGGTTCGAAGTTTGCCGAGACAGCTAGTAGATACTCGTAATATTGACGTTTGAGAGATTCACAGAAAAAGTCAATCGAAGGTTTCGTCTTACAGTGTACAGTCATAAGTCAAAATGCTTCAATATATATGTATAAAATGAGAAGCTGACTGACTGACTGACTGACTGACTGACTGACTGACTGACAGACTGACTGACATATCAACGCAGGGCCTAAACTATAAGGGTTAGAAACTTGAAATTTTGCACAGGGGTTCCTTTTGTAACGTAGGGGAGCAGTAAGAAATGATTTTTGAAAATACATCCCCTAAAGGGGTAAAATGGGGGTTCAAAGTTAGTATGAAACATTGCCGTTTTTGAAGTTATTCGTATGAAATTTGGTACGAACGTTCTTCATCTAAAATAATGAAATACGTGTAAAATAGTTTATTAAAAGTCATCCCTTAAGGGGGAAAAAGGGGGGTGCAAACTTAGTATGAAACTTTGCTGTTTTTGAAGTTGTTCGAATGAGATTCGATATAAAAGTCCTTCATTAAAAGTTATGAGAAACATGTAAAATAGTTTTTCGAAAATCATCTCTTAAGGGGATAAGAGGGGGGTGCAAAGTTAGTATGAAACTTTGCTATTTTTGAAGCTATTTGAATGAAATTCAGTATGAAGGTCCTTCATTGAAAGTCATGAAAAACGTGTAAAGTAGTTTTTCGAAAATCATTCCTTAAGGGGGTGCGAGGGGGTTGCGAAGTTAGTATGAAATTCGAAAAAAAAAAACTTTCGCATCCGCTAAAAGTATCCCTATCTTATTTGCAAACACTTTACTCAACGAAAGCCCACGCGGACGTAGTCGCGGGCAACAGCTAGTAACCTATAATGGGGTTAGTTACTCACATATTTTTTCCGGCACTACCCCAACGACTCTCCACGTCAACATAGGTTAGCTGGAAGAAAATACTATAAGTACTTTCTAGTATTAAGCTTGCCTGTTTACACAGTTGTTTTCAGTGCAATTTTTTTTTATGAAATTGAATAATCACGCGAAAACTTATTTTCCACTCATAACTTAGACCGTCAATGAACATGGTGTTTTTAGTATGACCGATTGCCTTTTAATATGCAGTTCTAAAGAAAATCTTTCTTTCAGAAGTGAGATTTGTTGATCGGGTATATTATTTCATGATTATTTTATGTGGACTTATTTCTTGGATTGTATAAAGATTGCGAATCATGAAAGTTTGAAAAGCCTTTAACTTTTTAAACTTTCATGATTCGCAGATCAATTCGCGTTCACTTTCTACTTTACTTAACGACTACTGAATTTCATCTGACAGACAAGCCGCGCCCCGCTGTTTACATAATTAAACACCTATCACTATCTGACCTATAATACGCATGTCAAAACCTAATCGATTCTAAATTTGACGAACGTGTTTTTGCTTTTCAGGTGCTACGTGGACTGGGTGCAGGGTGAATACGTTTATCCGTTTTTGGAAACTATGTCCAATTTCAAGATTGTTGGTCTCATAATATCGATATTCACAGAACACCTATTATACTTCACCGCCCAATGGATAGTCGTAGATTTAATCTGGGGTTCCAAGACCAGAAAAAAATATGAATAAAAATATTCAGTAAAAGAAAATTTTATTTTACTACGTCGAACGCAGTAGGTCTGTGGATATCTTGCTTTGCAAGAGTGTGATGGCGCGACGTTTTATTGTGTTGTCGCCCACAAAATTCTTTTAGAATTCTAGGGTTTAGGTTTCATTATCCAAGCTAAGGGCGGCTTGTACCACGATTGTTAAATATGTTTAGCGACTAAACGTCACATTCATATAAAATATGCAACTAAGACTAACGATTTTGGTGCAATTCATCCTAAGTACCTAATTGATATCTCAAACGTCCGGATTCGGACCGAATTTAATGTGAGACCCTGATATAGTATAGACCGAAGCAAACTAACGGTTGGTTCAGGATTGGTCGATGGCCCTATCAGTGTTCCTAGCTCCTACAATTATTATTAGATGCACCAAATCGTCATCGAATACGCATCTGTGTGAAAGTTTGTTATTTAAGCTAAAACTGTTTTAAAAATGAATGTGGAGTTTCTTTGTTAGTTTCTTGACAAGAAACTAACAACTTTGACTTTTACGTTCTTAGAGTAAACATGTTGTTATTATTGTAAATAAAATATTTTAATTCGAATTTGTCAACTCGTCGTCTATTGTATTGTAGATAAATAGAGAGAAACGCTTTATTGCATATCGGTAGTTACTGTAGATACTACATCACTGTTTAAGTTTCTTGTAATTCCTGGTGTACATACAATATAGAATATCTATAACGCCCTAGGATTCCGACAGTATTTTGTGCGTACAATTAGGCCTCTGATTGGTTCAGTGAACTGTTCGTTCGCAACTATTCGGTGGGTATACCTAAGATACAAACATCTCTACTGATAGTTTGAAAGTTCTCCTTATTGAGGTTTTAAGCCCGTTAAACACGTAGATATAATATATTATATTAATATGCCGAGCTATATATTTTAGTAAGCTACTACACACGGAGACGATGCTATAATATATATTTTTGCCTTCATTTTATTGATGGTTGGCCTATATTACTATGCTATAATATAAATTACGCTATAAGTTGGTGACGTCATAGAAATATAATTATAGCTGCGTGTGCGGTCACTTGAATATTTGTATAGAAAATGTATCATAATATGTCTTGCTGGAATTTACATTAATATAATTATATTATAGCTACGTGTGTAACAGGCTTTAGTGTTGCTGAGGTAGGACACCCCCACATTCCAACATTTTAAATTATAGTAAAAAAATTACTGATCTACATATATACTTACAGAACGGTATAATTGTTTTTAATATATGTAACATAAACATACATTCTAAATACAAATAGGTAAAATGTGATACAAATATTAAGCAGATTTTTTAAATAATTTTCTTTTAGTGCCGATGTCTATTAGAGACAATTTTATCTTTTATAGTAAGTATAGATAAACAGAGAGAGAACACTTTATGGAACATGGCCCCCGTGGTGGAGTATGGCCTATACCTTCCTCAGAGAAGAGACCCGTGCCCCTCGGTGGGGACATAATGGGTTGGTGATGATGATCCCTTATGATGTTATCCCCACATCTGGCCCTAGAATCTGCTAACGCACTGTAGTATAATGACAGTTGTATGATTGCGGCGATTTAACTTCATTGCCGCTTCAAATCAACGCGAACACGCGTATTCGTGTAATATAATGGAATTAAAAAACATGCCACGTGACGCGAAAATGTAACTGCAATTGAACTATAATGCACTAACAAAATCGAGGCCCTGGTTTCTGACTCTATTTGCACGGTGGCTCCAAAAACTGGTTTACCAATTGACGTTACTTGCTGTATTCAATAGATCTCCTATAAACATCAATTTATAATTCGAGTAAATAACTTATAATTTCAATACAGCAGGAAAAAAATATGTGTTGTGCTATTGAACGACTGTTTTTGTTTGACAGATAATTTAATTCCTACGCCCTTTCAAGTCAGCTTGCACTTAGTTAAGTTTTTGGAGCATTAATATATTAAAAACATCAGTCAAAGGTACTTTTCTACTGCTTTTTTTCTACGTCTTAACAGAAAAAAACCCCAGGGCCATAACGCAACTGTGCGATGTGCATGATAGCAAATGCAGTCGACTGCTGCTGAAGGGCCATATTGATCTATATTAAATGCACAATGTAGGTATTTAAGGTTGGTATGTGATAAGTCAGGACCGTGGCAGGTATCTGCCTACCCCTCTGGGATACAGGCGTGGGCTTATGTATTTAAGGTACTTCATTGGATAAGGATTAATGCTGAATTGCTTAAAATCGCTTCATAAATAAGCTATTATTTCTTTAAATCAAGGATTATTTAAAAATGGTTATTGTGGGTTATCCCTAAAAGATAGACATTTTAGTTTATTTTTTATTATGAAGCATCGTAATTGTATTAAGGCGCTATACATACCAAAGCAAGTGCAGAGTATGCAGTTTCTAAAAACACCTGATTATAATTTTACTAATCATGAATAGTGAATGTGAAACAAAGCAAAACAATTCTTATGCGTTTGTGACAGAGTGAAATTAGATTTTCATATCATCGTCTCGTATCCGCTGGATCATTGCGCGAGCTGCTACTGTTCCGTGAAAAATAGCTCAAACTCCTAGCGCAAAATGGAAACTTAACATCAGGTAGTACAAAGTCGAAAGTTTCCTCAAAGGCGAGCTCGGCACAAAAGAAACTTGCCCGATACTCCGTCGTCGTGATGTTCATAATGTTGCTTTGTTCGTGATTCATGTTTGCAGTGTCCGTGTTTTCACCTGTTCTTCCTCCTAAGTCCCGGTGTACTAAAAAAGTACAAAACCGTTGTTATATTCAAGGTCAGGATTTAACGCGCACCAATTCCTTAGGCTCTTTGACAGTGTGACAAAAACAGCATTATTTATACGTATTCGAATAAATTATGAGTCTTAAAACCGCTTTGAGGCATTGTAACTAAAAAACTATTATTATTTGTAAAAAACACAACATAAAATATGATAATTATGTATCTGCAGCTAGTATCGAAAACGGCCTGGATTGGCCGATTGTATGATGACGTCACATGCCAGTAAAAATGGCGTCGGTCATTCATTTGTTCTTACGTTCATTGGTTGGTTTACTGGCAAGTGACGTCATAATTCCTGTGCGACGCCATTTTGTCCAAGATAACGTTTGGGCGGCTTATTAGAAAAGTAAATTTTCGTATGCGTTTTTTAGAAGAAATACACGAAAGAATTTAAAATGACCACTTTCTTAGGAGTCCATTAACACCAACAAACAGTATGAGATTGTTTTCAGAAATCGGTCAAATAAGCTCTGCAAAAGTTAGGATTAAGACAGGATCATAATATTATTATGTACAAATTATGTGTGGACAGACGAACCGAAGGAATACGAAAGAAAGAACGGTTCCGTAAGCCAATCTGGGCAACCTGAACAGCATATGTGATGAACGAGCGGCTCATTGTGGCAGTCCAGGACCTAGATTATGTTAATGCATTGTGTAATTTCCTTTTTTATGTACAATAAAGTGTTCTCTATCTATCTATCTATCTACAATGACAACTGCACGAACGTGGTGATTTAATTTCATTGCCGCGTCAAGTCTATGCGCGCACACATATCGAACCTTCTAGGCGTCTATGGTATGAAAAAATACGTCACGTGCTCGGGTCACCGTGGTCACCTGACCGTGCATCTATCATTGAACTACAATTCAGTAACAGAATCTAGGCCCTGGTAATCGTAAGAACCGTTCGTGCAACATGTATACGTACGTCACGCTACGACGTTGAATATCCGTTTTATTCGAAGATTCGCCTGTTATACTATTCGAACAATTTGCTTATGGCAGGCAGGCTGTGGAGTCTTAGCAATAGAGTCCCTTACCGTTGCCTAAAGAATCCTAAAACATATGCTGACCTGTGCACGCGTTACACACGCCCTCTGTTCAGAATTTTCAGGCTACGAAAAGATAAGAGTAAATATTTCAGTTTCCGCTGCATGAAAGCCAGAGCATTTACCCAGCCATAATAATATGTTGTTGGCTGTAATTCTCGCCGTCTGTAATAGTGAGAGTTGTTAATTTTGTTTTAGGCCCGTTTTTTCGGTGTAATTAGTACGCTGCTGTGAACAGGTGTTTTAGTTGCACCCTCTGTTATAAACTTACAACCGACTGCGAAGTTTAATATACCTACTTATGATTCTCGCCCGTAGTATGTATGTATAAAAAAACTAGCATGCGCGTGTAAGATTTAGAAAATAAGAGAGCAATATGGAAGCTAAGCTCAATTTTACAAGATCATACTAATACGAAGCTAACTTTAATAGTGTAATCTGATAATAAAAAGCAAAAGTAATGAAAGTTAACTTGGAAAGCTATTTGCAATAAATGTGTGTTCCAAATAGGCAATTACCTAGTAAGCAAATAGAATTTTAATACTATTGTGTATTTATTTTTAGTCTACCTTCGCTATAAAGTATTCTGAGGGGACAGCGAATTAAAGAGCAAATAAATGAACTGTAAAAGTGTATTGGGTTGAAGAAGAACAATTAGTAAGTAAGTAAGCAAATTATTTATTTGATACTCAAATCTTAATATCTAACAATAAAATGAGTAATAATAAATAATAATAACATTATTATTTATTATTACCGATCACAATATGTCTGAATAAATTATTTAATAAGCAAAGCTAAGAATCACAAAGAGTAACACTATTTGTTTATTATCGGAAATACATAGGTACAGGCACTGGTATCAGTTACTAAATTGTGGGTTATCAAATGTAAACAATATAAACAATTGAATAATGGATACATTTTAAGTTAAAATATCTTTTATAGCTGTAAATCATAAATTAATCAGTGATTTGACCAATATTCTGTCACGGCCATACTGATCTTGTGCTTCGTTCCCGAAGTACAGAAAAAAACCATAACTAATGAACAGAAATTACAGTAGATACTGGCTAGATACTATAAAGTCTGCGTGACCAACTTATCTCACAGCTTTATCCGTAACATAGCTTTTTGGCAAGTTACATAAAATTCCCAACAATATCATGCTAGCACGTTTTACTTTACCTCAGTGATCTCTGTATTCACATTTACTGTCTATCAACGGTAGACACCTATCCACAACCTACCTATCCACAAACATTTCATTGCACATTTTACATTAAATAACCCAGTAGTCTCATTTACCGGCACATGTACCTCTATCCACATTTACTGGCAAATTTTCATATCAAGCGATAGCATCATTACATCAATATCAGCATTACTACCTGCAGTTTTTCACATCGTCATCAAGAAACATCATGTGCCTAAATATCAATGATATCATATCAGTGTCACTATGATAGCCACACTTTCACATTAGTTCAACATTATACATTTGCCGCTCATGAAACAAGTAGGTGGGTATAACAAAAATATATCTACACAACAATTTTCGAAAGAATCAAACAATAGGTACTATCAATCCGTTAAATCATCTCATTGCGCTATAGTTTAAGCATCGCAAATCATTCAAATTATTAACAAACATTTCCAACATCACATCTAAGTATTTGCTTAGAAATCTTTAAATTAAATTCATAAAAGTACAAGGTTTCACTATGGCTCCCAATACTGGGTATTCTAGTCATATATACCTAAGTACCTTAACATCCAAATAACTTTTTATGAGAAAACGAACTGTTAATTAAAAATATAGACTTCCTAAAATGAGACGAAAAGTAATTGTTACTTATCTTTGTAAACTCCAATTTGTTTTTCTAGCAGTAGAATTTACGAAAATAAAATACTTCAGTCTACATCAGACTACGCGGATTAATACAGAACATTAAGGTCCATCCGAATATTACAGTCTTATGATGTAAACAAACCACTTACCGGAAGAAAAATACGCATTCGCTGTGTAATCACACACAATAGCTAATAGATAATTATTGTAGCATCTGGGTAATCACGTGCAATACCATTATTTTTGTAATAGTACGTCAATTTCATCGTAAAACTAATATTTTTTGCAGAAAACTGATTGAATTCGCCATAACCTCAAACTTACAAGCCTAACATTACTCTGTCTTGTCTATGGTGGCTAGGGCTGGACGTTATTCCGTATCGATAAAAACTTGAGGTCAAGGATGATAGTCTTATTACTGGTCGAGGTACCGTGATGATTAAAATCGGTTTTTTTTTCTGAGCTAAAAAGCGGTGAAAAAAACATTTCAAAAAACGGTTTTTTTAAAGGAGCAGGTTTTTTTAAAGACAACGGAATTGTATCAACTCAAGTAAAATTTGCACTTCATCATCATCATCATCATATTAGTTTTTTCTATATTAGAGGCTATATTAGAAAAATTGTTTCAATCTACATTTAAGTGACTCAAAATAATAATAGTAATATTATGAATTCTTTATTGCACTAAAAAAATAGTGTACAAAAGGTGGATGTTTTTTTTTCATTTGAAAGCAAATCTATGCGACTAAAATAACGTAACTAACTGTTTGCAAAATAGCAAATCGAACGCTATTTAAATCGGTTGGCACTATTCGGAATGGACCGAACGCATTACTTATTGGACGGGGATTTCCCCAATGTTGTTTGGTTGGTTTATGTTTTGGACTTTTGGTTGAGACGAGAGGCAGTGTTGTCGTTCATTTCATTTCATTCATTTATTTATTCAGAAACAGTTGCCAGTGGCAGATAGTCAAATATAACAAGAGGCAGATCAAAAAGTAACATTTTCTCGAGACATATAACATAACCTTTTTTTTATTGTAGAAACCGATACAATACTTTATTATGGCAGTTTATTACACAAAAAGTAAAATAAGTTTCTTGATTCATTCGAAAAAAAATTAATAATTAGTTGATGGAAAGACTGGCGATGTTGAAAAAGAAAAAACATAACATACAATCAATGATGTTTGTCCAACCAATTTAAGAATGTATTTCAATACTATAACCTGGTTTGTCATTAATGAATATGAAAAAACGCCATTATAGTATACTAATGGAGATGAAGTAACACAAAAGTAACATATTGGGTCGTGTAACATCGAGGTAACATAGGAGGGCCAAAAGTAACGTAAAATGTTACTTTTGTAACATTCTGGCAACGCTGGAGAAGTCGAATTAGAGATTCGAATGCACAGACTAGAGCCTATTGCATGACAATGAGGGTTGGTTTTTTATGGAATTATTTTGACATACATTTTTTTCTAAAACTATTCATTCTTTAATAATAGTTTTCATGTTAATCATGCCTATTAGGATGGTTTGCCGAAATACTTTTCGCGTAGGACTTAGTCAGCACAGATACAATATATATCAATTAACTCAAAAGCAAGATGTCGCTAGTCCAGACAAATATTCTAAACGTGTGCACAAATCATCAGATTGACGGTACTATTCCTAACTAACTTGACGGTTTCAGTGCTGGTGCCATGTGATATAAAATATGAACATTTCAAAATATTTTTATATATAGGTATTGTAATCTGGTCAAGAAATAGAGCTTTATATTGTTCTTATTTAATAAGTAATAATAATACAAATGTTTTATGCATATTTTGTATGCATCATTATTATTTTTATTTATTTAGGAAAACTAATAACTTTACTTTGCTACATGCTTAAAAATAAATGCTATTTGTAATAAACTCTATTTAATGTTTTATGTAGTTTAATTCCTCCTTACATCCATATTATTTTCAAGTGAAGTAGTACCTATTACTTAATCTCTGGATGTACATATTATTCTATAGCTTTCAATAGCGCCAGCAGAAATGCACCATAATAAATTTACCGACATCGACATTTTCCAACATACATCACAGCACTATAGTAGTCTATGGTTACCTATTCCGCCATAATTGTTTACATCTTAGGACTGTAATATTTGGATACACTTTACTTATCAATCTACTCTTCCAGTGCGACCACGAAAGTCTTCCACTGTATGGAGTAGTCAGACTTAACCTACTCCGAACCGTAAAATACATCATTGACACTTTGGAATCTTCCAAATGCTCAACCCGATAGAGTGGAGAGTTACGCGATACAAGAGCAGATTTGTTTGAAACCAGAGACATAATAGGGTAATCCGCTTGGCCAATCTATAATTATGCAAGTACCCACTGCAAGTGAAACGATGTGGTGAAAATAATTGATAATATGGATGTGCTTGTGCAAACACTTTAGTATTGATATTCGATCTGTAATGTTTTCTTTGGGAAAAGAACACCGTATTTTTTTTTATTGCCGATATTAACAGAGTACCTACTGGATACCGTAATATCTCAACTATGGTATTGTAACTGATGTTTGAAACTGTCACCATTATAACTGATGGTACACATTGAACTTTAATATTCCAAGTTTTCAAATACAGAATTAAAATATTGAAAAAAAATATATCTTTCAATCAATTCAAAGCTGCCGTCAGCGAAACTGTCAAAATTAAGAGCACCTCCAACAAACTCGTCAATTACCTATTTGGTGGCATCGTTTGATCAATTTCGCATCAGCCCACGTTTTACTTACTTATACTTTATAGCACACGAAACATTAAATTGGACATTACATTAGAAAAATAACATGTACAAAGGCGAACTTATCTCTGCGAGTGATTTCTTCCAGCAAACCTTAGCGTTTCATGGAATTGAAAGGTTTTTCTTTGTGCACAATTACTGCGAGCCACAAGGGAGTTTGTATTCTAAAATTTTGTAAAATGGCAAGAAATAAAAAATACAAAGTTAAATTCTCAGGAGGGAATAAAAATACTTTCTTTCGTAAACTTGCCAACTTCGAAAATATTCGAAACTTTCGAATCGGATTTAGTATTATTCGAATAGTAAAAGTGAGCGAACATTACAAGGCCTAATCACATATTACGAGTGAAAGTTTTGTCACAACGACTATTAGGGACTCTTATTTTAATAGAAATTAATTTATCCACCCGAGAAAACAATCACTTTAATTAATCAATCATAGTTTCTTGACTTTGATAGTGGTGAGAAGAATTGATTTGCAACTTGGGAAGGGCTAAACAAAATAAAGTTAACAAATCGATAATGGTAATTTAAAGAACTGTCGTGTCTCAAGGCATTTGATGTTCCCAGTAAGACGGTGACCATAAACGTTGCCTAGGCGCTGCCGTCGCACCGGCCCAGCTCGCCTACTTGCAATCGTTTAAGTAACAAGTACCCACAAATGGAGAAGAAAAATCAGACTGAGCGATTGGTGATTAATGTACCTAGTTACGTTGATGACTTTTGTAAGTGGGTATTAAGTTAATTGTCATAGAAGTAAGTAATCACTGAAATAGGAAGCCGCCGCGCTAGCTACAAATAGTATAGAAATGCCTAGTTAGGAGCCAGTAAAAGTTGTTTACATTAAACTTATTCTTCTAATTATATTATTCCTTAGTAGCGTTAAATATTTACATTGAAGGATTAGAAAAACGTAACGGCCTTGCTGCTACACAGTGTATGTACGAGAATTCTACATCCTGAAGTTTCCAAGTATTCCACCGTATGCTTAAAGAACCCCTGAGGGTTTTACTAGCCTTAGCTGCCGTGTTGATGCCGCTCCGCTTAAAGTCCTCTAAGAAGGCCTCGATAGTGTTGCGCCATCTCGCAGCTAGCAGAGATTTGAACAGCGTCCAACATTGACAGCGCCTTCCTTGGAGTGGCGCAGACTTGTGATGGCATCACGAGTCGCAGATGATCAGCGGGTGCAGCTTCCATCCTAGACAGAAAAAATACGCCAAAATATGTTCTGCTTAGTTTTAGACGTGATACATCCCCACTTCTGATGTAAGATTTAGAAAATAAGAGAGCAATATGGAAGCTAAGCACAATTTTACAAGATCATACTAATACGAAGCTAACTGTAATAGTGTAATCTGATAATAAAAAGCAAAAGTAATGAAAGTTAACTTGGAAATCTATTACCTAGTAAGCAAATAGAATTTTAATACTATTGTGTATTTATTTTTAGTCTACCTTCGCTATAAACTATTCCGAGGGGACAGCGAATTAAACAGCAAATAAATGAACTGTAAAAGTGTATTGGGTTGAAGAAGAACAATTACACACATTAAATCAAATTAAATTTATTGTACTTTAAAGAATTTACTGAATATCTATATTTTATATTAACCGCTGCCTTCGGGCCGTAATGTAGTGGAGAAAAAGGCAGCGGGACAAAAAACTCCACTCTGACCATCTTTTCAAAATAATTTTAAACTTAATACATCCGAGCCTAAGATTAATATCAATAACTTTATACTACACGTTAGGCTATAAATTTAAACACATTTAAAGAACAAATAGAACAGTTCAAACACAATAAGTAAGCAAATATTTTGGAACGCAGTGCATAACTTACTTGATAGATCAGGCTCCAAGGGCGAAGACAGCAAAAAGTCCCACTACGTAACATTGTACTGCCTTTATACCCTGCCCGAGCCCCCTACTCACGAGTATCTCTAAACAATATGGCATCCTATCTAGCCAATGACAGAATACATCCTGTCAAACGGAAGCCTTTCTAAAAATATTAACCTTTAATTTTATTATTAATTTTAATTGTCTAATGTAGGGTTAACATTATTATTTATTATTACCGATCACAATATGCCTGAATAAATTATTTCATAAGCAAAGCTAAGAATCACAAAGAGTAACACTATTTGTTTATTATCGGAAATACATAGGTACAGGCACTGGTATCAGTTGGTGTTTAGAACCAATTATACTACAATTATAAACTAAATTGTGGGTTTTCAAATGTAAACAATATAAACAATTAAATAATGGATACATTTTAAGTTAAAATATCTTTTATTATTTTCAAGTGAAGTAGTACCTATTACTTAATCTCTGGATGTACATATTATTCTATAGCTTTCAATAGCGCCAGCAGAAATGCACCATAATAAATTTACCGACATCGACATTTTCCAACATACATCACAGCACTATAGTAGTCTATGGTTACCTATTCCGCCATAATTGTTTACATCTTAGGACTGTAATATTTGGATACACTTTACTTATCAATCTACTCTTCCAGTGCGACCACGAAAGTCTTCCACTGTATGGAGTAGTCAGACTTAACCTACTCCGAACCGTAAAATACATCATTGTCACTTTGGAATCTTCCAAATGCTCAACCCGATAGAGTGGAAAGTTACGCGATACAAGAGCAGATTTGTTTGAAACCAGAGACATAATAGGGCATAATTGGCCAATCTATAATTATGCAAGTAATCACTGCAAGTGAAACGATGTGGTGAAAATAATTGATAATATGGATGTGCTTGTGCAAACACTTTAGTATTGATATTCGATCTGTAATGTTTTCTTTGGGAAAAGAACACCGTACTTTTTTTTATTGCCGATATTAACAGAGTACCTACTGGATACAGTAATATCTCAACTATGGTATTGTAACTGATGTTTGAAACTGTCACCATTATAACTGATGGTACACATTGAACTTTAATATTCCAAGTTTTCAAATACCGAATTAAAATATTGAAAAAAAATATATCTTTCAATCAATTCAAAGCTGCCGTCAGCGAAACGGTCAAAATTAAGAGCACCTCCAACAAACTCGTCAATTACCTATTTGGTGGCATCGTTTGATCAATTTCGCATCAGCCCACGTTTTACTTACTTATACTTTATTGCACACGAAACATTAAATTGGACATTACATTAGAAAAATAACATGTACAAAGGCGAACTTATCTCTGCGAGTGATTTCTTCCAGAAAACCTTAGCGTTTCATGGAATTGAAAGGTTTTTCTTTGTGCACAATTACTGCGAGCCACAAGGGAGATTCTATTCTAATTCTCTATTCTAAAATTTTGTAAAATGGCAAGAAATAAAAAATACAAAGTTAAATTCTCAGGAGGGAATAAAAATACTTTCTTTCGTAAACTTGCCAACTTCGAAAATATTCGAAACTTTCGAATCGGATTTAGTATTATTCGAATAGTAAAAGTGAGCGAACATTACAAGGCCTAATCACATATTACGAGTGAAAGTTTTGTCACAACGACTATTAGGGACTCTTATTTTAATAGAAATTAATTTATCCACCCGAGAAAACAATCACTTTAATTAATCAATCATAGTTTCTTGACTTTGATAGTGGTGAGAAGAATTGATTTGCAACTTGGGAAGGGCTAAACAAAATAAAGTTAACAAATCGATAATGGTAATTTAAAGAACTGTCGTGTCTCAAGGCATTTGATGTTCCCAGTAAGACGGTGACCATAAACGTTGCCTAGGCGCTGCCGTCGCACCGGCCCAGCTCGCCTACTTGCAATCGTTTAAGTAACAAGTACCCACAAATGGAGAAGAAAAATCAGACTGAGCGATTGGTGATTAATGTAACTAGTTACGTTGATGACTTTTGTAAGTGGGTATTAAGTTAATTGTCATAGAAGTAAGTAATCACTGAAATAGGAAGCCGCCGCGCTAGCTACAAATAGTATAGAAATGCCTAGTTGGGAGCCAGTAAAAGTTGTTTACATTAAACTTATTCTTCTAATTATATTATTCCTTAGTAGCGTTAAATATTTACATTGAAGGATTAGAAAAACGTAACGGCCTTGCTGCTACACAGTGTATGTACGAGAATTCTACATCCTGAAGTTTCCAAGTATTCCACCGTATGCTTAAAGAACCCCTGAGGGTTTTACTAGCCTTAGCTGCCGTGTTGATGCCGCTCCGCTTAAAGTCCTCTAAGAAGGCCTCGATAGTGTTGCGCCATCTCGCAGCTAGCAGAGATTTGAACAGCGTCCAACATTGACAGCGCCTTCCTTGGAGTGGCGCAGACTTGTGATGGCATCACGAGTCGCAGATGATCAGCGGGTGCAGCTTCCATCCTAGACAGAAAAAATACGCCAAAATATGTTCTGCTTAGTTTTAGACGTGATACATCCCCACTTCTGATGTAAGATTTAGAAAATAAGAGAGCAATATGGAAGCTAAGCACAATTTTACAAGATCATACTAATACGAAGCTAACTGTAATAGTGTAATCTGATAATAAAAAGCAAAAGTAATGAAAGTTAACTTGGAAATCTATTACCTAGTAAGCAAATAGAATTTTAATACTATTGTGTATTTATTTTTAGTCTACCTTCGCTATAAACTATTCCGAGGGGACAGCGAATTAAACAGCAAATAAATGAACTGTAAAAGTGTATTGGGTTGAAGAAGAACAATTACACACATTAAATCAAATTAAATTTATTGTACTTTAAAGAATTTACTGAATATCTATATTTTATATTAACCGCTGCCTTCGGGCCGTAATGTAGTGGAGAAAAAGGCAGCGGGACAAAAAACTCCACTCTGACCATCTTTTCAAAATAATTTTAAACTTAATACATCCGAGCCTAAGATTAATATCAATAACTTTATACTACACGTTAGGCTATAAATTTAAACACATTTAAAGAACAAATAGAACAGTTCAAACACAATAAGTAAGCAAATATTTTGGAACGCAGTGCATAACTTACTTGATAGATCAGGCTCCAAGGGCGAAGACAGCAAAAAGTCCCACTACGTAACATTGTACTGCCTTTATACCCTGCCCGAGCCCCCTACTCACGAGTATCTCTAAACAATATGGCATCCTATCTAGCCAATGACAGAATACATCCTGTCAAACGGAAGCCTTTCTAAAAATATTAACCTTTAATTTTATTATTAATTTTAATTGTCTAATGTAGGGTTAACATTATTATTTATTATTACCGATCACAATATGCCTGAATAAATTATTTCATAAGCAAAGCTAAGAATCACAAAGAGTAACACTATTTGTTTATTATCGGAAATACATAGGTACAGGCACTGGTATCAGTTGGTGTTTAGAACCAATTATACTACAATTATAAACTAAATTGTGGGTTTTCAAATGTAAACAATATAAACAATTAAATAATGGATACATTTTAAGTTAAAATATCTTTTATAGCTGTAAATCATAAATTAATCAGTGATTTGACCAATATTCTGTCACGCGCGAAGGCGATGTTAGTAAGAACTTGCATTTTTAGCCAGAAAAAATATCTAATAGGTATATAATTCTCGTGTCACCGTGTTATGTTAATGCGCATACTTCTCGAAACGGCTTGATCGATTTTGATGAAATTTGATGAAAAATATGAATTAATGTTTTTTTTCTGTTTTAGCAATAAGGTTTTTTGTTTCCTTTTAAGTTTTTTTATTCTTTATTACCTGACAAGTTATTGACATAAAAGCCCGTGCGTGACGTTATAAACCGTTAGGAGGTCACAGGTGCAGTATCATAACCTTTACATCAATGCACTCTATTCAGTTACGTTACGGGCGATTTTTCAACTACCGTAGATATACGTTACTATCCAGTACCCAAGGGAGTAGCGATAACCATCGAGTGAGAATTGTTACAGGATATACTAGCGGTGTATTTACTTTAGAAGGGTGGGGGTAGTGATCAGGTTTGAGCACCTTTTAAGGCAACAATCTCACTAATATTTGGGCCGCCCTTAAGCCGAACCTCGTACTGATATAGACTCATCTTAACTTCAGTAGAGAAAATACGAAATATAAAATATCGTGTCACGACGATGAACACCACCGAGATGAGCAAATCTGCTTAAAAGAATTGTTTAAGCAACATGAACAGGATATTGCTAACTTCAGTGCCATGAAAAAAATAACATCAAAACTAAATGGCCTGTAGGCTGAGTAAGATTTGATGTTATTTTCAGACACTTCATAGTCAGCTCAGAAGGTACTATGTGAACGCTTGTGCAATGACATAACTTTGTATGCTTACTTATTGCAATTATATAAAATGCGTATTATCTTGATAGTATGCATAAGTAAGTAGACGTAAACTACTTTCGTACTCAAAAAAAGGGAAAATTTCAGTCGCATCGTCATGATGACTATCTCTAATATAAAATTCTCAGGTACCTATGTCTGAGGATAAATTGCTATCTATTTTTCGTACCCCTATCTGGCAAAACAAGGTTTGCGGGGTCAACTAGTATACTATAATAAATACATTTGTAGAAAAGCAAAATTTGGACATTTAAAACCAGTTTAATATTGTAACTAGAAAGAAAAATTTTAACATAAATTGTAAAATTTTAAATATTGGAAGTGCTTTAAATATTGTCAGTTTTGCTCTATATTGTCAGTTTTGCGTTATTTCAATAAATCTTGACAAAAGTAGACAATCATTTCATAGTCACTTGTTGTCTTTTTAGGCTGGTTGAAAGAAATTTATTTTTAAATAAGTCCGCCTTCCTACATCGACACTTACCTGTTCTTTAAGTTTTTTATTTATTTTTTATATGTTTGTACAAAAAAGCATAACGAAGACACAAACAGCATAACAATAGTCAAAAATATAGGTTATGATCGATTTTGCTTTTCCGGAAAGTTGCAATTTTCGATTTATACCTTGCAGAGGAAGCACATAACTCTTTGCGGCAGTAAGCGCGTAGGTAGTGAGCAAATGTGGAGTAAATCATTGATTTGTGCCTATCTCATGTGTGCAGGCCGCATTAATATGCTGTGAGGTAAGCTTTTGAGGATTATCACTTCATGAACATAGGCATATATACTAATACATAGTATTGTTACTTATAACGCGAGTTAATAAACTAACGGTCTTTACCGTATTAATTCTCTACGAATATGTTATCGAAAATTCATATTTTATTAAATTCCATTTAATTCTCGGTCGCGTGACGCGTGCTCACTTTACTGTTGCTGTGCATAGGGCGGATTTCTGAATTGAGAATTGTCTCGTCAAAGGATGATGGGCAAAAATGTATGAAGCGTGGGCCCAACTCCAATAAAAATGGCTTTTTTATTAAATTAAAGGTCTACATACATACGTTCATTATCAGGCAGGCGCATGCCAGAATTCGCTGCGTGTCTGGAGTTTTTTTTATTTAGAAAAAGTTGATGTTTTTGGTTATAAATAGAAGTTTTTGGTTTATAAAACCTTTTTTTTTGCTTATATGTAAACCACCAAATGATACACCTGTATAAGATAATAAGTTGAGATTTTTAGGGCAGGAAAATAAACGTTTTTGGTTTATAGAATGAAAATAATATAATTATAACAGACCAATAATTATCGGTATCCGTGGCATAGGTGGCGGAGGTGTCTCCACAGTAGCATCGCCTCACGCGCACTCATCTAGCACGCTTCACGAGAATTAAAATTAATGATCGGTTTGGAGCCGATCTGCAAGTACCTAACGCAATTTTATTTTATCAGATTCTTCTTAACGTCCTCATCCTAGCGTTATCCCAATTTTCTAGTGCGCTAACTACACTATGTTTTATGGCGAAAATACTAATTTTTACATGGTCAAAATGGATATGCTGGAAGAGAAAGACCGAGGAAAAGGTGGTTGGATTGTGTGCCTGATGATACGAGTATGTTAATAAGAATGTAAATGCAGATATGGCGAGTGATAGGGACGCATGGAAGAGAATGACATACTGCGCCGACTCCAAATAATGGGAATAGGGCAAGAATATGATGATTGTTTTTTACATGACGCGATTGCTAGACAACCCAGAAGGGCAACCAGATGTGTCTTAGGTCATGTATGCAATGTAGTCTGCGCTAAGGTCTAAATGGGCGTAAGTCACCTCTTAAGACATCTATAGGCTGAAATGGGTTGGTCATTTGCGAAAACGGCCGGAGGGGATCATTTACTAGTAAATGATGTAGCATTAAGTGGATTAAATATTAGCAAAAAAATGGTTTTAAACTTCTATTTATAACCAAAAATATCAACTTTTTCTAAATCGAAAAACTCCAGCCACACAGCGAATTCTGGTATGTACTTACCTGATAATGAACGTATATATCTAGACCTTTAGTTTAATAAACAAGCCATTTTTATTGGAGGTGAGCCCATTTTGCACATCATCCTTTCTTTCAAAAAAAGCGTAACAGCACGTTACTTAAGCATTTATGAGTGGTTGACCAAAAAGGGACCTCAAGGGAAAATAATTGATTTCGAGAGATCCGCGTTTGAAGTTTCCTGTATAGACAGGTTTCGACTCGGCTCGGCTCACAAAAAAAATCATAAAGAAATAACTACGGCACCTAAAAATATTCTGGTTAAACCAAAACAAAGCTAAAATACCTACCACAGATTAAAACATACAAATAAAAAAGTAAAGGTTTCCAATCCCTCCAGGTCCCTTTTTGGTCAACCACACATAAATGCTTAAGTAACGTGCTGTTACGCTCTTTTTTAAAGAAATTTGACGAGACAATTCTCAATTCAGAAATCGGCTCATAGTCACCATCAGTCAGTTGATTTTTCTGCCGATTATCTGGCCCGAAGTTGTGATAGGCACGTTATCAATAGTTAAAGTATCGATAAATTCTAACATTACCTACGATGAACAAATACGTTATATAGGACCTTGTTCCAACGAAAGCCTATCTAGTTCGTTACGTCCTGCTGAAGATGCCTTCGAAATTCATCAAATTCCAAAACGGGCTGGCCCGGGGGTCTCGTACTCAATTTCGAATGACGATAGCTCGATGCTTGATGCCTCGATGTCCCTACATCGATGGTACGTTTTGTTGGCGGAGCATTACCCCGAAAGTTCAGCACCTCGAAAGGTTTCTACCTCGAAGGCTGTTTGCCTCGCTGATACACTTCATCGAAGGCTTGTTACTGTCATGATTTTGACCAATTTTACTAAAATCAGAGATGTATTTGACTATTCCACCATCAGTTTGCTTTGACATTAGTGACATGAGATAAAAAGTATTCAATAAAATAGTGTCATGATACGTCCAAAACGGAAGTGTCGATGTCACTATTCAAAAGTAACCGTTCGCTATGATGGTAACACTGTGAAATAATATGGCGGGGAGCCGATCGTTGAGTGGGGACGATAGAAGTGCAAGGAGGCTCACTTTTACGTTATACTTGGTGGAGGAAATATCTCCTCACATTACCTATCTCGAAAGATCATCAAAACCAAAGTAAATTTTAATTATGCTTATGGTACGGCCACACTATCGCGATAACGCGAAGATTTGCGTTGTCACGACATGTCTGGCCAAAAATTTCGTCCTATCGCGAATCATCATCGCGAATACAAACACCCTTCGCGCTGCTGTCGGTAAAATACCGCACATCAAAGGGCAAAATGAATTTAGCAACGTTCTAGATTGTCGCGACGTAGCGAAGGTTTATTTGATGTGGCCAAGCTCTTCGCCGTAGAGCGAACACGAAATTTTGTCACGACAACGCGAACACGAATCTTCGCCTTCAAGTGTGGCCGCAGCATTAGAGACCAAAATCCCTACTGTATGATTTTCCTGTGGTTCTAAATTCGAAATGAGAATGGGCAAACAAAAAAAGTGAGTGGCAGTGTCAAGTAGCCTTAGAATATTAAAGCTAGACTCATCAAATACCTACATCATAAGTCTAAAAAAGTCATGTATACCATTACGCTGATAAATTTTAACCAGCATTATCTACAGACGAGTCATACATGCGAAAAGTAGTTACAGTGGAAATTGTTTAGGGTTGAAAATTAACTAGGTAGGTAATAAGTACCTACCTACTCTTTGTTGAATAGCAAACGACGACAACGCGAGCTTCGCATTTACAGCGCCACCAAGTTATCTGTTCAGGTGGGCAAAATTGTAACTAAGTAATTTATTGTACCTAAATCCTGTTCCCCATTTTTCGTTTTATTTATTCACTTGCTAAGATTTATAGATATATTTCCATTAAACTTGAAAGACGAGATAAAATGTTCTCATTTTTCTAGGTAAATTTCAATTTTAAATTTACTACTAAATTATCCACTAGCGCCGCTATCAACTGCACAGATAAGATGGTGGCACTGTACCATGATTACCTACTGTACCGTACCTGCGAATCAGAGCAGATCCTGGTCGGATTCTTCCGACAAAAAGTAATGTGTAGTGCTTAGGAAAGTTTTCGTTCAAAGACGTCAACGTTGATTGATCGATTGTCAGTGAGTTCAGTGACAGCGTAAACTAATGATTGGTTGTCATTGGATGTACTTACCTAAGTTAATGCTCTGAGGGTGTAACCCATCAAAACATCTATTTACGTCACAAGATGGTGGTCTGATATGGCAGGTGCAAGGATATTTTGCCGGGTACGTTCCTACTGGCCGGGCCCGATAATATTGAACTAGCTCCGATTGGAACATAATTGACAAGCCCCGCCCAATTTGCTACTAAAGGGGCCATGTTTTTCCGCTAGTTAATGCCCGGTTCCTATAATATACGCCTACCGGCTACGATCCGTTTCCCATACAATTTATTGACGGTTCGTAGGAATTTCGTAGGAATTGTAACCGATCGTAAGCAAAAACGAAGCGTTTTGTGGATATTGGAACCGGGCATAAGACATCTATGTTTCTATCACTAGGTACTTGGTCCATGCTGGAATTTAAATCCTTTAAAGCTAACCGCCGGTTTCTCGAACGCTAATAATCTGTTAATCTACTGTCAATAGCTGTCAGTTGTCAAAAAATCATACAAAAAAGAACTGACAGCTGTTAACAGTAGATTAACAGATTGTTAGCGTTCGAGAAACCGGGGGTAAGTCTTTTTCAATACTTCATAGGTACTAGGTGAAGGTAGGCAGGTAGTAAAGAGAAGCGGCTTCTTCAGAGTTTTCTCTTTCAACTATCGTCTTATATTTTAATAAAATACAGCTAGAGCCATCTACGAATCGGTCGGTCGAGTCGAGTTAGGCACAATGCTCGCTACCACAATCTCTTTCTGTGAATACATTTTTCTTTTCGACATACAGCTAATTCCGTTCTTAGCCGCTAGATGTCGCGGTGCAAAATATGCAAATTCTAATCTTAATAGCAATAAAGTAAACGAGTTACTTTATTACTATTAATTAGAAAGATTATAATCAATTCTTTTTTTTAAATTCAATTTATTTATTTACTCCAATAAACGATTACAGCTGTTAAACAAAATACTGCGCAAGGTGCTAGGTACCTAATATGCAAAGGGATAACAATATTAAAAACTTTATCAAACGTAGTCGGTGTAGGGTGTCATAGGGTAGGTAGTCTATAAATTATGTGAAATAAGGTGAAAGTAACAGCAGAGATGGGTTCCTACTTAAAAACTTAAAAACTGTGTTACGGCAGAGTATTTGCTCTTCCCACTAAGACAGAGGCCCGATTTCTGAAATGAGAATTTACACTGAAAATACATTAAGTAACTTGCTGTCACCCTTTTTTCTATAGAAACTTGACGAGACAGCACTACAGTTAAGTAATTACTTAGCGAAAATCTCAATTCTGAAATCGGCCCAGAGCCTTTTAAAATAGTCGGAACTACATATTACCTACTTAAAGTGCTTATGCAAAGGTAGTACGAGGACGCGAGTCGCGCGCGACAACGTCAAAAGTCGCGACTTTCCAGTACATTAACTGTCAAATTCTGACGTTTAAGCGCCACAAAACGCGTGACTCGCATTATCATACTACCCGTGCTGGGGAGTGTTTTAGCGAAACATATTTTTGTAGTAATATGTAACTATAAGTTTTTCACATTTTTTTAATGTTCTGTAGGTTTTTCTTGCACGTGACGACCTCTTTGGCGTAGTGGTTAGCGCATCTGCTTACCATGCGAGAGTTTGGGTTGAGGTTGGGTCGATCCCCGGCTGGGGAGAAAAAAAAAACTCCAGGTCTTGGATGTTTACATGTTTGTGACGTCACTGTTTCTGGTTCCCACGACACAGGGTATCCTAGTGTGGGGAAAGAAGCAATGTATGTGCCAGTATGTAAATGTTATGTCATGTCATGTTATGTTATGTTATTATCATAAAACACTAGGTAAGATACATTGACACATATAAGTTCAGATCGAGGTTCAGCTGACAGTGGTTGTTAATATTAACTAGTCATGTTTTATACAGTACTTATTCATACCAACATTTAATAAAAATAATTAGACAGGGTTCACTTTAAATATGAGTATAAAATACGAATAGATACTCGGGTTATAAATATTTACATATTTTAACATAGTCATTTTAATATTCATACTTTTTAAGATGTATTTTTTTTTATTTTATAGCCATTAAGTAAGTAAATTGACAAATATTTTTGTGTAGAATTAAAATTTAAAGAAAAAAAAATTTAAATAAAATAACTTATTTGTCTTATTGGCCAAGCAGCAAAGCGCCCGCGCCCGTTCACCAAACAGTAGTCGCAGATTCGATTTCAGCCTGGACACCATAACTGTGCATCTCAGCCCAAAACCATGACAAGCGACTGCGCCGTGCAGAAGCTAATCTTATTGCTAAAATATGTACTGAACGTCATAACGTCGGCAAAAGTCGCTAGCCTCTTAACACCTTTTTTTTCTAAAGGATGATGGGCAAAAATGTATGAAATGTGGGCTCACTCCAATAAAAATGCCTTGTTTATTAAATTAAAGGTCATACATACGTTAATTATCAGGCAGGCGCATGCCAGAATTCGCTGTCTGGAGTTTTTTTTATTTAGAAAAAGTTGATGTTTTTGGTTATAAATGGAAGTATTTGGTTTATAAAACAATTTTTTTTGCTTATGTGTAAACCACCTAATACTACATCCTGTATAAGATAATAAGTCGACATTTTTAGGACAGGAAAATAAAAGTTTTTGGTTTATAGAATGAAAATAATATTATTATAACAGACCAAATAATTATCGGTATCCGTGGCATGGGCGGCGGAGAGGTCTCCACAGTAGCATCGCCTCACGCGCACTCATCTAGCACGCTTCTCGAGAATAAAAATTAATGATCGGTTTGCAATTATCAGATTTTTCTTAACTTCATAATCCTAGCGTTATCTCAATTTCCTAGTGCGCTAACTACACTAAGTTTTATGGCGAAAATACTAATTTTTATATGGTCAAATGGATATGCTGGAAGAGGAAGACCGAGGAAAAGGTGGTTGGATTGTGTGCATGATGATATGTTAGTAAGAATGTGAATGCAGAGATGACGAGTGATAGGGACGCATGGAAGAGAATGACATACTGCGCCGACCCCAAATAATGGGAACAGGGCAAGAATATGATGATTGTTTTTTACATGAAGCGATTGCTAGACAACCCAGAAGGGCAACCAGATGTGTCTTTGGTCATGTATGAATGTAGTCTGCGCTAAGGTCTAAATGGCCGTAAGTCACCTCTTGCGACATCCATAGGCTGAAATGGGTTGGTCATTTACTATTATAGTAAATGATGTAGCATTAAGTGGTTTATATATTAGCAAAAAAATGGTTTTACAAGCCAAAAAACTCCAGCCACACAGCGAAATCTGGTATGCACCTACCTGATAATGAACGTATGTATCTAGACCTTCAATTTAATAAGCAAGCCATTTTTATTGGAGGTGGGCCCATTTTGCAAATCATCCTTTAAGAGATTTGCTATAAGATGCGCCTAGAAATTTACTTTCTAAGGATGCAAAAAAAATTTAAAAATAATGGAGTTACGAGGTTTGCGACTTTAGCCGACGATAAGTGGTACCCAAAGTTACTGATAAGCTCGATATAAACGATACAAAGGGCCGATTTCTGAATTGAGAATTTCGCTAAGTAACTACTTAACTCTATTGCTGTCTCGCCAAATTTCTCAAATAAGAGCAAGAGCAAGTCGGACTCACCCACCGAGGGTCCGTACAAATTCGTAGGTATTATTATATAATATTTTATTATAAATTGTTTAGAAATCGAGTCTCGCAGTTTTTTCCGGACATTTCCCAAACTTCAAATCTAATTTTATAGATTCTTTTTTTTTTTTAAATAAATACACTAATTTGTATAGTTTTCACATTTTTTCGTGTATTTGTATTTAGGTAGGTTTATAAGGTTCCGTGTGGAGTTTCTGGTCTTCCATCGGACGCTTCCCCCGGGTGGCGGATAGGGGAACGCCCCCCAGATATGGGGGGTACTGGCTTCGCCGGCGCGGACCAAAAGAAGAGGGAGGGGTACGTCCAGTGGCTTGCGCTGCTGGATGTCCCACGGGGTCCACTATGGGCCCCGCACCCGTAACCCCACACTGAGTGGGGCCGGGGGCCTTTGGCCTGCGAGGAGACAACCTCTATAAAACACACGGTGGGGGCCCTCCTCTATGTCCCTCTGTTCAGCAGAGGGCATAGAGGAGGTTGAGGGAGGGTCACAGACGGCAGGTTGGGGGACCTGCCGTCCGACATGGTGACGGGAGAAGGGGGAGGGGGGCCCATGCCCCTTCTCCAGTGAGGGTGGGCCCGACTCCTTTGCGAGTCGGGTCGACGTCGCCGGGGCGCCGCTGTAGCATTCGCACTGTGGTTCACCACTTGCGAGATCCGGCGGGCGGCGGCGCCCCATTGCACGAGCGACAAGACGGCCCCCGGGGTGTTTTAGGAGGTATGCCTCTCCTATTATTAGGATAGGAGAGTCGGACACACGGCCGTCGCCCTCCCCCAAGGGTGGCGGTTATGGTGCACAAAAAAAAAAAGGTTTATAAGGTCTATAATATAGACCTTTAACGTTAACGTTACGATAATAGATATTATCTAAGAAGGTAACATAAAAATCTCGTGTCACAGTGTTTTTTACCAAAATGGTTTCACCGATTTTTATGATTTTATCTGTTTAGTAGGTCTGAGAATTGGTCGTACCTAAGCTAATTTAATCTGGCAACGTTTGCCCTGTCAGCTACTATTAATATGTAAACAAAACAAAGTTGGGGTAGTTAGCAACTCTTGGTCAGTTGGAGGTTCTGTTGACACAATAACTGTAATAAATAAAACAATAAACTTTTATGTCACACCAACTACGTGTAATGCCGGACAAAAACTTTAACTTTGCATGAACGTATTTCAGGTTGTCAGATTGTGAGTTGAATTCTTGGGAATTTAGTCAAAAATTAACAAACAATCGCTCTTATGTGGCCATTACAATGGCATACCGACCGCGTTGATTGTGTTCAATTTATTGCCGGGCATTATTAATATGAAGCAATCGAAAAATTGCTCCAGGCGATTTGGGGCAACATAATCTATAAAAAACTGACTTTCTTATCTATAGCAGGAAGCAAGTAACATCGCAAATTTGACTTATCATAAAGTCGCACACCGATAATAATTCACCAGCCATAAGCTAACTTTAATTACATTAGACGCGGGCGCGGGCGTCGTTGATGGCTCTATGTCAGGAGATTCCCATTTCGCGCGAATGTGAGGCAGGCACATCAAATAAATCCGTTTCTACCTTAAAAGCACTCTCCAGTCTAATTAGACATTAATTGAATCAGGGTTTGATGAAGAGCCCTCCTCGGTTACCGCTGGAGAGATCCGCCAATTTTGCTTACGTTCGCCGGATTGTTGTAGGTAATCGAAATAACCCCTAAAAAGTTAATTGATAGTCGTAATTAAAAATTATGGAGGCCGAGGGCATCGAGATTCGTGAGACGCGAGTGAGTGTTGTATAGGTTGTATGTGGGTAGGTTAGTTCAGTGCCACGTGCGGTCGCGGTCGCACGCGAGTTGTCACACGCCCAGCAATGTTCCGCGTAATCACAGACGGCTGGAAGCGGTACTGGTGGGGCACAGGTACGCTTCTCGACATTCAGACAAGAAAATCAAACATGAAATCGAGCCCAAGCCTTGATTTAAGTCACGCTTGAGTTGAGAAACCGGTCTTCCTTAAATAAAAGTAACATAGCCGGCACGATCTTTCTTTGAATCTTTGGGCTTTCGAACTATTTACGTCTCTTTTCGGGAAAGATCGCCGGTCTTCGGGTGTGCTCGGAGCACGTGGGGTCCGCGGAGTCTGACAGCTGTTGTGCGACTTTATCATTGTGGTTATTGTTACTGCCCGTTTGTAGCCACCGGGATATCGGAAGTTGGGAGTCGGGAGATGCTCTACTTTACAGTGAGGGCTGATGTTTTGTTTATTTCTTCAGATGTCTCGGTAGTTAGTCAGTCTATTGAAATGTTGTACATGTTGTAAATGTTGTACATTCGTTGTATTATAATAGGTACGTAGCATAGAGTCACGTAGTTAGGTCTAGTCACCTATCTACATAGTTTAAAATATGGTAATGATTCCGCTCTTACTGCACGTATCACAGTGAGAGTTTAAGGTCTTGCAACTTTGAGCCTCGGTAATCAATCAGTAAGTGAGACGAAAATTCATAATTTGTGTTTGTAAAGCCGCGGGAGTGTTTTTCATCTAAAATTACACAAACAATCGATTTCAATGAGCAAAACTTTTTCCCAACTGTTTTGCTGGTGAGAAACATGGTTGATTTTTTTTTTGTCTGTGTAATGTATGCTAACAGGATAAATAAAATCCTAAATCGACATTTTGCTCACTATAACTCGGATTAGAAGTTTTTATTTATCGAAAGTTTTTAATTAGAACTGAACATAGTTTTTATCTTCTGTTTATTGCATTGCCGCATTAGTGCTAATGGCAAGATCTGCAATGTTACGATGTATCAGACCGTGAATTTCATGCCGTTTTTTATCTGATTTCGAAAGCAAATGCTTTCTAAATCGGTTCGTATTATCGTATTAACGATTTTAACCTACAACCGAGTCAACGCAAGTGCCAATGAACATATGTATTATGACGAAATGTGGACGTCATTATTGCAATACTTCGTTATCTAATATAGAAATCTCGTTTTATTTTTAGTGTATAATATTGCAAAACAAAGCTGGTCGGGTCAGCTATTAAGTATCCGCTCGAAATCAGCAAGAGCTCCTTTCTGGTTGAATGAATATCGTAGAAAATGTCAGTAGCATTAGGGGCAGTTTCTGAATTGAACATTTCGCTAATTAACTGCTTAACAACTGGTAGTGCTGCTGTCTCGTCATATTTCTCAGAAATGAGCATGACAGAACGTCACTTAGGTATTTACTTTGTGAAATTCAAAATTCAGATACAGCACTACAGTTAATTATGTAGTTACCTAGCGCAATTATCAATACAGAAACTGCCCCTAAGAAAGACAAAAGCTGAGGAAGGTGTCCAAAAATGTACTTTAATAAAATAGTGTAACAAAAAAAAAAACATACTCCTTTACAAATATATATTCAACCAAATCATTAAAACACCTACGTATGGTAATACTTATTGTACAGTCGATAGCACGTCAACCTTCACATTTTAGTTGCAAAGTCGCTCGTAATGCAACGGAGTAGAGAGCAAGGGTGTATAGGAGAATATGCTGTCGCCTGTACATACCTACATAACTTATGGTAATAGTAAGTATAATAATTCTGCAAATTACCTACTAGAAATATGCTTAATTTAATACTGCCAAAAAGTTTTATGGTCTTAATTACAAAAAGTAGATACTTAATCAGTTGCGTTATGACCTTGAAGATAACAATTCAAACCCATTGTTATAGTGAGCCGCCACCAAAAATTCTACAGGTTCAGGGTCGGCTTCTGAGTTGAGAGTTTTCGCAAAATAATTTCTTAAGTAACGTTCTGACAAATTATTCTGAGAAATTTGACGTGACAGCACTACAGTAAGTTATGTACGTAGTTACTTAGAGAAAATTCTCAATTCAGAAGTAGGCCCTGTGGGCCGGTTTCCGAGTTGAGAATTTTCACAAAGTAAATTCTTAAGTAACGTTCTGTCACGCTCTTTTCTGAGAAATTTGACGAGACAGCACTACAGTTAGGTAGTTACTTAGCGAAAATTCTCAATTCAGAAATTGGCCCTAAGACCTCTGTTTGTCTTTAATATAACCTATCATAACATTTACATACAGGCACATACATTGCTTCTGGCCCCACACTAGGATACCCTGTGTCGTGGGAGCCAGAAACAGCGACGTCACAAAAATAAAGACAAAGGCTTATGACAGGAATTCCCCCAATAATCCGAAAAATTTAGTTTTGTCCTGTATAATATTTTCTTTAACCGGAACATTGAAACAAAACACTTCAATCAGAGCGCGTGCAATTTATACGCAGTCACATTTTACCGTGACCTGCGGATGACGTAGTATGTATATGAGCAGAGCATAGATTGCAGTTCGTGCGTGACATGGAGTTTTTTTTATAGCGTTACAAGAATACCTCTTATATCCTACACCATAGAGCGCATAATTAAAGCTACACCTCTAATGGTCGTGACATGCTCAATTACTTTACTACCATAGCCTCTTGCCATGGAAAAACGCACTCCATGGAAATGTTCATAAGTAACAAATTACACTTTTTCCCATGGTTTGTTTATGATGTTTTGTAATTTTTTGTTTCGTTTTGCTAGTTCTAATGGTTAGATAGATAGATAACACTATTACGCAACCAGGAGAAACAATGCAAATAGTTCCTTACATCCCTCTAAATAGGAGGTAATCCCGTTTGCGCACCCGCCTAAATAGCACCTGCACAAATAGCACCTGCCCTAGTCCATATTGCGCACCTACTGATATTTTTGGCACGTGCTATTATGGGATTTAAATATATTTTATACTAGCTTTCGCCCGCGACTCCGTCCGCGTGGACTTTAGTTCAAAATTTTGCAACCACGTTCACTCCCTTAAGGGTTAAATTTAGAAAAACGGCGAAACACGTGGTCAACCAATTGTGTTGAAGAGTATTTATTTTAAGTTTCAAAAAAATTAGACAAGATTCTTTATACCTCCCATACAAATTTTGGCAACCCTTTTCACCCCCTCACGAACAGCACCTACAATTCGGTTAGACTTATCATCATCAATCCATTATGTCCCCACCGAGCGGGCACGGGTCCCTTCCCTGTGGAAGGTATAGGCCATTACCCACCACGGGGGCCAAGTCCGGATTGGTAGAGGCTTGTAAGACTAGTGGTTGGTCCTACCGGCAGAAGTTTTCAAGCAGCCCTAAGGCATCTGACCTGGCTTAACGACTGCCATCTATCGACGGCAGCCAGCACCAACTTCTTAACGTGTCTTGCGAAGCATGAAACTGCTCGGGAAAATTCTACGGTCACCCATCAATGCACTGAACGCGCCGTATGTTGCTTAACTTTCGTGATCGTTTAAGACCATTCAGGCGGCCGGGGCTACGAGCGATTCACGGCGATAATGGTTAGACCTATGGAGAAACTTAAAGTTGTTAGGAGCTTGATGACTTAAAGACGTTGAAATTTTCAAAGACGATGTATTTAATTTATGTTGCCGCTATAACAGCAAATACGGAAGGAAATAAATATTTAAGGGGCTCCCATACAACAAACGTGATTACTTTCTGTTTCTATAGTACGAAACCCATCGTGCGCTAGTGCGACTCGCACTTGGCCGATGGTTTCATTAAAGTAACGTATGTACCTAACGACTCAGGGTACTTCCCTATTTATTAATAACAAACAATTTTAAGACCAACTTCAAAGCCCTTAAAAAAATCAGCTGTTCTATACTTTTTGCTCAGTAGGTATCGCATTTTATTATTGAACAGCAGTTTTTTTGCGATTCGCGAGTATTCATTACTTACTGTAAAACTTTTTTTTTTTTTAAATTGCCTCTCATTTAGACAAACAGTTATCGGGATGGTATCAAATCAAAGGTGACAAAAAATTGGACCACCTGTTTTTAAGTTATAAATAACCTGACATTGATTTATGTACAGTGCCACCATCTTATCTGTTCAGTTGGTAGCGGCGCAAGTGGGACAATTTATTTTAGTAGCAGCATTTAAGAAATTTTCTCTAGAAAAATGCGAAGATTTTCAGTCTTTCAATTTTAATGAAAATATAATCTATAAATCTTAGTAAGTGAATAAATAAAACAAAAAATGGAGAACAGGATTTACAATTACTTAGTTAGTTACAATTTTGCCCACCTGGACAGATAACTTGGTGGCGCTGTGTACAACAGAATAAAAATGCAAACTTCACACCGACACAGTTGTAAATTTGGATAATTCTGCTACTAGATGGCGTTGCTACATTTCTACATTGCGGTAGGAAAATTCCTAACCTAGTAGCATAAATTAAAGTTTCTCATGTTACATTTCAGACAAAACAGCTGGTAGTTAGTGTTGCTACATAATTACAAGTTAAATTTTTTAAGAGCTCTTTTAAGAGGCCTCTGATTGTAACACGGAGCCGTGTTTTAATATTTAATGTCGTTTTACATTTCTCATATTCGGTAAGTAGGTCCTTATTACCCCCAAATGGGGCTTCTAGGTGACCAATTAGCGCTCTAGGGTAATAATGTAGCTAGAAAAGCCCTAGGGCGGTAAGTAATAAAAAAAAACTCTTCACTCTTTCAAAAAGTTCGCATACATCTCTAACCATCATACTGGCAATAGACATCATGCATTCAGCCCAATGACAAAAGAGGTCGCTTCGCTATTCAGCCTTGTCTTCGTATGAGTATAATAGTCATCAATTTTAAATATCGAACGGCAAAACTCAATTTCATTCTTGAAAAAAATAAATAAAAAAAAAAGATGAAAAAAGGCGGGAATACAAAACTTTTACTTTAAATATTGTTTGTTTTTTAGGATTTTTTTATAATTAATTACGTGCTAATTAGGAAAAATATGAGTTCTGCAAGTGATGAAGATATAAGCTGCACTCCCGATTCAATGAAATCGGAAGCTGAAGCAGCAATTAACAATATTTTGCCTGAAAGTCCTAAAGAGAGATTTTTGAAAACTTACGACGAGTTCATGAAGTGGCGAAAAGAAAAACGAGTAAATGTTTTATTCTTGTAATGCCGGTTTTTTTCTACTTACCTCACAATCGAGATGTAAATCAGAGTAGTTAGCTCGGGTGTAAGCATCAATTGCACCCTTGAACTATAGGCGCCCTCGCTGCGCTCGTGCGCCTAAATATCTCGGGCTGCAATTGATGCCTTACAGCCCTTGGCTACTAATCTACTATTAGTTTGTCGTTCGGGACAATTCTATTACACAACTCTCCATCCACTCTATCAGTTTAAGCATTATTGTGACATTCAGAGACGAAAACTAAGCAAAGAATGGTCTCAGAAATGTTATAAATAGGTATTTCGTATTCAGAATGGAATCTTAGCAATTTGAGTACGAAATGGTGCTTTGCTTAGCTACCTAAGTGTACCTAAGTAGTAAATATCGGTGACTTGCTAACTGTCATTTGGTTTTCTTCATTTTGAGGTAACCTTTTTAACGCGGAGTTTTGTGAGAAAATGAATCGCTTTGAAGAAGTTGATGCCTTGGGAGATCTAGGTCTGGATAACATAGCCGTTGTTCCGAAGCAAAGTAACATGTACCGATAGAAGCACCTTAAAAAATCCTTTTTAAATTTATTTAAACAGTGAATTTATTTGTGAGTTTTCGCTTTTACAAACTATTATGACTTTCTTAAGTCTGCTCTTTCCTTAGCTAGGCTCCCGATCGGCTGTGAGTACGAAATTCCGGCGCTTTACTAAGTATGACTTTAGTTTACTTTGCTAAAAAGAAAAGTAAAAAGAAAAGTTTAATGGGACTCTAAGAGCCTTAGCTCTGAGCGTGAACTTGGGATTCGTCTCTTAGCCTTAGACAACTCGAAAGAGTCAAAATATGACATTTCGGAGTAGGAGTATGTCACACCTACTGGGAAAAAAGTCCGAGAATGTAACAGTGTAACATAAGGTGGTGTGAGATACCGGGAACAAAAGGGCTAAATCAAACAACTCCATACAGTGGAGTACTTACGTAATTGCACCCCAAGGCAGATTACTACTGGATTTTCTAGAAAACTGGCTACGCTTAAGAAGCTACGTTCGTCAAGACTAAATGAACGTTAAAAGATAACTGTGTAAAAAAAAGTTAATTTAAATATTAATCTCCATCTTCACTATATTATTATTATAACGAGGAAAGATTTGTATATATGTAGGTGTGTAGGTATGTAACAATTAAACTGAAAAACTACTGGACCTATTTCAAAAATTCTTGCACCATTAGAATGCTAAATTATCACTGATTAATGTAGGCTATAGAATATTTTGAAAATAATTAGGAATCCGCATAAAAACTTCGATAATGTAACAAAAGATTTGAAATAGATACAAAAAAATCCTTATACCGTGGTTATGTACGCTTCTGATACTATTGACAATAGAGCAAAGTGATTTAGGTACCTACTGCATAGAGGACATCAATATTTACAAAAAAAGCGATACCATATGTTTAACTTTACAGGTTACGGTACAATAACTACTTTCCATGTGAAAATATGCAATAGTAACACCGGTACAAACTAGGCTACATTATTCGTACCTTGGTTTAATCCTTATCCAAATAAATCATTTTGTATTCAAGACTGTTTCAATGCCTGCTCTTTGAATGAGGTAATCCCGTTTGCGCACCCGCCTAAATAGCACCTGCATAAATAGCACCTGGCCTAGTCCATATTGCGCACCTACTGATATTTTTGGCAGGTGCTATTATGGGATTCAAATATATTTTATATTTTGGTCCACGAACAGCACCTGCAATACAGCAGCATAGTGCTGACTGCTAGTGTTTGTTGCTGCTAGTGAAAGATATCGATAAAAATCACTTGAACGTACATACATTTATTACGAATACCATATCGCCTCAAAGGTTGTATCGTTAGGTACGCCAACGACTAACAGATGGTTTGAGACACAGAGGTCTGTGGTTTGAAACTACTAAGGGACTTTACACACGGCGGCTGTAATGTAAAAGATGCACCTATATTATAGCACGATCTATCTCATTACATCTTTCCATAGAAATCGTCAGCAGACGACATACGACAGCTATAATGTACTTTTTTACATCTTCGTATCTTAAGGTATTGAGCGATACGAAAATGTACATTATATTTCGATACATCTTGATAAATCTTAATACATTTCCATGTATTACAATAGATCTCTCTTCGATAAGGGTGTTCTGTGGTAAGACTCAGTAGGTACTTACCTAGTCTGTCGGTCTGTTCCCAGTACTTTATGTGATCTTCAATCCACATCGTTCTGTTTTTGGCACCTGTGGCAGTCATCATCAACCCTTTATATCCCCACCGAAAGACATGGCTATCTTCCCTGAGGAAGGTATTCAGCCACACTCCGCCACGGGGGCCAGGTCCGGGTTGGTGGAGGCTTGTAAGACTAGTGGCTGGTCTTACTGTCAGAAGTTTTTAGCCGCCCTAAGGCCACTGAGTTGGCTTAAGGGTGTAACAAGGGTAAATGTTGCAAAATTGGCTAGCTTTAACTGAAATGTTAGGCAAAAGTACGCACTAAAAAATTCTGAATAAAATCTTTGGTAATAAAGGATATATCAGTGACTAATTCGTACGGAAAAAAATTGCATTTAACCTGTCTAGATGGCAAAAAATTTTTTTTTCCAAAAGCTTTATTTTCCACAAAATCTAATTTCGCTGGTAAACGATAGTAGCTTTTCATTTAAATCTTTCATGCAAATATCGGCCACATCAATATCTGCAATCCTATTTCTTAATTAGCGCAGGGAACAATCGCCATCGAACATCCGCCACATCTCTTATCTGTGTAATCTTTGGATTATGGATTAGCCTTTAAAGTATTCGCCGAAGAAGTACAACAAACATTCAAGAGATTGCACTAGTTTATTATTCTATAACTCAGAGTTCAAATGCTCAAAGTCATTCGCCCTTGTTACAGCTTTAAAGTCTGCCATCGACGGCAGCCGGCACCAACTGCTTAACATACCTTGCGAAGCCGGTGCCGGCTGCCGTTATAGCCACCTACTTTTACATTACAGCCGCCGTGTGTGAAGTCCCTTAGTAGTTTCAAACCAAAGACTTCTGTGTCTCAAATCATCTGTTAGCCGTTGGCGTACCTAACGATACAAACTTTGAGGCAATAAGGTATTCGTAATAAATGTATGTACGTTCAATAATTTTTATCGATATATTTCAGTAGCGCAACAAATACTAACAATCGGCACTATGCTGCTGTATTGCACGTGCTGTTCGTGGAAAAAAATATAAAATATATTTGAATCCCATAATAGCACCAGCCAAAAATATCAGTAGGTGCGCAATATGGACTATGCCAGGTGCTATTTGTGCAGGTGCTATTTAAACGGGTGCGCAAACGGGATTTCCTCCTAAATAGTGGTATGCGGTCCGAAAAGCCCTGGTTGTTTGATCAACTGTAGGGAGGGGGTGCTAGAGATTTATCTAGGTATATCTAGAGGCCTGTTACACACTATCTTACACAGGTTCTTACGGAAAGTACTCGCCTAAACTATGTCAAACTAACTTGTTAAACTATAATCTATGTTCAATCAAACGACTAGGCGTGACGTCGTCCGTTCGTCAATATCGCAAGTTGCAACCTAAGTGCAGTTACATCGAAAGCGATCGTGCATGCAGCGGCTGACTAATGAATGTTGATGTTTTGAAAGAAGTATGTCAGGATCGTAGCTAGTGGATAACCTTGTTATCTGCCTACGGCATTGGGAGACAGGCGCTTAGTGTGAATATTATTTAGAATCAAATAGAAACATGATACATTACCTACCATGAATGTTCAATTTAATCGATTTATTCGCCTTCATTTATTAGAATCGCTCGTAGCCCCGGCCGCCTGAGCGATCTTAAACGATCACGAAGCTTAAGTAATATAAGGTGAAGGTGATAAGGTTGAGTACATGGATGGGTGACCGTTGTATGACTAACGCTAGTGGCATTTTTCCGACCGGTTCCGTGCTTCGCAAGGCACGTTAAGCAGTTGGTGCCGGCTGCCGTCGATAGTTAGATGGCAGTCGTTAAGCCAAGTCAGAGGCCTTAGGGCAACTTGAAAACTTCTGACAGTAAGACCAGCCACTAGTTTTACGAGCCTCCACCAATCCGGACTTGGCCCCGTGGTTGAGTATGGCCTTCCTCTGGGAAGAGACCCGTGCCCCTCGGTGGGGACATAATGGGTTGGTTAGGGGTATTGGGATGATTAGTCTTCATCCTTACTAGCCTACACATGTGTTGCAGATTTCTGTTTCCCATTATGAAGTTTCACCGTTATTCTCAATACCCCTCTTTGACAAGACACATTAGATGTAAAAACGGTTTTATGTCGTACAATTTACCTTTTTATTTTATTAAAAATTAAAGGCGTTTGCAAATTGTCGTGACCTTTCTGAAATGTGCTTAACTCACTCGCAGACTGCTAAGCCAGGGGGCTAGAGACTGAACTCTAACCTTTGCATCTACGTAAAGCCGGATACTCATCTGCGCGCCGTAACTGTAACTGTTGCATGCTCTGTATCAAAAAAACTATCTAGAGTCCAGCCAAGTTCGAGAAAAAAAGGAACTGGCGACGCAGCAGCTGTGTGAAATATTGGAATCACTTCGAGCTACTTTTGATCCCTTCACAACTCTACAACTATTTAACCTACGTACTTATATGAAATTTGGCGCATTTATTGAAGTCCATTAGCTCGCCTAGAATCCAAAGTTTCATCAATGTTGCTCAAGCAGTTATATTTATATATATATTAACGTTTAAAAAGCGGCATTTTTATGACTGACTGACTGACTCACTTATAGATCAAAAACCTAACTCACTTCTAGATGACCTAGAAACTCGATATTTGGCATCAATGAAAATTATTGATATTAATATCCACATAGTATTTAGTTCCAAATTCTGCCAATAAATGGCGCTTTTTAATTCTATATCGCGGTATGGTTTTGTCTTAACCGATTCTACATAATATCTGTAAACGACTTCTTACGTTTCTCTGAATCGTAAATGAATTTGTACGCAAGTCGTATGTTCGTAGCCGATTTCTAACCCATCGATTTCTAACCACCCACCCAGTTATCGGTTCTTTGGCAATAACTATGTATTTATTTTTAATGATCAGTACCAACAATCTCTGTACAAAAAGTAGTGATATCCCATCAAAACATAAATGTGAATGAAAGCCAAGTTCAATATTAAGAACAGACGTCGGTATCGACATCGCCGACAAAAGAATTGAGATCTCTAAGGGTGCTGCCAAGTTCTCTGTAGAAAATCATGAAACTTTAGTTACAAGATCACTTAGATGTAAATTGTTATTCAAGCTTAAGATTTGACTTGGCTAGTTTTCACGCACAGGCTAAATAATATTTATTTAATGAACTCTCGAAGATCAATTTCAATTATGTTAGAACTTCACTTCAAACATGGTCTTAGAGCGTCATCGTGTAAGATCACCTTGTAAATCACCTGCGGCATTAAAAAAACAAACAAGTCATTTATTCAAATTAACACAGAAACACTGAGTAAATAAGAAAAAACGCTGTAATTAATTCACGTTTTTGAAGTTTTCTCGTAACAAACAATATTCGTTTGTATTGACGATTCGAGTAGGACTCCCCGTTTTCGGATTTACTATGGTGATTTTGTTACACCCCTTCTTATGTAGTTTATCGCATACTTTGATAGTTTTTTTTATTTGCTAACCAACAAGAGCTGTATTACTTGGTACCTAATGTTTATAAGATATTCCCATAATATTTGTTACGAGTATAGTAGACTACTTTGGAACCAGTAGTTCAAATCAATTCATATGGTTTCATTGACCTAATAAAAGCTAATCAAGAGCCGCTGTCTATTTATGAGCGAGTTGAGTATGCACTTGGCATTCGAGGGCCTATCGCGAAGCCAGCCCAAGACTGAGGATGGGCTTTCCGACAATTTCTTTTACGATATGAACAATGATGTGGCAAAGACATGCTACCCGATCCAATTAATTGACGATCTTATCGTTAAGTGAGGTTTTAGAAACTGAGGTTTTAGTCACAAAACATGTACATTCATAAATTCACGCCTGTAACCCAGAGGGGTAGGCAGAGACCAGGGGCTGCCACTTACCACGATCCTGGCATATCACTTGACACTCAAGGGAATTAAAATGCATAGATCCTTTCCCCTAGAACAATGAAATTTGGCAAGAAATATCGTCTGATATTACTTGCCAAATTTATTATTACTACTATCGTCGCTTATATACTTCAACACTGCGAACATGCATTTGTACAACTTAGCAGGAGACAAAAAACTTAATAATTTCTTTCCTAGAATGAAATAAATGACAATAAAATAAATAGGACAAACTTTTGAATTTGACTGTCGCAAAAAATGCGCGGTAATGAGCCGTTTTCAGAAGAACTAAAAAAAAATTATTACGGCTGTCAAAGGAATGCAGTTTTGGACCTCAGCCCAATAGCCATGTGTGATACATCATAAAATAGGTCTCAGCGAGCTGAACAAAAGTTACTATGACGCCAACAGCCAAATGTTTGTCGTTTCGGAGTTATATTTTATTGAAAATGTTACTTTTATCTTCCCTGGAATTCTAGAAGACCAAAAATCAGTCAATTTGGTCCAGGCGTTCTCGAGTTTTATTGAGACTAACGAACAGCAATCCTTTTTTATATTTAAGAAGAATTAGTAAATAAAATAAATCATTTCCACACTAAACAAACAATTGTTCCAAGTGCAAACTCTGACTATCCTGTGGTCATTTGTACAAATACAGCGGCCGCCAGTGGAAATCAAACCTATGACCTCCGGCATGGTAAATAATTAAATAGTTACTAGACCTAATTACTACAGCTAGCAAAAAACAGATTAAGATAATTTACATGTGGTTTTGTTTTTACCGTTTTTCGCAAAGATAATCCGAGATAAATAGATTATTTTGTTTACTTCTGTCATTTACCTACTCGCTCGTCCATTCTATAAATTTAATCATTGTAAAATGTAATTGATTAATTCCTTTTTTCGATTTTGATAATAAGTTGGCAATTGAAAATTAAATCATTGCCTATGTAATGTCTATTTTAATTTTCGATCACTTACAGTCTTATTTATCAAAAATCGATTCCTTAGACCCCTCCCCAAACGCGTTTTAAATTGGTCAAACATAGTAGAACCAATTTCGTTAAATAATTATATCTAACGTCAAAATGAGCCTGTAAACAATTTTAACTGACTTCAAATGGAAAAGAATTTTAGGGGCCTCAATGTTGTCGGAATTCCGACGTTTGTGATACCAATGGGCATATCTAGTCTTAAATATTGACAACATGATACTATGTACATTTTTAATCAGTTTGTATTACGACTTTGAAAAGAACAACAACCATTGTTACGGTGAGTGAGCCGATCACCACCAAAAATTCTACAGATCAAAGGTATAAGGTCAGAGATTGTTGATGCTACAATACGCTACTTGCCTCGTATCAAATTTGACGCGATAAATGGATATTTCCTGTAGTATCTAACGTAAGAAACCGAAATATATTGACTTTGCTAAGTAAATATGCAGGATGGCTGCAAAATTTGCAAATAAAAAAAATATTTTTCGCTTTTAAATCGGAACGGTGAAAACACTATCCGCCATCTTGAAAGCACCTTTGGTTGTAAACAAACATCTGTCAGTCGCGCGTGCGTAGGTTCTATTGTGACTCATACTTCTTTCGTGGCACGAACTCTACCTATGTTGAATGTCAAACTTTGTTTACAAACGTAGAGGACTTCAAACCATAGACAAAAATGGCGGACCGCGTTTTTGGCTGTTTAGCAAAGCAACGTTTTAAAATAATGTTTTTGTTGCTTTTAGGTCCTCAAAAATATACTAAAATATTTTTTGTTCTAATGGAAGAGATATTTAGCATTTAAGACATACTTGAAAAAAGTGTCAAGTAGCGGATTGTTAATTAATAACATTCACTGTTTTTTGTATTATTGGGAATAAGCGTGAGACTAATTCGACCTTCTAACTTTCGTGTCACACGACAATGATAATACCTATACTTCGTTATGTTTAGGTACTTAACGAAAGGTAAACAATATTGATACGCCTTTTTATTGAAATGTACACTTATTAAACCTAAATCTTTACGCATTAACAATTCAATGTGAAATTAAATGTAATTTCATAAAAACACATTTAATTAGTAAAAATGTTGATATAGATATGCAGATATGCAGATTGTTTACCTTTAGTTAGGTACCTAAACATACGGAGTATAATATTTTATAAAGAAAAAGGTTAAGACATCTCGGTATTCTGTAAAAAACAAATATTTTATCTTTTACATTTCCACCAACTGGAGCTTTTTTTAGTTCTTGTTTAGTATCATTACAATATATGCCAAGCCTTAGGGCGGCTTGAAAACTTCTGACAGTAAGAACAGCCACTAGTCTTACAAGCCTCCAGCAATCCGGACTAGGCTCCCGTGTTGGAGTATGGCCAAAACTTTCCTCAGGGAAGAGACCCGTACCCCTTGGTGGGGACTTAATCGCTTGATGCTGATGATCATTATTTTTTTTATTTTTTTTATTAAAAACTGACCCGATCTCACCTGATGGTAAGTGAAGATGGAGCCGACGATGTTCCTCGTTGGTTCAGTAAGAGCCTATTCACTCTAGCCTTAAAGGCACCCAAATTTTACCTTTCCGGAAAAACAGAGGAAGGGAGCGAATTCCATTCCTTAGCGGTGCGCATTAGAAACGACGAGGCGAAACGCTTCGTGCGCACAAAAGGTGTCTGAACAACATAAGGATGAAGTCGCTTCCCTCACCTGGATGTCCGGTGATGGAAAGGAGACGGCAGGATAAGATTATGTAATTCCCGTGCGCACTCTCCAAAATGTATCCTGTAGAATACCGCCAAACAGGCTACCTTCCGTCGGTGTTTGAGGCTTTGCAGTTTGGCCTCTACCAAAGGAGCATCACTTCTCCTTCTACCAAAGGTACTTCTAGATACTGACAGCTAGTAGGATCTTGATGATAGCTTTCTGTGTATGACGAATTTCCGGTTTTGTAGACTAGGATTTTTTATGTCCGCTTAAAAATTAATTAAAGCAGCCCAAGTGGAAACATTCAGAACAAGCGCTCAAAATTACTTATATTTTAAAAAAAATTGTTTTTAGGACAATGCTATAATTAGCGCGGCGTCAGACGGATGACACTGGTGTAGGTGTACCTAATCGTTCAAGATTTGGTGCGAGTGATTTAATATATGCGTGTAGGGGAGAATAGGGCAATGGGATCATACTAAGGGAAAGTTTTGATAAAAACCACGTTTGTCAAATTTCTTATAATTTTTAATTATCTACTCTTGCCTTCATTATTAAAGAATACTTTGACCACAGTTATAATCAACTGCAGACATGTATTAAGGTACAATTACACAGTTTTACAAAAAAAGTCAGTCGTTCCTATTACCTGATGCGGCTAATGAGAGCCCATTTAACGCTCATACGGGAAATGGGAGCCAAAAAATTAACAAAACTTACTTTAAATGGGATCTTCGTTCTTAGAATTATCAATACAATAACAAAATGTATAACACAAATTAAAAAATCAATTTTTCATAGAAAACGAAAAAATAAAAAAATTAAATTATTAAGGAGAAGAGCTTCAAATTCTAGCATGCCCAAGGGCCCTAGAATCGGTTAAGATGGCTCTGGTCATAGGTACAATGATTAATCAATCGTTTTGTAGGACTCCACCTTGCTTGCATGTCTGCTGGTCTCACGTTGTTAAGTGAGTAAATTGACGAAGGAACGGAATGATCATGAACCGTTGAGTGGTTAGGGTTAAGCAAAGAATAAATAAAACACGCGTCAAGAGTCAAGTTAAGTGCGACTTTGCAACAACAATGTAAAGGTTGACCTGCTGTTCATGACTACAATTCATGTTGTAATTTCTTAGTCAATTTATTTACATTTCAGAGTCGATTAACCAACATACTACACCCTATTTACTGAAGCGAACGAGTGAGTGTCAACATGTAATAAATTTGGTTTTTCAATATGCCACATTTATAACACTGCATAATATTTAGCAAAGTTATACAAAACGATATTTTATGGCTAATAAATGCCAATAAGCAATAAACACATTAACACTGTTACTACCTGATTTATCCCTCACTCGCAGTTTATTTAACTAAATATTTTATTTTATCATGAAAATTCCATTTGCTTAAGAGATCTATGCCCCAAAAAATACCTAAAATTTCAGTGGTCCTCAAATAAAAGCGATCCTACTGCTGCCAAATATGTTCGCAACTAGCAAATATGTAGGACTTTTGTTTAAAGTCCGATTATTATCGATTATTTTATGCTAATGCGCTACGCGAAGTGTAGCAAGAAGTATAGAGAGCTGACTACGAACCTCTTTTTTAATGAAAGGCAAAAAAAAGTAAGATAGCCACCCCGACACCATATTTACTCACGATTGACGTTGTTGATGCGAGTGCAACTTCTCTAAGCTATTCAAAGTTGCGTGCATGCAAAGCTGCGTGCATGAGCTATTTTGAGTGACATGTAAGTTTGAGAGATGCTGTGTCTTTGTTTACCTTTAGTCGTTCGCTTCAGTAAATAGATTGTAGATACCATTCGCAACGATTTTCTATCATATTAAAATATTAATTTTAGTTACATGAATCGTGGCTCTTTAATGAGACGTTTTTTATTAAGCTTCTGAAGATAGGTAGTTATATTTTTCACCTTTTTTACGTGGGCAAGTCTTGCTACGGTACCTGTATACAATTGCGACACACATCCACCATCCACCGAACATAAATTCGGCGCTCACCTGCCCTTGCATCACGTAACTTTCCTCTCCATCGGGTTAAATTAAGCATTTAGACAACTTCGAAGTGTCAAAATATGTATGTGTTGTCAAACACTGTTCTGTATACTATATAATATCAGACAACTCTATACATTGGAGGACTTACGTGGATACACCCCTGGTTCCGCCGAACGGCGCGTCTTTGTACAGTGCCACCATCTTATCTGTTCAGTTGATAGCGGCGCTAGTGGAGAATTTAGTAGTAGCATTTGAGGAATTTACCTAGACAAATGAGAATATTTTAACCCGTCTTTCAATTTTAATGAAAATATATCTATAAATCTTAGTAAGTGAAGAAATAAAACAAAAAATGGGGAACAGGATTTACAATTTATAAGTTTGTTACAATTTTGCCCACCTGAACAGATAACTTGGTGGCGCTGTACTCACGTTGACGAATGTCAACACGACAGTTTTTTTTGCATTGAATTAAAAAACAGGCTAAGATAATAAACCGCGTAAAAAATATAGTTTAAAAGTCGAATTGGCAAAATATATGCTGCCATTTAAAATGAATATTTTTCATTTCATTTTGTGCCGCGTTAAATCGGGTATTCGATTTTCATAGGGGCTTTGAACGGGTATAATAGCGGTCATAGCGGGTAAATTAACTGAAAATGAAAAAAAAACAAATTTTAAAAACTGCTTTCGGTGTCATTGAATATTGACGATACATTCCATGGCCTCGATTCTGTTAGAGCATTATAGTTCAATTATAGTTACATGGTCCGATCGCGTGTTATGTTTTTCACTTCTATTGACGCCTAGAATTAATGATACGTGTGCTTGCGTTGACTTGAAGCGGCAATGAAATGTAATCGACGCGTTCATGCAGCTGTCATTGTACTACAATGCATTAGCGGAATCTAGGCCCAGGAATGACTAGTAATTTTGTTGGCGATATGATAATTTTAATGTAGACACTTGACCCCTTCAACTTGACTTCGTAACAGTTTATTGACTACAGCGGGTTATTTCTAAAATGCGTAATTCCTTAGAAGCCCAAATTATTGTTTATGCTTGGTAACAACATTTTGAAAATCTTCCTTTCTTTGGTATTAACATTTTAAACCTTTACATACAAGCACATACATTGCCCTTATTGATAATATCTCATTAAATGTTTATTTGCACAATATTGCAAACAATGTATTATACTATAGCAAATTGTGTCGAACTCTACCAAATCGGCTTCATCGATATTTGTTATTTAATATAATTAATTTCTTACTTTACGTCCTCTGTCAATGCCAAAGCCTCTACTAGATCATTGGTCGTTTTGCAAAATGTTCTTTTTTCTTAACGATTTTTTATCTTTATTGCTCAAAAGGATATTACAGAAGAAATAACTTGATCAAAGACGAGCTTATCTCTCTGAGTGATTTCTTCCAAAAAACCTCGGTATTCCATTGGTAAATGACGGGTCGTTGTACTGTAGGTACGTAAACGAAACTACAAAAATCCTTAAAAATAACCTTATAGCAAAAATAAATAGGCCACATAAACTACAAACCGGAAAAAATAAATAATAATAATCTCGTAATAACAAACATTTTGAATGTTTGTTATCCGAACTCCTCTGAAAGGACTTCACCGATTTTTATGACATTTTTGTGTAGGTATATTTGCAAGGTCTTATAATAAATAGGTAGTAGGTAGGCTAATTAATGCGATAAAACAATGTTGGTGATAATTTATTACTCCTTTTTTTATTTACGTTAAATTATAAAATAAATGTTTGTATCTCTTAATACGGAAGCACAATTCTGTTCTTTTACCCGACCGCAGCCGGACCCATACGGAAGGCTGGAAGACAATGTGTTTGGCTTGTACAATTTTAATTTTATTGCTGTTTTATTTATTCAAAGAGAAAAACAAAAAAAATACAAACTCAGAAGATAAAAAACACGAAAGTTAATCTGTATTTTCATGTATTAATTTTACATGGCATTAAAAGATTTTATCTTTGTCTTCAATAGTACATTTTGCCAATTTCTCAGAATTTCCCACCAATAGATAATACATAATATTATTATGTTTTTTGTGGGGCTAGAAGCAATGTATGTTCCTGTATGTAAATGTGTATGTTTTATGTTTATTTTTATTATATAAAAGAGGCGCTAGACATGATAATATATATAGTATTTTTAACGACGATACATGCAAAAATACACACATACGCACTCACTCAATTCTCTTGGATTTGCCGCAGTTTCTTGAAAAAGACTATTTGCGATCAAAATAACGTTATCACTTTGTTAATATCGACATACGGAACCCCATACTATATAACAACTTCCATATTTCACTTGACCTAGCGAAATTTATGTAAATGGATGTGTGCGCTATTTACCTAATGCTATGATGACAAGTTTATATAAAGTGTAGCGACGATTGAGCGAAAAAGTCTTTCAACATGATGACTGCTACGGTTATCAGTGCTGTAACATTGTGTATTGTGATCGGCTATGGAGAAATGGCAGGTAATAATAACGAATAGGGTAGGTGCGTTAAGGATTTAAGTGTCAAAGTTAAGTACGAAACGTGTCTAATCGGGATTATTTAAAAGGAGAAATTACAATTAAAGGTCAAAGTCGTTAAATCCGTAATATTTTATGAAATTGTAAGTTTGACCCCTTACATCTACTGCTAAAATTAGTTTATTTATAAATATTGATGTTGTCTAGAATTTATTATATTGACACAATGTCCGCCTAGCGTAGGATACGGTATAGATGTATAAATAATCTAAGAGTCAAAGTTATGTATTAAACGTGTCTAATCGAGATTATTTTATTAGGTAAAATACAATGAAAGGTCAAAGTCGTTAAGTCCGTAATTTTGTATGAAATTGTAACTTTTGCCCATCAGGTACATCTACAACTAAATTAGTTTACTTATACTGATGTGGCTGCAATTTATTGTATTGACAAAATTTCCGCTTAGTTTGGAAGATAGAATGCAGCGACAAGATTATTGTACAATATATTTATACTATGTTTATTTGTATATCGAGGGTGCAGTGATAAAACCCGATAAGTGTGTTTTTATATTTCGTGTTAGTGTGAATACCGTGATTATCCTTGCGCTTTAAATCCCAATAAGTACCCATTATGTGGATCTCTCACATAACAAATGTTATAAAGTATAGCCAATTGTAACGAGGTGCATTTGCCTCGTTGCCTTTTTATCATTTCCGGCCATCTACTATTCCAAATTTAATTAGTTTTTGACATTCGCCACACTGTTCGGACGTATCTGGCTCAGATTATCCTCAGATTCCATCTAAGCTGCACCTAAACGTCATTCTTTTTTCTGTTTTTCACGACCCGGAGTATCTTATTTCAACGTTATTATATAAATCATCATTAAATATTTACAAAGGGCACATAATTGTAAGTGTTCCTGCTTTATTTTCTATTCCTAGTGTATTTTTATATTTATTTTTAGACCTTATTTAAGATTTTCTACTTGCGTTGTCCTCAGGTGCCCTTTCCTTTACATTTAAATAAACCAAACTCCTATCGTGCCCCTGGATACCCCTGTTTCATTTTACGGATCGCATGTCTACTTAACCCCCGTGCGACACATTAATACCTTTAAAGTGTTTTTAATTTCTTTGTAAAGCACTTACTGGGCAATAGTGGGCTATAAAAACGAAATTTCGATTTTTTTGCATTTATCGGGGTTTAACACTGCACCCTCGATATTGTACATAAATTTATAAAAATCTGTAAATGTAATTTATGAGTACAATAAATAATATTCTATTTATCTATCTATTTAGTAAAAAACGATTATAGACAGTTTTGCTTATTTTTGGTTAGAAATTAACAGTTGTATTTAACCTGGTCGGACTCTTCCGATATAACAACACCCGTAAGTAGATCCGGACTAAAAGTTTACAGTTGTATTTATTTAGATTAGATTTATACTCTAATTACCTATCACACGTGTTCTAATTTGCCGAAATGAACATCGAAGAGAGAGTCAAATTTCGCTAAAAATATTATCACGGTCAATTTAGCGAACATATTCATTCATAATGTGTGTTATGTCAAATTAATTTGTATCCAGTAAATAAAGATTTAAGATGTTACTTCTATTTTCCGTACAAATCGACTTCGTCAAATTTATAGTTGTTAAATTATTACTTTTCTGTAGTAATGTGTACTTTCTCTGTTTTAGGAATACTGCCTGACAGATCAAACAGGGTCGAAGATATTTACTTTAGGTTTTACAATGGGTAAGTCACTAAAATAATAGCACACATCAAAACACGGTGATGGATAAACGTGTTACTCATCATCACAAACGATTTTTTTACAATTATGACCACTTTTTAACAGTAACAAAATACGACCGTCCCATATTCCATAGCACCTTCGGCACTTAAATGTATGGAACAATATAATTATGTATGTATTACAAATTAACTTTTAAAACTATAAACTGGACCAGAGAGAGTGGCACTCGCCCACCCAATTATAAATTGTTCAGTAATCGCGTCTCGCACATTTTTCCGAGTTTTTTCCCAAACTTCAAATAATGTTGTTTTTAATATTTAATTAAAAGCGAGTACGAAGCCCGCGCATTGAGGGTTCGGTTCTCGCAATTTTTTCCGATCATTTACGAACTTTAAAGCCATTTTTTTTAAATATGAAATTTTTTTACATGTATATCGATCGACAAATGTCTTTCGATTGGAATGTCTTCCGATTTTCGAAAGGAAAACCTTTTTTTGTTGTGAAAGACGATATTACTTGCTACATTTCATAATTACATCTCAACGAAAAAAAGAGTGATCCCATAAGGGTTTCATTCTTTCCTTTTGAGGTAAAGAACCCCAAAAATTACCGACGAATGAAGTATTTTAGTAGTAAACTAAGTTGGCCTTGTTGATATGTATCGGGAAAGAATATGTCCCAAGAAATAAAGCGTCTGAATGGTCATATCACCATTTGATTCTAATAGTAGAGACTTATAATTAGCATTATGTGTTAGTCTTCCCAATATTATATAAATAGAAAAAAACAAACATATACGTAGGTATATAAGCCAAATAATTACCCTCCTTTTGAGTTCCGCCGCTGCGCAGTCGGGTAAAAATAACTCTGCCAATTTCTCTCCCACACTTCTCCATCAACACTGAAACTACATAATACTTACCGAAACTGCAAATGACCTTGAACTTAATTGCGAATTGAACTTCCATTGCTAGACATCTAAATATAGCGTCTCGTTACAGGAAAACGTTTGACGAGTACGTGGATATTCGATTGCAACAAGCTCTCGATTTATTAAAGGCGCCAGGCTTCAGTAATGACAGGACAACGGTGCTGTACGCTCATGGGTTTATAGAAACTGCTCTACAGGAAAGCGTACAGGTAAGTACCAGAACAGTCAACGGCACATGAAGCTTTGCCATGCGTGCACTTTATTCTGATACGTTGTAGGTGACTCTGCTGCTAATATTAAAGGTTGACGTGCTAAGGAATGTAGACGGGAAAATACACGAGAAGTAGGTAAAGTTAAATTCGTGATATTCATTGAAAAAAATTTGAACAAGACAACCAATTCCAAAAACAATTAAATTAACATTGCTCACACACCGTGTGAATTTCATTTATTAACTTGTATGCAAAATAAACCACTGAAATTTTTTAGATTTTAATTTTATTAAAAGGTGGTTACCGAAACTATATTGCATTACTTCAAAAACATGTTATTAGTGATTGAAGAATAAAAGTAATAACAAAAGACACTTCCTGCACTTCACGATAACTTTTAAATTTCACCGTTTAATTCAATAGGCCACCTAATGCCAATAACTATCACTGTAAAACTTTCCTATCACTATCACAGTGATTGCTATCAATATCGAACTCCACCGTTTGATTTCATCAATTTTTAAGATGTTTTTTTTTATGTATATTTGCTAGGGCTGAGAACATTGTGTCATAGGCATAATTATATAATTAACATGGCAAAACAACGCGCCACTTCCCGCGTTTTGCAGATTGCGGCTAAATTTCGTTGTATTTTGAATAGGGTTGATGAGGATTCCTCTTCCTCTTCCTAAAAATGAGGAATTTCCTTATATTTTTGAGGTTCCTCATCCTCTTCCTCTTCCTCAAAATTGATTTAAAAAAAAATCCTCTTCCTCTTCCTCATGAGGAATTTAAGAGGAAGGAGAGTTATAAGTTTGGTTGAAACGAAATATGTTTGTGAGAGAGAGAGAAGTCTCGCCGTATTAAAAAGTTAAAGGATGACAGAGATGGAAACGTAGGTAAAGAAGTTCAATACTAGCGTAATCTACGTAATGTTATTTTGTTCTTCGTCTTTAGCATCCTCTTCCTCATCCTCTTCCTCTTCCTCTTAGTCTCCCAGATTCCTCATCCTCATCCTCTTCCTCAAAATCGACTTTAAAAAATTCCTCTTCCTCATCCTCTTCCTCATAACAAGTTCCTCAACAACCCTACATCCGCATCAGAGCTCCTACGTTATCGTTGTAATATTCTGTTTGTCACCTCATCATCACCTATTTGTTCTCGTATTTTATTATTATAATTTTATTTTACCAATTTCACCACTTTCCTTTAAAATACAGTCCACTCCCCAACATTAGTTATATGCCATCGGCCCTTGGTGTGTGTGTGTGTACGTGTGTGTGTTACACAGCAATAACCTTTCGCACACTTGCAAGAACAACGTGTTATTTCGGAAACCCTTACTTTACAGGAGAGCATTTTTAAGGTTTCAAAGTAAGGGCCGAAAGAGCGCTATAACACGATGCAGTGTCTCCTTTTTTGCTCATTATTCCGGCATTTTCTGAGTAAATAAAATGGATAGTTAAGTTATTATTCTAAATATCTGTGAATAAAAAAATGGTTTTCTTGTTCTTGCAAGGGTGCGATTGCTAAATTTGAAGGAAAACATCAGAAGACAACCCGAGATTCTGAGGTTAACACCTCCACGCCGCTAGATACGTACAAGAAGACGACTATGAGGCTTAACCCCGGTTTCTCAAATGCTTAGTCTTTTAATCTATTGGTAACCTGTCACTTGGCTAAGTGCATACAAAAAAAAACAATAAACATCCGTTACCAGTAGATTTACAGTCTGTTAGCGTTCGTGAAACCCGGGGTAAGTCGAGTGGTGTCTGTGCTGATTCACACAAGACTATTTTTATCATGACAATATGACAAGTTATACACTTTCAATCGGGGACTTGCACCAAAAAATGTTTAATACAATCTGAGAGGCACATGTTAAAAGATTAATAAACGTGGTTATTTTTTTTCTACGACTAATACTTTTCATAATTTGATTGTATGAAAGCCATTCTAGCCGTGTGGTTGTTTAATATTAAAGTAACTTGAGTAATCTTGAGTTTTTATTTGTCTTCTGCAAGAAGCAACGCCACTTCAACGAAAACTTTGCGCAAGTTCCCTTTCTTCATTCCACGCATTCGATTTCCCAGGAAATGTACCTATTTACAGTCTAGCTAGGTATTCCCTTTTCCAATTTCCTTTTCCAGGTGATGGTGACAGCGTATCTCGAGGGCAGGCCCGACACCAACGTCGTACTCTTAGATTGGTCCAACATGGCACATGGAAACTACTTAATCAACGCTGCCAGAAATACGAAAAAGGTAAGATAGATAAAGAACACTTTATTGTACGTAAAAAAGGATATTACACAGGTGTTTCTTAATCTAAGAGTACAGAAGGCGGCCTTATGACTAAAAGTCATGTCGTCTAAACAACCTTAGGATGGAATGGAGCAAAATATTGGAGAAGGAAGTAGATGTACAAATTAAGTAAAATAATAATTTCTGAGATATTTTAATTATGGTTAGCATAAATGAATCGCTCGTAGCCTGGGCTGCCTGAGTGATCTTGAACGATCACTAAGGTTAAGCAACATACGGCGCGTTCAGTCGATGGATGGGTCACTGTCTATGACTAACGCTAGTGGCATTTTTCCGAGCGGTTCCGTGCTCCGCAAGGCACGTTAAGCAGTTGGTGCCGGCTGCCGTCGATAGATGGCAGTCGTTAAGCCAAGTCGGAGGCCTTTAGGGGCGGCTTGAAAACTTCTGACAGTAAGACCAGCCACTAGTCTTACAAGCCTCCAACCAATCCGGACTTGGCCCCCGTGGTGGAGTATTGCCTATACCTTCCTCAGGGAAGAGACCCGTGCCCCTCGGTGGGGACATAATGGGTTGATGATGAAGCATAAATTGTTTTCATAAATCAATTTTTTCATCTATTGAAACTTACAAGGATTATTTTACTTATTAATTCAGACAACGTTTCGGAGACCTAGTCCGAAATATTGGAAAAAAATATGACATATTTTCGTTATTATATCTTTTGCTCTATTGCGTACGGGTTGTTCAAATGGGTAGAAAGGGGACAGACAGAAAATCTGATGCAGCCCCTGGAAAGACAAGAGGCCTCGCAACGCAGCTCCTACTGACCCTGCAAATCATAGAAGCCAGAGTAAGAAACCACAATAATGGAAAAATCTCAGAATAATAGCCGGCCCCCGTTGGGAATCGGATTTACGACCTCTAGCATTGTAGTGAAACTTAAATATTATTTCCCTATCCAATCCAATAACATATTTCTAACTTCTGAAAAAGTTTGTTTTTGTTCAGTTTCCCACTGCATAAAACATTACTTTTTACTTCCCATCTATATTAATAATTTCGTAACGGTCGACGGTAGACTCGAACGAAATGCACATCAAATTGAAGAGGGTAAAAAAGTCGATCCGAATTGACAATTTCGGAAAGGCGGAAAATTCGGGTTATCGAGTATTTCCAATGTATAAAATGATCTTTCTGTATAATGGCGTTGCAAAATAGGTACTTGGTAGGTACTAAACATATCAATGTCACCAATGTTACGTTGGTGTCACATCATTACTTGTCACAGGTATCTAAAGTTGTTAAAATGAAAAAGCAGTTACCATAAATATGGAAAATACCAAAAATTTAATGCTGAGCAAAAATATGTGGTTGATACAATGTTTATGAGACTACATCTTATCCGAGCGAAGCCGGGTTTTCATGTAGTAACTATACAATTCATATTGTAATAATATTACTGGCTATATATTTGTGCCTTTCGGGGTAGAGACTCTTAGTGCACTGCCTCACTAGGACGCCATGGCGACGTCGCGAGCTACGTATCCAAGCAGTTGAGTTAGGCACCATACATTTCAATATTAACTGCTTGGATACGGTCGCTGGCGAAGTCGCCATAGCGTCATAGCGAGGCAGGGCACTTAGGCTATGGTTTCCGGAGGCGTGACAGCTCTATAAGGAGATCTCGTAGCTTTGATACCTTAGGAGACCTGATGGCTTCTGCTTACTTTGGCCAAAGGCTAAGCCTCGCCATACAGCGAAGCAATGCTATCAGCCTACTCGGAACTCTACCGGCCGACAGCGATCTGGTTCTAATATTTTATTTAAATAGGAAATTAAGTTAAGGCTTACTTTAAATTTATTTTTGTTGAATTTACCATACCATGTTTGAAATGTGGCTGTTTCTGATTTACACGACACAGGGTATCCTAGTGTGGGGCCAGAAGCAATTACATAATGTGCCTGTATGTAAATGCTTTTGTTTATGTTTTAATAGTGACTCAATTGAAACGTTCAACCTCTAAAGTAAGGTCCACTACTACTTGAACTAGGAAGTTTTATGAATTACTTTATTTAAATCTATCGATTAACCGACCTTGAGTAGTTCAGCCGTTAATTATAGTCATAAATATTCATTCCGTAACGTATTTTTACCCGTCAGCGAAATTAAAGGTGGGTTAATTATTTTCGAATATTCTTGTAGATAATGTATGTTTATGAACTTAATGCCGGATTAACTTACTTTACATGTATGCTTCACCATGACCGCGCGAAGGCCAAACAGCTCGACAAAGGCGTTAGAACCTCTTTGTGTGAGTGCCTAGCATAATGATGATATTAACAGTAAAAATAATAACTATCCCCAATCATTATCCTCGAATTCATTTTCATCGATTTTCCTTTGGGAATAAGATATTTTCCAGCAGTTAAACGTAGCCTATGTGTAAATCCAGGGTGTCAGCTAACTCCATACGAAATTTTATTAAAATCGCTTCAGCCGTTTAGACGTGAAGAAGTAACAAACACACACACTCACAAACTTTCGCCTTTATAATATTAGAGTGATGTGACTACAATAATATTTGGTCTCATCCCACCTGCCCGGAGACGGAAACGCTTTCATACATTCTTGGGCCCAGATGTAAAAAGACGAGAGTGGTGTCAATAAACAGCTTATATATTGTCAGACCACCTTTGAAAATTTTGCAGATTTTAGCAATCTGAGAGCAAAGTTAAAAGAGATTTAGTAAAAGTGAGGCTATGCAACAAATTGACAATAACCTATACTTAACAACTGATTTTGTAATATAATAGTAAATATGATCATATGATAGAGAGTTATTTACCTATTACATTAATTGTAGTTCTTATTGTATTGAGTGGGAAAATGTAACGAAACTCACAAATAAGTTAAAAGACAGGGAAGACAAGGATTTGTGTCATTTCATCCTCTAAAACTCGTCGGCCCAGTGTATTAAATCGATTAGTCGGTATGCCACAGTCGTACAAGTTAAACAATATACTAGAAGTCCGTAGAGAGAAAGCGCTGGTCGATGAATATAATTGAAATACGCAAACAATAACCGATACAAGACGAGTAGGTAATCCGGTGATCATGATCATAGATTGAAAGGATCACTATATTGCACGGAACGAGAATGTACGTGTAGCAGAGTGATCGCTTAGCTGGCAGTGGAATCTAGCGTGATAGCGAAGTATATATTACGATTTTAATGAAATAAACTTTTTATTACACTGAACGTTTTTCATGCAGAATGGCAAATCAAATCATAAACAACAATCACTAGGCAACGCTCGTATCGATTGTCTAAACTCAAGGAGTTATAAAGCTAAGCGTCCACCGCATCGGAATCAGAGCGTCCGCACCGTACGGGCCGTCGGCATATTTACAACATGCCGAAAGGGTGCGTCTACTGCATTCGGATTTGCCGTCGGCAGTATCGGTATTTTCAAAGCAATCGAGTTCGCTTGTGCACGTGTGTTCGCAATGGAGGATAGTGACGAGGATATTGTTGTCATTAGTTGTTTGTTATCAGCTGAGGAGGAGAAAAGCAAAAGGAAACGCAAGATGTGGGTTCATAAAATAATCTCAAAAAGACGTTTGGAGAATTTCTTATATTATATTATGATTTATTAGAAGATGAAAATAGATATTTTGTGTACATTCGTATGTCTCGAGCCAAATTCTTTGAACTTCACTATATTTTCGAACCGCACCTAACTAGGCAAGACACGAATTTTAGAAAGGCGATTGGAACAAAGGAAAGGCTTTTATTTTGTTTAAAGTAAGTTTTTGTAATCTCTAATAATAAGAGAAAAAGTAATTGTAAGACAAATGCTACATTTCATTTCCATACAGGCACACTACGTTTCCTGGTAACAGCTCATAATGAATAATGCCCTTCTATCTAATCCAATAAACCTATCAATATTACTGTGTAAAATTCTGGAGTCAAATCAATAATACCAAAAGTATACTTTATTTTTTAGCTCGCGTTGTGCTAACCCTAAATTGCTTTGTTTACATTTATTGTTTATCGAATTTGGCCCCAGTATAGTCATTCATCGTTCATCAATATAGACAAACACGTCAGAACTCGAAGCGTTCGGAATCCGAATGGCGCGTCGGCTGCGGATGACGTCATCGGCAGTAATATAAGCAGAAATGCCGATCCAGTGCACGCAGTACCATAGAAATCAATACAAAGCAACAAATCCGTCCGCTCCGTACGGAGCGGTTCCGATGCGGTGGACGCTTAGCTTAACAGTACGGCACGAGAATGTACAGCCCGGGAATTCGTGCCCAAATTACACCAATTATCGAGATGTGCATTTCTGCCTGTACATTCCCGTCCGTGCATTCCCGGTCCGTACCGGGAATGCACGGACGGGAACGTCCAGCCCTGGAATCGGTGACCATTCGGTGCCTCGTTCACATCACAGAGAATACAATCACTACGTTGTTCAGATCATAGGTTTTGCGCGTTTTACTGGAATGTGTGAGTGTGGAGTGTGTACTTCTTTTGTGATTCGTTTAGAAATTAATTTCACTACATATCAGGACTTTTTGACATTTGGGGAATACGGAATAGAATTTCTGGAATTGCTGCAGAGTGAATGAAAAACGCTTTAATGAAACGAGGCACCACTCTGTCGTGTCTATGCCTGTACACGGATTCTCGCCTGTACCGATTTTGTACAGCCTGATAACGCACGACCCGAGAACGTACGGACGGGAATCCGTGTACCAATTGTACACGGAGTCCATGGCTGTACATTACCGGGGCGTACGTTCGCATTCACGGTACGTGCATTATCGACTCCCGATTGAAAGTCCGGGAGCTGTCACTGTCAGCACCAATTAAGTACATTTGACAAACATAAGTAATAAATCGATCTGTAAACGAGAATCTAAGAGAATCGATTTTAAAGTTGATAATCTTTTTTCCTGTAAACTATTGACAATATAATAATTTATTCCGAAGATTTTGTTCACTTTGATTTAATCCATCATCCGATGCGAGTGTTTTTATGTTCAATAATAATTGTTGAAATCATTCACAGTAATCGATTATAGTAATCGATACTTTATTTCATCAGTGCAATAAACTTGTTTTTAAGATTTCTCGTCTCCCAGATTGTGAATTGAGCAGATTTTTTATATTTTGAAACAGAAAAAAATACCGCTTTTTTTAAACCATATTTCAGCTTATGTATTACATTTGGGCCCAGAGATCCCTTTCTCCTTTACTACGTTTGTGTCGAGATCCGGCTTATTACTTTTTTAGCCGATAGGTTTTTTGTTTTGATTAAATAATCCGACAATTAATCAACCTTCACGGACTAGTTAGTCTACAATTTTATTTTTCTTTCAATTTTAACCGACTTCAAAAGAGAACTTCAACGTTCACGATTCGTCGGTATATTGTTTAATTAGTTATTAACATTCCTCCCTTCCTATAGTCATCATCAACCCATTATGTCCCCACCGAGGGGCACGGGTCTCTTCCCTGAGGAAGGTATAGGCCATACTCCACCACGGGGGCCAAGTCCGGGTTGGTGGAGGCTTGTAAGACTAGTGGCTGGTCTTACTGTCAGAAGTTTTCAAGCCGCCCTAAGGCCTCTGACTTGGCTTAACGACTGCCATCTATCGACGGCAGCCGGCACTAATGCTTAACTTGCCTTGCGAAGCACGGAACTGCTCGGAAAAATGCCACTAGCGTTAGTCATAGACGGTGACCCATCCATGGACTGAACGCGCCGTATGTTGCTTAACCTTTATTTATATTTACAAATAAAAAACTTGATTTAAAGAGATTGAGATTTAAATTGAATAAACCTTTTTCTGATGTTTAATAAGCTGTTTAATCAAAGGTTTAGATAGATACAATATTCTTTATTGTACTCATAAATTACATGTACAGGTTTATTCCAAAGCAAAGCAAATGGTGTCATACTATGTGTCACGAGTCTGAGAAAAATGTTTTGCATTGGAACGTATTTAGCCTGTTGGAATAAATAATAATGTATAAACATGGTTATATTTTCCATTGGTCCAGAGATTTCGATCAGTTTCAAAAACCTCAATGACACAAGTCTTAAGATAAAAACAAGATTTCGCCTTATGTGTATGCATATTGCGAGCATTACGCAACCTTTGTTGGCACACTGCAGTAGGTGTGGACGTTATTTCACGTAATTATTCACTATAACTAGCTACAAGACATATAAAAACGAATCGCTAGTTACAATTCAAACGGCTGTGTGGTAATTAGTACCTAGTGGTAATAAAGTTGAGAATTTTCACTAAGTAAATACTTAAGTAACGTTCTGTCACGCTCTTTTTTCTGAGAAAGACGAGACAGCACTAGAGTTACGTAATTACTTAGCGAAATTCTCAATTCAGAAATCGGCCGTAAGGAAATAAACTACCTACCAGAAGACGCGCAGCAGTGTCTTCCTGAGTTTCCAGGTTCCAACCTCATGCTGCGATTGCCAACTCGCCTTCTAAGCGTGGCGATTATGGCAAATCCCTTTAACCCCTTCAGTCCTGACCTTGAAAATAACAATAGTTTTCTACACAGGTCTGAGGAGGTTAAATTTAGGAAAACCACGAAGGAGGCCTGTGTCCGGCAGTGGGCGTCAAAAGGCTGAATGATGATGGTGATGAAATCAAACAGCTAAATGAGCGTTTTTCCTTATGTCAAATTTAGTTCTAAAAGAATCCCTAGGTGGCGCTGCCGTACCGTAATAATAAACGTCAAAGCAAAAAATAATACTATGTGGAATTTGTGATGGTTGATTACGGAAAAACAAAAAGCTGTTGTCGTTTGGTGATAAGTGCGATTTTGGATATTTTGGAGTCTTTGCTGTGGATTGTGGGTTTGAATTTTTATTTTTATTACGAGAAACCTCGTCCGAATAGCAACCCTGGTTCTTTCTCTTGTTTAGTAATCTGTGGACTAACTTTGACATTGATTGCTACGAATCACAATTTTGTACGTAGAAACGAATAACGCCATCTAGATTATCTCAAGGAAGTAATAAAAAAAAGAAAGGAAAAACGCTCATTACTTTTTATTAAAACTAGTTATTTCTGGTATGCTACGATTGTGGTCTCTGTGCGCATAATATTGAGACAGTAATCACATTTATATAATGATATTCATAAAACTAACTAGTTACGCATGCGCGGCCGAGCCACGATTCAGACACGGTTGATGTGTTGGTCAGATTAGCTTAAGGGAAAAGCAGTGAGTACTTATTCCTAGCCTAAATGCGAAAACCCGTGTTTACAGTAAAATCATTTGTGTAGTAATATAGAAAAACGTAAATAGAAAGAATTCATGTATTGTCATATAGCGTATTTACACTGATTTCAGTGTAGTAGGTACTTATTGTCATATAGCGTTGAGCAAGCCAGCCTAATACAATTCGAAATAAAAATTGTTACTAAAATCACTTGTTTTGATACTTACGATAACTGGTGACGCGGCCCTCATATCTAATAAGTTACGTTACGTTTCGCTAAAATCACGTCACGACCTACGCCGACTCTGCAGCTGCGAAACAAATCTATTTTTAATTTTGTGTCTAGGTCATACACCTTTGCCGACAACTATTTATTCCTACTAACAATGGTGACATAACAAGTTTATATGTATTTTTTTTTTTACGTAGCCTCTCGTGTGTCCCACTGCTGGGCAAAGGCCTCCCCTTCTGCTTTCCATCTCTCTCAAGTAATATTTATCTGTTAATATATTATTTTAGTATTTACCCTGGTTTACAGTAAAAATATTCTTATATTATATTTGCCTGGTTGCCTGGTTACCATAACACAGGGTATCCTAGTTTGGGACCTGGTGAAGTGATTGTGTTGTGTAGAAGTGTGGATGTTAGTAAGAGCCGTACGACCACAGATCAGGGCCCTTAGTGCGAGTTTTTTCGTTCACTTTCGATAGCGAGAGCGTTTGCAATTTGTATAGGAGTGACAGAGAGACAACTAGCTGGCGCGATTTGTCACTCCTATAGAATGTGAGTTTACGTTAACGCGATCGAGTAGTTAAAAAAACTCGCACTAAGCACACAGAGCGTAGGATTCACTTCTCTAATGTTTAATTTCAGGTGGGTGTTGCCGCGGCGGAACAGCTTAACAAACTTCTGGAGGCCGGATTATCGCTGGAGAAACTTCATGTCATCGGCCACTCTCTCGGCAGCCACGTCGCTGGTTACACGGCAAGGGAACTCAAGAACAAATACCACAAAACTGTCAAAAGGTACCCACGCAAAGGGTAGTTCTGTCGGTCTTCATTTAGTATTCCTTTTTGAAACCCACTAGCAATATTTTTCCCAAAGAAACTACGCGTGGAAATTCAATGGCTGAGGATTATTGGTGTCCAAAAGTAACATAATTTATTGCAGAAAGGCATTAATACAATTCGTTACAATTTTAAAACCGCGTATCAGGATAAAAGCTTACCAAACCTTTTCAATCAATACCTACAATTTATTATAGTAGTACATTTACTCCTGAAATATTGAAGAATTTCTAGGGACATGAAGTAAACTTTTAGTTGTCCGGTATTTTCATTGGTAGGTTATCAGGTGCGTGAAATAAAACTATTTCCGTAATCCTAAATGTTGTCTTCGAATAATACGATCCTCGTTTCTTCCAATACCGTCGTGTTTGTAATCCGACGTTTCAGCTATCATGGCAGAGATTCAAGGCCAACCCTGAAACCACAACAATCTACATATAGCATATCAACCTTTAGTCAGTTATGTTACAGGTGACCTTGCAACGAAAATGACGTGCTATCAGTTAATTAAACAAGCGAGCGTCAGCACCGCTAATATTATATACTAGCGACCCACCCCGGCTTCGCACGGGTGAACGAACCTTAAACTTTTTGAAAACCCAATATAGCCTATGTTACTCACGAAGAATGTAGCTTTTTAATGGTGAAAGAATTTTTAAAGTCGAACCAGTAGTTTCTGAGTTTATTCATTACAAACATACACACACACAAAATACAAAAATACAAATCTTTCCTCTTTATATTATTAGTATAGATATAGATGTGTAACAGTTTGATAACCTAATATACAAACAGCCATACCTTACGAAGGTACAGCCTTATCGCGTAGGTGTAAGATAATTGGCATTCCTCACAGCCACGCATAAGTGCACGCTTTGCAAGATCTTAGGCTGTTCTTCTAAGGTGAATACCTACTTGACATCAGAGAACATAAAAGATCGCTGCGTGGCATTCAGTGAGTGAGTGCTTTGCCTCTAGCTCTTAGAGTTTTTATGTTCTTTTTTTCAGCAATGAAAGCATTGCTTTTTCGGAGCATAAAAAGACGGCAGTTCGGTAATGTTTAAGATTTTTATTGATAAACAAAAATGCATTTAGAAAGCTTTATTTTTGAATTCCTTATTAATTTTTTTTAACTTTTTAAAATAGCATAATCACACATATTAAGTCTTCTACTCTGCCCGGCTATACCAAATTGTATAGTCCTCTAGCTCGTTAACTAGACTAAGTCAAGAGTGTAAAAACATTTTGTATCTGGGTCGAGGACATGCACAGGGGCCTAATTTATTATGTACATCAAATCCAGAGCAATGCCAATCACGTACCTGTTTCATCATCAACCCATTATGTCCCCACCGAGGGGCACGGGTCTCTTCCCTGAGGAAGGTATAGGCCATACTCCACCGCGGGGGCCAAGTCCGGATTGGTGGAGGCTTGTAAGACTAGTGGCTGGTCTTACTGTCAGAAGTTTTCGAGCCGCCCTAAGGCCTCTGGCTTGGCTTAACGATTGCCATCTATCGACGGCAGCCGGCACCAACTGCTTAACTTGCCTTGCGAAGCACGGAACCGCTAGTCATAGACGGTGACCCATCCATGGACTGAACGCGCCGTATGTTGCTTAACCTTAGTGATCGTTTAAGATCACTCAGGCTGCCAGGCTACGAGCGATTTGTACCTGTTTAATTCTAGACTATTTTGACAGTTAGACGATTGGAAATGCCCAGCATTTGGTGCGATCAGTATAGAGACGCAGTAAACAGTATAGTGATACCTATCACCTAACCAAAATATCAGCAAAATCAGTAACATCAACATTTTCACCTGACCGCTTGACGAGGAATGCCCCATAATGTCAATCAAATAAAAAGCCTGTACTCGTTTACTGATTGACATCTGCCTCCCCCAAGGCACCTTCGGTCCTTGCTGCCAGCAATCTGCCTCAGATAATAAGTTCAGCGAACTGGCAGGCATCCTACGCTGTGCTTGCCGGTTTGTGATCTCCACTCGAGAACCTTTGTACCCCTCCGAACGGTTCTTTGGCAAACACGTGACCATCTCACATCCACATCAGCTTGCTAACTCCATGAGCTATAACAGTCACCTTAGTTCAATAAATAACATAACATAACATTTACATACAGGCACATACATTGCTTCTGGCCCCACACTAGGATACCCTGTGTCGTGGGAACCAGAAACAGCGACGTCACAAACCTGTAAACATCCAAGACCTGAGTTTTTTTTGTCCCCAGCCGGGATTCGAACCCGGGACCTCTCGCGTGGTAGTCAGATGCGCTTACCGCTGCGCCACAGAGGTCGTCTGTAATGTGTTATTCCAACAATTATCCTCCCTTTGCAGGCTCACAGCTCTAGACCCGGCCTTCCCGGGCTTCTATCCTGATGGTCTGATGCTGGAGCATGTGACGGCGACGGACGCAGAGTTCGTGGACGTAATCCACACGGACGCGGGCGCCGCGGGCGCGCCCGTGCGCACGGGCACCGTCGACTTCTGGCCCAATGGCGGCACGAGCACCCAGCCCGGGTGCCCTAGATTCGCGCCCATACCCCTTTCGGATGACAGTTAGTATTTTATCAACTTTCGGGGCTTACTTGTTATTGTACCGGTATATCGTGGGATTTCTGGGCCAATGGCGGCGAAAGCGACCCGACTGCTCGCAGTTCCTGCCGAAGGTTTTGTGAGAGATAAAACAAATAGTGTTTTACGAACGTCGCTTATAATTGTGGGGTTATTATTGGGTCACCATTTTAGGGGACTCAATTTGGTAATAATAATAATAATAATAATGTCCAGAAGGTTGTGATTTAAAGATGAAAAGTCTTTATTCTGAACTGTACACGGATAATTGGTTTACATAGGAGGTGGCATGCCTACACATTTAGAATTTACGATAAAAAAACTAATTTACTCTGAGAGGTTCGGGGGACACTGGCTAAACACAGTCGTCCACGCTAGATCGTTGCGCTATGTTAAGCTGGCTTCCCACGGTGCGCGATTCTGCCGACGACCACGGACAGCCATGCACCACGCACCGGTACGGCGCACCACCACAGGCGTCTGTGCTACCGCGTACCGAGACCCTTCCCACGGTGTGTCGTGCGAGCTGGTCCGCGTCCGTCCGCGATAACGCGGACCGTGGGTAGCCGACTTTACTTTGTTTCTGATATGTTGACTCAGCGTTCTGAGTCCCTACAATTGTTTGAATATGTGTTCCAGACCTATGCAGTCACTGGCGCTCTTGGCGGTTCTATGCGGAGTCGCTGCGGACACCGAAGGCTTTCCCAGCGTCCCCGGCGGAGTCATACAGGAAATTCAAGGAAAACCCCACGCCGGAAGTAGGGCTGGTGTACATGGGGGCCGACTGTGATACTAGGCGAGTTATAAACTTATAGATAAATAGATAAACAATTTATTTGAACTTCTAACACACAACGTAGAATGTATGTCACTCTTAGAATCCGGCTACATGCGCTGTTCTACCGCGTTGGAATTCCGCTCAACTACACCTAAAATCCTGAAATTTCAGATATAAGATTGCACGTAATTTTCCACTAAAGAAGACATACTCGTAAGAGTTGAGCGTAATATTATGACTAGCTCAATAACATTTGAATATAAAGTACCTACTTATACTCTGATTTTTAATTTCGTGTACCAAACTGACAGCTGCTAGGGCATCATAGCTGCATCCAATCATATCTCGTTTCAATATCTCGATAGTCTTCGAGTACATTATTGTCCAACAAAATCCACCACTGGCAACCCATCAAGTGTCAGTTTGGTACACGAAATGAAAAATCGGAGTATGAAATTAATGGGTTCCACGAGCTTCACTAGCGCCACTATGGGGAAAATCGTATAACTTTTTTTACATATCAACGGATGATTTCAATCTCTCAATCATGTTATAATGTGTTGCTTGTGAACCTCATAGATCCTCATAAAGTAGATATATGTAAACTGTAACCGAGTATTAATCCTTGAGCCGTTTCGGGATTCCCTAAATACCTGACACACGTACGTTTATTTCCGTTCGGAATAGCAACGCTCAGTTGAGTGATAGACGGTAGGTAGCTGTTGAGTTCAGACCTTTTTTCAGCGAATAGCGGCGATTTTTTTTATTGCAACAGCTCTGTATAAATGTATCATGCTAAAAAGAAGAAAATAGGTTGTAAGTTGGGTTCGGAACTGCTTTTTCCCTACGGGTTTAAAAGACACTCAAGCTACCAGGAGGAATTCGGAATCAAAAATAAATCAAGCGGAAAACTGTTGTATTTAATATAATATAGATAGATAACACTTTATTGCTCAGCCAGGATACAGAGTTATTGTAATTTCCTTATGTCTAAGTAATGCAGCAAGTCCGTAGGTTTATAATAATTTGCTGTTTTCGGGCAATAAATTCCGTCTTTATGTGGCCGGCCTCACGTCAAAATTGAGTTCAAGGGAGTGCTCGTTTAGACAATTTTTCCTTAAAGTCAGGTTCGTTAGATAGGTAATAGGTATATAAATAATGATTAACTGGACACTGCTCAGCAACTCAAACAGGTGTCTATACTACCAATATTGCTACGAAATAAGTACTAAAAAAACTTGAATGTATCGAACCGACTTTGTCGTCGTACCTACGTGCAAAATGATATATATATGAAAAATTAACTTTAAATTTTGCTAACATTATTAACTAATATTGATTTTATTTACTTGGCGAACCTCGACATATTCAGAGGTCAAGAGTAATCTAAAACTTTTTATTTCTTTGAGGTGTTCGTGTTATAGTTACATTTGTATAATGCATTTTAACCTTTTTAATTTTTGTTACAGTGCGCATGGAAATTATTATTTGACTACCAATGGACAGACACCTTTTGGCAAAGGAATGGATGGAATATATCCTAAAAGCCGTAAATCTTTAAAATAAAATTAGGCTTGTTGTTTATAAAAAGGTAGATATGTAGGTAGATAATAAATTGACTCAGTATACGTATCACTAGATATTAGAATCTTGATTTTATTTAATGAGAAAATTTTATCACAATTTAGTTTATTTTACAATTATGTTGATCAGTATTGATAATCAATAGAAGAATTATCAGTATCATAATATACCCAGTTTGTGGGTATTTCAGTACGATTTTTATGTTATATTTACATACTTTTGTTTTTTATTACTTAACTTTGTACTTAATTAAGTATTAAACCGAAATAGCTTACGCAATTATGCGTTGTTCGTGTAGAAGTGCTTAGGACTTGAACATTCCAATACCATGTGGACGTCATTTCATAAATGAAATTAAAACATCGGTTTCTTTATCACAATTATTTTACTTAGTAACTTAGACAATTGATTGTTATTCTTGCCATAGACCTTCCAATTTATTGTTAGAATTATAAAAGATCTTATAGTTTACAATTAAAACACTTCAACCACACTCCTTGTTTTATTTTTAAGACTTCAAAAAAAGAGGTTCTTAATTCGTGGGTAGGTATAGACATTTTTTGGAGATATAGATAGAGAACATTTTACTCCACAACTAGAAAAAGGTAGAACAATTAAGTAAGTATAAAGTCGGTTTCCCACGGTCCGCGATATCGCGGACGGACGCGGACCAGCTCGCACGACACACCGTGGGAAGGGTCTTGGTCCGCGGTAGCACAGACGTTTGTGGCGGTGCGCCATACCGGCGTGCGTGGTCCATGTCTGTCCGTGGTTTTCAGCCGTCGGCAGAATCGTAAATAGAAACATAAATATTTCCAAAAAGACCCGTTCGAAGCGGCTTGCATCCAGCGTCTTCCTGCCACTTGGATGAGATCGTCTGTCCAATGTCCAGCAGTGGATTTCTTGAGGCTGAATGATGATGATAAATACTTACCTATTGGAACTAAAACTTTCGTAGGCACTACACATTATTCACTTTATTCCGGATACACTTTATTCCGGATACGGAGCGAAACCGGGCTTGGCTCTTCCGACAAAAAGTCAAGTAATTGTATCCGGATTAAGTTAATAATAAATACTCAGGTACCTATTTAAAGCTGGCTTCCCACGGTGCGCGATTCTGCGGATATCGATACGACCACGTACCCACGACCGGTACGGACCGAGACCCTTCCCACGGTGTGTCGTGCGAGCTGGTCCGCGTACGTCCGCAATATCGCGAACCGTGGGAAGCCGATTTAAGAAGCCAGTCTAGAAAACTATATTTTGTCAGCATCAATTGGGAATTAAGAAGTCAGTCGAGAAGACTACATAATCGATTGGGTCAATATTTATGGATAATTTTTATACTTAAAAATGTAGTTGATCCCCAAAAAGTACTGATGTTTGTACTCCACTTTGGGTTGACTTAGGGCCGATTTCTGAGTTGAATTTTCACTAAATAAATACTTAAATTAGTGAAAATTTTGTTTGTTGTTTTAAAAGGAATCCATAAATCAGTCAGTCCACATTACACATTCGTCCACAGTTAGACGAGTGTGGACTGATTGATTTGTGTTCGGCCATCTTCGTCCAGCCACGGCCAACAATATGCCTTACGTTCGTCGGTCCAGCGAGATGCACGATAGTACGATGGCTCGAGTCACTCGTTTGGTGGTGCTATACTGTCAGAATTTGGCGATTGATCTTTAGAATTTTTGGCCGATCGGCTTACCATAATAATGAATGATTTTTAATTGTTCTTTTCAAAAACATAACGCAAGTGATTCTTTTACTACTGAAGGTTGCAACTTTTGACTATAAAACTCGCGTTTCTGCTCCGTAGGTCATAACTGGCAGGAGACATAAATGAAAATCCATCGGCTTTAATTCATTACAATTATTTTACTTATTAATTTGAACAGGGGATTGGTTTTCTTTCCAGGAACCTTTGAATTCATGTCGGAATTATAAAAAAGATTGCAACCAGGTTCCCTGTTATATTTTTACCCGGCCTAAAGAAAAGAAGGATTTGGTCAAGATCATAAGAAAATTCTGTCCCAGACTCGTATTTATTCTGTGCAGCACAAGAGATCTGCAGCGACATAAGCGGTGATGTCCATAGTACCTGTCGTTGGTCATGCTGATGTTCCATACGTGCATAAGAAAAAGCTGGTATGCATATCTATGTTTTATGTTTGTTTAGGTTTGCATAATACGTATTGTTTTCGTCGAATGGTACAAACTCGTCAAATTTGACATCGTAGAGGTAAATGTACAGGGCAAATAGAATCGCCGCAGTGAAGACTGTGCTGAAATAAAATATTAGGTACTCGTTATTAATATTATAATTTAAAGGTGCATTAAGGTACTCGAATGTAGGAACTGGAATGCAATTACATAGGTCTTCCATTGTATCATCATCATCATTCAGCCACAAGAAGTCCACTGCCGGGCATAGGCCTCCTCCTTCCATTGTAGGTATGGAGTTGTCTAATTTAGCCTCCTCAGAGCTGCCAAATAGGTACATAGGTACATATTTTGACACTGTGGAGATATGAGGACTCGAACAAGGCTGGATACAGTGGCACTGGGTACACTATTCATGCAGCGTATCCTCTAAATTACAGATGATAAGCGTATCAAATCCTGTGTCGCCAATTGCCTAACTCTCATATCAGTATGGAATATGACAGAATTTGGTGCCCATATTAAGTAAGCATCGGCCCCTAAATTACGGGCACCAATCGTCTAACTGTCAATTTGTATGGAATTTGACAGTGAGACGATGGAGCCGCTCGGACTTTGCTATGCATATTGAGACCCCTGTTTTCTAAACAAAGCTATGCCACTATAACACTGTGCTTAAAATAATTAAAATAGTGAATAAAACTTTACTCATTTGAAATACAATTTAAGAATGCATTAACCTTTAGCTGGTACATTATATCATCATCATCATCATCAGCCTACCGCTGCCCACTGCTGGGTATAGGCCTATTTCCCCAAACGTACATTATACGTAAATTATATAGGGGTGAGAAAATTAGTGACACGAGAAAAGACTTCATTATGGAAGTTCTCAGTACTAAGTCAGTCCATCGCTCGCTATGGAAACAAGTCATCATAATTCCGCGGGCAAGCGTTTTCTTAGGGTTCCGTACCCAAAGGGCAAGAGACCCTATTACTAAAACTCCACTGTCCGTCTGCCTGTTCGTCCGTCCATCCCAGAAAGTGACGAAATAAGCCAATGCCACCATGTCACTTCCGAATCCCTCGTAGCCTGGGTTGCCTGAGTGATATTAAACGATCACTAAGGTTAAACGACATACGGCGCTTTCAGTCCATGGATGGGTCACTGTCTATGACTAACGCTAGTGTCATTTTTCCGAGCGGTTCCGTGCTTCGCAAGGCACGTTAAGCAGTTGGTGCCGGCTGCCGTCGATAGATGGCAGTCGTTAAGCCAAGTCAGAGGCCTTAGGGCGGCTTGAAAACTTCTGCCAGTAAGACCAGCCACTAGTCTTACAAGCCTCCACCAATTTGGACTTTGCCCCCGTGGTGGAGTATGGGCTATAACTTCCTCAGGGAAGAGACCCGTGCTCCTCGGTGGGGACATAATGGGTTGATGATGACCATGTCACTTGTCACCTTGTCCACTGCTACTAAGGTGGCAGTGGATTGGTAAGGAGTGGATCGATCTCCTTAATTTCACCATCTTCTTCTGATACACTACAACGACAAAAGTAGTGAATCAAGAAAGAAAGAAAGAAAGAAAGAAAGAAAGAAAGAAAGATTTTATTAGTATTGTCACAGAAACACAATGAAGACAAAAGTACATAATAAACAAAATACACAAGAGTCAACAAAACAAGAAAAATAAAATAGAGACAAAGGAAAACAAACAACATCTACATCGCTATATTTATGCTAAGCGTGCAGTTAGTTTGTAACTGAGGTTGAACATACTTTTACAGTCGAGACAAGTAAAGAAATACCTTACTGTATTAGGTACATGTTATCACCTACCCTTTTGATATCTAAAGCCATTAGTCTCTATATTCTGTAAAATCTGTGGCGTGTATCACTGGCGCTGGTGTCGAATTTAGTAGGACTAATAAGAGCTTCTCGGATTCCTCGATAGCTAGCATTTCACGGACAAACTTAGTCGTCCAAAACAACGTGAAGGTGGCAAGTGCAAACGTCAAGCTGCAAGTGAAACAGTACTATATGCAGGTGACTAGCGGTGCAACCACGTAAGTCCTCCACTGTATGGAGTTGACTGTCAAACACATACATAATTTGACACTTCAGTGTCGTCAAAATTATTAACCCGATAGATCGCTGATTTTTGAATTGAGAATTTCCCCGAGTAATTACTGTCATAACTGTAGAGAGCTCAACGATGCCGTTGGCCCTCGCTGCGTCTCTTATAGGACCCGACTGAAAACCAGCGCTGCAGGTTATTGCTTTGCAATCACTGCAGCATATGCTGAGTTCGGGCACCTTTTATAATGCCATAGCACATAATGCACAGCCTATCGTAATTTTAAGAAAATCTCGTTATTATATTTTATTCTGAATATTATTGTTAGCATGCTATGCCTGTCTATTGTATATCTTTGTGTGTTGTGGTAATTTAATAAATTATTATCCTGTCCTATCCTTATCCTAACTGCTATCTAGTCAAATTTCTTTAGAAAAGAGCGTGACAGAATGTTACTTAAGTAGGTATTTACTTAGTGTAAATTCTCAATTCAGAAATCGGCCCGGAGTGGATATTTACGTGATAGAAAGGCAGAATTAGTGACAGTGGAAAAACTATAATATTACTACAGTGTTACTGCTAAAATTCGCAATTTTTTAATCACGTTACAAAAAATTATTTCCCATTTATTATTTGCGCACCTGAGAGGTGACTACGGCACAATCTATTCATATTCGTATGTAGTCGAAAGAGATAATTCCTCTCTTTTCGTATTTACTTGGGGGATTGTTACACCGTGAATGTGTTAGGACACTTGGGGCTGAATCGGGGACTGGCACAGGAAGTTGCAAGACCAGCAAACAACAGGAACGTGATAAATCGATTATCGAGATAATTATAACATACATAGGTATATATCTATGTTGTATCTGGTCTCTGCTGTCTACCCCTCTAGGATACAGGCGTGAGATTATGTATGTATATTTTATCTATACATACGTATACACATAAACTCACGCCTGTATCCCAGAAGGGTAGGTAGAGACCAGGGCCCCGATTCTGTGAGTTCATTATAGTAAGATGGCAGATACACGGTCGGGTCACGTGACGTGATTTTTCATACCATTGACGACTAGATTAGTTGATAGGTATGCATGCGCACGTAAACTTGAAGCGGCAATGAAACTAAATCGCCATGTTCATCCAGTTGTCATCGTACTACCATGCATTAACAGAATCTAGGCCCAGGGACTGCCAACTGTAACGATCCTGACAAATCACTTTCGCTTCGTTAATATTCATTAGTCGTGGCATGCATATATCAATGTGAAGATCAGTGTAGCTTCCTGCATTAAGCACGCCCTTGTACAAATATTGGTGCACTAAAGAATTTTAATAACAATAGTGTAGTGTCAATCGGAGCATTTATAAGTTTGTTCAGCTGTCGATTCACACAACAGTTCCAATGGGCTAGTTGCCCTAAAAAATGTAATTGGGCCGTCTTTTAGATTATTCAAAAATAAGGGACACGTATTTTTTTATTTGTAAATTAGACCAAAAATGACAAAGATATAGCCCATTAAAGTTACATGTGACGTCACGCCGTGCTGCATTTTTTAGCACGGAGTGACGTCACACGTAATTTTAATGGGCTATATCTTTGTTATTTTTTGTTTAATCGAAAAAAGAAAAAATACGTGTCCAATATTAAATTTAAAAATAGAATTTAATTATTTTCACCCTGGAAACTACCCTATTCTGTTAACCACATAAAATTCGAGCAGTAAACTTACATCATATTTATTCTAGGAACCTCTGAAAATCACAGAGAAAACCAAAACTTTTCACTTCTGCCTCCTAATGCCAACTGGAGTGGATTCGATTAGGTAGTGGTGTTTCAATACCTAAGCAATTCATCTCTTTGGAAGTATACAAATAAACATTCATTGCAGGTATTCTATTGTTTGGTAAAAATCAACAACTCGTGTTTTTGTTTGTCGAGTGGCTACACAAATGAGTACCGCAACTCCTCCATGCTGACTGAAGACTTATTGTATCGATATCGTGTTGGAATACGCTGATATAATATCCGAAATAAATAATTTTTAAAATATTGCTGATTTTCGAAAGATATATTTTATCCGTTTATATTTGATAAAGTAATAAAGTTATTAACCCTGCAGTATTCGCGCTGTATGTAGAAGCGTTTGTGGTCGCGTGAGTTACACATGTAGGCCAATTTATAAGTAACAAAAAACAAGTAGTATCCTTTTTATTATTTATCATTTAGACTTAAGTGTTTAAAAAGCTTTTTCTTACAGAAAATCGTAACAAACAAAATTAAGATTAAATTACATATGTAATCCACGCGACCACTCTAGGGTTAAATTCACGATGTATTGAAAATTACGTTTGAAGAAACCGGCCAAGTGCGAGTTATACTAGCGCATGAAGAGTTCCGTACCTATAAAAAATCGAATATTTTGAGTCTCTACCTATTGCCGTTATGAATATGGAGCAATAAAAACGGATTGTTTTCTGTTCTTAGAGCTGTAGTGTTCTAAGTCGGTTTGGATTTTTTATTTTATTAAGACTTTTTAACACTGCTCCAATCTCGCCTGGTCCTATATTACGCGTACAAGATCACAACGATTTCATTCGTCTAACTTAACTATAAAATTTTATAATGGCCTCAGGAGACAAATTGTAGGTTGATGATGGTGATATTATGATGGTGGATACTTGTAAGACCTAGTGGCGGTTCTTCCGGACTTGGCCCCCGTGGGGAAGACACCCGTGCCCTCGGTGGGGACAAAATGGGTTGATGATGCAATTTTTTTTTACTATCTATCTGAGAGAAAGCCTGTCTCCTATAACAGTGGAACGTATATAGGATTTTATTAATGCATTTTATCCTCATCTTTTTTTTTATTTTAGACTTAGGAGGTTAATAATGAACCTGTTATATTTGCAAACAGGATTTAATAAATAGAATTTATTGCCCTGGTCATCCCATTGGATTAATGACAGAATATCGATGATTTACATTTAATGGTCTTTGAGCCGTTGTCATTTCATGAATCTCCGTTTGACGAACTTCACGACCTTAAGATCACCTGAAATTAGAACAAGAAATATTTAAGTGTCGTCCGGATGCTATAGACCATTTGGAGCACGTTGACTTGGTCCATGGACGCGAGAGTCTATTGAGGTACATAATTCAGTAAGTAGTTAGTAAGTTAATTAGTTAGACCTGATATTTCCGCACCTAGGGCCAGTTTCTGAGTTGAGAATTTTCACTAAGTAAATAAGTACTTAATTGTAGTGCTGTCTCATCCATTTTTTTCAGAAAAGAGCGTGATAGAACATTACTTAAGTATTTATTTAGTGAAAATTCTCAACTCAGAAACCGGTCCTTAGCCTCATAGTTGGGCCATTGTACGTATAATCCATTTGTCTATACTTGGCATATGAGACTTTAAACGACACTAAATCAAAAACCTTTAGCGGTAGAGGGCTCGAAACAGTTTGCAAATTTAGTGCTAGCTAGTAGTTAGGTTTTTGATTCAGTGTCGTTTGAAGTCCAAAAAAATCCCGAGTATATGGACAAATGGATTATAGCAAGGCTGTGACATATTACAGTAGCTATTATATAGTTTTCTCCCCTCTCTCTCATCCACGACTGGTCTCATATAAATTTCAATGTTTGCACTGTTTTATGGTGAAGTTACAATAAGTCTTTACCCAATCCAATCATGTTGCCAATGGATATCTCTTTATTCTCACGATCTAGGTCCATCAAAATTTTTCCTCCAATTAAAAGCGATACCATAAGCGCTACAGTTAAGAATGCACTGAAAGAAAACACTCTATGTAAGATAGATAGAGAACACTTTATTGTACGTAATACAGGAAATTACACAGGTATTTCTTAATCTAAGAGTACAGACGGCGGTATGTTACTACTCTTAGGTTAGATTAGATCTCTTCCAGACAACCTTTGGATGGACTGGAGCAAAATGGAGTTTATGAAAACGTCAAGAATGTTTATCGCGCGTAATCGCGATTATTTATTTATTAAGCTGAAAACTTTTTTTATTAGGAAGCCGTTTTACTTTTGTTATTATGATTTAAACATTAGTACACCTGGGAGACCGAGCTTTGCTCGGTACTTTTTTTGTAATATAAAATATGTAATATAAAATTAAAATAATCCTTTTTCAACAAAAAAAGAACTTGGAAAAAAAACATCATGACGGCCCGAAACGGGTCGCCCGTTTTCCCGTCAGAACTATCCCGACCTTGCAAGTAGACGCGAAATTTACCTCTGTATGTTATTATAGCAAATTTCAATTGCCTTTTCTAAAAATGTAATGTAATGCAACGTTTTCTAAAAATGTAACCTAGTTAGATCAATTAAACGCCCCCGAAAGCATCTGCCTACAAAATTTCGTGAAAATCGTTGGAGCTGTTTCCGAGATTCTGATTATATATAAATATATATACAAGAATTGCTCGTTTAAAGAGATAGATTTATTTGATTGATGATATTAGTTCAGTGTTCAATCAAAGGTGAAACTCAAATCTGCTCCGTTTCGATTCGTTCGATGTAAGATTACGATCGCTCCGATTTTAGCAGCCAAAAGGGTTTCTACTTTCGATGGGCCATTACGATGACTTCCTGCATTGTGCGAGTAATATGACATTACACTTAATTTCGTTAAAAAAATTCTGGGTTTTGTAAAACAATTTTTTTTAATCTTCTAATATATAAAAATGTCTTGTCGCAGTGGTTGTTATCGAACTCCTATAGTACTTACAAACCCACCACAACCATTACAGGAACTGTTATATACACTGCACTACAAAGATTTTAATTATGGTATGCCGATGTATTTCAGACACTATACTAGGTTAGATAATTGGAGACGATTTAAATTATAAAATAAATATTACGAGAGCACCAAACTCACGAACAGTATAATTAGTTATCGAACTCCTATAGTACCTACTTACAAACCAACCACAACCATTACAGGAACTGTTATATACACTGCACTACAAAGATTTTAATTATGGTATGCCGATGTATTTCAGTCACTATACTAGGTTAGATAATTGGAGACGATTTAAATTATAAAATAAATATTACGAGAGCACCAAACTCACGAACAGTATAATTATGAGATGTAAGGCCGTTTAAGACGCTAAGCGAGATTATGTTGTTTTATTTGTATTATAGATTGGCACTTAATTTACGAATTGATTTGCTGTTTATAAATTTTAAATTATTCATATTGAAAAGAATTTTATTGATGTCACTATGTTTTGAAATCGTTTATTGGTTCAGCGTGGAAGTAAAGAAACTCACAAACCAAAGCGGTCGCGGTCGCGATGAGGCGAAGGAATTAGCAGTTTGGCAAACTAATGCTGTTGTATTTTCGAAATGTGTTGAGTGAATAAATAAATAAATAAATAAATAAATAAATAAAATAAATGTCATTACTGTTCAATTGTATTTGTATGGACGCGATTAATGTTTAGACCGCTTAACAGCATGATTGCTACGTCCGATGTCAGAACGAGTTAGTTTTAATACCTCCATACAAACATTACCGCAGTGAATTATGCAAAATACTACTGCAGTAAATGACTGCTATTGCCACAGCCACTGCAATCGCGATGGGTTTGGTTTGTGATTCCTTTAACGTATATAGAATTTGAATCATTCTCACACCCCAGCCGCATCAACAAAACGCTAATGAACATTGTCGTAAATAATGACAGTAGCAACATAATGATTTGGCATTTTAAAGGTATAAATATCAGTAAATAAACTACTCTCATAAGTTAACAAAATTCAGTAATTTCTTACTTAGTTGACAATAAACAAGAAATTACTGAATTTTGTTTTATTTATAACAGTATATGTTTTCTTTGATTTTCAAAATCAAAATTCAAAGAACCCTATGTTTGTTTCATACGTAACATTTTTGAGCGAGAGGGAGCAGTTTCATTAGTCGTGAATTTAAATTTAATTTAATATTCTTCCTCAGGACTCCATAATCTGACACCAAGTCTTTACTCTTAGGAAAAAAACTAACTATCATGCAAATTATAATTTCTAAAGTTTAAGTCACAGTAAAAACCCCTAGACATTTAAAGCCTGTCTTGTAAATTAATTAGCTCAATTGATAAAATTACCGATATCGTACTTCAATTACAATGACTTAATTCCAGTTTGTTCCATAATTTCCAGTACCTAGGTGCCGATTCTTTTTCTCTCTTTCTCTCCCTTTACAAATAACGACAGAAGCCCAAGTCAAAATATTCGGAGCGAGGCTACTAACACTACAGTCTGTTAGCTTTTAGAATATACCTCGGGCTCTAGAGTAGGCTTCGGTTTTCGCCGAGAGCACACGAGTGTAAATACGACTTCGTGTATAAAACTTTTCTTCACTATTTTGAAAATTTATGTAAAGTTAAGTGTCATATTAGTTCCGATATTTCTATTAGACGAAAATATCCGATAGTAGCCTATACACAGTAGCCGAGGTATATTCTAAAAGCTAACAGACTGTACGTATTTTATTGAAAATAAATAAACGAAGTATGAACTGGCTTAATAAAGTAGCACTTCTTCATGAAGAGAGCCTCAAAATAATAAGAAAATCAGCTATTAGCCATATTAACTTTATTCCGAATACACAGAGCCAGTGGCGGCGTAAGGGGGGGGCGATGGGGGCGGTCCGCCCCGGGTGCCAAGCACCAAGGGGTGTCAACGTGGTGACAACTCACTCCAGAAGAGTTGCAGAGAGCTATGTTAGAATGTCTAGATAGATTTTACGGAGAAGTAGACTATCGCTACAGGGCAATGGATGACATTCTCAAGACATTTCGCGTTGTTCATCCTAAAACTCTGCTAACGTCAACAGAAGAAGAGCTTCGGGATATTATAGTTTACGAATGTTTATGACGAATTTACTGCGGAAGACATGATTTTGGAGATTTTACGTCTGAGGCGCCACTTGGAAGCCGCCAGTATTTGTTACCAAGAAGCGGTCCACCTTGGCTATAGCTCCAGCAGCTTGGAGATACAAGGAGAAGCTGACTTACTGACATATCAACGCAGGGCCTAAACTATAAGGGTTAGAAACTTAAAATTTTACACAGGGGTTCCTTTTATAACGCAGGGGAGCGCTAAGAAAGGATTTTTGAAAATTCACACATTAAGGGGGTAAAATAGGGGTGCAAAGTTAGTATGAAACTCTGCCGTTATTGAAGTTATTCGAATTAAATCCGGTATGAAGGTTCTTTTGAAAGTCATGAAATTCGAGTAAAATTTTTTTTTTATAATCACCCCTTAAGGGGATAAAAGGGGGTGCAACGTTAATATGAAAGTTTTCTGATTTTCAAAATTATTTCAATAAAATCTAAATTATGTAATAAATATGAATCTTAATGAACACACATTTTTTTCGTTTTAATTATTTCGTATGAGTTAAAAGTATCCGTGACTTATTTGCGAACAATTTTTTCAACTAAAGCCCACGCGGACGTTGTCGCGGGCAACAGCTAGTATATACCTATATAAAAGGGGAAGCTGGCTGACTGACTGACTGACTGACATATCAACGCAGGGCCTAAACTATAAAGATTAGAGACTTGAAATGTTGCACAGGGATTTCTTTTATAACGTAAGGGAGCACTAAAGGATTTTTGAAAATTCGCCCCCTAAGGGGGTAAAACGTGGGTGCAAAGTTAGCCGTTTTTGAAGTTATTCGAATGAAATTCAGTATGAAGGTTCTTCATTGAAAGTTATGAATTACGAATAAAATATTTATTCAAAAATCATCCCTTAAAGGGATAAAAGGGGAGTGCAAAGTTAGTATGAAAGTTATCTGATTTTTAAAGTTATTTTAACAAAATGTTGCATTTGGGTTGTATGGTTATGGCTTGTGTCCCTTTTTGTGAAACGGGGTCAAAAGGGGGTGCAAAGTGAGTATGAAATTTTGCCGTTTTTGAAGTATTCGAATGAAATTCTGTATGAACGTTGAAATCATCATTGAAGTTCATGAAATTTGTGTAAAATATTTTTTCGAAAATCATCCCTCAAGGGGATAAAAAAGGAGTGCATATTTAGTAAAAAATTCTCAGATTTTCAAAATTATTTCAACACAACTTTGTATTTGGGTTGATCGTTCCTAATAATGATTAATGCCGACATTCCTTTTTGTGAATTCAATCCCTGAGGGGTTAAAAGAGGGCTGTTTATTTAGTAGGTATTAAAGTTTTGCAAAATAAAACATGTATAAAAAACATACGATTTTTTATGTTTCAATTATTTCACATGCGTTAAAAGTATGGATACGGATCGTAACTTATTTGCAAACAGTTTTCTTAACTAAAGCTCAAGTGACAGCTAGTTCATTATAAAATAGGACTATTCCGAGTCTCTTCCAAGTCTAGCGCTTTGCCTAAGATTCTTTTTCTCTATTTGTGCGTCAGTGGCTTCTTGTGAAAGAAGTTTCTCTAAATTAAATTAAATAAAAAATTACGATCTACAATTAGCCAAGCGCGACTTACCAATATTTGCAAATTGTCCATCGAAAAGTACAAGGAAAGTAAATTTTGATAAAGTTATTGAATATTTCAAAATATAAATAAAGTCACGTAAGCACGTTTAGTAAGTATTTTTTGTTTTATTTTGGGGGTGCACAATAGAAAACTGCCCCGGGTTGACACCTATGCTACGCCGCCACTGCACAGAGCATGACAGAGCAAAACGAGAGCGGACTCTTCTGACAAAAAATCAAGTAATTTTATCCGGAATAAAGTTAAGAATGTCTAGTGCTTACGAAACTTTTAGTTCTGCCCATACCACAGAATACATAACAGTGCAGGTACAGAAGGCACTCTGGAGTGGCCGCCGCATGTACTTACGCGTTCACTATCTACACACGGAGTGCGACAGGCCTGCCTATACCAACATACTATGCTGAGTTGCCTTCGACCTTCTGACTAAGAAATCATCTTACCCACCTTATGTTAAATCAATGAGTGTTCGCTGCAGTAGTTAACGGCTTGATTGTCGCTAGATCAATGACTCCTGAATCACTTTCTTTTTCACTCGGCGATTCTGACTGAGGGGCTGATAATTCGGGCTCTGATGGTGGATCGTCGTCAGCTTCGCCAATTACGACTGTGCTAAATAGCGGAGACAGCGTCATAGTAGCGACGTGCGCCTTCGTAAAGTACCTCATCTGAAAAGGACTCAACGATTGAGTATAACTGATGAAACCAAAATAATGTCAGGGATAATGTATGGGGACTTGTAACTTGTACAAGCTTGTCATCAGTGATATGTAGTTAAAAACATAGACATCTAACTTGCGCTATGCAATGACTCCACTTTTAATTGTGCAAAAGCGGGCGTAGCTTGTCAATTGTTACCAATCAGAGCGAGGCCAGTTTACTCCCCAAAATATCTATTCACCTGCCACCGTCTGACCGCCGTCAAGCGAAGTAACCAGATATTTCGATGGATTATACATGAATAAAGGCAATTGTTTGACCTTGTCAAAAGACGGTTAATATAATGTATATCAAAGGGCACCCTAATTTAGGGCCAGATCCAGCATTGCATGCTCTCTATAGAGTTCGTCAATTATTCCATTCAACCAATCAAATCTATACAGGGTGACATTTTCACCGGTACAATAAATCAACATACGTAATACTAAGTCCAAAATACAAATACCAACATTTTTTGTTACTACCCCGTTGGTACAAAAAACAAAAATACCAATGTCTGAACTTATCTGCAAATCTTAGAGAAATATGGACTCATTACGCATGAGCACAACTAAACGCACGAACTGGCAGCTGCGCGCGGCTTGCGGGAAGGAAAAGAAGCGGCGGCGGCGGCGCAGCCAGTAGGTATGTATGACGTAGCAAAAAAAATCTTACTTGATTTCAATTCTTCCTTCATACTTGCACGGGCTTAGGACCGTCACCGGCTTGGAATGCTTGCACTGGTTGGTAGTGGTATGAATTTCCACACCACGTACTGGCTAACGCCGAAGTGCGCCGTGCGTGCCGCGTCGTTGGTGCTCCTTCTGGGGTCTTCCTCGAAGAACACGAATATCTGTTCCTCGATCTCCACGGCCAAGGGAGGTCTCCCTCCTCGGCCTTGAGCGTGCGCTGGTGCAGTGAACTGTCCGTAGTCTAGCAAATGCTGCGTCACTCTCACGAATGTCCTGGTGTTGAGTATTTGAGGTTCAATAAAACCGGCATTTATCAGGCGGGGCAAACTTTCTTCAGCGTATACCCGCCGAGCTGCACTGTATTTTCCCCACTGAGAAAGTAACTACGAACCATTTAGTAATACTCGCGGTTTGTAAACATCGTGTTGCGCGCGTAATTTTCGACTGCAGGAAGTGCGGAAACGGCGCACGTGCACTCACCTAAGTCAATGCGCGCGGACTGACCGGCCAAATCGTGCGCCGGAAAGCCCGCCGCCCGCTCACTCACCCCACCCCGCCGCCCTAAGCCTCGCACCGCGATGACACCTTGTAATGGGTGCCCATGAGTTACAAATTGGATGAAGGATAAATTAATGAAAATGAAAAAAAAAATATGGTAATTTTATTCGATAAATGTAATCTATTATCGATACCAATGATATGGTAAAAATTATTGTACCGGTGAAAATGTCACCCAGTATAAATAAAATTCAAAGTCCTGACTGACTGACTCATCAACGCCCAGCCCAAGCCGTTGGACCTAGGAAGCTGAAACTTTGCACAGAGGGTCTATATATAATGTAGGCAAGGAATGAGACCAGATTTTTTAAAATTCAACCCCTAAGGGGGCGAAAAGGGTTGCCAAAATTGTATGGCAGTTATAAAGTATGTTGTCTAATTTTCTTAAAACTTAAAATAAATACTCTTCAACACAATTGATTGAACACGTATTTCGCCGTTTTTCTAAATTTAACCCTTAGGGGAGTGAACGGGGTTGAATAACTAAAGTCCACGCGGACGGAGTCGCGGGCGAAAGCTAGTCTGCTACAAAATCGAAAAACTTTAAATTCGCGTCACTCTACTGACAGCGCCAGAAACTTACTTGACTGCCTTACCTTTTGAATAAAACCAACTATCCGTTACGCTTACACTTACTATCGCCCAATCACGTCACGCATGCCGCATAGAATGAAAAAATCACACAGTTATTTACTGTGCAGCACATCGTGCGATCATTTCATTGGTAAAGACTATTCGCAACGACAGAGGCCGTTTTTGAATGCTTGTTACTTGTTACAAATTTTGTTACTATGTTTGAAACACAAAATCTAGATTTATTTCGGATTTTCATTGCCACTCTATCCTTGAACGAAACAATTAATTTTTTCTGTAATTAATATTTCATTCGGCAGTCGTTAAGCCAAGGCAGAGGCCTTAGGGGCGGCTTGAAAACTTGTGACAGTAAGACCAGCCACTAAGTCTTACAAGCCTCCACCAATCCGGACTTGGCCCCCGTGGTGGAGTATGGCCTATACCTTCCTCAGGGAAGAGGCCTGTGCCCCACGGTGGGGACATAATGGGTTGATGATGATGATGAATCTTTCATTGAAATAAAACACAATCTTTGGAAGGTGTATATCATCATCATCATGCATTTGACGTCCACTGCAGGACGTCTCCTGGTTTTTCTAGCCTCCCGGTCTTGGGGCGCCCCCATCCAGCGGGTCTCCGGGGTATATAATTAATTATACTACATTATAAAATTCTATTACTTCCCGCAACCAAGCAAAAGATATGCTAAAGATGTTTTGCGCTGGCAATATCTACTGGTACGCTGGTCGGGTGTTTCCCGTTGGTACGATTGGTCGACCTTGTCAGTCGATCCAGCGGTACTTTTTTCCCGTTCGCCATACTGATCTAACATTTGGGAAATCGTGTTTCCATTAGATCGATTCACACAAAGAGTTCTAAACATGACTGTACAAAAGTAAAAGGGGGGCGTCGGCTAAACGGGAAAAAGATATCGCATTGGGCCGATTGATCTGTTGACCGATCGCATGAACGGGAAACACCCCGCTAGTCGAAGTACCTACGTACCCTCTTCCGTACTTGTCGCAACCTTAGTTGATCCGATGAAGCATCTGTGTCCGAGCCCGAATCTGAGTCTGAATTTTCATCGCCAGACTCCGTCGTGGTCACCAATGTATAGGTAGTTGTTTCCACCAGCTCCGTGGTTGTCGTCGTTGAAGTGGTGGTGGTGTTTGCGACCGGTTCATCAGGTTCCAATAATATGTACCTTGTCGTCATGTAAATTAAGAATACCATCGATGAGACCAATAGTATCCTAAAAACAAGTAGAGTGCAGTGACAATATTTACATAAATGGAGTAGGTATATGCACTATATGCATTACAAATTTGAGAAGTTGATTTTGATAATTAATATCGATGGAGCGAAAGTGATATTTTAGGATCGTGGCAAGTAGCAGTCTCTGCCTACCCCTCTGGGATGCAGAGGATGCCTGTAATTAATGATCTTTGAAATAGGGTGCACTTTTATTTCACTAATAGTAGCTACAATCAAATTGTGTGGAAAATTTAAACTAATATTTAATACACTTACACCGACAGAGCCATCTTGAACGTTTGATTCCTGGGTCAGGACAAGTATTCAAATTTCAATCAAGGCTGTAGAAAAGTAGCATTCCACTACAAACGCTACAAAGTATGTATGATCGATGTTTCAGTAATAATTTACTGAGCTGTTAGCTGCGCAAATCGTGAAATGAAGAGTGATATCAAGGTCCCCTCCGTAAGACCGGCGCGTTATAGTGAACCATACTTTTAATCGAAAATATTAAATACCTAAACGATGGTCAAAAATAATATTTCCATAACACTTTTGGTACGATCTGCTTACCATAAAAAAAAATTTCAAGGTCTTTTAATTGCTCATTTCAAGGTCAGTACCTGGATGACCGAGCTTTGCTCGGTATTTTTTTGGTAAATCATGTTTTTTGGAAAAAAAATTGTATTTCTTTTAGAAAATATATTTGGATACGAATTAGCTGCCTTGATAATAGGGCTCCTAATAATAGTTTTTCACACAAAAAAGGAGCTTGAAAAAAAGAAAAACTTCATGCACCAGTCTCGAACCAGGGTCTTTTGTTAAAGGTATCGTCCTATTTCCCACCTGGGCTACGACAACCTTACTGATTATTGCGAAATTTACGTTCTTATAGGGTAGCAGTTATTTCTTCGCCTAAAAACACGGTTAAAACGACGTTTTCTTAAAATGAAACCTAGCTGGATAAATATATACATACATATATACAAGAATTGCTCGTTTAAAGAGATTAGATTAGATAGATAGATAACTCAACTGGTTACCAAAACCAATCTCAAGTGTCACCTGTTGAGCTGATAGATGAGCAAAGATACAAAACTTTATTATTATGATGATGATGATGATGATTTCCTCTTATTCCTTATCAGGAACATAGGGCTCGTAGAAGGGTTCTCCATCTCTCGCGGTCTTGTGCGGCAACTTCTAACTCCTTCCATCTGAGGCCCGTTGAGGCAGCCTCTTTCTCAACGGAGCGCCTCCAGGTGGTACGAGGACGGCCCGGCCGTCTCTTGCCAAAAGTTTGCCAGGTTAAGCTCTGTTTGGCCAGCTGGTTGTTGGGTCTTCTCAATGTATGTCCAATCCAGCGCCATTTTCTTAGCAGGATTTCCTTGTTGATGGGCTTTTGGTCTGTCACTTCCCATAATCTTGTATTGGATATAGTACGTGGCCAATGTATACAGAGTATGCGCCGTAGGCATTAATACCTGCAGTCTACTAGTTAGATCGTTTTTGACCAGCCACGTTTCACATCCGTACAGACGAACTGACTTGACATTGGAGTTGAACATACTGATTTTGGTCCGTCGAGTAATGACTGAGGAGGTCCACACGGGCTTCAGCTGCGCATATGCTGCACGCGCTTTGTTGATGCGCGCCTCCACGTCAGCTTCAGCACCTCCTAGTCGGTCCACAACACTTCCGAGGTAGGTGAACCTCTCGACTTGTTCGACATTCTCATTGTCCACGACAATGAGCGTGACGTCGTGAGTGTTTAGTCGCATGTCTTTCGTCTTAGCGCAGTTAATGCGTAGTCCTTCTTTCGCAGCGACATAGGCCAGATCATTCGTCTTGGACTGCAGTTGGTCACGTGATATCGCAAGTAGGCAAAGGTCATCCGCGAAGTCGATGTCCTCCAGAGATTTGTCATTCATTCACGGAAGTCCTCTTTCTCCTGCACTTGTTACCCTGTTCATCACGTCGTCCAAGACTATTAAGAATAGTAGCGGAGATAGCAGACAGCCCTGTTTCACGCCAGCAGTGACTGGGATCGGTTCTGTAAGTTGGCCTCCATGTAATACGCGGCACGAGGAACCATAGTAAAGAGATTTAATCAAATCGGTGATCTTGTCTGGTATACCCCGTCGCTTCAAGATCCGCCAAATACTTTTCCATTTAACCCTGTCAAAAGCTTTTTCAAAGTCCACGAACAGAGTATAGAGTTCATTCTGCATTTCATTGCACTGCTCCAGGATCATTCGCAGAACATTAATCTGGTCGGTACAAGATCGCCCCTCCCTGAATCCACTCTGCTCGTCTCTCAGCTTTCCGTCGACAGCGCTCTTTATTCTTTATTACTAAAACTTTATTATAGGTACATAAAAATGAAATAAAAAGATATTGAGCATATTTTAGTTTGATAATTTATTAAAATATTATATTCATAGTATTAAAATATTAACTTACTCCCAAATAGCTGAGAGATGTCATACCTACTCCACGCTGATTCTGTGTCAGTTTTTTTTACGACCTGAACTGCTCTGCAGGTACTGCTGCAGAGTTCAAAATTTTTGTAAGACCAAGATGGCGTACAATATTAGGAACATGACAAATAGCATAATATTATGATGTGATTTCCACAACACCACAGGAGCCACGACGCTACGCTTTTGGTAGTTCCACAAATTACCAACTTGTGTACCTACCGAACCCTTCACCATTAATTAAGTCCAACTCAGTATTGACCGATTTAACACTTGTCAAGCTACAATTGCCTTATTGAGTAAACAACGATGTTCTGTTAACTGCGGTAGTGCGGATTCTACGAATCGGCCGTTGTGTGTGAAAATGATCATCAAGGAAGAGACCCGTGCAGGGTAATAAACACAAAAAAGTTGAAAATAATTTCGTATTCTTACTTATAATCCATTTATGGCATTCTTTTTTGGACTTTAAGCGACAGTGAATTAAAAACCTTTAGCGGTAGAAAACTCGATACCGTTTGCAAATTTAGTACTAGCTAGCACTAAATTTGTAAATTGTTTCGAGTTTCCTACCGCTAAAGGTTTTTGATTTAGTGTCGTTTAAAGTCTGAAAAAAATGCCAAGTATAGATAAATGGATTAAAATACTTGCATTGCAATTATTGCTAGTTTTGGAGTCGGTTTCAGCCAAGGAAACACTACAATAGTATACCTAACCATAATGAAACAGTAAGAGCAAGGTCACTCTTAAACAGCCCTCAAATACAGATCAGTCTGTGAGAAAGTTTTTTCGTCATTTAATTCGATCAAGTCAATGTGACACCAGTGATCATCAGTGTGGCATCATCAAGGTATCTGGACCCACGTGAACTAGCCAAGCTCAAAATTGAGAAGAATGGGTTGGAGGAGGCATATAGGTATTTATAAAAAAAAATTTTGCAGTAAAACTGTACATAGTTTTAGTTCAAACCATATTACATAATTTTTCCGCGAACGGATATTAAATGAGTTACTTTTAAAACGGAATTTTGTATAAAAATACTTGCTTGTGACGTCACATTTCAGAGCACTCTTCTTATGTTTCATCTATTTAAAAATTGTAATAACTAGTAAATGATTAAAACAAATACTTTTTCCGAATCATTTTGTAATTTATGTTTTAATCGAGCATCTCAAATAATTCATTGTGGATAGTGTCAAATACCGTATACCCATTGAAAAACTTGTTCTATTTTCGGACTTCATGAGGACTCTTTGAACTATAACTTTCGTAAGCACTACACATTCGCAGAGCTTAATCATGGTGAGCAGAGACGGAGCTCGCGTCGTCGGACCTGGTCGGATTTGTCCGATAAAAAGCCACGTAAGTTGATCCCGACCAAAAATTTCTTTATGAGGACTTCGATTCGAATTTTGTGAACATTGGGGTCAAACAACGACAAGGTGAACCTTGTTGTTCTGAAGAACGCTTGAATAAAACACTTAGGGTTGCGAAGCAATGTTATTATATTTCCACAATATTACATGTTATAAAAGTACGCCCAAATTGTACAGTACCTGTTTTTATCACCTTGGAGTTACAGCTCAAAATGAAATTTGTAGTTTTGATTTCAGTTTTAGGCAAATAAACCTACAGAGTTTTTTCTCAGGCCTGCAGTTAAATAAAAAACCCTGGGATTCTTTAAAAGAATTAATAACATATCCCTAGTGTACATTTATTTTTAAGTAATACACTGAAAACATCACCCTTACTATCATACCTTATTTTACAATAAACAAGGTGACAACTGGGAAAAAAACGAGAATAAATTTAAGCTAGAATCGATTCAAGTTGTCATTTTGTCTTTCCACTTTCATTGTTTCAAATATTAAACAAATTATAAGATGCTTGCCAAGTTTTCCTTCGCACGGATCCATTCTAAGCCAGTGTCGTCGGTAGAGGAGACATTTCAGAGTGTAGCTGACCATCCTCTGGCATGGTCAATATATACTTAGTAGTCCAGTAGGCACCAAAAGCCAAGAGGCCAGTGATCACAATACTGTAAGAAAAAATAAAATTGGTACAGTCGACAGCCAATCAACCTTTACCTTTTGTTACAAAGTCGTCCTTAATGTAACGGATTATAGTACACGTATCTAAAGTTTGCTGTGCTGTCGACTGTACCAGAATGCTCGTTACTTTTTACAAAAACTGTTACAGAATATTGTGTATAATATTTAAATCGACGTACAATAAGTAATTATAAAAATGTTGAATGATGCGTACTTTTTCTGTAATCTTAATATACTGTGTTCTTAATAATCTCAATAATCACATTGGCAGTTTTCTAATGGTGTTTTATGGTGGCAATATATCAATTCTTTTTAAGAGCTACTTGACAGTTTTTCAGTTTTACCGACATGTATCCGTCACGTACAGCGCGCCAGCAGCACTGCTTGCAAACAGGGGCTGTTTAGAGCAGGAATCTACTAAACCTACTTTTTTGGCTTGAGATTAATTACTGCTATTTAAATTGGTCACTTTTTTAATAACAGAAGACGATACGCCTATTTATATATGGCGCAAAATTTGTGGCTATTTATCCGTGCACGGATTCCTACGACATTAGGGTTTGGTTGGTGAAAATGGGAAAAAAAAACTTGTCGTAGATAGGTACGTCAAATTTATCTTCGGCCTGGAAGACGTTGGACTTTAGATATGTTGGAAACAAAAATATTTTCATGAAATACTCACAAGCCCAATGCCATGATCCTCGCTCCGCGGTTGTCTGCAGTCGAATCACAACTATCACCGACAAAAGTATAACAACTGATCAACTAACACCTTTGACACTCAATACTTAATCACATCTAAAATTGTTTAAAGTTGCTCTTAAGACGTTGTCACACTATTGTCCGGTCGACTAGCACAACTTTCTCAAATGTGGGTTTAATACCTTTTCACTGAATTCTAAAGCACCTGTATTTAACAAATAAATGATTTTGATTTTGATTTTGATTGATTTTGAATTGCCTTTTTTACATTGGCGACTTACATGATACTTAAGGAGTAATACACGACGGCCTTAGTCTTGTTCATGACAATAAATCGAAGAGTACCATAAACCAACTGTAGAAAATTATAGTCATTTAAAGGTATAATCACCAAAAATCAGCGAACCTAATAACCGGAAAACTGCGCATGCCCGAAATATTCCAATCTCTTTTACAATAATAATCTTAAAAGTTTTATATCTCAGACATAATATCTGAAATACCTGTCAGGTCTTACATAATATCATCTTTGTGCGCTCTACTAATTTCGCAGCCACAAAGCATTAAGTATTGACCGACATTTCTTTGTAGTAATATCTTTATCTTTATCGATGTATTCAAAGATATTTAATCAAACACTGAACATACAAAAAATGTCATAAAACAAAAGAATTTTCTCAAAAGAATTTCAGAATTTGCATCTTTGAAGTATAGTATAAATGACATACAGCAAGTGTGCATAATAATGAGTGTTATAATTATAACCACATCTTTACAAAAGTCGCGAAACTACTTATTCAAATATTATGTAAACACTAAGTCCTCAAATAGAATAACACGCAGAGAAGTAACTGGTGCCGGTAGAATAATAATCTATACCGTGGTGTTGCTTGCAGTTTAGGTCTGCTGAGTGTATGAATAAATTTCGATAGATTCAACTAGCTTGAACCTTCTTGAAACTTCATCCAGCTACCTACAAATCAGAAGGTACAGTAACAAAATGACTCACGAACGCACTGTATTTGCATTGCAGTTAGAAAATTATGGCTGAACTGATAAGAGAATAAAAAGTAGGTATACAAAATACAGGAGGGCCAGGTCCTTGCTTATGGAAGATGAGAGAGCGGAAATATGGGGTCTCGTACTCCTCTTCGAATGACGATATCTCGATGCTTGATACCTCAATGTCCCTACCTCGATGGTACGTTTTGTCGGTGGAACATTACCTCGAAAGATCAGCACCTCGATGGGTCTTTGCCTCAACGGTACACTTCATCGATGCCTCTAAAGATCATCAAAACCCAAGTAAATTTAAGTTATGCCGAAAAGGTGTAGGTATTGAAGACCAAAATACCCAATTTCCTGTGGTTCTCAAATACCAAATGAGAATGGTCATTTTGGTTTGGAGTAATAGACCCGGAAATATGGTACAGGGATGATCTACTGATTATGAAACTCTAGTCCACAGAAGGATCTTTGCACTTACCAAGACTTTGTTCTATCACTGCAATTTTTCTGTTACTATTGCATAAAGTTCGAATCCCAAAACGGCATCAGCAACAAGCATCAGCGTCGCTATGACGAAGTAAGTCTTCTGCTTCCTGCGCCTGTGACGGCGACTGCTACTCGTGCCTGGTTCATCGCTGGCCGTGGGGTCGATACGAACAACACTTTGTTTACGAGTGTGCACCACTTTAGGATACATTGCCTTTAATTCATATGCAATCTGAGAAAGAAGATTTTAGAGCGTTAACTCCCTTATCATCTCTCACGCTCGCATATTCTAACATTTTGAATAACAGTAACAGAATGAGTTTCATTTGGATATATCTAAAGTAGTAGCATCAAAATCGACGCATCGATAATTCTATATTGTAAAGTGGAAAGTTTTGTTGATTGTTTTTATACTTACGTGGCGTAATAGATTTTAACAAAACTTTGCACTCGAGTAGACAATGTTTTAGAACTAAAACTTTAATAAATTAATCATTTCGACCACCCCGTGTATTACGACCGAAGCTAGCCCTGCGTTGAAGTTTAAGTTTTTGTTTTGAGGTACTCAACTTTACCCACCAACCGAAAGAGCAAGTAAACAGATGAAGACTATGTTATGTAAGTCTTACTCTTATTTCTTAGATTGTCTGGAAGAGATCAATTTTAGTGATAAGGCCGCCATCTGTCTCATTAAGAGATACCTGTGTAATTGTGTATTCTCCTTTTTTATGTACAATAAATTGTTCTCTATCTATCTATCTATACATGTTATTGTGTGCAAAATCTTTGAACATACAATACCAACCAGTAGCACTGCAGTACCAGTTAACAAGATAATACTGGAGGCCAGGAAGTAGATAGAAGGTGTTTTGTAAGTATTCGGCTTGGTCAAGTGCGTTACAATAGTGCCCACATTCAGTATGAATTGGCTCCAGATCGTGCCTCCGATTGATGTCTGGACACCGTTGAACCTTGGCCTGATCACTGGTTTCGTAAGTGTCCATAACGCTGCTATGACCGTCGTAAGCAATAAAACTGTTATCGAAACGTACAATTGCATTTATGATTCAAAATTCTCCCGATCATTGTAAATTATTATTGTAATGTTGATTATCTTGTTTTGCATACAGATTAAGAAGATAAAGTTTGACAGCTTCATAATTTTACAGTTTTTCAGTACCTACCTATGTCATCAGCTTTATTGCCTCCACGGTCGTCACAGATAAACTATTAAATACACAATGCGGTATTCCTACCTACTTCTTACTCTACATAAAATCCTCGAGTCACAGTGCGCATACTCTTCCGAAACGGCTTTAGCGATTTTAATGAAATTTTATATGTAGTTCAATAAGTTTGAGAATATGTTGTTATCTATTTTTCATACCCCGAAATGATAAGGGTGGTCCACAAGAAATATTTTATCTGGCAAAACAACGTTTGCCGAGTCAGCTGGTTTATACATATTATTATGTACATAAAAATGTGAACGTTTTTGTAGATATTTCGATGTTTATTACACAATCACGGAATAACGGCTGAACGGATTTACATTAATTTTGGCGTACATTTAGACAAACATCTTAATTGAGACAATAATACTTGATATCCCGGTAATCTTGCGCAGACGAAGTCAGCTAATAATAATGATGTATCATCAGCAATTCCACAACCTCTGCATGACGTAGGACTCCCTTATGGTTTTCAAAGTTCCTCGGTCTTGTGCCACTCGCTAAGAACTCCCTGCCACCGTAAACAGGACCTCATTCCGTTAATGTACCTACCTACTGTAGTAGGGTTGATGAGGATTCCTCTTCCTCTTCCTCAAAATGAGGAATTTCCTCATATTATTGAGGTTCCTCTTCCTCTTCCTCAAAACAGATTTTAAAAAAATCCTCTTCCTCTTCCTCTTGAGGAATTTAAGAGGAAGGAGAGTTATAAGTTTTGATAAATGAAATGTGTTTGAGAGAGAGAGAAGTCTCGCCGTATTAAAAAGTTAAAGGAAGACAGAGATGGAAATATGTAGGTAAAGAAGTTCAATACTAGCATAATCTACGTAAGGTTATTTTGTTCTTCGTCTTAAGCATCCTCTTCCTCATCCTCTTCCTCTTAGTCTGCCAGATTCCTCATCCTCATCCTCTTCCTCAAAATCGACTTTAAAAAATTCCTCTTCCTCATCCTCTTCCTCTCGAATCGCTCGTAGCCTGGGCTGCCTGAGTGATCTTAAACGATCATTAAGGTTAAGCAACATACGGCGCGTTCAGTCCATGGATGGGTCACCGTCTATGACTAACGCTAGTGGCATTTTTCCGAGCGATTCCGTGCTTCGCAAGGCACGTTAAGCAGTTGGTGCCGGCTGCCGTCGATAGATGGCAGTCGTTAAGCCAAGTCAGAGGCCTTAGGGCGGCTTGAAAACTTCTGACAGTAAGACCAGCCACTAGTCTTACAAGCCTCCACCAATCCGGACTTGGCCCCCGTGGTGGAGTATGGCCTATACCTTCCTCAGGGAAGAGACCCGTGCCCCTCGGTGGGGACATGATGGGTTGATGATGATCCTCTTCCTCATAACAAGTTCCTCAACAACCCTATACTGTAGTACAATGACAACTTCATGACTGTGGCGTTTTAGTTTCATTGCCGCTTCAAGTCTACTCGCCCACGTATCGCATGCTTAGTGAAACATTAACCCATTAGTAGATAGGCCAGTTGGGTTACGCACTGGCTATGGTGGACTTATCCTACTTTTTGGCGCATAAAATTAAAACCGATTTATTTTTAATCATTAATGCTTGTATTTTGAACGTTTGATTAACTATTGATGAGATCTGAGTAAAAAAAAACCGTACGTAGCTCAAATGACCTATCTACTAATGGGTCAATGTTCCATTAAGCAAGCGGTATCCAACTTTCTAGGCGTCAATGGTATTAAAAAACACGTCACGTGACCCGGCCATGTATCTGTCATCGTACTATATTGCACTAATAGAATCGAAGCCCTTGCCGTCAAATCATCTATAATCCATTTATCGATACTGAATAAAATTAAAAACCTTTAGCGATAGAAAATTCGATACCGTTTGCAAATTTAGTACTAGCTAGCACTAAACTTGTAAACTGTTTCGAGTTTTCTACCGCTAAAGGTTTTTGATTTAGTGTCGTTTAAAGTCTGAAAAAAACTGCCTATTATAGATAAATGGATTACAGTGGGAGGCCTGCCCACGTTGCGTCATCAGGTCCGCGATCGCCATGTCAGAACTTTTCCGCCAACGGCTATCAGGTTTCCGAGTTATGCGAACCGCCCACTGGCACTTCAGCTGAGCAATACCTACTTCGAGCTATTATTAGTAACCCGGGTTCTTCTGCGGATCTCCTCATTCCGATCTCCGGATTCGATCATGCAGTGAAACTCCTAATGTAACTCTCTCCATTCCTTGATGAGCTACCTTGAGCCTTATTATCAAGCCCACAGTCAACGACCAGAGCCTAGATCCTGCTAATGCATTGTAGTGCAATGACGGTTGTATGGCTGCGTCGATTCCATTTCATTGCCGCTTCAAATCAACGCGCGCACGCGTATTCGTAATTCTAGGCGTCAATGGGATTAAAATACATGTCACGTGACCCAACCTTGTAACTGTAATTGAACTGTAATGCACTAACAGAATCGAGACGCGGGTCTCACATTCATAAGTCATCATTGGCAATTCACACCTGGCTAAGTGTACGCTTGTAAAGATCGATGTGCTGTCGATTGTATCTACAAAAACAATCACTTGCCGTGGTCCCAAATTAAGATACTTAGTGTTACGTTAACCAGGTAAAGTCACCACAAATTAATATGGAACCGTTTGTACAAATCAAGTACGATGGACTCTAGTGGAAATCAAACTCATTACCTCGGTTTAGATATCTTGTTAACCACTAGAGCAACGAGATAACAGTCGTTTGACGACCTCTCTGTGGCGCAGCGGTTAGCACATCTGCCTACCATGCAAGAGGTCCCGGGTTCGAATCCCGGCTCGGGACAAAAAAAAGAAACCTAGGCCTTGGATGTTTACATGTTTGTGACGTCGCTGATTCTGGTTCCCACGACACAGGATGTCCTAGTGTATGGGGCCAGAAGCGATACATGTGCCTGTATGTAAATGCTATGTTATTCAACATACAAAGACATCAACCATAATATGTTTAAAAAAATATCTGTTTAGGTACTCAGTTCTTTCCATCTTGTGACGTACTCGAAACAACCGCAGTTTTTGCTCTGATAAACAAGTGTTATTGTATCCAAGTAGAAAGTAATTTACAGAGCTTATCGCAAGATATCATAACAATAAGTACCTACTCTACAGAATAATGTGTACAGTCTTAATAGCTCTGTTTAGTAAAGGATGGATCTTATCAGACTTCGTGACACTTCATTGAGTACTTACGAGTACTTAAACACGGACCTAAAATCTTCGTGACAATTACAACATAAACATGAAAGTCTCGTCTTCCATAAAATGTTTGTTGACGAAACATTTCGTAGATATTGTGCATGTGGCTGTAGTTATTAAATTAATGCAAATTAAGGTTTTAATAACGATTGTTACTGTAATTGTATTACAGTTTTGTAATAAAGAAGTTAAAGATCAATCGAAAAGATGTTTTTGCATAGGTAAATTAAATGTTACGTACATTTGTTTGTATAGCAACATCATTCGCTGATAAATTGTGTCCGGATAACAGCGACAGGCTTGCCACTTGTCACGTTTGGGACCTAATAAACTCGGCAAAAGGCCCAGGGGGGCAATCGCGCTAAATTAAATAGCTTAGGTTCGTTTGAGTTACGTTTAAGGTTCAAGTCCGATCGTAATCAAGTTACGATTCAGCTGAAATGAAATTCGGTATTGCGCTAACGTTTCAAACTTCAACCAAAGTTAGACCGCAACCGAAACAGAAACGTTAGAGATGTGCTCCGTTATTTTTGTTAATAACGGTTATTTGAGTAGAATCGATCGTCGACTTAACATTTTAGTTAGTGCAACACCAATTTTGAGTGACAGATTGGTGTTTATTTTGTCTAAATTATGGAAATAATAAAGTTTGAAAATTGCACCCACAAAAAGTCAAGTGCCATCCACTTAACTTTTTACATATTTGAACCTCAGAGATCTCTAAGACTGCGCTAAGCGGGGCGGTGGTGTTAGTGTGAAGTACCTACCTAATAAGGATAATAATTACGTAAAAAGGTAAGTAGAATTAAACCTATTTTATGAATAGTTGAGTTGGTCATCTTGAAATATTTTCGAATATGAATAAAATTGTGATATCTTATAGAATGGAAGAGCGCCGCCGATGCACCACAGTCCGGCAGCTGGAACTGATGGTAGAGTTCCTCGACGGTCATCGAGATCTGGCCCTCGGACGTGTCCGATCCAAAGAGGCACGAGCAGTGGCAACGCGACTGTGGGCTGAATGTGCCGAAATGATAAACGTAGAGGGTCCCCTAAGGACTAGCAAAGAATGGGCTAAGGTTCGTGCTATTAGGTCGGAAAAAATAGTTTCAGGTTCCATCCTCTGAATTCTACTTTAATTTTCAGGTATGGAAGGAAACCTTAAATGCCGGGTCCGGGCTAAATTGGTTAGCATAAATGCTAGCCAACAGGCAACTGGCGGTGGACCAACAAGCTGGAGCTGCTAGACCTCCGGGTTCTAGGGGAGGAGGCACAGAAAACAAAAAAATATAAAACCGCACGCAGCTGTTTTAATTTGGACTGTACAAAATGCAATTAAATTTGTTCGTAATTTTATGCATTGTTTTTTTACTTAATTCTATTATTGTATTTTCTTTGTGTATTCTGCCATTGTTGTTGTAAGAATAAGAAAGAACTTCACAAATCATAAATTTATTTCAATGTAAAGAATTTACATTCTGCTTGTTGAATGTCAATGTACCTACATAAAATTATAATGTTAGCTGCTGCCTTAGGGCCGAATGTAGTGGAGATGAGTGAGCAGGGGGCGCGGCGGCGGCACCCTCTGTCTGCCGACGCTCACGCGCAGCCTCCTCTGCTGTCAGCGGCGTGAACGGCACACGAGCTTTGTGAGCTATGTTGTGCAGCACACAGCAAGCGTGGGTCAGCCTTGCTGCAACTAGCGGCGAGTAATGCAGCTTCCTGTCCACCAATAGGCACCTGAAACATATTTGTATTGAAACATTAACTAGTGCCTACCTATTTGTGCTGAACCTACCTATTCTAAAAGCTGAATTTTGGATGATGAGGCGGAAAAATGCTATAGTGATTTAGAAAATTAATATTATGTTGGTTAACTTACCTAAAGAGAGCTTTCAAGACTCCTATGCACCGCTCCACTACACTCCTGGCGGTCAAGTGGAGGTTTTGGTAATATTCCTCAGCACCAGGCTCTGGGTTGGAGAGGGGAATGAGCATGGTGGGCCACAAGGGATATCCCGAGTCTCCTAAAATTAAAGATATTGATATAATCAATAAGGACATCTGCAACCCGATAATAATGATTTACACAAAAGATACCTACCCAAAAGAAACAAGTTCTCTCCAGCGACAGTGCAGTCTTTCTACATAGCCATTCAATGGGTGATTGGCCCAGACAACACTATCATGTGTAGACCCAGGATAACTGGCATCTACACACAATATGTTCATATTTGCATCACAAATCTGGAAAATAAATTAATAATCATTAAAGATAATAAATGGTCAAGGAGTGATCAAAAAGTCCTCCAGTTTTAATATTACTATTGCTACTAGTATGTAGTAAATACTTTGAAAATAAGGGGCTCATCCCAAGGATCTCCTGTTGTCTCCTACAACAGTCTGGTATGATCCGGTGGCAAAGAATTCCAATGCATTCAAAACCTAGAATGAAAAAGTAAACAATTGGTATCAAAATAAGTCCGCTATTTTTCATGTTCACACACAAAGATTTATTCCCTTAGTATCGTGCGGTCACAAAGTGCATTTCCCTACTAAATAATCTAATAATCTCCACAAGTAACAAGGATGCTCATTATAAGTTTATATCACACATAAAAAGTTGGATGTGAGTTTGGCACTTAAATTCACACGTCTGGCATGGGCTCGAGCTAACGCCACATCGCAATCATTAGCTCTTTCCATAAAATCCATATAAACATGAAACATTTTACAGATTTTTCACAAAAACAAAACAACAAACACGGAACGGTCGAAGTTCGGTCCGAAAAAATAACCTTTGTAGCAACTTTTCATTTGACAGCGGTTACGTTCCAGTTTAGGTTGAGTTACGTCTCAACCATCTGTCAAATCATTTAGCGCGATACGGATTGCACGAAAAGTTGTAGTATGGTTGCGTTTCGGTTACGGTTCAGCTTATATTTTTTACCGCGATTGCCCCCCAGTTCTAGTGATTGGTGCCTCTGTGCAAATGGAGTTACTCGTAATGCATTGACTAAAAGAATTAAAACGCCATCCATACAAATTACACTTTGAACCTGTAGATCGACTAATTTGTATGTGGAATGAAGTAGGTACTGTGTTTATGTATAGTATGACTAATCTTGTTCCAAAGATAAGTTGGTTCATTCGTGCGGCGGTAATTTATACAGAAAATGTAGATAAACATTTTATTAGCATGATAACGATGACAATGCTATTTCTACAAGGTCGTCATAGGTTACACCATGTCCTTGTAGGCTTAGTTATTCTGTTTATTTGATGTCTGGTAAAACCTGTTCGATATGTTTAAGTTTAACCAGTGATATCCAACAAAAAAAATATTCATAGAGTTCAACAGTCGATTAACGCCTATAGCGTTCCAATATCACCCGCTTCTGTAAACGACCACAAAAGTATGGACTCAATAAATGGTTAAAAAAAAAGCACATGCATTTTGGGCACCGACTCTAAAAAATAGTTCTGCAATAAGTACCTACATAGAATTTGAAGGTCATTTTCCTTTTCATTATTTCTTTGTTTTTATAGTGATGGAGTGTTTTGAATTCGGTTGTTATTTTTTATTTATAAAAAAAAAATATTTCATGTTGTGTGAATATTACAAAGATCCAAATTGTGTTTTTCGATTCACTATAAAAATACCTAAATCAAGTGCGCCTTTAAAATTTTAAGAGTTCCCTTATTTTTTCCCAAGATCCCATTATCAGACCTCAATGTGAACTCTATCCTTATAACCAAAAAAAATAATTTGCCATGAAATAAAAAATTAAAAAAAGGAAACCGACGAAACCTCTTCCATTTTTAGAAGTCTGGTAAAAATTTTCGTTGGGATTATCTTATGCGGCCTCGATTGTGTCCTAGTGCGGGGCAAAGGCCTCCCCTTTAGTTCTTTACTCCATCTGGTCGTGTCTACCTCCTACCAACCCGGTGTAAGGACGACTCCTCATCTCCGTTTCAGTTTTGGTCACTTTTGGTCGCGGATGATATTTGTCCCAGTACTCAGTGGCTAGTCTGTTTGTTTTGAACATTTTCTAGATAGGTTTTAGCAAATAAATTAAAATAAAATGTAACTAGTTTATTTACAACTAAAATAAATAATATTTAAATTATCTAAGTTCTTATTCGAATGGACAGTCCTCTTCATGGTCCAACCTGATGCAATACATTCCCCGTAACCTGAAACAAAATTAGAATACTTAGGAACCCTTATTATTATATCCATAGCAATATTACAAAAATGACAAAGACATCAAATAGTAAGCAGCTCGGCGCTTGTGTAGTGTGTGGGCGATGACGGATTTGTCCACGAATGGGTACGGCTCGGGGCTCGGCTCGCGGTGCGTTTAGTGAATGGTGGGCTTTAGAATTTTATATATTAATGGAATATAAAGTTTTAAATAATTTAAAATACCCAAAGAAAACACTCTTTAAGATAGTGGTAAAGCCGCTTTATGATACGTATTCCTGTAAAATTCCGTTCTTCGAGTATTTTAGCGGGTTCCGTTTTTTTATAAATAAGAATGCAAGTACTTAACGTACAAAAACAATCGTCCAATAATATGATCTCTATCTATCTCTATCTACATCTCTCTATCTACAGTAAAAAAACCACGTAAAACTTACGTATCAGGCATTTCCTCCCCCATACGTATGCTTCGGTTGGCGAAGACACTAAGGCCCCAGTGGCCCACTTTCTTGGGACAAGACACGTCGCAGGGCATCCCGACTAGTCGCAGGCTCTTGCGAACGCTCGCGGCGAAGTAGCATGAGCTCATGAAGTGACTACATCGAGATATTCCTGCAAATAGGGAAACACGTCAGTCGACTGATACATAAATAACTTTGACACTGCGAATTGTGATTGGTTTAACAGGGTTTAACTATACTGCTTTCACACTACACAATCACTTATTCTGGGGGCGTGTCGATGGAGCGAAAGTCCGTCTTAACTTAACCTATGCTGAGGCCCTTGGTCATTTTGAATTTGGCGCCCTTTTCGCAAGCAAATGGGGCCCTTTTCGACAGTAAATGATATTAAAATTTTCTTCTATTTATTTTGGGTAAGTAATCAAATACTCGTATAACATGATGTGTAAAATATATAATAATGTATTATATTATTCAATTTTACTTTATTTTTTTCCTTCGGGGGCCTCTTAGGGATGAGAGCCCTGGGCACGGGCCCCGTGCGCCCCTATGGTAAAGACGGTAATGGTGATAATATGTCGGGATCGTGGCAAGTTACAGTCTCTCCCTGCCTACCCATCTGGGATACAGGCGTGCAGAGTTTATGTATGTAATCATCTAATCATAAATAACTTATACAGAACACAATCACTTGACCTAGTCCCAAATTCATCATCAACCCATCATGTCCCCACCGAGGGGCACGGGTCTCTTCCCTGAGGAAGGTTTAGGCCATACTCCACCACGGGGGTCCGGATTGGTGGAGGCTTGTAAGACTAGTGGCTGGTCTTACTATCAGAAGTTTTCAAGCCGCCCTAAGGCCTCTGACTTGGCTTAACGACTGCCATCTATTGACGGCAGCCGGCACCAACTGCTTAACGTACCTTGCGAAGCACGGAATCGTTCGGAAAAATGCCACTAGCGTTAGTCATAGACGGTGACCCATCCATGGACTGAACGCGCCGTATGTTGCTTAACCTTAGTGATCGTTTAAGATCACTCAGGCAGCCCAGGCTACGAGCGACTAGGATACAAAAATAAATAGCACTCACGCATCATATGCCCTTTGCAGCCCGGTTGGTACTTGCCGCCGTTGACGCAGAAGTCGACGTGGCCCACGAGCCCCGTCTCGCCCAGGAAGCCGGCGTTGGTGTGCAACACCTGCACCACGTGGGCGTCGTCGCGGCCCAGCCGGAACTGGCGGGAGCCGTAGTTCGTCACCAGAGGCCGAGCTGGGTCCAGGCCTGAGGAAAAGAATCAGAAATCAGAAATTTATTTCGACGTAAAGAATTTACATTCTGCTTGTTGAATGTCAGTGTACTTATAATTCTAATGTTAGCCGCTGCCTTGGGGCCGAGTGTAGTGGAGAAAAAGGCAGCAAAAAAAAAACTCCACTCTGACCATCTTTTCTCGAAGATAAGATAAAATAAGAATATTCTTTATTGTACGTGAGGAAAAAAACAAACAAAATGTTTACAAGGTAGCTACAATTTGTTGGCCTTAGCGGCCTTATTGCTAATAGCTAAGAATATCAAATTTTATTGTGTTTTTTTTTATAAATGATCGATTTTTTTTAAGTTGAAATACGTTAAAGCAGTTCCAAGACTCATAATTTATACGAACATTAAAATAATACTTTTTTTATTCACCCTGCCAAATAGCTTATTCACAATTATAGTTAAGAACTTGCGTGATGCATGGCATGCAACATTGTTTGTAGTTAATATTGTACTTGTTGTTACCATGTATTTAAATTTCAATATCAACCTACTCCACTACAGATATATTGTTAATCATCATAAATCTCAATAATAGATCTTAGGGCTTATGACTTAAAGAGATTTCCGCAAAAAACGGGAAAAATTTAATCCCTATATTCCACTCCACGCCCTGAATAAGTTTTAACAATTGCTATCACGCCTAAGAGCCATCGCGAACAGGGCGACTTGTCGCCGCGTCTAGTCGCTGTGTCAGACGCGACGTTGTCCTTAGCTTCTGGCATCTTGTCGTCGCGACTCCGCGACTCTGACGCCAATTGTGCGGAGATTCGAACAAAATATATGGAAATTGACGGCCGTAGCCTGTCGTCGCGTCTAGTCGCCGAACTGTCGCTGTCGTATGTCCCCTAGTGTGCATATACTTATAGTCATTTATGATAAAAGATTTTTTTTTTTCATTGGTGGGTAGTGTGTACCCTTACATATTAGGCCCTGCAAGCCGGACTTACATTACATGGAATAGGGCACATTCTGTGCGACTCATACTATATACGTATGTAAAATTATCAATTAACTCACATAACACAGTTTGTAATCATTTGCGCATTTAAGACAATAAAAGTTGTTGTCACGGTGACGATCTAATCTGATCACAATGGTGTTTTCCGGGCGATCGTCACATTTTTGTTCTGACGAAAATTTAAACTTGAGAAGAGTTGCGCTTTATTTGGTGTTTTGATGTTTTGCTTTTGCTGTTGTTAAATCACACATTTAAATAAATTTTCTGAATTGAAGACTTTGTCTGTGTGCCAGGGTGTTTATTTTCGCTCTATTGGCGTTGGAGTATAATTTTTCGTGCCTGGAAAATTCAGAAAACGCCAGTCTTTTACTCCTCAGTCTTTAGAAAATCTCAACTACTTGATGGGTTTTGGCGGACAGATTTGAAGTGGCAATGAAAGGAAAATATTTAACAAAGACAGCTTAGTACTCGCATTTTCAGAACCAAAAGCGTAAGCTTCCGATGAATAGTTAGATAAATCCTTTATTTTTGCCTTATACAGAGAAGGAAATAACAACAGAATGCTGTCGAGTGCATCGGAAATAGCACTGGGAGAGGAGCAACGCAGCGGAATTGTATGCGCCTATGTCAGGAAAACGATCTCATCAAGAGGTCAATGATCCGAGCTAGGGTTGCCAGTATTTTTCAGACAATCTCCGGGATAATAAATACAAAATATGGGAGAAAAATTGGGTAGCAATTTTTTCTCGCCTAGGCCATAGTATGGACTATCTTTGGATTGGTCGTTCGAAAATATTGCAAGTGTAGCGAGAACATTTTTTCAATTTAGGGTTCCGTTTGCGAAATAAAGCTTTACAGCGCGAAGTTTTGGCCGAATCCGAATCACTCTCCTGTGTTAAAATTCCATTGAAAATCACTTAATTGAAGATGTTATTCTGTAACACAGATAAAACACCTTTTTACGGAACCCTACACTGCGCGTGGGTCGATACGCACTTAAAATAATCTGGGTTTCATTTTCGAGAGTTTTTCTTTTTCATCAACAACACGGTGTTCCTCGAAAATTAAAAAGTGACAGTTGAATATATATTTCTTATTTATATCAAAGTAAAAGTGTATTACTAAACCCAGTTTCTCGAACGCTATCAGTCTGTTAATCTATTGTTAACAGCTGTCTGCTTGTTTTTTTGTATGCAATTTTTGTTGTTGTTAACAATAGATTAACAGACTGTTAGCATTCGAGAAACCGACGGTAAGTTTAGTGAGGCCTTCCATAAATAACATAACATAACATTTACATACACATACATTGCTACTAAAAAATAAAATAGCTTAGAAAATCATCTAAATAACAGAATCGCTAAGGTAGGTATGTGCAGTATGTGGTAGGTATGAGCGTAGTGTGGAGGCCAAGGACCAAACTATAAATTAAATCAACGTTACACGTTGATTTAATTTATACGCACTCGGAGTGCTTAAACTGAGTTTTTTCATTTCACTTTCGATAGCGAGAGCGTTTGCAATTAGTACCTACCTATAGGAGTGACAAAGCGCCACCTAGTTGTCTCTTTGTCACTCCTATACAAATTGCAAACGCTCTCGCTATCGAAAGTGAAGTGAAAAAACTCGGAGTGCGTATACTGAGTTTTTTCATTCACTCTCGATAGTGAGAGTGTTTGCGATTTGCATAGGAGTGACTAAGAGACAACTAGATGGCGCGCTTTGTCACTCCTATGCAAATCGCAAACGCTCTCGCTATCGAAAGTGAATGACAAAACTCAGTATACGCACTCAGTATAAGCACTCATCTCGGTCGGTCTCAAACAGACAACACGTTACTCTAGGCTAGGGCACAGGTCTCGAACGCAACTTTAGATAACCTCATAAGATTTCCAATGTCCATAAATCACGTTGCTCTATCTGTGAATACTTACCTACACAAATGAATGCGAACATGACGGTGGAAAAGCATACCTCTGATAACTAGCGTTGTTGTGAACTGTACAGTCCTACAGCCCATATTACATTACTAGCTTTCGCCCGCGACTCCGTCCGCGAGGCTTTTAGTTCAAAATTTTGCAACCCCGTTCACTCCCTTGAGGGTTAAATTTAGAAAAACGGTGAAACACGTGCTCAATCAATTGTGTTGAAGAGTATTTATTTTAAGTTTCTAGAAAATTAGACATTCTTTATACCTCCCATACAAATTTTGGCAACCCTTTTCGTCCCCTTAGGGGCTGAATTTCGAAAAATCCGGTCTTATTCCTTGCCTACATTATATATAGACCCTCTGTGCAAAATTTCAGCTTCCTAGGTCCAACGGCTTGGGGTGGGCGTTGATGAGTGAGTCAGTCAGTCAGGACTTTGAATTTTATATATATATATATAGATAGATCGAACATTGATCACAGGTGATGTACATTGCTGGCTTATAACACATTTACTTCTCGCTCACACTTCACTACGGACAGTACAATAAGGTATAGATGCATCTTCAATCTTTTCTGCTATAGGAACCATAACTTGCGTGCAAAAATAACAGAACAGAATTTGTCTAGTATTGGTTACCTTACGAAATGCTACATAATATTTACAGTAATTTACAGTAATTAATTATTCAATCCACTATGCTAGCAACAGCCAAAAAGATACTACTACCCTCCGTACTAGTGAAAAACTGTATGACGGCAAGGTATGTTCTCGTTCTTGATGTGACCAAGCAAACAGGAGCCACTTAAAAGCCATATTCAAAGTATAATTTAGGTCTTCATTAACTGGACATCCGATAGCGATTATACAGAGCAAGGAAATTGTCTAGAGTGTACAGATTACTTTTCTCTTAGTTATATTTTCTTTCTGAATTACATTGACCAAATTACATTACATGAATAATAAATGTAACAATTTTAAACAATTAATAATTTCATTGCGATCTATAATAAATAATCTAATCTAATATGACATGCCCATGCATTTATTATTTTTTATGTTTAATTACCTATGCCTTTGCCTACATATATACATTAATATAATATAGATAAAATTATTTTTCCACTATAAAAGTATGTTATAATAATTGGGTATTTGACAGGATGTCAAATGAGTTACTTTTAAAACGGAATTTTGTATGAAAATACTTGCTTGTGACGTCACATTTCAGAGCACTCTTTTTATGTTTCATCTATTTAAAAAATGTAGTAACTAGTAAATGATTAAAAGAAATACATTTTCCTCATCATTTTGTAATTTTTGTTTTAATCGAGCATCTCAAATAATTTATTGTTGATAGTGTCAAATACCGTATTGTAACAATAAGTAATTGACAGTTTTAAGACGTATCCTTTATAATTAATAATAATATTTATTTATATAGTTCGTTTGTATTCTGTTATATAAAATTTATTAATAATTTTATTACTCTTAGTATATTCTCAGTTGACTCATAATCCAATTCGCCCAAAAATTTTGTAAGAATCCTTTTACACTGAAATTTCGTACAATTGCTTAAAGATAATGATTTCTCTACTTTATTATACAAATAAGGCGCCAAGAACAAAGAAAAGTCCTGAGCAAAAGCAGTTTTGAATAAAGGAACCTTATATAGTGTGTTTCCTTCTTTGTGAAATTAAGTTAAGTCTAGGCCGAGAATGTTGTCGAAGTAATATTTGTTTTATGAATAATTGACGTATGGTTAGAACTTCAAATTCCTGGTATAGGTCTCTTGTAGGGTATCGATATTTCTTGAACATTGCTACTTTAATAATAGCTCTTTGAGCTCTCTCGACTTTGATCAAAGCAGTTTTTTTGGCTCCACCCCATGCAACCAGTCCGTACGATAAAACTGATTGACACAGGGCGTAGTAAGTCATTTTGATGGTTGGTTGATCATGTACATGTCTTATTCTTCTGAAAATGCAAATTAACTTTCTTACTCTAGAACTTAACGCATCTATCTGTTTTTGCCAATTTAGGTTTTTATCTATTTCTACTCCAAGATATTTGATAGTTTCGGTTTGAGAGAGGGCATAACAACTACACATGGAATCACTCTTACATGTATGGGCTTTAAGAGTGAGGTCTCCCTTCGGCTGTGTATTGTTTCTTATACTAAAAGTCATATACATTGTTTTCTTTAGATTAAGGGTAAGCACGTTTTTGTTAAGCCATGACATAATCTCTCGAAAGCCTGCTTCCGCTATCAATTTCACCTCATCCCAAGATCCACCATCAAATATCACCGCTGTATCGTCGGCAAAAGTTACTATTTTTGCATTTTTAAGCTCCTTAGAACACAGGTTATCAATGTAAATTAAGAATAGGGTCGGTCCCAACACTGACCCTTGTGGGACTCCAAAAGAAACGTCCATTTTATCGCTATAAATAGATTGACCTTCCCCATCAACAACACCAACAACCTGCTTCCTATTCTTGAGATAGCTCGTAAGGAGGTCCAGGGCAACGCCGCGAATGCCAACCAACTCCAATCTACGTATGAGTAGAATATGTACATTGATTGCTTGCTTTATTTATAAAATTATAATATAAATTTGTTTGACCCGACTACGGCGGAGCCCAAAGGGTGTAATGTGTTTGGCTCATGTAATTTGAGTATATCAGTTTCTATATTCCCTCATAACTTTTTAGCCAATGGTCAGATTTTGACCATCTCATTCAATTTGTCATGTTTGTCAATTGTCATTAGGTTTTATGAACTGAGCACCAATACTACTGAAATAAAAAATAAGAACTCGACTGTTAAGCATTGAATAAACAAAGCATGTGGGAATAAAATTTAAAAAATGAATCGGCTCAGCCTTTATCATACTACCTAATTAATGATACTAACTATAAACTCGATTCAATGAAATCAAATGGGCATCGATTTTGTACCCCCATGTCGCGTTATTTCTACACATCTGCCACTTCATACGAGCCTAGAAGGTCCTTCCTGCTGCTGCGTCAGGATTTCATATCCTTCAATAACCAAATGATACCGAATTCATCTCAACCGTCAGCCGAAGTTACATTGATGGTACCAATGAGACTAATACTAGTACTAATACTACTAATAGTAACATTGCTAAGACTAATGGGACGCCAAGTTTTAGTAGTACTCTTAGTAGTAACATTTGCATTGGTAAAACTAGTGCGATACTCGTATTATGGTTTTTGGACCATCTTTTCTAGTAGGCAGCTCAATTAAAGGAACTACTGGGATATACAGTTTTTGGAGTACTGCCAGTAACGACCTACATTGATAGAACTAATGCGGCATACAGTTCTTGGACTGTTACTAGTAGTTACATTTTGTAAAGGATTGGAGCTGAATGTAACTAAACCCATAGTGGATTTTATCAGTGAAACTAATAGGAAGGACCGGGATTTTAATATTATGCAGTTGACTGTACCTTGTGCATTGCTAGCGGTCGTTGTGTACTGTTCATTGTTTGCTCGGTAAACATAATCATATTGCAACCACACACGTATTCAGACACGCGTTTATAAGCCATACGATATCGTAGTCTCGGTTAGTTCCGCATTGGTCCGAGCGGTGCCCGCACGCACCTTTTCGTCTCGCTGAAGACTTTTATTATTTTGTAAACATGGTTAAAGTTGACGTCAAGTACACTAAGGTAAGTCAACAGTAGGCAGAGTGCAAGGGAATTACTAACATACTGTGTCCGGCCTAGTTCCTCAAGTGCATACGCACGAGTAATACGTTTTTTTACTCGTACTTCAGTTTTTTATTTTGCTTTTTTTTGCTGTGTAGTCGTTATCTGGTTAACGTAGCATGTGTTGGATAATTTTCGTATCTAGGTAGGTACCTATGGTTAAGTTTTTTTTTGAGTGCTAGTTTGATTTCATTATAAATATACCGTAGATCCTACATTAATCACTGGTCAGTGAATTGAGCATTTTTGATCACATCCAGATCGACCTCACTTTCAAGAAGTCGTAAGTTCGAGCCCCCGCCCTTACCGAATTACATAGGTACCTACATTTAATTTTGTGAATTTGTAGCATCAATATCCAGAGAAATTAAATGACGATAATTTTTTATTTTTCACTACTTAAAAAATATCCAGATTGATTAAGTTAATTCACTTAATTGGGTAATAGAAAGTAATTAACTTATTACTATGATCATATAAATGATTACTAACTATCTATAATATATTCATCATCATCAACCCATATCCCCATCAGGGGGCACCGGGTTTCTTCCCTGATGAAGGTATAGGCTATACTCCGCCGTGGGGGTCAAGTCCGGATTGGTGGAGGCCTGTAAAGCTTGTATAATACTATATACCTATTAGTATACATCATCTAAATATATAAAAGAAGAAACTGACTGACTGACTGATTTAGAATCAACGCAGAGCCCAAACTACTGAACCTAGGGGGTTGAAATTTGGCATGGGAGTTCCTTAGGGAGCCTAGTGGAGCACTAAGAAAGGATTTTTTGAAACTCACCCTCTAAAGGGGTAAACGGCGGTGTTAAAGTTTGTATGGAGGTATAAAAAAATGTTGTCAGATTTTCTTGAAACTTGAAATAAATACTCTTCAACACAATTGATTGAACACGTGTTTCACGGTTTTTCTAAATTTAACCCTTAACGGGAGTGAACGGGGTTGCAACATTTTGAACTAAAGTCCACGCGGACGGAGTCGCGGGCGAAAGCTAGTTTTATATAGTTTAGTTCACACCTATCATACTATTTGTAGTTTATGTGATTTGTAACTTTTCCGGTTTTACGTGGGTAGGTAAGGAAAATCTGAAAGCAGTTTCTTTAGTGACCGACAATAAACGGTTGCTGAAAAGTAAAACAGGAAAGATATTTAAAGATGAGTTTTTCACACAAACGGGATAGCTTATTATATGTAAAAAAAATATATATATAACGTTGTTTCATGTTATTACAGTGACTTGGAGTAGGCAGTCATACGTATAGTGCCTAACAAACTATTTAACCAAATGCCTACGAATTCGAATGGACGTATTTCGGGTCCCATTACGAGATGTGAATTACGGGATGACGAATTCATCGCAAACTCATCCTGACTGCGCGAATTTATGTTATCATTTATTCAAGTTATCTCTCCCTTTAAGCATACTATAGGTAGATAATACAAAGATATGCAGGAATTGCCGATAATGTCGGTATCAAAATCAATAAAGCATCATAATTTTGGATGGCCGCATTATAAAGTGTATATACCAAAGGTATGTTTTTAGCTACTTTTATAAAAAAAAACATGAGTAATGCTGTATAATAATCAAGGTTTCAAGGTTTTGAGGCAAAAAACCCGGTGTTTACTACATGTACGGCCAGACAAATAAAGTAAACAACGTCCGTCTAATAAACGACTTTTTTTTAATTTAACACGACTTACGGTATTGATCCTGTTTGTAGTTTTCTAACCCATCGTATTACGATGATATACAGGGTGTCCCAAAACTCAACGTCAAGCCGGAACCGGGTGAACGGGCAAGCTGGTAGAATAGAACCAATCCTACCACCTATCTATGTAATTCATTAACTTTCTTGCTCATCAACAGTTGTTCATCAACAATGAGTGGGTGGACTCAGTGAGCAAGAAGACGTTCCCGACCATTAATCCCCAGGATGAAACGGTCATTGTGAATGTTTCCGAGGGAGATAAGGTAAGATATATTTTTTTAATTACTATTGTACAGTCGACAGCACGTCACATTTTAGTTGCAAAGTCGCCCGTAATACAACGGAGTAGAGTGCATGGTTGCATATGGTGATGTGCTGTCGACTGTACGGGCTGATAAAATAAAGAAAGGCTGTAACTTGTACCCACGCCTTTCTTCATTTTGAGTACCTTTCATACTAAACGAGGATCGGCAAAAGATTATGGAGGCTGGTCCAAGAACCAATAGCTACGTGACAATAGGCTATTTTACCGATTTCTGAAAGCTATCTCATATTGTTTGTTGGTGTTCATGGGGTCCACAGAAAGTAGTCATTTTAAATTCTTTCGCGTATTTCTTCTAAAAAAGGCAAACGAAAAGTTACTTATCAAATAAGCCGCCAAACGCTATCTTAGGCAATATGGCGTCGCACAGGATTATGACGTCACTTCCCAGTAAACCAACCAATGAACGTAAGAAAGAAGGAATGACAGACGCCATTTTTACTAGCATGTGACGTCATCATAGAAACGGCCAATGCAGGCCGTTTTCGATCCAATGGCGGCAGATACAAATTGTGTTTTTTACAAATCATAATAAAAAAAAAAACTAATTAAAATGCCTTAAGGCGGGTTTAGACACATAATTTATACGAATACGTATAAATAATACTATTTTTAAATAGTCTATTATGTCATAGGAAAGGTTTTTCAATATGTACTGTACAATAGCTAATAGGGAGCTCACTTGAAACTACTGTGTTAAAAAAGTTATAGCAATATAACAAGATATATTTTCATAGACGATTTTTAAGCAATCAAAAATATTTTTTTCGTATTCTATGACATTATAAAACATGACTGTGTGATATGTCTATTGCTGCGGTGCGGGGTGCACGGACAATCTATATACCGGGTGTCCCAAAACTCGACGTCAACTCGAAGCCGGGTGAAAAGGCAAGTCAAGCTGGTTGCCAGAAAAATATAAAAAAAAATCTAAGTTGTATGATTTCAAAATTATAGGCATTTTTTTAAAAATCGCAAAATTACACACCCTGTGACAGTCTTTTTACTCCTGTTGCCACAAATCTTTACTTTTTCCAATTATTTTTTTTGCTGCGTAACCCTGAATAATGCTTCTCTAAACTGTAATCAAAATTTTGAAACCAGCTGCTCTAGCTTGCATAAAAAATAGGACTTATTTCCTAGAAAAACTTTCAAAATAAAAAATTGCCTAGTTTTAACTGACTGTATTGAAAAAAAAATCATACAACTTAGATTTTTTTTAATATTTTTCTGACAACCAGCTTGACTTGCCTTTTCACCCGGCTCCGGGTTGACGTCGAGTTTTGGGACACCCGGTATATCAGAATGTAAAATAAAAAAGTTTTGAAATATTGTCGTCTATAATTACATCTTAATGAATAAGATTGCCTGCACGCGCCTTGAAGGGCTAGAAAACCTAAATACCACACTATCAATGTTATGTGTGTGCACAGTGCCGACTGTACGTCGCCCATCTGGGGCGGGCATATCGCACCTCCAGAATTAAAGTGACCTAACTCAAAATTTGCAACTTTTGGGAAATGAAGAAAATGTATTCGGCGCTCGTGCGAGTTGCTCAAGAAAAAACAGACCGAAACATGCCTCCATCTCTCTCTGATCAAATAAAGACGGTTTTTTTAATATAGGCATAAGAGTATACCTTTTTAAGTCATTCTGAGTGTTTAACTCATTTTACCCAAATTTTGAGTTAGGTCACTTTAGTTCTGAAGGTGCGATATGGGTTTATCTAAACAACTGCAACAATATTCACATCTTGTATCTATGTCTCTTTATCGTTCTCTGTTGATTGAAATATAACTGTAATAAGTTCTTACTCTTATATGTCTCGACTGGATGCGTACTCTTAGTAGGCATATACGTACAATTTCAAAGCAGGGTCAAAAATAGTCCCGGGAGTCGAGAACACAAAGAAATTCTCTCGTGACGTACGAGTAGGCACTCACAAAGCGAATGCCAGTGACGTCAAAAGTAAAAGAAATATTTTTGTTGCTTAAAATCGTCTATAAAAATTGTTTTTTTTATATCGCCATAACTTTTTTCACAGTGTTTTGAAAGGAGCTTCCATAGTAACCATAAATTGTAGTGTATAGATTTACTTTTCTAATGAGATATGTCACGTCGTTATTGGTATCAAGGACCATTTTGTCCGGTCCTCCGGACGAAGGAGGAGGATAGGAGGATAGCTTAGAAAGTTTAAATAAGTGCTGGGGTTAGATAATAGAAAATTAGATTACCTGCTGCCATCATCCATCCATAGCTGATATAGAATTAATGCATGACAATATTCCAACTAGTATTTTTATAAATTCAGATTCAAATAGGTGCAAAAATATAATTCAATAGATATGTTTATTTATTTTGACGCCTTCGCATGGTAAAAATTAGCAGATGGTAGGCGACAAAAGAATTCTTGATTTGATATGGGTCTAAATGAGGCAGAGAAAAATATTGTCACGTAGAAATAAGCTATTTGTTACTACCAAAATTTGATTGCATTGTTATGTGCAAATAAATAAATTTAATATCTTTGTACGTTCTACCAAATATAGGACTCTTAATGATAGCTCGATGGAATGTGTTGTTTATATTCATTCCTCTCTCTTATAGACTAGATTCAATTGCCGTTCAACAAATTGCTAACTATTGTAACACCCACTATAAATAGACAAGCAATCGTTTCCAAGATTGAAAGTATAAAAATCATCTAATATACATATAAAATTCTCGTGTCACAGTGTTAGTGCGCAAACTCCTCCGAAACGGCTTGTCCGATTTTCATGAAATTTTATAATGATATACTCGGTAGTTCGGAAAATAGGTTGTTATCCATTTATCGTAGCCCTAAGTGAAAAAAAATTACATGGTGAAACAACGTTTGCCGGGTCAGCTAGTCTATTATAAAATTTAATCTCAGCGCGATAGTTTCCGTGGCTTTGTTTCTGTACCTGTACCATTGTAACCTGGTATTATTATATTCGTCTTCATCAGGCTGACATAGATTTGGCTGTGGCTGCAGCAAAGAAAGCCTTCCACCGCTACTCGGAATGGCGCACCACAGACGCATCCCAGAGAGGCCGCCTGCTACTCAAGCTGGCTGACCTCTTAGAAAGAGACGCAAAGTACCTGGGTGAGCTTGAGACCCTGGACAACGGCAAGCCAGTGACGAACGCCACCAACGAAGTATTCTTCGCCGCCTCCGTCATTCGATACTATGCTGGCAAAGCAGACAAAATTCTAGGAAATACCATTCCTGCAGGTAACTGGAAATTTTGAATCTGTTTGCATCAGCATCAACTTAAGATTGATTTCAATTAAAACAACATTTGTAGTTTTTTTATGTGCGGTTTCTTATTTTAATTGCATGATGATGATTGCCTAGCAATGAATCCAAATAAGTACAGAAAATACGAAATAATTTGTATTTGTGGCGACAAAAAAAAACCCAGCTCAAACAAAAAACATGTTAACATGTTTGTGATGTCACTGTTTCTGATTCCCACGACACAGGGTATCCTAGTGTGGGGCCAGAAGCTATGTATGTGCCTGTATTTAAATGTTTATGTTTTTATTATCAACTTGAATCTTTTTATTTCTATTAGTTATGGTTGTGGTGATCTTTCCAGTGGTGACCAACTGGAATATACAACAAAATAAAGTTAATGTAAACTCTTCCAGATGGCGAGGTACTTTCGTTCACGATGAAGGAGCCTGTTGGTGTTTGTGGGCAGATTCTCCCCTGGAACTACCCCATCCCCATGTTTGTTTGGAAGATTGTGCCAGCTTTAGCTGCTGGTAAGTGTATACACGAACGAAACGACCGACAGACGGAGCGCCGGACGGTTGAATGGACGGACGGACAGAACTATGGATGCCCAACGGACCAATAGATGGGCCAATGACTGGAAGGACTTATGTAACTGGAATGTGCTGCGTTACAATAAGACTAACGTATCTTTGTCAACCAGGTTGTACAGTAGTTGTGAAGCCAGCTGAGCAGACCCCACTCACAGCCTTGGCCGTAGCTGCCTTAGTAAAGGAAGCAGGTTTCCCAGCTGGAGTTGTTAACGTTGTAAACGGATACGGCCCAACAGCTGGAAGTGCCCTGACCCACCACCCCGATGTTGACAAAGTAGCGTTCACTGGATCCACAGAGGTAGGTACTTAATATCAATGTTTACAGAAATATTAATGTAATAAGTACTCGTATCGCTCCCTTTACGACGCTATGAGTTAACACTGATTTCAAGTTACAATAATGTTGACATTTCAGATTGGTCGCGTAATTATGCAAGCAGCTCCTGCAGTAAATCTGAAGCGCGTGACCCTTGAACTTGGAGGCAAAAGTCCTCTAGTCATTTTCAACGACGCTGATGGTATAACTTTTAATTATCATTATTTTTTATCATTATAGGCCCCATGAAATGATGGCTAACAATCTAACAATGTTATTTTCAGTTGAAAAGGCAGCGCAAATTGCTCACGCTGCTGCTTTCTCTAACGCGGGCCAATGTTGCGTCGCTGGGACTAGAACCTACGTGCAGTCTGGCATTTACGACAAGTTCGTTGCACTATCAGCGCAAATCGCTGAAAAGAGAACCGTTGGCAATCCCTACGAAAGTGTTGATCAAGGACCCCAGGTAAAAATCGTAATATACGACTACTCGCAATATTTTAGGTGACTGCTTTTGCCTGATCATGACTTTGTATAACAGATCGATCAAGAAATGTTCACCAAAGTTATGGGATACATTGAGTCCGGGAAGAAGTCTGGCGCGCGCTGCATTGCCGGCGGTGAGAGATACGGAAATAAAGGGTTTTTCATCAAGCCTACGGTCTTCGCTGATGTCAAAGATGACATGAAGATTTCGAAGGAGGAAGTAAGTTAACTCAATGCTTTGTGTCATCATCATTCAGCCACAAGAAGTCCACTGCTGGACATAGGCCTCCTCCATGGATTTCCAAAAAGACCGGTCGGAAGCTTCGGTCGGTGCTTTGTGTGTATGTAAGCTATGGGATTTTCACTTTTGTGTTTGTTTTCATACATGATCTTCCGTGACATCTCATACTTTTTTAAACAGATCTTCGGCCCCGTTCAGAGCATCCACAAATTCGAGACGTTTGACGAGATCATCGACCGCGCCAATAACTCCAATTACGGTCTAGGCGCCGGCGTCGTCACAAATGACATCACCACCGCTCTGGCTTTTGTGAAGCATGTGCGCGCTGGATCTGTCTGGTAATGCAGTCGCGATTCCCATCAATACAATTTATCATCAACCGAAAAGTATTTTTGATAACCCATGATTTTGTTTTAGGGTTAATACCTACGAACATGTAACCTGCCAGACTCCCTTCGGAGGTTTTAAGGACTCTGGAATCGGCCGTGAAATGTAAGAGCATTTTATTTTATTTTCTTCGTTACTTCGAGGCTTTGGTAGTCCTTGAGAAGTTACAGCATGTACATTTGTAAATTTTTAAGAACAATATTATGCCACTTTCTTCCTTCCTTGAGGAGTGTCAGAGTCAAAGGTACCTGATTAACGTACTTCTATTGACATACCTCTGCGCTTGGAATTGCCCGTCCGTGCCGATATGAATAGCGTATTCTCACTCTAAGAGAAGACCTGGGCCTCAATTCTACTAGAGTATTATAGTTCAATGACAGATATTCAGATACTCAGAATTATGCAATTTGAGCAATTTTGTGACAATTACCCTGTAATCAATTTCAGTGGGTAGTTTCGTCTATTTTAAAAGTAACATATTTGATTTTACAGGGGTGAAGAAGGCATCACTCAATACCTCGAAACCAAAACTGTTACGATGAACCTGCCAAAGAAACCTTTGATGTGAAGAAACACTTCGTTACCAAAGCACTTATTAATATTTTTCTAAATAGATACGTACCGTACAATAACGCATTTGAAATAACGCAAAACCAAAGAAATTTATTTTGAAATAAGTCTGCCTATGTATATCGTTAGTTACCTGTAATTTTTTTTGTGCAATAAAACGTAACAAACAAAACCTATATATATATATATGTACAAAATAATTTCAAAGTTTAAGATATAAAAAGGTACAAAATCATTCTCAAATAAATACCTATTATGTAGGTAAGTATTTTGATTTTTTTATACAAAATAAGTTCGATAAAATTAAACCGTTTTGCATTATTTCAATATGATGTTGTAAAAAAACTGCTTCTAATAAAGTAATATACACAAACACTGTTTGCTTCAATCCAAACAATCACATAATCAACTAAAAGAAATAGCTAGGAATTACGATTAGACCCTTACATGACATGTGTAACTATTTTTAAACAATTTAACCACAGAGCATTTAAAACAAATTTAACCATTCTATACCTCGCTTATAATACCTACCTAGTTCAATGTGTGCGTATCTTAAAGCACAAATTTTAATAAATTATACATACGCTCACCCCTGTATCCCAGAGGGGTAGGCAGAGACCTGGGACTGCCACCTGCCACGATCCTGACAAATCACTAATAAATAATTACTTCTCTATCTGTCTATTTAAAAGGTTCGGTCATCATCAATATTATTTTATAGCAAAAACTTTCCAATGAGATGCCTCAGGAAGACGATATGAATCTTCGGAAGGATTGCCTCAATTAATTCAGTCACGTTGGATGAATAATGGGATTAATTTTATTGGGAGATGGCAATTGAGGGAACGGCCTATGCCACAAACATAGACAATATTTGTGGGCTATATCCAGAAGGGAGCAGTGGTGTGTAGATGATTAATGCTGATAGACCCGTTTAATTGTGTTCAATCTAATGAAAAATGTTCCTTAATTTTATGCAGTTGTACAGTAAACAATTGTGCCATTTATTTATTGAACTCATCTGTTTCTTTGTAATCTATTTCATGCGTCTACGTTTTGCCAACGACTTGATTCTCATAGCCGAGAACGTTGGTGATCTCCAAATAATGCTTATACTGTCGCACGGAAGGGGACCCCGAAGAGTCAGCTTTATGATGAATATGTCAAAGACTAAAATTGTCGTGAATTGTCCTGTTGATGATATGATTGTTAGGCGAATCTGTGATAAAGGTGGTTGACAAACACGTCTTGGAATACTCTCTCCTCTGGATGTAACTCTCAGAAGAAGGAGATTGCCAGGCGAATTCAGCTAGGATGAGGCTGCCTTCGAAAAGCTAAACGATGTGTTTATTGCCGAAATTCCGCAAAGCCTAGTGACAAAATTAAATGCTATCAACTGACATTAGGTATGTTCCTGTACTACCCAATCTCACCTACGGTACAGAAATATGGACACTCAAGGAAGCCAATATGCCAATAAGGCAAATCACGCAAAGTGATATGGAGCTGGGTATGCTTGGGATCGGAAACGCTATTCGGCAAAAAAACAAAGTGGAAGATGTAGGCACACGAATCATAAAACTAAAATTAAGATGGGCGGGTCATTTATTTAGACGGGAAATGACCGGTGAACTAAGGTATCCACTGAGTGGTGGCCAAGGACCAGTCGTGGGTTTGTGCGCAGGCCACCAGCCCGATGACCCGCGACATTTTGAAAGCGGATGGGAAAAAATGGGACGAGACTATCAAGGATTGAATGGATTTGCGTGAAAGAAAAGAGGCATACAGTGGATTTTGTTTATAGGTTTTTTTTTTCTGGCACATACATTGCTTCTGGCCCCACACTAGGATACCCTGTATCGTGGGAACCAGAAACAGCGACGTCACAAACATGTAAACATCCAAGACCTGGGCTTTTCTTTTGTCCCCAGCCGGGATTCGACCTCTCGTATGGTAGGCAGTAGCGCTAACTGCGCCACAGAGGTCGCCAAAGTTGCCAAGAGGTCGATTAGATAGATTCGCCTGTTTCTTTTGTCATAGCACGGTCCTTGTAGTACATCTTGTCAACGAAGCGCCGTTGACATTGACACAATTGAAATTGATTAAATTAGACGGACGCAGTCTATTCCAGATATAAAATCTATTCCAGATGAGTTCTCTCCCGCGTTTATTCACGCCCACGCGAATAATTATACCGACAGCGATCTATAACTTTACGCTGCCATCTATAAAAAGACTATTTCCTTAAAACGCTCTATAAATACAGTATAAATAGTATGTGGTAAAGTCTCTATATACCTACGTAATATGTTAACTGTTGCTTATAGAAACATGAAAAACTTAGGGGCAGTAGCACGATATTGAAGTAACTTTTCTGACTTGTAATATTGTAGGTACATGTTTAGAAAGAAAACATTCTTTGAAATAAAATAAATTAACTCACGCCCATTATCCCCAAGGGGGTAGGCAGAGTTTGATTAAATATCAATAATTGTACCCTAGCGAAATAAAACGCTAAGTGTAAACTTTAGTTAGCACAGGTTTGTATTCTGCTATCCATTGTGATCTCTATATGATCTTTATCTGATTTTGAGACAGAGATGTGATAGATAGGTACTTGGTTAAATAAGATTTAAGATAAAATATCGATACCTAAAGAAGTATAAACTTTTGCAGGTTTATTATATTATAATTAGCCACAATTAATGTAGGTATATGACGCAATAAGGTACACAAATCTAGCCTAGCCAAAATATTATTCTTTGAGAACCGATAACTACAGGAGCGTCATCTACATTTTATTTAAAAGAATAGTCGAATTTTATTATGAATCTACATTTTACCCGAGCGGAGCCGGGTTTTCGTCTAGTAATTTATATTTGACGACCTCTGTGGCGCAGTGGTTAGCGCATCTGCCTACCATGTGAGAGGTCCCGGGTTCGAATCCCGGCTGGGGACAAAAAAAAGAAACCCAGGTCTTAGATGTTTACATGTTTTGTGACGTCGCTGTTTCTGTTTCCCACGACACAGGGTAGCCTAGTGTGGGGCCAGAAGCAATTTATGTGCCTTTAAGTAAATGTTATGTTATGTTATTATAATTTACCTAAGGACTGAGGTTCCATATTATACCACACTAGCTTTCGCCCGCGACTCCGTCCGCGTGGACTTTAGTTCAAAATTTTGCAACCCCGTTCACTCCCGTAACTCCCGTTAAGGGTTAAATTTAGAAAAACGGTGAAACACGTGTTCAATCAATTGTGTTGAAGAGTATTTATTTTAAGTTTCAAGAAAATCAGACAACATTGTTTATGCCTCCCATACAAATTTTGGCAACCCTTTTCGCCCCCTTAGAGATTGAATTTCAAAAAATCCGTTCTTATTCCTTGCCTACATTATATACAGATCCTCTGTGCAAAATTTCAGCTTCCTAGGTCAAACGGCTTGGGCTGGGCGTTGATGAGTGAATGAATCAGTCAGTCAGGACTTTGAATTTTATATATATAGATTAGTTGTACATTACACCCCAACCCAAGTAATATTGTTGTCCCCAAGGCTTACATTAGAAAGGTGAAATTGAAACATATACCTACTATACACTCAAGACTGAAAAAAAAACCAAAAGTAATATTTTCGAAACTATTTCTGATAGAGGTTGGCTGTGATTTGAAGATAAACAACAAACATAACAACATGTATTTTATCATGAATTTCGATCAGATATCGTAAAAATCGTTTTTTTCACGTAGCGGTTCCAATACTACGCGTCACACGACATTCCTCAGACATCAATACAGCTTTTGAACCGTTTTGTTGACACAACTACGGAAAATATGATGTTTTCAACCCATTATGTCCCCACCGAGGGGCACGGATCTCTTCCCTGAGATAGGTATAGGCCATACTCTACCCTGGGGGCCAAGTCCGGATTGGTGGAGGCTTGTAAGACTATTGGTAAAGTTGGTCTTCCTGTGAGAAAATTTCAAGCCGCCTTATGGCCTCTGACTTGACTTAACGACTGCCATCTATCGACGGTAGACGGCACCAACCGCTTAGCGTGCCTTGCGAAGCACGGAACCGCTCGAAAAATGCCACTAGCGTTAGTCATAGAACGGTCACCCATCCTTACACTGAACGCGCCTCATGTTGCTTAACCTTCGTGATCGTTTTAGATCACTCAGGCGGCCGGGGCTACGTATGTATGCATCCCGTATTCGTCCACTGATGGACAACCCAAAGCATTTCACGCTGCGTTTGCTAACACAAAGACAGAAAGAGATACGAGGAAGGAAGAAAGACTGGGAAAACAAATATATCGAGCGATTGCGGGTGGAAAGGCCAAAAGAGGACTTAGCAAAAGGGTAAGATAAAAATGACCCGAAACCGGCGTGGATGCATGCAACGACTAATGAATGTCAATGAAACGAAAGTGATCTGTCAGGTCAGGACTGTGGAAAGTGGCAGTCCGTAGTTTCCGCGTACTCCTCTGGGATACAGGCATTATGGCAATAATGGTATATATGCGTATATGTGTAGTGTAGGTATATGTATGTATGTTAGCTTGCTAAAGCCCACCATTCACTACACGCACCGCGAGCCGAGCCCCAACCCGTACCCATTCGTGGACAAATCCGTCATCGTCCACACACTACACAAGCGCCGAAGACGACGAGCGCCGCGCCGAGCCGCGTCAGCCGCGAGCCGCGCACCGAACCGAGAACCAACACATTCACACGCAGATTTCTCTACGGACTTGTCGCCAGCGACCTTGTCGCCAGTCGGTCCGTCGGATGGGCGCGCCTGTGAATGGCAGTCTTTACACATGGTCTCCATTCAAGAACCTTCGCTTAGGCACTTGCTCGGTAACGTTAATTCTTTAGCAAGCAGTCTATTTTAGTCTGCTATCTACAGCCAATAATGGTATTTGTATAACTCGATATCTTGTTCGATGTGGACAGTCGCACATATTATTATACTTAGTTTGTCTTCCTCAATTAAGATGCAATCTATAGACTATTTATCGCTTGTTAAAGTTTATCCTTCATTTAAGTTTGATTTCTTACCAATTCAACAAAATTATTTTTTTCCATCAAAATAACCACAAAATTCCATCACAAACTTTCTTGTTATTCAACTGCAAGTTAATTTACAAAATAAGGTTAACCAAGTACCTAATCAACGCATATTTATGTGATAATTTTAATGTCATAATGTTTCTTTTCTACGCTACGCTAACGAGCTACTCGAAATACTAATCCTTCGTAGACGAAGTCGCGGGCGCCAGCTAGTAAAAGATTGATGTCATTGTTTCATTCATTCACTTTGTCACAACACTATTTTTATTTCGTCAAAAACTGACAACCCAGTAAACGTCAGTTTACTCCGTTTAATAAAAAATACGACTTTAGGGACTGACATGCCCGTGGCGCGAAGCTTTGTCACGATAGACGCAGGTGAAGCCCCAGCATGAGAGCAACGGATATTTTTGTGTTATACCAATAAGACTGGAATTGCTGAAGAATGGATACTGTAAATAAAACTAGAATCTGATTAGCAGTACTCAGAAGCATGGCGATAACATCTTCCCATAATAAGGTAGGTATTCATTACTAAACATAAGTGATACCGATTTAACATATATTTTTTGTGAATATACAGGGTGGCCGGGGGAATGACGTCAAAAAAAAAAATTAGGTCCCTCGTGTCATGGGGTATCCGAATCACCCCCATGTATGTTCCGCGATTTTTCATAGTTTCAGAGTTATGATTTTTTTTCTGAATTTTCATGAATTTTCGCCTTATCAATTTTGAAAATTTCTAAAAAAAAAACTAGAAACTTTTTTCAATTACTTTTTTTGTAACTGAATCTTCACAAGTTGTTCTTCTATGCATAAAATAATCAGCTTCGTAACTTTGATAAAAGTTATTAAAGTGTTGGTCTAAAGTCAAAAATTTACGTTCGTTAAATTATGACTTGAATTTTCAAAAATAAATTAAAAATCCAAACAGATGTTTTAATGGTTTCTTAGTTAGCCTCAGAAATGCGCAAGACTCTCAGATTTCATAATCATTAAAAAAAAGTACTGCTTAACGAGCTACTTTGTGTACATTCGGCCTTCGAAGACAGCGAGGTGAAGAATTATTAAAATTAACATATTTTTTTTCTGCCATTTCGTCTTTTCTTAGGTTATTAATGAACGAGTCGTCATCATCATGATGAATAAAAGTGGTTTTGTCAATAAAACACAGATTAAAATGTAAAAAAATGTTTATTATAATAGGTTTTCAAAGTTGCCACCTCCAGCAGCAATACACATTCTACACCTACGTAGGAAATGATCTTTTAATAGTCTAAAAGCTGCTCTGTTTTCCTTTACAACACGTTCGGCTTTTGTTAATTTCTGCCTCAGCTCTTGTTCACTACCACTTTCTCTGGCGTATGCTATTTCCTTAAAATAGCCCCAAATAAAAAAATCCATGGGGTTGAGGTTAGGTGAGCGTGGAGGCCACGATATTGGTCCGCCGCGTCCGATCCATCTATTGGGGTACGCCTCATTTAAATAATTTCGGACTTGCGTTGCGTAGTGACATGGAGCGCCGTCATTTTGAAGAACCATGGTTCGTCTTAGTTCAATATTCGCGTCTTCTAGCAACAATGTGTTCAAAATAATGTTCAAAATTGATAAGGCGAAAATTCATGAAAATTCAGAAAAAAAATCATAACTCCGAAACTATGAAAAATCGCGGAACATACATGGGGGTGATTCGGATACCCCATGACAAGAGGGACCTAATTATTTTTTTTTGACGTCAATCCCCCGGCCACCCTGTATAAATAATAATAGTATAGCATATAATAGTATAGTATTAGATGTAGAATATCACATTGCACATCCAATCGGGATAGACTGTACTGAATGAATATGAAACCAGAACAAACTGATAAACAGTATCATACTTGGAACAGACTGTACTTACTTAGGTACTGAATATATGGATCATTATAAACTCATTATGTATGTGCCTGTCTGTATGTAAATGTTATGTTATTATGTCCCCAACGAGCGGCATACCGAGGGGCACGGGTCTCTTCCTGAGGAAGGTATAGGCCATACTTCACCACGGGGGCCAAGTCCGGATTGGTGGAGGCTTGTAAGACCAGTGTCTGGTCTTACTGTCAGAAGTTTTCGAGCCGCCATAAGGCCTGTATCTTTGTAAATATTTTATGTATGTGTTTTGCCACGTGTAGAATAAAGAATATTCTTATCTTATCACAATATAAATTCAATCCGCTACTTGACTCTTTTTTCAAGTAAGCCTTAAATGCTAAATATCTCTTCCATTAGACCAAAAAAATTTTTAGTATATTTTTTGAGGACCTAAAAGCAACAAAAACATTATTTTAAAACGTTGTTTTGCTAAACAGCCAAACTGTTGTAAACAAAGTTAGTGATGGAGCTCGAATCAAAAATGACGATTCGAATCGACTCGTATCACCCGGAAGATGATTCGAATCATATGCTGATTCGAATCAATATGTTGATTTGAATCAATATGCTGATTCGAATCAATATGTAGATTTGAATCAATATGTTGATTCAAATCATTATTATGATTCGAATCGATACGATGATTCGAATCAACACGGAGACATCACATGCATTGAAAATACTGATAAAATGTACCTATAAAAATAATCATTTTCAATGTAAATGTTTCAATACACCCAATTATTTTCCATGTTTTCATCAAAATTTAGTTATTATTTTAATAAGTAAAGGTATGTGTCCGTTATATGAAATTTATTTATATATTTATATATTCAAAACTGATTTTCACTTACACGCATACATTCACACACCTACTGTATTTAAGGTCACAAATTTTTGATACTTGAAGCATGTAATGTAATTTTTTTTTGTCAACGCTTTTTCGTTATCACCGTGTTAAAATGTCTTCTGAAAAAACTTATCCAGGACAACTCTTTCACTTATTCCACTCTGACCAACTGAACTATTGTAACGAGTTCCGGTTCCTGTCACCATAATAATACTACTACCATAATACCTTTATATATAATATCTAGCCTATGAATAGTCAGTTAGTTATGTAATCAATATTAATTTATGAGTTTATTAATTATTCTTTTGCATATTAATTTACAAATGTTTTCACAATAATTACTTTTATTAGGATGAGTTGGATTGTTTCGTTGATTGATAGTTTTTGACTTGTCAGCTCTGTCGCGCGTAATATAAAAGGGAGGGAGCGACCGTTACAGCTCTCTTATGTTCTTGGCTTAACTAAATAAAAGATAACCGCCATCTCCGTGCTGTTATTTTCTACCCCTCCTCTGCCTGCTGTTCTCCTGCTGCCCTGCTGATCATACTATGAACTAAAACTCTAATACTATTTTTATTTCTAACAGAGATATGAGGTAGTTTTAGGAAGTATTTGTGTTGAATGGTTTGGAAATGTGTTTAAGATGGTATTGGAATATTCTTAAACCATAAATTATCCTTGCACATTATTTGATTTGAGATAATGTTTAGCAAGGTTTTGGACTGTCTTTGGTATTATTTAGAAATCATCGATAAAAAAACATCCCAAACGCATCCCAAAACCATCCTAAAACATACCAAAACCATCCTAAACATATCCCTAAATCATTGCTAACATATTTCAAAACCATTCCAAATACATACTAAAACGCCTTAAGCGGTCGTCTGCGGCTACGTCCATATTTGCACAAAACAATTGATTTTCTATTGTTTTTCTAATACTGCATACTAGAGGTTAAACCCAAACATCCTAAAACTATCCTAATTATACCCCCAAACATTCTAAACACATATCAAAACTGTCCCAAACACATGCAAAAACCATCTTAAACACATCCCAAAACCATTCTAAATTCATTTCAAAACCATCTAAACACATCCTAAAAAAACAAATAATACATCCCAAACACATTTCAAAGCGATCAAAACAAAAATTTATAATCAAAAGTAGGTAACAATAATGCAGTGGAATGTGGAATGGAAAGAACCAGTTGACAAGTTCGGTTGGTCAGAGTGGACTAAGCCCTTTAAACACCAATTCACTTTAACCACTTTCTAAAAAACTTCATAGTTTAACATAAGAAAAAGTTAATACCTTATCAGTAACATAGAAGCAAGACAAAAGTAAAACAATAACTGTTTAAAAAAAAAAACTTCAACAAATCCTACTTGTCTCATCGGTCAGGTAAGATTGCCGCGCAATGAATGATTCGAGTAAAAAAACTGATTCGAATCCACAATCTGATTCGAATCAACAAACTGATTCGAATCAGAGATCTGATTCGAATCAACTCGACCATTCGAATCAAGCTATGATTCGAATCAACTGAAATTCTCATTCGAATCAAAGGTGATTCGAGTCTCATCACTAACAAAGTTTGACATTCAACATAGGTAGAGTTCGTGCCACGAATGGCTGTTATTGTTATGGCCTTAAGGATTTTACCTTGGGACTTGTTTGGTGAAACGATCTTTAATAGTCCTAAAATCTGTTAGTGATCTGTGAGCATAGTGAAATAACAACAACGCAACCATGATTTCATCGAGTTTACATGCAAAATATATCAATTATCATTATTCGAGAATGCAAAAACACGTCAATAAAGACCGCCGGAAAGTCGCGGATTTGTGTAGGTACCTACCCAGTGAAATAAACATACGAAAAACTTGGCTCAAACTTGCCAAGAGAGACCCCGATTCTTTATCGACTGAAACTTGGGTGTATTTATGTGAAGATCACTTCAATGTAAGTCCTGTAATATCAATGTACAAAAAACTGTTTTTAGCTGTAACAATGCTTGGTTTGATTTGGTTTGGTTTTGGCAAATCGGTACTATCTGCTTCCACGAATCCAGCGTCCATGATTGCGCTTATCAATAAAATGATAATACACTAACTGCACAAGAATAGTTTTTGCAAAAACACCAAATCCAATCCAAATCACAATCGAACCTACGCACGCACGACTGACAGATGTTTGTTTACAACCAAAGGTGCTTTCAAGATGGCGGATAGTGTTTTCACCGTTCCGATTTAAAGGCGAAAAATATTTTTTAATTTGCAAATTTTGCAGCCATCCTGCATATTTACTTAGCAAAGTCAATATATTTCGGTTTCTTACGTTAGATACTACAGGAAATATCCATTTATCGCGTCAAATTTGATACGAGGCAAGTAGCGTATTGGGATAGTCTTTACTGAACTGAATATTTAAATAGAACAAATGCACGAGTTCAATGGACGAAGTTTAAGAATAAAAATTAAAAATCGTTTTATAATAAAAACAATATATACAATATATAAAAGCACGCCCGTTATCCCCGAGGGGGTAGGCAGAGGGTAAATCGTTTTATCTTATTAGATTTTTTTTTCTACAACAGTCTGAGGGCCGATTTCTGAATTGAGAATTTCGCTAAGTAATTACTTAACTGTAGTGCTGTCTCGTCAACTTTCTTTAGAAAAGAGCGTGACAGCACGTTACTTAAGTATTAACTCACTGTAAATTCTCAATTCAGAAATCGGCCTTTTATGTCGAAATGGACACTCAGTTTCATGAAGTCACAGTTTCCGTGCCTTTTAAATAAAAACATTTTAAATTTATTTCCTTTAATCGTATCATAAACAAATGGTAGGTACTTTGTTTACGAGTAAGGCGAATCTTATCTGGTACGAATTATGTGTGCGCATGCCCAGTATCCGCGGCCGGTTTGGTTGACATTATCTTCCAGTCGTTATCGGTCCACCAAGCGGAGCGTACCTACGTGTCTCAGAAACGCTTATTATATCAAATCAAAATGGTCAAAGTTGACGCCAAATACACTAAGGTAAGTAAGTCACGTAAGACGCTAAGTTATTGCGTCAAATTTTCGTGAAGTACATATTTCGTAAATTTATGTTGAACTGACCAGTTTGAAAGAACAAGGTCAGTTAAATCAACTTTTTCGGTTTTAAGGTACCTGCTGGGATTTCATTGTTTTAAAAATAACTCGCGTACAATTTACTAAAACTTGATTTCTATCGCTCTATAAATAGTAACAAACTAAACAGGATTTCGGAATTTTCTACGTCGAATTAGAATTATCTGTATCGAAAAATCACTAATGAGGGTAGGTCGTTTTCTTAATTTAGCTGTCTGTTATATTTCGCAGTTGTTCATCAATAACGAATGGGTTGACGCGGTCAGCAAGAAAACATTCAAGACAATCAACCCACAGGATGAAACCGTCATAACACAAGTCGCTGAAGGAGATAAGGTAATAAAAATGGTAACAATAATAGAAATAATAACTTGCACTCAACAAAATCACCTATCCTGGGGCCAAACTGTCCCCTGTGCCGTGGTAAGCAGGACAGACGATAATGGGTTAATTATGACAAACATGGAAATACACCAAATCCAAACCCATAATATTTATGCCTAAATCAAACGGCTACCTCCAGCATGAATCGAACCCACGATCTATATTTTGGTGGTAAAGCGTGTTACCGCTAGACCAACAAAGCAGGTAGCGCATTGCTTTTATGAACTTTTATTTGTTTTCCTGTGGTGACGGTCGACTGTCGAGACAAGTGTAATCTAAGTTCAAAGATTGTAAGAGAATGTTCTGGACGCAGTCAAGAATGAGTAAAAATGTTCACGGTTGTAGGTAGTTTGTGAGCAATTTTTTTTCTCTGTTTCATAGCAAAACTTGGCTATCACTGTGAAACTCAAACTTTTCATAGCAAAAATTTTCTTCATAACCTTCATAAATTGAGAAGATTAATTTAATTGGTTTATAGCATTATCCATTATTGTATATTATAGCATTATAGCACTATCCACCAATCCGGACTTGGCCCCCGTGGTGGAGTATGGCCTATACCTTCCTCAGGGAAGAGACCCATGCCCCTCGATGGGGACATAATGGGTAGATGATGATATCATTATCCAAAAGACTGGCTAACGGGCCAAATAATTGGGTCGTGGAGCAAAGCACCAAGCGAAAAGAATTATGATTGTTATTTTGTGAAGGATAAGGAATAAAATTATATGGAATAATCAACATTAGACTAGAGACGCTGGATGCAAGCCGCTTTCAACCGGTCTTTTTGGAAATCCATGGAGGAGGCCTATGTCCAGCAGTGGAGTTCTTGTGGCTGAATGATGATGATGAATCAACATTAAACAATTCGCAAGTATCTTCCGTCACATCATTATCTTGTGCAAGCCTATGTGTGTGGCTACCTTTAAACTTTTCAAATATGCGCCACACTACAATCGTTTTACCTTCTATCAAATGCATAACAATTATTATAAGTGCGTATGTACTCTGTTTCATATTCCAATTTGTATCTGTTGTGTTATACGGTTATACTTACTAACATTATCATGAAATCTCCCAATATAGAAAAATATTTTTGAACTACCCTCCTTAATGCTTAAAAGCTCAACAAACACGATGTTTGCAGCCTGACGTAGACTTAGCAGTGGCAGCGGCTAAAAAGGCGTTCCACAGATATTCGGAATGGCGAACTATGGACGCATCGCAAAGAGGTCTCCTGATCTTCAAACTGGCTGATTTCCTAGAAAGGGACGCCCGATACCTGGCTGAGCTGGAAACATTAGACTGCGGGAAACCCGTCAAAGTTGCAGAAGAGGAGGTGTTTTACTCGGCCTCAGTTCTTAGATATTATGCCGGCAAAGCTGACAAGATTTTAGGAAGCACCATTCCAGCTGGTAAGGCTTTGAATAACACTTTTACTCAGTTTGACTAAAAGGTAAACTCACTCACTTTGCTGTTATCTGCTATACGTTTCACTAATTATATAATAATATTGTACACATGAGTCTTGTTGTGGTGATAATCACTCTAATAAAGCGTGATCTCGAGGACAATGCGAGTGTTAATTCTACTGTCGCGTTCATTATAGATGGAGAAGTTTTGTCGTTCACCATGAAGGAGCCAGTTGGAGTTTGTGCGCAAATTATACCGTGGAATTATCCGATTATGATGATGACATGGAAAATCGCACCCGCTCTTGCAGCAGGTAAGTTTCTATATTGGTCGCCTTGTTATCTAATCCAATAAAATTAATGAGTCCCAGTGAACCTTTTATCTGTCCATATAAATAATTTAGTCACAACAACAACAATGGGGTATGAAATCTGCAATCCAGTAGTCGGCTAAAGTAAGCCACATTTGAACTATGACCTATCGGTGTATGTACATTACAAGTTTCAATTTCTCGCAAATTTAGTAAACAAAGGATTAGAATTTCATTTATTTTCTAAATTTGCGAGAAACTGAAACCTGAAATGTAAACTCATAGGTAACACATATAGTATAATAAACAAGGTCCAAATCATAAACCTCAAAAAGGGGCCAAGTTCGTTATGGAGGAATTGCAGGTTTGTTGACTTTGCATAAAAGAATATTACAATTTAAAACTTGCCACCTTATTTATTTTGTACATAATAATCTGAGCTCCCTTACCTTATGCATAAATATGTGTTGGTAGTTTATCATTAGGTATCAATTTATATTACATCTCAGCAATCGGCAGCGGCAGATTGATGACGATAAATATATATTCTACATCCAAATGTAGGCCCAAGTCTAAAATTAACGATGGCGTATAATTTGCTTTTACACCCTTCGCTTCTGAAAACATCTAGTCTACCCAAAAGTCTAAAGGACCTCAGTACAAAATATGGTAAATTTGCCGAATCACGGCTCCACCTCGAAAGTGCTCCAAAATTTTTTTTTACTGCCTTTTATCACTCGGTAATGGTGTACCATGCAATAATATGGTGGCGCATGCTATGGAACCCCATAGAAATTAATAAAAACACCATACATCAATAATGGGGTCGGCGATGTAAAGAATACGTGACAACAGAAATATAGGTGCGACGACGCGCGTAGCGAAGCGGAGCGCGTCGGAGCGTTAGGTTCTCTATGTAAGATCGAAAACAGACTCGACTTTGATGCGTTCTTACCTTGCCTCTTGTTGCCTTTTGTTTTTTTTTTACGGGTCCAAAGCCATGCGCCTCCTCAATATTACTCGGGATACTCTGTATTTGTGGTGAAAAACAATAGAAAAAAATTTGGAGCACTTTCGAGGTGGAGCCGTGATTCGGCAAATTTACCCAAAATATTACAAGCACCTAATTTAAAAAATGAAAGTTAAAAGCTATACGTAAACAATATTGCATCACTTACAACTTTGCTTGACGTCGTCTCAATGATGCCGCGCGTTTAGATAATGTTCGAAATAGCCAGAGATTGTAAGAAAAGCTATTTTAGACCAAAATCCAAGTACAAGTCGAGTCTATTTTGCATTTATTTCTTCTGGTCATGCAATATAGTGTTTTCTCTCTCTGTATCTACATGTTCGTCAATTTCCAGGCTGCACGGTGGTCATAAAGCCCGCTGAACAGACCCCACTGACAGCATTGGCTGTGGCTGCCCTCATTAAGGAGGCTGGTTTCCCTCCTGGTGTAGTGAACGTTATCACTGGCTACGGACCAACAGCGGGGGCGGCCCTCACACATCACCCCAACGTTGACAAAATAGCATTCACTGGCTCCACCGAGGTACGATTCTGGTTCAGTGTTTTTGACAAGAAACTCTTATTCAATACTGGCCACTCCGCTCTAAGCATGGACTTTTTGGAGACACGACTTATCTCTTTAGCTGGCATGCTGGCATACTTTTTATATTTTTCTAAATCAAAATAATAGAATAATAGAATAAAATAAAATAAATTCTGGAAGGGACCCCCTTCCAGAATTTGTTTAAAGTTTTTTCAACTGCAAAGTTAATATTGTGATCGTTTGTTCGGAACGGTCACTGTGTAAGTCCTGCAAACACTTGTGCAGTTTTTTCTCTCATTAAAAGTTGTTTGTTTAATTTTCTAAAAGTCAGAGCGTTGTCTCAAATACAGCTTTCTGTAGAGCTCTAGTGTTTGAGACCCCTTATTCGCAACCAAAGGCTAATATAATAATTCAAAAAGAAAGGAAATTAAATCTTAAGAAATTTTAATTACTTAACACAATTATATATATTTTGTAATGCAACAAAGTAATCTTATGTAGTTCTCATAACCTAATTAAATGAACTAAAATAAAATAAACATTTTATGGAAGGCCTTCTCCACACTGACGTGCTCTTAAAGGTATATTGTCAAGACTAGATATTGTCTATTAATATTATTGTAGATATTAGTGTCTTTTTGAAAAAGTTTGTAATACGAATCAACAAAATTGAACAAGACAAAGATGGTTGCGAATAAGAAAAAAAAAATCTTCTGCCGCAACTGGTTGCGAAACATAATTATTAGGAGGCCTAGTTGCGGCTAAGGAAAAAGTTTTCTTGATTCGCAACTGGTTGCGAACAAGGAATAAACATTCTTGTTTCACAACCAGCTACGAAACGCAGTTGCGAAAACGGCCGGAGGGGTATTTTTTCCTGATTCCCCTAATTTTCCATAAATATGTTTTTTCCCCTGCCTTTTTCTCCACTACATTTAGCCCCAAGATAGTGGCTAAGATTAACATTATAACAGAATGCAAATTCTTAACGTTGTAATACTATACATAATTATCGCAAAATGTGGCTATGTTATCAGCGGCTCCTAAACTTTGAAGGCTACGGAACACTAACAAAACTCTGTCTTTTTACGGAACTTCATATCAAATGCAAGATTTGATTTCGCTTAAAGGTTCCGCCAGGATCCCTTTACATTAATAAGTCATATTATTATTTGTAACAATTATCCAACGATTCAATGACAATTAAATGTGATACGCGGATTGACTTTTTTACCCTTCGGTTCCACGTAACCTACTTTAGTAATGGCTGCTCTAGATGTTATATTTTGGTTATCGGTACCATTTCCAAAGCTGCAATTATCAAGAAATTATTTTCAGGTTGGACGGCTCATACTAACAGCGGCTTCAGTGGTTAATTTAAAACGAGTGACACTAGAGCTCGGTGGCAAGAGTCCCCTAGTCATTTTCAATGATGCTGATGGTATGTATATTTTCTATAAGAGATACTTCAGAATTAACATAATATGTGGCGCTGGTTAAAACAGCATCCCACTAAGATTTATTATTGTCGATATAAATTTGCACGTTTACACAAACGTGTGTTTGTCAGGCAGGATCCCTCAGTAGCACGTGAGCATGCCCACGTCACCAACACAATAATCTTTGGAATTTTCTTTGTATAAAATGATCTAAACCAACACCATATGTAGTAGCAGCATAATAAAGATTGGGAACTTCTGATTTAAGAAAAATATATGATTTTACTTGTCATAGTTACGTCACATGTATTAATACAAATTAAAAAAAAACTCACGCCCGTTATCCCCGAGGGGGTAGGCAGAGGCACCAATCACTAGAACTGGGCCCACGTTTTGCCGAGTTTATTAGGCCCCAACGTGACACGTGGCAAGCCTATCTCCGTTAACCGGGTACAATTTAATAGCGAAGATGTTGCTGTACAATCAAACAAATGTACGTAACTAAAAGTCATTGGTACATGCGGGATCGAGAAGCGAGGGTCAACCCCATTACACCACCACCGCTTTTTGTTATGTTATCTCATGTTTCGGTTCTCTTTCTAGTGGAGAAAGCGGCCCAAATAGCCCACGCTGCGGCGTTCGCCAACGGTGGGCAAAGCTGCTGCGCCGGTACGCGGACCTTCGTCCAGGCGGGCATTTACGATCAATTCGTGCAAAAGTCCGCGGAGATTGCCAAGAACAGGTCCGTTGGCAACCCCTTCGAGGATGTTCAACAGGGACCTCAGGTAAACATAGTTTCAACTCTTAGAGCCATCGCAAACAGGGGGGTTATTCACCAACTGGACACACATGACTGGTAACACCTGTGTCGAGTTGGTTAAACTCAAATTAGTATCATTTATTCTTTCGTCATCTGGACACACAAAGATTTTTATGTGTGTCCAGATGGTGAAACGTATGTAAATAGTTTTAATGTTTTCGTCAACTGGACACACATTCGAATTTTACCCGAATTTATGACGAAGTACAGTCATGCGCAGAATGTTTTCTGTCACAATCATCATCCTCCATCAAACGTTCCATCGCTTGAAACGGGTAATTTTACAATACTTTTACAATAATTTTACAGTAAATAGTACAAAAGTACTAGGGTAGCAGAAGTATGTAAGAGATTGCAGCTAAAATAAAATCTCATGAAAAACATGCGGCTTAGTTCATGGTGTTGCTTATTACTGCGCAGTATTAAACAGGGTTGTTTACTACTACTACCTACTAATTTTTGTTACCCTAGTACTTTTAACCGCTCTGGACTATACCATAAGTGCGACGGGGCATACTGGAAACCACTGTGAAGCAAGGAGCGAAGTACTGGGAATTAAAGTAACTCGCAAAGCGACATTATGGGAATCGAGATTCAGGGAATAAAACTTATGATGAATGTCCTATGGCAAGAAAAAAAATTGAAACTATCAACATGAACACTATGATTGCGACCATTGTTAGTGGTCAATAATTCTATGAGCGAGATTGATCGATTGTTAACCTGACTGTACCCTTTTCTGCTAAAAAACAGAGTGTGTCCAGTTGGTGAAAACATAAAAAATATTATTTTAGCTTTCACCATCTGGACACACCTAAAAATCTTTGTGTGTCCAGATGACGAATGAGTAAATGGTAATAAATTGAGTTTAACGAACTCGACACAGGTGTGTCCAGTCATGTGTGTCCAGTTGGTGAATAACCCAAACAGGGCGACTCGTCGCCGCGTCTAGTCGCCGCGTCAGACGCGACGTTGTCATTTGCTTCTGGCATCTTGTCGTCACGACTCCGCGACTCTGACGCCAAGTGTGCGGAGATTCGAACAAATATATGAAACTTGACGGCCGTAGCCTGTCGTCGCGTCTAGTCGCCGAACTGTCGCTGTCGCGTGTCGTGTATGTGCGCATAGGCTAAGTCTTTTCATATATTTGTTTGAATCTCCGCACACTTGGCGTCAGAGTCGCGGAGTCGCGACGACAAGACTCCAGAAGCAAACTTCAACGTCGCGTCTTACGCGGCGACTAGTTGCCCTGTTTGCGATGGCTCTTATGTGCTCAATACAATCGTAACAATTACGCAACGCGCTATGTTCCAACCTTTATTAACTAGTCGGCCTACGTTTTCGCCATATGGATCAAATGTGACGCTCGATTTTCTAAAAAAAGATGCTAATCCAAACCGGTCGGGCGTCCATGTGAGATTAAAATATTCCATTCAATTTCAATGAACCTGTTGTGGCCGTCGACATCACTATCTTTATATAAGTACCTATAATAATACACACTAGAATCTTTCTAATATATAAAATTCTCGTGTTCACTCGTAAATGTTAGTGCGCATACTCCTCCGAAAAGGCTTCACCGATTTACATACAGGTATCCTAGTGTGGGGCCAGAAGCAATGTATGTGCCTGTATGTACATGTTATAATGTTTATTGTTATGTTACATAAAAGTTCACATGTAGCTATGTTTGGTAGGTCTGAGAATAGGTTGTTATCCATTTTTCATATCCCTATTGTCCGTTTTCTAATTCGATACAAAAAAAAATGACGCGGTGTTACCGCTTTATAAGCTAGAACCTGGGTGACCGAGCTTTGCCCGGTACTTTTTTTTGTAATATAAAATATGTAATATAAAATGAAAATAATCCTTTTCCAACAAAAAAAGAACTTGGAAAAAAAACATGACTCGAACCGGGTCTCTTGAAATCGGCCCGAAACGGGTCGCCCGTTTTCCCGTCAGGACTATCCCAACCTTGCAGATAGACGCGAAATTTACCTCTTATTATAGCAAATTTCAATTGCCTTAAAACACGGATAAAACAACGTTTTCTAAAAATTTAACCTAGTTAGATCAATTAAACGCCCCTGAAAGCATCTGCCTACAAAATTTCGTGAAAATCGTTGAAGCCGTTTCCAAGATTCTGATTATACAGGGTGGAATTTTGTAATGCCACCTGAAGGGGAAGTACGCTTAATACTGTAGTTAGAAAATTTTACTCAAAGGAAACATTCCTTTATTTTTGAAAAGAAAGAAAACAGCATTCAAAGATTTTCAAAAATTCGCTTGCCGCACCCGGTAATCGAACCTACTAAAATCTGTGAAAGTTGCACTCTGTACTTTCATTGCATCGATCGTTAGGGTCAATTATAAGGATGAAATCTCTCTAACAAACTTCATAAATTAAATGAAAGGAAAACAATGAAATCTTAAATTGTTTTAATTATTTTCAAAAAATGGTAAACTAACTAATTAATTGCTTGAAATGGGCAATGACATACAAGTCAAGTGTCAACTGTTTGTTGTCAATGTCAAGTTTGAAGTTATCTATTAGTGTTTTTGTATGTACTGAAAACGTGGCAAAGACTTAAAGCTATTCAGGCTACGAAATGACGTCATCACGAATAATACTTTAAAAAATTATTTAAAAAAAACCGTTACTTGGAAAATAAAAAGCTTCAAATTAGTGGCTTAAAATTAAATGTTTTATGAAATAAAAATATAAAAATAATACCTGAAAAATACTTTACATACCGAATTGTCTATGACTTAGCGACTGCTAAGTTGACTGCTATTATGACTATAGATAATTAACGGTTCTGGTAGAGTAGGTGCGGTCTACGTCTAATTGCCATGATACGTTTTTGAACATGAACGGAAATCTCAAAACCATTTTGAGAATTTATGCTTTAAGTACAATTGCTGTTTATCAGATTTTGTTAAAGGCATAATAATATGAATATTAAAACCTTTGCCTGTTGATAGAAAACGATATTGTAAATAATTAAATAAAAAATAAGATAAGACTATTCTTTATTGCACACAAAAAACAAATAAAAGTTACAATAAAAAAAATATTATACAATAGGCGGTCTTATTCTCAATAAATTGTACAGGATAAGTTTGCTGGGCCTCGTTTCATAAAGCGACAATGGTTAGTTTCGTATTTGAATTCCATATACCATATTCATTGCGTAGCCAATCATCCAGAAGTACAGTTAATATGCTCGCCGGCTACGCAGCCGTTGTCAATGTAGGTACTAAAAAAATAAATGATTAAGAAACATTGTCATAACCACAGAACAAAAAAAAAGAGTAGAAATAGTGACATGACCTATCAGTAAGAAAACCAGTGTGACCAAACTCACACACACAAATCAAAAGCACACTGTGAATGCCAAGCTGCCATTGGCAAATAAAGGCAATTCTGAAAAGGTCTACATCACAAAAGTTCCAAGTAAAATATGAACCTTTTCAATCATATAAACAATGATCAAAATCAAATGATAATGATGAAATTAAGTTTGACATACGATCTTTGCTTTGTAGTACCGCTACTCAACATTAGATGGAACTACCGCCGCGTGTGATCGTCGAGAAGCTTTAAGTTTTATGCCATAAAGTCGAATATTGAAAAATAACTATCTGCTATATTGCTACTCAGGCTAAGGATGGGACATATTGCCATATCGACAAATTATAGAACTGTTTCATAAAGCGACAGTTGAAAATGAATTTGTTATGACAATGTTTCTTAATCATTTTTTTTTTAGTATCTACATTGACAAAGTAACATAATGTATTCCCTTCTGCCAAACTGTACCACAGTTCGATGTAAATTACGCAGCCGGCTACCATATTAACTGTCCTTCTGGATGATTGGCTACGCAATGTACCTATAATGGAATTCTCATAATCTAACCATAGTCGCTTTATGAAACGAAGCCCAGCAAACTTATCGTGTACAATTTATAGAGAATAAGAAAGCCTATTGTATATATTTTTTTTAACTGTAACTTTTATTTGTCTCTTGCTTCTTGTGTGCAATAAGGAATATTCTTTTTTTTACGTAGCCTCGATTGCCACAGAACAGAAAAAAAGAGTAGAAGGAGTGACATGACCTATTAGCAGGAAAACCAGTGTGACCAAACTCACACATAAGCCAAAACCCACACTATGAATGCCAAGCTACCATTGGTAAATAAAGGCAATGCCGAAAAGGTCTACATCATAAAAGTTCCACGTAACATATGAACCTTTTGGTGATATAAACAACGATCAAAATCGAATGATAATGATGAAATTAAGTTTGACATTAGATCTTTGTTCGTAGTACCGCTACTCTACACTAGCTGGAAATCCCGCCGCGTCTGACCGTCGAGAAGTGTTATGTGATAGACCATAAAGTCAAAAATTAAAAAACAAGTATGTGCAATGGTGCTTCTCAGCTATGGATGGCCTATCGACAAATTATAGAATTGTTTCGTAAAGCGACAGTTGATATTTAATTTAATTACAATAATAATTCGATGTAAATTACGCAGCCTGTTAGTATATTAACCTACCTTCTGGATGATCGGCTACGCAACGTATATGGAATTCTCATATGAAACTAACCATAGTCGCTTTTGAAACGAGGCCCAGCAAACTTATCGTATGTATAGTTTGTTTATTTTTTTATTTATTTATTTAAAATGTCGTTATCCATCAACGCTTGTGCTTCACTTATATTATGGAGATGACATTTGCCAACGAAAGTCACGAGACTTCCCCATAGATTTATGGAGTAAGCGTTGATTAAATTATCTAGACCCCCCCAGATGATTTTACTACACGAGCACATAAAATCATCTAATTTTGAAATTATGCATGCTGGTTTTGTTTTGATGACAATACGCCAATCTATACTAATAAAAGTGACATGTTTATTGAACTAAATCTTTCGGCACAACACATTGTAAACATTTAGTCCGGATCTACTTACGGGTGTTGTTTTATCGGACGAGTCCGACTAGGTTTCGCCCCGATACGCAGAGCAGTGAGTGGGTGGTGAGCAGAGACGGAGCTTGCGTCGTTCGGTTGCTCGTCTCAAAATGGGATGGGTAAGTTGATCCGGATTAAAAGTTTACAAAAATGACATGATACTGCAGTCAGGACCACATTCTCGCAAAGGAACTAAACAGCGTCAAGGAACATGAACAATAAATTTTTGCGCAGTATCAAAAATAATTGCAACTAAAAATGTGTTAAATAATAATAATAATAAAAGATGATAATAAACACTTACATACAGGCACATACATTGCCCCTGGCCCCACCCTGGGATACCCTGTGTCGTGGGCACCAGAAACAACGACGTCACAAACATGTAAACATACAAGACCTGGGATTGTTTTTTATCCCCAGCCGGGATTCGAACCCGGGATCTCTCGCATGGTAGTCAGATGCACTAACCACTGCGCCACAGAGGTCTTCAATTAAAATAAAATAACGACAATTATTTTCCCAAAGTACCTAATAAGACGCAGGTACTCTACCTAAATTACCGATAATTATTTATTACTGCTAAGTCATAGACAAAATATTTTCGATAGAATTTTATAATGTTGTGTCCCAGCTGAATTGAGTAGCATTTGAGTAGCATTCAAATGTTGACAGAAATTTGTAGAAAAAGTACACAGACTTCGACGCAAATTGAACATTATATTATAGTAAATAAAGGTGCTTTTACTTTCTCACTTTCGGATTGCTTTCCTTGTTCATGTCATTGCAAATTTAATTTCTATTAAATTAAATACAATGGAAATACTACTTACCGATGGAATGTTACGGCATGATCGGTACATTTTGGTCCCCAACTTTTATTTTTGCACTCTAACACAGCACAATAAGGCATTTTAGTAGAGTTTTCAAAATTGTTTTCTTTACTAGAAGCGCACGGCAACTGAGGTAAGAAAAACTGTCATAGACTACGCTTAGGCAATACATTGCTAATTTGAGGCACGCGGGCACCGCCCACTTACGATTTCTACTCTTTTTTTTTTGTTCTGTGGTCATAACAAATTCATTTTCAACTGTCGCTTTATGAAACAGTTCTATAATTTGTCGATATGGCAATATGTCCCATCCGTAGCCTGAGTAGCAACATAGCAGATAGTTATTTTTCAATATTCGACTTTATGGCGTAGAACTTAAAGCTTCTCGACGATCACACGCGGCGGTAGTTCCATCTAATGTAGAGTAGCGGTACTACAAAACAAAGATCGTATGTCAAACTTAATTTCATCATTATCCTTTGATTTTGATCATTTTTTATATGATTGAAAATGTTCATATTTTGCTTGGAACTTTTGTGATGTAGACCTTTTCAGAATTGCCTTTATTTGCCAATGGCAGCTTGGCATTCACAGTGTGCGTTTGATTTGTGTGTGTGAGTTTGGTCACACTGGTTTTCCTACTGATAGGTCATGTCACTTCTTCTACTCTTTTTTTTTTGTTCTGTGTGGTATAGTATGGCAAAACATCATAATTGTGTCAAATGACATATTATTATGTCATTCCATAATAATATCTTAGTACATGATTTAAGGGTGGGTTCTCCGACGTTACCCCTAAATTAGGCATTTTAAAATAAATTTTAGTTACTATTGGGTACCACACACCGATCACATTCCTGTTCTTCAAGTCGTTAGCAATATCCTAAACTTGTACGGTCTCAATTATAGAAACTCGATTTCGTAAAACACTCATCAGAGGTAGTTTATTAAAAGACTTTCAAAAAAGAGGAGGCACTCAAATTCGACACGGATATTTACATCTTCTAAATATATAAAATTCTCGTGTCACCGTGTTAATGCGCAAACTCCTCCGAAACGGTTTGACTAATTGTGATGAAATTTTATGTGTATATTCGGCAGGTCTGAGAATATGTATGTTGTTCACTATTTTTCATAGCCGTAAGTGAAAAAAATTGCGAAACAATGTTTGCCGGTTTCGGAGTAGTATGCGCACTAACTCTGACACGAGAATTTTATATATTAGAAGAGAAAGAGAAGATAGAGAAAAGAAAATCATATTATTCATTGGTTACATTATATGACTATGAATTACAACATTGCAGATCGACAAGGAAATGTACGGGAAGGTGCTAGGTTACATCAAGGCTGGCAAAGAGGGCGGCGCTCGCTGCGTCGCTGGCGGGGATAAAGTTGGAGACAAGGGGTACTACATTCAGCCGACCGTGTTCGCAGATGTCAAAGACGATATGAAGATTGCTAGAGAAGAGGTCAGTAACACCACGTGCGACAAATTGATCAGAAAAACCACTTCACAGCATGGCAGCAAACTTACCAAGTATGAGCAACGTCAAATATAAACACAAATTATTAAATTGTACAACGACATTTTTAACTTTTTAATTAAAAAAAGTAAATAGAAAAGTAAAAAACGTAGTCGCAAACGTGAAAATTCTGGAAAAGGTTAACGACTGCCATCTATCGACGGCAGCCGGCACCAACTGCATATTATAACATGCCTTGTGAAGCACTATAGGTAATGAAAAAAAAAGAAAATAGGAAGAAAAAAAAATGTCCCATTTTGGAGTAGTTATCGATAAACACATTTATGTCGTCAATCACAACACCATTATTTATCTTGTTAACTAACATAATTGGCACTCAGGTGTTCTCGTCCAGTATTTCAAATGCTGAGTAGTTCGGTTTAACAGTAAAATCGGGTCTCCGAACATTCAGCGCTAATAATCCTCACATTCAGCGCTAATAATCCTCATACGTCATGCGTCACCTTAATAATCATATGTAGGACCCACTACAGAACTCAGACCTTCTCGCAGAGAGACAGGGAGAGAATATGGCACGTGAGTGTATTATCGATTTTAAGCCCAGAGTTATGTTCAGGATTTCTCACAATGGTTTCCTTAATAGTTTAGGCACTTATATTATATGCTGTAGCAAAAACTCTTCACTAGGTATATAATATTGAATAAATCATGTAACTTGTATATAACTTTTTACAATGGTTTCATTTTATTATTATTATTATTTTATTTTATTTTTTATTGTGGCGAAAACTCTTCGCTAGATATATAATATTGTATAATCATCTAACTTGTATATAACTTTTTAACTTCGTGTACTGCAGATTTTCGGACCCGTCCAGAGTATCCTGAAGTTCGACACTTTCGAAGAAGTGGTGGAGCGCGCTAACGACACCAATTACGGGCTTGGCGCCGGAGTCATCACGAACGACATCACCACCGCCCTCAGCTTCGCCAAGAGCGTGCGTTCTGGATCTGTTTGGTGAGTTGACACAGTTTGTGGTGTTTCTAAGCCTCCACTGGACGAGTCAACTCTAAACAAGCACAAGTGAACTCTAAACAAACGCTTTGCTTGTAGTTGTGGTCGAAAATTCCACAAATCCCTACCGGTAGGGTATTCCAGGATCCTGATGCGGATTTTGGATTTTCCGGATTAGTTGAATAACCAGTTTTTACATGGACAATTGGACAATTCGTAACGCACATCAATATCGGTTTATTATTAACAATAGCTTTTAAAAATAGTTTTTTTATATTCAATTTGCAATTTATTTTTGATTTAATTTGTGTTTACGGTTTTTTGGTGGTACCGTCTGATAACTGGATAATGCATAAAACCGTATGTATTAAATAGAATGAACAATATATACGGCAGTGTTTCACCGGAGGCTGTGACAGTGGCATTGTACTTTTAGCGCTATTTTCGTAAAGTTAATAGTTACAAGCTATAATATTTCAAAAATTATAAACTTTCTGAAAAACATAACTCTCGTCGAAGGTGTTCAGAAATGTTGTATTTTTAATAACCATTGTAGATTAGTTAGGCTAGCACGAATTTGGAAATATTTTTTCAGTATTTTGATACACCGGGTGTGTCAAATCTCTTTTCCTATGACCGGAAATAAATTCAGGCCACAAACAGGGTCATGTTTCATAAAACTATATAATTTTATGATTATACAATTCGATCTACATTGTGTACCTGTTTTTCGACTCTTTACTCTGTAGCTTTATTGACTGTGCAATGTACAACGAGCTGTCATAATAAACCATGAATTTATTGTAGTTATATGAAACAGGGCTCAAATCTTCGATTACTTATAAGCACGACACTAAAGTAAATTAGTTCATAATAAAATATAAGTTTACCATTTCTTTCAGGGTTAACACATACGACCATTTGCCTAGTCAAACACCCTTCGGCGGTTTCAAAGATTCAGGCTTAGGACGTGAACTGTAAGTATCTAGATAATTTATTTATAGGTACATTAAACTTTTAGACATCTCCGTTACATCTCGTTATTTATTACAGGGGAGAAGATGGCATCAACCAATACTTAGAGACGAAGACCGTCACGATAAATCTGCCTAAAATACCCCAGCTGTAAAAAACCGAAACGACACTCAAAGAGACGGCAACAAAATATTTGTACTTCGGAAGATCCCATAATACTGTCCAACAACAAAATATTTTCTGTATCAATGTTATTCCTGTTCTGTATTACTCTTTTCGGTAACGTTATTTCTATCAAAAAATAAAATATAAATAACGTTACATACCAACGATTTTGTACTGCTTTTCCGAGAGGTGGTTAGATACCATCCCACATATGTGCGCCCCGAGAGAATGTCCCACGCAGGTGATCTTACGAGCCAAGGCTCCTGCCTGAGTGATGTAGGAGTACAGCTGGGCCGTGCATTGTGCCGCTAACCTGGAAAGATCAGCAGAAATAGTGCTTTTAATTCAGTGTGGAAATTGTTACTATGGTTTTAAAGCTTCCACCGCCGATCTTGTCACGGATGAGAAACATTACATACATTGTAAACATTTGGTAGAAGTTTTTGTAAACGGAGGAAGCAGGCGTTGTCATCACTTGGTTTTAGTCCAGTATAAGTATTTTTTTGAATAGCTCGTAGCCTGGCCTGCCTGAGTGATCTTAAACGACCACGAAGGTTAAGCCACATACGACGCGTTCAGTGCATGGATGAGTGACCGTCTATGATTAACGCTAGTGGCATGTTTCCGAGCGGTTCCGTGCTTCGCAAGGCACGTTAAGCAGTTGTAGACGGCTGCCGTCGATAGATGGGGGGAATCTAAAGCCGCGTCCGCTGCGCCATTTTACGCGTGTTACAAAAAATGTAACACGTTATAATGGGGCGTGGTATAAAGCCGGGTCCGCTGCGCCATGTTACGCGTGTTACAAAAAATGTAACATGAGGCGTCCCAAAGAACTTGTCTTTCTCGAAATAATCTTATGAAAAACAAAGTATTTTCTTTTTTCCACTCCATCACCGAATCGCGAGACGTGTACGTCCGGAGAGCGCTAACATAAAATGAATGACTTCACCCCCCCGCAGGCGAACGCGGGGGATGTTATCCATTCGCCGCGGCTAACGTGTTACGTGTTACGTAACACGTAACGTTATACCACGCCCCATTATAACGTGTTACATTTTTTGTAACACGCGTAACATGGCGCAGCGGACCCGGCTTAACACGTTTCGTGTTACGTAACACGTAACACGTTAGCCGCGGCGAATGGATAACATCCGCCGCGTTCGCCTGCGGGGGGGTGAAGTCATTCATTTTATGTTAGCGCTCGCCGGACGTGCACGTCTCGCGATTCGGTGATGGAGTGGAAAAAAGAAAATAATTTGTTTTTCTTACGATTATTTCGGGAAAGACCAAGTGCTTTGGGACGCCTCAAGTAGTGATAAAGCAGAAATAATAGGAATTTCAAAAGAAGAAGTGAATACAAAGTGGATAAGCCTAAAGGGACAAAATAGCAGACACGTCTTCTTCGGAACTCATTTAGTTTTTGTTACAAAAACACTAACATAACAGAACTAGAAACTCGCAGCAGACGGGCTGTTACCATAACCGTAACATGTTACATTGTTTGTAACACTCGTAACATGGCGCAGCGGACCCGGCTTCACAAACGTAACCAGCTGTGAGAAGTACGGGAGAGGGGTCAATAAATCATGAAACTCGTGTGACGTAATTTATGGATGGCTCCTAAGGGACCATCCATAAATTACGTCACACGCTAAGGAGGAGGGAGGGGGTTATTGTGTGACAAGGGGGGGGAAGGGGTCTTACATTTTGTGATATCACATTTAAAAATCTATTTTAATCTAAGTGTTATAACACGAACTTAGAACTATCAACGAAAAATACAAAAACTTTTGCAACTCTCTGGTGAAACGTAACATGCAATGCCACATTCTGCCTTTCATTTAACTATGAGAATTGGTTTCAAAGTGAAACCTTTCATGATACATTGCGGCAATGTGTTCGGCAAATTCTTTCATTGCATGATACATTGCATGTTACGTTTCACCTACATTAGATTAATAACATGGCCAATTACAGATTTCCATAGATAGCTATAGCGACAGGTAAATACTTCTCACAACAATACAAGTACAATTCTGTGGCCTGGTGCTAATAGGGCCAATGTCAGTAATCCCCGTCCTCCCTGCATCCCTTTTAAAACTAACAATTTCTACTATACCGGTAGAAAGTCATACACCCTACATTGGCCTCTTTGACAATATTCTCGTTGCACTTAAGCCCTTTTAGCACAAATAACTATATACATTTTTCAATACTTTGGCATCAAAAGCAGATTTTGGGCCAAATCTGACTTTGGCCCTTTCAGCACCACGCCACAGAATTGTATCTTCTGTAGGGTTCAATGTAAACTTTGCGGGTATTGAATTCGATAAGTGTCACTTCATCATCAATTCATACTATTCAGTATGTACAAGTAAGTGTATCCGGAATAAAGTAAAATATGTACAGTAAACAGCATGTTTACAGCTACATTGCTTGTTCAAAGTTGCCCGTGACATAACTGAGTAGAGCGCACGCGTGTAAAAGTTCATGAGTTTGACTGTAGTATAGAAAGGACTGTACCTAATAATTCCTTGTAGGTACACTTTTCTATGCAAATCTTACTGAATATATGGGTAGTTTACCTATACATTTGTTCTATATAACATACCTTTAGTACCTACATTTATCAATGGATAAATAACAAAAAAAAAATCTAAAAAACTTTCGTAAGCACTACACATTTTCAAATATTATCCGGATCCACTTACTTGATTTCTATCGGATGAGTCCGAACAGAGCCTCGGGTCGGGTCGGGTCAGAGGTCGGGTCTCGTGACGTGGTTTCTTATACCATTGACGCCTAGAATTATTCATATACGAGACCGCGTCGACTTAAAGCGGCAGTAAAACTAAATCACCATGTTCATGCAGTTGTCATTGTACTGCAATGCATTAGTAGAATCTACGCCCAGGTTTCGCTCTGATTCGAGGAACCTTAAAGGTCATAGCCCTACACGACTCTGCTACCACCCGGCAAAAATGATATCATCAAATCATCATCATCATCATCAACCCATCATGTCCCCACCAAGGGGCACGGGTCTCTTCCCTGAGGAAGGTATAGGCCATACTCCACCACGGGGGCCAAGTCCGGATTGGTGGAGGCTTTTTAAGACTAGTGGCTGGTCTTACTGTCAGAAGTTTTCAAGCCGCCCTAAGGCCTCTTACTTGGCTTAACGACTGCCATCTATCGACGGCAGCCGGCACCAACTGCTTAACGTGCCTTGCGAAGCACGGAACCGCTCGGAAAAATGCCACCAGCGTTAGTCATAGACGGTGACCCACCAGCGTTAGTCATATCATCAAATATGGGCTTTAAATATTGCTTTTTAGATATATTTTAAGTTGGCATCATAAATTAGCTGACATCTGACAGCAAGCTGTCTGCTGTCATTGATGCCAATGTAAAATATATATAAAGAGCAATATTTAAAGCCCATATTTGAATGATATTATTTTTGCCGGGTGGTAGCAGAGTCGTGTAAGTGGGCTATGACCTTTAGGTAATTCTCAATAGGTACATTACCTCATATTATTCAACGACGAGAGATAGCAGGGGAAGGTGGTCAGCTGCGACCAGTCCACCATGAACACATTGTAGTCCTTCCGGGAAAGGTAGGCTGGAAACATGCAATTGCAGCCATCATTATATTGCTTTAGGACCCCATCACTTCTATCAGAAGACACGTAACTACCTAAACTTAGTGAATCTAAATGACACCCTCTGTGATGTTGCGGTTAGAACCCCGGCTGGGGATAATAATATAAAACCCCAGGTCTTGGATGTTTACACGTTTGTGATGTCGCTGTTGCTGGTTCCCACGTCAAAGGGTATCCTAGTGTGGGGCCAGAAGCAACGTATGTGCCTGTAACTAAATGTTTATGTTTATTTTAAGGGGGTTTTTTGATCATCTATTCAACCTAAATCGAATACCTACGAATCGCTCGTAGCCCAGACTGCCTGAGGGATCTTAAACGATCACGAAGGTTAAGCAACATAGGGCGCGTTTAGTGTATGGATGGGTGACCTTCTGTAACAAAACCCCGTTTCAATCCTCTCCTCAATCCTCTTACTACTTGGATTGAATGTTCACCCAGCCATCATATAAATATCGGTAACTGTCTCCCATAAAGTTATTAACCTCTAATTTCAATACGGATATTCGGAGCATAGGAGTACTCATAGCTAACAAAAACGTGGTATAAAAAGTGCCTTACCTAGAAGGAAGCCTATTTTTAGCTTGTGGATGAATGTAAGTTATTTGACTAAAGGTGCAAAAGCCTCACGGTCTCGTAAAATGGTGGGATTTTTAGTGTAGGTGCCGTTGAAGACGTTGATGATATGCACCTTTTTTCACCTGGGATCACATCATAAGAGGAGCCTATTTTTTATTTATTATTTAGATTTTATCAACCAATACACCAATGTAATAGTACAATGGGCTAGTTGCCCTAAAAAATGTAATTAGTCCGTCTTTTAGAGTATTCAAAAATAAGGGACACGTATTTTTTTATTTGTAAATTAGACCAAAAATGACAAAGATATATCCCATTAAAGTTACGTGTGACGTCACGCCGTGCTGCATTTTTTTTAACACGGAGTGACGTCACACGTAACTTTAATGGGTTATATCTTTGTTATTTTTTGTTTAATCGAAAAAAGAAAAAATACGTGTTCAATATTTTTTTATAATTTCAAATACTACCCTATTGCGACAAAATTTTGCTTACAAATGCAATAAGAAATAATGTCGCTGATTCTAGAAAGGATGTTATTAGAAGTTTAGTCTCACCGTCCCTTATGAAGGTCATTGGGTTTTTGGAATAAGTGCCGTTGAAGCCGTGAATGATGAGCACGTTCTTCCGCTTGGGGCTCCAGCCGTACACATCGAGCAAGTTCTTGTGCCGTACGTCCACCCACTGCTTGAATCGCCTTTCCCTGCCCACATACATTTGAAATTCATTTTCATTACCAGAGAGAATACCTTCATCTTCGTATTTCGACTCATTTTGCACAGCGCGTGTAGCATAGGTACCATAGTTAATACTGATATAGTACATAATATGTTCTTCTCATATTGGTGCAGAACATGCCTGTTTTTCGATGTTCAAAATATCCTTGCCTGGTTACCATAGCACAGGGTCTTAGTTTGGGACCAGGTCTTATACATATTACGTAACTTTCCACTCTATCAGGTTAAGCATTCAGACAACTCAAAAGAGTCAAAGTAAGAATGTGTATGACAGTTCGGAGTAGGAGTATGAGGTACCTACTGAAAAAATAGTCCCCGAATGTAACAGTGTGATTTAAGGTGTTGTGACATACCGGGAACAAAAGGGCTAAATCAGACAACTCCAAACAGTGGAGTCTTACGTAATTGCACCCCAGGTCAAGTGATTGTATTGTTTCGTGGAAGTGTGGAACTATCTATCTATGTATGTCGTGTCGTAGAAATGGCTAGGTACCTACACCGAGAAAATTCAGCGAGAACGGTTCTTGAACAAATTAAGGGAAAATATCTGACACTATCAAAACACGAATGTGATAAAGAAGAACTTACAAAAAATACAAAAAACTTTATTGTCATACAAGTGTACAAAAATTGTGCCTGGTTATATGCAAAGTTATATGCAAAGTAGCAGTTACTGGATCCAAATCTGCTATAGAGACAATTTGATAGCAGATAAAAAAATGTGAGAGGTGTATTCTACTCGTATCTTTGCTTGCCACCAGAGATGGGTAGTGGGTTTTTTCCGGTGGATTAAAACCCGGGTCATTACCCATCTCTGCTTGCCACTCAAGCCTTATACGAAAAGCGCCTCTTGAAACTGTCAACTTACGGTGTGTATAGGAAAAAGTTAATTTCCTTATCCGGGCATTTCCACTCTCTCTTCATTACGCATCTCCAATATCGGAAGTCGATCATGGGCATTAAACTCGCCTCCGCATTCGATGCTGAAACCAAGATTAACCATAACAGAAAAAAACAACACAATATCCGACTAACTCTATCTACATTCAAGACAGAATCTGTAAATATAATAGCAACTGCAGCTGCTAGAGCTGCAATTGCAATTATATTTTACAGATTCTGTCTTGAAACGGAACGTCGAATTCAGTATTGTGTTTACGCTTGAATTATATCTGTATAAGTAGAGAGGTATTGTCATAATTGTTAACCAATAGAGCAAATAATTGCTCCTGTGATTCGAAGTCTTGTGTAACTAGGTACAGTACTGAATTCATTTGAGAGTTCTCTCGTGACCCCATGGCAAAATGCCATTATTGGGGCCACAGGGATTAGTCACTTTTGTCTACATTAACCACGTAGTGAGATGTTGAGTTTCCTGGTAGGTATATAGGATTGGGTTTATTTAGATTTAAGCTTACAAAAATAACTGGTCAGACTGCGTTCCCGACCTAGTTTAGAACTTGGGAACGCTTATTCACAAGAAAACACCGATAAATTTCTTGTGTTTAAAAAAAACTCAAGAATCTAAGTATAGTATAAGGTATAAGTGATTACTAAGCTTCGTCAAACGTAATTGTAAAAACTAATACTAAAATTACACACACACACATTACAAGTAAAATAAAAATAGTGATTATACCTATGTTGTTTGGAAGTTACTTTTTTTTATTGTTAGTAAAGAAAAGAGATTCTTCCTGCGGGGAAAAAATCCTGATAATGTATATTCAACCACGAACATCACAGGTATACATTTTATGCTATAAAATGTTAATTAAATTCTGAGGCTCGGCCCGAAAAATACACATACTGGATTACAAAACAAATTTTATCCGCAAATCTTTTTAATATTGATTTATTTAAAGGTATTTTTCTTTGTGTTTCTATTTTTTAATAAGTACTTAGCGCGCAATTAGGGCATTGATTGTTCTTAATACTGTTTGAGATACCAATTTTTGTATCCGTTTTGAAGCTTCGAAATTATTGATAAAGTTCCTTGGAATTCGTTAATTACTCTGCTCTACCCTCGAGTGTTGCATCCATCTAGCCGTGCTATTCGCACGTGAATTCGAAAGTGAACTAGGCAATTTGAATCCTGTAATTGATTAAAGCCTGCAAGAATATGAAATATTTGCTAACGTGAATCTCAAAATCTCCTAATATCCTCGTAAGTTCAAAAGCTTTAGCTTACAGCACTGCAGCTAAATCAACATTTAGGATGGTTCCTTTACAAAAAAAAACTTCGTAATTTTGCTAATAGCACTTTCTAGGAAAGATCCAGGGGAACATTGGTTTCGGGGAGGGCACTAGTAAATAAACACCATCATCATTTAATAATCCTACCAGTTATTAAGGTCCTCCACCAATACGGACTAGGCCCCCGTGGTGGAGTATGGCCTATACCTTCCTCAGGGAAGAAACCCGTGCCCCTCGGTGGGGACAAAATGGGTCGATGATGATGATTAAAGCTATGTTAGAGGTTATGCATAACTAACAAGGTGTTGGTAGAATTATATAAGTGCCATTATTTATGCACCCTGTACGGAATAACAACATTTTGATATTTCGGATTTATGCATAAAGTTGAATTCTGATTGACAAAGAATATTGTTTGTACGCCTTTTGTTGTACCGATCTTTGTCGATCACAGACACTTTTTATATTTTTCTCCGATTATCGATCCCAAAACTAAACTTTATTCTACCTAATCCTGAGGTCACATCACATAAGATGGTTCGTGAGCAGAACCCAATAAATATCGATAACGATTTATAAATAATTTAACTATTTATTTATGCTTGAGACATTTGTTTGGTTTGATAAGAAAATCATCCGTAGAATTATAGCCGTATATTTGAGACTATCGAGAGTCTTTGTTTTCTAAGTAGGTACATTTTAGATATTTTTATTTATTTAAAAAAAAGTAGCTGACCCGGCAAACGTTGTTTTTCCAAAAGAAAAATTGATAATAACCTATTTTCAGACCTACCAAATATACACCAAAATTTCATCGAAATCGGTCAAGCCCTTTCGGATGAGTATGCGTACTAACACTGACACGAGAATTTTATATATTAGAACATTAGAACTAGCTGTCCCGAAAAAGGTTATGTCGCCATATAATTGGGGTGCCGTCATACAACGTCATACAATCGGTATATCAGATTTCTTATGGGCATCTATATTTTCTATCACCAAAATTTATATTTGTCATCAAGTTGCATCACCTAATATATAGATCTATCGCCACGAAATATTTTCGTTCTCAGATAAACAAAAATTGTTCCCAGGTATGAATTATCAAATTAATGTTAATATATGTGTAAAATAAGAGATCGATAACCAATAAAATTATATTGCATTACATGAATATAAACTTCGTTCTTATAATAACAGTTTTGTTACTTAAATAATAGCTCTGTGCTCAGAATGGTAGATCTGTCACCAAATAAATCGTGTAAAGAATACGTGACAACAGAAATATAGGTGCGACGACGCGCGTAGCGAAGCGGAGCGCGTCGGAGCGTTAGGTTCTCTATGTAAGATCGAAAACAGACTCGACTTTGATGCGTTCTTACCTTGCCTCTTGTTGCCTCTTTAACATAATATGATTTATTGGTGATCTCTTTTAATTAGTTTGCTTATATACTTATTAGGACACACCTATTATAATACATACAAAAACATTTATTTGGTACTAGACCTTATATCTCAGGATTTTAGGTGATTTATTGTGGAACTGATTTTGCATTGTTTGGTGACTACATTTTGGTGACAGATCTACTATTTTGAGGACAAACCGTATTATTTAAGAAACACAAAACTAATTAAATTGGTGATAGCTTAAATGATACCCTTTCTTATGTTATGTCACATTCAAAAACACAATTATGTAAGTAAGTAGGTACCATTTTCATAAAGGATTAAAAAATTCAAATAAAAAAATACTCAACGAACTCTAAACGTATTTTGAACGATAAATCGTGATTCCTACGTGGTTCCTACGACGCCAAAAATATTTTAATTTATTAATTAGAAAGTGAACTATTGCGAAGTCGCCAATGTTGCGATACTAAAAGCAAAATATTTGCGACATTAAAGAAGGCGATGAAATAGATGATAAATAAACAGAAAACCCGCTCATCCGGTTTATACTGAATTCACAAGAATACCGAGCTAGTAACACTAAGCTAAGCAAACCAAAAACTGTTTCAAGAGCGTACTAACTTAGGGATCCGAACAAGTCTTTCTTTTTCATTAGATATTAGGTTAACATATAAACATAAATATAACATAAACATTTACATACAGGCACATATATTGCTTCTGGCCCCACACTAGGATACCCTGTGTCGTGGGAACCAGAAACAGCGACGTCACAAATATGTAAACATCCAAGACCTGAAGTTTTTAAATAGAACTCTGAATCGTGATTTCTCTAAAAGAAAATTGCTGTAATTGCTGTGAATATTTACATTACATTTGTAAATATTTTATGTTCCTTTTCTTAGAAAAAATCAGTGATGAAAAATATCGTGAGGAAAGCTGAGTGTCTGAACTATTCGCATACCTCAGCGCTTGAAATTGCCAATCCGCGGTGGGCACGCGTGCTGATTAAGCCCATAGGTACTCTTTCTTTGAGAGAAGTCCTGTGCCCTACAGCGGGTATATTGCTTACTTACTTAGATAGCTTAGATTACTTAGATTAGACTTGACGACCTCTGTGGCGGAATGGTTAGCACATCTGCCGACCATGCGAGAGGTCCCGGGTTCGAACCCCGGCTGGGGACAAAAATAAAAAGAAACCCAGGTCTTGGATGTTTACATGTTTGTGACGTCGCTGTTTCCGGTTTCCACGACACAGGGTATCCTAGCGATATCCTATAGGTATCCTATCCTAATGTTATGTTTAGATGTACCTGTAAGTATACTTATTTCCTGGTGTACAATAAATAATGTTATTTTCTCTTATTTAGAGGAAGAGGGAGTCAGAAAGCCCCACAGCCCCTCAAATCTCGACGTTACTACAAGTTGCGTCACTACGTACTCATAAATGTTATTAATAAATGTTATTTATGAGTACAATAAAGAATGGGTGTTATTTAAATGGTTAGCATAGTATTAGTATTTTTGAAAGAAGAAAAATATTATCTGTCAGCAGAAATAGCTAATTGGTCAGCAACTCATGGCCAGCAAACATTTCAAAATCGATCAGCAATTTATGTCATTCTGGATGGCTGTAATTATTTTTGTACTGCATATTAATTATATAAGCAGCCATAAGCTGTTCCTGTTTTATAATATTTGGGTAAGCACTCAGAGAGGAAGCAAAATAATTCATTTTGTGCTGCATATAAACGTAGCACAAATACTTGTCATGCGCAAAATGAACGCAATCCTTACATACATAGATTTTATAATTTAATTACTCTCTGAGTGGATGTGTTTGTAATAGAAATGAACTAATAAAAGATTTTATTTTTCTTATTTTTTTAATTGAGATGAATCAAAAATATGAAATACGTAATCAAAAAGATACCTAAGTCGGTACTTAAGCGTCACGCGCCTACTCTTGCTCCGCCCACTTTTAACGAGAATTGCCGATTTTTCAACAGAAACGCAATCCAATTAGTTATTTTGCTTACCATGTTTAAAATGTGCATACCAATCAAATATAATGCATATAGACATGTTTTCTCTGCTGATCAATCATAAAATCTTGCTGACCAAGTAGTTATTTTGCGGACCGAATGTTTATTATGCAAACTCATGGTATTGTTATGCTGCCTATTAATGTTTAAATTTTTGACCATTATCAAAATTATCTGCGGAACAAAGATTGCTGCCTGATTTTTATTATTGCAGACAAAATCTTTGTATGCTGACAAAATCATTTCAATGCTGGTTTGGGTGGGCTCACCAAATTTTATAATTGCGTATCATTTAATTACTTCTCATAAATAATATTCTATCTATCTATTAAATGCTAATAAGTCAATTTGACGACCTCTGTGGCGTTGTGGTTAGCGCATCTGCTTACCATGCGAGAGGTCCCGGGTTCGATCCCCGGCTGGGGAGAAAAAAAACTCTAGGTCTTGGATATTTATGTTTGTAACGTCGCTGTTTCTGGATCCCACGACACAGTTTATCCTAGTGTGTTGCCAGAAGCAATGTATGTGCTTGTATGTAAATGTTATTATGTTATGTTATGTTATGTTAAGAGCGGTGAGAGCCTAGTGGGTAGAACAATTGACTCGGATTGACCCAGGTTCGATTCTCAGTGCGGAAACCTATGACTGTGTTATGTATATTTGTGAAACTATAGTAGCAATAACACTTGCTGAGTTGAAGGAAATCATCGTGAGGAAATCTGAGTGTCTGAGCTGTTCTCAGTGCTTGAAATCGGCAACCCGCAGTGGGCGCAAGTGGTGATTAAAGCCCATACTCTCTCTCTGAGAGAAGGTCTGTGCACTATAGTGGGAATATAGGCTGCTTACAAATGAGAAATGACGACTTAGTGAAGGTTTTATTTGTAAGAAATAGCATTAAGCTTGAAAACATGAAAATTTTTCGGTTTTCTTGAAAAATCTTGAAACAGAGCACATTGAAAACGGTTGGCAAAAAAACGCCGACTGTAGAGTGGCAGATCAGTGAGTTGTCACGAGATAGAATATCTGGCTATATTATAAGCTGCAATTTTCGTTACGTGCAAAATAAAATCTCTGCCAGTAATAAAAATATGCCGTACATAATATACCTATTGGATGACCTTTGACCCCTCAAGCCCAAGAAAAAGTAAGCCTCATTTTAATCCCGCATTTAGTAATAAAAACTACTACTTATTTAGACCGACTTCCCTTAAAAATTCGGTGTCCGTATTAGAAGAAAGTGTGTACCAAACGCACTTTTGGTAAAATAAACCGCAACATAGTAAACTTGTATCTCGTGGCTGCAGTCGCTTATTCAAGGTGAAGGGGCTTCAACGCACCGAGGACTTTCGCGGCCGCCACCTGTTTTACTACCGGCATCGATGGCCTTATCGTCGCCTGCGCAGTGCCGGACTAAGCTAACGCGAAGCCTGGAGAAAATCCTATCAAGGGGCCCTTGGTTTGCGTTTAGTCATCGAGTCATTTGGTCCATATAAACTTTTCTGGATTTAATTTGTGCAAAACAACTATGTAATACCTAGTCTGTTGGTGGACTTCTTTGAACTTTTCGACTTCTTCTTTCTTCTTCTTCTTCTTTTTTTCTTCAATATCCATCGAGGTGAGGTGACTAATGTTTTTGGCTCATCATGTTTCTTAACTTATTTTTAACATGTTTTAATTTTGAGGAAAAAAAAACGCGTTCACCATCAGATGGTGATAATGAGACAAATAAATGCGCAAAATAGATTTTTTTTTTTACTGTAAGAAACCGTTCGGTGCGATGCGCGGGGCCACCGAATGCAAGAATAGCATTTGCTACACTTGCTACGTGTCTAATCCGCCTCTGCGTCCGCTTCTAACTTTATGAATGGCATATCCATAGAATTATTACAAATTATAGAACCGCAGATGGAGCTTCCAAAGCAAGGCAACAAATTGATAGCAAAATTGGTATGCTTAGCGGCTTTCTTGTCACTACTGGACTATTAATGTCAATGTATGCGTGTATTTGAATGTAACTTACTACAATCTGCTTTAACACACATGACACACGTTACCTTAATATGTGCGTGCCGCTTTTGAGCCGAATTTTGTCCGACACACTGTCTTTGCGTGGTATGTCTATGTCTAGTTTCACAGCCTCATTTATTATATAATTCACGATTTCTTAAAATATATAATCTATGGTAAAGTGAAACGGTCTTATCTATAAAAACTTGATTCCTTAAAACACTCCTAAAACGCTGATTGAAATTATAGTGGCATATTCAAGAACTCAAGGCACATTTCAGGCACGTTAATGTTATTTCCACTAAATAGGCTTATTTTATTTTAACATAGAGATTTGAATATGAAATTATTTTAGTGAATATGTTAAGTACATTTGCATAAATGAAAGCAATAAAAACTCGGAAACATTGAGATCGCATGATTTATATTACGTGTGCAAAGCAAGGAGTGCCAACAGTTAAAGGTTGTGGTTAAAAAATCTATCGTATTTTACTCTATGTTTTAGTTTATTAACTTATTTATTAAATTTTTGAATTAACATTTTTGTATTTTTTGTGCTCTACATTGCCAATTTTAAACTATTTCTCCTAACGACTGAGCGCTGCCGCAAATGGGTAATATACAGTTCCTTATTGGACGATTACGATAACTGCACCAATGATTTTTCATACGAGTACAACGGCCGGCCATAGCCGTAGTAAATGATGGCACACAGTGGACCGGAAAATAGGCCTAGATATTAAATACTTTTCCCTCGTAAACGTGTTTTATTTTATTAACATAATTATATTGTTTTATTATGCGCACCAAGTAGGAGTTATTTCTTTTCGAATAGTAATATTTACAAGCGGGTTTAATATTGATATGTTCCTTTATTTATTGTGTAAATGAATAAAGTATGGACTTACCTGTGTCTGTGCCAATACCAACAATCATTAAAAATAACACTAGAATACCACACTGTTTTACATACATATTATTGTCTTTTCCTTAACACGCACGTTTAATTAACAACTTTCTCGTTCGTTGTCCGATAAACTTAGATCGAAGATCTAAGGCAAAATTTTTGTCACTACACTTTTCCAAGGACCATGTTTCGAATGTTTTTTGAACTGGTCGCGTCGTTAACTTTGTATTTAAAATTTTAACCTCGTTTAAAGAAAGTGAAGCGCGTGAACCAGTTATTGGGTACAGAGTAGACAGCGGCTAAACGCGCGTCGCGCGTCGCGCAGTGGTGGCGGAGAAATGCTGGCGAATGATGTCCAGCCAGTCAGACTGGAATCTTTCTTTTTTTAGGGTTTCGTACTTAATTTGTGACAACGAGACCCCCACCCCTATAATGTAACTTCGTCTTTGTGTCTGTTCATGAGACCTATAAAGGGCAAGTGTATCTACTGAAAAGTAATTCAAAGTACCTACCTAAGTCATCATAATTTGAAAAGTGAAAGACAATATTTGAAATACAAAAATTATTAAGAAGACTCTTCATACAAGCATCTTCATTTTGATGTTTTTTTGTGCTTTTGGCTCTATTGTAAAAAATGAAATAATACAAATTGCCAAACTTTCGTTAGAGTTATAACATATGTACCTAATAAAAAAAAACAACAACTAAGGGATCCAAGGGTACTAAATATAAGAAAATGAAAAGAATTATGAATTTTGAACTGGAAGAAAAAAAATTAAACGTAGTGAACCAAAATGATAAATAGGTATATACTGGAAAATAAGTGAAATAGAGTCGGTTCAAAGAATTGGAAGGAAAATCGGGAAAAAAATAAGACCGATTACAGTAACATTCACAACGCCAGGAAAGAAAATTGCAATATGGAAAAAAAGGAGACAGCTGGAGAATAAGGGTTAATACACAAACCAAGATTATCCCAAAAAAGTTCTTGCAAAAAGAATAGACTTATTCCAACAAGCGAGAGTTGAAAACGTTATGGGTAACAAGGCAATAATTAAATACGACAAAATTATTATCATTAGTAAAAATAACTCTATAAACAATAGCAGACATAAAAGACAAATAAAACGAGTAAAAAATATAAAAAATACACTTTTTCGCCAATAAGTTTTTTCATTTTTTAAAGTGATTCGGAACCCCTAGTGCAAGCGTCCGAGTCACTCTTCGCTGTTTTTTTTTCTTTGCAACGGAATATCATCGGCTACTTGTAACGCCGAACGTAACAGTTACGCTATACAATAATTTGTCATTGAAATTAGGTTAAACATCAATTATTTAGTATATATAAGTGCAAGCAGAATCTAATTTCATGACTGTGTTTTAACTACTCAAACGAGGTAGGTACTACTCGAGGTACAATCGACAGGACAGCATCATTTATTTTACATACGTGCAATCTAGTCAATTATGTTAAGAGCAACTTTGCCACGAAACTGTAAACGTTTGGGAGGTTTTTATTACCTACATACAATACAATTAAAGTCCAATAACTGTAAATTTGTAACTGATAAAATTAGCCGACAAATTAACTGCGTAGGACGTTAATTAGTCGGCGACGTCCGATTAAAGGGCAGAAGGTCATTCAGCGGTGTGATCGAACAAAACGTTAAATAACCTGCCTAAAGGTAGAGTGCGTCTACTTCGGTAGGGTGACCAAGATATTTAATCAGTAATTACATCCTCTTTGATTGTACCCGTCACTTCAGTTAATCGGTTACCTCGGCAACTCTACAGAAGAAGCCTCAGCAATGTAAAAGATACTACAGTTGGACATAGTTTAGCAAAAAGGTTCCAACCCACACAAAATGAGTTTTGAGATATTTGACTTTTTAGGTATAAGCTGATTTACGCTCTCCATCTCAGGGTTGACTATCATTGTGCCATAATTTTGCACATACTCAACGGATCAAATATGAACGAAGAAATAGTATCCCATTTGTAAGGTTATGTCATCAAAATTTTGAATTTTAGAGAAATCATTGCGATGCAGAGACTAAGTAGAGTAAGAGAGAACAGAGTAAAACAATAAGTTCACACTTTTGTTTTCATTTTTTACTTGCGCACTGCTTTCCTTTCACCTTCAATGAACAATGCTTGCTTGCTGATTCACGATCACATAAACATTGTGGGTAGTAAAGTGAAAAAGTTTTTATTGGCATAAACGTTGATTTTATTTTTATTTCGATCGCTGTATGTACTATTTTTAAATACCTAGCATTTAGTTTTAAATACTTTGAATCATTTGTTTTAGTTTTAACGACAAAAAGTTTTTATACATAATAGCAAAAACGCTGGCCACTTTCACTTAAAAAAAGTTCTCGACAGCCCTTAAAATAAATAAAACAAAAACGGTTTTACTTTCTTTACGGCATTACGATACGATGCCAGTTAACAGCTTGAGGCACCAAAAAGGGTGTAGGTTGTACCTACTACATCTACAATACTACTTTACTTAACTATGCTATACTACCTATGCATAAACAGTATAACGTGTCAACCCTGATGAATAGATTTTAAACTCGGTATTTATATTCCACCACCCTGAAACTGTATCGTTTTTATGGTTCCGTAGTCTACCAGGAACCCTTATACTTTCGCCATGTCCATCCATCTGTCCGTCTGTCTGTCCGCGGCCTAGCTCAAAGACGATTAGTACTAAAAAACTGAAACTTGGCATAGACATGCATAATATTCACGCCTACAAAACGGTAGCATAAAAATTAAAAAAGAAACCATTTTTGGGGTAGCAACTGCCTCTTCCCTTCCCAACGCCAACGGTAGGTACGAATTTTTGCTCGTCTATACTATTGTGGGGTCCGCTACGTAGTCTCGAAAGCCGTTGTTTCGACAAACGCTGTTGCGAATTTTTTTCCCGCTACCTCATAGGTTCGAAAGCTTATAGACTCGAATGACGTAGTCGCGAAAGACGCTGTTTCGAAAAACATTTTCACTGCCACATACTCTCGAATGCTTGTTATTTCGATTCATTCAGTCCTAATGTGTATGAAAAATAAGTTCAAGCATTGAATAAAACACAACAAATTCGGTATAACAATCAAGACGATGTTTTGTTGCCACCTACCCTAACATTATGAATTATTAATGGCTTTGGCACATACATTGCTTCTGGTCCCACACTAGGATACCCTGTGTCGTGGGACCCAGAAATAGCGACGTCACAAACACTTAAGCATCCAAGACCTGGGTTTCTTTTTTTTTGTCCCCAGCCGGCATTAGAATCCGGGACCTCTCGCATGGTAGGCAGATGCGCTAACCACTGCGCCACCGAGGTCGTTAATGTGTATAAAAAAAGTTCAAGTAGTGAATAAAACACATCAAATTCAGTATCAATCAAGACGATGTTTTGTTGCCATCTACCCTAACATTTTGAATTATTGGCTTTGGCTTTGTATTGAAATCGATGATTGGCCTCATCTGCCTGAGTGATCATAAACGATTACGAAGGTCAAGCAACATTGGGCGCGTTCAGTCCATGGATGGGTGACTGTCTATGATTAACGTTAGTGGCATTTTTCCGGGCGATTCCGTGCTTTGCAAGGCACGTTAAGCAGTTGGTACCGGCTGCCGTCGATAGATGGCAGTCGTTAAGCCAAGTCAGAGGCCTTAATAAGGCGGCTTAAAAACTTCTGACAGTAAGACCAGCCACCAGTCTTACAAGCCTCCACCAATCCGGACTTGTAAGTGTGATGTACGATGTTAAATACAACAAATAACTTTTTAATTAAATCGGAGATTTTATAGGCATTTAGATTATGAATTATTGGTAGTAGGTAATAATAAAATAACTAGTTGAATTTCTTAGATTGAATGAATCGAAATGACAAGCATTCGAGCGTATGAGACAGTGAAAATGTTTTTTGAAACAGCGTCTTTCGCGACTGCGTCATTCGAGTCTGTGAGGCAGCGGGAAAAAAATTCGCAACAGCGTTTGTCGAAACAGCGGCTTTTGTGACAACGTAGCGGACCCCTATTGTGTGGGGTATCGTTGCATTAGTCGTTTAAATATATTGTGGTCATTTTTCGATTTATTGTTCCGTTTGCGAAATACTAAGCTTTAAAGTACATTTTTTCCCCCAGTAAGGCGTCCCCATCCCCCACTCCCAGCTAAACAGTAGATAATAGAAACCTAAACAAGTGAGGGTAGTAGCACATTATAATGAACTTAAAAGGACAACTATCACAGCTAAGTAGGCCTTACAAGTTAACGAAATACAGCCGACCAAGTTATTAAACACTCTTCCAAGTTATTAACTTGGAACAGAATCCATTGTAAATTAGTTTGATGACGTTGTTAGTTCTGTAAAGAAGATAAACCTCCAATTTCTACAAAACCCTGCACTGCGCGTGGCTCGTCACGCACTTTGCCGGGTATATTTAAAGTAGGTGTCTACAATATCGTTGGGTCCGAAGCTACATAGGTTTCACTAAACGTAATAAGTAATAATAATTTAGCATATTACTTCCACGATATGATTGTTGGCCTTTTGCCTATTACTTTCCCGGTATCGAGATACAGCCTAGGTACACAGCAGATCAACATGACTGACTAGGTGTAAGGCTTGACATTTTTACGTACCTCTGTGACACAGTGGTTAGCGCATACCATGCGACAGGTCCGGGTTCGAACCCCGGCTGGGGACAAAAACCCAGGTCATGGATGTTTACATGTTTGTAATGTCACTGTTTCTAGTTCCCATGTTCCCACCGGTATCCTAGTTTAGGGTCAGAAGCAATGAATGCAAATGTTTATGTTTTATGTTTTAATATTAGATGTGCATGTTAAAGGCAACAGATTATTCCATTGAGAAGCCGCTACGCTAGGCTAGCACGCACCGCTCCGCTTCTTTTTTTTTATATCTGTGGTTTTGTGTCATAATAATATAATAATATAATCCGGATGAAATTATTTTTTCTCAAACATGCTTGGAAATGTGAGCTTTATTTCGACAATCTTCTTCGAGATAAATCGACATTGCTGTACTGGGACGTGATTTATTTGGAATTCTTCATATGGCCACACTCTGACTGTCAAACTTAGGTATTTCAGCTGCAAGTAGTAGGTACAGCCCAAACAGTTTGATACTCGTCCCAGATTTAAACAAGAAAATAACTTTTGTTTCTAGTCAACCTAATTTTACCTATGTTTTAGTATGTACATACGAGTAATAATGTTTTAAAGCAAACATGAAATGATTTCTTATTGTAAGGTCTGTCGGATGACGAAAATGTTAAACGTCAGATCGAAGACTTAGTCAAAGAACTCAAAGATGTTGAGAAAAAAGATATGAATCAGATTTTGATCATAGTTCAGCATTAATAAATGTTTATAAGTTTATGTGGTGCATCTTTATTTTCCCTGTTTTTGGTGGAGTGGAAATGTTGGTTTTGATGTAGTTAATGTTTTCGTTTTGTTTATATTTATTTATGTTTGGACAAAATTCATTGGAGACTCCAAACTAATTAAACAAATAATCAAGTTAAGCAAAAGTATCAAGATGGTTTATTCAGACGATATGCAGGGTTATCACCTAAAAGATTTTTAAATTTCCCGCCAAAAGCTTGAGCCACGCACGCACGACTCACTTGTCGCACTCTACACGCGAGCAGCGGCCGGAAAAAGTTCTATCAACGTACTAAACTCATATCTGTCGTGTTATTTAAAAATGGAACGATCTTTTACTCCGAACAATGAAAACCAAGGAGGTAACTTAAGTATTATCAAAGGTTTTATTTAAATTTCGAACTGGCTTGCGATAGAAAGCTGGATAATACCTATTGAAAAAAAAGAACTCTTTAACGCGGCAAAAAATATTGTTGTTCGTTCGTGGTTCTGGTTCGTTTGATTTTGAAAGTTTATTGAATTTAACATGATGATAAGTTCAAGTGATGAAAATGACTGCGATGAACTTATTTTAACGCCACCTGAAATTCAAGAGGCGGCAAGAGCCGTAATAGAAAACTTGTTACCGCCAAAATCAACAACCTGTATTTTCAAATAAAAAGTTCTGCCTTAGTACCTATCTAGGTAAGTACTTAGTTTTAATTTCTGCGCATTATTCCACGTTCGTCCATCAATGCCTCTTTTGCTGGCCGCTGCAGTAATTACTAGGTATGTGGTCGTTCCTTCGCCAACTCTTTATTGTATGTCTAACCATACTGCAGCTTAAGCTTCTTTTTACGTCTCTTCAACGGTTACGCACCGACATAATAAGTACTCAGATTGTGGTACATGGCTAAGCATTTTCTCAGAAGCTGTTACGATTTCTTTTTTGGTCGATATAGTCTGTAAACGCGGCTCCAATCGTGCAGAATGCTTTTTCACGCTCAAAATATCGTGCAAAATATGATAACCCGTTCAGTCTACATAGATGTGCACAGTACAATCGACAGCAGTTCATTTTTGTTCCAAAGCAGTCCTTAATGTTACTGTTAAGAGAGCTGGAAGGTTTATTTCCTGCAAACTGTTTAGGGTACTAAATAATAAAATAAAATTGTTACTTTACTAGAAATTCAATGCTAGATTATTGTATTTTTCCAAATATCACTTTAATATAATTTTACACCTATAAAAATATAATATGATAAAAACTTAACTAACAGTGTATTAAACTAATCTTTAAACTAGATCTTAATATGTAACTAATTTCTAATTATACATTTACATAACATAACATTTTATTTACATACAGGCACATACATTGCTTCTGGCTCCACACTAGGGTAACCTGTGTCGTGGGAACCAGAAACAGCGTCGTCACAAACGTGTAAACATCCAAGACCTGGGTTTATTTTTTTTTGTCTCCAGCCGGGATTCGAACTCGGGACCTCTCGCATGGTAGTCAGATGCGCTAACCGCTGCGCCACAGAGGCCGTTACAATTGGTAATTTTGATTTAATTAGAAATATAAATCATTTTGGGAGAAACTATAGTTGAATCTTATCTATAATAAATAATAATAATAATAAATCTTTATTGATAGTAAAAATGGTTCCCGCGACATAGAGTTTGTTTTCAAACTCCTCCGAAAGGGCTTCACCAATTTTTGTTTGTTTGTATTTGGTAGCTCTGAAAATACCTAACTGGGTCGTAAGCTGACATACTCGTACATTAATATGGAAAAATAACATTTACCGAGTCAAGTAGTAGGTACCTATATAAAAATCTCATGTCACAGCATTATTATAGAAATCCTCCAAAACGGCTGCACCGATTTATATGATTTTTTTAGTATATTTGCTATACTGAGAATAGGTCATAAGCTAATTAATATGGCAAAACGACGCCAGCTCGTAACTTATAAAATATGTGACCTTACACAAGGAGAGAGACGGTCTGCAAAAATCGTGAAATTCGTGCGACATAATTTATGGATAGTCCCAAATAATAAATAAGTAGGTAGATCGATAACCTTAATAATAGTACTTGATACATACTGGTTACTTTTCATTTTACAATATAATGTATTGCTACAGATCAAGAACACAGCAGATAATAGTTTAAATTAGTCCAAGTGAGCTTGGCAACCCTAGCAAGAGTGTAAATGATGTATATAAACAAAGTTTATTAAACGAATGATGTGTTGAACTATGTAGAGACGTTTTATTTAGTACACGAGTATTAACTCGTGACGGCAGTCACTATTATAAAAAAAAATCTACCTTTTTGTAGTGGCAAATGACAGTGTAGTTAATTACTGGAGTAGGTATATATTTTGGTTGCGTAACGAGACTTTCTGTTTACGATTGAGGCCGTGTGAACTTTGGTTTTTAGGTTAAGTTCCTCAGTGCCTCCAATACATTTTATTTTGATCCATTCCTACTGCATTCTCTACCCAATTCATTGAAATGGAACTCAATTTACATGCCGGTAAGTTTAATGTTTACTTGTGTGAATAAAAATTGTTACTAGACTATCAACACGTTACGAACAAAAAACCAACACACATCCAGTAAATCAATATACTTATCTACATTACTTATACAATAATAAGTTCTTGATCCTCCTTGAGTCCTCCACCAATCCGGACTCCTCCACCAATCCGGACTCCTCCACCAATCCGGGCTTGGCCCCCGTGGTGGAGTATGGCCTACACCTTCCTCAGGGAAGAGACCCGTGCCCCTCGGTGGGGACATAATGGGTTGATGATGATGAAGTTCTTGATAAGATTGATCAACTGACGTTTATTTATTTATTTTTATTATTTTCAATTACATTTTCAGTACCTACATTATCCCGGAATGTAGGTACAGTCGGCAGCACGTCAACCTGCACATTTTAGTTGCAAAGTCGCCCGTAATGCGACGGAGAATAGTGCATGGATGTATAGGATGATGTGCTGTCGACTGTGTACAGTGTACTCAGCATGTAGTAGGTATGTATAAACCTTTTCTTCAGTATTGGTAGCTAAGTAAAAGCAAAATAAAAATCTCAATAGTTTCCTTGTTTTTTATATGCTTGGAACCTGAAGCAGTCAGCAATTTGTATGACAATTTCGAAAATAAAACTTTAAAAAAAAAAAAAAAAAAAAAACTCACGCCCGTTATCCCCGAAGGGGAAACTTTAAATTAACTATAATTTTAGTTTTTTGCGTGCAGTTTTCAGGCTTACCGTTATTTGAATAAAATGCTGCTGACGTAAACATACAAACTCTGGTTATCGGTTACCTCACATTGCGTGAAGGTTATTTTTTGTAAAAAAAAATTAGGTACGCGCAGACTTGCATGTGTAAACGAAATGGTACGCAAATGTTGACTTCTCGTCAATATTTGCATCATACAATCTCAGCACGAACTCTGCGCCATCTTACCGGCGGCGCACACTTCGATCATGCGATCTTTGCGATCATGATCTAAATTTAAATTAAGTTTAGCGTTCTATTGTTATCGTATAAACGAATTCATTAATTCTTTTTTTGCTAGAAAACAGATGAGATAGTTACCCTAGAGGAGTTCCTTACACATTTGGTCGTTGACAGGATACATGAGAAAATCATGAACCTCTTCCATTTACAAAGGTATCCTTACGTCATTATTGATACAAATAAATGAATAAATTCAACCACACCGCGCTAAAGAATACCGTCAACAGCACGTAGTGTTAACATTAGCGAACTATGTATTTAGCAAGTATTTTGAAAGTGGTTTTTTTTTTTTTCAGATGAAAAGCCTGTCAAGCCTTTAAGGTAAGCTCATCTAAAAAGTCGGAAATTGGCCGCTAAATCTAAGAACTTGGTACGCTAGATACTTACAATATTTCAGTTAAATATTGTTCAATATATATTTTACATTTTTCTAAATTATAACAATTCTTACTATACGTCCCACTATAGGGCATAATATGCCTTCTCTTGGAGAGAAAAAGTATGCGCTTAATCACCACGCATTCCTTTTGCCCTGTTTTTCTTTCCCCTGGATGTAACAATAAAATATCATAAAATAGAGAAAGCTAATCTGTATGAAAGTAAAATTACAACCCGGTATTAAATTTGTATGTTTCTGGAAATTCAATTTAATTGCTATTTTATTATATTTGTCTCTCGAGACTACGGGAAAAATAGACTCATGATTTTTTTAAATTTTATTCTATTTATTAAAAAATCAAGTGGGTAAGCCTATAAAGCATTATCTAAAGTCCGATAAACGCATGATACTTAGCTTAAAACACTCCTGAATGACAACAATCTGAGGTGAAGTGAAAAAATTTAGGTACCTACTTACTACTAACTATTGAAACTGCATTAAATGAGAAATATTATAAAGGAATAATATTTAATTTTATAAATATAACGTCATGTTTCCTCAGACATTTATAACAGTTACCATCGACTGCAAACACCATCCACAAATTGAAACAGATGGTGGGAGTCGTTCTGCCTCCGATGTCACCAGCTGGACCCAACCCCCTCGATGGAGCCGACGTGGTGGGGGAAAGTCTTCCCTTTCCCACTCTGCTCTACATTCCGGCAATCCGCGCAACAGATGTGCATAATTTTAATCTGTAAGTGTGATTTTCTTTAAAATATCGTCATCATTATAGGATCGTACTGCCGATTTCGTTTATACATATTTGGAGAAGCGAAAACTTTGACAAACAGTTGACAAACTTTGGTTTCTAACGGGCGTTACATTTACCTTTCAGTTTTTCTGCTTTGGGGTGCACTCTACGCCGAAATTGGCGAACCTTTCAGCCTCAACGGAGAACTCCTTAATATGACATTATGCGTCGTAGCTGCCTACTTAGTGGGCTGGATTTGGCTTAAGGTGACCACTCTACCAGCTTTGATTGGGATGCTCCTTACTGGGATACTGTTTCAAAACGTTGGTTGGGTGCATTTCACCAGTACTTACGCGAAACTCAACCAGGACTTAAGGTATACGCAGGACGTAATGTCATGTTACTGCTAATAAGTAACTAGGTACTTTAAGAGTGTATCTATTATTTTTAAAGACTCGCGATACTCCCACATAGTTATCTATTAAACGGATCTAATCGCGATTATTAAGGTAAACTTAAATTATTTTGTATTCCTGACGTTTGGGCAACGTTACAGCTGCTGCCGTGGTAACGGTTCACGGATGAACAAGGTGCATAAGGTATGTACAGAATACAATAATTTAATTTTGTCTATAAATAATCGCGATTAGACCTGCTTATTTTAATAGATAACTATTTCAATCTATACAGCTCATGAACAGAACCAACTGCTAGGATTTCCCTGTCAGGCCAACCCTCTCAACAGAAGGTTGAAGATAAAAGAAACATGAGATGTTTTATTGAAGCTCATAGAATAGAATATTCTTTATTGCACACTAGAAAAAAAAAATCATAATCTACTACATTGTCTTTTACTTAGTTTGTTACTGATACTGTTGCTCAGTATCAGTCTTAAGATCGGGATTGATATTGTCAATGCAGTCCTCGTGTTTGCGTGACAATGATCAATTGAGAATTATTGGTCAAACCAACAAATTACATAGAGATGAGATCTTTACTTTATAGAGCAGCTAACGCATGTAATCCGCGTGATGTATTTGGTCCAAGCTCGATTTCTACATTAGCCCACCAGTCTTTAGTAAATATTTGGAAACAAGCCTTGCCTGCATGAACAAAACAATTTCAGATCCTATCCTAATTATCTTCTTGCCATGAATTCCTTTCGGAATTATTTTTATAACTATAATATTATGAATACTCCTAAATAATGGCTAGTATGTAGCCACAACCACGGGCAAGATATTCTAGCCGTTTATTTATTGCATTTCAGTTAATTATGCACTTAGAAAAAATCAAGGGTCACGAAAATTAAACTGAAACTTTCAGCTAGTCTAACATGGGCTTAATATCAAGTTTTAAAACTAGGTATAGCGAGCGCCTCTTGCTCTCCTCATCAGGCTCTTTTGACTGAGCATACTGTCTTCGTTCACAGGAAGATATCATTAGTGATAATTCTCACGAGGGCTGGTTTAGGCTTGGATGCCGGAGTGCTAAAAAAGTATTATGCAGCAGTTCTCCAGCTTGGTTTGTTGCCATGGCTAGTGGAATGTGTAGCTATTGGCGTTAGCACGCACTATTTGATCAACTTACCTTGGATATGGGGTAAGTAGAGTTACTTTCTTCTACATTTACTAGAATTCAAACTAGACCAAATTACAAGTAGTGTATCCAGTAAACCCTACTGGCATGCTTATTTTTAGCTTAAATATACATGCTGCTTCAATGACAAAGAGTGTAGTTAATAATTAAGTAAGAGTGCCTAATGTCCAGATCGCTAGCTAAATATCAAAGACAATGTTGTACTCGTACCTACTTAGTAACATTTAAACGCAAGATCAGCCAATGTGCTGTATTAACAGTTTTCCAGAGAAGAAAACTGTTAATATAAGTGTACTGTCTCTATTTCAGGTTTCCTTTTAGGCTCAATGATAGCATCAGTATCCCCTGCCGTGGTGGTCCCCTGTCTCTTTCGGCTACGTGACATGAGCTACGGAGTCTCCAAGGGTATACCCACCATGGTGTTAGCCGCCACTGCCATAGACGACTCCATCAGCGTCGCCATATTCGCCATCATTCTGAACACGATGTTTTCAACTGGAAATATGACGTTTAATATCATCAAGGTAGTGACGATGTTGAAAGTCATATTCGAATACTTAATTCTCGACAAGTACTACTTTAAGTTGATCAACTATTGCATAGAGCTGACCGCTCTTTTCTCTTTTCCATCCATGATTTCAGGGTCCACTTTCTATCATCGCGGGTATTATCTTCGGCTGGTTGTGTGGGACGCTTACAGCTGTTATACCTGAAAGAGGCGATATCTACTTGGTGCCTCTGCGGTTTTTGGTGTTGTTCTTGAGTGGACTGTTTGCGCTCTTCATGTCAAACTTGATCGGCTGGAGTGGTGCAGGTCGGGATGATATTCTCTTATAAAACAGAGCATTTTGTCTGTTGAGTCATTTCTTGGCCATTTTACCTGCGCTTTAGGTGAGATTAGAACTAATAAACACAGAATTAATTAAAAAATACTTAAGTACCTACCCCTAACCTTGTAATTGTACAACGATTACTCATTTTCAAATCACATAGCTTCAGCTGGACTAATTAATTTCGTAAGTTCTAGCCGGAAAACTTCTTTGACTTTTCATAGCAATACGCTGCTTAGCTTAAAATTGCACAGTACAATTTATTGAACCATTTTGGACGGATTTTAGTTAGAACGCCAGGTAAAATTTCATTTGAAACATTAAACAAATTTTCTCCATGTTTAAAGGCATCGGCTACAATCATCCTTCGTCGTTAATAGTAAAGAGTACCTACAATTCACTTTAATCCAATCCACGATCATTTGCAGGGCCGTTGGCGGTGGTATCGTCAGGGTTTGTGGCCGCCCACCTCTGGGACAAGCAGGGTTGGCCGATAAACAGGAACCCCGTCAGCAACCTCTTCCGGATCTCGTGGATCTTCTTCGAGCCGGTGCTCTTCGCGTTAACTGGCGCTCAAGTTACGGTTAGCTTAGGAACCTTTGCATTAAGTAAAAACATTGCAGATTATTTGAGGTATATAATCCCACTGCAGAGCACATGTGCTCACAAAACTTACATCCCGCGTCGTGATTGGGCACCTCATGAATTAAGAAAGTATAGTAAGTACTTAAAACACTTAATTCTGACGAACTAAAGAACAATATGGGTGATTTTTTAAGCGAAATGTTGAAGGTTGATCAGCTGTAGGCATGTTAATCCTAGCCAAAACATACGTATGTAAGTAGGCTACTTCATTGAAATGGTCCATAAGCCATTTGAATTAAACAATGTCAATGAAATTTTGGAACATTTATGGGGATTTGTTACACACTTACACCAGTATGGGTTGCTTATTAACATATATGTAGATAGGTACATAATAATATTATAGATAATTGCTATGTCGTATTTGCAGATCAGCGCACTAGATCCACAGGTGTTGAAGATGGGTGCAGCGTGCCTATTGGGCTGTCTTGCGATTCGTCTAGTCGCCACATTTCTGGTGAGCTTTGGCTGTGGCCTGAACAATAAAGAGAAGTTCTTCATCGGCCTAACGTGGATGGCTAAAGCCACAGTTCAGGTATGAAAATAGTTTGTTTTGTTCACCTGCACAATGTATTTTTCGGACAGGCTGCCATTTTTCTGCCATATTTCCATTAATTCTGCCAGGTCATTAACTAACACTTATACTTAACAAACAAACATACACATTTACATACAGGCACATACAATGCTTCTGGTCCCACACTAGGATACCCTGTGTCGTGGGAACCAGAAACAGCGACGTCATAAACATGTAGACATCCCAGACCTGGAGTTTTTTTTTCTCTCCCCAGCCGGGGATCGAACCCGGGACCTCTCGCTTGGTAGGGAGATACGCTAACCACTGCGCCACAGTGGTCGTTTTATATAGTATTTCTGACATCTTTTTCTATTTCGTCTCACTGGACTAATAAGAGATATCTCGCATGGTAAGCAGATGCGCTAACCGCTACGCCACAGAGGTCGTCATAACTTTAAAACAGACATAACTATAAAACTAGATATTAGGTAATAGAATTAAATCCTCAGTATCGCCCGCAAAAGTAGGTGTCCCTCAATGCTTTATTCTGGGACCGTTATTTATTGTTTGGTTTCTTTAAATGTGTTGCTCTTCTTAGTAAAAAACTATTCTTCGGCTAAAGTCGCAAGCGCAAACCTCGTAACCACATTTTTTTTTCAAAATTTAAGAGATTTGCTTTAAGATGCATCCAGAAATTTACTTTCTAAGAATATAAAAAAATATTGAGTAAGCAATACTACCTGCAATACGTCAGCTAAAGTCGCAAACCTCTGAACTCCATTTATTTTTTTTATGATTCTTCTCTAATTTTGAAAGTGAATAGAGGCTTATGTAATGTTGACGATGTAAACAATGCTCTATCTACAGTTGGTACAAATTGGTTCACGGTGATCAATCTGATGTTAGATGCGAAAAAGAAATGCGACAAGTTCTCATTGCCATAGGGCAAAAATGGTTAAAAATGTTGACATTTTTATATTAATAATAACTTTCACACAACACAATCACTTGACATGGACCCAAACTACGATACCCTGTGTTATGGTAACAAGGCAAGGACATTACAAACATCGAAAATCGGCTGAGGCCATTTGTACAAATGTACGACGGCCCCCTGTGGGAATCGAATCCATGACCAGTGTGTTGGTAGCTAAGCGCCTTAACGGCTCAACCATGAGGCAGTCAATTTGAAAGAAAGAAAGTAGCTATTTATTATCATTGCCACAAAAGCACACTTAAAAAAAAACAAATAAATTTCCTTTGAATATACGGGTGTTCAGCGCATGGGCCGTCAACAATTTTCGGTATACTGGTCGGGGTTATTTACTACATAAAAAAATTAATGTATAAAAAAAATAAAAATAATATGGTACTTTTACAAACATAACTAAAAAAGTTACCGAATTATAAGTAATTTTAGAAAAAAACATTAAAAAATCTTATCTCGATAACGGTAACTCTTAGGACCCAGGGTCCACGGGTGGAAAGGTAGTAGATGACCCCACCAGTATCCCGAAATTTTTTGAGGGTCCATGCGCCGAACACCCTGTATATTTTTTTTCCGAAAATCCAACGGTAGATAATTACAATAAATAGTAACTTAAATTATAGTAAATTATATATTATCCTAGGCGTACATTTACGGCCTTACTAATAATAAGTTATATACTCTGAATAACTATTTGACGTATATCAATTTATACTGGTTTAATCGCATTTAGCGTACAAATAACCAGTTTGTCAGACCTCGCATAACGGCTGTAGGTATACACAGCAGCTCATAACCTTTATTAGTAAGGCCGTATGAGATTATTTTCTAATTCCATCCCTAGATTTAAAAAGGAAAGGTAGTTTACCTGAAGTGACCAAATTAATTTAAATTTTATTTTATTTCAATTTTCTACAGGCAGCGCTTGGCCCAGCTGCACTAGACCTGGTTCAGAATGGTCAATCCACCGGATCTCCACCGCATGAGGAGCTAAATTACGCCAAAGCACTTTTGACTCTGAGTGTACTCAGTGTGGTAATATCGGCCCCTCTGGGTGCCTTACTCATTTCCATTACAGGACCACTTCTTCTAAGCACTGATAATGGTAAGTGCCATACTCCTCCTGTACTTAGAGTAGGTATAACTTGGTATAAATAGGTAGTTTTAAAGAAACCTTCTCTAACCCGTTGATTTTTTTCAGCCGAATCTAACGTCGTCAACTCGTCCAAAGTAGAAAATGGAGCAGAAGATGAAATTGCTGAAGAATATATCCGATAGTTTAGGTACCAAGTCCAGTACCTTAAAAACATAACATAGCCCATCGTTATTAACCCTCCAAGCTATAAAAAACCGGCCAAGTGCGTCTCGGGCCACGCGCAGTGTAGGGTTTTATACAAAGAGTGGATTTTATCTACTTTACAGAACTATCAACTTCGTCAACATAACAATTTTTATGTATTACCTACCTACACTTTCTAGGTAAGATTTAATTATTAATTTTTGTACGAAGTTTTCCTTTTTTAAGTTGGTCGCCTATTACTCAAAATAGATCAATAATACAGTGTGTCCCTGGATAAAGTGCAATCCCGAAAGGGGATGAAACTAGACCATGAATCATTGACTAGACAAATATAAAAAAAAAATATAAAAAATTATTGTAGGATTTATTGGTATTTTAAGATTTTCATGTTTCATTAAGGACTCTATGTACAAAAGTATTGATTTCTTCCAAAATAATTCGTGGATTTTCGTGAGACCACTGGTGCAAATTTCTGCAGTTTGTAATGCCGTCTCGGGTAAATGTCGCTTCGTCCATCCAAAAAATGCGTTTGGGAAAATTTGGCTCAGCTCTAATTTTTCTTAGAATCCACGTCGACATTACGCATCTTGGACGATTATCTACATTTTCGTGTAAATGTTGTACTCGTTGGTAATGGAAAGGATGCAATCCCTCCTTTTTCAAAATTCGCCAGACAGACGTCTTCGATATGCCATGACGCAACGCTTATCGTCTTATGCTTGTTGTAGGGTCAGCAAACAGATCGTTTAAAATGGCCTCTTCTATCGCATTGTCAATAACGACAGCTGGTTGCTCACGGCGATCTCGTGCCAAACCAAGTCCAATGTTGGAGAGCCTCCTATGAATCTCTTGAAAATTTCGAGCTGAGGGTATGAGTCTGCCCGGGAAAGCATTTATGTATGCAGTCCGAGCGACTGTTGTGCGACCATGTGACATGCCATAATAATAATGCATGTCGGCTATTTCTCGAGGTGAGAACTCTGTCAATCGCGGCATTTCGTCAACACTTAACAGCAGAACAGGAACAGTCCAAACGTAACGAACAGTAGAAAACGTAACAGTCAACAATGTAACAAAAACTTAATAACAAATCAACGAGAACACAATGCGAGAGCGAGAACAGTAGTAGCAGCGGCGAGAATATCGGAGCGACTGTGTAAGTCCTGTTTCGAACCCCCTGCCTCCCCTCCCCTCGCCTTCCCTCTACCTGAGTGTAGAAAAAAAGGACTGCGACTGCCGAAGGGCACAGAGTAGGACGGAAACAATGGAAAAAACGGTCTCTACCTGCACGGTAACACGATTAGGCTCCACTTTAAAAGTTCGTAGATAGCGTGTTTTTTTAGTTAGAACATTGTTTTTTTTTTTATTTGGAAGCTAAAATGGTAAAGAATAAAAGTAAGCTATAAAATTACATAGTTATAGGGCACATTTTTTTAGTAATTTGAAGTTTTTTAAAATAAACGTCTAAAAAAATTATTTTTTTCATAAAAATACATTTTTTTACCCAAGATAGTTACTTTTTTGCGGACTATTTATTATTTCATGGTCATCGCCAGGTATTAGGCATACTGTTTTTTTTTATTTCAAAGAAATAGACCCATTATTTTGGAAGAAATCAATACTTTTGTACATAGAGTCCTTAATGAAACATGAAAATCTTAAAATACCAATAAATCCTACAATAATTTTTTATATTTGTGGGAGTCCAAGAAGGCTAAAGCAACTTATGAAAAGTTTAACGTCAGACAGACAGATAGTTTTTGCCTGTCAGTTCTATTGCTACGCTTGCATTAAATATTCGTTTCTCTACGCATTTTACCGTGAAATCTGTTTTCGTTCATCTTACCCCTTCTATCTTTCTGGCTAGCAAATTCTGTGTCCAACTTCCATCACACACTTCCGCCTGCCTCACTGGTGACCCGTACGAACACTTCGATAAAGATGACGAGCAGAGATGACCATGACGACGCCGACCCTCAGCCCGGAGTTTTCCGTGACGCGTGGAATATTCCAGAAGCGCAAGTTCACTCTCCAACCGCGCCCACGACAACCGAGGTATATCGAGTCGGAGTAAAAGTCCCACCGTTCTACGCGGAGAAACCATCGGTATGGTTCAAACAGTTAGAAGGTCAATTTAAATTGGCTGGCATAAAGTCAGACGAAACCATGTTTTACTACGCCACTTCACAACTGCAACCACCGTATGTCGACATCATTGATGACATAATCGAAAACCCACCGGAAATAAACAAATACGAGAAGTTTAAGCAAGAACTCATCAAACGCCTAACGAAATCCAAGGAGAAGAAGGTTCTGCAGCTGCTGACGCATGAGGAATTAGGTGACCGTAAGCCCTCCCATTTCCTACGGCATATACAAAACTTAGCCGGTCCTGGAGTTCCCGATGACTTCATCAAAACCATCTGGTCCAGCCGACTTCCTAATAGCACTCAGACTATAATCGCTGCCCAGCCGTCTACTGCGCTAGAGGTTATCGCAGAACTCGCCGACAGAGTGCACGATGTCGTTCCCAATTACCACCAAGTAGTATCAACCGCCGGGACTCATGTAAACGCTGGTAGCCACCACCAAGTTGCTTCTACTTCAGCTCCACCTCAGGAAAATACCCTGGACTTCATGGTCAAGCAAATAGCCGAACTCACCAAGCAAGTCAGCTCACTTTCGGCCCAAGTCAGGGACTCGAGATCGGAATCCAGGCCACCTCGCAACCAATCAGGCCGCCGTCGTGGCAGCTCAAGAAGCAGGTCTCAGTCTAGCTACCGCAAATTCCCAACTTGTTGGTACCACGCTAAGTTCGGAAAAAACGCGCATAAATGCCTCAAGCCATGCGACTTCCAATCGGAAAACTGCCCAGGCGGTCGATAATGGCGACCAACGACTGCCTCCCATCCTCCGGTCGCCTGTTCGTGACAGATCGCAGAACGAAGACCCAGTTTCTCGTTGACACCGGCAGCGATCTCTGTGTCTTCCCACGCTCTGCCCTGAAAGAACGCCGACCCAAGACTACGTACCAACTGTCTGCCGCCAATGGTTCTAGCATTGATACATACGGCGACGTCCATCTGGAACTAGACTTCGGATTACGCAGAGAGTTCTCATGGCGATTCACCGTGGCTGATGTAACCAAAGCCATCATTGGAGTGGACTTCCTGTCCCACTACAACATCATCGTCGACTGTCGAAACCAACGTCTCATCGACAGCACGACCACCCTATCAGCCATCGCATCACCCGTAACATCGTCAGACATGATTTCTTCAGTGAAGATCATGACTGGCGATACTCAGTTCCACGCTCTGCTGCAGAAGTTCCCAGAAATCACCCGACCCACTGGTACTGAACGAGTGCACCATCACAATACAGTGCACTATATAAAAACAATACCTGGACCACCTATAGCATGCCCAGCACGACGACTCGCACCAGACAAACTCAAGATAGCCCGGCAAGAGTTCGAATCCATGTTGAAAAATGGAACTGCCCGGCCTTCAAAAAGTCCATGGTCGTCCCCACTCCACTTAGCACCCAAGAAGGAAAACGGATGGCGCCCCTGCGGCGATTATAGGATGCTGAACGCACGAACTGTACCAGACCGGTACCCTATACGCCACATCCATGACTTCACGCACAACATCTCTGGCTGTACGATCTTCTCGACCATCGACCTGGTCAAAGCTTATAACCAGATACCAGTCAGCCCCGAGGACATAGACAAAACGGCAATCACGACACCATTCGGATTGTACGAGTTTCCTTTTATGACGTTCGGCTTAAGAAACGCAGGCCAAACTTTCCAACGTTTCGTTGATGAAATGACCCGAGGACTTGACTTCTGTTACGTCTACCTGGACGACTTCCTGGTATCTTCAAAAAACGAAGCCGAACACTTGGAACACTTGGGCCAGCTCTTCACGAAAATGAAGGAATATGGCATGTTGATTAACATATCCAAGTGTGTATTCGGTGCACCGGAAGTCACGTTCCTTGGCTATCGTATCAACGCAAGTGGCATAAAACCCCTCGACGAAAAAGTAAAGGCGATAAAAGACTTTCCTGCCCCGAAGACCATCAAAGAACTTCGCAGATTCCTGGGAATGCTGAATTTTTATAGACGTTTTGTCCCCGAAGCAGCACAACTGCAAGCCCCTTTAAACAAGCTGCTCACCGGCTCCGTTAAAGGATCGCATCCTGTTGAGCTTACAGGCGAGACACTGAAAGCCTTCGAAGACTGCAAGCAAAGCCTCTGCAACGCAACTTTGTTGTCCCACCCCGACTGCCAATCGAAGCTCTCATTGGTTACGGACGCCTCTGATACCTCAATGGGCGCAACACTCCAGCAGCAAAAAGATGGTGAATGGCAACCGCTTGCCTTTTTCTCGCGGAAACTCAGTCCCTCCCAACAGAAATACTCGCCCTATGACCGGGAACTGTTGGCGATATACGAGGCAATCAAGTACTTTCGCCACATGGTCGAAGCAAGAGATTTTGCGATATACACGGATCACAAACCAATCTGCTTCGCTTTCAAGAGCCGCAAAGAAAACATCTCGCCACGTCAGTTCAGGCACCTAGACTACATTAGCCAATTCACAACGGACATCCGTCACATAGCTGGCAAAGATAATGTGGTCGCAGACACTCTCTCCAGGATTGAGGAAATAACAGCTCCACTTGATCTGGACTTGCTAGCAAAAGCACAGACAGCAGACTCTGAACTCACACTGCTTTTGAAGACAGGATCAGCACTGCGCTTAGAGAAGCAAAATGGTCTTTACTGTGACGTCAGCACTGGAATTCCTAGACCGTTCGTGGTCAAGCAGCTGCGCCAGCTAGCTATTGGGAGCCTCCACAGTCTAAGTCACCCTGGTGCCAACGCCACCGCGAAGCTAGTCGCAGAACGTTACGTATGGCCAGGGATGAGAAAAGACTGCAGAGAATACGCCCGCAAATGCCTATCGTGCCAACGCGCAAAGGTCACCCGACACGTTTCCGCACCAACGGGAACCTTCGGCTTACCTAAAGCTCGCTTCAGCCACGTTCACATCGACCTGATCGGCCCCCTTCCTGTGTCAGACGGAAAACGGTACTGCCTTACCGCAATCGACAGATTTACGCGATGGCCTGAGGCGATTCCCATACCAGACATCACGGCCGAAACCGTCGCGAAAGCATTGCTGTCGGGCTGGATCGCACGTTTTGGTTGCCCCTTATCAATAGTTACAGACAGAGGTCGTCAATTCGAAAGCGTTTTGTTTGGGCACCTTTCCAAACTAGCAGGCTTCCAACACCGCAAGACCACGGCATACCACCCTGCTTGCAACGGAATGATCGAACGCTTCCACAGACAGTTAAAAGCCGCCATCGTATGTCACGCTAACCCCAGCTGGACAGAATCGCTACCCCTGGTCCTACTCGGCATTAGAAGTGCGATTAAAGAAGACGCAAATGCCTCGGCCGCAGAACTAGTTTACGGCGAGCCATTGAGACTGCCAGGTGAAATGTTTCATGCCTGCGACGATACTCCAGCCGATCTAACCGAATATACTGGACGCATTCGCTCTTTTGCACGGAAACTTCAGCCAACGCCCGCATCTCGACACAGGCGTGATAACAGCTTCATTTTTAGGGATTTGGCCACAACAAAACACGTATTTGTACGGGATGATACAGTACGTGGCGCTCTTCAACCAGCGTACACCGGGCCATACGAAGTCGTGGAGAGAGGCGATAAAACCTTTAAGGTTAACGTCAAAGGGAAATCAAACACCATCTCCATAGACCGCCTGAAGCCAGCTTATACCTTCACAGAAGCATCTACCACACCCAAAGACCGGGAAGATGAGCTAAAAAGGCCACAAAAACCCCTTACGACCCGCTCGGGAAGGACAGTGAGGTTTCCCAATTGTTACCGCCCGTTGTAACGGTCTCCGCGGGGGAGTGATGTGGGAGTCCAAGAAGGCTAAAGCAACTTATGAAAAGTTTAACGTCAGACAGACAGATAGTTTTTGCCTGTCAGTTCTATTGCTACGCTTGCATTAAATATTCGTTTCTCTACGCATTTTACCGTGAAATCTGTTTTCGTTCATCTTACCCCTTCTATCTTTCTGGCTAGCAAATTCTGTGTCCAACTTCCATCACACACTTCCACTTGCCTCATATTTTTTTTTTATATTTTTCTAGTCAATGATTCATGGTCTAGTTTCATCCCCTTTCGGGATTGCACTTTATCCAGGGACACACTGTATATCAGCAAATACCTGTCTAATCTGAAAATACCGATTTTTGTCAGCAAAGGTTCCCTGAATTTAAAAGAATGTACCTACCGATTAAATTGTTGACAGAATATACGTTATTTAAAAGTTTAATACACTAACTCTTAAATTTTCAAGTTAAATTTTACTTATAACGAAACGTCAACGTAGGGAACGTAGGGCAAGCCGCTCAGAAGTCTTCTGAGGCAAGCCGACTATCAGTCGACGATCAGTCGTCTTGCCCTACGTTCCGTAATGCGATGAAATCAATTACAGCGCGAATCCGATCAAATTTAGTAGTCCTAAAGTATCTCGCACGGAGTAGGGTTTTTGTGTCTACTGCACTTAAGTGGATTCGCGCTGTAATCGATTTTATCGCATTTCGGAATACACCCACCCTCAACTATCACTGAATGCGTTCAAATTTCATACGCCTTTTGCGAGTCGCATGGTAATTAATTACCATGCGACAAGATGACACCTCAAAGCGAACGAAAATTATTAGCAAATTTGCGTATACGACTTTGTGAGAATACATGAAACTGATTTTTATGCGACAAATGTCTAATCCTTCGAATGTTTGGCGTCTTCGCTTTCAATTCGCATGGGCGAGAATCGGCCTCCTGGAGGCCGATTCTCCGTGCGAGATACTTTGGGACTACTAAATTTGGTCGGAATCGCGCTGTAATTGATTTTATCGCATTACGGAACGTAGGGCAAGTCCATTATTAATGGACTCGCCCTACGTTCCCTACGTTGACGTTTCGTTATAAGTAAAATTACAGTTGAAAATTTTAAGAGTTAAGTGTATTAAACTTTTAAATAACACATATTTTGTACCTAAACAGTTTCTTAGTTTATAAAATAACACTCAAAGTAATAATTTGCCGCAAAATGTATCAATTTAAAAGTGAAATTGTAAATGTTTTAAGATTCGACTAACTTTCAATTTACAATAGAGAAAATGGAACGTAGGATTCACAGATTACTGTTTTAGTCGATAGACATTTCTTTTTTCATTCGAATTCAATGTCGCATGGTGTTCAGACAGAATACAGAATTTGGGTGTCGTTCGACTTTTTTATGTAGAATTCAAGTCATACGCCTTAGTGTCGTATACGTCTTATTTGCTAATGAAGTGAGAATTGGCCCCCAGCAAAGGTAGTATGAGGACGCGAGTCGCGCGCGACAACGTCAAAAGTCGTCAGAATTTGACAGTTAATGTACTGGAAAGTCGCGACTTTTGACGTTGTCGCGCGCGACTCGCGTTCTCGTAGTACCTTTGCTGGTTGAGTTATAATATGCACGTTGGCGTCGTCCAATAAATTATATTTAGCAATGTTTTGGCCGTGGTTAAAATATAGGGATGCTGGTATTAGTAACCTACATATTTATGATTTTAGATAAATAATAAGACGACGTAATGGTGTCAAGTGAAGTGTCACTTGGCAGTGGACAACAGTGTAGTTTTCAATGAGGGTTTTTCAGAACGTCATTAAAAAATATATATAGTACCGCAAATTACCGATAGATGGTGCTGACGTCATGACATCACTGTACCTAATCTGAGGTTCCTGTCCTATGTTTTTACAAAAATGCACAATGCATGGGCTAGTCATGAGCAAAGACACAATGAGCGTTTTTCCTTATGTCAAATTTAGTTCTAAAAGAATCCCTAGGTGGCGCTGCCGTACCGTAACAATTAACGTCAAAGCAAAAAATAATACTATGGTTCTGTGGAATTTGTGATGGTTGATTAAGGAAAAACAAAAATGCTGTTGTCGTTTGGTGATAAGTGCGATTTTGGATATTTTGGAGTCTTTGCTGTGGATTGTGGGTTTGAATTTTTATTTTTATTACGAGAAACCTCGTCCGAATAGCAACCCTGGTTCCTTCTCTTGTTTAGTGATCTGTGGACTGACTTTGACATTGATTGAAATGAATCACAAATTCGTATGAAGAAACGAATGGCGCCATCTAGTGTATCTCAAGGAACTAAGAAAAAAAAGAAAGGAAAAACGCTCAAGTGTGGCAACCCTGAATCCCAGGCTCTTAGTAGAAAAAAGTCTTTGGCTATTATTTGGATTTGGCTGTCGATAATATTTAATTTTTATTAAACTTTTATTTTAGATTTATTAAGATTTAACAAAGGGTATGTACCTAAAATAATTATGTCCGTGATTGTTGTGGCAGTAGCCACTGAAAGTGGGGTGCCGATATTTTCAAGAAAACGAGGCACTATCGACAACGTAAGTTTCAAAGTTGGCAAACTATTATTTCTTTAATCTTTTATTTATGGAACTTTCTAACTTATAGGTGCAGTTTTCTACTATAGCCTCTCTGCATGGCGTGAACATGTTCAGCAAGTGCCACAATGTGTCCATGGTGAATACACACGTAGACAATGGTACTATACAGTGGAAGGAGTATGGAAAAAGGTATTTTACCCGCCCTATATTTGAGCTTATTTTATCATTGCAACTATTTGTACAACAGCAATATCGACTTAAAAGATCTAAATATGTCGTAAATAAAAGTTCTCAACTTTCACTTTCGTCAGCCGATGTAAGTGCTAAAGCTTAATCTAAGCACTGATATCTGACCAACCAGTCTAACCCAGTTGCTGTAAAAGTAATATCCTCACCACAAACATTTTAAAACATTACAGTTAAACCCACAGTAACCACAAGCCTATGTGTTTATTTTTTCTCAGCTTAACATTAATAGGTGTTGTTACTGGCGGCCTGGAATGCGATTTACAACTTCTTTTGTCCTGCGTTTATAACGCTATGGTTTTCTACATCGGAAGAAAGGAGTTGGATACTATGAAGAATGTGGAACAAATTAAAAGGGACCTAAGACAATGCTATCCTCTTCTGGACTATTTACTAGAGTCGCTTGATACTAATTTAGTATCAAACATCCATCCCACATTAATTCTTGACTTGATTGAGAGTATTTTGTGTCCACAGGCACAGCAGTTACAGGTAATTGTTATACATCCAAATAAGTTATTAGAAATCTGCCTCTGGCTACCCCCTCGGGGGTATAACGGCCGTGAGTTTATTATTATTTTTACCTTATTAGACAGTTAAAATCTCACCCTATAATTAAGTTTTAAGCTTACAACATGTCTGTGTTTGGTTTAACATTTTTCTTTGATTTATTTTATTTCATTTCCATGTTTGTAATGTTCTTGCCTGGTTACCATAGCCATAGGGTATCCTAGTTTAGGACCATGACAAGTGATTTTTGTGTGTAAGTTAATTTTACGCTGTACCAATGTTGTAAATAAAAATATAAGGCTCAAACTTGCTCCGAATAGTTTTTTTGTCTTTGTGAGTCAAGAATTGGTTACATAGTTTACTGTATTTTTTTATTATATTAAATAGTAATACAATTATTTCTAGCAAGCTTTAGACAACTATGCGGAGTGTGTGACCGGTCGATGGGCGTGCCTCAGTATCCATGGTCGCCTGGTGGCCACAAGTAGTGACTTCTGTGAGCTTGACCCTCGTGAAGCCAGACTTCTGCTGTTGCTACTTACAGTCCAGGACGGCGCCCCCTTGCGGGAAACACCTGTCTATTTGCCACAGATGAGCCCTAATGTGAGTAAATAACTCCTTGCAAAATCATCAGCCCATCAGTACCTCGTCTCACGGGAAATACAGGATGTTGATTTGTACAGTTTCGTCCGCCTCAGGGGTGGTTATTTACATGATACTGAAGCAAAAAAATATAATAAAAAAATATTTCTTTTTAGTGTAAGTCACCTAAAATCGCAGGTTTTGCGAGAGCGCGCGGGCGTACTCTCCCGCCCCGCCCCGCGAAACCCCCGCCGGACCCGTCAAGTGCAAACGATAGAAGCTAAGCCATATAACTTTTATGATTTTTAGGTGATTTTCACAAAAAAAAAAATATTTTTCTTTATATATTTTTTTGCTTCAGTATCATGTAAATAACCACCCCTGAGTCGGACGAAACTGTACAAATCAACAACCAGCATGTATGTCACTGTCCCAGCATCATTCGCAGCCATTCGCAACCAGCGTCCATAACGCCTTCGTCACAGATTAGAGATTGAAGTGCTGAGGTATGTGACATTTAAGTTTCATCACGAGGTCATTCTTCACTATCTGAGTGGTCATAATACCACTCACATATTTAATTTACATGTGATAAAGGCTTTTGATCTTACCTATTAATAAAAACTCGATTCCTTCAATCACTTCAGAAACGCCAATTAAATAATCTATGGTGGAAATTTTACAAGGAAAAGATGTAGCCTCAGATTAAACAACAAGAGTCACAGATTGATTTTAGAGAAATCATGTTTTTATAAGGGCGTTCATGCGTTTTAGTGGCAGATTACTTAAATCTTATAAGTTACAGCTTAGTTGGGCAGCCAAATGTAAAACGAGACTCAGGTGCCACATTTTAATAATTATTATGTATGATGTTAAAACTTATGTTTTGGATCCCGCTATACAGGTCTGCCTAGTGTCACCCGTAACCCCACACTGAGTGGGGCCGGGGGCCTTCGGGCCGCGAGGAGACAACCTCTATAAAAAACACACGGTGGGGGCCCTCCTCTATGTCCCTCTGTTTAGCAGAGGGCATAGAGGAGGTTGAGGGAGGGTCACAGACGGCAGGTTGGGTTAGGTTAGGTTAGGTTAGGTCAGACGGACCTGCCGTCCGACATCGTGACGGGAGAAGGGGGTGGGGGGCCCATGCCCCTTCTCCAGTGAGGGTGGGCCCGACTCCTTGCGAGTCGGGTCGACGTCGCCGGGGCGCCGCTGTCGCATTCGCGTTGTGGTTTCACACCACTTGCGAGATCCGGCGGCGCCCCATTGCACGAGCGACAGGACGGCCCCCGGGGTGTTTTAGGAGGTATGCCTCTCCTATTATTAGGAGAGGAGAGTCCGACACACGGCCGTCGCCCTCATCCAAGGGTGGCGGTTATGGTGCACAAAGCATTTCACCCCGTTAACAAAAACAAAAAATAAAAGGTCTGCCTAGTGTGTGGATATTTATTTCCATGTTTAACAGAACACTGGGGTTCTGTTAAACATGGAAATAAATACCTTCTTACTTTATTTTGTAGTTAGCTGTGTTTGTTAGTTTCCAGTGATAGGTGCCTCTACCTACCCCTTTGGGGATAACGGGCGTGACTTTATATTTTTTTAGTTTGCTGTGTGTGTTGAGAGTTTGTTTATTGTTTTAACCTGTAGAATTTTTCATGGACCAATCGGCTCGCCATATTAGCTAATGGTTTATAATTTTTCTTTTCAACATCATAATTGCAACTGATTAAGTAAAGATAAAACAATTTGTTAAAAAAAATAAAACAATTTGTTTGCCCTGGCAGGTCTCATGTACAATTGTACGTATGTACTACTGTTTTCGATGATCCACTGACTGGACGCTCCCAAGCTGGATGATTTAGAATAAGAAATTAAACCATGAACAAATATCACAAGCAAAAAACATACTCTAAAGAGAAATGTCCCATGGTTGGTCGTGTTTTTACAAAAGTTACCGAAACTCGCAACGAGTACGTGTGCTGCCCTAATAAAGAGGCCGAGGTGGTGATGGGACTCCAGAGTCCGTGCTGCTGCCGAGATGGTGATGGATAGGAAATGAAACCGCGTCCAGTAAGTCCCATCGATGTTCCGACTAGTGGGATTGGAGCGACGGTGTACACGCAGCTCAGACGATGGTCGGCAGCCCAGCCATTGATGTAGCCAAAATATAGGACTAGATAGCCCTGGCGTTGGAGTAAAAGCAGCCGTGATGTTGGAACCCAAATTGGGTATCAGACCAGACGCTGGAAAGTTGCTAAGGACAAAGACGCCACAGGTTGCCGGAGATGACGACGACCTCTGTGGCGCAGCGGTGAGCGCATCTGACTACCATGCGAGAGGTCCCGGGTTCAAACCCCGGCTGGGGACAAAAAAAAAACGAAATCCAGGTCTTGGATGTTTACATGTTTGTGACGTCGCTGTTTCTGGTTCCCCTACGCAGGGTATCCTAGTGTGGGGCCAGAAGCCTGTATGTAAATGTTATGATATGAATTACAGTATACGTTAGTTGTTCCTGCATTAAATGCATGAAACGGACGTATGCCTTGGGCGAATCAGTGAGACTCGCGGCGGAGAGCCGCTGATTGATTTCGCGAGTAGACGAGAAATGCATATCTGTATAGAGTAAAACGGAAGCTGCGTTCCACGTTAAATATGAAAAATTATTTACTTTATACAAACTTGTTACTCTGTCTTCAGGTAGCGTTCAGAGCAGTGACATGCAAGCTCTTAGCAGATGTCTACATCCTAGTAATGTGCGGCGCCACCCCAGCACTATCGCAGATTGACGAGATAGTACTACATTGCTGGGAGGGTTCTGCCCAAACTATTAAGGATGCTAAGCTGTTGTACCCGAGGAACTTCCCAGCCACTGTACAGTTTGAGCCATGTTTATTAGGGTAAGGAAAAATGGAAAAACGTAACCCTAACCAAATAAAATCTGTTGCATATTAATTATTTATTTATTTACTTGCTGGTGCCCGCGACTTCGTCTGCGCAGCATTACCGGGTTATCAAGTATCCTATGGTTCAATTCATATCATCGTCTATCTATGCACCAAGTTCCATGTAAATCTGTTCAGCCGTTATTGCGTGATTGAGTAACCAAGCATCCAAATCTTCACAAACTTTCACATTTATAATGTTGCAAGTAGGAAGTAAGATTTCTAACTGCAATTCATGAAACAGGTCTATTAGACTTTTCCATTACAACTGTCGTTTAGGAATTATTATCCAAGATAATTATGTTCTGTGACACGCGCAATCAGTCTACTTAACAACGTTTTTATGAAACAATACATTTTAATTTAATTTTCCAGGACGAATTCACATTTCTCGAAATAAGGACAGAAATCTCAAAACATTAATATAAAAATATTAATTTAGACATAATGAATAAAACTCAAAAATACCGAAATTCGTTTCTTAAAAAAAATCGCATTATTTTACCTATATTTTTCAAATTACCTATTTAATAAAAACCGGCATAGGTAGCACGACGACGCGAGTCACGCGTTTTGTGGCGCTAAAATGTCAGAATTTGACAGCTAATGTACTGGAAAGTCGCGACTTTTGGCGTTATGGCGCGCGAATCGCGTCGTCGTACTGCCTACCTACACAGGTGTTAGAAGTGACAGTGACAACATAATGGTAACTTTTACACTATCAATCAATCAGCCGGTACATGCCCACTGCTGGATATAGCCCAGCAGTCCTCCCACAAGGCACACAACTTTCTTCTGTCCTCGAGCATGCTCATACAACCGCTGCCAGCAATCGTCCCCACGCTCCGTTTGACTTTTTCACTATAGACAGACATGTTCTCTACCTTTTCAGTGTATTGATAGTAAACACGAGCAACCACAAATCTGTCATCTCGAGGCATTTACAACAAACCGGCCAAAAAGGACGCGGGATGTCGGGATCTCACCGGTTGGACATATTGCGCACGTTTTACGTAAAAACTGTGAGAGATATAACACCTGAATTGAAGAAGCAAACAGGCGATGATAGTACAAAAGGTAAAATAAAGTATATATTTTTTTATTTAAAAAAAAAAAAGTACTGGGAAGAAAGCCGGTAGAAGAAGTAATAAGTAAAATTTGGTCTGAGGGTTTGATGCATAATGAATGTACGGACATTTAAAATATATTTTTGTTTTCCTATAAGTAGTTCTTAATAAAGAAAAGTTGTTTCCAAAATTATAAATTTTGGAATATTTTTTTCTCAATCAAAAACTTATCACAGTACTAAAATAATGCCTCGAATATGCACCGTTTAATTGTCCGTCAAATGGGCGTGAGTTTATTATTTATTTATTTAGAAGATAGTCATTTATAGCTAAATAACAAGATTCAAACTGCGTTGGTTATTCGTCCCTGTGAAAGCGAGGTAAATCTTAGCCATAAACTAAATGGTTCATTAAAATCAACCAACTGAAACCAAGTGCGGAAAATATCAGAACTAGCCTATTTAGATCAAAATCTAGTGTAAGTGTTTGTTACTGATTTTGTTATCTGTTTGTTGAACCCTCCGAAACGCTTCACCGATTATTACCATTATTGATTTTTTTTTCCAAAGCTAAAGAACCTACATTTTATTAGATCACAACATGAACTTCACATACAAGTGTTTATAAATTCTGTTTGTATATTTGGTAGGTCTGAGATTAGGTCATAAGCTAAATTTATATGGGAAAACAACATTTGCCAGTTCAGTTGGTGATTTATAATTTACTGTAAAAATTCTGTACATTGCAAAGTCGAAATCTATTAATTGTGAAACTAACAACTTTGACGTTCATAAAGTAAACATTTTGTCTGTATTATGAATAAAATCGCTCGTAGCCTCGGCCGGCTGAGTGATCTTAAACGATCACGAAGGTTAAGAGACTAACGCTAGTGGCATTTTTCCGAGCGGTTCCGTGCTTCGCAAGGTACGTTAAGCAGCTGTTAAACAGGTAGTGCCGGCTGCCGTCGATAAACGGCAGTCGTTAAGCCGAGTCAGAGGACTTAGGGCGGCTTGAAAACTTCTGACAATAAGACCAACCACTAGAAAATTTGGTTACGAACGTGGCTGAAGGGCAAGGATCCACCAATCCGGATTTGGCCCCCATGGTGGAGTATGGTCTACACCTTCCTCATGAATAAAATATTTGCTTTACCCACAGATTATAAAAAACTTGTAGTTTTACGAAACGCGGGCCTGTTTGTATTTGAGTGCTACACATACATAATACCTGAATACTATTGATATTTCAGAGTCAAATGATGACTTGGAGGGTCTTTGTGAAACATATTGGTGCTCGGAATATTACAAGTGCCACGCGCAAAAGGCTGGCAATATTTTATGCTGTGCTCTCTATGCAAACACTGTACCAACACACACAATGAGGTAAATATACAACTCTACTGGTTTCAGGAAAATATGACAAAGATCTCCGGCATTAGCCATACAACTTTAATTCATAAATAGTGTTGAAAATGTATACTAGCATTATTTTGACCTCTTTCGACACTATTTTCCCTATTTAATTAATTAAAGTATATTTTAATGAAACTTGGACTGAATCGTCAACAGCAAATTAACCACTACAATTTTTTATGTACCATAACTGAGCAGAGTGCACGTCATTGTGTAAAGGTACTGACGACTTAGGGGCCGTCCATAAATTACGTCATCGATTTTTTCAGATTTTAGACCCCCCCCCCCCCCTATAATCATCCTATCGTCATTTCTTAATGACCCCCCCCCCCCCCTTCTCCCAAAATTGACGTCATTACTAGTTTGACAAAATAAAACATTGCAGATTTGAGAAAAATAGGGTATTATATGATTAAAACACTTGGTTATAGAATCACCTTTTATTATTTTTACTTTGGCAATTATCATTGATATAATATAACAAGATGAACGGTTAAGAAGATAATCATATATGTTTGTCACGCTTTAATTACCGATTTGTGAAACGGAGGTCACCAGATTCATACTAAATATATCGTTTTGGTGATCTTTTCGATATCTTACTTTGGTGCATAGCACGGGAAAGTCAAAACTAGTCTTTATGTAGGTCACAGACGGTAAAGTTAAAAAAGCAATTAAAATTAGGCACAAATGCGAATGCATTGTTTACGTAAATACTTGTTTTGAGTTAGTTTGCGATTGAAGGTCATCAAGCGATCTGATTTGTAGTGATTTTAAATATTTTTAATCATTGTATATTTTCAACTTTTAAATATGCCCACCTCTACATGTTTCACAGTCTAATTTGTTCGTATATTTGCTACTAAAGTGATACATTTATATTAACTCTGTTCAGGTTGACAGTCCTAAGTCTGTAAATTATGAAGAAAATTTGAAAATAATAGTAGATACAATCTGTTGTGATTATGAAAGAAATTGTGAGCTGGATATAGTAGGAAATAGGTAGACTAGACTCATCACTTGTGTCGCACGGCTCTTATCTCCACTCATACTCTGTTGTACGTCGTATGAGCTAGGATACAACGGTGAGTAAGATATGATTGGGATATAATGTGTCCCGGTGATCAAAGATATGAGATATAACAACTCCCTCTAAGGACACACTTTGCGCAAGTCTAGAGCGCAGGCCGCAGGTCCGCAGCGGTGGCGGTGCGCGCCAAAGACAAAGGAAGCCGACTTTGTTTAAACAGCGCCGATTTCTTTTATTCTCCGAGTCGCCGCCAATCTTCGTTTAATAAACACAGTGTCGCATACAAACTATTTTCATAGGTACGATGTTATTTATAGTTTAAAAAAATAATGTAGACATGCCTTGACCTTGTAATAAATAAATAAATAATGAGTTCAATAATTAATACCATTAAATACTTGTAAAATATCACAAGAACATTATCTTTCCTTAGTATGAGACATGTATTTAAGTATAAGTATAGTATTAATATGTACTTTTATTTATTATGTAATGTTGTAGTTATTATTTAAGTATTGTGTTTATTATCAATACATAGTATAAAACAAAGTCGCTTTCGCTGTCTGTCCCCATGTATGCTTAGATCTTTAAAACTACGCAACGGATTTTGATGCGGTTTTTTTAAATAGATAGACTGATTCTTAAAGAAGGTTTATATGTATAATACATGTAAGTACCACGGGCGAAGCCGGGGCGGGCAGCTAGTATTTTACTAGGCGTGCTGGAAGAAATTTCTTTTTAGAAATAATCTTTTTATACGTGAAAAATAAACTATAAATAAATAAATAAGAATGACGTCAATTTCGAAACACCCCCCCCCCCCCATCTATCATTTACCGTCATCCGCAGACCAACCCCCCCCCCCTAATTTAGAATGACGTAATATATGGACGGCCCCTTAAGTAATTCGCGCAGGGTAAGAATTAATTAAGATGTATTATATTGCAATATAATATTGGAATCGCTCGTAGCCTGGGCTGCCTGAGTGATCTTGAACGATCACTAAGGTTAAGCAACATTCGGCGCGTTCAGTCCATGGATGGGTCACCGTCTATGACTAACGCTAGTGGCATTTTTTCCGAGCGATTCCGTGCTTCGCAAGGTACGTTAAGCAGTTGGTGCCGGCTGCCGTCGATAGATAGCAGTCGTTAAGCCAAGTCAGAGGCCTTTAGGGGCGGCTTGAAAACTTCTGACAGTAAGACCAGCCACTAGTCTTACAAGCCTCCACCAATCCGGACTTGGCCCCCGTGGTGGAGTATGGCCTATACCTTCCTCAGGGAAGAGACCCGTGCCCCTCGGTGGGGACATAATGGGTTGATGATGATATTGCAATAAAGTAAACATTACCATGTCAATGCGGACTTACAGCTTCCCAGAGTGCCTTGCAGTGCCCTGGGACCAGGCACTCCTGTTTACTCTGCTCATGAAACCTTTCTTCATTGCTATCATTTTTGTGCCTCGTGCAGGGGCGCCGGCTTTAGAAAACCTCATGGGTGCTCGCTCATACTCATTCGATGACTCGAAAAAGCAGCAAAATGTGAGAATAGAAATGCCGACCGACAAACAAATAAATCTCATACTTACTTACATATTGCGTACTTAATTCCTAAGTACCTGGGTGACCGAGCTTTGCTCGGTACTTTTTTTGTAATATAAAATATGTAATATAAAATTAAAATAATCCTTTTTCAACAAAAAAAGAACTTGGAAAAAAAACATCATGACTCGAACCGGGTCTCTTGAAATCGGCCCGAAACGGGTCGCCCGTTTTCCCGTCAGAACTATCAAAACCTCGCAGGTGGACGCGAAGTTTACCTCTGTATGTAATAACATACAGAGGTAAATTTCGCGTCCACCCATAATAATAGCAAATTTCAATTGCCTTAAAACACGGATAAAACAACGTTTTCTAAAAATGTAACCTAGTTAGATTAATTAAACGCCCCCGAAAGCATCTGCCTACAAAATTTCGTGAAAATCGTTGGAGCCGTTTCCGAGATTCTGATTATATACATATAAATATATATACAAGAATTGCTCGTTTAAAGAGATTAGATTATGTTTGATGAAAATATAAAATAAAACCATTAAATAAATAAATATAAAAATGAAACTAGTATTTATTAGCAAGTAATATTAAAATTTACACGTAACCTCCGTATGAGTACGTCTCAACCGGCGCTCTAGACCACTGCGCTAAACGGGTCGTCGGTTAATGATTACTGATGTGTTTCTTGATGTCTATTCTCGAGGGTGCTCGGCACCCACTGTTTATTTCTCATGGGTGCTCGAGCCCCCGAGCACCCACGGAGTCGGCGCCCCTGGCCTCGTGTCATTGTTAACATAATTATATTACGACTCGATAGAAAAAAGTTCATGTACACCTGCCATAGGGGTTCCTTCCCCAAAGTTAAAAGAGTAAAAACATTAATGAGAGGGCATCTATTGTTTCAGACTAATAACAGGACAATTGTTGAACAAAATAAGCACTAACAAGGAGGTCTATTGGTGATGGATACTTTGGTAATAATTATGTACCTACGAGGTGAATTTTAACGGACCAATTGAAATCACAGAAATAATGCTTGTTTTTTATTGCCAAGGAAAATTTAGACTCTAATGACAATATTACTCGTTACTTGTGATACACCATTTCGTAAGTTGACTATCATAAAATATAATCGATCATCACTAAAAGTCACTATTCAAGGCAATTTCGATAAATTCATGCAAAAACTTGCAATGAATATTATCGTCTGTGATATATTAGGTATTAGGAAAGTTTTTGGAGTATTTTATATTTTACATAAGCGCCATGACAAGTATTTTGGTCTTGTATAAAAATGTAAATCTAAAGTTTTACACTCAAATAAAAATTTCATTCAATCTATTTGTAAAAACTATCATGATTTTGATGTACACCAATTTACTTGTCATTTTAAAATGGTAGATATGCAATAAACTATTTGTGAAAACAAAAGCTGTACTGTTGATTTGTATTAAACACACACACAATACAAAAGTAAAATTTGATAAGATACATACTGCAAAAATGCATCATGTATTCTAATAAGGCAATCATTTTAAAATGTTTTAGGTACCTTTAGCATTGCATTCAAACGAAATACTTCAATCATTTAAATACCCTGAAAACCTAAATGCATTGTTTTTATGCATTCCTGTCCATCACAAACACTTATTGAAACAAGCATGAAGCTTCATTATAATGTTCAAAATACGATGCATGCCACTCAGCCGTCTGTCATGACTTCCTTCAATTGCATTAAACATTGAAGGTTTGGCCACAAGGGTCTCCTGACCAAGATAACTGGAATGTCCATACTTTTCCACTATACTATGACAACTCTAAAAAGCCTTACAACACATGACTATTATTTGTTAAAACTACCCGATGATCTACTTTGAGGCTGCTTAATTTTACATTTTAGCTGCTGTATAAGATCAAAAATTTTCAATGAGGGCCCTACTTTCATTTCCAACAACTCTATGATTTCGTCTTTTGTTAGTTGAAGCATCATCGGGCCAGTGATATTACTAAAGTTTACACAGTAAGGCTCGCAGTCATTTACAGTAAGAAACTTGGCTACATCAGCCGTCGTCCAGTTCGCTGGATCTACAGAGCTAAATACTTCTAAAGGTACACTCGCTTTGTTGACTAGCCTAGGTATCACCTTGTCATTATGGTCTTGAACTGGCTGTATATCAGGAGACATTTCCGATGCGGTATTAGGACTTAACTCTTGTGATGTTGCGTCGGTTTTATCCGCAGTGTCGGTTTGATTGCTCTGTAATAGAAAAAATAACCATCAGATTTATTAGAGCTTTTTCACACCTATCAAAGCAGCAACCAGCCGAGTATCCCGTCGTATTTGAAGATTTTTTCGCGTTTCTATAGTCAACGGTTTAGCACCCCTACCGGCTAAACGATTTACTATAGAAACGTGAAAAGTTTCGGGGCAGAAGCAATTATATAATGAACCTAATAGGAAAACTATCACAGCTAAGTAGGCTTTGGAAGTTAACGAGTAATGGGACTCTCCCATAGAAATCTCACCATATTCCCCACATGGACCTAATAAACTCGGCAAAATGTGGGCCCAGTTCTAGTGATTGGTGCTTCTTCCTCATATATTTTTATTTTCTATCCCCACATACCACTCGCTAAACTAAACTCACTATAAAGGAAACCATCGTGAAGAAACCTGAATATCCGAGGTCTTCACAAACCTCAGCGCTTGAAATTGCCAATTCGCGGTGGGCAGGCGTAGTGATTGAGCCTTACCTCACCCACCAAAGACATCGATCAGAAAGAGTGCCATTAATTATGCCATTCAGCCATTCAATTAAGGCAGGCTGAAAATCCCATAATATTCTCCAGCCTATACAGATTTCCCTGTTTTCTGTGATTTCACATTAGCGGCTAGGGCAGACTCATTTTTCTTGAGACAGGGTCTAAAGCCCTCCGTGTGGAGTTTCTGGTCTTCCATCGGACGCGTCCCCCGGGTGGCGGATAGGGGAACGCCCTCCAGATATGGAGGGTACCGGCTTCGGCCGGTGCGGACCAAAACCAGAGGGAGGGGGACGTCCAGTGGCTTGCGCTGGTGGATGTCCCGCGGGGTCCACCATGGGCCCCGCACCCGTAACCCCACATTGAGCGGGGCCGGGGGCCTTCGGGCCGCGAGGAGACAACCTCTATAAAAAACACACGGTGGGGGCCCTCTCTATGTCCCTCTGTCCAGCAGAGGGCATGGAAGAGGGCTGGAGGGGCGCGAGATCCACAAGCCGGGCCTGGGAGGAAACTGCAGGAGGTAAGCCAGGGACCAGGGACTGGTCACCCCATATGGCCCTGGCCGAGGGATGTTTCATGGGAGGGTTTGACTTGATGGGCCGAAGACCTGGCAGAGGGCCAAAAAACGGGTCTTCGGTAGCTGGAGGCTTGGGGAGCTCGCGCCTCTCCGCCGGGAGAGCCGGTGGCGCGAGGGACGCTGCGCGGACCTTGCGCCGCCGGTTGAGTGAGGGTCACAGACGGCAGGTTGGGGGACCTGCCGTCCGACATAGTGATGGGAGAAGGGGGTGGGGGGCCCATGCCCCTTCTCCAGTGAGGGTGGGCCCGACTCCTTGCGAGTCGGGTCGACGTCGCCGGGGCGCCGCTGTCGCATTCGCGTTGTGGTTTACCACTTGCGAGATCCGGCGGCGCCCCATTGCACGAGCGACAGGACGGCCCCCGGGGTGTTTTAGGAGGTATGCCTCTCCTATTATTAGGAGAGGAGAGTCCGACACACGGCCGTCGCCCTCCCCCAAGGGTGGCGGTTATGGTGCACAAAGCATTTCACCCCGTTAACAAAAAACAAAAAAAAAAAGGGTCTAAAGCCCTGTCAACATACCTCAAAATAACTCAACAAAGTTATTTCACTCACCACCGAATCCATCGAAGCCGGTGGCACATCACTGGCGACATCCGACTTGTCTTCGAGGCTGCTCTTGGCTTCGTGGTCCACATCCATCTTCATGATATCAGAGTTCTGCTCGCTGGTCTCCGAGTGGCGAGTGTCCACGTCGGCTGACATTTCTGACACACTCGTCATGGGGGACAGGCTCTTCGTGTCTGCAACGTCCGAGTTTTGTGAACTCTCCTCTGTAGTGGCCGGCAGTTGGATGTTTTGCGCTGCTGCGAAATTAGAGAAGTTAGTTAGAACGCTAGAATCGCGTTTACTTTATCAGGAATAATACAACAACCTGCCACACAACAAAATCACTTGTCCTGGTCCCAAAAGGATACCCTGTGCAATGCTAAAGTGCCCTGGTTAGGCAAGGACGCAACAAACATGGAAATACACCAGACTGAGGCCATTTTCTGCCTGAGTGATCTTAAGCGATCACTAAGGTTAAGCAACATGCGGCGCGTTCAGTCCATGGATGGGTCACCGTCTAGGACTAATGCTAGTGGCATTTTTCCGAGCGGTTCCGTGCTTCGCAAGGCACGTTAAGCAGTTGGTGCCGGCTGCCGTCGATAAATGGCAGTCGTTAAGCTAAGTCAGAGGCCTTAGGGCGGCTTGAAAACTTCTGACAGTAAGACAAGCCACAAGTCTTACAAACCTCCACCAATCCGGACTTGGCCCCCGTGGTGGAGTATTTATTTATTTATTAAAGGTAAACTTACAGGTAACAACCAAAGAGGCATTAAAACTATTAACAAATCAGTCTAAAACTAGGCTGGAACCCAAATGCAGTTTACACAGCATGATTCCTCAGGGACGAGACCCGTGCCCCATGGTGGGGACATAATGGGTTGATGATGATGAGGCCATTTGTACTAATCAAGTACTGCGGCCTCTGTTTTGGTAGTCAATTGAAGTAACTGAAGTAAACGGACGTCTCCGGATTTCAAAACATTTTAAAATCGAAGTGGTCGGCACTTCCAATTAAAAGATCCGATTTCTAGTGCCTCCAATATAGAGCACAACATAGAAAAATTAACAACCTGCTTACAGGAGACATACAAATAGGCCTGCCCACTACAACACCCCAAGGAACATGCTGGTAGCCACTGGTGGGGCAAGAAGCTAGAGAGAGCAAGGCAGGTTTTTAATCATGCAAGAAACACCAGAAAGGATTCTGACTGGGATGTAAACAATTAATTACAACACGATTATAAGAAGAAAACCCTGCTACTATCAGACTAGCTCTTGGCGGCGTTTCTGTGAAAAAATTGAGTCAACAAGGGAGACGGCAAGAATTAAAAATCTTCTGTCAACAAACAATAACAGAGGAGGACTAGGCTCATTCAAAAATTTGGACGGCCATTCACTAATTCCGATGAAGAGATAAGCTAACTGCTACTACACACCCATTTCCCAGACTGCAAGATCATGGGCAAATGGGAGGATCCCAGCAAACGACCCCCAGCTAATACCGACTGGGCGATATCAAACACGGTTATTGCCGAAGATAACGTACAATGGGCAGTAAAAAGCTTCCTAACCTCCAAATCCTCTGGAATAGACGGATTTTTTCCAGCACTACTACAATGGGGGTCAATATAATTCTGCCACAGCTAGTGAGTATTTTCCAATCCTGATTGGCACACCAGTACATTCCCCTGTCATGGCGGGAAGTGAAAGTAGTCTTTTTACCAAAGGCTGGACAAGGAGACTGACTACACAGGCAAAATCCTATAGGCCTATTAGCCTCATATCGTTCCTTCTAAACCGTTGGAGAGACTAACGGACCAGCACATAAGAGAAGGAGCCCTTATAACAAAACCTTTACATTATAACATAACATTTACATACAGGCACATACATCCTGAACAACATGCTTACGGAAACGGCAGATCGACAGACTCTGCTCTCCACACCGTCGGTAGAACTATAGAAAAGGGCCTCTCAGATAAACACGTGGTCTTGAGAGCTTTTATTGATATAGGTGCTTTCAACAAAACAACTTTCTGTAGCATCAACCAACCGTTGGTGGAACAAGGAGTGCAGCGAACCATAATGGGATGGATAGATAATCTCCTGCGTCAAAGAGCCATAACGCTAAAGGTGAACAGTAGTACCAGAGCAATAGTGGCCAATGGTTGTCCTCAAGGGGGAGTTCTATCGCCACTTCTATGGTACCTAGTAGTGGATGGATTAATCAGACTAGATGAATGTGGTTTCTGGATAATTTAATAGGCTACGCCGACAACATAACAATTGTGACGGTAGGTAAATCCGAGGATACTCTATACGGTCTAATGAGAACGGCTTTTGGCATGGTAGAGTGTTGGTACAATACTCATCAACTATCCGCTAACCCAGCTAAGGCGGAATTAGTACTTTTATTTGGAATTACTACTACAAACAACCGTAACCCGGAAACAGAAAATCTCCCAAAGTTCTTCGGGACAACGCTAACCTTGTCACCGAAGACGGTTAAATATCTTGGTGTGACACTAGACAGCAAACTAAACTGGAGCTGACATCTTTAGAACACTATTAACAAGACCCAAATCACCTTCTGGCAATGCCGGAGCCTCACGGGAAAACAGTGGGGACTACACCCCTCGCTTATGATGTGGCTATACACATCGGTGATAATCGGTCGGTATCGGTTCTATGGTGGACAGACCACCATAGAACCGATACCGACCGCAAAACAGAACAAAATAGAAAACGGCAGAACTCCATCTACAGAAGATACGACTGGCATGCCTCGCAGTAACAGGGTGCATGGAGACAACACCGACCCTGGAAGCTCTGTTGAACCACAGACATCTATACACATTCAACAAGAAGCAGCCAGTACTGCCCAACAGCACCATACAACCCGGCTATGGAACTAAAACAGCTATTTTTCACACTCACAAATCTTCTCCGCTGTTTCGGACCAGCCTACGATGGAAGCGGTGTGCGACAGGATACCTCAAACCTTTACTTTCGATAAGAAATACAAGAGGAACCAGCCGACTGCTCTGGTATACATGAAGTCAGAGTGTATACGGACGGCTCCAAAACCGAAACAGGAACGGGCGCGGGAGCCTTCTCCAATGACCTAAACATATTTTTTTACAACCCTTGGTACAATTTTTCACGCAAAATGCATCGGTATAACAAGAGCAGTCGCGCTGTTGAATGCAAGAAATGTACAAGACTATGCAATATGCATAGTCCTGGAGAGCGCCTCAGTCTTACAGGCACTTAACAGCAATGTCAAAGACAACAGCCTGATACTAGAGTATCACCATGAGTTGGAAAAACTGTCGACAAACAACCGGTCACATTACAGTGGATTAAGGGTCATAGAGCGGCTCCTTGGGCAATGATGCTGCGGATGAACTCACTAGAAGAGGCTCGGAAACTACAGTGGAATGGTCTGAACCCCTGCACCCACTCCCTTTTTAAGTAATGGTTGAAGTCACAAACAGAAAACCAGCATGCTGAACTCTGGCGAACAGAAATTAAGACGCAGACTAACTAACGCAGACAAGTCAAGGAAGCACACAACACCCAACATAACACACAACGAATATGAGACAAAGACTACACAACTATAATAAATGATAAAAACAAGAAAGCAAGATAATATGCAACGATTACAACATCTTGTCTTGTTATACGAGTACTACAACGAGGCAAGACATAACAGTGTCGTTAACAATAAATAAAAAAATCTCGAAACGGCTTTCACGTAGCCTGCTTCGTCTTCCACGTAGCCTGCTTCGTCAGAGATAATCTGCGCAGAGCTGTGGCATTCCTAACATGCCACTCCTCACTGAATAGACATTTCCACAACATGGGATTAACCGACAGCCTGCTTTGCCGGGGATGCCTGAAAGAAAAGGAAACACCCGCCCACGTAACCATCTAAGGTGCATTTGTCTCTACTTGAGTATTGCGGTAAACACCAATGGCGTACCAATAAAATTTGACACTTACGGGGTTGGGAAACAGTGAATGAACTATTTGAGATTAGCAATATTTATTGGTGAATGAATGAATTGGGTTTTAGAAATGTTCATGAATGTGATGATTGTTACTTGGAGATACATGATAGATTATTATGTTAATAAAAAAATCAATCTTTAGCTTGCTATTAGCAGAAATAACATAAAAATTACCCACAATTTGAAATACCTACTACAAATTCAAAGGTAATGAACACCACCATATTCCATAGTGAAATAAAAAATGTAAAAGTAATATATTAAATATTATTTCAAATTTTGTTTAGAAATTAATAAAATTAGCGACTTTTGACCCGATACTACTCAGTATACAAAAAAAAACCCTATTAGGAGGTGCACTTCTGTGCCAGTCGATTCAGTCAGTCGCCAATTTGACACAGTGGAGATTCTCAATACAAGAGGCCAATTTTCTAGTCTAGTCCTAATTAACAAAGTTACGAAGTTAAAGAGGTTCACAAGGTTCAGTGGCGATGTAAGTGAAAATAAAATTATTCCTTCTTTTCTTAGACATTTTTACAAAGCTATTTTTAAATCTCTTCATCATCCCGATAGTGATTTTTAGGGCTCTTAACCGGAAAATGGGGCCAAATCACGAGTCTAGTCATAACTAGACAGCAATTCCTCTAAAAACCGGAGTTTTTGGCATGAATGCTAGTCCCAAGTCCTTGGCCCTAGGTTTTCGGTCATAGGACCTAAAAGTCTGTGTCAGATGTGCGTGTGCGTGGGCAGGTTAGTATTGCCATATCAAATTACAAAATAGATGGCGCGAGAAAAAAGTTAGCTGTGAAAAAATACGGTAGACATTTATTCAACGGATATCTTTGCTGCAGCATAATACAAGGTGTCCCGTAAATCAACGTCAAGCCGGAACCAGGTGAAAAGGCAAGTCATATTGGTTATCAGAAAAATATAAAAAAAGTAAAAAAATAATTTTTTTATTATTTATTCAAGACATTTCACAAACATAATGAAAACTAAAATTAAAATTAAAAATGGGCAATTTTTTAAGTTATTTTTTTTAAAGTCTCCTTTTCTTCCAAGCTGGAGCAGCTGGTTTTGAAATTTTGTTAACAGTTTGAAGAAGCATTATTCAAAGTTACAAAACAAAAAAAATTGGAAAAAGGAAAGAGTGGTGGCAACAGGATTTTGATTTTTTTTCGTGCAATTTTTTTTTTATTTAGTTTTCTGATAACCACTATGACTTGCCTTTTCACCTGGTTCCGGCTTGACGTCGATTTACGGGACACCCTGTATATTCTTTTTTGTGTTTTTTATAATTTCAAGTCATGATTTATGAGCGCATAAAGAGACGAAGAACACTAACGGTCTTATTAATAACTCTCTAAAAAATATTTTAAATGTGGTCCTTCTAATGTTAAAAAGGCTTAAAAAGGGTTTAAAGAGTTGTTATAACCTATTATGATGAGTTATTAACCCATAAACGTTAAAAAGCGTTGATAGCAATCAACGCTTTTACATACGCTTTTTCATTCACTTCAAATTGTTCTTTCATTCACTTGCACCCATCCCTAAAACAAAATATCAAACTAATCTGTGTGTTTTGCTAACCTGTGTCCTGATTTTATATCGAATTGCAATTTTGGTTAAAAAAGACATATTTAAAGATATTTTTGAGCAGTGTTCTGATTAATTAGATGCGTTAGTGTTTAAACTAGTGTTTAAAACTTATTGTGGTTATCTACGATGTGTGATGTCTTCGGAATGTTGTGATTTGTGCTCGAGTGAGGTTTGTTTACCGCAATACTCAAGTATAGACAAATGAACCTTAGTCGTATTTTTTATTAAACGGAGTAAACTGACAGTAGCTTGAAAAATAATGTTGCCATGTTCAATGTAATAGTGATGCATTCAGTTTTGTTCAATCACAGGAATGAATGAATACTTCGTTAACATTACCTTATTGAAACAAAAATCGCTCGTAGCCCCGGCGCCGCCTAAGTGATCTTCCGCCTAAGTGATCTAAGCAACATAAAGGCTGATTTACACGTATCAAGTTGACTAAAAATTTACTAAATTTTAACTTAATTTTAAGTGACTTAACCCGTGTAAACAGTGAAGAAGTTGCAAGTTAAAATTTAGTTGCAAGTAAACAAGGTAGAATAGAATTTTGTCTATTTTTCGGTTAAGTTGGTGGGCGTGGCTAATCACTTGACACGTTTGGACAGGCAAAATTTAGTTAAATTTAAGTAAAAAGCATAAGCTGGCGGAGTGATTGCAACGTAGTTCCTACTTAATTTAAAAAGAAGAAATACTAATTTTTATTTTCTCCTGCTAGTTCATGAAACAAAGTTGTACTTGCGCCATATTCATTTCTCCTGCTTATCCATTTTCTTACCCACTCCTGATTCTCTGATTATTTCATCTTTTACTTCATTTAATACAAATTTAATCACGTCTGGAATGCACTGTTGATGTTGGTCGTCCGCTAGGGGTATATTTGTTTGAGTTTAACTAGTGATTTAGTATTTTTACGTGTAAACGGTTACTTAAAATTAAGTCGCTTGAAATTTAGTTAAGACTTGGCAACTTAATACGTGTAAATCAGCTTTAAGGGGCGCATACAGTTTATGGATGGGTGACTGTTCTATGACTAACGCTAGTGGCATTTTTCCTAGCGGTACCGTGCTTCCCAAGGCACGCTAAGCAGTTGGTGGCGGTTGCCGTCGATAGATGACAGTTGTAAAGCCAAGTCAGAGGCCTAAGCTTGAAAACTTCTGACTGTTAGACCAGCCACTAGTCTTACAAGCCTACACCAATCCTGACTTGGCCCCCGTGGTGGAGTATGGCCTATACCTTCCTCAGTGAAGAGACCCGTGCCCCTCGGTGGGGACATAATGGGTTGATGATACACAATGAAGTGGCCTAAGAACATCATCCACCGCTTCTGTTATCTTTTTAATCGATATTTATATGTTACGCTAGCAGTGCCCGCGACTTTGTTCGAGCCACAGGATTAGCCTATGTCCACCCTGAAGGTTCATCCTAAACACTCGTGAAACCATATTTGAAATAAGATATCTACTTTCGGATATTACCCTTTACATACAAACTTTTCCTCTTTATAATCTATCTTATATCCCTTCTAATGGCGGTAATTAGCATAAATAAGTAAAATTCTTGCTCTAATATACCTAATTTAATCACTATATTATTATTGGAAGACACTGTTGACGAACCAATTTCACATGTTGATTGTGATCTGGCTAATTTTATTACTTACTTACTTACTGCGATGGCTCAGCGATCCGAAGTGGATCTTGGCCTCTGACACAAGAAGTCGCCACTTGTCTCTGGCTTGGGTAATTTTATTACTAATTTTTAATAATTCTGGGTAAAATTAGAATTGGGTAAAGTTTGGACACAAAAAAACTGTTTTGATTCCTCAGACAAAGATGATAGGATGAGTTTATTGAATTTGATTAAAAGGTTTTTCGTAAATAGTCCTACAAAAAAGCCCATCACAGTGTTTGTCTATTATCTTATCTGTAAGCCATTATAGCCAAAACAGTGAACCATATAATATAGTTTATAGGAGCATACTGCAGTAGCTACCTATACAGGGCGGTCCAAATATCATGGATCAAATGAAATGGGGAGTTAGCCAAGGTCATCTTCTACCAATAAAGTCCTATATAGGGTGGTAAAATTCTCAACGGTTTTGAACTTATGATTGATTTTCGGTTTTTTTCAAGAAAAGAGTTCCTACTACTTATTAAGAGCAATAAAAAAAGGACCTACTTTTGGTGGTTGTTTTTTTTTGAGAGTGACGGTCCATGATGAGAATGTACCAAAAAAATTCATCGTCCCTGTCTTTATGGATCATGAGAAATTAATTAATTTTTTACGGATCTCGTATCATAATTGTTTGATCCAACATTTTCGTCATTGATTTAAAAAAAAAGTGTACTGCGGAAACCTGCCCCAGTAGTAGAAAAACTGGACCATTTCATGAGGATTGTAAAAAGATATAACTCAATGCCCTATCTCTCCTGAGTCTTTTATTATTGACCTGTATTCTCAGCAAAGTTGCATTTTTTTAAATCAACTTTTGGTCCTAACTAATTTGAGTTACAAAGTACTGTTCTAGGACATAAAAATAAGTCGCAAAAGGATAAAAAAATTACACCAGCTAATAAGAATAGACAGTTTAACCAAAAATAAAAAATAAATTTTTCATAGAAGATGTTCAAAATTTCTACCTCTCACTCGGAGGCAGAGTCGACATCTTCTAATAAAATTTATTTTTAACAATCTAAAGGCCCGGTGATTATTTTTCACCTGGTGGGTGGCCGCTGATATTCGTCGTCGAAGCTCCTGCTCCGTGTTGCACTCCTTTTCGTATACCACTTCCTTGAAGTAACCCCAAAGAAAAAAATCTATGGGGTTTAAATCGGGTGAGCGCGGTGGCCATTGAATAGTTCCACCGCGACCGATCCAGCGATTTGGAAATACTTCATTTAGGTGACTCCTCACGTCACGAGCGAAGTGCGGAGGTGCGCCGTCATGTTGCAGCCACATAGCGCTTCTTGTTTCAAGAGAAACGTCTTCTAATAATGGTTCGAGTTCCTCTTGTAAGAATGACAAATAAATTTGACCATTCACTCTTGCAGGCAGCTCGTGTGGTCCTATTAACTGTCCTTCGACGATCCCGGCCCACATGTTGACTCCGAATTTGTGTTGGAAGTGGTCTCGTCGAATAATGTGAGGATTCACATACTCGTAGTGGTGCAGGTTGTGAATATTAAAAACACCAGTGCGTTGAAACATACTTTCGTCCGACCACATAATTTTATTTAGAAATTCGGGATCTTCTCTGTTGCGCCGGAGCATCTCTGTGCAAAAAAGTTTTTTCGTAATCAGCCGGCAGCAGTGCTTGCACGCGCTGGACATGATACGGATGCATCATGTTCCGTTTTAAAACGCGTTGCACAGTCGTTTTCGGGACACTTAATGTTCTTGAAATTCGCCGTTGACTCGTCGACGGGTCATTCGATATTTCTTGAAGAATTTGATCTTCCATTTCCAAATCTTGTACCATAGGGCGCCCGGTTCTCGTCGCGCTACTTCCTGGAATATGGCCCTCCACGTAAGCGTTGTGTACACGCTGGAATACTCTGTAGTCGGGATAGCGATCACGATTCAGAAAACGTCGCCGATATTCTCTTGCTGCTTCACGAGCGTTTCCGTCACAAAAACCGTACACAAAATGCATGTTAGCATAGTCACGCGCTGAGTAAGCCATTTTTAATAGTCCAAATTCACTAATACAGAACTGAGTCCAGTAAGAAATGCCAAGTTTGTAGGTGAAAATCCAAAACAGAGTCCAGTAAGAAATGCCAAGTTTGTAGGTGAAAATCCAAAACAGAGTCCAGGGAGAATGCAAAGTTCGAAGCGATAAAAAAGAGCAGCGCAAAAAGTGACAACCGAATAACCGTGTTAAGTAGCGAACAGCAAGCAGAACACTAAGTAAAAGTTGCTGGAGGCGTGTAAAGGGTCACTAGCAGGTAGCCAGCGCAGGTAGTAAACCTCTCTTTGTTCCTGGGACCCCATGTCTAACCGGTAAATTCTCAGAATACAAACAAAGTTTTGTTTAGTGTTATTTTATTAACTGGTGGTACCACAAGAAAAGTGACACCGACGGGACAAGAGCTACGAAAAAGATCGTAACGACCTGTCCGTTGTTAGAACTTAATTTTTAAATCCATTTTTGCCTTATTTTTATGTCCTAGAACAGTGCTTTGTAACTCAAATTAGTTAGAACCCAAAGTTGATTTAAAAAAAATGCAACTTTGCTGAGAATAAAGGTCAATAATAAAAGACTCAGGAGAGATAGGGCTTTGAGTTGTATCTTTTTACAATCCTCATGAAATGGTCCAGTTTTTCTACAACTGGGGCACGTTTCCGCAGTACACTTTTTTTTTTAAATCAATGACGAAAATGTTGGATCAAACAATTATGATACGAGATCCGTAAAAAATTAATTAATTTCTCATGATCCATAAAGACAGGGACGATGAATTTTTTTTTGTTACATTCTCATCATGGACCGTCACTCTCAAAAAAAAAACAACCACCAAAAGTAAGTACTTTTTTTTTATTGCTCTTAATAAGTAGTAGGAACTCTTTTCTTGAAAAAAACCGAAAATCAATCATAAGTTCAAAACCGTTGAGAATTTTACAACCCTGTATATGACCTTATTGGTAGAAGATGACCTTGGCTAACTCCCCATTTCCTTTGATCCATGATATTTGGACCACCCTGTAGATCTATGATTAAGGCTCTGCTTAATTACCGTATTTCTTATGTTGACAATATTGTTACCTTACACTGTAACATCTCAACATTGTCAGCCTGTTATATTTTTCAAATGCGACCAAAAAATATTTATGTGATAATTTTAATGTCATAATGTTTCTTTTCTACGCTACGCTAACGAGCTACTCGAAATACTAATCCTTCGAAGTCGCGGGCGCCAGCTAGTAAAAGATTGATGTCATTGTTTCATTCATTCACTTTGTCACAACACTATTTTTATATCGTCAAAACCTGACAACTCAGTAAACGTCAGTTTACTCCGTTTAATAAAAATACGACTTTACTGTAAAGGCGTGGAAAAACCACGGACCGCCATCATTGGAAAGCTGGGATCCCTTCAGGAGGCCTGCAGTGATATCAGGTCACTGCTGGGCTTCTGGAAAGAGATAGGCTGGCTGGAGTAAACTCACAGCCTTGCTACGTGTAACGGCCCGAGTGTGGAAATCTATAAGTGCGGAAATCTCAGGTCTCGATCTCGGTCAGGTAAAGAGGTATTCAATTATCTTTTTGGTTTCAAGTCTGAGATTACTTTTTAATTTCATGGAATAACAGTTTCCAATAAAGAAAAAACGTTTTCCCACAACAATGGTCAATTGGGGCCGCGTTTCATAAAACTACAATGCATAGTTCATCACTACAATTCGATGTACATTGGGCATCGCTCGTAGCCTGGACTGCCTGAGTGATCTGAAACTATTACTAAGGCTAAGCAACATACGGCGCGTTCAGTCCATGGATGGGTCAGTGTCTATGACTAACGCTAGTGGCATTTTTCCGAGCGGTTCCGTACTTCGCAAGGCACGTTAAGCAGTTGGTGCCAGCTGCCGTCGATAGATGGCAGTCGTTAAGCCAAGTCAGAGGCCTTAGGGCGGCTTGAAAACTTCTGACAGTAAGACCAGCCACTAGTCTTAGAAGCCTCCACCAATCCGGACTTGGCCCCCGTGGTGGAGTATGGCCTATACCATCCTCAGGGAAGAGACCCATGCCCCTCGGTGGGGACATAATCGGTTTTCCTACTTGTTAATCTGTAGGTAAACCGACTTCGCAATGTAGGGACAACTAATTGTCATAGTAAATTATGAATTGTACTTCTATGAAACAGGCCCCGGGCGTTTGTTCCCAACGAGTAACAGTGTGACTGGTTGGGAATTTTTGCAATAAAAATTCCCAACCAGTCACAGTGTGACTCGTTGGGAATTTTAAATTCCCAACAAGTCACACCTCTATACCAGCTAGTCTAGAACAATAGACCTTATTGAATGTTCACAGCGCGATAGAGAGGTTGATCATAGGAGTGAGACAGGTAGATCCACGAAGTGAGCTTTTCTGTTCTTCCAACAAAGTGAGTCAAGTTGGGAGAAAATATAATTTTCGTAAACCAATAGGTTTGTATTTATTTATATTGTTATAATTAAATACAGCATAGACTGATGAAAAAAAATTACTACTTGTTAGTATATAAACGGTCGCCGCCAAAGCGAAATTCTGCTCGTTGCCTCCATCATGAAGAACTTTGTTTTTCAGGAAACAATACCCTGTATAATCAACGGTTTGTGCGTTAGTCGGTTTTTTTTTTGTCTTATTTAGGGCGTCCCAAAATTATGGGACATGAGGGAAAGTAAGTACCTTAAATATCGTAGATAGGGTATTTTGCTGAAAGAAGCCTTTATATTATTTTTAAAAGTTAGTAATTCTGCATTCAAAAATTTTCTAAAAATTACTTGCCTCGTCTGGGAATCGAACCAACTTAAATGAAAAAAAAAATACACCCCTACTTTTATGATGCAAATCGAAAGAATAGCCGAAAAATAATAACTCTTCTTAAGTAACATAGTATTTTAAAAGTAAGGAACAGCGTGAAATTATTCATTTTAATCAAATTAAAAGCATACATGAAACTGCCGTAGTCAATTAAGTGGATATTTTTTTGTAAATTAATTACTTAAATGTTCAAAATGTGGAGAGTAAGACAAGGGCAATCACATTTTGAGCATTTAATTAATTAATTTACAAAAAAATATCCACTTAATTAAGTACGGCATGCTTTTAATTTGATTAAAATGAGTAAATTCACGCTGTTCCTTTCTTTTAAAATACTATGTTACTTAAGAAGAGTTATTATTTTTTTGGGTATTCTTTCGATTGGCATCATAAAAGTAGGGGAGTTTTTTTTTTTTTTTTCATTTAAGTCTGTTCGAGTCCCAGACGATGCAAGTAATTTTTGGAAAATCTTTGAATGCAGAATTATTAACTTTTAAAAATAACATAGTCTTATTTCAGCAAAACAGCCTATCTATGATATTTAAGGTAAAGTCTGTTCGCTATTATAGTGTCACTTTGATATTTACCGCCTCGGCATATGGCGGCTTTTGACAAAATAAATTAAAGGAATCCGACGCGGCGCAAACACGCCAGTGAATTTGGCTCGCAGCTCGTCTCATTCTACTATTATGTGCATCACGCAATTAAAGAATTAAATCAATCAGTATTTTAGAATGGATTTATAACGAAACGATCCTGCATCACTTAGGTAAGTACCTATTCTAAATTCCGGTGGAGATGAATATTCTGAGGACACTTCGAGTGATGAAGAGTAGTGTTTTATTTTGTGCTTCATTAGGTATATTGTGTACCATGTTTTTTTTTTCTATTTAAAGTGTTTTGGCCGTCTAAGTTGTATTATTGAAATAAATGTTTTTTTACTAAAACCAAGATTGCCTTCGTGTGTACAGACACTATCTAAGCGAACGGACTTTACTTTCCCTTCATGTCCCCTAATTTTGGGACGCCCTGTATACTTAAAATTTCTTCTCAAGAAAAGACACAAAATTTTAGGCTTTATAAAAAATAACGTTTCAAATTCGATACGTCGGTTGCTCGCTACCCCGCCCACACCCCGCCGATGCTGTCTTTCCCGTCAAGCTTCTCGATTGATGGATATGCCTCTTTGTCTCACGAGCGAGGGATGGCATGCCAAAGTGAGTGACGTCAGCCAGTCAGTGCTTGTCCCACCAGTGACAATGTCGTCACCTGCGTCTTGTTCTTCCGGCCCAGTTAAGAGTTTGACATTGATTCGAAAGAATGGTGGGAATGTTCTGATTGGTGGTGGTCAACAATACTATGCCAGAAGACAACATAAAAGTGGACTAGTGGTGTTGGCATGCGCAACACGGAGACGGTTATGATTGTGATACATTCATGTTATGTTTTAAATAGGTCTATGCTATATTTTATTTGTTGAATTATAATGATTATAATAATAAGCCTTTTATAAATAGAACTTTATTTTCTTTTGAAAACCTTGACACAGTTTGTTCGAGGGCAGACACACTATTATCTCTCACTCCGTTTATATATCTAACTCTCTCGTATAATCAACCTGTGCATCGCGCTGTGAAAATTCGATAACGTCCATTGTACTAGACTAGCTAGAAGTTACTGGTTGGGAAGAAATTATTCCCAACGAGTCACACCCCTGTCGAAGGTGTGACTCGTTGGGAATTTTTACAAAAAAAAATCCTATCCAGTCACACTGTTACTCGTCGGGTGACTCGTTGGGAACAAAGGGCCCCGGGGGGTCGAATTTGTACACTCGCTTACCAGGGGGGCGCTTCCGTCTCTTCGGGGGGCGGACGGCGCGGGGGCGGCGGGCAGGCCGGGGCGGGCGCGGCGGGGGCTGCAGAGGCCCCTCCAGCCGGTGCCCCACCGCGCGGCACCACCCCACCGGGTACATGTCCGTGCTGTGAGCCCACAGCCACTGGTCGTACTCGTCGCCCCAACCGTCGAAGTGTACCTGGGGACATACGCGTCGCCTTAAAACCGCTGGCCCAGGCGCACAAGTTGACATTTTTTATTATTATTCCTCCATGAGCGAGGTGTCCTGCAGTGGGCGTCAAATGGCTGTTTATGATGAATTAGTGTTTTGTTGAACTATTAATTAGATAAGTAAACGGACAAATGTCCGTAATTTCGTTAGAATAGCTCAGAATAGCTCGCAGATGGTAAATTTTTTCCTACTTAACACTTGTCGTCATATTTTGGACAATTCCCACAATGGACAATAATTCGGGATTTTTTTCCTTTGCTGTATATGAAAAGGAAGCTAAACTGGATAGCCCAACGTTCTTAGTTTTTACCTCAGATAAGATTTTCATTCATGATTTTGGTTTTAAAAACCTTCTCATTATAAAAGGGCGTACAAGCAAAACAGAACGGAATCATAGTCGTATATCCACGCCATCCAACGTTGAAGCATTTTTTTTAAAACCGACACACCGTGGGAAGGGTCTCGGTCCGCGGTAGCACAGACATCTGTGGCGGTGCGCCGTACCGGTCGTGGGTACGTGGTCGTCGGCCGGCCGCAGAATCGCGCACCGTGGGAAGCCAGCTTAAGAGGAACGAGGGGCGAGTGTGGCACACACCTTGAGCAAATCGGCGACAACCCTCGCTATGGTCGCCACGCAGACGAGCCGCGGGTCCATCAGGTCGGCGCACTCCAGCCGCATGCCGGCCACGAAGCCGTGGGACACCAAGTGGCCTCGTGCCGCGAACAATTCGCGCCCGGCTGGCCCCGGGCCCTCGCAGCTTTGAAGGTAGTCCGCCCAGCAGAACTCCGAGGAATTGTAGCTAGAAGAGAAGGCACATCCGCGTTACCACGAGCCGAAGACTGGGGCCGGGTTGCAAAAAACTACAACTTGTAGTTACTACGACAATTAGATGTACATGGCGAATACTATTAACACTGTGGCCTGGTGCTAAAAGGGCAAAAGTCAGATTTTGCCCAAAATCAGCTTTTGATGCCAAAGTATTGAAAAATGTATGTAGTTAGTTGTGCTAAAAGGGCGTAAGTGCAACGAGAATATTTTCAAAGATGAGATGTAAAGGGTGTATGACTTTCTACCGGTATAGTAGAAATTGTTCGTTTTAAAAGGGCTGCAGTGAGGACGGGGATTACTGACATTGGCCTTATTAGCACCAGGCCACAGAACATACTCTGCTAAGCAATGTACCTCGAACTGTCATAATACATTACAATTTCAGCTTGTTGAAATCGAAAAAAAAACCTACGACTCACGACGTTAGCGTGAGACAATTTTCCAGTTTTGAGAAATAGCTCTGTTTTTGGTGATATTTTACAAATATGTTTAATACACCGCCATACAAATTGATGCGTCTCCTTTAGAATACAAACATACCCAGCAGGCGGGACCAGTGTGATTTTGTTGGCCAGTGCGAACCCGACTGGGAATATGCACGGCGACCGCTGATGATAACAGAACCAATCGGCGCCCGTCGCCTCCGCCGGGTAGCAATCGATCCTTATCATCATGTAACCCTCGTTGAGGATCTTCATAACGGTCGCGGCGCATACTGAGGACAGGTTCAACGGATCTATTGCCTCAAGCTTCATTCCCTCAGTGAAAAGCGGCGGTTCGTTGCTGGGATACTTGTAGAACATATCAGGGACCGCATCATTGGGTAGTAATCTCCCTGCTGCAACCCTTTGGCAATATGAAGATGGTGCATCGAGAGGATGGCCCACGCGGAACGCCCAACCCACAGGATGGATGAGCGGGGAGTCCTCGTGACACCAAAAGCCGTTGTCTTCTGGTGAACTGTCGTAGTATCGCACGTGCAATCTCTTACCGACTATTTCGTGGACACTGGCTACCTGGGGATGGAAAGATGCACATGAAAACTGATGGACAGCTGGATTACTATTAGTGGGTGTGCGTAGGTGGGATAGATGAGAATATTATTCATTGTACAAAGAAATGAAATTATAAAGTACAATTGACAGTCCTTCTTTAACATGCCTATGTCATTTTATAAGATACAAGGCATTTTAGTGTATTTCTTACCTTTACTTGTGAAATTCTGTTTTTGTCAACCACCTCCATTATTGTCCCAACTGAGAATCTAGATTTCAAATTGTCATTGAGGATATTGTAGAAGTTAGCTGGTAATGTACGAGCACCCGTTAACTGTTTTACTAGAAACCTGAAAGAAAGATGACATAAAATAATTCTAATGAATTGCATACATCAATTGTTCAGTAGTATACAAAAAGTTATAAAAATATAATAATAAAATATACAGAAATTCAATATATGACCATATTGTTATCATCCATTTTTCATCCCTTAAAATAATCCCCTTTAAATTAATATTTTAGGTGCGTAGGTATTATATAGCACAACATACACGACACGTACATATTATATAATATTACAGTTTAAGTATGTTACAGAATTGTCATCTGTCACTGCTACAGAGAGAGTTCCATCGTTTGCAATTTACTAATTAGAACTTACTTCTTCCAATCGGTATATTTTTCTTCAATAGTCCTAGGTGGAATTAAAGGTTTGCCACGCGTCGCGCACCAGCCCACTGGATGGACCTCTGAGCAACATAGATTGACCCAGAAGTCCTTAGAGTCATCACTGCCAAATCCTTCATAGCGGAGTAGCCCCATGTATCCTTTCACCTGTGACAATAAAACAAAATTTTAAGTTCTTATGATTTAGAGCCAGTTTCTCAAACTCTATACTTTTCTATGAGAAGTAATCAAAATGGTTAGCAATTATAAAATTTGGTAAGTTACAAAAACAGCATTTAAATAACTTGGTCAGCATACAAAGATTTTGTTTGTAATAAAAAAAATCAGGCAGCAATCCTTGTTCTGCAAATAATTTTGATAATGGTCAAAACTTAAATCATAAATAGGCAGCTTACAATAACAACTTGATCAGCAAGATTTCATGATTGATCAGCAGATAAAACATGTCTATAAGCAGTATATTTTATTGGTATGCATATTTAAAACATGTTGAGCAAAACAACTAATTAGACTGCGTTTTTGTTAAAAAATCGGCAAAGTACGTTAAAAGTTGGCGGAGAAAGAGCAGGTAATTTTCGCTATGTCATTAGTTTAAGAATAAAGATAATTATAGCTTACTTAGATACCTACTTAATTGTTTTATATTTTTAGACATAGACATCAATTTATCACTTTATTTATTAATTTACACAAGGTATCCTAGTGTGGGGCCAGAAGCAATGTATGTGCCTTTATGTAAATGTTATGTTATGTTATTTATTATCTCAATTATATTTTATAAGAATAAATAAAATACTTTATTAATTCACACTTCTATCTATTCTATATATATAAAATTCAAAGTCCTGACTGACTGACTCACTCATCAACGCCCAGCCCAAGCCGTTTGACCTAGAAAGCAATTTTGCAAAGAGGATCTATATATTATAATGTAGGCAAGGAATAAGAACGGATTTTTTGAAATTCAATCCCTAAGGGGGCGAAAAAGATTGCCAAAATTTGTATGGGAGGTATAAAAAATGTTGTCTGATTTTCTTGAAACTTGAAATAAATACTCTTCGACACAATTGATTGAACACGTGTTTCGCCATTTTTTTCTAAATTTAACCCTTAAGGGAGTGAACGGGGTTGCAAAATTTTGAACTAAAGTCCACGCGGACGGAGTCGCGGGCGAAAGCTAGTAAATAATAATAATAATACATACTCGAACAAACACATAATCGTAAATAAATTAAATAATCTTTGTAAGGAATGCGTCCACTTTGCGCATGACAAGTAAAGCATTTTTACTACGTTTATATGTTTATGCAGCACAAAATGAATTTTTTTGCTTACACTTTGAGTGCTTACCAAAATTGTATTAAACAGGAGCAGCTCATTGCGGCTCATATAATTAATATGCTGTGACATAAATGGCTGATTGATTTTGAAATGTTTGGTGGCCATGAGTTGCTGATTAATTATTTCTGCTCACTGATTATATTTTTCTGCTCACAAAAATACCAATACTATGCTAACCATTTAAATAACATCCTTTTTCTATGCACCAATTTTAAACCATTTTTGTTTCTTAATTTTTCCTAATTTTCCTACCAAATGTAATAATATAAGTTCTAGTCTCTGTGAACCTTTTTTTTTTTGTTAACGGGGTGAAATTCCGTGTGTCGGACTCTCCTCTCCTAATAATAGGAGAGGCATACCTCCTAAAACACCCCGGGGGCCGTCCTGTCGCTCGTGCAATGGGGCGCCGCCGGATCTCGCAAGTGGTGTAAAACCACAACGCGAATGCGACAGCGGCGCCCCGGCGACGTCGACCCGACTCGCAAGGAGTCGGGCCCACCCTCACTGGAGAAGGGGCATGGGCCCCCCACCCCCTTCTCCCGTCACGATATCGGACGGCAGGTCCCCCAACCTGCCGTCTGTGACCCTCCCTCAACCGGCGGCGCAAGGTCCGCGCAGCGTCCCCCGCGCCACCGGCTCTCCCGGCGGAGAGGCACGAGCTCCACAAACCTCCAACTACCGAGGACCCGTTGTGGCCCTCTGCCCGGATCCTCGGCCCATCAAATGCCCTCCCAACAAAACACCCCTCGGCCAGAGACCATATGGGGTGCCCAGTCCCTGGTCCCTGGCTTACCTCCCGCAATGTCCCTCCCAGGCCCGGCTTGTGGATCTCGCGCCCCTCCCCGCCCCTCCAGCCCCCACAAGTTATTCACTTGTATTGTATCTCAGCTAATGTTCAGTCCTCAAAGTTGAGAATGTCGGATTTCAGTGCTCTAATTATACTTTAACACTTGGCTCAAACTTTTCACAACATAAAATGGTCTGGAGATAGGTAGTTCTCTGAAGATAGAACTTAGGCTTGCTGATTTGCATAATTATTCTTGTCTCAAACACTAGATACACAAGTAATTTATAATAACAAGTAACTTATTTATTTTGAATGCACTTACTATGTTCTAAAGCCTGGTCAATGTCAAACTATGTGCAATCTTTGCCTTCCTGTTAAAATAAGGTCTTGGGCCTTGGGATACGAGAATTAATCAGTAACATAGCTTGCAATATATGTAATATATTCTATTGTAAAAAGGTATGCAGCTGAAACTAGATACAGACAATACTCACCTTCAGTACTGTAGCAACCCAAAAATAGTCTCCAAGCTTTTCTGAATAATTTTCGCAGTCTGTATTCTTTACTTCCACCTTTAGGCCCTCTATTGTATTCTCCCACATTTCATGCAGCGGAGCGTGCTTAAACAAGCTCACAGGCGCAGCTAGGAAGTCGCAGCCAAAGAGTTCATCTTTCCATTCATAGCTGTTAGCAACTAGAGCTGCAGATTGCTTGATTGGACCAGCCTAGAATATTTAATAGATAAAACACAAACTATACAGGGTGTTAAATAACTAAAAAAACATATATAAATCGACATTTCCTAAGCAATTTTTTTTCAATAGTGGTGCCAGTGTTAATTGGTGCTAACCAAGGTAAATTAAGCCTTCCGACCTTAAAATTAACCAGAGGTAATTGGTGTTGTGCCATGTTGGAAAGCTTAAATAGTTCAGCATGGAAATTATGGTCATTGTTCTTAAACCGGGCCAGGAACAGACAGAAGGATTTTTTTTAACCTTTTCACTGTCAGTAGAGACTAATAGATATTCTCAAGATCTATGTGGAAATTAATTTAGTACTGAGAATAGATCTACTGCAGTCACCAGCCTCTACTGGGTACCTAAATATAGTGTATATTACTACATTTTGTCTGTAAATTTAGTTTTAATACAGTAAATTAGTAATAGTAACCACTGATTCCCACTGCTAAGCAAGGCTTCTTGATTGGACCCTAATGCAATCAAAGAAATATAAGAACAACGAATAGTAACACAGTCAACTATCTATCTGTTTAAGCCTCAAACAACATTTTTCTAACGTATAGTAACAATCATTAAACATATTACAATGTGCAAGCGAAAATAACCGAGTATCAACTGCAAAAGGGAGAAGGAATTGTGAAAGGGTAAGCAAAGAAATTATTATTTTCATATAAGCTTATTTTTCTCGGACTACAAACCTGAAGATCGCTGAACGAAGCATGCCAAGACTGCAACTGAGGCAAAGGTTCTAGAGGTATCATACCATCCATGTTCTCAGAGCCCTCCATATCTTTAAACTTCCAGATATATTTCTTCCGAAGAGAACCCCTGTTACATCTCGGTGAACAATATTTGTTATTTCGCTGATAGAACAATGTGCGACGGCCGACACGACCACACAACTCGCATATTGCTGAAATTGTTTAGTTTTAGCACACTTTGCTGTAGGTAATAATTAGTTTTAATACAAAAGAAATGTTTACTAATAACTTCATAGTATACTGATTACTTAAATTAAATCAAATCAAATTAATTTATTTGTGAAACATGCGTGTACATAAAAGTTCTTATTTATTTCAGCACATTTTGCTATAAAGGTGTACAAATATCAACATCTTAAAGTAACTAATATTTACAGGATTATGATTTTTATAAAAGTTAAAAATAATTAAAAGTTATTTTATTTATACTGGAGGAACTCAAATTAATATGTAAAATACAGCTAACCTTTATTTATTTAATTGATTGGAGTTCAGTCAGTTCAGAGTTCAGATGTGAGTTGACAAATAACCTATCATAACCTAATTATAAGTACCGAATGATTTTTTTTATAGCATGAGGCTTCTTCCTCAAGCTCCACTTGCAAGAGGGCCAACCATAATACCTACTTTCTTTTAATAAATTTTACTTAGTGGGAAACCTATTTTTTTACTGATTAGTAAATCAAGAGCTGTATTTTCAAGTATTGATTTCGAGTCTCAATTCAGTGGTCCCATATTGTACATAATACCAATAAACGTTATTATAACTATATCAGTTAGTGTATTCTGTACAATAAGTACAATATACGCTACGCTAAAGTAAAGCTGTAGCGTAAAAATAAAATTTTAACGACCCTCTCTAAAATTGTGTTACTAACCAAAACCGTCCTTTTCCAAAGGTACAATAGTTAAGTCGTCGGCAATACTTTCCTCCTGAGGATCACTAATGGTAGTTTCTTCACTGCCAGCATAATAACTAGCCATAATTTATAAAAGAACACAACATAAAACACAAATTTATACTCGTAAACACGGCATTCCACATGATTGTCATTGATGAAAAGGTGAGATTCGGAGGAGAAATGACAAAGATATAAAAGGATTTAAAACTTCATAACTTGCTAATTAATAGCCGTTAAAACGCACAAAATCCAGATTATGTTCGACACGGCACGATTCAAAACAAAGGTGTTGATCCTGATGGCGGCTGCCTGCCATTTGATTTTATTATACATACCCCTACCGAAAGTTCGGAAACCAAATACATCTTGTAATCTGTGAAAATACAAAGGTTATTTTTTTTTAATGGCTCTGCATGGGTTGCTGTATTTATGCTGCATGGCGTGAAACGGAACAGATTTTAAGCAAAGAAAGCCCATTCTTCTGAGCCATTACGTATACAATGAAAAAAAATAAGGTATAAGAATAATAGCCCTTTTACACGGAGCCAAATGCTGAGACAATCCAGTAAGCCAGGACAATAGGCCAATCCAATGAAAAGCGCAAAATTCGTTTCTGTCGTTTATTGAAACCACTCGTGTAACATGGAGGTAACATGAGAGGGTCAAAAGTAACGTAAAATGTTACTTTTGTAACATTCTGGCAACGCTGGCATTGACATGTATTGGATTGGCTTACTGGCCCGGAAAACACGTTCACATGAAGACAATACACGAGCCAATCCAATGGGAAAGTAGTGGGGGAAGCATTGGCGCCAGTAAATTCGAAATCGTTCTATTTCACTGGACTGTCTTCATCATTGGCTTGGGCCAATCCAATGCATTGTCCTGGCTCCATTCACACGAAGACAATACTGGACTGGCTTACTGGATTGTCTCAGCAATTGGCTCCGTGTAAAAGGGCCATAAGGAATAAGAAATAGCACAGAAATCAATGAGCCGTTTTCAGAAGAGCTAAAAAAAAAATATTACGGCTGTCAAAGTAATGTAATTTTGGACCTCAGCCCAATAGCCATGTGTGATACATCATAAAATAGGTCTCAGCGAGCTGAACAAAAGTTACTATGACGCCAACAGCCAAATGTTTGTCGTTTCGGAGTTATATTTTATTGAAAATTTTAGTTTTTTTTTTTTTCAATACAATATAACTCCGGAAGGACAAACATTTGGCTGTTGGCGTAATAGTCACTATTGTTCAGCTCGCTGAGACCTATTTTATGATGTATCAAACATGGCTATTGGGCTGAGGTCCAAAATTGCATTCTTTTGACAGCCGTAATATATTTTTTTTAATTCTTCTGAAAACGGCTCATTGTCTTCCGTCTTGATTGTGTCTTGCTCAACGGTGCTGCCATTGCTGGATTCCGCTATTCCTTATTCCTTATTTCTTATGCTTACCGCCTGGCCACGGGGCAAATCGCCCGCGCGAAAAATCGCGCGGCACGAACAGCGGGGCGTCAACCCCGTGGCCTGCTACGTCCATTTCTATGAGTAGTCGCTAGTCGCAGCCGCTATCAACTGAACAGATAAGATGGCTGTACCTTTGCAGGCCGTTAAACCTTTTTTTTTTTCATTGTGTAATGGGCTGAAAAAAATAAACGGAATTTAGAAAAATATATTTAAAATGATTGGTGCCTCTGCCCACCCCTTCGGGGATAACGGGCGTGATTTTATTTATTTATTTTATTTAAAAATTGAAAATCAGGGTAAGCCTCAGGACCCCATGGAGTCCTTGAAGGTCCTTGTTAATAGTTCAAATAGTCTGTGGTATAATAAATGGTTTTGAGGACGCGAGTCGCGCGCGACAACGTCAAAAGTCACAACTTTCCCCAGACCTACTAAATATATGGACCGGTTGTACCACAGACCTACTAAATATATGGACCGGTTGTACCTACAGAAAACGGGTGCCAAAAAGTTGTCGCAATAAATGGCCGCCTTCTAGTGCCTCGCCAGAGCTATCGAAAATATCGATATCGATATTAGCGGCTGCATCATCAGCAGTGCTCAAGCAGCACTGTCACGAGTAGGAAATTAATGTTTACCTATTATTAGCCACGAAATATACCATTGTGGTGTTGGTGTTATACAGTGTGGCCCTGGATAAAGTGCAATCCCGAAAGGGGATGAAACTAGACCATGAATCATTAACTAGAAAAATATAAAAAAAAAATTAAAAAAATTATTGTAGGATTTATTGGTATTTTAAGATTTTCATGTTTCATTAAGGACTCTATGTACAAAAGTATTGATTTCTTCCAAAATAATGGGTCTATTTCTTTGAAAAAAAAAAAAACAGTATGCCTAATACCTGGCGATGACCATGAAATAATAAATAGTCCGCAAAAAAGTAACTATCTTGGGTAAAAAAATGTATTTTTATGAAAAAAATGATTTTTTTAGACGTTTATTTTAAAAAAACCGGCCAAGTGCGAGTCGGACTCGCGCACCGAGGGTTCCGTACAAACCTGCAAGGTTCAACTTGATAGCTCTACGCGTTCATGAGGAAAAAAGTAATAAGTTTATATTTATTAAAAAATATATATTTTGTAATGTAACTAAAAATTTAAGGTTTTCGGAATTTTTCCTTTATGTGTGCTATAAAACATTGCTTCATGCCAAATTTCAAGATTCTAGGTCGACTGGAAGTACCCTTTAGGTTTTGATTCCCTTGCGAGTACTTGCGAGTTTCAAAATATGCAGCTTAAATTGCTGTTTCTTTTGATTGCGTTGACATAGAAGTTAGATTTTGTTACAGCTTAAAGGTATTATAGACCTGAGTATTTGGTATGAATTTCAATTTAATACCTCTACGCGTTTATGAGGAAATGGGTAGTAAGTTTAAAATTATTAAAAAAAAAAATATTATGTGATGTAACTAAAAATTTATGGTTTTCGTAATTTTTCCTTTATCTATGCTATAAGACGTTGCTTCGTACCAAATTTCAAGATTCTGAGTTCACGGGAAGCACCCTGTAGGTTTTGATTCCCTTGCAAGTGTCGAAAATTTGCGGCATAAACGGCTGTATCTTTTGATTGCGTTGGCTTAGAAGTTTGATTTTTTCACAGCTTCAAGGGACAGTAGACCTGAGTAATTGATATAAATTTCAGCTTCATACCTCCACGCGTTCCTGAGAAAAAGGGTCTTGACAGACGGACGGACGGACGGACAGACGGACAACAAAGTGATCCTATAAGGGTTCCGTTTTTTCCTTTTGAGGTACGGAACCCTAAAAACTTCAAATTACTAAAAAAATGTGCCCTATAACTATGTAATTTTATAGCTTACTTTTATTCTTTACCATTTTAGCTTCCAAATAAAAAAAAACAATGTTCTAACTAAAAAAATGGCTAGGTAGGAGTTATTTACATTTTACTAGGTAATAAAAGTCAGACTTTAATCACAATAACTTTATTAATAAAATTATCCGTAATTTACAATTTTGCATTTTTATTTAATGCATTAAATGTTCAAAATGGCCTCCTCGATTTTGCAAGCACATTACTGCACGAATATTAATTTGCTTAGTGGCTCTGCGAATCATTCCTGGATCATTTTTAATGTCATTTGCGCACTGAATTATTCGGTCGTGCAACTGTGCCTCGGTATTTATTGGCGTGCTGTATACTCTTTGCTTCATGACACCCCATAAAAAATAATCTAGGGGTGTCAGATCAGGTGAACGCGCTGGCCAGCCTACTGGCCCTCCTCGGCCAATCCACCGGTTCGGGTAATTTTCGTTCAAAAATCGCCGCACCTCCCGCCCATAATGTGCAGGACATCCATCCATTTGGAGATACATACGCCCACGCCGTCTCGTAGCCAGGGGAACATCTTCCATCAACATGGGTAAATTTTGTAGTAATTCTAAAAAACGTTCAGCATTTAGGGTTCTGGGTAAAATGACTGGACCAATTAAAATGTCGTCGATTAAGACTGCCCATACGTTTATTGAAAATTTTACTTGAAAAGTAGATGCCCGCTTCAATCGTGGATTTTCGTGAGACCACTGGTGCAAATTTCTGCAGTTTGTAATGCCGTCTCGGGTAAATGTCGCTTCGTCCATCCAAAAAATGCGTTTGGGAAAATTTTGGTCAGCTCTAATTTTTCTTAGAATCCACGTCGAATGTCGACGTGGATTCTAAGAAAACGCATCTTGGACGATTATCTACATTTTCGTGTAAATGTTGTACTCGTTGGTAATGGAAAGGATGCAATCCCTCCTTTTTCAAAATTCGCCAGACAGACGTCTTCGATATGCCATGACGCAACGCTAATCGTCTTATGCTTGTTGTAGGGTCAGCAAACAGATCGTTTAAAATGGCCTCTTCTATCGCATTGTCAATAACGACAGCTGGTTGCTCACGGCGATCTCGTGCCAAACCAAGTCCAATGTTGGAGAGCCTCCTATGAATCTCTTGAAAATTTCGAGCTGAGGGTATGAGTCTGCCCGGGAAAGCATTTATGTATGCAGTCCGAGCGACTGTTGTGCGACCATGTGACGTGCCATAATAATAATGCATGTCGGCTATTTCTCGAGGTGAGAACTCTGTCAATCGCGGCATTTCGTCAACACTTAACAGCAGAGCAAGAACAGTCCAAACGTAACGAACAGTAGAAAACGTAACAGTCAACAATGTAACAAAAACTTAATAACAAATCAACGAGAACACAATGCGAGAACGAGAACAGTAGTAGCAGCGGCGAGAATATCGGAGCGACTGTGTAAGTCCTGTTTCGAACCCCCTGCCTCCCCTCCCCTCGCCTTCCCTCTACCTGAGTGTAGAACAAAAGGACTGCGACTGCCGAAGGGCACAGAGTAGGACGGAAACAATGGAAAAAACGGTCTCTACCTGCACGGTAACACGATTAGGCTCCACTTCAAAAGTTCGTAGATAGCGTGTTTTTTTAGTTATAACATTGCTTTTTTATTTGGAAGCTAAAATGGTAAAGAATAAAAGTAAGCTATAAAATTACATAGTTATAGTGCACATTTTTTTAGTAATTTGAAGTTTTTTAAAATAAACGTCTAAAAAAATCATTTTTTTCATAAAAATACATTTTTTTACCCAAGATAGTTACTTTTTTGCGGACTATTTATTATTTCATGGTCATCGCCAGGTATTAGGCATACTGTTTTTTTTTATTTCAAAGAAATAGACCCATTATTTTGGAAGAAATCAATACTTTTGTACATAGAGTCCTTAATGAAACATGAAAATCTTAAAATACCAATAAATCCTACAATAATTTTTTATATTTTTTTTTTATATTTTTCTAGTCAATGATTCATGGTCTAGTTTCATCCCCTTTCGGGATTGCACTTTATCCAGGGCCACACTGTATACAAGACCGCGGCTTTGAAGTAAATTCGGGTTGTAAGAATTACTATTTTGTGGTTTTGTCACAGGTTCGTAAAGTAGATCGTCGCAGTCGAACAAACACCGTTGAAACTCACAGATACTTCTATATTTAAAAAAAAGTACGCCCATGGATTGAAGAAATAATTTAAAATAAGAAAGGCGCTTTATACTTTGTAAATTAACTTTTACATTTACATACCGGCACACACATTATAAGAGAATATTCTTTATTGTACCAGGAAAACCACATACAAATCATTTGCATTTAATTATTCTGAATATTTATTTTTATCATTGGAAAGTAAAGATTTCGATTACCAGAAGGACTTATTAATTATATGCAGGTACTTCACACAAAACACTACAAAATCACTTCAAGAGTCAAAGTCAAATAAAAAAACAGTGCCAGAACAGATTTTATTTCCTTTCTTTTAATCTTCATTATCATGTAAAAGTGCAAACTTCCTATTTCTTTTGCACACTTTATCATTGAAACGTTTGATTTTGTTGCGCTGCTTCTTGCAATTGTATACGACTTAGATGTAAGGTTTCAAATGTATATATATCTCTTTCTGGTGTGTACAATAAAGAGTTCTAATCTAATCTAATCTAATCTTGCACAACTTTTACGACGCATCTGGAATGAGAGAAATTAATGTGAATATTGATCTAAATCAAATAACGATAGCGCTGACAATAAAACAAAAATAAGTCTTTATAAAATACGTCAAAAATACCTCTTCACTGGAGTTGTCAGGGTTCAAATCGATTGACTGTGATAGGGCACGGCAGAGCTAAGTGATTCCTGCAAATTCCCTTGTGGAATTAAAATTGCCCGCAAGTGTCACTGCAGAGCTGAGTGGATATTGTACATTGTGTCTATCAAATAAAACGGCCCTTTTCTTTACTGTAGTCCTCTGCTAAAAATTGGTGCAATGTCGTTATTATTTCAGTTTTAAAAAATTTAAGTTTTAGGCAATAAGTACATATAATATAATATTAAACAGAAACACTTATTTGTAACATTATGTTTTTAAGCTCTCACTATGTGAAGCAGATCACGTAACGAGACTCACCACAAGAAAATGGAGGGAACAGCATTATCACGCAATCTCACCACATCAAGTGTTCTGTTGAAGCTGTCCGCGTTAAAGTGCAGCGAGCAGACATATCATTGCTTGTGTCGTGAATTTAAGGATCTTAAGGCTTCACTACTGGGAAACCTAGAGAATGGTAATAATATGGTTATTTAGTAACTGAATTATTTTAGCTCTACTTCTTCTTAAGGTGCCTCTCCGACTAGCGAAGGTTGGCAGTCAATCTGGCATATTCCACTCGATCCCTAGCGAGGCGAAACAGGTGTGCAGCACTCGCTATCCCCGTCCAATCCCTAATGTTTCGCAGCCACGACTTTTTCCTCCGACCAACGCGCCTTTTCCCGGCGACTTTTCCCATCATAATGAGTTGTAGTAGCTCATATCTGTCATGTCTTATGATATGACCTAAGTACCCAACTTTCCTCTGTTTGACGGTTTGCAAAAGTTCCCGTTTTTGTTGCACTCGGCGGAGGACCTCGTAATTGGTAATCTTGTCGATCCAACTAATAGAAAGCATCCGTCTGTAGGTCCACATTTCGAACGCTTCTACACGTTTTCTGAGATCTTCTTTAATTGTCCAAGCCTCACATCCGTATAGAAGGATTGGCTAGATATAACATCGGAGCATTCTAATGCGTAAGGAGAGCTTGATGCTGCGATTACATAAACCACGTTTCATTCTGTTGAATGAACTGCGAGCGATTTCTATTCGGGTTTTTATTTCCTGATCACTGGTCCACGACTCGTTTAACCAAGTGCCAAGATATTTGTACGCCTTTACTTGCTCGAGCACATGTCCATCAACTTAGCTCTACTGTTATAACTATTATCGACGTTTTATGTTCCATCCAACAACTTTGTTCCGCACTACGGTTTGATAACAAATCATAACAAATTAAATATTGCTTTACCTACGAAAATATCGGGTTAATGAGCAGTAAGAAACTAAAATTTGTCTTAGAGGTTTAAGTTGAGACTTGAGGGCCCTAAAACTACCAGATTGTACGACATTTCTGTAAAAACCAGGTACTAACCTATGAAGAGTCAACTCCGGTCGATTTTTGTTCTTTCGCGAATTACACTGCACAATAGAACATACAGGCATATTATTTATTAATGCCGCAACAATCCCACATCATAAATAACTGCCAATTAGTAGTATTGACTTCACAAATTGCAAATAACTCTCGACAACAAAGCAATTTGACAGCTAACATACCAGGAAACTCACAGATTACTAGAGAAAACTTGTCGCAAAACATGGCGATTATGGCACCCGGCAATGGTATGCATATAGACAAATAGGGCCTCTCCATAGGTTTCCTTCCTCATTGCGACTTTCCAGTACATTAACTGTCAAATTCTCGCGACTTTTGACGTTGTCGCGCGCGACTCACGTCCTCATACTACCTTTGCTGTATTTCTACCATTTGAACTACGAAAGATGCCCCCTGAGTTAATGAATTTTGGCGTTTATTATTATGTTCGTAAGGAGCTTACCGTGGAACTTGTTTGGTATCTTTAGTGACTGCATTTATATCATTTATATCCTCAGAATATTAGCCCTTATGAGCCGTTTTCAGAAGAACTAAAAAAAATAATATGTATGGCTGTCAAAGGAATGCAATTTTGGACCTCAGCCCAATAGCCATGTGTGATACGTCATAAAATAGGTCTCAGCGAGCTGAACAAAAGTTACTATGACGCCAACAACCAAATGTTTGTCCTTTCGGAGTTATATAGTATTGAAAAAAAACTAACATTTTCAACAAAATATAACTCCGAAACGACAAACATTTGGCTGTTGGCGTAGTAGTAACTTTTGTTCAGCTCGCTGAGACCTATTTTATGATGTATCACAAATGGCAATTGGGCTGAGGTCCAAAAATGCATTCCTTTGACAGCCGTATTATTATTATTTTTTTAGTTCTTCTGAAAACGGCTCATTCTGAAGACGTAACCACAGATTATTAAAACTGTCTATGAGGTTGAGGAGTGCTATAATGGAATCCTGTTTTCGTTATCAACACCATGCATATTTCTATTGATAATGCAACAACATTACATTCTTTCGATATTATTGTTTTGATTCTTTGTTTCTAATTACCTTTGTAGGTCGGCTTGTGTAGGAACCTACCTTTATAGTGTGTGTCAAAAAAAGTAAAAAAATCAATCATGGCGGATTGTGCTTGGGACAGCGGATGGTGATTGATGAAATAGTGTCCGAAATGTTTTATATCTATGTTTGTGAGTGAATCAATGTTCAATTCTAAGTTAAGCTTCCTTTTCGAGTTTCATAAGTGAATTTTGCTACATATTGAGGTGGAATTATTTTTAAAACGAAGCTCGGGTGCTCTGATTCTGTATGTACTTCCTTTGTGAATTTGTTAGGTATTCCTCTTCCTCTTCTGAAATGTGTCGGCGAATAAGTGAAAATAACTTTTAGTTTCTACTCATATTTTAAGATTATATCACCAGCCAGAGTTGTATGATTAGTTATATTTACCCGGTAATAGAAGTTATCGGAGACTGTCTAAAAAGTAACCTAAAGTGAATAGGTAAGTGGACATCGTAAGTTTTAGAAAGCCGAAATTCGTTTACTAATGGATAATTAATATTGACTTTAAAATCTCCTGAAATTTTCAGCAATTAGCCAAGCGATCTACACCGCTGATGATGAAATAATGGTTGAAATAGGAGCTCCGCAGGGTGGCGATGATTGCTTAGATAACGCTGATTGGTACTGGGGCGATATCACAAGGTAGGTCAAACATATTACTAGTAACTACTAATACTCAATTGAGTAAAATCAATCAAGACATTTTTTTATAGATTTCCTGAATAATTATTGCCTTTTACAGGCAATATAAGTTTTAAATAATTTCTCCACCTTAGTTTAAAAATTACAAACCTGTAACCAGTATTTAACACAACATTACGAACCTTAATGCATTATTATTCATATAATATTTGGTTTTGAATATGATTCTTATGTGAATTTGAAAAATGTTGTGTTATGATTGTACATATGTTTTGTTGCACGATAATAATTTTAACTATTTTTAGCTTTAATGTTTTTAAGATTTTTTGCTCATCAACTAATGGTCTTTACAGAGATGAGGTGAATGAGAAACTGCGAGACACCTGTGATGGGACTTTTCTAGTTAGAAATGCTTCAAACAAAGGAAGCGGTTACACTCTGACTGTTCGCAAGGGTGGCACAAACAAGCTAATCAAAATATATCACCAAGATGGCAGATATGGGTTTTGTGAGCCCTTTGAGTTTAAATCTGTTGTGGAACTTGTCCAGTTTTACACTGAATACTCATTGGCACATTGCAATAGTAGTCTGGATATCAAACTTGTATACCCACTTTCTAAAAACCAAGAGAACGAAATTGGAGAAAACTTGAATGATGAAACTCTTGAATCTCGTTATAGAGACATTCATAAAGAGTTCCTCCTGAAAACAAGGGACTATGATGAGCGCTCGGAAAAGTATTTACGTCTTAGAGAAGAAGTGAAGTTTAAAAAACAGGCTCTTGATGCATTCAGAGAAACTGTGAAAGTGTGTGAGGAGCATCTCAAGTTACAGGAAAAAATGCAAACTGAAGCACAACCCCATGAGAAGAATGATCTGATTGAAAACAGTAAGCAGCTAATTACCAAGGTAAACGGACTGAAGCATGCGCGATCCCAACTTCACGGAATATTGAAAGAATCTGTTGAATCCAATTTGTTACTTGAAAGGGAAATGACTAAGCTGAAGCCAGAAATCATACATCTCTACAAAGTGAAAGACAAACACAAAGTGTAAGTTACTTCTACATTAATTTATCTTTGTAGCTATCCCATTTTGTGTTTCTTTCTTATTTACTAGCTGTCCCGGCTAACTTCGTACTGCCAAATTTTTCGTAATTTTGCCATATTTTTTCGCCATTAAAACATTCCCTCAAATTCCACTATTATAAAAACCAAAAATTAGCCAAATTGCTCTAGCCATTCTCTAGTTTTGGTAAGAGTAACGAATAATAATACATTTTTTTGTTTGATACATTGCAATCTATTGCTTTTGGTTTTTATCTAACTGTCCAGATGGGTTTTTAAACAATTTACTGAGTCAGCATGATAGGGTTACATCTGGAAGCATTTACACGAAATAAATAAATAAATAAATAATATGTGGGCCAAGTTCTAGTGATTGGTGCCTCTGCCAACCCCCTCGGGGATAACGGGTGTGAGTTTAATTTTTATGTTTAATAAATAATTGAAACACGGATAGGAACAAGGAGGACAGGTACTATAATAATAAAGAGAGTATAGGCTTAACTACCACACAAATCCACTGCAGGTCAGCAATTGGGTATTTGACAGGATGTCAAATGAGTTACTTTTAAAACGGAATTTTGTATGAAAATACTTGCTTGTGACGTCACATTTCAGAGCACTCTTTTTATGTTTCATCTATTTAAAAATTGTAATAACTAGTAAATGATTAAAAGAAATACTTTTTCCGAATCGTTTTGTAATTTTTGTTTTAATTGAGCATCTCAAATAATTTATTGTTGATAGTGTCATATACCATATTTCAAGAGCTGTGGTATGAGAACGCCTCAAATCTGAAATGCTCAGGTTTCCATAATTTTGTCAGATGTTTGCCTTCACCATTAGCAAGTGCTGCTACTCATTCACCAATGTATGTAACATAGAATTCAAAGTTTGGTACATTGCAAACCTAAGATCTCTTCATCATCATCATCATCATCAACCTATTATGTCCCAACCGAGGGGCATGGGTCTCTTTCCTGAGGAAGGTATAGACCATACTCCACCACATATCTCTTAACCTGTAGAATTTATGGTGGACCAATTGGCTCACCATAACAGTTGTTTATGTTTTTTCAGGGTTACAACACAACTGATTAAATAGGAGACATTTGTTTAACCATTGCATGTTATGTGAATGTTTGTTTCAGATGGTTAAAGAATCGTGGTAAAACTGACCAATATTTGAATGCATTAGAGGAAGACAACACTGTAAAACGGGACGATCTCACAGCACACCATGACATAAATACATGGAAGGTTGATAATTGCACGAGAGCAATGGCTGAAAAACTCCTAGACACCAAACCACAGGGAACATTCCTGATCCGACCAAACTCCACTGGACAGCTAGCCTTATCCATTTGTTGCAATAACATGGTATATCATTGTATTATTTATGAGACTGAAAGAGGATTTGGTTTTGCAGAGCCTTATAATGTTTATAAGTAAGTGTTCAATTTCCTTAACGGTCTGTTTATAGCCAAGCTATCACTCAGCAAACATACTGATAACCTTACCTTACATTCCAGGACCTTACAAGAGCTAGTTCTGAACTATGCAGTGAATTCTCTAGAAGAGCATAATGATCAATTGAAGACAACACTCAAGTATCCTGTGTATGCAAGCAGAGCTCAACAAAAGTACAACTGACTACAACGCCTTTTACTATGTGAGAAAACCCATTTTGAGATGTTTACATAATTGTGATATGAAATTGCCTATAGGCACCTATAAAATGTACCATCCTGAGTGGTGATAATAATAATTATTATCAGTGAGTACGAGAGTCATGATTATATTTCATCTTTGTTAATAATTAACAGATTATTTTTAAATGAGTTATATAGCAGTGGCGATTCAAAATAATATCTATATTATTGTGTCGTTTGGTTTGAGTAATCTGTCCTAAGTTATTCAAATCAGCCAAATGACAACGAATTTGTGTGTGCTATGTGATTCTTTTTATAAATTTTAGTTATAATGTGTAAATAATGTTATTATGTGTTAAAAGTGGAGTGTTCTTGTCTGTGTATCGTAAGAGATGAGGGGAAACATTGAATTAATTGGTGATAGCTGACCTTATGAGTCAATGTAGTTAGGTAGGAACCTATAAAAATGCTCATTGTATTGCCCTAACTGGATCCTTAATTCATTTTACACATAAATAATATAGTACTTATTCAGATCTTTACTCCATTCTCAATATTTCAAATGCATTTGGAAAGATTTTACCCACTCAACTCTTGTATACATGTGCATTTCCTTGGATAGTTTCTCTCTGACGTGATGACATCAATAGTGTATTAGGAACAAACAAATTGTGTACCAACAAAAATAAACTTTCATAAGCTATAGGTAGGTGTATCTAAAATTTAAGTATAATATAATATTTATCCATTAACATTATAATTTAAGACAAATTCAACAAAACTATATCTAAGGCGAAGTGAAACAAAGCTATTTATACTGGTCAAAACTGTTGAGCCTGTATTAAAAAAGGCCCAAACAGTTAGAATGGTGCGAAAAGATAAGTCTAAGAATGAACTTTAGGCCGACCGTGAGACAATGCAATTGGATTCGTCATAGAATGTCCACTTCTCAAAATATCACATTTGCAAGATGCCCCTTTTCCAAAATGCCCGTGCGCCTGTGAAATATGTAGAAGGAAAAGTCATGGAGGTTGAAAGCCATTTACATGAACATTAATCATTATTAATACACATGCATGTAAGTAACACAATTCGTTTGGCAATAAACAATTTTTATTGTATATATTTAATATATCTGTGTGCAGTGGATACTTCTAACCATACTAGACAGGTTAAGAGTGAAGTGACCAAGAGAACGCTGTAGTCGTCGCAGTGAGATGCCCGGCCGCGTCAAGAAAGGAAAAACTTTGGCAGATTTATAAAACAGCAAATATTCGCTAAATACTCATAGGTTCTATACCTGTACTACCTATTCAAGTGTTCATGTTAAATTGCTTAAATTTTATCAGACGAGACTTGCGATTGTGACATTTTGAAAATGGGACATTTTGCGATCGGGTCGTTTTTTGAACGGGACTTTGACAAATTCGTGCAATTTCTGTAGCAGGCTACAGAATAAAGGATGTGATAACGTATATTTTCTGTTATATTGCTTGGTAAAATTTAAACATTGATGCATAGGTATTATAGAAGATGTATGTTTTTCAAACTTATTTCCAAATAGAATATGAAATGAAATTGATAAATTGACAATGTATGAAAGCTTCAATTGTTCTTCTTTGCTTTGTACAACTAGTAGGTATACTGGGTTACCTCAAAATGCACAATTCCTGAAACAGCTTAATTAGAGTTAAAAATTTACAACAAGCAAAGTTTTGTTCAATTTACAATTTAAAAAAGTCTATTCGTGTTTATGGTATTTCTACTTCGTAAAGTAATATCTCTTTTGATGGAAATTCTTCTGTGTAGAACAGTCGAATCATTGTTCAATGGTTCAAGGAATGGTAGAGTGAAGTAGAGTAGAATTTAATAAAATTATCTATACCTTCGTGGCGCTGGTAACGGTGCTGTGTAACGCCGGCTTTTCATTCGGGAGGTCTTCGGTTCGATCCCCGGCAGTCACCAATAACTTTGTTTTCTAAATTACGTACATTTTTTAAATTATAGTAGCAATACCGCTAATCGTGAAGGAAAACATCGTGAGGAAATCTGAGTGTCTGAAGTGTTCACACACCTCAGCCGCTTAGAGTTGCCAATCGACGATGGGTGCGCATGGCGATCAAGCTCATAATGTCTCTCTTTCTGAGAGAAGGCCTGTGCCCAGCAGTGGGTCGTACGTGGGCCATACTGAATGTTTCTGGATTCTAGTAAATAAGACTACCCATTATCTTTATAACACATTTATTGTTTTTCAAAGTATATACCCTCACTATTTACACACTTTTGCATTCGCTGGAACCATTGAGAAAAGCAGTGGGTCCAGTCTTCCTTAGGGACCTCTTCGATGGCTTCGTGAAAAGCATTCACCGCCATTTCCGGGCTTGTAAAACGTAAACCTCTGAGTTTATCTTTAATCTTCGGGAACAGAAAGAAATCACAGGGTGCTAGATCTGGACTGTATGGCGGATGAGTCATTAATTCTACTTTTAAAGCCTTCAAATACGCATTCGTTGCCTTAGCAGAATGTGCCGACGCGTTGTCATGAAGGACTATTTTGCTCATGGGACGCTTTTCGCGTATTTTGTCAAACACTTCAGGCAAACACGTATTAACATACCAATCTGCAGTTACGGTTCTTTGGTTTTCAAGCGATACAGTGGTGTAATGGCCTGATTTGCCGAAAAACGAAGCAACCATTTTCTTGCCAGTGCTGCGGCTTTTTTTGACTTTCGTTGGCAACTCTTCAAAAGGAAAGACCCATTCCGCCGATTGACTTTTCCTTTCTGGTTCAAAGCAGTACACCCACGTTTCATCACCTGTTACGATGTTATACACAGCCATTGATTGTCCTCCGTCATATTTTTTTATCGTTTCTGATCTTCGGACAAATCATGCGGTATTCATCGAGTGCAAAGTTTCCGAACCTTCAGATGCTCAGCAATATCTTTTGCACTTGACTCATTCCAATGCCTAAGGTAGTGCGGATTTGCTGACAGGTAATTTTTTTATCCGTCTCAATTAGTTGTCGCACAGTATCAATATCAAAATCGGTAACCGCGGTTGCCGGCCGGCCTTCACGTTTATCGTCATAGAGGTGATCACGTCCTCGTCTAAATTCACCAAACCACGAATAAATAGAGCTACGACATGGGGCTTCATCACCAAATGCTAACTGAAGTCTTTGACAACTCTCTTGCTGACTTAGGCTACAGCGAAAATCGTAAAAAATCATAGTACGGAAATTTTCTCGACTTAAATTCATTGTAACAGCGACACACTAATTTCAAACAAACGCCACGATGAAAAAACAAATGACAGACTCACAAATTAAAAATAAATGTACTGCCAGCGAGTTCCTTTTTCAAATCATATCAGTGTTTTTTTTATTTTCCTTTTGTAACTGGCCAGTTCCAGAAACTTTCAGTATGACTTATGTACCTACATATAGGATACATAAAAATAATATTAAAAGAAACCTTGACATTTCGAAATAAATATCTGATCATTTTGTTTCATCACATAGAACAAAAATTGTTGCAAAACATGAACTCTATTGGTATGTTTCGGAATGGTGCATTTTACAATTACGTCTAGGGCGTTTCACGGCTATGCGACACGATGGGAAAGTAAAATAAATATTTATATAATATTTGGCTTATGCTCCATTATCATGAATATTATTATTATTCTCTCTTATAAGAAGGCTTACAGTATAGGCTTGAATCACCGCAGATAATTTTATTAGCATTTTTGTAATTGATTGTGATGAAAATACCGGATTTTTTATCAATTCTATTCCCATTTTACATGTAAGAACAATGTAAAAAAATTCTTGTGTCGCATAGTTGTTACACCCAATATGCAACACAGTCAAGTCAGATAAATTGCAATTTTCTGAGAAAATTATAATATGCATATAGTTACTTGTAATATCCAGCTTGTGATAATTTTTGTGGCTTTATAAACGACGCGATATTCTACTTACACATCTTATTTTTTTAATAATTAGTTTAACATAACTTTCCATAACTTTCCTATATTCATTATTACCAGTAAAATACACCTTAAAATATCTAGTGTTGAAAAACTAACGCCCGACCAAGAAGCTTCGCATACATACATAATCATAATATATTTACTACCTACCTACTTATTTTTTTTAGGTAAAATATCAAAAATGTTAACTCGCAATGGATGCGTCGGTGATAATAATATCTTATTTCTCAATATCTCAACAGGAGTCCCAGCCGTTCATTTCCCAGGCATTAGCCATGATGCAGGATAGACGGGTTTTTCGGAAGGGCGTTAGTAAATTAACAACCGAGTATGTGATGTAGATTCAACAGCGGGGCCTGTTTCATAGAGCTCCGATTTACGGTTTACAAAGACAATGACGCTTGCGCGCTGCACAAGACCGGGAATCTTGGAAAACGATGAGGGCGGCCTATGTCCTGCAGTGGGCGTCAAATGGCTGACGATGAAAATTTGATGTACATTGGAAAGTTGGTTAACCCACAGATTAATAGCTGGCGCAGACGAGGGATTTTTGTCCGCGGACTTTTTTATCCGCTAAAATAGATCGCTTACAACTGTATCGAGTAACGCAAACGAGGGATTAAAAGTACCGCGTACAAAAATTCCGCCGAATAACCGAGGACATGCAGAGAGCGGACCGGACATAAGTACGGGGGAGTCGCACATGGCGGACTTTAGTCCTCGTTGAAATATCCATTCTAAGGGGATGGACCCAGTATTTCGCAAACCGTGTTCGTGGAGTTCGCGGTAAATCCGCGGAAGACTTTATTCTCGGAGCATACTTTTTTCTCCGGCGCCGCGGAGAAAAGTCCGTCGTCTGCGCTGGCCATAACAAGTATGTAGATGCTGCTACGTAGCAGCGTCTACATACTTGTTGCTACGGATTGTACGTACATTGCGTAGCAATTCGTAGCGTAGCGTCGAATTGTCATACATAATAAACTACGAATGATAGTTTTATGAAACTGGACCCAGCCAGGTAGTCCTTTACATTTCCGTCATTTTACAAAGTCCTCTGCAACATAGCTGAACTAATAAGAAACAAACAGTTAACTCAGATTATTTTCGAATTTAATGGTTTTAACTGATTTTGGTTCAGTACATAGTGGTATCACTGTCAATTTGTTAATTTCCAAGTCAATTAAACGTTATCAAGTAGTGTTGTGATCGAGTAGAATTGTAATGTTTTTCAGTCTATTATCGTATAGTGCCCTTCGCCGGCTCCCTCCAATCAATGGGAGTACTTATCATCAGCGAGAATTAAAAAAAACAGTGAAGACGATGATAACAGGGCATATCACTTCTTTTCACAGCGTATATTTTGTTCGATACTGGTAACGACGCGTCAATATCGCCATGCAAAAATAGTACATTTGCAATCTCTGTTTACCCCTAACATTCTGCGGAACTGCGTCAACTGAGAGAGGTAAAAGAACTCTCAAAACTATACCTACGTACTGGTTGTTTCGTTACGCCGTTCGTGCAATATATTTCAAGGCGTTAAAAAGCTGACAAATACTGGATACCAAAACTACTTAAGCCACAAAAAAATTGTTTGTGTTATTGAAATCACAAAAATGTAACATGCAATATAAAATGTCATTGTATTGTGACTTTCAGCGGTCTGTTGCAATAACGTGTGTTTGAAATTGTGACAAATATTCTTTGGAAAGTATATTTTCTGTGTAGAAATTGGATTATTATCCTTCGAACCAATATTATTTTTATATTCTATTGAAGTACAGAATTAGCACATCATGCATTACAATGACGTTTGAACTCAACTAAAAGTCAGTAATTGCAAGTACGCATTGTAACGCTTGATCTGCGGTCGTGTGTCATCATACACATTGATCATGAAATTAAATGTATAATGTTATGTTGAAATTATTGTAAAGTTTTTACTGTGCAAATTAATGTGTGGAAATCAGTATGATCTCAAGGCTGTAACTCTAGAGTTAAGAAAGTAAAGGATATGTGGCCAAAAAGCCAAATACGATATAACTTTGTAAATCTAAATGAACGTATTGAACAGTGGTCATGAATATAATACTAATTATTATTATCGACGACAGTGGTTGACACAATATTTCATTCGGTAAAATTAAGTACCGTGATTTTATCCTCTCTTGTTTATCTACCATAATTATCCATTAAGCATGGAACTATACAGGTGTAACCAAATCCCAATTATGGAGGATTCTCCTGGTCACAAACAAATTTTACAATGGGGGAAACACGATAATATCAATGTCAGCTGTTCCATCTTGTAAGCAGCATATATAGTCTACATCCCCCTATGTATCTAGGGCTAGGGCAGGTGTATGTTCACTATAACATACACCTGCCCTAGCACAGGCCTTATCTCAGAGAGAGAAAGAGTCGTCGTTTCGCTTGGAAAAACCGACAAACGTAAAATGCTAACTATTCAGGAGAAGAGAAAACTTAATAATTTCCTAATTACGACGCCTTTTGTTATTCAGTAAATACATAGCTGATATTTACATTTAAAATTTCAAGCTAGCTAGCACAAAATTGCTTTTACGGGCGCGTTGGGGTAAAAAAAATTCTAACGAAATACAAAGAAAATCATTTTGCTAAAAAATTGTTTGGCGGATTTTTCAGGCGTAGCTACGAATGTGGTTTAATCACCACGCGTGCCCACCGCGGATTGGCGATTTCAAGCGCTGAGGTATTGAGTAGCTCAGACACTCAGGTTTCCTCACGATGTTTTCCTTCGGTTTTCCGTTGGAACAGCTGATAATTTCTTCGGGTTCGAATCCCGGCTGATCCCGAAACCCAGTTCTTGGATGTTTACATGTTTGTGACGTCGCTGTTTCTGGTTCCCACGACACAGGGTATCCTAGTGTGGGCCCAAAATCAATGTATGTGCCTGTATGCAAATGTGTATGATTTGGAAGTTTACTAAAATTAAAGTTTTCGTATTAACGAGTAGAACCCACATTCATCGAATGAGATTTTCTTACGTCCCGTCATTTCTTACGAAATGTCTTGTTGTGTCTCCTCCAATGTGAAAACGTCCATAAGACACACCTACCTTGTAAGCCCTACCTTCAATCTTAGCCATATTGCGCTAACATAGATCTATGATGATATCATATCACACCTAAAGCGGGGCTTACGATATGCGTCCTCTAAAACTAGCGATGGAGGTCACAGTGTAAAGGACCTGACTATGCCTTTCTAGTCATATTTTGTGTCGAACTGGTAAAATCTGCAGAACTATACCTACACTTTTTCCATAGATGTAAGATGATCATTGTCGACGATTCTCGACCACGGTACAAGTTTCGTACATTTTACGCCATTTTATATAAAAAAATCTGTCATAGTAGGATGTTTCAATAAATGTTAATATAATTGAACAAAAAACACAATTGAATCATTATTGTTTCAATCTATCATATACATAGGTACCTTCAAGTATAGTCGACTGCATGCTGATCAACTTAAAACGCAGTGATTATATTCTCTGTGATCAACTTTGCTGCCCGTAATGTAATACCTATAATAACCATGTGCTGTCGACTGTACTCTTATAACTAGTGTAGTGCCTTTATTCCCACTAGTTCAGTTAGTATAGTTTAGTGACTAAACTAGAGAGAAAATCAGTTCAGTTGGTTGAACTAGTGATTTTTTTTCTCGCTTGTTCAGTCAATTGAACTAGTGAGAATGGTTTTATCATATTTTGTTCAGTTGAATAACTAGTGAGAATGGTATTTATCATTTGTTCAGTTGAAACTAGTGAGAATTGTTTTCTCACTAGTTCAGTTGTGTGCGACACAGAAGTTGAACTAGTATGATTGGTCTTATAAAATGTAACAGGTAGTTGAAAACTAGGTGTTTTCAGTTTTCCAGCGACTTTTCTCCGCGTGTAATTAGTGAATGTAGTCTGCGCAGGCCTTAACTCTGTTTTAATGCGGTCATTCGTAGTCTGGATAATAGTGCCGACCATTGGCGCAGCTAGAAGGGCCGCGTCTACCCCAGGAGGTTGACCTACTGCTTACATGCATTAGGATCTGGTAAATGAGTAATCACTAAAGGCCTGCGCAGACGACGGACTTTTCTCCGCGGCCGAGAAAAAAGCTCCGCGAATAAAAAGTCCTCCGCGGATTTACCGCGAACTCAACGCACACGGTGTGCGAAATACTGGGCCCATTCCCTTATAACAAATGGATATTTCAGCTGGCGGACTAGTCCGCCATGTGCGTTGCTTCGCCTAGTCACACTAGTAAATATACGTATCTAGGAGTCACACGAGCTCTATTTTTTTCGGGGACTCCCTCGTACTTTTGTCCGGTCCGCTCTCTGCATGCCCTGTTATTCGGCGGACTTTTTGTACGCGGTACTTTTTATCCCTCGTTTGCGTTACTAGATACTGTTGTCAGCGATTTAATTTAGGGGATAAAAAAGTCCGCGGACAAAACGTTTAGGTCCATAATGTCCCTTTCCCACAATGTTCCCCGTGTTCAAAATGACCCTTTCCCAGAATGACCCTCCTAAAAAAATTTTTTCCCAAAATATCCCCTCATTTAGATTTGTAAATAATGAATAACTTTTTAAAAGAGAACCGCCTTCAAAAACCCACTACGTCATGTGAGGTAACCATTTGTTGTGCCTTCTCCAGAATGTAACGAACACTTTCTGAAAACCGCATCAAAATCGGTTCAGCCAAACGCGGACAAACATAGGTACAGTGACACCATCTTATCTGTTCAGTTGATAGCGGCGCTAGTGGAGAATTTAGTAGTAACATTTGAGAGAAATTTACCTAGACAAATGAGAATATTTGACCCGTCTTTCAATTTTAATGAAAATATATCTATAAATCTTAGTAAGTGAATAAATAAAACAAAAAATGGGGAACAGGATTCACAATTTATAAGTTAGTTACAATTTTGTCCACCTGAACAGATAACTTGGTGGCGCTGTACATACAGGTCAAACAGAGAACTTCTTGTTTGAGGCAGTTAAAAAAAAATCAGTGTGTAGTTCTGGAAGTTTTAGAATTACGTCCATGGTTTTAGTATACAAATGACGTAGTCGTTTATTGAAGGCGGTTCTTTTTAAAAAAAACAATATTCATTATTTACAAATCTAAATGAGGGGACATTCTGGGAAAGGGACATTTAGAGAAAGACGTTTTGGGAAAGGGATATTTTGAACACGGGGAACATTTTGGTAAAGACATGGACCTAAACGGTACAAAAATCCCTTGTCTGCGCAAGCTATTATCCATCCACCATGTCATCTAATGGAATCACTGCCGAAAATGACTCAGATATTTGTAATTTATTTGCTTCTCATTTTGGGTCCTCATTTCTTCATAATTCTTCCGCTATATCTGTTAATGAACGTCCAATCGCCTCTTGCCAAACGTCTAACTCCACTTTTTCTAGACTACAAGTAACGGAAAAATGTATTTTACGGTCTCTACAACACCTAGACGTAAGTAAGGGTGCTGGCACGGATGGAATACCCCCGATATTTATAAAGAAATGTGCTAAGCAGCTTGTACTGCCTCTCTTAATTATATTCGATGACTCCCTGAAGTCGTCCACCTTTCCTTCTTATTGGTAACAAGCTATCGTGGTGCCTATTTACAAGAAGGGTGACAAGAGTTGATATGATAGATATTGAAAACTACAGACCAGTGCCCCTATTATCTGTATTCAGCGTTGCCGGACTGTGTTGCCCGAATTACCGTAAAATGCACCCCAAAATTACCGTACAATTACCGTACACCATGGATGTAATCGTACACACTGATTTTATGATATAAAAATGAGATAATCACTTATTTTCTATTAAACAGAACACTAGTCTTAAATTACTTTTGACGACCTCTGTGGCGCAGTGGTTAGCGCATCTGACTACCATGCGAGAGGTACCGGGTTCGAATCCCGGCTGGGGACAAAAAAAAAAGAAACCCAGGTCATGGATGTTTACATGTTTGTGACGTCGCTGTTTCTGGTTCCCACGACACAGGGTATCCTAGTGTGGGGCCAGAAGCAATGTATGTGCCTGTATGTAAATATTATGTTATGTTACTTAATAAGTTTTATTTCTTAAATAATAATGTAGTTTTATCCGGTAAAAGTCACTCAAAACTTTTGCCCATGAAAGTGAAACTGCTTGACCAGTAGTTGGTTTAATGCCTCAATCAGTGATATTTCTTACCCCAGAAAAAGCAGATTTTGTCGTTATATTCAGACAAATTAAACAAACACGATCGATCGGCCTATCGAAAGACAATTTTCATTTCAGTCTTAGTTTCGGATTCGGATCGTCGATATTCGTACAATCATTCATGAATGAAGAAAGAAAATAGCGAAATATAGACTGAGATTAGGGGCCAATTTCAAATTACCGTACAATTTGTCGAATTTAGGCAATGTTCTTAGAATTACCGTACGTTTTTGGTACCACGATAGATTACCGTACAAGGCTTGAAAATACCGTACAAATACGGTAATTACCGCACGTCTGGCAACGCTGGTATTTGCTAAATTATTTGAGTGTATTGTCTACCCAAAATTAATGTGGCATGTTAAAGAATTACTCACTCCTCTTCAACATGGATTTGTTGCACGGAAGTCAACCACCACTAATTTGGTCTGTTACCTAAACGACGTTAGCGCCTCTGTTGATTCTGCTGTTCAGGTTGATGCGGTGTACACAGATTTTAGTAGTGCGTTTGACAAGGTCGACCATAATCTGTTATTGCACAAAATGCAAGACAAGTTTGGTGTAACTGGTGAGGTGTGGGGTTGGTTCCGATCTTACCTTTCGGGCAGACTGCAGAAGGTTGTGAAGGATGGACAGTCATCACATTATTATGAGGCAAGCTCTGGCGTCCCCCAAGGATCACATTTGGGCCCCCTGCTATTTAATATATTCATCAATGACATCGTAGATGTCATCAAACACTCCAGATGCCTCCTATATGCAGATGACTTAAAACTTTACAGAGAAATCCGATCTATAGAAGATACACATACTTTACAGAAAGACCTTGACTGCTTGACGGTATGGTGCTGAAATAATAATATGACACTTAACGCGAAAAAATGCTCTCATATAAAATTTACGAGAAAGTTAGACAAGGTGTCATCTGGTTACCATACTGCTGGCGTACCATTAGCAGAGGTTTCCACAATTAGAGATCTGGGCGTAATCTTCGACACCAAACTTAATTTCATTGGTCACATCGATTATGTGGCTAAAGAGAGCAACAAAATGCTGGGGTTCCTCAAGCGCACTGGCAAACAATTCAAAAGAGTTACCAGCCTTAGGATTTTGTACGACTCACTAGTGCGCTCACGGCTTGAGTACTGCAGTCAGGTGTGGAACCCTTTCTACCAGGTACACATTGATCGCCTAGAAAAGATAGAAAAATCTCTCACACGATTTCTAGCATATAAGGCCTCTAGGCGGGAAGTCAATAGACGGGCTAGTTATGCGGAGAGACTTTCTGTTTTCAAAATGTGCACCTTGGTACAGAGAAGAGATTATCTCGATATGGCATTCCTGCACAAAATAATTAGTGGAGCAACTTCAGACCCATGTCTTTTGGGCAGTCTCAGTTTATTTATACCTAAGCTAAATATGAGATCGTCCCGTATTTTGACTTTCCGCCCTGAAATATTTCGTACCAACCTTGGCGGATTTTCTCCTTTGTTTCGACTTCAAAATCATTAGGGTAAACTATACATTGATTGGCACCTTAAGCAAAACCTTGACTTAATTTGCTTCCTAAGCATTCAATTTCATATATTAACCATTTTTATTTGTTAGAATATGAGTATAGGTTGGAAATAAGAAATACTTCTTGCTTGTTGTCATAGTTTTATTTAAGAAAAATAATAATAATTTGAAAATGTCTCCAAAACTATAGTCATTGGCATTACAGGTATAAACATTGTCACTAATAATATCAGTCATTGGCACTTATAATTTGTATGTATGTGTTGTACTTAACAATGCTAATTATAAAAAACTACCAAGTTGCCGTTTAAGAAATTTTAATTCTTAATATTTGTTTAAAACTCACTGTGCCAATGACTAGGTGGGTGCCAGCAATACTATGGTTTACCCCTCAGAAGAAGGAGTACCATAGAAGGAGCGATAAAAAATGAAAACGTGCCACATAGTCTGTTTCGTCAATCTAAATAGCCGCAAGCTATGTGTTAGAAAGAGAAAAATATAGTCGTGTCTTTGTTGCTTTTTTTCGAGCGTACAACCCTTAAACGTCAGTTGGTTACCTTTGGTTACCATTACGCGACCAAATTAGAACGGCTCAGAAAATGACGGCATGCAATGTGCCGCCCAATGACATTGATTTCGCAGGGGGTGTTCTGTGTTTGGCAGTGTGTTTGACAAGAGGTTTGGGAGTGCGCCGTTTTCAAGAAGCTTGTGTATTTTATATTTACTAAAGCACCATTTGAAGTGAATTATAGTGGATTCTCATGGTATACAGTATAAGTAACCATCGGCATGGCGTGTGTTGTGTTAGAATGTATATCTCATTCTTCCCGAGAAGATAATGAAACAACATTCATCAGCTTCCACCGGTAAGTCTCAATTTTGTGTACCTAAAAGGGTATTTTCTCTAAGATTTCAACTATGGGCTACTAGAATTGCAAATTAGCTATTAGAGAATGGTGTTTTCATCATGATTATTGTGATATTTTCGATATAAATCATAATACAAGTTTGTTGTTTGTTGTAGGGGAATAGGGATGGGACTTTCCCACTTTCTCAGTGAAAAAAAGTATCGATGGTTCGTAGAGCATATTTAGTTATTTCTTGCGTTCGTATAGTTGTTTTAATTGTTAATTATCTATTGCAGGTTACCCGAAGACAGCACAAAATAACAAATGTCGATGACGCAGTATCACGTACAAAGTAGTCTTGGAAAAATTTACACCGCATTTGCAGCAAGCGACTGTTTCATAAACAATAGCAAGTGGCGTAGGTTGGAAACAAGTGCCGTACCTACTTTACGCTTCTCCTTAGCCCGCAGATCATTGGTAAGGTTATAATTATACATTATAATGATACTTAAAACAAAATAAAGTCTACATACTGCACAATTATGTCAACTGAGGTGCACGTTTTGCTGTAAGTATGTACATCAGGAATTTCACATGAGACCCGACTGTCTCGTTGGTCTAGTGGTTACTCCACTTGGATAATAAAACAGGTTGTCAATTCCAACCTGCAAGGCGCCGTATATCACTTGTAGAATTTTTCCCTGATTATTGCCTGACTGGGTGTTTTTTTCTATCCTGGACAACGTTTAGCAGTTAAAGGTCATAACTAGTTTAATACTATCATAGTCTGATTCTGGTGCAAGTGATTTTTATTATTTTTTATGTGGAAGTTATCAACGTGAAGTACTTAAATAAAAACAATTTTCAGGTTGCGCCCTCCGCGGAAATGGACAACGTTCGTGAGCTGCAACCAAGCTGATTTCATTTGAATTTCATAAAATATTATATTATCTTTTACATTATGGCTGACACATTTTTGTGAAAAAAAAACGTTAATAGGTACTTGTAAAACAGAAGTCAGGGATAAAAAACACATACATTATAGTAATACGTGTTGGTTTCTTCTCTATTGAGCTGCAGCCTGCCACTTTTTATGTGAAAAGCTTGAAACTACGTACTTTATTTGATGCCAAATAATCTTGTACCAATAAATCGTTTGGTTTTTAATTTTTATTTTATTCCATCGAACCTGGACTGATGATGTTATTACAACGGGTGCCTTGAGTAACTATGCTAGGTGGTAGGTATTTATTGGAAACAAATACGTAATCTATTAACACGACACAGGGTATCCTAGTGTAGGGCCAGAAGCAATCGATGTGCCTGTGTGTAAATGTTATGTTATGTAATGTTATATTAAATAGTTTTTCCTATTTTGGTCTTGTTTTATTCATTATACTTTCTTACAGTGCCACCATCTCATTTGTTCAGTTGATAGTGGCGCTAGTGGAGAATTTAGTAGTAACACTTGAGAAATTTACCTAGAAAAATGAGAATATTTTAACCCATCTTTCAATTTTAATGAACATATGTCTATAAATCTTAGTAAATGAATAAATAAAACAAAAAATGGGGAACAGGATTTACAATTAATTACTTAGTTACAATTTTACCCACCTGAACAGATAACTTGGTGGCGCTGTATATGGTGATTATTGATGATTTGCAAACATATTAAAAAAAAAGGTTCAATATTCACCGTACATATACATTTTGCCATGTTACCACATAACTCGGTAAAATCTTTCTTCGATTCGCTATAGCCCTATTAGTCCCATTTATATTATTGAAAAACTGATGTAGAATTACTTACTGTTACTTATGAATATTTATTGTAACTTATATGGTATGTACCACACTTAGCACATAATAACATAACCGTAAGGGGTTCCAGCTGATTCACTAGCACCACCAAGGGAAAAATGATATTTTTTTAGAGATAAATACATTGATAATTAGATAGATAGATAATGGTGATAATAGCGATTATCATGGGCCCATGACTTTAATTTAAATGAATTGGAATTGGAATAATGGAATTTAGTCGTAGGTTTTTTGGTACACAGCCATGGGTCCGAAAAATCACTATTTAACATGGTGATGGGATTGAAAAGATACTTTTAGCAAATTGTGTAAAAGAGCTGTGATTTTTTTATCATTTAATATTAATATTTAATTACCAACATTAATTTTAAAAAGTACACATTATGTAGATCGGAATAAATAATATCGACATCTTTATGGTGTTTGTCCCAGCCCTATCGATTTTGGCTTTGTTCAGTAATCTGTGGCAACCGTGTACGATTGTAAAATTTTTAGTGCATGAGTACACTACAGCTGTCTCTTTCTGGCGCAGAGATTTATCGTAAGAGTAACATGGACAGCTATACAACTGTTACTTTTTATTTTATTCCTCCTTCTATGGTACTCCTTCTTCTGAGGTTTACCCTATAACGAGTTACAGAGATCGAATGCTCTCGATATTTTCAATGATAACCTTGTGACATGGAAACATAAGTTGCTGCAGCCACGTACCAACTGATCGTATTCAGAGTTTTTTTTTTTACTGATTTGCTATTTAGAGTTTGTAAAGTTTTTTTTTGTGTGTATACGATTCACTCTCGAATGCTGTTGCACGCCTGTTAGTAGTGCACAGATCAGGCATGAGATTTCTTGTTTTAAATTATATTAGTATTTTTTCATCGGTGTACTGTTGGTGTGTCTATTAAAAATAAATAAATAAGCTCGATCCTAGTTACGCCAGAGTTTTGGGCCTCGATTCTGTTAATGCATAACAGTACGATGATAGTTGTACGGTCGGGTCACATGACGTGCTTTTTCATACAGCTGACGCCTAGAGTGATACGTATGGGCGAGTGAAACTAAATCGCCGCGTTCATGCAGTTGTCATTGAACTACAATGTATTAACAGAATCTAGGTCCTGGTACCTGCACCCAATGCTAGAACCGGCTTCCAATTTGGGAACCAGTTCCAGCGGCGGAGGCACTGCCTCTATCTCTAAATGGAATGAAAACAATTCAATACAGTAATACCAATTTATTGACTCCTTATTCATTCACTGTATTAAACCAAAAACATAATTAGTATCGGAATGATAATAAGAAGTTACATCGACAGAGTTTAAAATAACATCTTAGTCTTAAAAAATAAACAGAATCGCATTACATCTACGGTACTGCTAGAAAGTTAATGTGTTCATTGAATGTTGAATTTGTCAAGGAATTAATGTAGAATCTAGTTAGACTTCTTGGAATCTTTAGATGGTGAGCGAGATCTGGAGCGGGACATCGAGCGCGCCTTGGAACGGGAGCGCGAGCGAGAGCGGCTGCGGGAACGCGATCCTGAGCGCGCCGAGCGCGAACGGGTGCGACGGCGAGACCTCGAACGGCTGGGGACATACCAACAACACATTGTAACCTTTACCGTGATACTCTTTGTCCCATCATAACTAGTCTAGCATCTTTACGAATCCCATGTAGTTTCCCGCCCCCAGCATCAACTCGATACCTCAATTCAATACAACTTTAGGTGATCTGCCATCTCGTGCACTCCTACGTAGAGAGACGGAGCCCCAACAGACTGTATCAAATTGAATTTGTTTCAAGTTAATACTATCCATGTATGTAGTCATTCGTTAATAATTTAGTCATGTTGTAGGTAGACTGCAGAGTGTAAAACGGTGTTGATACTGAAACGGTAGTTTGTACGGTTAGCATTATGACTGCAACACTAATACATTAGAGGTAAACTCACTGAGTGCACGCAGTGATTACTTTAGAAGTGCGTAGTGGACGCGTAGAACGAACGGTACACTCAATGTAGTTGTCGACAATGACGTGCGCACGTAGTCGTAGCTACGTAGTTCTCAGAGCGAAGTTACCGATGCGGCCAACTCAATTGGAGTGAAGACCGCGTAGTGAAAGCTACGTAGCGCAGGTTATAAGAAGTGCAGACACTGACGAGTGTGTTCTCGGCGCACAGGCCAATGATAACCTATAACATAGTTATCATTGGTATATGTTCAGTTCAGATCAAATCATTGGTACTATGGAACCTTCAGGGAAGTCTTGCTATTTTAGGCAGGCATGGTGACCATATGGAATGATAATAAAATCTTATTTATCCATCCAGGTTGCTTACTGAATACTTTTGTAAAGACAAAATTCATATTTCTAATGTTTCGTAGAAATATGAATATATTTTCAAATAATCAGGTTTTATTCATTATTGGATTTTCACCCTCAAGGCCGTTGGCAGACCTTGTATATCTTATACTGAAAAGGAAACATTTTACTTTAAACTGTGGTTTATGTAATGATAGCCTACATAGCACAGCTTTTGATTGACTAAATGCTTTTGGTTTATTGGTAATCTAAGACATTTATATTAAATAGTAAGGTTCTCATAGAGAAGTAATGAGCCATTGAACTCTCTATTTTATGTTTCTTCGCTAATTGTTTTAGAATTGTGCCCAAACATAATAATAGTCTGCCATCAACTGCTTCACATGGTAATCAATTTAGGGCAATAAGGAAGTCTACATTTTATTTAGCATTGCATAAAATCTGGTCTAATTTTTGACGATTTTTTTATTAGCACATGACTAAAAAAAATAAAATTCAGATTAGTTATTACAATAGTATAAGCCAGCGTAAGACTGTCGTTATGTTTCACTTAAAAAGGTTCCAGTGCCACATTTCTAACAGAGAGGATTTTCATATTTCATGTGTTTTACACAAGTATTGCACATAAACATGGTCTTGTAAAATAATGTATTACAAACATGTTTATGGCAACTCTAAAAAGCAAAACAATTTTAGAGTAGGTTTGGTAATAGAGGAGACAAGTCATACCTGCGGCGACGGCGACGGGTGCAATCCCGGGCATAGTGACCGCGGTCTCCACAATCGTAGCAGCGGTCATCATAGGGGCGCGGAGGCAGGCGCGAGCGAGGTGGAGGGCCGCCACGGCCTCCACCGTATCCACGACTTCCATTAGACATCTCGACTCTGGCGCGACGGCCGCATATTGTGCGACCGTCCAGCCCGCGAATCTGTGGATAAACGAAACATAGAACAATAAATTACATGCCTGACCGATCGACAGATGGATAAAATGGAAGCCACACGAACCGCGTCTTCGGCGTCACGGGGATCTTCGAACTCGACAAATGCGAAGCCTGGTGGGTTTCTGGCAACCCACACGTTCCTTAGAGGTCCGTAGTACGAGAAAGCATCTTCAAGTTCAGGTTTACTGGCGTTGTTTCCTAAATCTCCGACGTACACCTTGCAGTCTCCATGACGAGACATGATTTCTGCAAAAATAGGTTATGCGTCGGTGAAACACTGCGTCGTAATTTTACCAAAATGATTCTCGAGGTCGAAATCATTTTACCTTGATGTTAAACAATCAAACACTCAACGCAGAACTGTTTTTACCACATTTAGAAGTTACAGATCGAAACTGACTTGGTCATTAATGAAAAATCTATTCAGCACGAATCGCCAAGAAAAGGAAACGCAAAGCAATGCAAAATGGCGGCGGCGGTTAACCAACCACCGGCAAATTCACCACAGACTAAGTAAGTACATTGTCTTATTAATCTGTGTACGACACCACTCGGACTATCAATCAAACGAACACTGACATACGAGAACTTTTCACTGTTATATCTTTACGGCGGAGCTCCGCTTTACGGCCTAGCCACGGGGATCGGCGGTGCGAACGGCGGTGCGGCGGGCGGGGCGGCAAACTGAAACAAACTCATAGAAATGTACGGAGCAAGCCACGCGGAGCGGCGAACGGCGACGCGACTGGCGAAATGTGCCGAGCGGCGACTGGCGGCGACTGGCGGCGCGGCCGGCGAGTGAAACAAACACATGAACAAGTACGGCTCAAGCCACGGCGTCGAGCGGCAGTCGCGGCGACTAGTGCAGAGATCAAACGAGTTTAGTTGTTTTCGCCGCGTATAATAAATACCGAGACTGTTATTGCTGAAATACTAACAAAATGGGGTATATTTGTTACTTTAATAAAGAACATAATTACCTAAAAGTTATTTAATTTCATGAAACATTAATATACAGAGTAACATTTAATTAACTGACCATATTTTAGCAGCGATATTTCTGAAAAAATGCAGTTATGAAAAAAATTCATTCATACCTAGTTCCAAAATATGGTCAACTTAATTAAATGGCACCTATGTATTAGATCAATTTTTCTAGCTGCATTGACTTTTTTTCCAATCCTGAAGAATATAATTCGACAATAATTCTGGTAGACTCGAAAAATGTTTCGGTGGAAAAATGTGGAATTCTCCATAGTATACCTCGATTTCTATTCAAATCTATGAAGTAGATTACGCTCTTCCAAATATTATGTATTGAACAAAAAAAAAATTACTTTGAGATAAAGACATTTCGCTCTTGACCGGCCTGCCCTACTCAGCCCTACTAGTCGCGGCGGCAAACGCGCCTGCCCGTGGCCGGCAAACCGCGCCGCGTGAATTTTCGTCCCGCTTGCCGCACCGCCGTTCGCGCCGCCGTTCCCCGTGGCTAGGCCAATAGTGAGCGGTTTTCCTTATGTCAAATTTAGTTCTAAAAGAATCCCTAGGTGGCGCTGCCGTACCGTAATAATAAACGTCAAAGCAAAAAACAATACTATGGTTCTGTGGAATTTGTGATGGTTCAATAAAGAAAAACAAAAATGCTGTTGTCGTTTGGTGATAAGTGCGATTTTGGATATTTTGGAGTCTTTGCTGTGGATTGTGGGTTTGAATTTTTATTTTTATTACGAGAAACCTCGTCCGAATAGCAACCCTGGTTCCTTCTCTTGTTTAGTAATCTGTGGACTAACTTTGACATTAATTGCAACGAATCACAATTTTGTACGAAGAAACGAATAACGCCATCTAGATTATCTCAAGGAACTAAGAAAAATAAAGAAAGGAAAAACGCTCATAGCGGTCACGTAAATTTGATGTAGGGTAAACTATACATTGATTGGCACCTTAAGCAAAACCTTGACTTAATTTGCTTCCTAAGCATTCAATTTCATATTCAATCACTATTAACCATTTTTATTTGTTTTTATTTGGTTGGAAATAAAAAATAATTCTTGCTTGTTGTCATAGTTTTATTTAAGAAAAATAATAATAATTTGAAAATGTCTCCAAAACTATAGTCATTGGCATTACAGGTATAAACATTGTCACTAATAATATCAGTCATTGGCACTTATATTTTGTATGTATGTGTTGTACTTAACAATGCTAATTATAAAAAACTACCAAGTTGCCCTTTAAGAAATTTTAATTCTTAATATTTGTGTTTAAAACTCACTGTGCCAATGACTAGGTGGGTGCCAGCAATACTATGGTTTACCCTATATATTCGCTAGGTATAGTTAATAATTGACAAAAAGATCTCAGATTTATGAAAATTGAGAAAAACGTATTTATTTTTTTTATTAAAAAATTGTGGTAACTAAGTTAGACTTTTGAATAAAATAACAATAAAATATTTAGTTTTTTAAAAAAATAGGGTATTGTGCCTTTCATATATAAAAAAATATTTGTCGTTTAACGATTTACACAAAATATATATTTTTCATGCTATCTTATAGCGGTCGCATTTGATTTCTACTAAAAATTATGCGCAATATTAGTGTTAACTTCATGTAAAATATAAAACACGCCAATAGGCTAGTTGCCCTAAAAAAAATTAATTAGTCCGTCTTTTAGATTATTCAAAAATAAGGGACACGTATTTTTTTATTTGTAAATTAGACCAAAAATGACAAAGACATAGCCCATTAAAGTTACGTGTGACTCCTGCTAAAAAATGCCGTGCTGCATTTTTTAGCACGGAGTGACGTGAAAAAAAATACGTGTCCAATATTTTTTTATAATCTAAAATATGGACCAAATAGAATTTAATTATTTTGACCCTGGAAACTACCCTATTGCAGGAACACAAAGTTAAATATTCCAGAAATTTGTGTGGAAATGGGGCTGCCGCTGTTGAAAATGAATAAAAAATAAATGTGTCTGATTTTTCTGACGTATATAAGGCCCTAACAAATCAAGCGCAAATATTTTAAGGGGTAGTCATATATAGTGTAATAATAATAACCTTGGAGCAAAAAAATATAATATCGTTGAAGGAATTGCATTATTTTTGCTACAAAAAAAATTATAACTTTTTAACAAATTAATTTTATATCATCCTGTTTGCATGCACATGCACACACACACACACACACACACACACACACCCTCACACACACACACACCCTCACACACACACACACACAAACACACACGATTGAGGTATCTAGCGTTACACAATGCAATTTTGAATGACATGTGACATTTATGACACAGTGAGGGTGTGTGCGTGTACGTTGTTTAAAGGGTGTTTATTTAGTATGGATGATCGATTTTTCATTCGACCTCTTATTCCTAATCATTATTGTTTGATTTGTTGAACATTCTAAATTGTTATTTATCTTTTACTTTATCGGCCCTTAAAATATTTGCGCTGGATTTCTTAGGATCTTGTATAATTGAATTGCTTGTAGCCCCGGCCGCCTGAATCTTAGAGGATCACGAAGGTTAAGCAACATAGGGTGCGTTCAGTGCATGGATGGGTGACCGTCTATGACTAACGCTAGTGGCATTTTTCCAAGCGGTTCCGTGCTTCGCAAGGGACGTTAAGCAGTTGGTTAGGGCGGCTTGAAAACTTCTAACATTAAGACCAGCCACTAGTCTTACTGAATCGCTCGTAGCCTGGGCTTCCTGAGTGATCTTAAACGATCACGAAGGTTAAGCAACATACGGCGCGTCCAGTCCATGGATGCGTCACCGTCTATGACTAACGCTAGTGGCATTTTTTCCGAGCGGTTCCGTGCTTCGCAAGGCACGTTATGCAGTTGGTGCCGGCTGCCGTCGATAGATGGCAGTCGTTAAGCCAAGTCAGAGGCCTTAGGGCGGCTTGAAAACTTCTGACAGTAAGACCTGCCACTAGTCTTACAAGCCTCCACCAATCCGGACTTGAGTATGGCCTATACCTTCCTCAGGGAAGAGACCCGCGCCCCTCGGTGGGGACATAATGGGTTGATGATGATGACTAGTCTTACAAGCCTCCACCAATCCGGACTTGGCCCCCTGTCCAGGTGTCCAGGCTCCTCGGTGGGGACATACCTAATGGGTTGATGAGTCTCCGGTCCGTAACGATTAAATGTGAAAATGCCACGATTTAATGCTTGAAATCTCAAACGACTTCATTTCAATTTGTCCAAATTTCAATTCGCCTTTTGATCCCAAAATGCCTGAAATCCGAAATGGCTAATGGCTTTGACATTCTGTCTAACGAGGGTGGACCCCTTCCCAATTCTACATAATACACTTCATCGAAGAATGATTTTCATGAAAATGCTTGGGCTTGGGCACTTACAAAACAAATAAAAAAAGTCAAATTTATTTCAAACCCGCTGTGTAACGTACCTATTGAGTTATTAATAGAAACTATTGAATAGTTTTACTGTCTACCTTCTGGTTCAATCATCAAATCATCTTAATGGATTTAAAAAAAAAAGAGTTCTGATTCTGAAGGTTTCAGATGCAGAGTACTGCAAAGGTAGTATGAGGACGCGAGTCGCGCGCGACAACGTCAAAAGTTGCGACTTTCCAGTACATTAACTGTCAAATTCTTGCGACTTTTGACGTTGTCGCGCGCGACTCACGTCCTCATATTACCTTTGCTGGAATTAAACAAATGTGTCATAGTATTACATACAGATTATTGTGGGACCTCAAAATGTCACGTTAAAAAATAAAACGATAGAAACGAAAGATTGATACGGGCAAACACCATGTTGCAGCCCTGAGCCACATTTTAGAAGTTCATTATTCCGAAGTCCTGCGTTGTAGTACCTGATATCTTTTGTGGTGGTTCCTATTATTGTTATTAATACATACGCAATGAAAGAAAATGTGACCATGAAAAGACATACGAGAAAAAAAAAAAACATAGAAATATTTATTTTTATACCCTAAAAGATTACGTATTTATTAATGGTTACTGATTTATCATTACATTATAGGCTTTATTATCATATAATAAGATTTGTGATAGAGAATGGTTTCAGAAAAAAAAGATATTTTGTTTTTATGGTTTCTATGTGTTTTTTCTAAATATCTTCAAAACTATACCAGATGAAGAAAAACCATTTGTATATGTAACTTATTTTGTTGAAATAATAACTACATAATTAACATAATATTAAAACCCTAAGGTGACCGCAACTAAGCAAAATAACAGATTGTGTTATTTCGACTTTGCTAATTAAAAGTGGCGGAGCGACGGCATGTTTCGACGCGCAAAAATGGTTTGTCTAGAGGAGCAAAGCTTTTTCCCCACACGATGGTATTCAAGCTCGGCGAGCAATTTTTTGTATAGCCACACAGCAAGTGAAAAAAAAAACAGAAATGAACGTAGCGGACGGCCAGCCGTTTGTTCAGCCGTCATGCAATAATTTTTGTCATTCATGAATTTGGCGATAGGAACTATTTTAGATGGTGTCATTTACTATAACTTTGGTTGAAATATAGTGTGATAATGTGTTAAACTTTTGTTTCGGCTAGATAATCATCATAGATCTTTAGGATTAGTCTGTGACAAGTTCGGTAATGGTGGGCATGTCATGAAAATCCCGACAGCCATGGATGATAGCTCCGTATCTCATCACAACGGAGGGCAAGTGGGATCACAAATTGGTGTCAGTATAAACAACAAGCAAAATGACGAACCTAGTCAAAGTATTCAATACTCGATACCGGGAATTTTGCATTTTATTCAACACGAATGGGCGAGATTCGAGCTTGAGAGATCACAATGGGAGGTGGACAGAGCAGAATTTGAGGTGATGTATTGCTATCGTATTATGGCCACTACAATCTCCTGCCGAGCCTCATGGTACTTGGATTATTCCAGCTAATTACCAGGTTGCTCATTTGTGCTGCTGCTAGTTTTGTAACATCTTGATTTCTTTTTGCATGCTCTAAATAAAGCAATATTTTCGTCACTATTAGCTATAGGTTTGCGATTCCTTTAATGTACCATTTATAATTTACTTTATGCAAGGCAACAATAAAATCAATACAGCTATCTAAATATGTACCCACACATTTGAAATGTTCCTGTGGCAATAGTGTGGTTATCTATGTTGTAGGTACTTGCATACAAAATAATTATAATCTGGCCATATCCTAAACTTCTTAACTCTTCATCTCCAGCATCAGCTATTAGGTATATCCAGATTATAGATTGAACATCAGAACAGCTGTCCTATCATATTAGAGTTATCTAATTCATTTACTAGCATATTATTATGTGCTGTTTGATGTAATAGAGTTTTGACTAAATATTTATTTATAATATTGTGGGTTGCATACCCTCTGAATGCATCCATACTGATTAGTGGAAGAATGTATTTCAATGTTTGTGATGTCCTTGCATGGTTACCATAGCACAGGGTATCCTAGTTTGTAACCAAGACAGGTTACAAGACATTTATATGATAAAATTAATCTCCAAGTAGGTATATTGGGCATGATCTGAATTGAATACTTCATTTTACAAACAAGTGAATAAAATGTATAATTAGATATTATCAATAGCTATGGCATTCATTGATGTTAACCATCAAAAAACAACCAACAATCTGTTAAATTACTGTTGTTTCAACTAACAGCTGTTAGTTGTTTGTGGTAGATATTGGTCAGGCCGTCTGATACCTATTAACTTTTTGGGTTCTGGTAGATCAATCGGTTTTCTCCATTGTTCTAAAAACTCCATCAACTGAAATGTTAACAGATTAGTTAATTAGTTCTTGTGTATGAGAAACATGGATTACATAGTCAGCTGTTTTGCTCATACATATTGGGCAAATTTTTGGACCGGATCAAGTTACGTTTAGTTCAAAAAATTGTTTTTTTTAACTAAACGTAATAGTTAAAACAAAATATTGGGCAGATGTCAGTAAAAAAAAAATAGCTAACTACTTAATACTTTTTATTTTATTTTAATACTAATAGTGAAGTTAAAATTTTCTCTGTTGTCCATGACTATGTAGGTAAATTTTCCTTCGGGATCTCTAAGAGTCCTCATCTTGTGGGTACCAGTTTATCATATAAAATGATGGGAATTGTGCAGAACTTCGTCAGTATTATTATTCTCATCTCAAATATCTTATTGTTATCATTAACTTATTTAAAGAGTTACAAATTAACTAAACCTTTTTCATAGCAAGTAAATAAAATCAATTCCTTATTATTCTCTAGAACAGAACATGCATGATCACAATATGCCACTTGTCACAATCCTGACAAACCTCTTTCTCTTTTAGTTGCTACATGCAAAGTGCATGTTACAGAAAAGTAAATTTTAAGCTGCTGCCGACTGTTACTGCTATGCTGTAGGCTTACCTATTTTGTTTGTGCTGTTTTTGTAGCTGTTGTGGGGTAATTGGCAGTGGTAAGAGGCAATAGGTGTGAGCTTATGTACATATCGTCAGTGAAGTTCTAACAGTGCGTAAGTAAAAAATGTCAACTTTACAGGAGAGCGAAAAAACTGTGTAAAACTTCAAACTTTCAATTAGCTACATTAGAGGTGTACATTATTTGGGAAAAGTATTTAAAATCAACTTATTGAAGATAAAAAATTGGTCGGTCGAAAGAAGCGCGCCACTTTTCTTCATCAAATGGCATCGAAAGGTCGAAACGGCCAAAAATGTCTTTCGCACTGTTAGAACTTAACTGACGATATGGTTTAGAGTGAATACCTTGTATGTGCAAGTTTAGGTGATTTTGTAACATTAAACACCATTGGGTTGATATCTTTAAATATTTGATCAAACCATGTAAAAACATTGGAATTGTGTTATATTTAATGTCTACTTTGTTTTTATGTCAGAACAATTTTTTTCAGTATGCAGTTTTTTGTGCCTCCTGAATAGTTACGTATTTTACAGTTACTAGGTATTTTCTAAAAGGTATTTTCTAAAAGCCAACGAATATTTAAGGTAAATGTCTAACATGTTACATTGTATTTTTAAATGTTGTTAGAAAAATTGCAATAATTCTTTGGTGCTGCGGAAAGCCTAAGGCCCTTATTACACCAGCAATTGTATATATATGTCTAGGATCCCATCATGTTACTAATAAAATAAAGCATTTCAATTGTTTCATGGCTAGAAAAGAAGATTCAGAAACCAATATAATTTAATAGGGACTTATAACATAGCTTCCTGTCTTGAAGGTTGTCTGGAAGAAATTGCTGTTAGCAATAAGACCGCCTATTGTATATATTTCTTTAATTGTAACTTTTATTTGTCTTTTGTTTCTTATGTGCAATAAAGAATATTCTTATCTTATCTTCCTTAGCCATGTCATGACTTTATAAAAAATTTTTCAAGGTTTGCATTTGATGTACTGAACCCTAAAAAACCTTTTGACGTTTCGTCATAAGGCTGTGTTACGGCAATGCTGCCTCTCTCGCACTATATAAAATTTTGGTTATTTTAATAAATTTAGTATAATTTGGATAATTGTAATTTGAGGGTTTCACAGATAAATAAATGACAGAAGTTTTGGACACATCTTTATAATCCTGTTTCTTTACTGAAATGCTTATGTGTTTTCTTTATTGAAAACTTTTATAGGAAACCAGTAATGTATGTAATACTAATATGTAATGTATTATCTATCAAAACCATCAGACCACATTTAGTAAAAGGTGATAATAAAATTTAATTAAAGTCGCTATAAATGTCGGATTGTGCGAGCGACACGTAAGAGCAGCCTTAAGGCAGCTTCACATCCAAGCCGTAGATTTACGACGCGAACTGAAACTTTATTATCCTAGTAGGGTAAACTATACATTGATTGGCACCTTAAGCAAAACCTTGACTTAATTTGCTTCCTGAGCATTCAATTTCATATTCAATCACTATTAACCATTTTTATTTGTTAGAATATGAGTATAGGTTGGAAATAAAAAATAGTTCTTGCTTGTTGTCATAGTTTTATTTAAGAAAAATAATAATAATTTGAAAATGTCTCCAAACCTCCAGTCATTGGCATTACAGGTATAAACATTGTCACTAATAATATCAGTCATTGGCACTTATAATATGTATGTATGTTTTGTACTTAACAATGCTAATTTTAAAAAACTACCAAAATGCTCTTTAAGAAATTTTATTTCTTAATATTTGTGTTTAAAACTCACTGTGCCAATGACTAGGTGGGTGCCAGCAATACTATGGTTTACCCTATTACCACTTCTCGAGAGCGTTGTATTGAAGACACCCTTAACACCGAACCGAAATTCAAGACAATCCTCAAACGTGCCTAGGATCCACGAATAGGTGCGAGAACTATATCCACCCTCGCAGTTTTCATGGGCTCTTCATCTCTCGGTCCGGGTCGTAACAGGCAACCTCGTTGGTTCCAGGCGCGGATCGCGTTCCTCCAGGGCGAGCGAAAGGGCCAAGAGAACCTGAAGAATGACCTCGTGAGGCGGATCAAGATGTTGGAGTACGCGCTAAAGCAGGAACGGGCGAAGTTCCACAAGCTGAAATACGGCGTCGAGCTGCAGCAGGGTGACGTGCGGCCGCCGCCTGAGGACCCGCCGCCGGAGACAGAGCCAGCGGACCGTACGCAGTGGAAGCAGGGACGCCAACTAATCAAGCAATATCTACAGGTACGTTTGAAGGCGCCGTTCTCACATTCGGCAGGTCGTGGGCTCGAATCCTGGCATGTGTCAATGATTTCGTTTTCTAAGTTATGTACATATTTTGTGAGAACTTATGTGAGAGAAAGTGTAATCTAGTGATAGGCTTCTTCGTTTTTAAAGTGCCTCTCCATCACTGAAGGTTGGCAGTCAGCTCTTTACAACGGTCTCTGTTCAGTGCAATTCTGTCTAGGTACGAAGACGCGAGTCGCCCGCCATAACGTCAAATGTCGCGACTTTCCAGAGTGCGTATACCAAGTTGTTTCATTCACTTTCGATTGCGAGAGCGTTTGCGATTTGCATAGGAGTGACAAAAAGACAACTAGATGGCGCGCTTTGTCACTCCTATACAAATTGCAAACGCTCTCGCTATCGAAAGTGAATGAACAAACTCAGTATAAGCACTCAGTACATTAAGTAACTGTCAAATTCTGACATTTTAGCGCCACAAAACGCGTGACTCGCGTCATCGTGCTACCTATGCTGAACAGCTCCTCCGCGGTTTTAACACCGGTCCATTCTTTGATGTTGCACAACCATAACAACTAGTTGGGTCTAAACGAGAATGTTCATATAAAGAAATCGGCAATACATCCGTGGGCGGGCGGGCGGCAGATACAGAAACAGTTTTTATTCGACGAAATAGGGCTACTAGAGCTATTTACAATTTACCTACGAGAATATTTTATCCCTCCCAGCAAAAAAAAAAAAAATGTTCATTAAAAAGGCACTATGTAAAAATGCCTTTTATAGAATTGATGACTTTAGAAATGATTAAAGCTCTTGGTAGTAAATTAATTCCACAACGAGCTAGTCGCTTATAATATATAGGGTTTAATAAGTTTTTAATAAATGTCTGTGACTGCATACCAAAAACTTTGCTATTATTGTTTTGACGTTGGTGCATTCATTGGTCATGAGCTTCCTAGTTATATAGACATTCATACCAACTTAAGTATTATATTTAAAGTGATTTGAGAAAAGGTGGTCAGAGTGGAGTTTATTTTTTGCTGCTTTTTTCTCCACTACAATCGGTCCCAAGGCAGCGCCTAACATTATAAGTATTGACATTCAACAAACAGACTGTTAATTCTTTACATTGAAATAAATTTCTGATTTCTGATCCTAAAAGGGATAAACATACTCCTATTACAACTAAACTATTACTAGGGAAAACTTCGACATCGTCAAATAATATTGCTGATTTGCTGTTAACGGTTATTCAATCAATGTATCTGTTATCTGTTAATTATATTTTACTGTGTTAATGAAATTAAAACCACCAACTCATCAACCATTAAAACACAGGTGACGTGTAGTTTAATCTAGTTTCTATTTAGTAAATATAATTTTTTCTCTCGATTTCATTTCACTGACGCGTCCTATCATTATATTTTATTCGTCCAGTGAAGGCTGAGTCTTGTGTGCTAGTCTCTTAATAGTAGCACGTAGAGGCAGGCATGTTTAACAACTCTGCGCGAATGCTAAGTACCTACTCCAAACTGAGGGTGGTCTAGAGTCCCAGAAATCTGGGGCTCAATTCTCTCAGTGCATTATAGTTCAATCACAGTTACATGATCGGGTCCCGTGACATGTTTTTCAATTCCATTGACGCGTTTATTACGAATACATGTGCGCGCGTTGATTTGAAGCGGCAATGAAACGAAATCGACGCAGTCTTGCAACTGTCATTGTGCTACATTGCCTTAGCAGAATCTAGGCCCTGAACTTGGTTTCACATTCAGTTCATCGCCCATGCTACCTGTAGGTTAAGTATCAGAATTTCCTTATGACAGCCAATGACTATGAATTTACTGCGTGTCTCCTTTCGGAGTTCCACGGTCTATCAAAAATTAAACTTTTATGTACCTAATAAACCCAAGCCTAGGCTTGCTGGTAGCACTAATCAAAGGGTAATTTTTAACCGTTCACCAAAACTCTAAAGGTACACCTATTTACGCCTATCTAAAATATTACTCTGAAACCCGTTGTATTATTTTGCTGCAATTAAACTAATCGGCCAACAAAATATGTTACACCAAACAACTTCAAAATTATCTCCAAGACATACCACTTTTTTATTCTACTGCACAGCAAGTATTCTCGAATAAGAGTAATTATATTATTATTTCACAAAAAATACTGATTGTGCACCATATATTCCTAATTGTTACACAAAATATCTAATATGAATCCTAGTACCGGACCCCATTTAAAACGGTTTTGTACAACTTTTATGTTACTCAAATAATTAACATTGAAGAACAAATAATGCATTTCCTACAACATTACTTCTAAAAAAGCGAAGATTGCGACGCGCGTGTGGTTCCTTGAGATGTGAAATATTACAGCAACAAAGAGCAAGATGTTAGTACACGTTGTAGACATCATACAATAGGCAAAATTGAACAAAAAAGTGAAAACCCTATTGCAACAATTGTTTATTGCCAAATGAATTATTTTACATGCAGATTCTTAGTTACATTACTTATAATGTTAATGATAGTTTATGTAACATTGTAGGAGTAAAGACTGTTTGATAGTTTGAATTAGTTTGGTTTAACACTGACAAGTACAGAAACATTTTTTGGGTAAGCATTACATTTTGTAATGTATTAACTTTTGATTAATAAAACCACATCGGGCACTAATTGGTGTTTGATTAAAATAAATTTTGCAGTACGCTATCTGAAGTAAATCTAAGAAAATAAATGCTCCTTTTATAATTAGGTGTATTTATTATTTTTACAAATTTGCAACAGTTATTAAATAGGTGCTCATTATGAAATATTTTAATGAACATATTTTGGTGCACAATCAGTATATTTGGAGGAACAAACGTAAAATTTGTTGAAGAAAGCGGGAATAAATTAAGGTACAGTTAAATACCATCCCTAATAAGTGTATTTCTACATGAAGGATTTATATTCTGTTGAATGTCAATGTAAATATAGTAGTAGGAAAAAAGGAAGAAGAAGAAATGTTTTATGGGCAACGAAAAGAAACCCCATTCTAACCATCTTTATCATCACCATCCATGCATGCACGATTTTAACTGCGACTTGTTTAGTTATCCGTAGCGTAGAATACTATTAGCGATGCCGTTTCCGAATGGGGCGATAGGAAGTATGTTTCGTTGTTGCTTTGAACAAATTAGTTAACTGGGAATTTTCGTAAACTAAACCCTGGTGACCATTAACAGAGTTTGACGCTGCTGTAATTAGACCGAACGCGCTAGTATAATAAAGAGATTCGAACAGGTCCGCGATTAGTTTGAGTGGTTAAATTGACATAAACTCAATCCCAGAGCTAAGTACCTTATACTCAGTTATGTAGCAAAATAGCCCTAACTTTGCGCTAGTCAGCTTTTATGTACCTACTTAACTGTTGACGTTGAGTAGGAAAGAGAGAGAGCAGGGCATTGTGTGGTTAAGGTATAAAATCCTCGCACGCAGGTTAGCTCGTCGTTATAAAGAAATAAAGCTAATCTTAATCAAAATCGTCTGCCAAGCTTTATACACCTGTAATGTATGGAATAAAGAGTTGCCTATTTATCGAAGCCAAATCACCTTTAACGTAATAATTGAGTACACACACATTACTTGCACCCAACTGTAACTTTGTTGAATTGCTTCAGTGTTATTTTCGAATTTTATTTACGTGCAGAACTTTACTGGCTGCGAGTGAGTCTCATTTACAGGGCGTTAAAGCGCGTTGTCAATGTAGAGGCCATTCTTAGGGTTTAGATGTATGCCTCGCTCAGAGAGAGGGTCGCGCGTACCCACCGCGGCTTATGTCATTTCAATTGCTGAATTTGTGTATGAACTATAGCCTATTTGATAGGTTCCTGAAAACCATCTCAGTTTCTTTGTTAGTGTTCATTGAGTTCTCAGAAAGTAGTAATTTTAACCGCTTCAGTCCTGACCTTGAAAATAACAATAGTTTTCTATTGTTATTTTGTCGACACGGGACTGAGGAGGTTAAATTCTTTCGTGTATTTCTTCTAAAAAAGCAACTAAAAATTCGCTTCCAAAACACCATCGTGAGCAATATGGCGTCACGTCATGATGTCACAGGTCAGTAAACAAATTCAATAAACGTAAGAACGACATTAGTGACAGACGCCATTTTTACTGAGCTGTGACGTCATCATAGATTCGGCCAATCCAGGCCGTTTTCGATACAATGGCTACAGATAGAAAATTATCAATTTTTATCCTGCTTTTTTGGACAATTGATCCTTTTTTAAAGTTGAAATGCCTGTGGGGATGATAATTAAATACGTATTTTCACTTAGTCTTCCGTCTTTTATTATTTAAAGAATTAAATTGATTGACAACAATAGTCCGTCGTTCGTCTTAAAACAGAGAGAGAAACCTTACATCTATCTCCCTCTATCTCCTTTTACCGATCCATCCATCCCTCTCGCTCACACACAATCAACACGTTCCTTTTCATACATCTTCTAACGTTCCATTCATCACACATCCCACACTCGGCTCTCCTGCGCAAAAGGCTGCCCTCAGCCTCTCAAAATTACATAGTTTTACAGTATAGTCTTCATAGAAAGTACAGTAAATTTACAAACAGTTTAAACTCTTAATAAAGTTGTAGTAATAGTAATCTAAGTCTTAAATAATTACACACCCTCTCTTATATAATTTTGATGAACAGTATGAAGTTATTTTATATTACAGCGCAATGTGTTACAAGCAAACTTTAAATTTAAACCACATCTTTAAAAAATAGAACTCCTGCTAGTCTAATTAATTGATTAACTCCTGCCTAGAACAAAATTTTAACAATTCAATACAAACAACATCTTTAAATTGAGTATAAACCATCTTAGTGTAACACATCTCAATTTTTTATTTATTTACTCAATTCAAAAATAACTTATGATAGTAACATACTTTAAAGTTTTATCTTTACAATAACAACACCTATACCAGCCATTCAACATCTTTTATACCAACACAAACAAAATATGCAATAATGACAAAAGATCCTCTCACTTACCTACTCTTTAGAGTCTGGCCATGGCTTCATATGGTCTGCCGAGCTAGAAGTACGTCCTGGACCCTCGCTGCTGGGATCTAACTTCTCTAAATCATACCTGTCATTCCGCTTCACCTTTTTCACTACATATGGGCCTAAATATTTGGGTTTCAACTTGATACATACCCCAAATTGAGTCCTCTTAATCGCAACTAAGTCTCCTTCCTTATATTTGTGACTTTCCTTCCTTCCTTTGTTATAATTCCTCAGGTTCTCCTCCTAGATTTCCAAAATAGACGCCTTAGCAGCCAACCGTAAGTCATCTCTCTCCTGTAAAAAGCACGCTCTGGTCTCGTCTGAGATCAAATTACATAACTCTAGATCATCCTTGTTTCTCATTTTCGCTCCTATTAATAGCTCAAACGGCGTTGTGGCAATGCTGCGCTGATAAGAGGAATTGAGCGCTCTCTGCACTCGGCTGACATGTTTGTACCAGGCTGCTGCTGGTTCTGAAATACATAACTTTGTTAATACTTCAATTAAAGTCCTATGGATCTTCTCCACCTGCCCATTTCTCCGTGAAACACCAGTGGTAATTAAAACATGTTGTATACTCTTACGTTCACAGTAATCTTTGAAGTCTCCACTCGTAAACGCGGTACCTCTGTCTGTGACATATCGCGTGGGATTGCCAAATGTCTGCTGTAGTATTAACAACTTATCAATTGCCTCCTTGCTCGTCGTGCTTTTGCATGGGAACAGCCATACAAATTTGGTGAAAGCGTCCACAACAGTCAGTATGTAATTGTATTGTTTCTTTGTCTCGGTTAGGGGTCCTATGTGGTCACAATGAAGTGTGTGCAAAGGTATACTTTCCTTCTCGATGCAGTTCAACCATCCTTCTTGCTTTCCTGCTTTTCTAGTGGCCAACAAGCATGGGACGCAGCTAACTATGAACTCTTCTATCTTCTTATCTAATCCTCGTATGTAATAGTCTTTAGAGATCGAGTCCATCATTTTCCTCTTTGAAAAGTGACCTTTTTCATGAATTCTCTTAAGTATTTCTTGTTCCATGCTCCTTGGTATGACTAAAAGTTTCTGTGTACCTTTGTAAAGTAATGTGTTGTCTAAATAGTAGTCCTCATACGGCTTTTCTTTCAAAATCGTAATTATGGCTTGCAATCCGTCGTCAGTCGCCTGAGCCCGTCTTAGTTGATCATGGAGGTTACTCACCACGGCCACAATGCAGGGATTTCGGCTGAGTGCGTCTGCATGCTTCATCTTACTGCCTGATCTGTGCTCCACCTCGTAGTCATACTCGTCCAGCAATAACACCCATCTAGCCACTCGAGTTGTCAGATCTTTTTTTTTCAAAGTCAGCTCGAATGCTTGGCAATCTGTAATGATTTTAAAATGGATCCCATAAAGGATAAGCAACGCCTGATGCATCAGTGTGCAGTTCGGTTGGTAATCTGGGGTCAAAGATCTTCAGAACAAGGCTACTTACTAACCTACGCTTCAATGTTTCAAAAGATTGTCTCTGTTCGTCATCAAAAACAAAGACTGCGTCCTTCTTCAGCTGATCGGTCAATGGCTTTGCAATGACTGCATAGTTTTCTATGTATTTTCGGAAATAAGAGGTAAGTCCTATAAAGCTGTGCAGTTGCTTAACATTCTTAGGTTCAGGGTATCTTACCACGGAATCCGTCTTCTCTGGCGATGGTCTGACCTCACCGTCCTTGATGAGATGGCCCAAGTATTCAACTTCACGGCACATCAGTCGAGCTTTCTTCCAATTGAACTTCAACCCATAATGTGAAGCTAAGTGCAGCACCTCTTCAAGTCTTTCCATGGCCTGATCGCTGTCTTTTGCTGGAATGAGAATGTCATCCACGAAAATTACAACCTTTCCCTGTGATATTAGCTCCCTAAAAATCATTGAAATAAATCTCATAAAATACTTAGGACAATTCATTAATCCAAATGGTGTGCGTAGGAATTCATATTGCCCATGATGTGTCACAAACGCTGTATATTTCACTGACTCGGGGCATACTTTCAAATGGAAAAACCCTTGTTTGAGGTCTAGTACACTGTACACTCGAGCACACTGTAACCTATCTATGATATCTTCAATTATGGGCAATGGGTGTTCATCTTTTACCATCTTTTTGTTTATTAACCGGTAATCTACACAGACTCTGATGTCTCCGTCCTTCTTTTTAACTAGAACTAAAGGGCTAGCATACTCTGAGTAACTCACCTGAATAATGTTGTCCTCCAGCCACTCGGTTACTTGCTGTTCAACTACCTTTTGTTCCGCTAGTGAGATACGCCTTGGCCGCTGGGTGACAGGAATGTCATCCTTCAATACGATTTTCAGTTGGATGGGAGCCTCATTAACCTGTAACGGCTGGTAGCTCTCCACCATCTCTGTCAGCCGCTCCTTGTACTGGTTCTCGCCAATGTAATCTACAACATCACAAGACATGCACTCCACTTGCTTCATCCACTCGTCATCTTTCGGTAATAGCCTAACACACCCGTCTTTCATAATTAGTAACACACTTTTTAGGAAGTCCTGTCCCACAATCACACTATAGGGTAAACTATTCTTCTCTACGACGTAAAACATTACGTTATTATAAATGTCACCACTAATTTTCACTGACAAGTTCACCTTTCCTAATGAAATAACTTGTAAACAACCGAGTTCCGACAACTTCACATTATTTCCTGCTTCGAAATTCGGTGAGCCGACTTTCCTATAGAGTTCGTCCGTCATGAGATTAACTTCGCTGCCAGTATCGATCAAACATTCAGAAGATATCGTCGTATTTCCACTGATCTTGATCTTCATCATTGGTTTGTTGTTTACGTTTCCGCCATCTTTGTTTCGCACTAAGTTCACGTCGCTGCCACTCACGTCACCAGTGTTGCTATATTCGCGTCGGTTGTCGTTCCGAATCGGTGGATTTTCGTGCTGGGGCTCCGTAGTAAACATCGCGCGCCTCGGTCCACTCTGAAGTTGCTGCATACCTGGTTGACCTCGTCCAATCACATCATTGCTTCGCCGGTTGCCGCCTGGTTGTTGACATTGCGATGCAATATGCCCAAACTCGTTGCAGCGGAAACATTTTAATCCCATCTGTTTGTAGGGGCAGTCTGCTGACATATGCCGACTCTCTCCACAGCTGTAGCACAGTCGCGTAGCCGTCCTATTGCCAGGCGCAGGCGCAGCTGTCACAGTCACAGTAGGCACATAGTTGTTAGCCGGTGCTCGTCTTGCACTCGCAGTCTTTTGCTTGTTAGTTTCGTATATTTTGATCTTTCTTCGTCCGAGTACGTGGTTACACCATACAGCATGATTTTATTAGTTTCTACGTCTTGTATTCCGTCGATTATGTATTTTATGGCTACATGGTCGGGTATCTTGCCGCGTTTTCCAAGCTCCTTCATTACCAGCAAATAATCTAAACATGTTTCACCCGCTCTTTTCTTTCTGCTACTCATCAGTTCATGGATCATTTTTGCGTCTATTGCATCAGGAAATTCTCTCAACAGAGCCGTCTTTAGGTCTTCCCAAGTTTTGAAGGGTTTTTCTGACCGTAGCCACAAGGCTGCCGTGCCGACCAGAGATCGTCTGCCTACAATAAGTTGTTGCAGGGCCGTCCAGCCGAAGATCTCACCATTCTCTTCCACCTCCTGGGCCCATCGAGCTGATGACTCTGTCTTGTCTTGCCCACTGAACTTTCGTATCAGCTCCTCAGTATAAAGCATGCTTGGTTTCGACTTTCCATCTGAACCACCAGCGTCTGCGTCTTCAAAGTCAGCTTGGCGGCTGGCTCGTCTTGAATTTGCGTCTTTTCCCATCGTAAGCCACAAGATTTTTTCGTGTTCTCGTGGATGGCGTCAATGTCGTTGCGTACGAAATCCTTCTCAATCTCGTTGAAATCTTGGTATTTTGTTAAGATTTTTATCCCGGATGCGCTCCCAACTTGTGGGGATGATTAATAAATGCGTATTTTCACTTAGTCTTCCGTCTTTTATTATTTAAAGAATTAAATTGATTGACAACAATAGTCCGTCGTTCGTCTTAAAACAGAGAGAGAAACCTTACATCTATCTCCCTCTATCTCCTTTTACCGATCCATCCACCCCTCTCGCTCACACACAATCAACACGTTCCTTTTCATACGTCTTCTAACGTTCCATTCATCACACATCCCACATGCCTTAAAGTGGTTCGAAGATAATATTTATACGAATGTATATAAATAATACTTTTTTTTCACACTGTCAAATAGCCTATCTTGACTGTCATGTCAGACTTCTTTATCCGCACAAAGTTGAGTTAACGCTAGTTGAAGCCCAGCTGGACGGTAAATTTGACACAACGTCCCTTTGCCAACAGGAAATAGGGTACACGGACACGATTATGGACGTTCGCTCGAGTCGCGTGCGCGCACTGCTCGGGCTTAACAACGAGGAGCAAGAGGAGGAGGCGCGCTACCGCAGCTACGACAAACAGCAGCAGCAGCAACGCGAGCGTCAGTACTCCGTCAACTCCATCCGCAAATATGACTATGGTATAGTACAAAGGCAACACCGTCCGCAAATGTACAGACTCTACTCAGTCAGCAAACTTGACTAATTGGGTATTTGACAGGATGTCAAATGAGTTACTTTTAAAACGGAACTTTGTATGAAAATATTTGCTTGTGACGTCACAGTTCAGAGGACTTTTTTTATCTTTCATCTATTTAAAAATTGTAATAACTAGTAAATGATTAACTGAAATACATTTTCCGAATCATTTTGTATGTTTTGTTTAAATCGAGCATATCAAATAATTTATTGTTGATAGTGTCAAATACCGTATTGGGTAGTTGACAAAATGTCAAATGAGTTACTTTTAAAACGGAATTTCGTATGAAAATACCGAATTATGACGTCATATTTCAGAGCACTCTTTTTATGTTTCATCTATTTAAAATTATGTTAACTAGTAACTAACTAAAACAGATACATTTTCAGAAATATTTTGTAATTTTGGTTTTAATTGAGCATATCAAATAATTTATTGTTGGTCGTGTCAACTACCGAATTGACTATGACAATTTGAGTATTATGACTTATGATTTGAGGATTTTATGCCAGAAAACCTTAGTTAAAATTTATTTATTCTTAAAGCCAAAAGAAAATAAGGTGAAACGTGCGCATCTACCTCAGTGGGTTTCTCTGCTTACTTCCATGAGAGGGATATGGGCGTGACGCAAATATAAACACTAAGAAAAATAATTATGACCGCTGTATTACCTACTTATATACTTTTCTTCGCTCTTATGAGTATGACTGTACATTGACGAATGAGGTAAAGTGACGAGTTAGGGATATTGACGAGTTAAAGATTTTTAAGAAATTGACGAATCGGGAAAGTGACGAATTATCGATAGTGACGAATTAGCGAAAGTGACAAGTAATGCACTAATTCAAAGTAAATACCAAGCGAAAATGTACAAACTCAACTGCATCCGCAAATATGGTTATGGCATAGTACAAGGTCAACACCATCTGCAAAAATTACTTGTTATGGTACATCGTACAAACGATTTGCAACTGTGACTATGGTATACATAGGTAAGCGATACTCACTCAAGCGACATTATCACAGAAGTTTGCGCGAAGGCAACCTTTACTGAGCCATTTAAGCGATGATCCTTTGTCCAGAAGGCGGAAAGGGGGATAAGATGTCTGTCACTGCTAGATATACATAAGCCTTTTCCCTCTCACGCCATCTTGTCGATTATTCGCCATTCGCAACGGATTATTCCATCATACATGTAGAATTAAGTGTATGGCTAACACTTAATTCTACATGTATAACTACTAAGAAAAAAAATTGCGCCTAGTACTACATCCATGTATGACTACTTGGAACACGTAAAATGGTATTTTTTTGTTCTTTCTAGCCATACACCTTTGTTTTAAGATTAAATATTAATAGATATAAAAAATATATAGGTATTTTAAATAAACAAATCATTTTGTACACATATAAAATTACAGTTAAATCTACCGTGTAGGATATGACAAGACAACAAAAAAATACCATTTTACGTGCTCCAAGTAGTCGTACATGGATGTAGAACTAGGCGGTTTTTTTTTTCTTAGTAGTCATACTTAGAACTAAGTGTATGACTACATGGAATAAGCCTTCGCATCCACGGGCCTGCTGCCCTGACCACATCGTTGGGCCATCGGGCTGTTGGACTACCCACGGCCGCCGGTTTTATACCCTTGCTAATCCTCATCCAATCGATGTTCCCATCTTCAGAAGGAGGCGAGGGGCGCAAGGCAGCCTGTGGCGCGTCGGGCGCGGGCTATAACGAGGAAGGCCTCTCCGTGCAGGAGACTGCGGCGGTGTTCGCCAATTTCGAGTTCCTCGCTAACCAGGACATGGACATGGACGACATCGATGACCTCGATGCCAAGCAGACGCAGCACCAACCCTCTAAACAGGGTAAGGGTACCGGACTGGCTTACTTTCAACCGCAGCAGGTGGAAAAATAAACTGGTAGGCGTGCAAAAAAAGAGGGGCAAAAATAAATATTAAACATTTATATTTATTTACGTACAGGCTCATACATTGCTTCTGGGCCCACACTAGGATACCCTGTGTCGTGGGAACCAGAAACGGCGACGTCACAAACATGTGAACATCCGAGACAAATTAATTAAAGTAGAAATAAATTTTTTTCGGTCATAAAATCTTGAAACTACATATTTCATGAATGTAATTTTGTATGATAAATTACATAGAATATTTAAACTCTTACTGGATGCCTAAACAATGTTTTGCTTTACAGTTAAAGTGTGGTGAATTCCTACAATGAAAAGTCAACATTGTAGGCGATATAGTAAATTCTTTGTCCTATAATTCATTGCGTCCCTTAATTTAAATGTGTGCCGAGCCGAAAGCGAGTAGAATTTAATAGGAAAGCACACGTACAATGAAAAGCACGAGCTCAACATGCAAGAAAATAAAAAATAAATAAACTCACGCCCCGTATCCCCGAGGGGGTAGGCAGAGGCACCAATCACTAGAACTGGGCCTTACTTGGTGGTCATACCGGCATGTCATACTAATATGACCAGTGAGAAACGGTTGTATTTGTGGTCATATTTGTATAATGATAAGATGAGATTAGTATCGGATTTTTTTTTAGAAAAGCTTCGTTAAATTAAATGAAACCCGTCCCTTCGAAAACCTTCCCCCCGGACTGCGAAAGTGACTAGACGTGTGCAAGTCTTCTTTCAATTAAAATAATTAAAAATTCTTTAAGTATTCTAAATATATAATAATATAAACTCTCAAGTATTAGGCGCACAGAAAACCATAAGCACAGGTATCGCTAAGAAAGTGCAAAGGCAACATCATTGCGAGAGTGGGACAGTCTTAGTGTCTTAATTTCCTTCTGAAGATACGAAAACCGACGTAAGTGACCCACACCTTATACTCAATAACCAATAAGGAAGGACCAACATTACTGGCCACTGCTCTGACTTGTCGGGCGACAAAAAGCGACCACTCAAACTTTGAACGTAACTGCTCGGAAATGTCCAAAATGGAACGCACCCCTCCGACTAACAGTTTCCAACACTCTCAATCGGAAACGGATATATCTAAGGTAACTCCGAACATACCATCATTGTTGTCTCAGCGGACCAAGAGACAACGTGAAGCTAGCGATGAAGAACATCCATCTCTCAAAGAACTCTTAAGGGAAATGTTTGATGAGTGGAAAGCATCACAGGGTGCGCAACTAAACAGGATCATTGCTGACGTCGCAGAAATAAAAATACAGAACACCCAAATTAAAAAATGCAATGAAGGAATTGAGAAATCGATGGCGCTAATCAACCACCAATATGAAGTCATGAAAACAAAACTAGAATGCCTTGAGAAGGAGCGCAAGCAAAATTTGATTCAAATTGCCGCACTTGAAGCTAAATTAGAGGACATGCAGAGAAACGCTAAAGCATCAGTCATTGAAATCCGAAACGTCCCAGCACCAACACACCCGGAAACCAAAGCCGAGCTATGCAACCTAATTTTCGATACTTGTAAAGCTCTGAAAGTAAAAGTTGAAAACGGAGCGATAAGAGATGCGTTCCGACTTAATGGAAAGACAGGAAAAGGAACTATTGTTGCGGAGCTCACCTCAGTCATTCTGAAAAATGACGTAATCAAGGCAGCTAAAATGTATAACAAAGAACATCCACAACAACGTTTCAACTCAAACAATCTTGGCCTTAAAGGACAACCGATTCCGATATACATTTCCGAAGGCCTCACGACCAAGGGGCGCCGTCTGTTCTTCCTGGCTAGAGATCTTGCTAAGGCTCAAGAATACAAATTCTGCTGGACAAGCAATGGTAAAATCTTTCTACGCAAAGCAGATGGGCTGCCTCACATTGAAATTCAAGATGAGTCACAGCTGGCAAACCTAAGATCCTCAAATTGACTAGGCATGGCGCTCAATGCTTTGTACAACTCAAAAATAATTTTTAAGATTTTTATAAAAGCCACTTTTTTCGATACTAAATCCGTGTTAGCTGATGATTCTATGGAAATCACAAACATGCTTGTATGTCTAAATGTAATTATTTTCTTTGATACCAATACCAATGAAACTATATACAAAAAGCCAAGTTCAGTGACATTATATTCTCGAAAATACATTCGATTTTACGATGAATAGCAATTTAACAAACAACATAGACCAAATCGGGCCCAGCTCTTCTGTTATGTGTAGTATCGAATCTTGCAAATCCAGATTAACACCAAAACAATCAAAATATACATCCTTGAAAATTCTGATACAAAATATAAGAAGCATCACCAAAAATTTCTCGCAATTTGAAGTACTTCTAACGCGCCTGGATATACCTTGTGAAATATATATACTTACTGAAACGTGGAACTCAAAAACCCCTCATTTTCCTCTGCTATTAAACTACAACATATTCTATACAAAAAATAACAACAACCAAAACGATGGAATCGTAACATATATTAGACAAGGTTTTGACTGCTGTGTCGAAGAGTTCCCGCTAAGTGATGCCACATGTGTCATTATTGATATAGATAAAGATACGATAATTATAGCGATCTATAGATCACCTTCTCAAAAAAATATTGAACCATTTATAAATTCACTTGATGAACTCTTAATAAAGCACAAAAGTCGTTCTAATATAATTATAATGGGAGACTTAAATATTAATATAAAACCTAATAATAACGACAGAAACTCAAATGCTTATTTAAATCTATTGGCTAGTCATGGTATTTTAGCAGGTCATACCTTCCCAACTAGAGTCGATAACTGTTTAGATCATGCAATGATCAAGTCAACATTTTCTGCACAAACAATAGTAACAGATACTCCTCTTACCGACCACGCTACTGTTCTCACTTCAATTAATCTCAAAAATACGAGTAAAATAGCACACACCAGCAATACAATTCTACACAAACTCAACTATGAAGCAGTAATTTCAAAATTGGCCACAGTAAGCTTCGATGATATAATGAAATCACTAGATCCAAACTGGTCTACAAATAAATTAGTTGATATATTAAATAAGACTATTTTGGGCAACACACTACAAATCCTGATTCCTAGAAGAATGCGCTGCTTAAAACCTTGGATTACACCAGGCTTACTAAGATGCATAAAAAATAGAGATCGTATGCACACCAAAAGTAAAAATGAACAAAAAAATGAAGTCTTAAAAATTACCTACAATAGATATAAGAATTACTGCAATGATTTGCTAAAACGCCTTAAGAGAAACTATGAAAAGTACCAACTAAATAAACACATTAATAACCCAAAACTAAAATGGAAGGTTATAGATTCCGTAACAAATAGAAATAATAAAAAAACACCCTCCACTGACTTGCTTGGACTAGGAAAGACACCCCGCCTAGCCTTGGACAAAATTAATAACTATTTTTCGAAGGTGGGTAAAGAGCATGCTGATAAAATAATTAGTAAAAACTCGGCCCGGAAACCTGATAATGATCCCATAAAAACCTTACCTAACTCCATGATAATGTTAGAAACATCTGAAGAAGAGGTTGACTCTATTTTAATGAGCCTAAAGACTGACAGCGCCGTAGGTTGGGATGATATATCAACTAAACTATTAAAAATTATTAAGCGAACGATAATCCCTCCTTTAACACACATAGCAAACATTTGTATAAATACAGGTACTTTTCCAAATGCCTTCAAAATAGCAATTATCCATCCGATTTACAAAGCCGGGAACAGAAACTGTGTCACCAACTATCGCCCAATATCCGTCTTGCCTGCTTTGTCAAAAATTTTGGAAAAAATAATGAATAAGAGACTCCAATCCTACCTACAAAAATATTCTATTTTATCAAAACACCAATATGGTTTCAGAGCAGGTAAATCAACATCACACGCAGTGTCGGACCTTACGGAATATGTTGCCTCACACATAGATACCAAAAACAAATGTATAGGTGTTTTTATAGACCTAGCCAAGGCCTTTGACACAGTTTCTGTTCCTTTCCTGCTCGAAAAAATGGAAAAAATTGGAATAAGGGGGACCCCTCTAGCAATGTTTGAGGATTACTTGAAAAATCGACAACAACGAGTTGCTGTTGATGGACAGATTAGTGGTGATACGGCATCTTGCGAATACGGCGTACCCCAGGGCAGTGTTCTTGGGCCAACCTTATTCCTACTCTATTTGAATAACCTATGTGAACTAAATGTAATCTCGAAAAAGTCATCTCATACAGCTGGAGAGAGCTCAGAGAGCATTATTAAAGGTTACCAAATTTAAATCCTTTAGATACCCAACAGCCGATCTATATAAGGAATGTGACGTTCTAACGGTCAGGCAGTTATTTATTATAGAAACTATAATGTCACAACACCTGAAACTCACCTTTGACGAATCAATAATGCAAAAGAGGCGATCAGATAGGGTCTGTCCCACGATACGTTCCAAAACATCATTCTTTAATAAATTCCAAGGTTACGTTGGTCCTATGTTGTATAATAAATTAAATAAAATTCTTAACTTATACCCATTGAATTATAAAAACTGTAAGAAAGTATTAATAACTTGGCTAAAATCACAAAACTATGATGATATCGAAAACTTGTTCGTAGATGTAAGGTAAATCTAATTCATTAATGTACAGTAAACATTTTTATTAGAAAATCCTAAAATGTTGATCCCACGGATTCCTAATTTTAAATTTACATTTTACTTATTTTGTTCACTAGTAAATATAGGTTTGCATGCCTACTATCGTTTTAACCTTTCACTCTAAATTGTTGTCACAAAAATTCTAACTAAAACTTTTCAAGTTCACAACTTCAGCGGTCTAACCAATCTTGTTCTTGACTATTGAGTGGGTACTATTAGAAAAAGCTGGTTAAGAAATTTCGATCAAACGACATTGTGACAATTTTTAGTTTGTTGAAAGAATGTCTTGTACTTACTATACTTGTACTTACTTACTTATTACACTTACTTATTATTGTAAACTGTGTCAAAGGAAGGAACTGGTGTCTAAGACACAGGCCCGGCCTAGTTTAGACGCCAGTGTTCACAACTTTGTATCGTGTAAGTACCTTATAAATAACAAAATTTGTAGATACTTCTGTAAATTTTAAAGTGTGCAAATAAACTTTTTTATTATTATTATTTATTATTATTATTTTAAACAGTTGTTTTGAACTTTGAGCGAATTATACTTTATTAATATTTATATAGCAAATATGCATATAGGATGTTTATAAAAATAATATGACCACCAATACAAGCGATTCTCACTGGTCATATTAGAATGACATGCCAGTATGCCCACCAAGAAACGGGGAACTGGGCCCACATTCTGCCGATGCACTTCACGATTACCACATTATTGTAGTAACTTACTTTGTTTCCTCGTGATAGTGAGGTGGTCTCTTTCTAGGCGAGGAGGTGGACCACGAAGCTGAGGAAGTGCTCAACGAGCTTAACCTTCTCACGGAGAGCGAGGCCGACACCGGCGGACAGGGTGACGACTTCCCCGTTGGTAAGTGACCTTGACATTTTGATACATGAATATATAATTATCATGATGTAGAGTAGAGTAACCCAATAATTATCATGATGTAGAGTAGAGTTGGCAACCCTGGGTCAAATCGTTAAGACATACAAAAATACTCTCCCAATAATCGTCGTAAAACAAGCGAAAATATCCACTTATTGTCAGCGGAGAAGTGTGTGAAATGTTAACAAAGTGACAGTGCATAATTTCACAGAAAAACACCGTGAGTAGATACTCCATTTCGTCCAAAAACTTCGACCAAAATTAGAAGTGTTGTCTTTGAGGTTATGTCAGAAAGTAGATGAATGTAATATGTGTTGCCAGTAACCAGTAAAAATTCTACTTTAAGTTAAAGCGAAACCGGTATTGCCAATTTCATCAGGTGTTGCCGTTCAAAGTATCTACGTTCCAATTCACGCAAAATGAATGAACAACTTGAAAACTTTTTTGATAAAATAAAAATTCAAATGCAAGAGCAAACCAAAGAAATAATGGTGAAAATTGAAGAAAAATTAGAACCATTAGTGAAAGAGATTGGAAGTCTTAAAGTAGAAAATAAAATATTACAAAATAAAATTGAAACTATTGAAAGAACGAACAGAAAATATAACGTTATGATTTTTGGATTCGAAGAAACGGAGAAGTCTAATATGGATCTGCTAGAAAAAATTACAGAAATTCTTCAAAATAGCGCAAAACAAATAGAAATAAACAAGAACGATATTAATATGATTCGCCGCTTAGGACGAAAAAGTAATGAAAGCGAGAAACCGAGACCTATCCTCGTATCGTTTGTTAACTTGTGGAGGAAGGAAGAAGTTATAAAGAGCAAAAAGACTTTTTCGGATATTTACATAACAGAAGACTTTCCAAAGGAAGTTCTAATAAAAAGACAAGAGTTAAAACAACAAATGCATGAGGAAAGAAACAAAGAAAATTACGCTATCATAAAATATGATAAGTTGATTGTGAAAAGTAATAGCTACAATAAAGAAAAAAGAAAACGTGAAACAACGGTATCGCCTAACAACCGAAATAACGAGAACAATCAGCCGCGAAAACAGTTTGCCTCCAATGTGAAACCCAATAGGGCAAATGCCTTCGACATACTAAGAGGAAAGAACAGTTCCTTCGGTGTTACCCCATCAACTTCAAAAACGTGTAGAAAAGCCCATTGTCAGCCAGAAAACTTTAATCAATAACGATGATAAAAACCACGAAGAACAACAACAAAAAACATTCCCCAAGCCGGCCGGTCCCCGTGGGGAATTAGACCAATACCCTCCACTAAAAGAAACAAATTAATAAATTTAAGAAAATGTAGAAAAACAGAAACTCCTCTGTATATCGGGACACTAAATGTCAGATCATTAGTTGGCGTTGGTCGCCAAGAAGAATTAGATCATGCCTTGAAGAATCTTAAATGGGACATAATAGGCCTATCAGAAGTTAAAAAAGAAGGAACACATATTTTAGTATACGAAAATTATATTTTCATGTACACGGGCAAGAAAAGCGGAAGAAACGGAATTGGTTTTATAGTTAAGAAAGAACTTAAAACAAACATCATAAATTTCACAGCAATCTCTGATAGAGCTGCTCGGCTAGACTTGACTATAGGAGAGCAACCTTTAAGCATTGTACAAGTATATGCACCTACTGAGAAAGCTAAACTAGAAGAATTAGAATGTTTCTATGATGAAGTCCGGAATGCCATAGACATCGAACACTCAAATGTTTTTATATTAGGAGACTTTAATGCCAAAATTGGCGACAGAACACCTGAAGAAAGGGCCGTCATAGGTCCCTGGGGGTATGGCAATAGAAACGAAAGAGGCAAAGTGTTACTAGAATTCTGCACGGAGAATGAGATGTTTGTTATGAACACTTATTACAAGAAAAAACCTAAACAAAGGTGGACATGGCGCTCACCAGATGGTAACACCTATAATGAAATAGACTTCTGTTTAGTGAAGAAAAATAAAATAAATACTATACAAAATGTTGAAATTATTAAAACTACCTTCCCAACTGATCATAGATTGGTGCGAATAACATACATTATGAGCAGTCAAGAAAGAAAATCAAGATACACATTCAGAAGGCAACAATCTGGTCTAACACCATTAGAACGCGATTCTCTAACTAATATTTTTAAAAGCTATGATAAGCCTCAAGAAAACCTAAACATCCAAGATAACTATGCGACCATCATCGACAACATCAAGAAAAGTGTCACAATGTTACCTAAAGTGCCCGAAATTAAGAAACTTGATGTGATAATTACAGAAAAAGTTAAACAAATGATACTTGAACGAACAAACCTAAAAGAAAAAACAATTAAGACTTATTCCGAGAAGATTCGGCTTAAAAACCTATACCAGAAGATACGTACAAACATAAAGAGAAACAAACAGAGACACCGATCTAAAATAATTGAGGAAGAACTAGAGAAAAGAGGATCTGTGAAAAGAGGCACAAAGCGTCTTTGCGACAAGCTATGGATACCAATTAACTACTATATCTGGTACAATTTCTACTAACAGAAAGGACATCTTAGGTACGGCCACGGAATACTATGAAAAATTATATAAATCTATATGTACGAATAACAAAGCGACCAACCACTTACCTAGGTCGAAAAGCGAAGAAGTAGCTCCTTTTATAGAGTGTGAAATAAATAAGGCAATATTGTCACTAAAAAACATGAAAAGCCTCGAAGAAGATGGTGTAACCAATGATATTATTAAAGCCATGATAGAGCCTCTAACCTCAATATTTAATAGCCTGTTTAACAAAATATTAGAACATGAAACAATACCTAAAGAATGGGAAACTTCAATCATAACATTGCTTTACAAAAAGGGTGACCCACTGAACATAAATAATTACCGTCCAATTTCACTGTGGCAATCGATATACAAGCTATTTACAAATGTTGTTTTGAACAGATTAAAGAAAACTCTTGACTTTGAGCAACAAAAGGAACAGGGTGGTTTCAGAAACAATTACTCCACACTGGATCACATCTTTACTATGACTCAGTTAATAGAAAGATATAAAGAATATGGAAAGACTCTTTACATAGCGTTTGTCGATTATTCTAAAGCTTTCGATACTATATCGCACGAAGCTCTCTGGATTGCACTTTTAGAGCAAGGCGTTAACATAAAATACATTAACATACTTAAGGAAATATACAGCAAGAGCAAATCTAAAGTTAAGCTTGAAAGAAAAGGAAAACCTTATAAGATCCAACGACGGGTAAGACAAGGAGACCCTATATCCTTTATTCACTGCTCTGCTAGAATATATCTTTCGACAGCTAGATTGGTCTGGAAAAGGAGTGAATGTGAATGGAGAATTCTTAAATCACTTGCGTTTTGCGGATGACATTGTCATTATCACCGAAAAACACGAAGACCTATTCAATATGTTAACTACGTTAGATTCTGAAAGCAAAAAATGTGGCCTTGAGATGAACCCAAATAAAACTTGTGTAATGACCAATGGAGAACAATTTTTTACCGAAATAAACTCTCAAAAAATTGAATATGTCCAAGAATATGTGTATCTGGGACAAAATCTTTCATTCACAAAGCCACCAATCGCAGAAGTAGAGAGAAGAATAAAAAAGGCCTGGGCAGCTTACTGGACCCTCAAGCACATTTTTAAATCAAAGATGGACATAAAACTTAAAAAGAAGGCATTCGATTCAGTCGTAACACCAACTCTGCTCTACGGGTGTCAAACATGGCCACTAACAGTTGAAATTACTGCAAAACTGAAGGTATTTCAGCAAACTGCAGAAAGAAGTATGCTGGGATTGAGATTGAAAGACAAAATACGCTTGGATGTCATACTAAAGAAAACTAAATTAATAGATGTCGCTAAACAAGCATGCCGTCTAAAATGGAGATGGGCCGGTCATCTAGCGAGGACCTGTGACGGGCGTTGGAGTGAGAAGATGTTACAATGGTACCCACACGAGTCGCGCCGCCCCCCGGGAAGGCCGCGACGTCGCTGGCGAGACGATATAGTGGCTTGGACTAGCATCACCTGGACAAGGCTAACAACAGATAGACATGCATGGAGCGAGATGGAGGAGGCCTATGCTCGACATACGAGCAGACCAATTTGCATGAAAAAGTAAAATACCTAAATAAAGGAATATAATTAAAACTAAATTAATTAAATTATCAAAATAAATACTATAAATCAATGTCAATAATTTGTTAATTTGATAAGTAATTTAAATGTATTCGTATAATAATAATTTATTTTTGTAGAAGGAATGATATAATTTATAAATGTAACTGTAATAAGCATGCAAAAAGGAAATAAATGGCTATATTATTATATTATTATTAGAGTAGAGTAAGGTACACATTGCTGTACTGTGCACACAAAAAGGAACTCGCACAGATAAAAGTTGTTTCTCCTATTGTAATTGAGTTCATCAGTTATCAGTGACTGTATAATAATTTATCAGAAAGATGTTTCTTATCTTAATTATTCAATTAATTTCCCGAAGACTGTCAATCGGCTCTATCAGTCAATCGATTTCAAATTCAATCCGAGCGAACCTTGGTACCTCTTAGTTTAAGAAATATCTGTAATTTCCATTTTTATGTGCAACTAGCTTTCGCCCGCGACTCCGTCCGCGTGGACTTTGGTTCAAAATTTTGCAACCCCGTTCACTCCCTTAAGGTTTTTTTGTGTTGAAGAGTTTTTTTTACTTAAGTTTCAAGAAAGTTAGACAACATTCTTTATACCCTGCCATACACATTTTGGCAACCCTTTTCGCCCCCTTAGGGGTTGAATTTAAAAAAATCCGGTCTTAATCCTAGCCTACATTTTTTATATAGACCCTCTGTGCAAAATTTCAGCTTCCTATGTCCAACGGCTTGGGCTGGCCGTTGATGAGTGAGTTAGTCAGTCAGGACTTTGAATTTTATTTATGTAGATGATGTGCCCTCTGTCTATCTATCCGAACTGAGATTGACCTAATCAATGACATGTTTCGCCGCCCCCCCAGTGAAGTTCCCGGCGAAGCAGGCGGGCGGCGGCGGCGGCGAGGCTGACGAGGAGCCGCTAGCGTTGGGCGAGCTCGCTCAGCTCACTGTCAGCAACGAGCCGGAGGCATACGATGTGGCCGGCGCCTCAAAGGAGTCTTTCCGCAAGACCTGGAACGCCAAGTACACGCTGCGCTCGCACTTTGATGGGGTGATTTTTGATTGATTTTTTTTTCAATGATTTTAGTTGGATTTTATTGAGGCTTATAGTATTAATCTATCTATTGTAACTGTATAAAAGAACTGTCGGAACTTAACGCGTAAAATGATGAATCCGCAACGATTACTCGTCATAATGCTCAATAATTTGCTACGGGTTCAAAAATTGTAAGAAACAGTTTTCCACATTTCAACCTCTTGAGTCAGTATTGTCTACGTGCTGACTTTCGCACACTTAGGTCTTAGGAGTTTTGAGAGAAAATACACCTAAAAATATTATACTCTTCCAATTTCCATCGAAAACATGCGTCGCACTCGGTCTTAGGAGGCTATAGTTTTGGGAGAAAATACACCTAAAAATATTATTACTAGACAATAACGCCCCGTCTCTCTTTTCTCCAATGCAGGTGCGCGCCCTAGCCTTCCATCCCACCGAGGCGGCGCTGGTGACCGCGTCCGAGGACCATACCCTCAAGCTGTGGAACCTGCAGCGCACGATCCCCGCTAAGAAGTCGGCCGGCCTGGACGTGGAACCGTTGTACACGTTCCGCGCGCACACTGGGCCAGTCCTCTGCCTGGCTATGGGCGCTCCCCGCTCGGAAGAGTGCTTCAGTGGCGGCCTCGATGGCACCATACGCGTCTGGAACCTGCCCCCGCCCGCCGCCGACCCCTACGACCCCTACGATCCTGCCGTGCAGGTGAGATTTATTTGCCCACCGGCGGACGCACGTGGAACAGGGAGAGTTTGAAGTGCTAGGTTGGACAGAAGTCGTAAACGGCGAGCATGCTGAGTGAAACCTTGGAGGCCTGTTTCATAGAAATGCAGTTTAACCCGCAGACTAACAAGTGAATTCGGCTACGCGATGAACGTCGAATTGTAATAATGAACCTCGGATTGTAGTTTTATGAAATTTGGTTCTGATTTTATTACTCCTTAGCCTTAGCACGGCACACTATTTTTTCAGATATTTTTTTCCCCGTTGAGTTGTGGGATCTAGCAAATTAGTTTTCGCTTACATAGAGAGTCAAGAGAGATCGATCGGGAGACTCCATCTTTTTGCCTCCCGCATGCTACATCGGCCGCACGATGTTGGCGATTGTAGCAAGGAGCTGCATGTCCCGATTTGTGGCTTGCCGCACGGTGCCGTCAGCCCGGCTGTGTAAGAGAGCCTTGAGAGAGCCCTTCTCCAACTGACCCTTCCGGGCAGGGTCCAATGCCATTTGGCCGCTGCCCTATGAAGCTTAAACTACCCTCCTATAATCCTCCAACTCGCACTTTAAGCCACACTAAAGACGCCTGGTCCGGTCGACGGTCGTTCAGCGGTTGGTGTGAAAGACCCTAACCAGTCCTGTCGCACTCCGCGTGTAGATATCGAACGCGTAAGTACATGCGGCGGCCACTCCAGAGTGGCTGATAAGTAGGAACTCACGCAGGAGCGAGCAGTGACGCGCGCGCGAGTTACGCGGTAGAAAGAGTGGCAACATGTAAACTGTAGCTTTTTTAGCGCCGTGCGATCTGAATTGCACCTAATGGGCTAGTTGCCCTAAAAATGTAATTAGTCCGTCTTTTAGATTATTCAAAAATAAGGGACACGTATTTTTTTATTTGTAAATTAGACCAAAAATGACAAAGATATAGCCCAGTAAAGTTACGTGTGACGTCACGCCATGCTGCATTTTTTAGCACGGAGTGACGTCACACGTAATTTTAATGGGCTATATCTTTGTTATTTTTTGTTTAATCGAAAAAAGAAAAAATACGTGTCCAATATTTTTTTATAATCTAAAATACGGACTAAATAGAATTTAATTATTTTGACCCTGGAAACTACCCTATTGTATCGTTGCAAGAGTCCCTTTTTCTTTAATTGATTTTGCGGAGTGAACCTTCTGTACCTGTACTATTATGTATTCTGTGCCCTAACCGAGTTGTCTGGGCAGGGTCCGGTCCTGCGCGAGCACACTGACGCGGTGTGGTCGCTGTCGAGCGCGGCCGGCCGGCTGCTGTCTGCGTCGGGCGACGGCACGGTGCGGCTTTGGGCGCCGCGAGCGCCCCGCCCCCTGCTCGCCACGATGCGGGCCGACGACCACGGGGCGCCCACCGCCGCTGACTTCGCCGACGCGGCAGCGCGAGCCGCTGTCACCTACAAGGACGGAGCGCTGCTCTTGTACGACTTGGAGACGGGGCTGGTGAGTTTCGCCTATGTGTAGTGCGGCCTACGTACGTTCCATTGTTTTTTGCGTGCGATGACGACCACGGGGCGTCCACCGTCGCAGACTTCGCCGACGCGGCAGCGCGAGCCGCTGTCACCTACAAGGACGGAGCGCTGCTCTTGTACGACTTGGAGACGGGGCTGGTGAGTTTCGCCTATGTGTAGTGCGGCCTACGTACGTTCCATTGTTTTTTGCGTGCGATGACGACCACGGGGCGTCCACCGTCGCAGACTTCGCCGACGCGGCAGCGCGAGCCGCTGTCACCTACAAGGACGGAGCGCTGCTCTTGTACGACTTGGAGACGGGGCTGGTGAGTTTCGCCTATGTGTAGTGCGACCTACGTAGGTTCCATTGTTTGGGCGTGCGATGACGACCACGGGGCGCCCACCGTCGCAGACTTCGCCGACGCGGCAGCGCGCGCCGCTGTCACCTATAAGGACGGAGCGCTGCTCTTGTACGACTTGGAGACGGGGCTGGTGAGTTTCGCCTATGTGTAGTGCGGCCTACGTAGGTTCCATTGTTTGGGCGTGCGATGACGACCACGTTGTGTCCACCGTCGCAGACTTCGCCGACGCGGCAGCGCGAGCCGCTGTCACCTACAAGGACGGAGCGCTGCTCATGTACGACTTGGATACGGGGCTGGTGAGTTTCGCCTATGTGTAGTGCGGCCTACGTAGGTTCCATTGTTTGGGCGTGCGATGACGACCACGTTGTGTCCACCGTCGCAGACTTCGCCGACGCGGCAGCGCGAGCCGCTGTCACCTACAAGGACGGAGCGCTGCTCTTGTACGACTTGGATACGGGGCTGGTGAGTTTCGCCTATGTGTAGTGCGGCCTACGTAGGTTCCATTGTTTGGGCGTGCGATGACGACCACGTTGTGTCCACCGTCGCAGACTTCGCCGACGCGGCAGCGCGAGCCGCTGTCACCTACAAGGACGGAGCGCTGCTCTTGTACGACTTGGAGACGGGGCTGGTGAGTTTCGCCTATGTGTAGTGCGGCCTACGTAGGTTCCATTGTTTGGGCGTGCGATGACGACCACGGGGCGTCCACCGTCGCAGACTTCGCCGACGCGGCAGCGCGAGCCGCTGTCACCTACAAGGACGGAGCGCTGCTCTTGTACGACTTGGAGACGGGGCTGGTGAGTTTCGCCTATGTGTAGTGCGGCCTACGTAGGTTCCATTGTTTGGGCGTGCGATGACGACCACGGGGCGTCCACCGTCGCAGACTTCGCCGACGCGGCAGCGCGCGCCGCTGTCACCTATAAGGACGGAGCGCTGCTCTTGTACGACTTGGAGACGGGGCTGGTGAGTTTCACCTATGCGTAGTGCGGCCTCGACTCGAATCGACAAATGGCGCAGAAGTTGCCAAAAAATCTGTTTATACTATTATTATTACACATTTACTATGTCCATCCATTCTGTTGTATGTAAACACATATATCCAAATATTAAAGCCTTCCTTAGCAACAGTATGAGTGAATGAATCACCGCGCGTGCCACCTCCGGATTGGCGATTTCAAGCATTGAATTATTGGCGCTAACACTTCAGGCCCTAGGTGTCCTTGCGATTTTTTTCTTCAACGTTAGCGAGTGGTTTGACGACCTCAGTGGTGTAGTGGTTAGCTCAGCTGCCTACCATGCGAGAGGTCCCGGGTTCGAATCCCGGCTGGGGAAAAAAAAAATGCAACAAAAAAATATTGTCACGTTGACATCTCCATACAATTCTTAGGCTGTCAATGTCTGAATGTTGCTAGTACGTGACAACCAAATAACCCCATTTTACTTCCAAGTTAAATTGTGTATGCTACGCAGGTGTTTTTTTAGGCTTTGCTCTTACGAGTAATTAAATTTTAATGTCTTTGATGTGATAAGGATTTAGGATACATGAGTCTTCTAGTCACGGTAAAAAAAATCTACCGAGTTAACCTATAGATTTTATAGCGGTAACACCGCGTCATTATTTTTTGCATCGAATTAAAAAACGGACTACACAATTCATAGCTAGCTTAGTATTACAATACGATGTCGACATTGCGTAACCGAGATTTCCTACTTGTTAATCTGTGGGTTTATCGACAATGTACATCGAATTGTCCTAGAAAACCATGAATTGTGGTCCTATGGAACCGGCCGCAGCAGGTCCCAGACGACCCAGAATCAGAATCAGAAATTTATTTCAACGTAAAGAATTTACATTCTGCTTGTTGAATGTCAATGTACATACAGTTATGTATAATGTTAGCCGCTGCCTTGGGGCCGTCTGTAGTGGAGAAAAAGGCAGCGAAAAAAAAAACTCCACTCTGACCATCTTTTCTCAAATCAACTTAAAGCTAATGCAAATAAAACTTACAAGACAATATCTTGGATGTGTTGAACACTAGACACATTTATCCTCTGATTAAATTTAATATTAAACTACCATTTAAAGCCATACGTCCTTGTCTTCTAAATAATCGTTGATTTTATAATAAGCTTTTACTCTTAAACCCCTCCTATTGTTTCTCACGGCACTGACATCTTGCAGCCGGTGGTGCGTATAGCGTGCGACAGCCCGGCGAGCCGCGTGCGCTCGCACCCGACTCTGCCGCTTGTGGTAACAGCACACGAGGACCGGCACATCCGGTTCTGGGACGCAGTGTCCGGCCGCTGCGCCCACGCCATGGTCGCCCACCTCGACGCCGTCACCGGCCTCGCCATCGACCCCAACGGACTCTTCCTGCTCTCCGGCTCGCACGACTGCTCCGTGCGCCTCTGGAATCTCGACACCAAGACCTGCGTCCAGGAGATCACCGCGCATCGCAAGAAGTTCGACGAGAGCATCCTAGATGTCGCCTTCCACCCGCTCCGGCCCTACATCGCTAGCGCCGGCGCCGACGGGCTCGCTAAAGTATTCGTCTAGACAGGCGCGCGGACGCCGCATCGCGCCCCAATGACGCCGACGCACTCTACTATACATGAAGTATATATAATTATTATGTAATTTTACTTTCGATGCGAACTCTTATCTATGACGAATGCAGTAGGCAAACTCGTTATCGCTCGTAGACGGGCGACCGATACTCTGAATAATGATGTGTCTAGTCCTTGCAGTTTCGACTTAAGAACGGATCGCTACGCTAGCGGTGTAGAAATGTAACTGATCAAAATTCTTACATTAACTGTGTGTACGGACGTTTTCGTAAGTTAATTTCTATCATATTAAAATTGTATTGTAAAGCTAGCACGCCCGGCACCCGGCGGCGGCGGCGACCACAGGCGTCGGGCGTCGGGTGTCGGGCGGCGCGCGTCGGCTCGCGGCGTGTAGTAAACTCTCATTATGTATAGACATTAAAATCTACTATAATATATTCTTAGATTTTCAGTACGAGAATTTTTAAGTTCTCAATGCAACTTTTTCACCGACTTCACTAATGCAGTGGATAATATTGTTCGTTTCAATAAGAGAAACGTTGTAATAAATATTATGTCGATACTCGTGAGATGTTTCCTTGATAAGTTTTTATTACTTTTTATGTCTGTACAGTTAGACGTTATGCACTTTTTGCTGAGTTTTTGCAGATGACGTATGGTGTTTCTATAGCTAGTGTATCTATTTTATTTAAATCAATTGGATAACGATAGAGGAATTATTTTATTTTGTGTTATGACATTGTATTGATTAAGAACCATGCTCATAATATCTTGGCCAATGCTGAGCGATCGAACAAAATATGGTTGAAAGTAGAAACACTATTATAGAAAAGTAACTTAAGTAATGTTTGTTCATACCGAGTACTGCGATGTAGAATATATTATAATAAAACCATTACATATTCCTTTATTTTCCTCGAATTCATAACTTGTACACATACATCCAAAATTGATAGTAAAAAGCAACATAACCGACTGCATGTTGTTTTTTTACTATAGTGTTATCCCTGTTCTGACCTTTTTTTCTGTCTAATTTACTTAGCATTTTCGCATCGTTAGGATCGGCATTAGTTTGAATTTAAATATTTGTTTCACCAGACTAGTAGATTGATATTCAACTGACATTATAAAGTGGCATAATTGCTGCATAAAGTTAAAATCTATTCATGCCCATTACGTTGTTTTTTTTTTAATTAAGCAATTTTGAATTTAAGATATTGCTTAGTTTCGTTTATGAATATGAAAAGTCTCTGATTTGATGAAATTTCCTTTTGGAACTAAAACTTTCGTAACCACTACACATTCTAAAATATTATCGCGATCATTGATTATACTTGATTTTCTATCAGAAGAGTTCGATCAGGTTTCGCTCTGATTCGCAGAGCTTAATCAGGTCGGACTCTACCGATAAAAATGAAGCAAATGGATCTGGTTAATATTTTAAAATCCACTTTTCTCTTTAGCCATATTAAAGAATGACAGCTAATGTGAGATTTCTTAGAATTTATATACCCATCCAACCGACGAATTGTAAACAGTAGGTACACGTCATACAAATATTTTTACTATTGTAATTCCACAGAACAATGATTTCAATAAGCCCTTAAACACAAAGGAAAAGCTTGAAAACAAAGCGGGGTCTCGATTCTGTTAGTGCATTATTAGTTACGCAGTCGGGTCACGTGACGTTTATTTTCATTCTGTTGTGTTCGCACGTAGACCGGCCCGAGTTTCATAAAACTACAATTCAGTTTATTATGAAAATTCTAGGTACATTGCGTAGCAGAGTCGTTTTGTTAATCGACTTTACAATATACATCAAATTGTCGTAGTAAACCATGAGTTATAGTTTTATGAAACAGGCTGCGTTAGCGATTTCATAAAATGAAATCGAATGTTCATGCATTGTACTTCAATTCATTAGCAGAATCTTAGTCCAGGTCTGATATTATTAGACTATAAATTAGACTGACACTGGTAGGCAAATACTTAGTGTTTCTGGGGAAGTCGTGTGCATTATCCGTTTGAAATATCCCAGAACCGGCTTATCATGATGGAAATGTAAGTACCTAACTCAACAATTTTCTTGGTAAAAAGATGTTTAACTGCCCTACTCCTTTCACTGTTATCATTTATACAGTGTCCCACGGTTATCTTATTTGGAAGGATTTAAATACTAGTAAAAATAAGGGTACATTTTATTGTCAGCACTTTCATTAAAGTATTCTGCACTTGGACGGCAACTTGCACTTAAGAGTGGTGTCAACTGTACAACCTAGGAATAGAAAAATCCTCAGGCCTACATACACCATAAGCACATTTCTGAAGGATGTCCGCATACCGGAATCATTAGTCGTCCAGTCGTAAGCACGTAGGTCTGTACTACTCTAATATGGTACTGACACACGTGCTCATTAGTAGCACGAAAGCATGCCTCTATTGAGCAAGTGCTTTACTCCCAATCTTTTCTGTATTTTTGTATTCGATGTTTTAATCTATCTGTCTTCCTTTTTTTGAGGTTGATAACCTAAGAATGCATTGTTGTTGTGTTACTGTCATAAGAAATCATATTATACTTATTTCAACGTAAAGAATTTACGTTCTGTTTGTTAAATGTCGATGTGCCTACATACAGAAAAGATTGGGGGTAAAGCACTTGCTCAATGTAAGCATGCTTTCGTGCTACTAATGAGCACGTGTGTCAGTACCAATAAGCTAAGTTTAACGACGACTTTGCAACAAAAATGTCAAGATTGACCGTGTCCGTATACCTAGTTGGCTTTCACATGGTCGATTTCAGTAATTTCAACTATGCCACCGAATTGTGTATTAATAGTGCCTAATAGTGCTACAAGACACAATTAGCTAGGACGAGTATTTCCGGAGATAGGTGTTCAGGCGACTCACTGAGGCAGCCAACTAGACGTCTACTTAGCAGACACATCACGAACGGCTGTATATAGAGTTATGATTTGTATGCCAGATAATTGTGCGCTAATAGTGCTCCCTACATGCCAAGTTTCCAGAATAGTGCTTCAATACAAGCTGAGAAAACATACCCTATTGTTGAGGCAGCCAACTAGACGCTTTTTCTTACCATGATTTCTTCGTAACGGCGTAGAGTTTTAAAACAAAATCTATACCAAAAAACTGTGCGTTAATAGTGCCTCTTCAAGAAACACAAATGCCCCCGAATCACCTATGCGTTTAGCCAAGAAATTAATGTGAACTTTTACATACATTGAGGTTTTGGTACATGTAAGAACAAAAGTGAAAAAATAATATCAATCAGCAAATATGGCACGGACTAAAGTATCCGGAGTCGGTATATTAATTTAACTACTAAAGTAAACTACTATTAAACCTTTCCGAATACTAGTTACCGAATCACTATGAATACTCTGTACTATTTCTTTTTTTTATCTTTCCCACTTCCAAAAATATAGAATTGATCACTATTATTAATCTATTGGTGAAATTAATAATGTACTATTTTTTATAATTTAAGATAGTAAGACGCTGTGGGTAGACTCTTCTCTCAGAAAGCGGTGAGATAATTAAAGAAATGACGAACGAAACCTTCGACATTAACTAGTACAATTTTTTTTCCATGAACATGAATTTAGTTAGCGCTAACCAGGGATCAGTTTTTTTTCGGTCATGTGACAACATGTTTTTCGTCCTGCGTCGTTTTATTATGAGTAAGTATGTACTGTGTGCAGTAATATACATCAAAATTATCTTTCAAAAAAATATTAAAGAAAAGTATATTATATCTCAGAAACTATACGATATAAAAAAATCTTCATCTTCAAATCAAAAATCTCTGTTTTAATTTTTTTAGGTAATCTGCCTTAGCATAACATATTCTGTGAAAATTTCGACTGGTTACTGCTAAGACACAGCCCTTAGAAGGTTGAACAGGGAAGGACAGATAGTGAACGCAGAGAAGGTAAAAGAGTCTCGTTTGGCACCCTGGGTGCGATACCCTAAAACGGGAACGGAGCATCTGGACGTACGGTACTTACAACATTTGAAATTTAATCCTTTTTTTGGGCTTCGCCGCCGCATTCGTACTCAACATCACCAGCCCACTATTGACCAACAATGCCTAAGACGCACAGAGTACTAAACCAGCCATTAGATGGCCGTGAGTGACACTCACCGAGTGTTATAATCACTTCTCTGCTTGTCGGTATCAAATAATTGTTGCAAACAATTTTCACCCTAATTGCGTTTTCATAAGAGTTCATTTTAATTTACATATTGCAAAATTATTGTTTAGTACGTAGCAGTTTGCATACATTTCTTAGCTAAACGCATAGGTGATTCGGGGGTATTTGTGTTTTATTAAGAGGCACTATTAACGCACAGTTTTTTGGTATAGGTTTTGTTTTAAAACTCTACGCCGTTACGAAGAAATCATGGTAAGAAAAAGCGTCTAGTTGGCTGCCTCAACAATAGGGTATGTTTTCTCAGCTTGTATTGAAGCACTATTCTGGAAACTTGGCATGTAGGGAGCACTATTAGCGCACAATTATCTGGCATACAAATCATAACTATAACCGTTCGTGATGTGTCTGCTAAGTAGACGTCTAGTTGGCTGCCTCAGTGAGTCGCCTGAATATCTCCGGAAATACTTGTCCTAGCTAATTGTGTCTTGTAGCACTATTAGGCACTATTAATACACAGTTCGGTGGCATAGTTGAAATTACTGAAATCGACCACGTGAAAGCCAACTATACGGACACGATTGACCTGCTGTCGGCTGTCATCGTGTTCAAGAGTTGATGCACATGTTCCATTGATGCCTGTCGTTCACAGGACCCTTCTGTTCTACTTTGCAGCGGCATATCTGTTTGACTTGCTGATGGACAATAGCGAGCGACTGTGGCCACCTGAACCAGAGGACTATATGATACCGGTTATAAAATACGTGAAAGCGACTGCGTCAACAAAGTCCAAATACGAATAGTGCCCGGAGAAGTTTCTTTTGCGCAAACTGTACATTATTATCATACTTAGCATTTAGCTACCGATATAACTGCTTGTACCTACCTAATCTTTCAACGTCGTTACATAAATACTTTGAGGCTTCACTTCGGGCAGCTAATGAGCCATGGGCTTTATTGATTTGTAAGTATTCAATTTGTTCATAGTCTAAAGATTATAAGATTATAGACGACCGCTGTGGCGCAGCGGCTAGCGCATCTGCCTACCATGCGAGAGGTTCCGGGTTCGAATCCCGACTGGGGACAAAAAATCCCCAGATCTCGGATGTTAACATGTTTGTGATGTCGCTGCTTCTGGTTCCCACGACACAAGGTATCCTAGTGTGGAATCAGAAGCAATGTATGTGTCTGTCTGTAAATATTTATTGTTATTTGTAATTTGCTTAGGCTAGCTAAGGCGAGTCTCCTGGGACCGTACCACATTATATTTTTGCAGGGTCCTTGCCTTCGCTGCCATCGGGAACTGGATGTACTGGAAAATGACCGAAGGGGGTGGTCTGTGGCCGCCGCGGATCAACCACACGATTCCCATTTGGGTATTGGAGACCACGACGATACCCACGAGAAGGGCTGGCTCGTAAAATGGTTCGGTAGGTATGTACGGGGTTTGTTAAGATTAACATTTAGCAATCCATTCTAAAGGCTACGATATAAATAATTTTTATATCGTAGCCTTTAGAATGGATTGCTAAATGCTTTTATCGATATTTACATAACACAAGATAAAAATTAAAAAAATAAACAAAACTTATTTTCTACTTTAAATAAAATATCTGAGCTAAAACGTTGTCGGCCGGTAGAGTTCCGAGAAGGCTGGCGGAATTGTCAGGCTGTACAGCGAGGCTTAGCCTTTGGCAAAGTACCTACACCAGCCCTCGGGTCTCCTGAGGCGTCAACCAGGCGGGACAATATTGTTAAAACAATATATCTATGAAAACAATGAACTAATCGTTTAAGGTAGGTAAACAGTATTAGATCACAAGGGCTCTTTCCGCGTATAAAAAGCGTGTGTTATACATTTTAGTTCCTCATTGTCTCTCCTAAATTGTTTACGAAGAGACCCTTAGTGGGTGGTACGGAATATTTTAATAGGTACTTGCGAAGGTTTTACTAAGTGATTATGGGATTGGAATGGTAAGTGGTATCGACGGTTCTTCAAGGCAAGGTACATTGAATTTAATTACATTATCTATCTGTTGGATGCAATGCAATAAAAAGTAATCGTTTAACTATTCTAAATAAAACAAATTATGAATGGGGAATCTGCGTCAAACGTGGTGTGATTTGCTTTGCTTAGGCCAGGGTTGAGAATTTTATTTGGTTTGAAATACCTATATTAATATCCATAAAAATACGGACAAACACGGCGATAACTTTTCTAAATAAACCGGATAAGTGAGAGTCAGACTCGCCCACCGAGGGTTCTGTACAAATTTTAGGTACCTACTTGTCTAATTAGTGCCGGAAAAAAATGCGACGCTCGAAATATTCTTCGACCGTCGCAGTTTTTTCCGCACTTTTTCCGAGCTTCTAAGACAACTTTTTTATCATTTACTCAATCACAAATATTTTATACATCAGATTTTTTCAGATTCAGATTTTTCCTGTCTTGTAATTTAAGACGATATTAGGCACTTCCGAAATTTCGTAGTTCTAGGTCACCGGAAAAAAGTTATTTATTTTGATTCCTTTGTAAGTGTCGAAATACTTCGATACGTTTCTTGCGGCATAAACAGCTATTTAATAACATTTTTTACGTTAACTTGAGTATATGGTCTTAATTTCAAGACCTTTCCATGTTACTTTATGTCGTATAAAGGTTCGACGGATGGACAACACAGTGATCCTATAAGGCTACCGGTTTCTCTTCTGAGGTACGGAACCCCAAACTGGTAAATTTTAAATCATACTTATTGTTTTGCAGGTCCGGCTTAGTTCTTCTAATACTGATATGGCTCACAAGGAAGCTTTCGGAACTACCAACGCCACCGACACGCGATCCCATAGTAATAGTCGTTACAGATGGACCATTTTAGTACCTAACTATCGATTAGGCTGTCATTACACGCCAACGCGGTTGCGGTCACGGTGGCGGTGGTGGTCCATACATACGTCATTTATGGCAGTCGACAACTGATGGGCGGAAAATTCGGATTATCGAATATTTTCAATATTATAATTAATACATTTCTGAATTATGTCGTTGCAAAGTAAACATGTCTATGTCACCAATGTTGCGTTGGTCACGTCACCATGTCTCACAGGAAAATATGTAAATACAATACTTAAAGCTGTAATTCTCATTTTAAGTATACACTTTGGCAGTTTTATTTTATTATAATTTAATGCATACAATAGGTAAACCTACGGTATAGTACGAATCTGTGCCTAGCCAAAATATTATTCGTTGAGAACCGATAACTACAAGTGTAGGTACTTAGGTATCATCTACATTAAAAAGGGGAATATTATTATGAGCACTAGCAGGGGATTGGATGGGTTGGCGTGTATCCTATGCCCAAAAGTGGGCTCTGTTTACGGGCTGATCAGATAGATTATTAAGAGTCTAAATTTTATCCGAGCGAAGCTGGGTTTTCATATAGGTAGTTTATTTATACTGACCGAAATTGCTAATATTCTGTACCTATTTAGGGTGGGTTCCCTAAGCAGAGCCCATACCGGCCATATCGCGAACACATCGCAACCACATCGCAACCACAACGCAACCACAACGCAACCTATTAATACCGATAATAATCGTACTGTGTCTGCACACGACGTAGCCGCATCGCAACTACTGGCGACAACGCAACCACATCAACATTTTGTCAATACCACAACGCAACTGCTATTCACACACGTACCTAGCCACTGCTTGACCCCATTTTGTCGTTGTGACGTGGTGTGGTTGTGGTACGTGTGAAGAAGACCTAAGAGTTGATCAGACATCATCATCTGTTACCGACTTTCTTTGCATTTTGGACTTTGGATCTTTCTCAGCAGGTTTGCAGTGTAAAAATCGACGTGTCATCATGTGTACACTTGACTGACTCTACCAATATTTTATTTGTAGGTATAAGAAACATATAATAGGGCATCACAAGGCATTAAGGCGAGATTTCTATAGGGGAGAGTGGGGGAATTACGGACGCTGAAGGAAACAACAGAATAAAACAAAAACTTACTACTATAATCAGTCTTCATTTATTAATTATAAATCTTTGGACATTTGTCTATGACATCAACTTAAGTAATTATATCAAATTAAACAACAACTAGGTATTATTTCAAAAAAACAAAAACATTCGTGTCCGCAATTACCCAGTACCCTTGGGGTAAATTCGGACGCAAGTTGGGGCATTTGCGGACGGTCGGGGCAATCGCGGACAAGTCTTCTTATAGGAACATAAATCACAAATATATCCTCTGGATGTACTTCCACCTGTACAATTTTCGTGAGCCCACATTTTACAAATACCGCACATTATCCAGTCTTCTACTGGAGGTACAGTGTACTTCTCACAACAGAATACACAAAAATACTCTTCGTCCTCTATTTCTTTAAAATGCTTTCAGATTCTTAACGCCTTTTTTGTTCTTTGTCTTATTTTTGTAGTTTTCAGTCATAATTTTTTTTTCTTCAGGTTTTTATTGTTAGATCTTACTTCATGTGCTGTTAATTGATATTTAGCCTTCAAATGTGATACATTTTCGAAAAATTTGTCAACTTCTTCTGAATTGAAAGCAGTAATCCTACTAAGCAATGTTGCTTCAGGTTTGCGAAGAGATATATTTTTTATTTTATCTTTATTAAGAAAAAAACAGTCATATAAGTGCTTATAACAATCAAATCTTATGTTAAAATAGACGACTAGTTTCTCATAATTTCAAATAAAAATATGAGGATGCCGTGGCATAAATCCATAATACCAATCCATTCCTGCCATACCAAAGTTGTGTCTTAACTTATTGACACATGCAAAGTCGTATGCAATTTTTCGAATCTCGACACGATTTAAGAATTAACTGCACTAATTCTTCTTCTTGGAAATGATTAAAAACTGGTTTCATACTTCGCTTTGGTTCGGTGATATCACATTCTTGTTTCTTCATCTGATCTAATAGAGTCGACCTCGGTACACCATATTTCTCTTCTGCTTGTCGAAAAGTTATTTCCTCTCCTTCAGTTCTCGAACAGCTGTCTTTAAAACTTCTATAGTATACTTCACTTCCGTCTTTCTTTTCGAGGCATTTGAAACAAAAAAGAAAAATCTTTCAGTGTGAATAATACATACAAAATACCCTTGATATAGTTCAAGCGGCCATATCTATTAAAGTAAATATATATTGTTAGAATCCCATTTTCAATCAAATAATTTTCCGACCAGAAAATCAAGCATAAGTAGAGCCGAGCAAGCACGAAAAGGCAAGCCACCACCATATAATTTTTTGGGGTATTTGCGGACGTCCGTGTTTACCCCAGGAGCACTGTCCGCAATTTCCCCAAGCAGAGTAAAATCATTCCAGAGTTCAAAATTATAGGTTAGAATGTTTTTGAGGAAATGATCAATTCTCTAAATGATTGTTAAATATGTTACACAACCACTGCCAAACATGATTTTTGTTAACTTTTATTAGAAAAACTGTGACACACAATGAAAAATGTCCATAAAATTGTAAGAAAGCAACAAAAAATATTAAAGACAACTTACCTTGATGATCGTGCGCGGCAGTCCGTCACAACATTGTCCGGGCACTGAGCGCGGCAAATGCATCCTCGTAAGTGAGGTGGCGGGAAGGAAGATACGTTGTAAGACCAAATAAGGCTATGCCCGCTATTACCCCGCGTCCGTAATTACCCCACTCTCCCCTACTATACTCTTACTTATTTCTCCTATATCGAAAGACACTGTTGTGGCATAAGTATTGGATAGGAATCTCTAACTGATTTATGCTATTAGTTTGTTTCTGTCTGTATTATATTTAGGTTTGTATGATTGATCTTGATCGTGTCTTTGTCTTAAGTAGCTATTTATAAACACTGAATTCCTTCTACACTTTAAGATGATGTTACACTACGAGCTAGCTATTCCAAATCAAGTGTACAAACTTATGTACTTCAAACGTAGGTACATAGCTATTGGGTACTTAAATTTTAAGTATTTTTTCAATAAATTTAAAATGTATTGTGAAGCTGCTAATGGTACCTTCCCTAGGTATGGGAATTAGATCATTCAATTTATAGGTACCTAGGTAAAGTCTACAGCTGGTCGACCTTTACATTTTCGTTGTACCAAGTAGCCAGTACCGTAACCGAGTAAAGTAGGTATTCGTGGGTAAAGACTTGCTTGCTGTCTACTATAATATGTAGGTAACCCTTCGGTTGATATTATTATAAACTTCATATTTACGCACTCCACCGTAAATATCTACATGCTACCGGTAAGAAATTATTAATATAGATGTATAATGCGTTAATATTTCTTAAGCCCCCTTGCACCACCGACGACCTATCTATTTAACCCCGAGTTAACAGAATTTTGACAGTTCCGTCATACTTTATCTATCACAATTCTGTTTAACTCGGGGTTAAATCGATAAATAGTCGGTGATGCCTGTAAATTTATTGAAAAAGTACTCTTCCCGTCGATTTCATTTACTTACGAGGAGGGATCAAAAAGTAGTGAGAATGACATACTCCTTGGTTGGTAAGAAAAAAAAAGAAATACTGGCAGGCATAGCTTAGATACATACAGCGCCACCAATTAGCTGTTCAGGTGGGCAAAATTGTAACTAAATAATTAATGGTAAATCCTTTTCCCCATTTTCTGTTTTATTTATTCACTTACTAAGATTTATAGATATATTTTCATTAAATTTGAAAGACGGCTTAAAATGTTCTCATTTTTCTCAGTAAATTTCTCAAATGTTACTACTAAATTCTCCACTAGCGCCGCTGTCAACTGAACAGATAAGATGGTGGCACTGTATTTGTAATATCTATAAATAAAAAAAATATCTTCGATTCTCTTTTGTTTTGTTCTGAATGTAATCATTTGTTTGCTTTGTGTCGGAACGATTTCTCGAAAATGAAGAAAAATTAAGTGCAAGCCGTTATTAAACACCTCGGTTTAAAAAATTAACGACGCAAGAGATTCATTGCGATTTCGAGTCAACATAGGAAAGTCCGCTGCGCCGTATTCCACTGTCCCAAGGTGGGCTTCTCAATTTCGAGTAGGGAAAACGAGCACGGAAGACGAACATCGTTGCGGCCGTCCATCGACGTCAGCCACCCAAGAAAATGTTGCGAAAGTAGAGAAAATTGTATTGAGCGATCGAAGAGTTATCATCCGATACTTAATTCAAGAAATGGGCATTTCATATGGAAGTATACAATCCATATTGAAACAATCTTTGAATATGAGAAAAGTCTCCGCAAGATGGGTGCCGAGAATGTTAACCGACAGTCAGGAACATAATGGACTTGACGTTTCGAAGATATTGTTGGACAAGTTTCAAGAAGATTCTGAATTTTTTTGTCTCGTTTCGTAACAATGGACGAAACATGGGTCCATCCTTTTGATCCCGAGACAAAACAGCAATCTTCGCAATGCAAACGGCCATCATCACCGACTCCGAAGAAGTTTCGGGCCGTGGCATCGGCTGGCAAGGTTATGGTCTCAATATTTTGGGACTCAGATGGGATATTGTTGATTGATTACCTGAAGCGTGGAACCACTATTACAGGCCAATATTATGCAGCTTTAATTCCCAAGTTAAGGCATGCCATCAAAGAGAAAAGGAGAGGGAAACTTCGAACGGGCGTGCTGTTTCATCACGACAACGCACCAGCGCACAGGTCGGCAGTTGCGATGGCTGACATTCAGCAAGCTAGCTTCAAATTGGTTGACCAACCCCCTTATTCACCAGATCTGGCGCCTAGCATTTTTTATCTGTTCCCCAAGTTGAAAGAATACTTAAGGGGAAACAGGCACGAAGACGATAACGAGGTGATGGATGCCGTGGAGAGCTTTTTGCAGGACCAAGACAAAACTTTTTTTTTGAAAGGGATTGAAGCTATGGAAAAGCGCTGGACTCGGTGTGCAGAGAGACTCGGAGACTATGTAGAACTATAAATTATTAAGTTATCAAAAGTCATTATATTCTATCTCATTCTCACTACTTTTTGATCCCCCCTCGTATATTGTGTAACTGAAACTACTAGCGTCGAAACATAGCTCGTGGTGCAACGGAAATAATATGTAAATAATGTGTACCTAGTGAATAAATCGATTCAGTATAAATAGATGCCAGTGAGTATACGCAAACAATATTTCTTTATCGACCAGCAGTGGAGGATCGTGGCAGTGAGAACGCCCAAGTGGAGAGCTCTTCATATAAAATGTACGTTGAAGTATATAGTGACAATAAATTGTAATTAATGGAGAAGATCTGCCCTTCACCCGGCAGGCCTTGATTCATCCAGGGAAAAGGGAGATTTTTGTAACTACACGAGTTTGAAATTTTTGATGAAAGAAAAAAATGGCTTTATGAAATTATTGTCAAGTTCATGCTAGTAATGTAACAACATGCAGTTGACAGCACATCAAACTTTACTTACGTGCAGTGAAGGTAACTAGTTACGTTAAGGACCACTTTGCAACAAAAAATGTAAAGGTTGACCTGCTGTCGCCGGCACATCTCAACCCTCCCGGCTTTTGAAGTTCCAATGTCTCTCCCCAGGTTCTCAGCCCTGAGCGCCATAGTATCTGCATTCATGTGGATCACTAAGAAGCTCGGGGAACTTCCGGCGCCTCCGCCCACGCGGTCCGTGGACAGTGCACAGTTGGCCATTTAGCCTTCGTTTGGCTCAACACCCTGAGTCCGCCCACGGGATTTATCAGCGTCCAGGTGGCCTTTTAGTTTTAGTCTCTGTCAACAGCCTGAGTCCGCCGACACGATCCTTGGTCAGTGCCCAAGTTGCCATTTAGCAATAATATGTCTCTGTCAATATAGGTATTATGCTGAGTCCGCCGACACGATCTTTGGTCAGTGCCCAGGCGGCCTTTTAGGCATCGTCTCCGTTAACAACCTGAGTGCTTATACTGAGTTTTTTCATTCACTTTCGATAGCGAGAGCGTTTGCAATTTGTATAAGAATGACAAAGCGCGCCGCCTAGTTGTCTCTTTGTCACTCCTATACAAATTGCAAACGCTCTCGTTATCGAAAGTGAAATAAAAAACTCAGAGTGCTTATACTGAGTTTTTTCATTCACTTTCGATGGCGAAAGCGTTTGCGATTTGTATTGGAGTGACAAAGAGACAACTATATGGCGCGCTTTGTCACTCCTATACAAACTGCAAACGCTCTCGCTATCGAAAGTGAATGAAAGAACTCAGTATAAGCACTCTGTATAAGCACTCGGAGTCCGATCAAGCGATCTCGGTCAGTGCCAAGTTGTTCATTAATCGTCTATAAAAACAAAAAGAGGCGGCTGCTGAATTCCTTTACTAACTGACGCACCATTAACTAATATTGGCCTCTTCGACAATTGGGATACGGTGTGTGATAGAGCTAATGTAAATTTACTTTCTAGTTTGACTAGACTTTTTTTTTAAATAAACTCTGAAAGGTTATGGAATTTTCAAGTTGGTATTGTCTTAGAAATATATTTATTACGCATCGAATTTAGAGGCGTATGAAAAGAGTACCTGTTTACAATAAACGTATTTTGTAACTGATCTGCGTTTGTTATTACATATTATTATAATTCCTAAAGTACAACATTAATCTAAAGAATAAGAGGACGAGAACTGTTGAGTTCAGTACCTACGTAGGTACCTACCTGTTTATAAAAAGTGTTCCAGAAGGCGCTCTGCGACAGAATTCTAGTGAAGTTGGTGGATGACTTAAGCTATACGGATCAGAGCAAAACATGGGAGGCGAGTCTATAAAGTGCAGTTGGACATACAAACCCCCGGTGTCTCAAACGCTAACAGTCTGTTAATCCTTTGTTAACAGCTCTGCTGTCACTTGTCAAAAGTGCATAGAAAAAAACGACCTCTGTGGCGCAGCGGTTAGCGCATCTGACTACAATGTGAGAGGTCCCGGGTTCGAATTCCGGCTGGGGACAAAAAAAAAGAAACCCAGGTCTTGGATGTTTACATGTTTGTGACGTCGCTGTTTCTGCTTCCCACGACACAGGGTATCCTAGTGTGGGGCTGTATGTAAATGTTATGTTAAATGTTATGTTAAAAAACAACTGACACCTGTTAACAGTAGATTAACAGGCTGTTAGCGTTTGAGAAACCGGGGGGTTGGAGTCATATTAGTAGAGCGAGTGATATTAGTTAGTATGAGCGGCATTCACTCATTAAGAGCGTCCAAAATAGAGTTGGAATTTATGGCAGGAAAATAAAACAAAAATATTATTTTGTTAAAAGAAAAAAATGTACTAAGGAGTTAAAGAAAAATATATACTTTTGTCGCGTATTTTGATTTAAAAGAAATAACTCTACAAAATTATATTCCATTATGCGGCATTACTTTACTTTACATTACATTGACAGTGGCAGAGAGACGCTGGATGCAAGCCGCTTCCAACCGGTCTTGGAAATCCATGGAGGAGGCCTATGTCCAGCAGTGGACTTCTTGTGGCTGAATGATGATGATGACATTACATTGCGATACATAAACTCACGCCTGTATCCCTGAGGGGTAGGCAGAAGCCCGGTTTTGCCAGTTGCCACGATCCTCGCTTTATCAACATTAACTCTGGCGTTTGCGACATCTTGTAACATCACGAGTAGCCGTAATTACTGTAAACGTTGCTCCAGAAGTCGATCCTATTCTGATTGGGTAGGGAGACCATCCTGAGGTTTTCGTCTATGATCATGAAGCGGAGGGTGCCGTTCTCACTGGGCTGCCACTTTACCGGCACCTCTGCCGATCTGGGATTTGTTGGATCACTGCGAACAAAAAATGTGTACAGTCCGTTTTTTAATTCTATGCAAAAAAAAGACGCGGTGTTACCGCTATAAAAGCTATAGGTTAACTCGGTAGATTTTTTTTACCCTGAATAGAAGACTCATGTGACCAAAACACATATCACATCAAAGACATTAAAATTGAATTACTCGTAAGAGCAAAGTCTAAAAAAACCACCTGCGTAGCACACACAATTTAAATTGGATGTAAAATGGCGTTATTTGGTTTTTACGTACTAGCAACATTCAGACATTGACAGCCTAAGAATTGTATGGAGATGTCAACGTGACAATATATATTTTTTGCATTGAATGAAAAAACAGACTGTAGATTCGACGTAGATTAGAGACTTAACTATTGGTTTATTGTAGGTACACTAATAAGTTGTTAATTAAATTGACATCTGACCGCTGTTAATAGTAGACTGTTACCAGAAAGCGGAACAGTTGTCTATAATTTTTTTATTTTCACTGATAAATGTATCGGTGTACAAAACTCTAAATTGTCTCCGACCAAGATAGCAGTTCGCCAGACTGACATGACAAGTCTCACTGAAGGCTCACTCTCTTTAGATAATCTTTATAAAATCTTTATATAAGGTGACTATACAGGGTGGTCCAAATATCATGGATCAAAGGAAATGGGGAGTTAGCCAAGGTCATCTTCTACCAATAAAGTCCTATACAGGGTGGTAAAATTCTCAACGGTTTTGAACTTATGATTGATTTTCGGTTTTTTTCAAGAAAAGAGTTCCTACTACTTATTAAGAGCAATAAAAAAAAGTACTTACTTTTGGTGGTTGTTTTTTTTTTGAGAGTGACGGTCCATGATGAGAATGTAACAAAAAAAAATTCATCGTCCCTGTCTTTATGGATCATGAGAAATTAATTATTTTTTTACGGATCTCGTATCATAATTGTTTGATTCAACATTTTCGTCATTGATTTAAAAAAAAAGTGTACTGCGGAAACCTGCCCCAGTAGTAGAAAAACTGGACCATTTCATGAGGATTGTAAAAAGATACAACTCAAAGCCCTATCTCTCCTGAGTCTTTTATTATTGACCTTTATTCTCAGCAAATTTGCTTTTTTTTAAATCAACTTTTGGATCTAACTAATTTGAGTTACAAAGCACTGTTCTAGGACATAAAAATAAGTCAAAAATGGATTTAAAAATTAAGTTCTAACAACGGACACGTCGTTACGATCTTTTTTCGTAGCTCTTGTCCCGTCGGTGTCACTTTTCTTGTGGTACCACCAGTTAATAAAATAACACTAAACAAAACTTTGTTTGTATTCTGAGAATTTACCGGTTGGACATGGGGTCCCAGGAACAAAGAGAGGTTTACTACCTGCGCTAGCTACCTGCTAGTGACCCTTTACACGCCTCCAGCAACTTTTACTTAGTGTTCTGCTTGCTGTTCGCTACTTAACACGGTTATTCGGTTGTCACTTTTTGCGCTGCTCTTTTTTTATCGCTTCGAACTTTGCATTCTCCCTGGATTCTGTTTTGGATTTTCACCTACAAACTTGGCATTTCTTACTGGACTCTGTTTTGGATTTTCACCTACGAACTTGGCATTTCTTACTGGACTCAGTTGTGTATTAGTGCATTTGGACTATTAAAAATGGCTTACTCAGCCCGTGACTATGCTAACATGCATTTTGTGTACGGTTTTTGTGACGGAAACGCTCGTGAAGCAGCAAGAGAATATCGGCGACGTTTTCTGAATCGTGATCGCTATCCCGACTACAGAGTATTCCAGCGTGTACACAACGCTTACGTGGAGGGCCATATTCCTGGAAGTAGCGCGACGAGAACCGGGCGCCCTATGGTACATGATTTGGAAATGGAAGATCAAATTCTTCAAGAAATATCGAATGACCCGTCGACGAGTCAACGGCGAATTTCAAGAACATTAGGTGTCCCGAAAACGACTGTGCAACGCGTTTTAAAACGGAACATGATGCATCCGTATCATGTCCAGCGCGTGCAAGCACTGCTGCCGGCTGATTACGAAAAAAGACAACTTTTTTGCACAGAGATTCTCCGGCGCAACAGAGAAGATCCCGAATTTCTAAATAAAATTATGTGGTCGGACGAAAGTATGTTTCAACGCACTGGTGTTTTTAATATTCACAACCTGCACCCCTACGAGTATGTGAATCCTCACATTATTCGACGAGACCACTTCCAACACAAATTCGGAGTCAACATGTGGGCCGGGATCGTCGAAGGACAGTTAATAGGACCACACGAGCTGCCTGCAAGAGTGAATGGTCAAATTTATTTGTCATTCTTACAAGAGGAACTCGACCCATTATTAGAAGACGTTTCTCATGAAACAAGAAGCGCTATGTGGCTGCAACATGACTGCACTTCGCTCGTGAGGTGCCTAAATCTAGTCACCTAAATGAAGTATTTCCAAATCGCTGGATCGGTCGCGGTGGAACTATTCAATGGCCACCGCGCTCACCCGATTTAAACCCCATAGATTTTTTTCTTTGGGGTTACTTCAAGGAAGTGGTATACGAAAAGGAGTGCAACACGGAGCAGGAGCTTCGACGACGAATATCAGCGGCCACCCACCAGGTGAAAAATAATCACCGGGCCTTTAGATTGTTAAAAAGAAATTTTATTAGAAGATGTCGACTCTGCCTCCGAGTGAGAGGTAGAAATTTTGAACATCTTCTATGAAAAAGTTTATTTTTTTATTTTTGATTAAACTGTCTATTCTAATTATCTGGTGTAATTTTTTTTATCCTTTTGCGACTTATTTTTATGTCATAGAACAGTACTTTGTAACTCAAATTAGTTAGGACCAAAAGTTGATTTAAAAAAATGCAACTTTGCTGAGAATAAAGGTCAATAATAAAAGACTCAGGAGAGATAGGACATTGAGTTGTATCTTTTTACAATCCTCATGAAATGGTCCAATTTTTCTACTACTGGGGCAGGTTTCCGCAGTACACTTTTTTTTTTAAATCAACGACGAAAATGTTGCATCAAACAATTATGATACGAGATCCGTAAAAAATTAATTAATTTCTCATAATCCATAAAGACAGGGATGATGAATTTTTTTTTGTTACATTCTCATCATGGACCGTCACTCTCAAAAAAAAAACAACCACCAAAAGTAAGTACTTTTTATTTTTATTGCTCTTAATAAGTAGTAGGAACTCTTTTCTTGAAAAAAAAACCGAAAATCAATCATAAGTTCAAAACCGTTGAGAATTTTACCACCCTGTATAGGACTTTATTGGTAGAAGATGACCTTGGCTAACTCCCCATTTCATTCATCCATGATATTTGGACCACCCTGTATACTAGTACATTGTACAGTATAACTTATACCTACCTATACAGGATGACTCTACTAAAAAATTGTGTGGTTTTTATAAGACGATGAGAACTTTTACGGGGATCACTTTGAAATATCAGTACGTAATGGCATACATTTCTTAAGTACTAGTGCTTTTACTACGAACTACGAGTACGAAAGATTCCATTAAAAACCCTAAAATATTGTTGCGGATTTTTAACGGTTTTGATTGTAGATATCGACTACCTATAATGCTGATTTTGACATCGACAACTTACCCGGTCTTAGCGAAGTTAGTCCACATAGTCGACATTTTCTCCATCATCATGACATCCTTCTTGCTCTTTGGCAATGGAACAGCTATAGGATCGAAAAGATAGAACATCTGATCAGCATGGGCTGCCCCGGATTGGTTGCCGAGCGTCTCTTTAACTGCATTCCTAGTAGAGTTGTATTGGAAATAGTACAAAAAGATGGGATATTTGCTATTCTGTACCAGATACTCCGCAACAGACACTGACGCATAGTGAAACATAGAGTCGGAGAAATAGTCTATTAAGCTGTCTGTAACGTTCACATCTAGAGGTGCATTTCCAAAGTAGAAGTCTCTCACATCACTTGCCACCCTCGATCGTTGTTTGGAACTCGTGAATACCAGATCATCCGGCAGCATGCTCTCAAAGTTTTGGTCTAACTCATCAAAAACATCTTGGTTAAAATTTCTGGCGAACATGATACCTTCTTTGTTATTGTAGCCGATAATTACAGGTACCTGATTGTAGATGCCCGTTTCCAAAAGTTGCCTTGGGGATTTAGTCATAAAGGGTTTTGAGCCAAACACAACTTTTTCCACGCAAGGTCTGAATATGTACTCGAGATTCGGATCAATGGACTTGTTGACTACAGAAGCCATTACAATGTCGGTTGTGGTGGCATTGTTGAAGATTCTTAGGAGTTCAAAAGGGTTTTTTGTGCTGTAACCCATTCTCGCTGCTATCAATGATGCTCTCTCTATCGGGTTGAAAGCGACTGCAAATGGTGATAGAGCTGTACCACTTTGCATGATCGCACGGCTAAACATCCCCTTTGTTTCACGTGAAAGGATCAAATAGTTTACCGATGCTGCACCGGCACTTGTGCCGAATATAGTGATTGACTGTGGGTCACCACCGAACTGTTTGATATTGTCGTTGACCCATTGTAGAGCTGCTATTTGGTCTTTTAAGCCCATGTTGCCCGAAGCACCTTTGATTTTAAGACAAAGGAAACCGAATGCGCCAACACGATAATTTATCACTACAACTATGACGTTCTTATTAACAAGTGGTTTTGGATTACTAAGTAACTCGTTGTTATTGCCAGCAGCGTATCCACCACCGTGAATGTACAACATGACCGGCAGAGGTTTCTTGAAGCTGATTTGGCCTGGAGTAAATACGTTTAGTGTTAAGCAATCTTCTTTTCCGATAGGGATGGACATTTTAGGATAATATTGCAAGCAATATGCTCTACCGACTGTAGCGTTGAGTACATCTTGCCACAGTGGAGGCGGTCCGGGATCCTGAAACATTTATGTTTGCTGAGTGGCTTGGAGGAGGTGACAGAGTGTGGAGTAAGTGTTAGCTTGTTAATATTTAGATGGTATGAAGCATTAATAACGTTCAGGGAAACTTACTGAGGGACCTACCTACATACCTACCTACCTAATTTCTCCGATATCTTTCAGTACCTACTGTAAGGTTGCCTGAAAGAAATTGCTATTAGCAATTGGCACGTCAATTGTACCTCTTTTTTTATAACTGACGTAAAGACCTCAGTTACCAGAAAACAATCATAAAGATGTATATTTTCATCCGTAGAGGGAGTAAAACCTATCAACGTTTTCATCATTGACATTTTGTATTTATTTAAATTGTTTTTTTAATATTCACTTTATTTTTTAATTTTTGACATTCTCTATTTAATTGTAATTGCATAAACTTATTTAAAATGTTTTACTTGTGACATAAGATTTGTATGCCTATTTAGGTAGAGCACAAAAAAACCTATTATTATTCAACCACCTGATGTACTTGTGTCTCACAAATTAATAAATGAATTATAATTATTGTTTTCTGGTGTCTACAATAAAGAGTACTTATTCTTATCCTATCTTGTTATTATCGACTGGAATATTATGTATTGGAGATAGTTTTGATCTCAATAAATCAAACTGCCGGGATTAGCCCATTGTAGAATTTACCCATTTGCCCATTACATGGCACTTTTTTCTGTCCTCGGCCATCTTCATCCATCCCATGCCAGCAATCTAATACTATAGATCTTTTGCACCCAACCGAACATCAGTTTTTCGGTATAATAATTATGACCAGTCTATAGTCTACTGGCATTTCAACTTGATAATCTTACGAGCTACGTACCTATATTTAGGGAAACCTTAATTCTTTGCCGGTTTTGGTATAGAAAAATTAATAAAGTCCAAGTCCGGTGTATAAGTAATTAATGAATACCTCTGTATTCCTTTTTTTTATGTACAGTAAAATATTCTCTATCTATCTATCTAAAGTCCCTTTCACAAGAACAAAATGCATCATAAGTACTTACCAGAAATCTTCCCGTGAAAGAAGCGTAGGGAATGCCGAGATATTTGCGGAAAGTTCCTCTATTATTCTCCAAACCTAGCAATTGTCCTTGAGAGAGCTCAATTACTGGAGTCAACTTGAAACAGAAGCCAGAACCACTCGAATAATCATACAAGAAAAGGATAAAAAGTAGACGACTAAACATGGTGGAAACGCGACAAACAATAAAATCTTGCGAATGCTGACTTTGGCTAATTAGTGAAGCAGTTAAGGAGGAGCAGTACATAATTGTTTAAGTAAAAGTTACGGTTGTGTTTTGCTCCAGTTACACTACACGGTATGGTCCGTTTGAGGTGAAACCGGTAACATGCATGACATGAAAGGTCATTACGCCGCGCCGTTGACTTTTACTCTAATGCCTTCTGGAAATCACCCTGGAAGTAAGGACTTCATGTCTTTGTTTATTCATATTTTATTTTGATATTTGCCTAAAAATCCGCCTTAGACACTGAAGCCTTGAAATCGTCAAATCCATATTGATGGCGATTTCAGCGAGGATTAGTTGAAAGCCCTGATAAATTGCAGAAACCTAATTAAAAAAAACTGAGCGGTAGGTACGCAAAGCAAGCTTTTTACCCGACTGCGCTGGAGACCGGAATGTCTTTGACTTGTATGTATGTATGTATGTTCGATTTTGTTCTCTGATACATCCTTCATAAAATTGTGATTTGTCGTTTCATATTACTTACATACGACCATAAATTATAACCGCCCTAACACCTGCACTCAGGAGGACCTAATGACTGCAAAAGATAAAGCAGTCAGCGTCGCGAAGTTCTGGGCCGCAACTATCTAGTAAAGACTGAGCGTATGAAAAATAGATAATAACCCATTCTCTTAAAAACAAGTAACGTCTCTCTTAAAAAACATGTCACGTGACCCGACCATGTAACTGTTGGACTATAATGCATTTACGGAATCTAGGCCCTGTTCCCAAACTAGGATACCCTGTGTGGACACAAGTATAAACACAAGGACATCACAAAGATGGAAATACATCCAAACTGAGACGCTAAGAGGCTAAGTTGGTCCCGCCGACTTAGTAGTAAACGCTCAGCAGTCGGGTTCTGGTTATAAAATTTTGTTTTTATTTTTCTTTTTTACTTTAGGTTTGACTCTCCAACACCCCCTTAACAAGTGGCTGTGATGGGAATGCACTAATGCCATCGATTATGCCGATTGTCAATTAATTGCTACTGGACACTATTGACTTTAATTTTCTCACGATGAAGAACTCTATAGATTTAGGTACCTATTGTTAGTCGTGGCATTTGATTTTTTATCCACTTGTTAGTGGATACTATTTATATTACCACTTATCGGTAGGTACAGTCGACAGCACGTTAACCTTCATATTTTAGTTGCAAAGTCGCCCGTAATGCAACGAAGTAGAACGCATGGGTGTATAGGTTGATGTGCTGTCGGCTGTACCTACACCATTGTGTACTTAATTTATCATGTGATAAACAATTAAAGAAGTAGATTTTGACAATTCAGTTAAGGACTACCTAACGTGAGTATCTATTACATTCATGCTAACACTAATCGAAGGAGGTAACGAGTCTGAGGCCGATTTCTGAATTGAGAATTTCGCTAAGTTAATAACCCGTCAATCCAGAAATCGGCCCTGAATACAGGGTATAATAAAATAACCTTAAAATATTTTCGAAGTGGAGGAGGCGGGCGGGCAAATTAATTGTCATACCCCTTAAACTTGGAATTCGCGAAAAAATATCAGATGTTCCTAGAACAGCAGTTTTTTTGCAATTTCGATTTTAGAAGTACCTATTCCGTATTTATTTTCAGTATTAAAGTAGTTCGTTATTTATTTTATTTATGAAGATACCTTGCTTGCATTGTATTGACAAGTACCTAAACCTCCCCTCGCTCTTCTTTGTCGGCTGTATGTGGGGATTTTGGCCTGTAGGTATAGTGTAAATACTTAATTTCATATCTTTCATATCTTTGTTCTATTTAGTGTTAGTTAAACATCGATAGTTTACGATTTCGATAGTATCGATAGTTTCCAAGAAAACTATCGATTTATCGATATTTAATCGATAGTTTGTCAGGTATCTCAAAGCAAAATGAAACGCATGAATAAATAAATTACGGTGTAATTTTACGTTATTAAAAGTTAAAAAAAAAAAAAAAAAAAAAACTCACGCCCGTTATCCCGTTAAGTTAATACAGTAGGGCCTCGTTTATCCGGACTCCCGTTTGTTCGGTGATCGCTGTAATCCGGCCGGGCAATGGGGTTTGTGGGGGTGGCGGGTGTAGGTACGGGCTGCCATGAGCCAAACCGTCGTCCGTGTATTTTTTACCGCCTTCATTCTATAGTGTCAATTTAGCGCACTGGCGTAATTTTGAACATGTGCATTTTTGTCTTTGTGCCTTAATTTACAAATTGATTAAAGAAACTCTAAGGTTTAGTATGTGTTTTAATAAATGGCATACTATAATCCGGACGCCTCGATAATCCGGAAAGGGTCTTGTTTTTGCCTCTCCGGATTAACGAGGCCCTACTGTATTATAATTATTAAAAGTTAATATGACTGGGCAAGAAAAGGAGATCATCACATTACAATCGGTTTCATCAGATGTACTACAGATGTATACTACAGATGTCAAATGTGTTAATTAACTATTTTCTTTTCAATTCACGAACTGTGCAAAAAATATGCTGGAATGAATGAACAGAATATGACAGTTTAATCTCGGTAATTATCCACCAAACTTACCGCCACAGCTTATAAAATTCTTTATTGAGTTGCGTTTCAAAATCAATAAAACATTCGATTTTTTTGTTTTTGACTATCGAATGTTTCGATAGTGGGCCGACTATCGATTAATCGATAGTACTATCGATGTTTAACGAACACTAGTTCTATTTCTTGGGCCGCGGCCGGCTGAAAGAAATTTCTTATGAAATAAGTCCGCCTTCGTAGGTACAACATATTTAAGTGTTCATGTATTTTTTTTTAACTTGCAAACATTATTGTTGTAAAGCCTTTCGGGCAGTCCTAGTATTTTTCTTCGTAGAATGTACTTAGTTGTTTGTTTAAAAATGATGATTGTTCATAGTTTGTAATGAATATAATTTGTGAGTCATTGGGGTATGTGTACAAACATATAGATCAGTGCAGATGATACTAATAAAATCATAACAAAATAAAAATGAACAGATTTCCAGTCGCAATTATTCTCGCCACTGCACCGGGAGTTGCGGTTGAATTGAATCAATAATTATTATGATGTCAGAAGAATATTAACATTCCAAGATGTTGGAATTATCGTGAGTACCTACCTATAAAGCAGCCTTTACAGGGTTAAGTATTTCAGAAATGCGCAATTTCCTAGATTTATATGTTTTTAATTTGTATAATTTTATTGAGACGCTTAACGTTGTAATTTTTATATTTTGAAGAAAAGCCGTTCTATTTTACTATACAAGTAAATACTCACCAATAATTAAGCTATATTATTCACTTTAAAAATAAATAAATTAAAATGAAACAAATATTTAACGGGGGGTTCCGTTTTGGTCCCGTAAAAAACGTGTTTTTTTGCCATTTTTTAGATAATGGTATGGAACCCTTGGTGCGCCAGTCCGACTCGATGTTCATGCAGTTGTTATTGTTGTAATTCTTGAACAAAATCCGTCTCCACCTTTCCTCACGATATTTTCTAAATTACTTCCAACAGTCAGCGTTTTTAAAGTTCGGGGCGAAAATAAAAATCAATAAAATTGGAGTGTCCAATGAGTTTTCAACATAATAATATGGTTCGCTCTGGCGCCGACCCACAGACCAACTCAAGACCTAATTATTGTGTCGGTCAGCCATGGACGTAATATAAAGTCCTTGCGGTCAGCAGGGAAAATAGAAAAAAAAAACTGTAGGTTAGATTAAGTCTAAATTATAAATTTTATATGTTCTAAATTTTCGATTGAAAGGAAAATCTCATTAGACTTGTGTGCCATAATAAATCAAATAATCTATAAGATTGGCCGCATTGGCTGGACAACTGCAATACTCCGTTAGTATTTTTTTGGAATAAAACTGTTGCTCATTCCAGCGTGATTCTCTGGATGACGACCGCCTTCACGGCACTGGCGGTGGCAGGTTGGATGATGCATACGATCTACGACGTGTTTCCGAAACCAGAGTTCGAGCCCGCTCCCACCCGGATCATCCCCAAATATGTGAACGTCACACTCCCTCGCGAGTGGTGGCCGTCAGACTGGAAGATCTACACTTGACAATACTGACAGTGATCTTTTTATCTCCTGGTTTCTCATGGTGCGATTATCCGACGTCCAATTGATTTCGATGGAGGTCTCATAGTCCCATGGATTTCCTGCTCTTCTAAGACTGCTTTCGTCTGGTTGCAAATCAAAGTGATTCAGATATTGACATCCAGAGATATTTGATGTGAATAGATCTCGTCTTCGCAAAATAAAACTGACCCGAGATAACGAGATAAATAAATAAATCAAACGTTGTAGAGGCTGAGCAGACTGTTGACTGTACTAATGGGTAAGGATTTTAATTTAAAAAAAAACACGTCATACAATCGACAGCAGATCAACCTCTACATTTTAGTTACAAAGTCACCCATACCGTCGATGTGTTGACGACTAAATACACCTCGTCGTGATGTTAATTTTGAAGCAGCTAGAGATTTCTAAGCTCTCTAAAGATCTTATCTATTTTTGACCGACTTCAAATAAAGGAAAAGGTGCCCAGTTCGTCAACATTTTTTTTATTTATGTTCCCTGATTACTCGAAGACGATATGGAAAATGATTTTTTTGGTTGAGAGGAAGAAAAATTTTAAGTGTTTCTTCAATTTGTCCAGGATTTCATCATTAGATCCTGACTTAGTGATTATGAAAGCATCTATAAAATAGGCTTTCTACCATGCGTTTTCGAGGAATCGGGGAGCATACCTAGATACATGTAAAAAGAAAGATCCGACGAACTAAGAACCCTTTTTTTTGAAGTCGGTTAAAACTAAAACCTACTTCAAAACACTAATACAGCACTAAAAACGGAGAAATAATTTACACGAAATATATTTTTAAGTCGGTCTCCAAATGTAGGTGCCAGTCCTGTAACTTGGTACTGGCTCCAAACTATAGTTCTACAATACCTACATTGAATTTAAAGGGCATACCTCATCATCAACCCATCATGTCCCCACCGAGGGGCACGGGTCTCTTCCCTGAGGAAGGTATAGGCCATACTCCACCACGGGGGCCAAGTCCGGATTGGTGGAGGGCATAAGGGCATAAGGGCATAAGGGCATAAGGGCATAAGGGCATAAGGGCATAAGGGCATAAGGGCATAAGGGCGGAAGGGCATACCTATTAATTTTAAATTCATCATCATCATCATCATCAAAATCGGCCTATGGTTGTCCACTGCTGGACTGCCTCTCCATTGCATGCCACTGAGCACGGCAATGTTAAATTATTACTCGGTTTTTAGTGAAATTGTTTTTTTTTTGTATCTATCTGAACTCTACCAATGCAACCTATTTATAGAGTTAAAAATTAGTTAATATGTAATTAGGCTAACAAAATAAGTTTAAAGAAAATTAATACGGAGCTTCTACGACCATCTTTTATTCTTAACACACAGATAACCTGCAGGTGGCAGGTTTTCCTGGAAACTTAGGTTTTCCAGTATGACCAAGGTAAAGCAGTTCTGGGATAACGAGGGTAACATCAATTATTATGTTGACGTACTCGTATCCGTAACGAAAGAAGGAAACATAGCGTCAAGACTCCCCAGCACACCCAGTTGTTGTTGGTGGTGTACGCTATTAGATGCAAGCTCGTCCGCGTCAGACCGCTCTGCTTTATTTTGATCTGGTAGTGCTCGCTTGGGCACCATTCACACTTCCAGCAGTGTGAAACTCAGTTGATCTGAAAGTGGTAGCACATGCAGCATTCGCACTGCTTCAGTGTCCAGCCCAGCACGTAGGCAGTCGGCGTGTTGCTACGGTGCGTCTCGCACGATTCGACCTCTGAATCCTTGTAGCCACACTGTAATGTGAAATACGACCATACAGAACGCCGTTAGCTGCAGTCGATGGATCCAGTCCAGTGATGCTGTACTTTAGAAATGGTATCCTCAGTCTGGGCGTATTTATATGTTTGTGGTGTTCTTGCCTGGTTTCTATAGCACAGGGTATCCTAGTTTGGGGCAAGGTGAAGTGATTGTAATAGGTAAATTCAGGAGTTGTCCTTTTGAGAAACAGAACAATTGTTATAATGTTATCCTTTTGGGAAATAAGAGTATTGAAACTGTTTTATTGACACAGTGGATGAAATGACGCAGTTGTCCAGATGATCCGGAAGGTTTGCGATCACTAGGCTATAGTAAGATTTGGCACATCTTTTTGTGTATACGAGTCCTCATTTTGGAACTACACTCGGTTCACTGGATCCTACTACCACTGCACCTTTTATTTTGCCAACTCCACCGTTTTGGAATTGGGATCTCTGAAATTTACACGAGAACCACACGGTGAGGAAATCAATCGTAAATAAACATATTATTGAAATAATTTATATAACCAATCAAATAAAATGGGTGTTGGGTGAATCGGTGTTAGGAGAGGCCTCAACGAGGTAATTTGAGTACTCACAGTGCTAGCCATATCTCGGCAATGAGCGCGTCGTTCCTCGGGCCACGTATAGTTGGCCAGCAGCGCCCAGGCGCGCCCCGCTCGCCGGTCGATGCGCAGTGCCTGTATTGCGCAGGCAACCGCGCATGCCTGCGCGGGCACCTCATCGCCGGCGCTCGTCCCGGTCAGGGTCTCACCTTCTTTGCGACTCTGAGCGAAACTTTATCACATGTAGACTACGAGTATTCGGGTAAACTACAATGTGATATTGTAACCACGTAAAATTTATCATTGATTGATTTATAACGGAATTTTTAGATAAAAATAGAATAAACATTGCCAAGATTCTCAAGATTTAAAACAATATTTTTGAATATTAAACTTTTGCTGATGTGGAGTGGTTTGTTCGGATACCTATGTATTATTCGGCTTTGTAATGTAGGTACATCGGAATGGTCATAATAAACTATCAATTATTATAGTTCGATGTAATAGGCTATAAAGCCAAATGCTATCAAATCAAAAGCAAAAAATAATACAATTGCAAGAAACCACTGAACCTACTATGATAACATTTTGTACTGCATTGTCTCTTCAAGTTCACTCGCATAAGTAAGTATGGAAGTATTCCATGGTTTTGTAATACAAACAGAATAAACCCCTCTAGGTCGGAGATATGATATGTACGCATTAAATCCACCTTTTTGTCCACTATCTTTTGTGGAATAATAAATTAATAAAATTTTACCTGATTTCCGAATTTTCACGCGGCTCTGCTGGTTTCGAAACACGGTAATGGATTACTGAAGATCTAAACTAACTTTAATGTATTTATATTTATTTATTGAGCTCTCATCATCATCATTAGCCATCTGATCATCGTAGGGCTCCCTCAATATTTTCCAAGCTTCCTAAGTCATATGCCACCCGTATCCAGTGAATCCTCACGGGGGTACCACTCACCGAAAAAAATGGAGAACAAAGGGTGAAGATCGTACCAAAAGCCAGTCCTCAGCTAGGGCCATCCAGGCGTAAGCGGTGGGCTGTCTTCGAAGGAGTTCCACCAGAGTCGATCGCGTCCGCTGCTGCTCGTGACGAGGTAACCCCAGGAGTGTGCTGTGTGGCCGAATACGAACATAGTTTACCAGTAGCTTCAAAAATCATTCTGCAACCATCAATAATATTTTCGATGTGTGCCCGCATGATAATTATCTTGAGTGCATCTACTAAATTAAGACTCATACTGCGGTAAAAGTGATCACAATAAACCTGTTTATTGGAAAAGGAAAAGACAAAAAGAAAACACTCTAACCCAGAATAAGTTTGGAATAAAATCGGTGTCAAATGGAAATAATGAGTTTGTACCAAAGTATAGATGCTGGTCAGGTGTTAGATTCTGCTAATGCATTATAGTACAATGAGAGTTGTATAACTGCATTGGCTTCATTTCTTACTACTTTAAATTAAGTATTCGTAATTCTAGGCGTTAATAGAATTAAAAAACATTGCACAGTACCCGACCATGCAACTGTAAATTAACTATAATGGACTAACAGAATCGAGTCCAAGGTTGTTGGATCAAACGGTTGAAAGCTGTATGCCAGCTGGATCAAGCTGGATAGCTGAGAATACTTGCTAGGGTAAGGCTAATATAATAATATACAACTGTGTGGGTTGATTAATTATTATGTTTTCGATATTTTAAATTCTAAATATTTGGTACAATGTTGCTGTAATAATTTAAAGCTTAGTTCTCAAATCCTCAGAACAAGAAATTGCGGCAGATATGTGATATTCAGTATCAGCAGTTGGAGCCGGCTGCCGTCAATAGATGGCAGTCGTTAAGCCTAGTCAGAGGCCGTAGGGTGGCTCAAAAACTTCTGACAGTCAGACCAGCCATTAGTCTTACAAGCCTCCACCAATCCGGATTTGGCCCCCGTGGTGAACTGTGGCCTATACCTTCCCCAGGAAAGAGATCCGTGCACCTCGGTGAGGACATAATGGGTTGATGATGTCATGTTATTCAATAAATATAGTGGTTTACCTGTAAGGATACAGATTGGTCCCTGTGATTCTATCCAAAGATGCCATGGCATCATTTATATTTCCGAGCTTGTGGTGACACTCTGCCTCCAAGCTTCTTAAGTAGACTGGCTGGGCCTGGTTAGAATAAAATAACACAAACGAGAGACATTATTTATGTGACTTCTTCGTCATGCACGTTTAGTTAATAAGTCTTTCAACGCCAAGGTGAAAAATCCCCTCATGTGTTCGAACTATATGGCGATGCGGTTACTGCTGACCGACATAGTGTTTAAAGTGATAAGTTATGGTAACTCTTGGTTAGGATAGGATAAATTACAATGCAGCAGCAAATCGATCTACAGGTCAGTTATCTAAAGCTGGCACGTTCACAGTACTCACACTTATGCAATTTCACTATACAGTGTGTTTAAAAATAAATGATTTTGATTCAAAATGCGACTCTAGTTTAAGTGTAGACTAGAGTTAGGTTTTAGTAAGATGGGTGCGTTGTAGATAAATAAATACAAATACATGTGTTACTTGTTATAATATATTTTTATCAAATTCGAGCGAGAAGTACTAAAAATAAGGTGGAATCAATGGTCACAAAATAGTTTTAATTTTCAATAAATTTTCACATGAACAAAAATAATTTCACCTAAGAAAATCTTTACCAAAACAAAAAATAATTATCCCAGAAATCGTCAACAATTTAATTATAATTTAATTATGTAACAAAGGGTCACGGACGCTCAGTGGTCAGTTACTGGATGAATGAGCTGATTTCAGATGAACTAAAAAAAAATCTAATGGCTGTCAAAGGAATGCAATTTTGGACCTCAGCGCAATAGCCATGTGTGATACATTATCGAATAGGTCTCAGCGAGCTGAACAAAAGTTACTATGACGCCAACAGCCAAATGTTTGTCCTTTCGGAGTAATATTGTATTGAAAAAAAAAAAACTAACATTTGGCTTCGATGATGTATCAGACATGGCTATTGGGCTGAGGTCAAAAATTGCATTCCTTTGACAGCCATTCGTTTTTTTTTTTAGTTTTTCTGAAAACGGCTCATTTGGAACTACTTTTCTTAGCTGTCAGAAAAATCCCTCATTGAAACGCACATACGGTTGAATACCAAAAAGATCACGCTGTATTTATAAACAGTAGCAAAAGTAAAACTATAACTGTCCCCTTCACACACATAAGCTAGACTGCGCGCAAGAGAGACGGGCAGACTTTTCATGATGCGCATGCAGTACACGTCACGCCGCGCGTTTATTCACAGACACTACACAAGCGCAACGTGTAAATGTGTTGAACGTGCCAGCTTTACTTAACTGACCTGTACGAGTAGTTGTGACTTTCTTTTAAGCGCTTTCTTCCTTTCCACGATAAAACTATATAAAGTCTACGTACGTTATGTACATCATTGATGTCGAGGGCAGTTTTGATGACGCACAGAGCTTCACTGTAGTCTCCACGTAGACGGTAGCATACCGCGATGAGGTGGTAGTAGATCGGAGACTCGCCGTACAGTGTTAGGATTCTAGCTAAGCAGTGCTCAGCCCACTAAAGGATAAAAATGGTTTAACTTTACATACTAATGAAGAGCGAGAATGCCGAGGTCCATAAAATATCAAGCAGCGTGACGTAAAATCTTTGAAGTTGCGAGAAACTATGTGGTACCGTAGATCAATAAATGTTTTTCTCTACTGAAATACTACATAATTATAAGCCATTAAACAGCTAAAGGGGCAAAAAGAACAAAGACGTTTAAAAAGTGAAAAAATAGATTAGAATTGCCGAGGCCACAAAAACCTAATAATGTGAGCGTTGCTTTGATGTCGCTTATCGTATTACTTGAAGATAAATGTAAAACCTACATTGATAGCCCTTAAGCGCAACAGTAGATCCGCAGCGTCGAAATAGCGGCTCATGCCCGACACCATTGGAGTCGGATCCCACCAGTCTCCCAACTCTTCTTCCCATGTACGCGGTCCCGTGTAGCTTTGAGCCAGTCCTAAAGCGACGGTCCTATAAAAGTAAAGAAGAGTACATTGTTCAAACATGTGAGAGTACATGACAACTTCGTTATCTCTCAATATTACTTTACCAACACTCGAGATAGGTGACCAATCACATGCTCTGGGGTATTTATCGCAGTCGAATGTAAAAGTCGCGTTCATTAAAATGATAACACTGAAATTTTAGCATGTTACAATGTAGGTTTACAGAATTATCCAACCATACTCACAATTGAGTATAATTGATACGGAAATAAATTTGTTACAAATAGGAGCAATATTCCACACTAAACGCAGAATAAAAACCATTGATGGATCTAAAATTGTACAGGAGTTAGAAAAACTAAAACGCATCAAAGTGGTTTTTGAAAATATATCCCCTAAGAAGATCAATGAGTGCTTCTGTTTATTCATGAAAGTAAGTTGAATCAGCATTTTTGGAAATTCATATAAATTATGAATGGTTTCTGGTTCTCGCTTGTGGTTCCTGAGTTAATCGAGCACGTGAGTAATACCCAATCTATCTTCTTATATCTATTTATATAAATAAAATTCAAAGTCCTGACTGACTGATTCATTCACTCATCAACGCCCAGCCCAAGCCGTTGGACCTAGGAAGCTGAAATTTTGCACAGAGGGTCTATATATGTATAATGTATGCAAGGAATAAGACCCGATTTTTTTAAATTCAACCCCTAAGGGGGCCAAAAGGGTTGCCAAAATTTGTATGGGAGGTATAAATAGTGTTATATAATTTTCTTGAAACTTAAAATAAATACTCTTCAACAAAATTGATTGAACACGTGTTTCGCCGTTTTTCTAAATTTAACCCATAAGGAAGTGAACGGGGTCGCAAAATTTTGAATTAAAGTCCACGTGGACGGAGTCGCGGGCGAAAGCTAGTAGGTAATATAATTTGTTAGCCACTTCCCATGAGTTCTAAAAAATCGCAAGCATGGCTAGAATTACAATTATAAATTTCCCAACAATATGACTTTCATACTTCTGTAATTGCTCGTATATTTTATCAGCCATGTGGAAGAATTCCCTCATTTGGTAGTAAATGCTCACTATGAGCCATCCGGTCGCCCACATCGGGTAAAGCATTAGGATTGCTTCGAAGAACGGTTCAGCTGACTCCGGATCGTTATCGGACACAATGCAGCCCATGGCAATCAACCTGAAACCAAGTTCCAAGTGGCAGCAGTAAATGCATCAACTAGTCTGAAGTTATCCAAAGCATCTGCGGGGTTTATTTCTTCTCTCCATGACTAACCACGGCGGATCAGATCCAAACCTGGTCGCACACAACTGACATTATCTTTAGTACCTAATATCCGTTTAAATATTTATAATATCAGAGCTATATTGGAGGGTCTGCATAGGTAGCACGCTGTGTCACGCATTTTAACGTCAAAATTAGCAGCTTTCCAATACATTTTAGCTCCCTAAAAGGGGTAACTCACGCCGTCGTATGTACTGCCTATACAGAATATGCAGATGTTTACAAAGTTACTGGCACTAGCCATATAGATTTAATACTAAACCTAGGTGCCAATTGTTATCCTGCCGGGAAACAATGTTGTAACACCATACATAGATACTTACGTAACGGGATGCACGGGATCCAATCGTACGGATTTGTGAAGGCATACGATTGCCCACTCTTTGTCTAGATCTTTCAGACACGTCGCGATTTCCCGCCACACATTGCCGTCTCTTTTGATTTCCGTTGTGTACTGGAATTGTTAAAAAAATATGAATTAATTTTGGATGATTTTATAGTCGTGGGAAACTTTGTCAAGTTGTTTCTAAGTGTCTGACTGAAGATCAAGTGCATTATCAGGCCGAAGAAAGATGCCTTCTGGCTCAAGTTGTTCCAGTCGCTCTTTTGATGAAGAATCTCTAACCTGCATGTATAAGTCAATGGCATGAAGGGGATCCTGCATTTGGCGAGAGTGCCTGGCCGCGCGCAATAAAGGATGTATAGTGGGATGTTGCGGAGGCACAACTAATGTCTTCACAGTCTCACGCACCAAGGTCAAGTGTGCTACTCTCAGCAATTCCTGTAAACGGAACAAAATGTCTCTCTTTACCTTTGTAACTGTTAGTTACTTTCTCATTTGTTCCCGTTAGAAGACTCCGATAAAACAGAGTGCAGAACAAATATTTGTGGCGTCAAAGAGTTACTTATAAAATAAAACAATTTGAATGAATACCGTCCTTAATATGGCTTCCAGAATTAGTTTTCTTGCCAGTCATTGACTGTCACAAAATACTTAGCCTCATAGCATATGTATGCAAACAAAAAGTATAAAAGTGGGTAAGATACTAACAGCATAGGACGCTCCATCTCCTAGATAGTCTTTGATGATGAAATTGTTGTTGACATAGAGGGCGGCATCAAGCTGGCATGATGTCATTAGTTCCACGCGGGTTCGCGTCTCACTTAGCTGCCGATTGAATGACGTGAAATCCGTAGTGCCTGGTCGTATTTAAGTTAGGACCTCGTTAGAATTTATACTCTTACATTGTTGAATGAATCACTAATGTAGCAATAAAGATGCAATAATAAGGAATAGGTACCTACTACAGAAATTAATAAAAGCAAAGTCACGGAAGACATTCGTAAAACTTTAATGTCTTATGGACTAAATAGTAGACGGTAGACTACAGTCTACCTGCTTAGTCCTCACCTTGAAAATAACAATCGAGATCCATTATTATTTTCAAGGTTCGGTCTGAGATGATGGCCGAGGTTGATAAAGCCGTCAGAAAGCTATGAACTAGATTGGCAGGCGGGGGGAAACTATTACCATAATACGGCACCTTCCGCAAGGCCTGCACTGCCAGCCGCATCGTGACCTCCCAGTCTCTCTGGAGCTGCCCGCGCCCAACGCACTCCCTCTTTTTCCCGTAGTGGGGACACTTCTCCAGATCCAAAAGCATTTCGTAAAGTTCATGTCTGAAACATATTTAACTCTAGAATTGTGATGTCAACAATGAAAATTGTAGGATGATTCTCGTGTTCGTATGTTAACCCTAACTGAAACCCAGCTATTCCCTGCCCCATTTTGAAAAAAGACGATCGTATACTGGACACGTATTCTTTCTAAGGAAACAAATTGATAAAGCAATCGCCACACTCTTTTAGGAAACGAATTTTAAATTCCAAAGCACTCGATATCTCAAACAAGCCCACTGAAACTGCACTCAAACAAATACTGACTTGATTGCTGACAGATTACTGACAATTTTTCGTAGTATTCCGATATCTAAGCAAAATTTATGACCGGGCGTCAGTTTTTTCAATTCCTTTATGTTTTACGCTCCCCCCAGGAAAGAGGAAGCCGGACAGGAGAAACATGTGATAGTTGTGCAACATCTAAGAGTGGACCGGTGTTAAAACCGCGGAGGAGCTGTTCAGAACTGCACTGAACAGAGACCGTTGTAAGGAGCAAACTGCCAACCTCCGGCGACGAAAAGGCATTTTAAAAAGAAATAAAGGTATTTTCAAGGGATACGTACGTTAGATTGATATCAAACTGATGAACGTGGTCTATGGCTTTGGTAGATAATAAAATTAAGGACAATTTAAGTTTATTAAAATGTAAAATGTTTTTGCTATTAAAAATATATATTTTTAAACGTAATATTAATTATAAATTTAAATTTTAGAAGGTACGAGCAACACGGATACTAGGCGTAGAATATAGACGTCCTAACAATATGATAACCACCCAACTGTGAGACATGAGGTGGAACTGCAGCCTTGATCAGGGGTTTCTTCAGCGCCACTTCGAGGATGACGAAGGCGACTCCGCCCTCATTGCCCGAGCCGCGAGACATCAGGAAGGCGGCGTTGGACCGGGGTGAACTGGTCGTTTTGTTGCTGGCCGGCGACTCCACCACCGATCTTGTCACGGATAAGAAACATTACATACATTGTAAACATTTGGTAGAAGTTTTTGTAAACGGAGGAAGTAGGCGTTGTCATCACTTGGTTTTAGTCCAGTATAAGTATTTTTTTGAATAGCTCGTAGCCTGGGCTGCCTGAGTGATCTTAAACGATCACTAAGGTTAAGCAACATACGGAGCGTTCATGGATGGGTCACGGTCTATGACTGATTCTAGTGGCATTTTTCCAAGCAGCTCCGTGCTTCGCAAGGCACGTAAAGCAGTTGGTGCCGGCTGCAGTCGCTAGATGGCAGTTGTTAAGCCAAGTCAGAGGCCTAAGGGAGGCTTGAAAACTTCTGACAGTAAGACCTGCCACTAGTCTTACAGCCTCCGCCAATCTGGTCTTGGCCCCCGTGGTGGAGTATGGCCTATACCTTCTTCAGGGAAGAGACCCATGCCCCTTGCTGGGGAAATAATGGGTTGATGATGATGATGATGATTTCGGAGGGAATATGGAGAATAGAGAGAATCTAAAACCTTACTGGCCACTGCTTTGTTGGTTGGTACCGAAAGCGAGCTCCTTCGGTATCACTTCGTATTGATTTGCTCCATGGCAATAAATTATTAACTGATCCTATGATAGTAGGAACTCACTTGCTTCCCTTGGCAGGGCTCGAAGGTGTCGAGGGCAGCATGTCAGTCGGCGATAGCAGCAGCTCACAGCCACACTCCGACATCATTTCCTGCATCCTGGTCTTCACCCATACTAGGGGTACCTCTAGAAGAACCCGGTGTTCTGAGAAATAAGTTTTAATGCAACTGAGGCGTCAGAGACTCAGAGAATAAGCGTGAGGCGAGGGCGCGGAAAATACCCCGTGGTCCTTCCAATTCACTTTCATTCAAAATGTATGTAATGGAGGACAGGACGCAGCCCAGACACAAGGTGAGGGTGTGAACTCAATACAACTCGTCGCGTGTTTTCCGAGTTTTTGTCCCGCGTCTTTCGTAGAATTATGTTGTATTAAAGTTGGTTTTCCACGTTGCTCTATCGAAAGAGTTGTATTGTCAAAGCCGTCGCTTTGGTGTGATATTCGTGACGTCAAGTTCTGGGCCACGTTCCATAAAAATACAAATTAGTTTATGACTAATAGAAGTATTCGCTGCACGTACAATACAATGCTTAGCTGGATCTTTCGACCTGCTAATGTGCGAGTTAATTGACGTTGCAGTTGAATTGTTATAATAGTTCTATGAAATAGTGGAGTCGCTCGCAAACATTCAGTTATTTACATATACTGTCGGATGATCTGGACACCTGGACCTACGGTATTCAGCTGTAGACTTTAAAAGTTATTTCACGATTTATTGTGAATATCACTGCAACTCCGCAAAATCGTATTTTTCGAAAGGAAAAGCAAAGTCACTATAAAAAAACGTGTTAAAAACAAAATAATTGCTTCGTGTGGATTTAAAATATTAAAAGTAGCGTTTCTTCCAGGATTTTACAATCAGATCAGATTTTACAATCAGATTTTACAACCTGTGAATCGGTCGACCCGTCTTAAAAAACATCCCAACGAACTAAGAACCTTCTCCTTTTTTTGACGTCAAAATGTCCCCTTCTTTAATCGATTGCACAATAAAAGCTTTTGTTATTGCCTTCACCATACTGTTATACTTCCATACGAAATCCAAATGTCTACACTCGTTATGCAGTACTACGCCTGAAAAACCTACGTAGCCGTTTTGTACCGCGCTTTATACCGGGTGAGATGCGTATTCTGTCATATCGTATGCATATTGGAGACCATGCAACTACTCACCCCCAGGGTAAAGTAGGCGGCTGAGATCCGCGAAGCCCATGAAACTGTAGCCACAGTGGTCACCGTACAGATGCACCTCCAGAGGCCACTTGTACCGCCGAAGGTGTTTCTTCAGCCACTGCTCGTTTTGCCGGAAGACCAGCGACCGGTGGAAGGATCCCCAAATAGCAGCCACTAGAATTTTTGTAACAGTTCATTCGCTAGTCGTTGCCTTCATATTTGTATGGAGTTATATTTTGTACCTAATAAAAATAACATAGAAACACGCGTATTGATGAAACGTTGACTTTGCACCTTACTTAGGCTCTCAAGAATAAAATTACCACCCCCCTCCCTATTCTCGACGCTGTTGTGTTTCAATTTAAATTCTATTTTGGTACGAAAACTTTCGTAAGCATTATTTGCTTAATTCTGGACTCACTTACTTCCTTTTTGTTGTCTGATCAGGGTTTCGCTCTGATTCGCAGAGCTTCCTGGGTAATACGACGACGTGAGGCGCGCGTTTTAAATGTAAAAAGTCCGGACTAGAAACTCAGGTCTTGGATGTTTACATGTTTGTGACGTCGCTGTTTCTGGTTCCCACGATACAGGGTATCATAGTGTGGGGCCAGAAGCAATGTATGTGCCTGTATGTAAATGTATGTAAATAAGTCCGGACTTTCCTGTACGTGAACTGTTAAATACTGGCATTTTACCGCCGCAAAACACGTGATTCATGTCATGCTACTACACATGATGATCAGTTGAGACGGACCTTGCGTCGCGTCGGTAAACGGAAATTAATACTTAGATTGTTTTAGTCATAAATATAGCATTAGGTAGGTACTTGTGCTTAAATAATATTACACATATTACTCCTAGTTGAAATAATAGATAGATGGAATATTCTTTATTGTACACATAAATTACATTTACAGAATTTTGAAAAATCGAAGTACAATTGGCGGCCTCATTACTATAAGCAATTTCTTCCAAGTAACCATAGACGGAGACAAGAAAGAAATTAGAGACGGGTAGTCATGCAATCAAGAAATATTTTATAATTATATAAATTTACTTTACATAAATGTGAGTGGTTGGCCAAAAAGGGACCTCAAGGAAAAATAATTGATTTCGAGAAAATCACGTTTGAAGTTTCGTGTATAGACAGGTTTCGACTCGGCTCAGCTCACAAAAACTACGGTATCTAAAAATATTCTGGTTAGACCAAAACAAAGCTAAAATACCACAGATTAAAAAAATCAAATAAAAAAATTACAGTTTCCAATCCCTCCAGGTCTCTTTTTGGTCAACCACTCACAAATATGTCAATAAATAGACCTTTGTCTTGATAACCAAGCGCCCTAATGGCTATATCAACGAGGCGGTTGAGCATGAAACTGTAGAGCTGCTATGCGCTAGAAATGTCGATTAAATAATCGCATCTAATCGTATCGCTGTTGCAGTTGGCTAGATTTGCGTCAAGAATAAGGGGGCTGAACGCAATGACAAGACCAGCTTAGGTAACCGGAAAAAGGTAGATAGATAGATAAAAACATTTATTGACATTTACACACACGTAGGTTTTTGAGGTACTTACAATCAGTCGCCGTAAGGTATTGGGACAGGTCAGGATTGTTAAGTTCGTCAAGTGAACATTCGAATCTTTCATAGCATTCGCTGAAGACGCCTTCATTTATTCTCAGAGTTTCCCATGTGGGATAGAATCCTTTAAGGTTGCTGTGGTCCACTTTCAGTGGCTGACCTTGACTGAAGGTTACAAGGGTGGAATTCTAAAAAACAGCCATTCCTTAAAGTATCGGTAGTCAATGTGGTAAGACAAACGAGTATATACTTTTATGGAAAATAGACTTTGTGTTCCTACACGATTTCTTTCGGTCAATAGTGTTCGGGCGTTAGTGCGTCGGCCTTTTGGCTTTCGGGCTTATGACCGATCGGGATTTGAAGTTATAGGGGCTATTGATGCTTCGGTAAATTAACAAATCGGGAATGTGTTTTCGGGCATATGTTATTCGGCTATTGGGGATTCGATGTTAAGTAGGGAACCCTGAATTTGTCTTGTACAATCTCCGTCTGTTTCAAATAATTATGTCGGAGCGTGGTCAACGCCTTCTACCGTATCATAGCAATTCCCCAGTTTTTATTGTTTACACTGTGGCTTAAAGTCAGTATATTATATTGTAAACTATATTCAGTATAGTCTTATAGGCTTATAGTCAGTATATTATAGCTCGAAATAAACCTAATGTCTGATTGAGGACGTACTAGCTATGAAGTGGTTTACTTTCGGTGCTATCCTGAACAACGCCCCAACCCATGACGCGGAATACCACACATCACCGCCACTGCGACAAATATACGTACCAGCTTATTTTTTTCATTTATTCACATTCTACAGTAAATTAACCATTTATTTATTCTTCAGTTCTTTAACTCCTAGGGGAGCATAGGGCCTCAACCACAGATCTCTGATTCTGACAGTGGTTCCCAGCAAATTCCAATTCAGATAGTGCCGATGGACTTGATACCTCGATAATTTATATATATATTTCGTAAATGGGTCTCTTATGCTACCTTCGGGTACAAAAAAATGTATTTACCGTTGCGTTAGAAACTGGCATTTTGGTCGCTGCCGTGTACAGAAAGTTATAATTGTAGGGCACAATCAGGTTGTAAGCGCCAACAAGGGTGATCTTAAAATAATTTGCTGCCCTCATCATCTTCTGGTAGATGTTATTGGCCACGTTTCTGATGACAGATATCTGAACCGTGAGCAGGGGCAGATTGTCAAAGCTTCTACGCTTCAGGAGAGACGGCTCTATATTTGGTTGAAGACGTCGCACAACGCAAAATGTGTCCATTTCTAATAACGAGAAATAATTCATTAGTCTCAGGGTGAGAAACAGGTAAGTAGGTATACCGATGTCTTCAGAGTAACGGATCACTCTGCTACTCATAATCAGACACTCAATAAAAGTCTGCTAAAAACAAGAAATTTGATTAGGTACTTGCCAGTAAAAACTGGCAGAATATCGACATTGCAACAATACGCTTCATCCGGTATCTTGAGAGCCACTCCTTTTACGGGTTTAGTTTTGATCACTTCTTTGCTTTGTATTCCTTGTACTGTAATTACTTGTACTGGAAAAAAATTGTGTCTTTGGTAAAATTCGGGACTACAAGCATAAATTTAGTTCAAATACACACCGACACACCGTCGTTAAGCAAAGTCAGAGGCCTTAGGGGCGGCTTGAAAATTTCTGACAGTAAGACCAGCCACTAGTCTTACAAGCCTCCACCAATCCGGACTTGGCCCCCGTGGTGGAGTATGGCCTTCCTCAGGGAAAAGACCCGTGCCCCTCAGTGGGGACATAATGGGTTGATGATGATACACACCGACTAAAGGATTATCAGCAAAGAGGCTCATCTTCTCATAGTCAGAAGGGTCGTACTGCATCGTCCCTCTGGCTGAGCCTTCGGAGTTTTCCTCTTCTCCCTCCACTTGCCTCATCCACAAAGGCCTGATGTTCTTTGAGATTATGAGTTGATCAAAGAAGGTGACTTTTACATTGTACAGTTTGTTGTCTTGGTCGGTTAGTTTGAGGCTTAGTATTTCTACGACCAGTTCGTCGAGCGGCGGCAGTGCAATGTTATTATTGCTGGAGAATAAACCTTCATCGTAGGACCTTCCCGATCGGAGCGACACTTCGGAGCGGCCTGGGGTTGAACCTCGCTGGAAGAAGGGTTGCCGTTCACTAAAGATAGAGAATGCATTAGAATGCTCGGAAAGTCTATATAGCTTACCCGTGGTGGTTCCTTGTGTTTCTTCATTTTGTTAAAACGAGTGCGTTACACGATTGTATTTATCGGATAAAACAAATCGTTTTTCTTCAATTCTGTTTTATCGCTATATTATATAATTTCACAATAATGTCTTTTTAATCTGTGTTGTTTTCAAAACAACGCAAAAACGACGGGATTTAAAAGTGTAAGGACGTTGTCAGTGTCACTTTGAAAGTTGATATGATGAGGAACCTTTTTAGAAAGAAAAAACACTATAGAAAAAAACATTTAATTCACCGTAAAAATCATTACGAAACCGGCAACATCTCATTAATGATAGTGCCTGGAAGAAACATTAGCAATAAGCTCGCCAACTGTACCTTTTCTTTTAAACAATAAAGTGTACAATAAAGTATATTCAACACAACACAACCACCTGACCTGTTCCCAAAGTAGGATAACTGTGCTATGGTAACCAGGTAAGGAGATTACAAACATGGAAACGTGGCAGCATTGTGTTGTACAAAAGTAATTTATTAATTAAATAAAGTATATTATTTACTCATCTTAAATCGTAGAGTAACATCCACAACTCGTGTGCAACATCGGTGGGTAGCTGTCTTATAACTAATTATAACTAATTATTACAATAAAATTATTTGTACTTAAGTTTTGTAGCTTTACCCACCACATGAGATTCAATAAATACAATCTTAAGATAGGTACTCTACACGTGATGTTTGTCTTAACGACAACAATAATTTAAGATACTGTTTACTTCTAAAATATATTTAAAAGTCTTGATTTTTACCTCCTATGTAAAATCTATTACATCTAAGCTAAACAACGAAACGAAAACAGAACGAAACAACAAAATCGCAATAGGTACTTATTTGATACCTCGTAAGGTTTAACATCGTTACATCATTGCAAGAGGGCCGGATAACTAGCTTGTGACTTTATTAGCGTATAATGGTACTGACACACGTGCTCATTTGTAGCACGAAAGCATGCTTTTATTGAGCAAGGTCTTTACAAGAGTAAACATCGAATACAAAAATACAGGAAAGATTAAGAAATCTTTTCTGTATTTTTGTATTCGATGTTTATCTATCCGTCTTCCTTTTTTTGAGGTTTGATAACCTAAGACTGCATTGTTGTTGTCAGTGTTACTGTCGTAAGAAATCATTAACTTATTTCAACGTAAAGAATTTACATTCTTTTTGTTGAATGTCTATGTGCCTACATACAGAAAGATTGGGAGTAAAGCACTTGCTCAATATAAGCATGCTTTCGTGCTACTAATGAGCACGTGTGTCAGTACCATTAAGGGTAGTTTTTCTGATTTAAAAGGTAAGTAGAAATTTGAATATGGATGCGAGGGTTCCTTATGTATATTTAATGAAAACTGTTGTTAAGTAGGCTAACTGGCGAGGTGTTCACTTGCGGCCGTAGACCACTAGCAGGCCGTAGTTGGCTCTGACGGCCACAGGACCTTCGACGTTGTTGTTGGCCTCGTCCATGATTCTTAAGTCACGCAGCACGTCCATGTATGCTTCCATGAAGTCATCGTGCAGGTGTTTGGGGATCGAGAAAGGATTTACAGCCATTACTGCATCTGGAACAGAGGAATAAGATTTAGATGATGCCATTATACCTACTCATCATCAACCCATCATGTCCCCACCAAGGGGCACGGGTCTCTTCCCTGAGGAAGGTATAGGCCATACTCCACCACGGGGGCCAAGTCCGGATTGGTGGAGGCTTGTAAGACTAGCGGCTGGTCTTACTGTCAGAAGTTTTCAAGCCGCCCTAAGGCCTCTGACTTGGCTTAACGACTGCCATCTATCGACGGCAGCCGGCACCAACTGCTTAACGTACCTACTCGTAGTTACGGAATCGGGCGCCAATTGCTGGATCGAAGGTTTGATAGCCGCTATGGTCAAATCTTGTCCTAAGATCTCTTGGACGTGGCGTTTTCGGGTTGGTGTGGTCGGTTAGGGATTTTAATTTCAGTTTACAATTTTTTTGTTCTTAAACTTCTATTTTTATGAATTCAAATTAATTTCTTTCACGTGCCAGTAATTAATTTCATCATCATCACCTATTTGACGCCCACTGCAGGAAAGCCTTCCTCATGGTTTTCCAAGCTAAAAAAAATTATAGTATCTAGTAATTAATTTAAATTAGATCAATTCATTCGGTATTGTTTCCAATATTTTTCTATTACAAAAAAAACTTTCAGTGATCCATTGAACCCTTTTCACAACAAAATTTCAGCCTCAATTAACTGTACCTAAATATACTTGGGTTTAAAAAACAAAATCTTAATTTTTTTCTCAGTGGGTTTGAGGCAGTCGATATAACGATATAACAACCGCAAGAGATAGACGTATTATCCATTTATCAATACTTGGCATTTTTTTCAGACTATAAGCGACACTAAATAAAAAAAACTCTAAACAGTTTACAAATTTAGTGCTTGCAAACTGTTTCGAGTTTTCTACTGCTAAAGGTTTTTGATTTAGTGTCATTTAAAGTCTGAAAAAAATGCCAAGTGTAGATAAATGGATTATAGCTACCTAAGGAAAGCACTTACTTTTCAGTAGCTTAATTTCGTCGTAGATAAAGTGTGACTCCTTGCATTGTACGTCTACGTTCTTGAAGCCGATTTTCTCCATCATTTGTTTGATTTGTTTTTCGGGATCCTAAAACAGGCAAAACAAAAAAAATTAACAACTATTTTTAAAACAGAAAAATTTTCGAGTACGTTTCGATTTTCGCTAAGCAAAGTATTTGAGTAAAACTTTGATGTTACGTAGTTGATGTTAAGTACAATAATATGCTGATTATTAATTACAGTGACACTAACATTTTTAAACGTAGCAAAGATAAAAACAGAAGGAAATCTCTGTTCCATTCTAAATCTATACAACGACAATTATATTTCCCCTTCTTCTTAGCGCCTCGATGGCACAACAAATATTACTAAAGTCTCAATCAAACATTTGGGGCCCAGAACTTTGCAACGCTGACTGCGTTATCACCTGCAGTCATTAAGTCTTCCTGAGTATATATCTTAGGGCATACAGGGTGCTTATACTGAGCTTTTTCATTTCACAGAGCGTTTGCTCTATGAAATAAAAAACTCAATATACCTAAGCACTCAGGGCTCGATCAGACTCCCCGCAGTCAGACAGAGAAAAATCAGGCCTAATTTGGCTTCCACACTGCTCGCGGAGTTGACCGAGGTTAGGAGAATACGGTTTCGTCTTAATTCGTCCAACCTGTGTAGCTACGTACTTCGGTCAACTTTCCCGAGTACTTTGTCGAGGAACTTCGCGAGTAGTCTGAAGGAGGCATAAACATAATTTGACATAATTTGACGACCTTTATGGCGCAGGGGTTAGCGCATCTAACTACCATGCGAGAGGTCCCGGGTTCGAATCCCGGCTGGGGCCAAAAAAAGAAAACCCAGGTCTTGGATGTTTACATGTTTGTGACGTCGCTGTTTCTGGTTCTCACGTCACAGGGTATCCTAGTGTGGGACCAGAAGCAATGTATGTGCCTGTATGTAAATGTTATGTTATGTTAAAAACGTCGCAAGTACCTGCGAGTCGTGGTACGGCGAGATGTATTTCTCGACGTCGCGCACCCAGTGGCTCCATCTCTCATCCAGCGACATGATGCGGTAGATGTCGTATACCGCCAGGTGGCCCAGGAACACCAGAAGACAGTCGCCGCCATCGCGCAGCAGACTGAAGATGTTCCTGAACGCCTGTCTGTCGACAATACCACGCAATTTTAATCTCCCAAGTCCTGATTTTAAAGTTACAATCGAGAGCCATTGTTTTCCAAAAGCCCGCGAGGGAATTGGAGGCGATAAATGTTTTTTTTTAGTGTAAGTAGAAGCGTATCCTGAGACATCCCAATTTGAGTACGTATGTGTCTTGCAACAACTTTTGGTTCACAAATTTATAGTAGTTATCTTATCAAAATTAAGTACCTACCTAATATGTTGTAAACTTTTAGTCCGGATCTACTTACGGGTGTTGTTATATCGGAAGAGTCCGACCAGGTTTCTAAGGTTTCGGAGTGCGTATACTGAGTTTTTTCATTCACTCTCGATAGTGAGAGCGTTTGCGATTTGCATAGGAGTGACAAAGAGACAACTACATGGCGCGCTCTGTCACTCCTATACAAACTGCAAACGCTCTCGCTATCGAAAGTGAAGGACAAAACTCAGTATAAGCACTCAGGACCTAATATGTTGATATTTTTGGTGTGATAAAAATAAGTAAATTATAAGTATCATCATAGTTAATAACAATTGTAATACCATACATTTTGGGTGATTCGAAAAGGATATCAGAAGGAATGTAACATAACATAACATTTACATACAGGCGCATACATTGCTTCATTGCTTTACCTAAAAAAACTATATTATTTAGACACATAAGTCTAAATAAAAATAATATAGTTTTTTTTAAAAGGCACTTCCAAAATATCTCTACATAAACTTGTTAGAGCCGTAGCAGCTAGTCAGAGCGGTGCGTGCCTGCAGCGGATACGCCGTACTTGTTCTGTTAGACTGAGAGTTGGTACTAATTGTTCACGCATTTTTCAAACGCGATCATTGCACTATGACCTTGAAAAGAACAAGTAAAACCATTGATATGGTGAGCAGATTGACATGCCAAAAATTCTACAGCTGAAATAAGATTTCTCAATACTTATTTCTTACTAGCTGTCCCGGCAAACTTCGTAGCGCCAAAGCTTTTTTCTCACCGTTTAAACCTTCCCTGGAATTCCACAAATATAAAAAACCAAAAATCAGCCAAATCGGTCCAGCCGTTCTCGAGTTTTAGTGAGACTAACGAACAGCTATTCATCTATCTCTATCTAATATATAAAATTCTCGCATCTCAATGTTAGTGCGCGTACTCCTCCGAAACGGCTTGGCAGATTTCGGTGAAATTTTACATTTACAATTGGTAGGTCTGAGAATAGGTTATCTATTTTTCATAGCCGTAAGTGAAAAAAAAAAATACATGGCGAAACAACGTTTGCCGGGTCAGCTAGTTTTATATATAAAAAAGACTAGCTGTCCCGGCAAACTTCATACCGCCAAAGTTTTCGTAATTTTTCCTTATTATCTCATCGTTTAAACCTTCCCTGGACTTCCTCAAATATAAAAAACCAAATATTAGCCAAATCGGTCCAGCCGTTTTCGAGTTTTAGCGAGACTAACGAACAGCTATTCATTTTTATTTATAAGAAAGAAGATTTACGTTTATACTTTTAAGCAATAGTCTAAATAATATATACAATTTTAACGGCGGATAGTTACGCGATTAATTTGGTATTCGCGGATCGTGCGTACCATTTTGTAATAAAGAATTAAACAATTTATACGTATTTTTTATGCAAGCCGGCTTTTCTCATTCTTTAACTATTTAACTGCAAAAAAAAAACAATCGAAAGAAACGAGGAAATTTCCCATGGAAAAATGTTTTTGTTATCGACTGGCGACGGAAATTCCCTAGTTTTCTTAGTCAAACTCGTCACTTGTCCATCATGCAATTAAGTTAATTAAGTAATACTCACTCTTGTTGCCGAATCCAGTGCAAGGTGTGAAAAGAGAAGGCATGATCGAAATACGCCTTGTAGTCTTCTGGCAGCGGTTTCTCGATGTCGAGAACCAGGAATTTCGTCCGGGTGTCCCTATAGTGTTTATTTGCGAAGGCGATCATTTTCTCACTGATGTCACAGCCTACCAGCTCTCCGAAGTTGTCAGGAATGTGCGTCTTCAGTACGTCAGTGGTCACGCTGCCGTCTCCGCATCCTATGTCTATGACCCTGTCGCCGTGCCGCCACTGAATCTTGCCAGAGTTCCCCTCAAGTGATGTCACGGCGTCTCGCTTCTGTAAGTTGTTGCTCTTGTGGTAGAGTTCCGGTTCATTCATAACCGCTTTCATGATTTAAATTTTTAGAGATTTTTTTATTTAGAGGTGCGTCTCGACCGCTTCCAGCACGCAGTATGGAGCCGTAGCGGTGGGCGGCCGTATTTATTTATACGTGCTTCGGAGGCGCGACATCTTAACCGTGGCAAATTCGGTAGCGCCTTATCGTAGACTGGGTAGGTTGATCTGTAATCGTTTGACGTAAGTTAAGATGTTACTCAACGTTTCTAAAACTAATGTTTTTCCAAAGATCGGTGGGTATGGATGATAAAGCGCTAAACAGCCCAGTACCGATACGAAGCCAACTTATCCATCCCTAATGTAAAGGAAATACTTTTTTCTTTCAATCTAGGACCAGTGCTGGTCTTTTGTAAATGATGTGATAAATCTTAAATATTGAACTGTTGTTAAATCTACATGAAAAGAGAGGTTAGATTTACTGTCGATGTCTTTTAGTAACTAAAATATTCTATACAAATAAGTTAATGTATCTGGAATAAAGTTAATAATAAGTAGTGCTTAGGAAATTTTTGTTCTAGAGCTATGTTAAGAATTCAGAAAATAATGACAGTGAGTTTATTTTCTGATATTTCTCTGTTACGTATTTGTTAAATTTGAAATAAAGTCTATACAAAATATATCTATCTCTCTCTCTCTTCTTACTATTAAGAAGACTTAGAGATAGAGATACTCCGGTTTCTCATACACTAACAATCGATTAATCTAGTGTTATAACACTGTAAACCTAGTGTTATAACACTAGATTAATCGATTGTTAGTGTATGAGAAACCGGGGTTATAACATCTTTCGTGTCCGTATAGTTGGCTTTCACATGGTCGATTTCAGTAATTTCGAATATGCCGCAAAACTGTGCATCAATAGTGCCTAATAGTGCTACAAGGCACAATTAGCTAGGAAAAATATTTCAGGAGATACTAAGGCTAGTCACTGAGGCAGCCAACTAGACGTCTACTTAGCAGACATATCTAATTTCGTTTGACACCCTGGGTGCTACCCTAAAACGGGAACATCCCACTAAAGCGGGGCATTTCGACATACGGTACTTACAATATTTGAAATATAATCCTTTTTTTGGGCTTCGCCGCCGCATTCGTACTCAACATCACCAGCCCACTATTGACCAACAATGCCCAAGACGCACAGTGTACTAAACCAACTAGCCATTAGATGGCCGTGAGTGACACTCACCGAGTGTTATAATCACTTCTCTGCTTGTCGGTATCAAATAATTGTTGCAAACAATTTTCACCCTAATTGCGTTTTCATAAGAGTTCATTTTAATTTATTGCAAAATTATTGTTTAGTACGTAGAAGTTTGCATACATTTCTTAGCTAAACGCATAGGTGATTCGGGGGCATTTGTGTTTCATTAAGAGGCACTATTAACGCACAGTTTTTTGGTATAGGTTTTGTTTTAAAACTCTACGCCGTTACGAAGAAATCATGGTAAGAAAAAGCGTCTAGTTGGCTGCCTCAACAATAGGGTATGTTTTCTCAGCTTGTATTTTGAAGCACTATTCTGGAAACTTGGCATGTAGGGAGCACTATTAGGGCACAATTATCTGGCATACAAATCATAACTCTATATACAGCCGTTCGTGATGTGTCTGCTAAGTAGACGTCTAGTTGGCTGCCTCAGTGAGTCGCCTGAATATCTCCGGAAATACTTGTCCTAGCTAATTGTGCCTTGTAGCACTATTAGGCACTATTAATACACAGTTCGGTGGCATAGTTGAAATTACTGAAATCGACCACGTGAAAGCCAACTATACGGACACCATCTTTCAGCTGTATTTTTGTATGCTCTTTGGCCAACTGACAGTTGTTAACATTAGCATAATGCGACTTAATAATTATATAAAATGTGATTTGTGTTGACCACTACTAAATATATCCCCACAATAAGTACATCAAATTTAAAAATCATATTAGTTTAATTTATTTCTCTGTTGTTAATGCGGCAGTGTTTTTAAATAGTTTTATATTTTTTATAAAAAAAACTCGTGTTTTTTTAAAGCAAATCCACGATTCCCTATAAAAAAAATAGCTTCAAGTGTGACTTTAAAAATTTGAAGAGTTCATTCGATTTCTCCAGGATTCAGTTCATGACTGACTATGGGACCATCAGTGAAGTCTATCTTTTCAAACAAAAAATGAATTTTTCGGTTCGTGCGTCTTCGAGGACTCGGGAATCAGACTTAAAAAATAAAATATATATAACGTAACATAACATTTACATACAGTCACATACATGGCCCCACACTAGGATACCCTGTGTCGTGGGAACCAGAAACAGCGACGTTACAAACATGTAAACATCCAAGAGCTGGGTTTCTATTTTTTTGTTCCCAGCCGGGATTCGAACCCGGGACCTCTCACATGGCAGTCAGATGTGCTAACCGCTGCGCCACAGAACCCCGAAGAATAGAGAACATCTTTTATTCTTGAAGTCGTTCAAAATGAAGTGGAAGTGAAATGTTGAAGTTTACGGAGCTGACGAAGTGTTGTGAAATGTATGGTTCGCGAGACATACCGTAAAGTTGTTTTTCATATTTCATATTCACCAATGTCATTTTTCCTGCTAAAATTAGATGATACCTAAATATAGTATCTTTTAGTTCAAACTTTAGTTCAAAATTTTGCAACCCCGTTCACTGCCTTAAGGGTTAAATTTAGAAAAACGGCGAGACAAGTGTTCAATCACTTGTGTTGAAGAGTATTTATTTTACGTTTCAAGAAAATCAAACACCATTCTTTATTAAATTGAGAAAATTACTTTGCTAAATTCCGCCAATATCCCACAAGCACCATGCGGTTAGTTAATGAACCGCCCTTCCTCCCGCTTTTTGCAGAAGCAGAATCATTCTTTATACCTCCCATACAAATTTCGGCAACCCATTTCGCCCTCTTAGGGGTTGAATTTAAAAAAAGCCTGGCTTACATTATATATAGGCCCTCTGTGCAAAATTTAAGCTTCCTAGTTCCAACGGCTTGGGCTGTGCGTTGATGAGTGAGTCAGTCAGGACTTTGAATTTTATTTATACAGCGTGTCCCAAAAATGACACGTCACAGTGACACTGGAGGTAGACCTGCTCAAGAGGCGTCGAACCAACCTAACATGACTTCAGTAAAATTTGCACGGTTTTCGAGATTGACCAATTTAAACTTATTCTAAATTTTCACTTTTTTTAACCACTTTAGCGTTATTATTATTATTAGGCCAAACGGTTTGGGTATCTAGTAGAGAATGCGCAATCTTTTACTTGAAAGTCCCTAATATATAATTTTACGTAGGTACAGGCACATTCCAAAGACATACAAAGCGGGTAGTGGCAGTATATTTAGTTTTTTGAAAAGAGATCGACACGAATCTAAAGTCTTAGCTCCACATATGGCTTTTACACACCTTTTCTGAATAATGATAGCCTGATTCATATTAACTTAGTTTCCCCATACGATAAGCCCAGGCTTTTTCATGATATTTTTCTCCACCTACCTATTGTTACTATAAGTTTACAAATATACACAACTTAGAAAACAAAGTCATAAGCGACAATAGAAGACGTCAACGACACCCCACCAAAAGAATCGTTTTGTCGAAGTGATTAATATGTATAATTGTATATCTATAGCAAATTTCAGCTCTTTGGTCCTAATCGTCTCTGAGCTAGGCCGCGGAATAACAGACGTACGGACATTTTATGGCCGTACGTCTGTTATTCCGTCTAAGGAGAAAAAACTTGAAGCGGTTTCGGTGTTTTTATAGGAAATCTTGAAATCACAATTTGGCGGAGTGGTAGTGATTTTCACAAAAAAACGTGAAGTATAAAAAAAATTAAAATATATGTATAATAGACCTCGGTCGGTGGTATACAATCTATACAATTACTTAATACATATTTAATTTGAAACACGAAATAAATGACAATGCGTACAAAATCAATGAAATGTTATTGCTTGCCTAAAATTACGTCTATTAAAATGTCATTGTGAGTTTTATCCATGGATGTAATAACATCCTTGGTTTTATCATTGTGTGTGACACTGTTCGACTCGGTGACATAAACGATCTAGATCTATTCAGGACAATATTCCTGCAACATGTGTCGATATTTTTTTGGATGTTTGCTTAGTTTATATTTCACTGTAGGTTACGCTAGTTTGCTTTCTACTGATAAAAATAGCTACGTAAGTAAAGCAGTGCTTGTCCGAAAACGTCGTACTTATTATCAGATTGACACAGGGTTTAATAAAATCCCCATATTACATTTAAAAAAGCCGTCCAAATGCGTGTCAGGTTACACACGGTGAAGGGTTCCGTAGAAAGAGGGGGTTCTTCTGCTTTACAAGCCATTATATCCCCGGCGAGCGGCACGGGTCTTTTCCCTGAGGAAGCTATAGGCCATACTCCACCACGGAGGGCAAGTCCGGATTGGTGGAGGCTTGCAAGACTAGTGGCTGGTCTTACTGTCAGAAGTCTTCAAGCCGGCCTAAGGCCTCTGACTTGGCTTAACGACCGCTTACTTACTTAGTTGGTCGCCTATTAGGTACTCGTTAAGTCTATTTATCCGTAATTGTTTTCCTATTAAGTTCATTAGTACATCCATGTATGTACTACCCTGATTTTTGTACGTCTGCATAATCAGCCTTTTAACTTTTAGCCAGGAGAGCGGCGAGGAGGGGAGCGTGGGAGTTGACGGACGACGTCTACATAGATTTTCAACGTGCATCGATGAATAAATAACATTTTTGTTCTTTGCAGGGTCCATATACGTTAACTGTGAGGAACATCGTAGCGTGCAATGACGATGAATGGCAGCAAAGGGCGTACTCTTACGCAAAAGGAGCAATATCGGAATTCTACCTGAGAGTTATCCAGGATACTGTGAAAGCTAACTTCACTATGTTTAAGACGTGCGACTTGGCTCGGGTAAAATCAACCTTACGTATTTTCAACAGTTTATTCTTCATACATGTTCAGAAAAAAATACATGATTAATAAATTTAATTCATAAAGACGACCTCTGTGGCGCAGCGGTTAGTGGATCTCCCTACCATGTGAGAGGTCTCGGGTACGAATCCCAGCTGGGGACAAAACAAAACCTCAGGTCTTGTTTTACAAGTTTGTGACGTCGCTATTTCTGGTTCCCACGATACAAGGTATCCTAGTGTGGGGCCAGAAGCAATGTATGTGTCTGTATGTAAATGTCTATATTAAGTATAATACAATTATGAGTCCTATAGAATCAAAAGCGGCAATCTGCACTTTTGCCATGTTTAATATTGAACTATTACAGGTAGCCGTATTTGAAATTAACCTGTCACTTTGAAGTCGATTTACTATGAAAGGTAGCTATACCTATTTGATACTGATACTAAAATACGTTAAAAAGGGTTTAAAATTCTGAGTGCTGCCCTATTTACAAGTCAATTTCCCAAAAAAGTGCAGATTGCCACTTTTGATTCTATCGTTCTCATATTTGTACTAGCTGACCCGACCAACGTTGTTTTGCGATGTAATTTTTTTTCACTTAGTGCTATGGAAAAGAGGTAACAACCTATTCTCAAACCTACCGAATATACATATAAAATTTGATCAAAATCGGTCGAGCCGTTTCGGAGGAGTTTGCACACACATTGTGACACGAGAATTGACCTTTGACGCCGCAAACGTTGTTTCGCCAGCCAGTATGAAAAATAGGTAACAACTTAATTCTCAGACCTATCGGTTATATACAGGGTGATTGGTACAGGACCCACCATAGTAAAATCACATATGGACTAGGTCATATGCTACCTATTGAAGCTTACTTTCCCTAACTAAAGTTTTATAGTTAAGGAGATAGGTTAATTTTTAAACTTTTTTGGTATTTTTCCAAACTTGGAAGCTGACATAACTTTTTTTTATTTAAAGTTTAATTAAATTACGTCAGAACTCCGCTCAAACTTGATAAAAAAAGGTATTACGCTTGAAAAGGGAGAAATTACCGCGAGTAAAAACTTTTAACATCATTTTATTTAAAATAATCTAAAAACTACAAAGTTTCAATAATTTATTATACTCTAAATAACTTTCCTAGTTCATCAACTATCCAACCATACCAAATTTGTTTCCAAAATTTGTTAAATTGTAAAAAATCGTAACGTAAATGCCGGTCCATTCAGGTAAAGGTTCATGGTTTTAAGCAAATAGCGGCCACGGTACCTTAGCATGACGTCTCACGTCAGAGCTTAGAAATACAATGTAATACAATGTAAATACAAATTTGTCTCTTTCTTACGAAAAAGGAAGGAATAAAAGAAGTGCTTAATGTTACATTAAGATTATTTAGTTCGTGTCGTTCCGGGCTTTAGTAGAAAAACTTTTTGCAAATAAGTCACGGATACTTTTAGCGCATGTGAAATAATTAAAACAAAAAAATTGTGTGTTCATTAACATTCATATTTATTACATAATTTACATTGTATTGAAATAATTTCGAAAATCAGAGAACTTTCATATTAACGTTGCACTCCCTTTTACCCCTTAAGGGATGATCAAAAAAATATTTTACCTGAGTTTCATGACTTTCAATGAAGAACGTATAAAAAAAATACTGTGGTGACAATGACATTGACAGCTCCCGTCGTTGACATAGCGACGGGAGCTGTCAATGTCATTGTCACCACAGATTTATTTTTTTTAAACGTAGCGGGCCTAGGAATATGTCTGATATGCCGTACTGAGCCCAGAACGACGAATGGAAAAATATTAAGATTATATAAAAATTAACTACGAGGCCAAAAAAATTTAAACTTTTTTCTCGCGTTAAGGAAGGTTATTCCTATCACCAAAAAAAATAAATCAAGCACTTCTGATATTTTCTTCCATTCCCTATTGTTGTTTAACCAAAATTCCTAATGGCTATGGAATAAACAAAAATGCAGGGCCATTATGCTGGTATGATCTTTAATCAAACTTTAATTGGGTTCTTTTTTGCAGTCAAGAAGTAAAATAGATGTGGCACTCACAATGGATAATGTGAAGAAGACAGTTTTCAATTATGCCATAAAGAATACTTGTCAGCATTTTGCATTGGGGACTGCACTGAAGATGTTATACAATCTGAAGGACTGCTTGTTACGAAAGGTAGTTTTTTAATTGTTTCAACTTTTTTGTTTTTCTACTATTTTAATGCAAATACTCTCTCTCTCATTTTGTCCCCACCAAGCGGAGCGCGGGTCTCTTCCCTGCGGAAGGTATTAGCCCATAATCCATCACGGGTGCCTTGTCCCGCTTGTCCGGATTGGTGGAGGCATGTAAGACTAGTGGCTGGTCTTACTTTCAGAAGTTTTCAAGCCGCCCTAATGCACCTGAGTTGGCTTAACGACTGCCCTCGATCGACGGCAGCCGGCACCAACTGCTTAAAGTGCCTTGCGAAGCACGGATCTGCTCGGAAAAATGCCACAAGACCAGCCACAAGTCTTACAAGCCTCCACCAATTCGGACTTGGCCCCCGTGGTGGAGTATAGCCTATGCCTTCCTCAGCTGGGAAGAAACCCATGCCCCTCGGTGGGGACATAATGGGTTGATGATGATGATGATGATTGGTAGTGTAGTAATCAGTAGTACCCCTATGGTTCAATCCGTGCAACTTAGCTCTACGTATCGCGCTATTCGATCTTTTGCGCAAGTGATGCCTACTTATTTTGCGCTATATATTCAGGGCGTCCCTAAAATTATGGGACATGAAGGGAAAGTACCTTAAATATCGTAGATAGGGTATTTTGCTGAAAGAGGACTTTATATTAGTTTTAAAAGTTAGTAATTCTGCATTCAAAGATTTTCTAAAAATTACTTGCCTCGTCTGGGAATCAACCGACTTAAATGTAAAAAAAACACCCCTACTTTTAAGAGGCCAAAAAATAATAAATCTTCTTAAGTAACATAGGATTTTAAAAGAAAGGAACAGCTTGAAATTAATCATTTTAATGAAATTAAAAATGTTCATGAAACGCTACATGAAATGTACATGTCGCTGTTTCTGGTTCCCACGACACAGGGTATCCTAGTGTGGGGCCAGAAGCAATGTATGTGCTTGTGTGTAAAATGTTTATGTTGTTTATGTTTATGTTAACTGCCTAGTCAATTGAGTGGGTATTTTTTTGTAAATTATATAAATGCTCAAAATCTGATCCCTCTTGTCTTACGCAAATCGCCAATCTTTTAATGAGCCCGCTGCCTGTTGATTTTCATTTTTCATTTTCAACTTCGACTTTCGATTTTCGACTACGTCAGTTTATGTGTTTTTAATTTGATTAAAATGATTAATTTCACGCTGTTCCTTTCTTTTAAAATACTATATTACTTAAGAAGAGTTATTATTTTTTTGCCATTCTTTCGATTGGCATCATAAAAGTAGGGGTGTTTTTTTATTACATTTAAGTCGGTTCGATTCCCAGACGAGGCAAGTAATTTTTAGAAAATCTTTGAATGCAGAATTACTAACTTTTAAAACTAACGTAAAGTCCTCTTTCAGCAAAATACCCTATCTACGATATTTAAGGTACTTTCCTTTCATGTCCCATAACTTTGGGACGCCCTGTATACCTACCATTGGAGTGACATTATACCGCGGTTTGGTGCGCGGCTCGCGACTCAGCGCGGCGCTCGTCGTCCGGAGATAAAGTAGTAAGCAGCCCGGCGCTTGTGTAGTGTGTGGACGATGACGGATTTGTCCACGAATGTGGTACGACTTGGGTCTCGGCTCGCGGTGCGACACCTGTTACATGTGATGACGTGACACCAACGCAACATTGGTGACATTATCATGCTTACTTCGCAACGCCGTTATTTAGAAAAATCATTTTGTACGTTGCAAATACTCGTACTCGATAATACGAATTTTCCGCCTATACCGCCTATCCGCCTATAAGTTGTCGACTCGGATCGACAACATTTTTACGCTCTTCAATTTTGATATGCATTTCGTTTTGAGTCCACCGTAGACCGGTATGAAATTGTTAATAGGTAAGATAGTTTTTACCGTTACAGGGGGTGTACACGATGGCGATCAACATGACAGATATCGCCCATCTCTTCACCGGGTCGAGTTTCTTCTACGGTGCCTTCGAGTACAAGACGGAGGTACGCTGCCGCAGCGAGATGCTCTTCTGCATCCTAGCTTCGGTTTTGTATGAAAAGACGAAGTAGGCACAAAAGGGTCGCCTTACTTTACATATATAATATACACAGCACATCTATTTCAATAAAAGATAGAGCGGAGCCTTCTAGTGTTCTGAATGCGTATATTCTGTTTTAATAAAAGCATATTTCTTTGTTTGAATTTTTTTCGTTGATATTTTTCTATTGGTGGTTGTGTACAGAAGCATGACGAATGTTATGTCTATGAAATAAAGATTGAATTTTATTAAGTTAGGAACCAGTCAATAGTCTATACCCGAAATATCGCCCGTACCTATATTGCCCGAAATATGCCTTTCTCAAGCACGCAATTTCTTTCTGAATCCTCATTCAGTGACTGCCAGAAATCAGACTCAGATCGTCCGTCTAGCGAGCTGGAAAAGTATACATCATCATCAACCCATTATGTCCCCACCGAGGGGCAGGGGTCTCTTCCCTGAGGAAGGTATAGGCCATACTCCGCCACGGGGGCCTAGTCCGGATTGATGGAGGCTTTAATTTAAGACTAAGGCCTCTGACTTGGCTTAACGACTTCCATCTATCGACGGCAGCCGGCACCAACTGCTTAACGTGCCTTGCGAAGTACGTAATCGCTCGAAAAAATGCCACTAGCGTTAGTCATAGAACCCATCCATGCACTGAACGCGCCCTATTTTGCTTAACCTTAGTGATCGTTTAAGATCACTTAGGCCGCCGGGGCTACGAGCGATTCATCTATATACGTCTACAGAAATACTTTCAATTTCAAACGTTGACAATTATTTTAAACAGAGTTTTTAGGCTCACGTGAATTCCCTGAGCTGTTATTGGTTACAACAATAGGAGGAATTTCTGGCTGAATTACAATGTAAATCATAATACTTATTTACACTTCCAACTACGCAAGGTGCAAAGTTCAGATAGGATACATCCACAACATTATGCAAATAACTTTGAGGGTTTTTTTCTCGGGAGTTTCCTTATTCCGATACTAGTAATAAGCCGGGAGATAGTGTTGCTCAAATGTGCTTAATGAACAGGTTTCGTTTATCCTATAAACAGTATTAACTAAAAATTCCCCCAAATAAACAATTAAACCCGTGATCTGTATATCTACTACTTTTCTGACTTTCCAAGATTTGCTGAACGAAATCTCTTATATCTCGCCTTTGTACATGTTATTTCTTATGTCATTATCAACCCATTATGTCCTCACCGAGGGGACAGGACTCTTCCCTGAGGAAGGTATAGGCCATACTCCACCACGGGGACCAAGTCCGGATTGGTGGAGGCTTGTAAGACTAGTGGCATGGTCTTACTGTCAGAAGTTTTGAAGCCGCCCTACTAAGGCCTCTGACTTGGATCAACGACTGTCATCTATCTTTGTTAGTTTCTTCTCCATGTAATCTATTAATTGTGAAACTAACAACATTGACGTTCATAAAGTAAATATTCTATTTGAATTATGAATAAAATATTTGAATTGAATTGAATTAAATTATCGACGGCAGCCGGCACCAACTGCTCAACGTGCCATGCGAAGCACGGAACCGCTCGGAAAAATGCAACGAGCGTTAGTCATAGACGTTGACCCATCCATGGACTGAACGCGCCTTATGTTTAACCTTCGTGATCGTTTAATATCATTCATGCAGCCCAGGCTACGAGCGATTCTTTTCTTATGTAATATCCTGTTAAAAGTTTCATGTACCATTAAAGTAGGTATAATCAAATAAAATTAAACTATGTACGGGAGCATTCGTACAACGACCATAATTCGAATACGCAAAATAGTGGTGCCTTCGTATCTGTGTATGTGATGCCCACTCACACGCATAATCTAACCGTGCGGCCGCCGACTTCGATGTGATAGGACGTTAGGTGTTTTCGCTTCGCGTAAATAATTTTTCGATGCAACTTTAAACGTGTTTTTCTTCTATAAGTTTTGCTGCCATTGTTAAACTGATTCTTTGTGGTGTTTGAGTACATATTTCAGTTTATTATTTCGACATTTACTTGAAGATAATCTCAGCAGTTATTTTTATTTTCAATATATTAGTAAAATTTCTTGGTTGGGGTAGCTTCGTACAGATCTGAACGGGGTGGATTCGTACTGTACGAATGTACCCCACGTATGATATACAATCTTTATTGTCGTAGCTGATCGAGCTTGATTTGCCATCGACATCTGCTAAAGGATTAGTAACGCCAGAAATGATCCAACCCTACCCTAAAGTGGCTAGAAATGTGACCAAAAAGACAAAAAAGGTAAACAACAGATACTCCCGAAAAAAAATTGGCTAGACGAAATAGAAAAAGCAAAACAGTTGAAGAAGCAAGAGCAAGAGATAAAACAAAGAGCTAGAAAGATGAAGAGGGCATTAAATGTGATATCGGGTAAAGATATATTAAATAAACCAAAAAGAAAGAGGCAAAGTTCCTGTTCTCCCATTGAAGAGATTGCTGAAGGATCTGATGTGGAGAACAATACTCCAGTTTTAACTGAATTCGTGAAATAGAAAGGCTTTATTCTAGTGAAGTTCAAGAAGAAAAAATCTGTCAAACACTATGTTGATCAGGTGATTACAAAATATAGTCGCACTGGGTACATAGTTTCATTTTTAAGAAAGAAATCCGGCGCCTGGAAATTTGTTTTTCCCAATAACATAGACGAAAGGGCTGTTTACATATCAGACATCGTATATTATATTGCCGGAACCCAAATATGCTTCTACAGCAAGAACAGCTAACATTTACCTTTCGTAAAGATCTGTCTATGTACAATGTGCATTAAGTAGATTCATAAAAATATTATGACTCTTGTTACCCTAATGGTAAATATTATTGTTGATTCATTCCTATAGGACATAAGAAGGTAAATAATATTAAAACAAAAGGGTTAACTAATTATTGTATTTAAAACTATTTTATTATTAAGTACTCAGCACTCAAGGCTGATTCTGTGAAATTTTGATTTCAATAAATGTTAAATTTTCTATAAATAGCATTATTAATCATGATGTACGGAGGTACCCCACCATGTACGAAGGTACCCCAACACATGTACGAAGCTACCCCGTGAGTGGGGTACATTCGTACGACTTCCACTTTTTTTTTAAATCGTCATAGCTTGGCCACACTTCTTTCTATGAACAAGTCGTCTAAGGGAATGGGCTCGAAGTGAAAAGTGTACGAATCCTACCCACTCTCCCCTATGAGTACTGAGCGCAATAAACATAGTATTTCAAATGTGGTGTCCACATTATTATAATGCACTAGCTGTCCCGGCAAACTTCGTACCGCCAAAGTTTTCGTTTTTTTCAACATATTTTCTCTCCACAAAAACCATCATCGCACTTCAAGGAATATTCTAAAAATAGCGAAATCGGTTCAGCTGTTCTCAAGATTTGCGTATAGCAACACATTCAGCGATTAATTGGAGGATATTATAGGAAAATATCATGACTGTAAATAGAGACTAGGGGGCGAGCCCCCTGCGCGCTTACGCGCGCCAATCCCCAGCCGCTGCGAGCTTCGCTCTCCGCGGCGCTCGGCCTAGGGCCTCGCTAGACACTATTGGTAGGGATTTGACGCGTGGGAACACGTGTGGTCTCGGCCTTCGGCCTCGGCCTGAACGGAGCTCGGCCTCCGGCCTCGCAAGTTTGTCCATTTTGGCTTTTGCGTTGTTACTTTTCCGCCGGAACACGGAGCGTCTCGGCCTTCGGCCTCGACCTGGACGGAGCTCGGAATTCGGCCTCGCCGCGGCGGGTCTCTCGTGCCCGCTTCGCGGAGCTCGGCCTTCAGCCTCGCAAGTTTCTCCCATCTGGCTTTTGCGTTGTCACTTTTCCGCCGGAACACGCAACGTCTCGGCCTTCAGCCTCCGCTTCGCGCGCCAACCCCCAGCCGCTGCGAGCTTCGCTCTCCGCGGCGCTCGGCCTAGGGCCTCGCTAGACACTATTGGTTGGGATTTGACGCGTGGGAACACGTGTGGTCTCGGCCTTCGGCCTCGGCCTGAACGGAGCTCGGCCTTCGGCCTCGCCGCGGCGGGGTCTCTGGTGCCCGCTTCGCGGAGCTCGGCCTTTGGCCTCGCAAGTTTGTCCCATTTTTTGTACTCAAATCAGTACTGAAAGTGGATTTTGAGCGAAAAATCTCCATAGAAAATTGGTCAACCTCAGTCATCGATATCTCAGCCGCCATCTTGAAATCTCGAAATGTCGGATTTTGCTGGTATACCTGGGTCCTTTGACAAGACGATGCCGTTGAGAGCATGTCTCCAGCATGCGCCCAGTTGGCTGCCGACTTTTTTGCGCAGAGGTCTAAAAAATGGCCTATTTTCGGGAGTCTATAGCTCGGCCGCCATTTTGAATTTCGAACACACAAAATATTTTTTTTCAATCGGATCATACAAAAAACATTCTATCAAAATTTGGTTCAAATCGACCAATAAACAACAGAGATAGCATATTTGTATGAGAGAAGGCGTTCGAAATTCAAAAATCGGCTTCATAGGATGGCTGTATATCGCACCTTCCCTACACTTTTCTCATACAAAATGTTTGTCTAAAACCCACCGTTTCCGAGAAAACGTATGGATGAACAATCAGTGAGTGAGTGAGTATACCGGATTGCAGCTATATATATAATAATGTATATTAGTAAAAGTAAAAACTAAAAAAACCACTCAACACAATCATTTGACATGGCCCCAAGTTAGAGGCTGTGATTTCATAACCGGACAAGACTATCACTGAAACAAAATATGGCAGCACTCTCTGCAGAAATCGAGCCCACGACAACTATCTTGTTGATCGAGGGAGTTGCCTATATATCAACAAGGCAGTCTAATCAACACCTTTGTCACTAGATTCGATTGGACTGTATAATAACCACGTTAAATGTAACAATGCCATCTGGGCCGTAATCTCGTCGCGCCCTGAGGAGTCTACGTAATTCGCATGCGCATCAAATCCTGTTGGAATCCAATAGCAATTAGTTTGGAATTTGACAGACGATTGGATACGTGTAGGATTTCGTGCGTGTAATATAGGATCCTAAGGGCCTTTCTCCACTTCTCCGGTCCGGAAAACGTTAATTACCGGTCCGATTTAGAAACACACAAGAATACTAGTATATAAGCTACTCCACTACTCTTCCACTACGGCTTTTAAGGGTCCGATAATAAAATTTGCTAGATCGAAACGGTATTTGACCGGGCCGAAGTGATCGACGTACAAAAACAATACATGTTTCTGCACCGCGCATACAACCCGAAAATGTTCCCATACTATTTTATTTACATTAATAGAATGTGTGGAAAACGTCCCCTGCCTCGAATAGAAAAACCGAGGAATTTTAATAAAGCACTGCGTCACGTCCATTGGCGATTATAATCGGATGAAGTGGAGAAGCATAATCCGTCATCCGATATTTTTCTCATGACTGATTCCGGTTCCGACGCTGGACCGGAGCAGTGGAGAAAGGGCCTAAGACTGACATTAAGAGACGAATCCCAAGTTCACGCTTAGAGCAGTCTTTAGCAAAGTAAACTAAAGTCGTACTTAGTAAAGCGCCGGAATTTTCGTGTTCACAGTCGATCGGGAGCCTAACTAAGAGAAGAGCAGTCTTACGAAAGTCATCTTTGTATACTTATTGTCAATTTTTATCTCTCACACTTTCCTTGTAGAAGCGAAAACGATCGCGAAATTTAGTGTTTCAATAAAATTCAAATGGATTTTTTAAGTTCCTTAGATAGGTAGGTACATGTTACTTTGCCCCGGAACAACGGCTAAATATCATCCAGAGCTAGGTCTCCCAAGGCGTCCACTTCTAAAAAGTCTAGAATTTCAAAGCGATTCATTTTCTTGCAAAACTGCGCAGTAAACACAAAGTTAATCACTAACTCCAACCAAAACAGTTCGACAAAAAGGTAACCTCAAAATGAAGAAAACCAAATCACAAAGCACCATTTCATACCCAACTTGCTAAGATTCGATTCTGTCTTTGCTTAGTTTTCGTCTCTGAATGTCAGCCTTAGATGTCAAGTCGATCGGCAGTAGCTGGCCTGAATTGGAAGCTGCCACGAATGACCGTCTGAAGTGGAAATCTGTGGTAGAGGCCCTATGCCACCCCTAGGAGTTAGAGGACCGAAGAAGAAGAATATAGGAGCTTGTCGATGCATGGGTACCGTACCAGCTAGCTATACTGTCCTCTTATTTGACATTCATCATCAACAAATTATGTCCCCAACGAGGAAGGTATAGGCTATACTTCATCACGGGGGCCAAGTCCGGATTGGTGGTGGCTTGTAAGACTAGTGGCTGGTCTTACTGTCAGAAGTTTTCAAGCCGCCTTAAGGCCTCTGACTTTGCTTAACGACTGCCATCGATGGCAGCCGGCACCAACTGCTTAGCGTGCCTTGCAAAACACTGATGGCGTTAGTCATATAACGGTCGCCCATCCATGCACTGAACGCACCCTCTGTTGCTTAACTTTAGTGATCGTTTAAGATCTCTCAAGTAGCCGGGCTACGAGCGATTCCTGCCTGTTTATGTTTGTTCTATTGTAAGTTAGATGCAGAGAGGAATCAGCAGTCGACTCCCAATCTACACTCAAAGTGCAAACATATTTTACGTCAGCAACTTTGTAACCACATTGTGCGATCAATCTATATTAGAAGCCGGAAACGCGTTCATAGATCTAAGTATTCATTTATTCAGTTTGGATTGTAATAATGTGAGTACATTCTTTTGTCGCACATCTGATCGCCGACCCTGATCTAGCTAGACTATTTTTACTTTTCATGTTGTAACCAAACATTGTTGCCTTTTCCTCCTATCTAATATCATTCATTTTCAGTAAGTATAAATTAACATTTTGGGAGACCACTCCGTCCTTGCTGGTGGTCATTTTTATGTGATTCTCTCCCATAGGTATGAGGATTTGGTAATATTTAGTGTTCAACTTTTTAATTATAATAATTTTGATTTCATCATCATCATTCAGCCACAAGAAGTCCACTGCTGGACATAGGCCTCCTCCATGGATTTCCAAAAAGACCGGTTAGAAGTGGCTTGCATCCAGCGCCTTCCTGCCACTTGGATCGTCTGTCCATCTTGTGGCTGGTCGTCCTACGCTGCGCTTGCCGATGTGTGGTTTCCATTCCAGAAGAACTTTTCGGCCCAATTTTGATTTATAGGTACATATCCTCGCAAGGCCCAATGTCCTCAAGTGATCACAAAAACAATTGTTATTTTAAAGGTCGGGCCTTACGAGGATAATGTGACGTCACGAAACGTATGACTTCTCCCCTCTCCCATGTCACAAGATGGCACAACTTGTTGACCTCCTCCCTCCCCCTAACATGTGACGCAATGTATGGATGATCCCTTTTTATGGTTCCCTAGTCCACAAAGAACCGTTATAGTTTCTCCGTGTCTGTCCACAGCTTAGCACAGACAACTTGTAAAGAAATCTGAAAGTTAGTATAGACTTTAAGTCACTTGGACCCGCAAGTCTAGCAACGCTGATGACATTCTCATATTATTTTGTTATTTTTATATTCTTCTCCTGGTTTAAATAACTTTTACATCTCTCATATTCGGTAAGTAGGTCCTTATTACCCCCAAATGGGGCTTGTAGGTGACCAATTAGCGCTCTAGGGTAATAATGTAGCTAGAAAAGCCATAGGGCGGTAAGTAATTTAAAAAAAACTCTTCACTTTTTCAAAAAGTTCGCGTACATCTAACCATCATACTGGCAATAGACATCATGCATTCAGCCCAATGACAAAAGAGGTCGCTTCGCTATTCAGCCTTGTCTTCGTATGAGTATTAGTCATCAATTTTAAATATCGAACGGAGAAGCTCAATATATTTTTTTTCTTGAAAAAATAAAAATAAAAAAAAAAGATGGAAAAAGGCGGGAATCTAGACTCGCGACAGCGAGTAGAACATAGAGCCTAGAAAACTTTTACTTTAAATATTGTTTGTTTTTGGATTTTTTTTTATATTTACGTGCTAATTAGGAAAAAAAAATAGTTCTGAAAGTGATGAAGATATAAACTGCACTCCCGATTCAATGAAAATGGAAGCTGAAGCAGCAATTAACAATATTTTGCCTGAAAGTTCTATTTGAAAACTTACGACGAGTTCATGAAGTGGCGAAAAGAAAAACGAGTAATGTTTTATTCTTGCAATGCCGGTTTTTTTCTATTTACCTCACAATCGAGATGTAAAGCAGAGTAGTTAGCTCGGGTGTAAGGATCAATTGCACCCTCGAACTATAGGCGCCCTCGCTGCGCTCGTGCGCCTATATATCTCGGGCTGCAATTGATGCCTTAAAGCCCTTGGCTACTAATCTACTATGAAGATTTTATTTTAAATATCGAACTATTTGTTTCGCAGTCACATCGTATGTTAATTGAAATCGATTTAAAAATCAAACTGGCCAGCACGATTTGACGCGCTTGCGTGCCATCTTTCTTGTTTTTTTACTTACCTCACAATCGATATGTAAAGCAGAGTGTTTATCTCGGGTGTAAGCATTCAATTTGACGACCTCTGTAGCGTAGCGGTTAGCGCATCTGCTTACCATGCGAGAGGTCCCGGGTTCGATCCCTGGCTGGAAAGAAAAAAAAAAACTCCAGGTCTTGGATGTTTACATGTTTGTGACGTCGCTGTTTCTGGTTCCCACGACACAGGGTATCCTAGTGTGGGGCCAGAAGCAATGTATGTGCCTGTGTGTAAATGTAAATGTTTACTCGGGCTAATTAGCGCCCTCGCTGCGCTCGGGCGTCAAAAACCTCGTATGCGATTGATGTCATACAGCCCTTGGTTAACAATCTACTATTTTGAGACGAAAAGTGTTTTGTTGTTGACCTCCTTTTTATTAATTGATTTTATTTTGCATTGGTGGAGGCTTGTAAGACTATGGCTGGTCTTACTGTCAGAAGTTTCCAAGTCGCCCTAAGGCCTTTGACTTGGCTTAGCGACTGCCATCTATCGACACGGCAGCCGGCACCAACTACTTAACGTGCCTTGGCGAAGCACGAAACCGCTCGGAAAAAGCCACTAGCATTAGTTATAAAACGGTCATCCATCCATGCACTAAACGCGCCCTATGTTGCTCACGTTCCTGATCGTTTAAGATCACTCAGATCTTAGGCAGCCGGAGCTACGAGCGATCCTAATACAAGGTTCTTAAGAAATAAAAATAACTCCGAATGTACACATTATTAGGTATATAAAAAGGTAAATTATATTATAAGAAAGGTGTTAACGTGATAATTATTGAGCGATAATTATTAGATAATATTGCAAAATAAATATTTTAAAATAAAATATTATTATAATATGCAAGGTACTATGAGCAATCACCATGTCTAGTTAGAGGAAAAAAGACCTAGTACTTTACAGATAGCCACCCAAACAAGATACCCATATTTGAACATACCTATAGCGATTGTCTAAAGTGTCTTTGTCAAGTCACATCACGTCATAAAAAGTAGCGATGATAATGAACTTGCTGAAAATCGCCCTGTTATCATGACCTCAGTCACTGTCATTCCTTGCCTCTGCTTTGGTACTCGGCATTTTTCAATTGCACATTTCGGACCTTGGAATTGAAGTAACACACTCACCCACAAATTATTATTCTGGCACTTTTCGGAAACCTTTGAGTGCTTCCAGGCAAAATTTATCTTTATAGCATTGTCATTAGGGGCAGCTCTTCGAATCGTGTTTTTAAAAAAAATGTTTTTGCTTAATTTCTAAATGCCGTATGTTTATATTTACCAGTTGATTATTTTGAACCGTAACGGTAACACTGTAAGGTTCGATCGTGAGTAAAGTCCAGGCAGATGCATTTTGTTATTCAGTTCACACAGTTTGGGTAGGACCAGTACATCCGACTATACTTTTGACCGACCACCGAGTGCGTTGCTCCCTGAACATGTCTGATTTTTAGTTTTTTTACCGCCTCGGCTGGGTCGGTGGAATCTACTTCATTGGGTTAGGCGGCATGACCTAGCCTAATGTGATTTGAGTTGATGCCTGCATGTATCGTATTCACAGATGATGTCAGTACCCTACATATTAGGTGGCTCTTATGAAAAAAAATACTTTACATTACGACTATATTTTTAAGTAGAGTAAGCTACACTGAAAGTCATTCAGAAAGATGCGGCAATTTAGTTCGACCATGGTAAAGGCGAATGATTATGAAGTTTAAATTGTTTATTTTTTTGTCTTATTTCGACTACTTGACCTATTACTTCTTTGAATTTTTCTATTGGTCAACGTAGACTCAGCAGTGTCAGTATCCGTTGTATTTTATGTGTAAAAATACAATTATATTATGAACTTCAATGTCAAGCAAAAATAAATGTACACAATTCTACAATGCCGACAGTTGTTAAAAACGAAAATAATAATAAAAAACCCAGAGGGACTTAACCAGAATGTTTCGGTAATAAGGCGCTCGTAATCTAAACTTGAAATTCAAGGACAATGTTCAAAACGGTCGAAAAAAGAACTCGTTGCATCCATACACAAGACATAATGCAAGTGCACTTGTACGCTTGTACCTGCGACCTGCATATGGAAAGCATCTTGATACTTGCTTGGTTTACACTCTATTGATTTCTCCGATTCGGGTAAAAGCAATCTGTCTTACTAACATAACATAACATTTACATACAGGCGCATACATTGCTTCTGGCCCCACACTAGGATACCCTGTGTCGTGGGAACCAGAAACAGCGACGTCACAAACATAAACATCCAAGACCTGGTTTTTTTGTCCCCAGCCAGGAATCGAACCTGGGACCTCTCGCACGGTAGGCATCTGCCTACGGTTAGCGCATCTGCGCCACAGAGGTCGTCTAAACGGCTTATGTTCGCTTAACCCTTTTGCGTGGGCTGGCCTCCCACCAGATGGTCGGACGACCTGATTACGGTGGCAAGGAGTATCTGGATGTGTAGCTGGATGCGAGCGGCACAAGATCAGGGCCTAGATTCTGTTAATGTATTGTATTAAAATGACAACAGCATGAACATGGCGATTTAGTTTCATTGCAGCTTCAAGTCTACGCGCGCACTCAAATCAAACAATCTAGGCGTCAACGGTATGAAAAAACACGTCACGTGACCCGACCGTGTATCTGTCATCGAATTATAATACACTAACAGAATTGAGGCCCTAGAAGTTTGGAAAACCATGCTTGGAGGCCTATGCACTGCAGTGGGCGTCAAATGGCTAATGATGATGATAACCGTTTTAGAGATAGAGGGATTGGGCGTGTTGCTTTAAGTACCCTGCCTCACTGGGACGCCATGGCGACGTCGCCAGCGACCGTATCCAAGCAGTTAATATTGAAATGTATGGCGCCTAACTCACTTGGCGACGGTCTGGCAAAGTTGCCATTCAATACAAACTGCTTGGAGACGTAGCTGGCGACGTTGCCATGGCGTCCTAGTGAGGCAGGGCACTTAGCCTTACGTACTCTACGTACTTACGTACTCTAATATTTCAAACAAAATTTGTCACTTTTAATCACTCACGTCACTTCAATTTCAATTTCAATCAAGTCACTAGTCAATTTTATATTCTACATTTTTATTAACATTGACATCATCGGAGCAATGGAAGCCGAGAAAATAGCGCAAAGCAATTTTTTTTACCTTTGCATTACTTAATGAACTGAGTTTTGAGACAACTTTTAAAACGCTAAAATGAAGTACTTCATAGTACTATACCAAAAATCGGCTTATTATCTCTCGTTCAGAGGTTAATCGCTAATTTGACTAAACTAATATACTAGCGTAGTGGCGGCCGCATTAATTGCTTTTTCTATTGCTAAAGTTACAGGACTAGAATTATGGCTGTTTTTGGCAATTGTATTTGCAAAATGGTGTATGAGCTAGGACCAAAACGCAATGGGCGCAGTACGTTAGCTCGTCCTTTGGCAATGTCAGTCGGGTTCAAGCACCGAATGTGCAGGCGCGGGAGAAAGGGCTCACTCCAGCTCAGATTAAGATTATTGCCCTAATAAACATAAACTCTTTAACGCATGTACATTATCATTTTCATTCTAATCTTATTTTTTTGTAGTATCGAAATATGGGCCGCGTCGCGAAATCGGCTTTTTTTTTTAAGGTTCCGTACTGAAAGGTTAAGGGACCGTATCACTAGCTCCACTGTCCGCCTGTCTGTCTCTGTCTGTCTGTCATCAGGCTGTATGTCATGAATCGTGATAACTAGACAGTTGACATTTTTACAGATTATGTATTTCTGTTGATTATTATAGAATAACATATATGTAGTATAAACAGAATAAAATAAATATTTAAGTCGGGCTCCCACAAAACAAACGTGCCACTGCCGCCGCAAATTAACGCCGTTTTATGCTCGACATTTATAACGGTGACACGCGACAGGTAGAGCTTGAAGTGTTCAAATGTTGTACAGATGGTATGGAACCCTTCCTGCGCGAGTCCAACTTGCACTTGGTCAATTTTTTAAGGTCTCGTACCCGAAAAGTCGCAACGTTCCTTTCTAATAAGCCTGCATCGGCTCTCCGTCCGCCCGTCAATCAGTCTATTTCACTGACTATTGGGGCATTTCACGTTAAGCGGACAGCGAAAAAAAAGTGACCTTCTGAAATCTATATATATAAAAGGAGAAGCTGACTGACTGACATATCAACGCAGGGCCCAAACTATAAGGGTTAGAAACTTGAAATTTTGCATATCATCAACCCATCATATCCCCACCGAGGGGCACGGGTCTCTTCCCTGAGGAAGGTATAGGCCATACTCCACCACGCGGGCCAAGTCCGGATTGGTGAGTGGAAATTTTACATAAGAGTTTCTTTTATAATGTAGGGGAGCACTAAGAAAGGATTTTCGAAAATTCATCCCCTAAGGGGGTAAAATGGGGTGCAAAGTTAGTATGAAATGTTATTTGAATGAATGAAGGGTGTTCATTAAAATTCATGAAACACGTGTAAAATCTTTTTCGAAAATCATTAAAGGGGTAAACGAGGGGTGCAAAGTGGAATGAAAGTTCTCTGATTTTTAAAGTTATCTCAATAAAAAGTGGTATTTGGGTTATAAGTTTCTAATGATGATTATTTCCGATATCGCTTTTTGTGAATTCACCTACTAAGGGGGTAAAAAAGGGGTGCAAAGTTAGTATGAAACTTGAAGTGATTTGAATGAAACTCAGTATGAAGGTTCTTCATTGAAAGTCATGAAACACGTGTATAATATTTTTCTGAAAATCATCCCTTAAGGGGGTAAAGGGGGTGTAAAGTAAGCATGAAAGTTCTTTCAAGATTTTTTAAAATAAATATTTATATTTTGTATTTGGGTTATAAGTTCCTAATAATACTATTCCGACACCCTTTTTTTAATTCAATCCCTAAGGAGGTAAAAAAGGGCTACAAATTTAGTAGGGAGAAGTAGACTAACTTATTTACCGACATACGAGTATCAGCGTAGGGTCTGAACTATAAGGGTAAGAAACTTGAAATTTTGCACAGGGGTTCCTTTTTTAAGGTTGGGGGGCACTAAGAAAGGATTGTTGGAAATTCACCCCCTACGGGGCTAGAACGGGGGTGCAAAGTTAATATGAACGTTTGCCGTTATTAAAGTTATTAGAATGAAATCCAGTATGAAGGTACTTCATTGAAAGTCATGGAACTCGAGTAAAATATTTTTTGATAATCATTCCTTAAGGGGGTAAAAGGGGGTGCAACGTTAGTATGATAGTTCTTTGATTTCCAAAATTATTTCAATAAAATGTAAATTATGTAATAGATATGAATGTTAATGAGCACACAATTTTTTTGTTATAATTATTTCACATGCGCTAAAAGTATCCGTGACTTATTTGAAAACACTTTTGAACTAAAGCCCAAGCGGACGAAGTCGCGGGCAACAGCTAGTCTATATTAATAATTCCGATCGGGTCTACGGTAGACTCGAACGAAATGCACACCAAATGAAAGAGCGTAAAAAAATAGTCGATCCGAGTCGACAACATATAAGCGGAAAATTCGTATTATCGAGGAGCATCAATATAAAAATTATTAAATTCGACAATGTTGTTGCTAAGTAAACATGTCAATGCCACCAATTACCACGGGTATTCCTTGTTTGTTCATATTTGGTTTAAAGTTACTTCTAGTACGTATAGTGTCACCAAAATTTATTTTTTTGTATGATGTTTATTTGTCAAGTTTCGATCGGTTTTTCGGTTTCATTTTTTATTTAAAAAGAACAGTTTCTATTCTATTCACCATATTTGATATTTTAAAATAAATGTGCTCAATTCGAAAAACTAACTAAAAAAAAAACTAATTTCAACAACGTCAAATTTTTAGAAGCCCAATGACTCGATAAATAAATATCATACAAAAAAAATAATTGTGTTGACACTCATACATACTAGAAGTACCTTTAAACCAAATATGAACAAATTTCATAAGGATACTTTTTTTTCGCTGTCCGCTTCACGTGAAATGCCCCTATTATAGTCGTCCTCTTTCGAGTCTTTTTTCTTAAATCATAATGGCAATTAGTTAATATTTTTACACTCAGGTGAGTGCCATTCTCATTGATGAACGATAAAAAAAAGTCATGGGGACTTTGTGCATGGTGCACAATAGGTACCTAGGTGTTTTTAAACGTTTTTTGTTTTGATCCATCGTAAAAAAAGAGTGCAGTACCTATAGTAGAATAAATGATAAAATCGAACAAGTGTGAGACGAACTACTGGTAAGGCTCCCGAACTGAATGAAAGAAATCACATTTTTGGTTACTGCACTGATGCATGGTGGTAGAGAACCCACACGGAACCCTCGGTGCCCAAGTGTGATTCGCACTTGGCCGATTGATTTTGGTATTTACTTTAATACAAAACTGCCGAGTGAAATGATCGCACCTAATATTGTAACCACACAGGAAAAATGTAACCAATATCGCACCTTATAAAACGACAAAAGTTAGTTGTGAGAAATCCCAGTTATTATTCTTAGTACATACTTTGTACTTTGAATACTACTTAGTACTTTGAATAGTTGGTTAATCTAACGTTCCTATGATGATACGACGTACTCATATTATTTTTATCCTAAAATCTAACTATTGAGGCGGACCGGTCCGGAAAAACTTTAAAATTTTAATTTCGTAGGCCAATCTCGCTTTCTCCTATTTAGATATGTAAATACATATTCATTGTGCAGTACCCACAATGACCTGTCCTAACGTTACGTAACTTTAGAGCAACTGCATTCAAACGTTTTGAGCCGGCCACACACCAGCGCGGTCGCGGTGGCGTCCGCGGCCGCGGGTGCGGCCCTTGGGCCTAGGTATCGAATAGGGTAGTTTCCAGGGTCAAAATAATTAAATTCTATTTAGTCCGTATTTTAGATCATAAAAAAATATTGGACACCTATTTTTTCTTTTTTCGATTAAACAAAAAATAATAAAGATAAAAAGAATAAGTTACGTGTGACGTCAAACGTAACTTTAATGGGCTATATCTTTGTCATTTTTGGTCTAATTTACAAATAAAAAATACGTGTTTTTGAATAATCTAAAAGACGGACTAATTACATTTTTTAGGGCAACTAGCCCATTCTGTCGGAAACCTGACGTTTACGATACTGATGCTAGGCCTTAGGTGTCATTTTTCCGAGCGGTTCCGTGCTTCGCGAGGCACGCAAAGCAGTTGGTGCCGGCTGCCATCGATAGATGGCAGTCGTTAAGCCAAGTCAGAGGCCTTGTGGCGGCTTGAAAACTTCTGACAGTAAGACCAGCCACTATAGTCTTACAAGTCTTCACCGATCCGGACTAGGCCTTCTTAGGGTAGAGACCCGTGCCCCTCGGTGGGGACATAATGGGTTGATGATGAGGCCTTAGAACTGCTACAGGATTAAGTGCGCTTAATACAGGCGCATATCAAACGTAAAATAGTTGGCGGCGGCGATTGGTATTGAGCGACCGCGTCCGCCGCGCTAGTATGTGGTGCACTTTACTCCACTACACAGGTTTTATTCAAGTTCATTTAGGGTTCCCTAAGCACTCCTAAAAAAAACTACTTGCTGTTGCTTATGAAAATTTACAAGAAATGAACAGAAATATGTTCTTGAAGTTCAAATTTGAATGATGTATGTAAGGATAAATAATGTAAGTACAGAAAACAAATTCGTTTATTTAATAAAATCAATACCACTAGTTGTGTGCAGGTAAATATCATAAGGAAACCTGACTATCTGAGGTGTTTTTGTTTACTCACCATCTTTTAAATCTTTCGATTCATATGTTGCATATTATGGCTAAAATCTCCTCCTAAAAAATATAACGACTACCTATCATGTCATGCCAGTAATAATTAGTATTATAATAATTAGTACTACAATAAATTGGCCTGCGGAACCCAATGCCGCCAAGGGAACAAGGTGACTCGTTGGCCAGTCAAACTTGTCCCATCGATTGCTTCACAGGGTGGCACGGGTTTTTGAACCTTGATAACAAATGTTTGGTAAATATGTATAAGCAGTGAAAGTTATTTCTACAAAGACAAACATTTTCATTCCATTATTAGGTAGATACTTTTATAATATTTTAGTAGAATAGATTTTTGTTCCACCCATGGGTGTTTAAAATTACTGTATAAAATATGAAAAAAACAGTAACAAGACAATGCGTACGTAGGTACCTAAATTGATTGACCGAATCGCTAAGTTAAAATCCTCTGCATCGGCTGGTGTTAACCCTTCACTGTGCAGAGCCAATGAACCTTTTATCCGCATTTCCACGTCAATTGGAATAATTGCAAAAGTCGCCGAAAAAATTCGTACTTTCGTCCTACCCGAACCTGTTACTGAGTACATCGCCCTCCGATGAGCTCAAATTTCGTCTGACCTCTCTTTCAGTCCTTAACACTTTCACCGCAGGTGTAACAGAGACGGAGAAGCGTCAATCGCTATATGAGTTGCTGCTTACGGCAGGTCAAGATTAAGGTCAAATGGAGAATGCGTTGTCCAACATTATATTTTTGTCCATTGTTAGGGCTTATTACTAGCACGCATTATTGTAGCAGAGTGAGAAATTGGTTGTAAATGGATTGGTTGTATACTACTTAGTGCTAATATCACAAGTTGTAGATATGTAGTGTCCCGGTATTGTAATGTTACGCAAACCTTATTTCACTGTAATAATGTCACCATTATTTTACTAACTCATCTCTTAAGGAGGCACCGGCCTGCTGCTATTAATACTAGTAATACTAGGCTACTTGGTAGCCTAGTTATAGCGGCAGACAGCAATTTTTTCATTCATGTATTCTCTTTTTGTTTAAATTGTTCAAAGCGAATGTACCACTTCCTTACCAAAAAGTTTTTATTTATTTATTTATTTGCAAAGATAACTAAATGCAGTTTTTAGGGTTCAACAAGGAGTCTTTAGAGTTGCATGGTGCATGGTCCAGTACAGAGACGATAAGTGCTAGAAAGCTGAAATTACGCATAACTATACAATTATTACACCAATAAAGCTGTAAAATATTATTCGAAATTTTTTTTTGCATTTTTTTAATTTTTAATTTTTTGTTCCGACTTAAGAATGCCTTATTTTTTTCTCCTACACCATAGCATGGGGTATCATTAGATTGGTCTTAAACATTTTTGTATTTCTATTAGGATAAATATAAAAGACAAGAAAATTCGTTTCCGTATTATATTAAAGATCGATAAGACGGCAACGTACAACGTTACAAGATCGAAGATCGAATATATATATATATATATATATATATATATATATCTAACGTATGTATTAATATAAAAATTATATGTGTATTTTATGGTAAGTTTAAGTATTATATTGAATACTAGCTGTTGCCCGCGACTACGTCCGCGTGGGCTTTAGTTGAGTAAAGAGCTTGAAAATAAGATAGGGATACTTTTAGCGCATGCGAAAGAGCTTTCATACTAACTTCGCAACCCCCTCTTACACCCTTAAGGGATGATTTTTGAAAATATATTTTACCTGTGTTGCATGACTTTCAATGAAGGACCTTCATGCTGAATTTCATTCGAATAACTTCAAAAATGGCTAAGTTTCATACTAAGCTTGCACCCCCCTTTTTCCCCCTTAAGGGATGATTTTTAAAAAAACTATTTTACACGTGTTTCATAATTTTAAATGAAGAACCTTCGTACGAAATTTCATTCGAATAACTTCAAAAACGGCAAAGTTTCATACTAACTTTGAACCCCCATTTTACCCCTTTAGGGGATGAATTTTCAAAAATCCTTTCTTAGTGCTCCCCTAGGCTCCCTAAGGAACTCCCATGCCAAATTTCAACCCCCTAGGTTCAGTAGTTTGGGCTCTGCGTTGATTCTAAGTCAGTCAGTCAGTCAGTTTCTTCTTTTATATATATATATATATTTTTTTATTTATTTCCATTTCTTACAACTATCTTTACAGGACAAGCCTAATACGACAGATGCGCAATTTAGATTGTAATCTTAAGTCTATTCATTTAGATTATACCTAATTTTATGTAATTATTAAATACCTAATCTAATGAACCGAATAAAATCAGTAAGTCAGTTTGTTTATGTGCATATCCTCTCATTATACTTTTTGTACACTTACCTACCTTCTCTCTACATCTTTTCTATCCATCCCAAGGTTGTCTGGAAGAGATCGCTTTTAGCCATAAGACCGCCAATTGTATACGGCAAAACTTAGTTATATAAGTCTTATAATGTATTTGTTTGTTTTTCTGGTGTGTACAATAAAGAGTTCTAATCTAATCTAATCTAAAGAATAAAGAATAAAGAAATTTATTTCACAACGAACTTCAAAGTACACATATTATAACATAAGTAGGTACTTGCTTAAAATATTCAGCTTATTTATTTAACGTGTATTTGGAAGACACGTCGAAAACCAAACTAGGTAAAACCTGTACTATGGCCTTCGACGCCAGCCTTTGGAGGCCAAGTCTGTGTATTTTACAATAACAGAGGTTAAGTATATAAACATTTTATCTATTAACCCAAAAGAAATTAAGTTTAGTAAGACATAGTATTTTCATTCCAACCTAATGGTTGGAAGGAAAATCAATCAATCCAATACAATCAAAAACATTTTGTTCGCATATTATTAAGCTTTAAAGCGAGCATTTTTGTCCAAGTGTCTTTATACAGAAGAGGGCTCTTCCCGAATTCCGAAAATTCAGGGCAGTGGCATTTATAATCAACTTAAAAGGAAAACTGTCACGGCAATGTAGGCTGTAGAAGTTAATGAGTAATAGGCGACCAAATTAATTACAAAAGTAAAAATTCGTACAATTCTATCTAAAATTACTATGATAAGGCTGTTGGTTCTGTAAAGCATATAAAAACGCCTCTTTTTACGGAACCCCATACTGCACGTGGCCCGACACGCACTTGGTCTTTTTACCGTCATCGGAGATCTACAGTCGACAGAAAATCGTCCTATATACCCATGCACTCTACTCCGTTGCATTACGGGCGACTTTGCAACTAAAATGTGAAGGTTGACGTGCTGTCGACTTTACTTGCATATTTAGTAATTTGTCTAAGCGGCTGAGCTTTTTTTCTACACCTGTACGCATTAGGTATTGTGTTTGTACCAATTTATATTTCACAAATGAAGTGGATATTTGTATTTTGTAGCGGAAGTTGAAATGTGTATATTTTTTTTATTTAGAACAAACTTTAGTCCGAAGACTTCTAATACTAAGTCACAATCCGCTCCCCTCTATAATGACACTCGATATACGAGTCAAAGTCGTTTGTTACTACAAGGAACAAGTGACTTTTAAAGTACGTAGTTGTTTGTATTTATAACATTATTTTAGTCAACATAAATATTGACAATAGTTCATTTCAAATGTATTTACATTTTTTGGCGGCCATACGCACAGGGTCAGTGAATTCATATTAATGCTGCAATTATAAATGAATAATATTAGCTGATTCTTGTACTTTTATGAATAAGTAGGTTTGTAACTAATTCTAGACCTTCTAAATTTCGTTTTTTCGTGCACGTATTTCCGGTTTCGCAGACTCTGGTTAAAGCAGCCAAATCGTAATGTACCTATGTACCTAAAGTTCGTTCACTATAACTTGTCCCCTGACACGGTCATGTTTACGCCCTATCACTGGACGGAGGACTTCTTATGATGAACGCACTGTACAGTGCCACCATCTTATCTGTTCAGTTGATAGCGGCGCTGGTGGAGAATTCAGTAGTAACTTTTAAGAAATTTACCTAGAAAAATGAGAATATTTTAACCCGTCTTTCAATTTTAATGAAAATCTTAGTAAGTGATTAAATAAAACAAAAAATGGGAAACAGGATTAGCAATTAATTAGCTAGTTACAATTTTGCCCACCTGAACAGATAACTTGATGGCGCTGTACCTAGAGCCCAGGCTGTCAAAATACAGGACAGAACTTTTTTCTTTTTTTGTAGTTTGTTTGTTGTTTCGTTTCCGATTTTGTAGACTACGATTCTTTTTTTTTCGCTTTAAAAAAAAATAGTGCAGCAGCTCAAATCGAAATAGGCTTGTTGAATTTCCTGAAAAGAACAGTAATTTTTTTAATGAAACAATGCCCATTGCGGAATTGGCGTGTTAGTTTCAATTGTTTTATCACTCGTTTAGCAGCGTCATAGAAAAGCCACAATGTATACTAAATATTAAAAAAGTTAGGAAGCTCCATCTTTGGTGTTTTTTGAGCATCTCCCCATAATGTAGACCTCAGATGTAGACGAAGGCAGGAGGGAACTCGCCGGGAGGTTTCAATATAGAGCTGCCGAGTGTTCCTTCAGTCTCGGAAAGATGGCGCTTTATAATTTTTTAACGTCTCCCGCGCTAAAGGCAAGTACCTACTTAAAGCACGGTTAAATAAAGAAAGGGACTAAATATGAAAATGAACTATTAGGCCAGTTTGTCCAAGTACTAAGATAAAAAATAAAAAGTCTCGAAAAATAAAAATAAAAATGAAATCAGCCAAGCGTGTGCAAGGCCACAACCATTGTAGGGTCCCGTAGTACCACCTGATTTACATAACTAACAACAAAGTAATAGGCTATTTGACAGTGTGAAAAAAACAGTATTATTAATACGTATTCGTATAAATTTATTTGTCTAAAAACCGCTTTAAGGCATTTTAACTAGAAAAAAACAAATACGATTTATAAAAAACACAAGATAAAATTTGATAATATGTATCTGCTGCCATTGTACCGAAAACGGCCCACATGTTAGTAAAAATGGCGTCTGTCATTCATTCTTTCTTAGGTTCATTGGTTGGTTTACGGGAAGTGACGTCATAATTCCTGTGCAACGCCATATTGCCTAAGATAGCGTTTTGGCGCCTTATTTGAAAAGTAAATTTTCGTTTGGCTTTTATAAAAGAAATACCACTTATTAAAATGACAAATTTCTGAGGTCTCCATGAACACCAACAAACAATATGAGATGGCTTTCAGAAATCGGTCAAACAACTATCAATGGATTTTTTTTAAGCTCGAACATTATTATTTTTTGTTCACTTAGGTATACTCAGAGCTGTTTTCTGAATTGAGAATTTCGCTAAGAGTAACAATCTGTCGCGCTCTTTTCTGAGAAATTTTACGAGACAGCACTACAGTTGAGTAGTGGCTTAGCGAAATTCTCATTTCGATCGACCCCAATTTTCCAAAACAAATGATTTACGCTAGTTTAGTTGTAAAGCCTACTTAGCTGTGATAGTTTGCTGTATTTTTTTCACGTTTCCAGAATCAACCGTTAAGCCAGAGGAGGGGGGAGGGGTCAAAAATGTTACGGACGGAAGAAGTGACCCTATAAGGGTTCCGTGTTATCCTTTTGGGAACCCTAAAAATTAGACGACGTGGGAACGATTACGTCCAAGTATACTTTGCATGCCCCGTTAATTTAAGGAGGAGCCGCCGAAGATTTCAATACAGTGTCAGTCCAGATTCGTAAAAAAGAAATCGTATAAGAGAAGCATAACAATTACGGATGACTGATTATCAAGTTCTTAAAGACGCTTAAGTAACAACGGACGAGAAATAATCTCCTTCAGTCATATGCTTATATGCACAAGCGTGGCTAAGCTATGGAAGTCTACTGTAGGGTAATAGTACTGATGGTGATCTTACTTAAACATACTTAAAAAAGACGCATTAGAATTATTATTCTAAATAAAGTAAACAAAATAGGAAGCTGTACAGAAGATTATTCATTGAACTTAACATAACATAACATTTACATACAGGTACATTGCTTCTGGCCCCACACTAGGATACCCTGTGTCGTGGGAACCAGAAACAGCGACGTCACAAACATGTAAACATCCAAAAATCTCAAAAACCCTACCTTATACATTTTTGAAATTAGTAACTTAGTAAATTAGTAACGTGGGTCCAGTTCTAGAGACTGGTGCCTCTGCCTACCCCTTCGGGGATAACGGGCGTGAGTTTATTATTATTATTATTTATTATTAACTTCGTTAGGAAAAATCAGCAACTCTTTTCTCTTGCTAAAGACCAGTAGGTACATAAAACCATTGAATTTTAGAAATCAAAATAAATTTGTCATTCCTACCTCTACACTAAAACTTCATAGGTCAGGTCCATACGTAATGGCAATCTATACATATATGGCTGACTGACTGACTGACTGACTGACTGACATATCAACGCAGGGCCTAAACTATAAGGGTTAGAAACTTTAAATTTTGCACAGGGGTTCCTTTTATACCGCAGGGGAGCACTAAGAAAGGATTTTTGAAAATTCATCCCCTAAGGGGGTAAAATTGGGGTTCAAAGTTAGCATGAAACTGCGGTTTTTGAAGTTATTCGAATGAGGTTCAATATGAAGGTCCTTCATTGAAAGTCATGAAAAACGTGTAAAATAGTTTTTCGAAAATCATCCCTTAAGGGGGTAAGAGGGGGTTGCGAAGTTAGTATGAAAGCTCTTTCGCATGCGCTAAAAGTATCCCTATCTTATTTGCAAACTCTTTACTCAACTAAAGCCCACACGGACGTAGTCGCGCCCAACAGCTAGTCTATATACAGGGCGTTGATTTTTACAGTTAAACCCGATTACGGGTGGATAGTTTACGTATCGCTTGTAACTAAAAACATATTTGAATTTATCCAAGCATAAATTTGGCTCACAAAAGGTCGTATTCACTTAGTCTTAAAATCATTATAACGTGTGTTCACACGTTGCGCGGTCGGTCCGCCAAGCGCGCGCGCGCCACTATCTACTGCACTGCGGTGGCGGCGACACAGAATAGGATCGCTTGATCGTAAAAACTGAAACGGTAGGCATAGTAAACACTTGTTTGATTCGCCTTTCCCTTCATACTTTTGCGGGCTTAGGACCAACAAAGTTATTGAGGCCGGTCTCTACTGTAGCAATTGTAAGTACTTAAAGCACGTTAAAGTCCAAGATGGCTTCCTACACTGGGAGTCCAGTTTGTCCTCTTCCCTGTGCATGACTTGGTGTATTGAAACTCCCCCACTCTCGCAAGTTAAAAACAATAGTTCTTGCGTTGTAACAACTTACGACCGGCCGATTAGGATATCGGATAACCTGCCATCAGCACGGGTTCGACACAAGCAAGTTACGTACATAAGTCGGGTCGGGTGCGGACACGAGTGACACGCGCGCGCTCTCTATGCCGGTAGGTCGCAGACTGACTAGTGCCGAGCGCCGACGCCACACCAGCCAGGTGGGGGGCGCGAGCGCACAGCCCCGCTACGGCTCGCAACACCCGACTCGCGTGCAAGCGATAGAGGCCATATAACTTTATGATTTTTAGGTGATTTCACTAAAAAAAAATATTTTTTTTTAATATATTTTTTGCTTCAGTATCATGTATATAACCACCCCTGAGTCGGAGTAAACTGTACAAATCAACACCCTGTATATAAAAGGAGAAGCTGACTGACTGACTGACTGACTGACATATCAACGCAGGGCCTAAACTATAAGGGTTAGAAACTTGAAATTTTGCATAAGGGTTTTTTTTGTAACGTAGGGGAGTATTAAGAAAGGATTTTTGAAAATTCATCCCCTAAGGGGGTAAAAAGAGGGTTTAAAGTTAGTATGAAACTTTGCCGTTTTTGAAGTTATTCAAATGAAATTTGGTACGTAGGTTTTTTCATTTAAAATAAATAATAAAAAAATAATAAACTCACGCCCGTTATCCCCGAAGGGGTAGGCAGAGGCACCAGTCTCTAGAACTGGACCCACGTTTTCCCGAGTTTATTAGGTCCCAAACGTGACAAGTGGCAAGCCTGTCGCCGTTATCCGGGCACAATTTATCAGCGAATGGTGTTGCTGTACAAACAAATGTACGTAACTAAAAGTCATTGGTACATGCGTGGTTCGAACCCAGACCCTCATGATCGAGAAGCAAGGGTCAACCCCACTACGCCACCACCGCTTCACTCATTTAAAATTATGAAATACGTGTAAAATAGTTTTTTAAAAATCATCCCTTAAGGTGGAAAAAGGGGGGTACAAACTTAGTATGAAACTTAGCCATTTTTGAAGTTATTCGAATGAAATTCAGCATAAAGGTCCTTCATTAAAAGTCATGAAACACAGGTAAAGTAGTTTTTCGAAAATCATCCCTTAAGGGGGTAAGAGGGGGGTCTAAAGTTAGTATGAAACTTTGCCGTTTTTGAAGTTATTTGAATGAAATTCAATACGAAGTTACTTCACTAAAATTTATGAAATACATGTAAAATAGTTTTTTTTAAATCATCCCTTAAGGGGGTAAAAGGGGGGTGCAAAGTTAGTATGAAACTTAGCCATTTTTAAAGTTATTCAAATTAAATTCAGCTTGAAGGTCCTTCATTGAAAGTCATGAAAGACGTGTAAAATTGTTTTCCAAAATCATCCCTTAAGGGGGAAAGAGGGGGTTGCGAAGTTATCATGAAAGCTCTCTCGCATGCGCTAAAAGTATCCCTATCTTATTTGCAAACTCTTTACTCAACTAAAGCCCACGCGGACGTAGTCGCGGGCAACAGCTAGTTAAGTTATATAATAAATCACCAAAATATATTCTCCAAGAATAGTACATTACTGCAGCGGCCAGCAAAAGAGGCATTGATGGACGAACGTGGACATACGTGAGTCCATCAATGCCTAGTTGTGGCCAAGGCTTGTATAAGATTTTTCTCAATTAAAACAAGCAGAATGTAAATTCTTTACGTTGAAATAAATTTCTGATTTCTGATAAGTAGTACCTACCTACTAAGGCAGAACTTTCTTCTTTCGATTTTGGCGGTAACAAGTTTTCTATTACGGCTCTTGCCGCCTCTTGAATTTCAGGTGGCGTTAAAATAAATTCATCGCAGTCATTTTCATCACTTGAACTCATTCTGTTAAATTCAATAAACTTTCAAAATCAGACGAGCCACGAACGAACAACAATAATTTTTGCCGCGTTAAAGTGTAAGTTTTTTTCAATAGGTATATCCGGCTTTCTATCGCAGGCCAGTTCGAAATTTAAAAAAAACCTCTGATAAGTTACAACCTCTTTGGTTGTCATTGTTCGGAGTAAAAGATCGCTCCATTTTTAAATAACACGACAGATATGAGTTTAGTATGTAATTTATTTGGCCGCAAAACACGAAAGTTATGAATTTTCATCTAATAGAACTTTTTCCGGCCGCTGCTCGCGTGTAATTGGCCAGTACAGCAATTTCTATTTATCTCGAAGAAGGTTGTCGAAATAATGCTCGAATTTTCAAGCATGTTTGAGAAAAGTATATTAGAAGATAATATTTATAATATTTTCTCTTCACATATTTTAACGTTTAAATGAAAATGAATCAGCTCAGATTCTAATAATTTTGTTACGTGAGTAACTTGATTATTGTTATTCCTCATATTTAGATCAGGTTTTAACCTGTAATTGGAAAATGGTATAAGAACAATAAGACTAAGTTTAGTGTAAGAAATTATTTTCGCATTATTTTTGAAAGAGAGAGAGAGAGAGAGGGAGAGAGACAGAATTAGTTTATTTAACGACACAGTACTAAAAACATAACAAAAAAGTAACAAATTCACAAAATATAACAAAACAGTATCAGATACGCACACAAAGTTGCAGTATCTCCTAAACTCTGGCATGGTTCCTTTAGAAAGCAATGTTCGTATTAATGAGAATACAGTGTGTTTGGGAAGTTTATTAACGCCCGGTCCGCAGTGAAGGTGCCGTATCTATTATTTTTATTAAAACTCAACCTTGAAACTCTTTGGTGAAGAGCGAATCTCAAACGCGCAAGTCCTGAAAAAGAAATCATTCAGCTCCATCGAGATCATTCCAACACAGGCGCGAAAAACTGAAAGTAAATACGAGCAAAGAGCTTCCGTGCGACGGAGATATTTACCAACACACAGAAAGGGAGATGGCATCGAAAAATACACATAAAGGAAATTTTTCCTAAGAATGAATGGGATAGAAGACCGATCTTATTTTTCTCGTGAACCTTTCAGTCGCTCCCGTGGTGGGGGCCGCTGGGACGGCTGGGGTGGGGGGCCCCGCCACCCCCTGCAATAATACTGCGTCACTATTTTGCGCCATTACCTACACTCGCTTCCTATTCTATAAGTAGCGGGGAAAGAGAATGTAAATTATCTCCACGGGGTGTTATATGTTGGAGAGCAACACTTGAAAACTATTTCTTCAGAATCGATGATTAATTACCAGTAACAATTACAATTACTAACAATTACTGAAGTATAAATTCTCAACGTTATTTTTTTTATTTTTATAAAATTTTATAAATTTTGGTTTAGAAAAAAGTGACAGTCAAAACATATTTGAGAGATGTTTATAAAAATCCAATTCCAATAAGAAACAGATTAAAATATAAGTGGAATGAAAACGAGAATTTTTTTAAAAATATATTGACAACTTGACAAGTATTGGATTCAAAGTTTACTTTGAATCCAATACTAAAGCTTACATTAATAAAATTTATATTAAATTATGTCAAAGAAATTCTGAGAAACTTATCGGCACTCTTCTCCGCATCGGTCGCTTTAGCAACGTAATGGTCTCACTGGTTGACCCTTACTCTCCTTATTAAGAAGTTGTTTAGGAGTCGCATCTATTGTGATGGAAATAACTTATTTTATTTGTCAGTTGCTTCGTCCACCTCCTCTAATAACAACGCGTTATGGCAGTTAATAACAGAGACCACGTTACAGCGAGCGCTAAAACAGGCGGACCATTTCCCATAAGTGATATAAATTTAACATCGGGGCGACGTAGAAATTCGCGTGCCGCTAGCAGTTCGGGATTTCGAGTGCGCTCCGCGTCCCGCCTTTGTGTGTGTTGCATCGTTACGTTTCGTAGTTTGTGCCGCTTTTACATAAGCGTCGAGCTTTTCACATGCCGATGCCGGCGCACTGTCTTGTTAACTCTCCGTAATGCGACGTGTGGATATTGAATTAAGTACTGATTTTACCTCTGAGAAATTAATGCTGAACTACCTGGTCCGTTGGTGGGGCGAATAAAGCGCCGAATATATCTAAGGTCTCATATAAAATGCGCAGTTCCAGGAACAGGCCGTTTAATAAGTTATGTTTTGGAGGAACTTTTGTGTTTTTGAGATGTTTCTCGGGTTCTTAGTTTTCTTTGTGTCTAAATAATTTTCTACGTAAAAGTATTAAGTTTCACTTTGAGTATTAACTATAGGAGGTGGCCACGACGTCTTAAAAAGGAGCAACATAAACTTGAAAGAAAGTTCCCGTAAATAACAAAATCTTATTGACATGTGTGTGATGCAAGTTAATTTTAGAGTCATTTAACATTTTTATTTTTTAACTAAAACTTTCATAAGCACTAGATATTATTAACTTTATTTCGGATACACTTACTCGACTCTTCTTGCAAATCCAAATCAGGCAAATTAGTTTCATTGCCAATTCAAGTCAACGCGAATACGTGTAATTCATCAATGGTATGAAAAAACACGTCACGTGACCCAACCGTGCATCTGTCATCGTGCTATAATGCATTAACAGAATCGAGGCACTGGTTGGACTCTTCCGACATTTATTTAGTTTACTTGACTTTTTGTCGAAGAATCCACCCAGTGTACCGGAATAAAGTAAATAATTATATTATAGTAGTATTTTCTTCTTTTTATTCGTTTCTTAAGAAGCGTTTTCTTTTTAATTTGTTCAATGCAAACATAATAGCTACGTGAAACGTGAAAGATAACTCAGAAAACACATGCCTACGCGCACAGTGTTATTTGAGGCGACTCGATTACTTCCGCACAGTGACATTTTAAGCTTGAATGGTATTTGTTGGCTGACTGCGGCGGGTATCGATTCAGCTGAAAATTGCTGCTACTAAGCTGGAAGCGGGGGGCGTTCAGCTGCTAAGTTCAACTGTCAAAAAAAACTTTAATCTCAGTTTAAAAAAAGTCCTAGGCTGGATACGCAGGGTCGCCATTTGAGAAGGAGCAGTAAGAGGTAGTGTAGTGAACAAATTATTGTGTTTTAAGAAGAAAAAGAAAAGTGGCAAAAATAAACTATCCAGGGCTACGTTTCATAAGATTACAATTCAAAGTTTCTTATGACATTTCAATATAAATTGCGTACCTAGTCGACTCTGTCTATTTGTTAATCAGTAGGGTGATCGACTTTGCAACGAAAAAAAAATAGACACAGTTATTATTATAAGGCCGCCAATTCTACTGTACCCTTTTAAATATTTTGTATTTGTTTTTCCTGGTACAATAAAGAATATTCTTATCTTATCTTATTATACCGCACACTGAAAACATAAATGGCATTAAACAAAAATCTTCATTTTACAGTATGGCCGCAAAAATCTTCATTTTACAGCATGGCCGTTTTAAGATTTTTTAAATGTTCTGGTGGGCGATGTGGAACCGTAAAATTTATGACTAATCCACAAAGCTTTACTGACATCTTTCACGGTTCCACATCGCCCACCAGAACATTTAAAAAATCTTAAAACGGCCATACTGTAAAATGAAAATTTTTGTTTAATGCCATTTATGTTTTCAGTGTGCGATACGTAGATAGACAGACAGGCACATATGTACGGTGCAACCGCACATGTTTTGTCCAGTCAGCAATTCACCTAACTAGCGCGGAAACAGACTTTAGTTCGCAACTGCCAATCAGCCGCGCCGCGCGTTCTCATTTTTCATCTATCATTTATATCGTTATTCAGTTTAATATAGTGATAGTTTATTAGATCAATATACTACTACATCTAAGTGTCAGTAGTGGGCTTGAGCGGGCTTTCTGTCACACCGAATCTGTAAAGGCGAAGTCCTTTGATTCTGTGGAGATTACCGAGCGCCAGACGGCAGACGCCTATCGATTGTTGTTATAATTACTAACGCTATCCCAGCCCAGTCACAAATGAAATTGTTCCGGACTTGCAGCAAGTAGCTGCTACGAATGAGACTGCATTTGCAACCGTATGCTGAAGGTAATAGCGTTGTCTGTAAAGTCTGCTAGGATCGCTAGTGTGGCTTTGTACATGGTGCGAACAGAGTAAGAGGAATACCTTGAAGCTGTTCGATTAACTGTAAGCTAACGAAACGATTCGAATATTCAATCTATCTAGCTTAAATTACATTCCACTGTTAGAAAGTGATTTTAATTATTGACGGTGTAGGTACCTATGATGCAGTGAAATTAATCAGTCCAATATATTTCAATAACTTAGATTTTATTATTGTAGCCATAAACTATGAATAATAAACTATCTTATATTAAAAAAATGTCCAGTATCTTATATATCTTGGAATGCCATCATAATCAAGGAATAATAAATAAAGTTACCCGTCTTACAAAACATAAATTAAAATACTTGCAGTGAAAATAGTTGTGTTTCCTGTTTAGAGGAAATATTTCGAATGTAAACATAAACCACGCGGAGGGTTAGCCCTCCGCGTGGTTTATGTTTACATTCGCCAAGATTAAGCTTTCACACACCTTTACAACTTACAATCACCTTTCACTTCTTCAACATTCACTAGTTGCTGTAGGTTGTGAGTTTTTTGCTCTTCGATAACAAATTCCTTGTTTGGACGACGTACCTCCCGTGAATTTTCAAAAACTGCTAATTAATTTTTCATAGTTGGCTAGCAATCAGTTTATCTGATTTTTTTCCATTAATACAATTTTATCAATTAAGAATTAAATCTCGATGTGCGTTGATTTAAAATATAAAACTATTTTAGAGCAAATGAATAGATATTAACAAAATGTAGTACAACACGTGCTACGCTATCCGCTACGTGACATGCTACGGTGAAATAGCTACGAGCCTACGAGTCTACTACACAGTGCTACGAGTCCTCTCCGCGAATCCGAAATGCGAATAGGAACCAAGAGCCAAATCCAATAAAGCATTCGTAACCGCGAAACGTATCTACGTCTACGTGACGTAGACGCCTCCAACCCCACGCACGCGCACAGCATTCGCATCCAGCAAACCGACAGTTCCAATTTCAATTGTAGAAAAAATATAACCAATTCCAATTGGAGAAGGCTTCGCAGCGACCAATGGGAGGGCACCGTCAGTCGTAATGCCGACTGTGTGGGCGGGGCCAGTGATATCTAGCATTGAAATGTTCGTCGTATTTGTTTTGTCGGATTCGAGTGCGGAGGCTTTATTGCTTGGAGTTTGAGCCGTTTTCCCTTTGAGGGTGGCGGCGGCGGAAAGTGCGGTACGCTTTTGAAATGGCCTCTTCACATTATGTACCCTAAGTCCTTCGGAGCCTGCGATTGAGCTGTAAATGTGTGTGACCCACATACATACAGATAGACTTCGAACTGCTTTATCAGTTCAAAGGCACATTCTACATATTTGTTCTTCATAAATCTTTCAGGCTATACAAGAAAACATGTTTTTATAGTATAATCATCACTAAAATACTCGCACTTTGAAAGCAAAACAAAAGCCCTTCAAGAGAAAAGGAAACGACGCTAAACTCATTTAAGCGATAAGAAAGTCGCTCTTTACCGTCCGTCTACATTTATAAAACTGTGAGTATTGATTTTCCGATAGGGAAAAAAAGGAAGGCAACGATCTATGCAGATCTGGAGTGCTCTCGGTACATCAGATGGCACCGGCGGGGCAGCCTCCGCAGACAATCGAACGTGGAACCCCCCTCCCCCCACTGGAGGTTGGGGGCGCGCAAAGAGTATAACGTAGATACGCTAGTGCCCTTACAGCGTAGGAAGCAAAACCAATTTAAGTCTTGTAATGTATTTGTATTGGGCCAAAAAGGAATATTGTGATGGAGGATTTTCGCACAATTCTCTTAAAATAGGTCTCATTTCTTTAATATTACCTTTACAAATGTTGGTAATATTACCCAGAACGCGATTCCATAGTACCTACATACATACATATAAACTCTCGCTAGAGATCAGGGACCGCCACTTGCCACGATCCTGACAGATTACTTACGCTTCATCGACATTTATTTTTATTAGTCGTTGGATACACGCACGCCGGTTTCCGGTACTTTTTTTATCTTTGTCTTACGATGAAAAATTAAAAACTTTCTTAAAAGCTAACAATTTTTTTCTCTACGACTTATGCTTTTTATAATATTATAACTATCGAGAAGTCATTCACGTGGTACATAAACTCGCTTGTGCCACTGTACTTGTCTTATAAATGTCTTAAAAATAAATCTTTCTCTTTCTTCTCTTAAATGAAAAACTAAAAGAAAAAAGTTTATTACTATCATTAGAGTAACTTGGTATTTTTAGGTTTCCTTGGTATTTTTACTTATTCTTGGGTTTTTTGGTATTTTATGAGAAATAAAATTAAAGTCTATGATTACAAAAAATCGTGATATTGTTTTTATATCATAAAAACAATATCACGATATCCTGAGGATACCTTCCTCAGGAAAGAGACCTGTGCCCCTCGGTGGGGACATAATGGGTTGATGATGATGATGATTACCAATCCGTAGTGGGCACGCGTGGTGATGGAGCCCTTACTCTCTCTCACTCTCTCTCTCTCTCTCTGAGAGCCTTCTCTCCATGCAGTTGTACGAATATAGGCTGCATTATATTATCCTTACACCGAGAGCCACACGCGACGAAGCAAACTCGATGTCTCATCTGCAAAATCAAATCCACAGCACGATTCTTTGGGAATATCGACCGGGCGGCGGCGACTTCCCATCTCGAAGTAAAACACGGCGGGGTAGGAAACCGCGGGATAACCCACCCCCGCCCCCGCCCCCACACACCCGATCTTTACGTTTCAGGAATAAATATTTCAGAGCGTGTGCTTCGGAAGTTGGGAGCTATGTATCGCCTTCGCTTGTGGAGAGGTGGCAATCTGAATTATGTGTTACTTTTATGGTTGCTTGTAGTATGGTTGTGGTTGTTCCTTTTCCTTCGCGTAGGAGACGGAAGTAGGCGGTAGAATTAAAACCTCCTTTTGGACTGCGCTGAGAAAGTCTTTTATAGCTGAAGTACTTGTTTGGCACGGACCGAAAAAAATACAAAGTTGAGTTTTTGTTCTAAGATGGATACTTCTTCCCAGTTTCTTAGTTCAGTTAAACTTCCAGAATGCGCAATTGTTGAAATATTGGGAAAATTGTTCCGGAGTTAGTCATTTATGGTCATAGACCCAAGCTACAGGGTGACTTTGAATTCGATTGACAAATTCTAAGGGAACATTCTTACCATGATTAAGAAATTTATATATGGCGATAATAAAAAAAAATGGGGGGTCAAAGCAAATACTTCACTTACGTAACGTTCTCACAAACAATGTCAGAATGAAAACTTACAAAAATTAAAAAAAATGCTGTGGACTGTGCGTCCTATGGTCGGCGCCAGCAAATTCGATTGTTCTTTTTTTGTAGCATATCGGAGGAGATACTCTTATACATTTAACATTATTTTAGGTCATATCTTGATTTTGAAAAATATTTTTCTTATGAATGACATTTAACTAACCATTTTAAGTATTTTTATTGATATGTTTTTATAAATCCCTTTGAGTGGTTTTTAATTAATATTTGAATCGATTTTATTTTTGTATATAATTTATATTATATGAAAATAAAATTTTAATTATTTTTCATGTTTATGATTTATTCTTATTTTAGTTGGAATGTAGTTGGGGACACATATTGTACTTCGCTATGGCAATAGGGTCTCCTGTAAGGATAGCTGTAAGATTGTGGAAATAAATAAAAAAAAAACATATTAAAAAAACCTTTTTTAAAAAAATACACTTGGAATTTGGATTTCCGTTTTCGAGCAAAAGGTTGGAACACAAATGTTTTCAACCATGTTGTCCCATTACCGATAAATAATTATAACTACTGTCTTTTACCGATGGAAAGAACATTGTTTTAAAATATAGCTAACGGTTTCAAAATCAACATGTAGGATACTCTGTGGTATGGTAGGTAACCAGTCAAAGACAAAAATGGGAAAACACACCGGATAAGAACAATGAATTATACACTCAAGGCACGGACTCAAACCTACAACCTCTGGCGAAGTAATAAGACAGGTAGACCATTGAGACAGTTTCCGATCAGGATTCGCATTGATTCTAAGAGCTTTTTCCGTGTTATACTGATATAAACTCCTGAAAGAAAACTCCAGTTGTCAAATAAAGTTTTATTCTTTTATTTGTCTTCAGTATTTTTTGTCCCCATGTGGATGCTAACAGCAGATCATGAATAATCAAGGATGTTATAATCAAAGAGGATAGAGCACTACGAAAAACCTTCCATAGAAAACTAAACTCTTTGTCTTCTCAAATAAAACATAAAATCGTATAAGTAAGCAACTAGAGTAAAGTGTCCAGAGCGAGAGCCACAAACTGAAGGAGTGTGTCTTACTCTTACTCATTTATGTGGAATACTATGACCATGATGTTGTAAAATGTAGGCCATGTGTTTGATTACCCAATGGTCTCTTTTCAGTTTTACTAAAAACGAAAGCTTACGTTCAAAATGGATGGATGCTATATGAGGCTCTGGTTCGACATCACAAAATTCTGCATTTTGTGAAGCCTGCTAAAGCCGGTATTTTAGAAAATAACATTTTAAACCTAAAATTCAATGCCTACGGTCTTACCTAGGTTGAAGGAAGATCCTGTACCATTTGTAGTGGTGAGTAAAAGGCTTCAAACCTCTGTAGCATACCTAAAGTTTGTACGTTTGTACATGAAAAGTTGCCGTTTGGTGTACATTATGCCAATCGATAGAAAAAATAATTATCACCAACAACAAATACTCTTTGACAAAATGTCCCCAATTTATTACTAGTTGTAACGCAAAATACTTTAAAATGATGATAATGGACAATTGAATGAATTAAATTGTTTTTTTTTTATATTTTATATTTTCAAACGGGAATAACGCAGAAAGTATCACTTAGTTTACTTTTTATTGACGTGCTTAACAACCCCTTTAGGTACGTTGCACAGGACTTTTCTGTTACCTTTGTGTTTTGTTTGCTAAGAAGTTTATTAGAAAGTAAGTAATAAATAAATATTTACAGCCTGTGGCGAAAAAAGTAATGGTACTAAGCGACGGAAGAAAATGTTGAACTGGAAGAACTACCAACGAAGCAACCACAGCTCGATGCAGGTGTCCAAACTGACTGAATGCATTCCCCAAAAGAAGAAGCTTTGAATATTATGTTTGAATAGAAAAATTGACAGGAGGTATAATAGAATATTTAATTTTATACTTAATAATTCTATTCTATTTTGTAATGTATATTAGCTTTTATGCATATTTTAAATGTAAAAAAAAAACATTCAAATGTTTGTCATCAATCTAGCTAGCTACATGAGTTTTATTCGTATTGGCAAGTTAGATTTTATTATCTGAATTTACAATTTGTACACTAAAATTTGTCTGCAACAACATTTTTAATTTTTAATTTAACCCTTGTCGAGACCAAGAGTACCATAATGATATAAAGTTCTAAATTGGTTCACTGAAAATAATTTGTAAACTTACGAGTATGTAGATCAAAATATGATTAAGTTAATTCCGCAGAATGAGTGCGATTTCCGCGATAAAAAGTAGCCTACTGTAACTGATGATAAGAAATGTAAGAAAAGTTCACTATTAATAACTTTGAATATAAGTAAAGTTCACTATCTTGCATGTATCCATGTATCCATGCAAGATAGTGAACTTTACTTATTCTCAAATTAAAGGCCCAGACTCGAATCGAGCCATGAATGTATGCTAAGTAATTTTTGTAGCAATACCACTCAAGGTTTTAAAAACGTATTTTATCATAGTCGAAGTTGAGTTTTATCTTTACTCTTCTCTCTACTTTTCTTTTCCACTACAAACCTTATTGGAGGGCAGTATGTAATGTAATGTACATTAGCACTCAATAAGCAAGTTGTAAATTCTATACATTTAAATGAGTTATTTCTTTGTGTTTATTTTTGGATTAAAGCTAATTTTATGACTTGATTTTGGCTTTCATTTTATAATGTTAAAACTTCGTTAAATGCAAATATAAGTATAATTAAAGTTCTTCAGTCAATGAATATACCTACCACTAGGTACTGTGTCGCCCATTATGGAAGTAAATGCCCAAGTTACTCCTAAAGAGAGAACTTCGCTCGTTCCTTCCGGCTGGCTTCCCTTATGTTTCGTCCGGTTTTCATTGACATCAAGGTCACCCTACTTAGAAAGAGATGACATTCACTAGTTCGAGCCTCCTTGTCAGGACAATTTTTTGTCAGAGTACTCAATCCTCTTTGATTATTACATCCATGTGAATAATATGTTTCATAAACTATAAATATTTTTTTTTAAAGTATGCTTTTATTATATTTTTCGCATTTATGTTGTTTTAGGCTGCTTAGACTACCTCTGCAAAAATTAGGCTACTTAAGGCAACTTATCCTTTGAAAAATGTCGATATCAGGTTCTGACTCGTTGGCACCACTGAATATGACCAAATTATTATATGGAATAAAGTAGGGTTTTCTTTTGGTAATCAACCTGTTTATTTTTACTATAAATGAATACAGAAACGAGACAGTCTATGTGTATATTATGACGCCTGGAAAAATATAATAGCAATATTACATCTTGAGCCTCTGTGAAATGCTGCTTACATCCATTGATAGAATTTTGGTCGGAGATACCAAAGGTATACAAGGTCACGCCTGCGTCCCAGAGGGGTGGACAGCGTTTTAGTTTATTTACAAATTTATGTATAATTTTAATATTTTTTTGCAAAAACAAATGGAAGACAATTTTCAGTATAAAGACTAAGACAAAAAAGCAGAGCGCTTTGTAACTAACCGATAAGGAGTCGGTGCCAAAACGAAATTATTGTTATATTGCAATTAATTTATCATTACATTAACTACCAGTTTCTCGTCCATTATACTATCAATCAATTAATCCACTATTAACAATAATTATTGTCAGTCGTTTTATATACGCACTTAGGTCAATTCACAGCTATTAATAGCAGATTAACATCTCTGTTTTTACACAAACAGCTTGTTAGTGAACAAAAAACAGGGGCTTAGAGTTATTTACATTCGTTTCAGAGGTTAGTTACGTATCAGACTAAAAGGGTAATTTTACTACGTACATATGTAATTCCAACTCGTGTGGTACAAATTGCTTAGTAATCCCAATTAAGAATTCCTTGGCATTAACAGCCTTGTGAGACACGGTATTAATAAGTTACACACTGAAATGCAAAACTAAGTACTACACTTTTTTTTTCTAAAGTTAAAAAAGTTAGGAATATAAAATAAAAAACTTTTATAGCAAATTCTATCAGCTTTCTTCGAAAGAATACTTAGTCAATTATACATTGGTAAGATTTTAAACTTTAAAAATTAGAACTAATAAAATAATCATTCGTAGCTGGCTAAGTGTACAAAAACTCAATTAACGTTTTATATATTTTTTTATAACTGTTATTGCCTCTTATTATATTGGCTTAGAATAATGAACACGAGGTTTCGAACAGCAGAGCCCAGAGAATAGGGTAGTTTCCAGGGTCAAAATAATTTAATTTTATTTAGTGAGTATTTTAGATTATAAAAAAATATTGGATACATATTTTTTCTTTTTTCGATTAAACAAAAAATAACAAAGATATACCCCATTGAAGTTACGTGTGACGTTACTCAGTGCTACAAAATGCAGCACGGCGTGACGTCACACGTAACTTTAATGGGCTATATCTTTGTCATTTTTGGTCTAATTTACAAATAAAAAAATACGTGTCCCTTATTTTTGAATAATCTAAAAGACCAATTACATTTTTTTTGTGAAACTAGCCTATTTCCCATTCTTCTATCAGGGCCTGTTTTAGTGCCCTGAGGGTAGTAGGTGGGGGTCTGCGGCTTCTGACTAGCGTCAGATCAATCGGGTTGAGATCAGGACTTCTTGATGGCAAAGCCATCACGCTGATACCAACCTCCAGAATTGCTTGCACGACCTGAGCCGTATGTAGCCGGGCCTTATCATGCATAATGATCGATCCATTAGCCAAATTTACTAAATACGGCACTGCATACTCATTAAGAAGGTAGCTATATAGAGTACGTAAGCTACATCTATACATCTACAATGCCTCCACCAAACTGGACATTTTCTGAGAAGTACGCTTGAAGGTATCGGTCACGAGATCGCCTTAGACACTTCTTTTCACTTCTTCCTCCCATCAGAGTCGAGATCGAGACTCATCTGTAAACAAAATTATTGACCATTCTTCTTCATACATTCATTGTATGTGTCCATGGGCGTAACGCGGTTTCGCTACTCGAGCCTCTCACTCGAGTTTGGGGCCACTCGCTGGTCTTTGGCGTTTCAGATTTGCCTCAGCAAGTGTTCTTCTCACTATGCTGTAACTAATATTTCCACTGCATTTAGGTGGCGATTTCTCAACACAGTGGAAACAACATAACGGTCTTCTTGTGCACTAGTACACCTGGGTCTGCCATTAAAATTTATTCTCAGATGATTTCCGTACTTGTTTCTGTTCTTCGTACCTTCGCTTCAACTTCTGGACCGTTCGTAGAGTTACACCCACACCACTCTAGCAGTATGACGCTTACCGGATATCTACTAGTTCCAAAAAAGTCATGAATCTACCACGTGCTTCAGGTGAAAGAGGCATGATAAATAAAGTTTATGTGCTGTTGTCTAACTTAGCTTTTGTAACAAGTCACAATTCAATTCAGTTCGGTTAATTTTTTGTTCAAATTTAAAATTCAATTGTGTTTACATTCAAAATTGAAATCTTCTTAGAGTTCTTTTTATTTCGAAAGTCTATCTAGTATATCTAGCCTAGTTAAGAAGTTATTGCAATTCCAAAAGTGTGATGCTTAGACCCACACCACAAAGTTTATGTGCTGTTGTCTAACTTAGCTTTTGTAACAAGTCACAATTCAATTCAGTTCGGTTAATTTTTTGTTCAAATTTAAAATTCAATTGTGTTTACATTCAAAATTGAAATCTTCTTAGAGTTCTTTTTATTTCGAAAGTCTATCTAGTATATCTAGCCTAGTTAAGAAGTTATTGCAATTCCAAAAGTGTGATGCTTAGCTTTGGCCAGTGTAGGTAAATGCAGCGTTTGTACCTACCTACTTTTATTCCTTGAATAGAGGTACCGAAAGTTGGTTTACTACTCATGACCAAAACACAGCGATAAGAAAATACGTACCATGAGCAATCGCAATGTGCGTCGTATACTTGTATGGCTACAACTACTACCCGGGAGACATGACAGATTAAGTAAATTTAATTCTAAAAGTGTTTCAGGGTCATCATCATCATTATCATCATCGGCCTATGGTTGTCCACAGCTGGACATAGGCCTCTCCCGTTGCACGCCAGTGAGCATGGTCCTCGGCTACTCTCATCCAGCTATTGCCAACCGCCCTGCGAAGATCATCGCTCCACCGAGTCTGAGGACGTCCTGCACTACGTTTAAGGATCCGCGGTCTCCACTCAAGAACTCGTCTATCCCACGTCGTGTTTTAGGGTACGGTACCTTAAAACTTGCTTAAAAGAAAAAAAAGGAATGCTCTTAGGATCACTTTGTCGTACATTCGTGAGTTTGTCTGACTTTCAAGACCCATTATCTGAGGATTAATAAATATGTATGATAAAATATAATTAAAACTAAATATTTGAATTGTAAAAACCGTGGAAAAACACAGTCCTTCTACTTGCGCAAGCACAATGTAAATCGACCAAGTACATTTTGTATATATGAGTGGTTGACCAAAAAGGGACCTCAAGGGAAAATAATTGATTTCGAGAAAATCGCGTTTGAAGTTTCGTGCATAGACAGGTTTCGACTCGACCCGGCTCACAAAAAAAATCGTAAAAAAATAACTACGGCACCTAAAAATATTCTGGTTAGACCAAAACAAAGCTAAAATACCACAGATTAAAAAAATCATATAAAAAAATAACGGTGTCCAATCCCTCCAGGTCCCTTTTTGGTCAACCACTCACATATAGTCATATGGCCTTACTAATAAATAAGTTATACACTCTGAATAACTATTTGACGTATATGAATTTATGCTGGTTTAATCGCATTTAGCGTACAAATAACCAGTTTGTCAAACCTCGCATAACGGCTGTATACACAGCTCATAACCTTTATTAGTAATTTTACTTTATGTCTAAAATATTTTTAGTTTTGGGAAATAGAAGAAAAGCCAGTCTCCGAGATAAAACACGCTTTCCTGTGAGTTTTTTATATTATTTTCTATCATTAAATATACCAAGAGAAAGAAAAACCTGTATTATGTCATGGCAAAATAAAGTACCTATTATACCTACATAGCATTCTCGGATAATAATTTTATAGTACATATTGCCAGTCCCGTTGGTCTAACGCTTGACACTCTTCACTACCAAAACAGAGATTAGGGTTCAATCTCACTCGAGGCCGAGACTTTAGTAATTCTTTGTGTCAACTGGCTCTACGGAACGTTTTACGACTATTTTAATGAAGTGACTCTGTGCTCAATACAAAGTTTATTGTCATTTTATACAAAAGTGCATCTGCGTAGAAGACCTGTCTAGTCTAGGTCTTACTAAATGACATAAATATAAATGAATTTATTTGCATTCCTGGTAAGTAATTACCTATATAATGCTTACTGTTACATTCATGGAAATCGTAGAGTGGTACATGACTGACAATTAGCTTTAGATCGAAGGATTTAGGTATCCACTTCATTTGTAAAATATAAAGGTATGACACAGTAAAGTTATAAAAAGTATTTTTTGTACCATTAGAGCATAGTACCTATATCATGTTTATTTGCACTGAGGCGAAGCCCATAAGGAAGGCAATGTATTTATATCCTATATGTGTGTGTATTAATATTATTCAATAATATTAATAACTTCTACATAGCACAATCACTTGACCTGGTCCCAAACTAGGATACCCTGTCTCGTGGTAACCAGGCAAGGACATTACTAACATTGAAAAACACCCAGACTAAACACAACGAATAAACACTCAAAAAGATCAATCATCATCATCAACCCATTTCGTCTCCACCGAGAAGCACGGGTCTTTTTCCTGAGGAAGATATAGGCCATACTCCACCACGGGGGCCAAGTCCGGATTGGTGGATGCTTGTAAGACTAGTGGCTGATCTTACTGTCAGAAGCTTTCAGGCCGTCCAAACGCCAAACCAATATATATTTGAACACAAAAATGATTATCTATAGATTTACAGCTATAATTTACGTCGATTAAATTATTTGATGAAAAAATTGTTTCATAAGTAGTAACCATAATAATAAATCCGTATTAATAAGCTCTACGACGTTTTCATAAAAAGTGGCTTATAAGTTTCGATGATTCAGGCTTATGATTCAGGGAGCCGACATCAGGGACATTCAAATAACTAATATCCGTTTTTTAATTCGATGCAAAAAAAAAATGACGCGGTGTTACCGCTATAAAATATAATAATATAGGTTTGCTCAGTAGCTTCTTTTTGACCGTGAATAGAAGACTCGTGTGACCAAAATTTTTATCACATCAAAGACATTAAAATTTAATTCCTCATAAGAGTAGAGGCTAAAAAAACACCTACGTAGCACAAACAATTTTTATTTGGAAGTAAAATGGGGTTATTTGGTTTTTGCGTACTAGCAACATTTAGACATTGATAGCATTAAATGCTCAAATCCAAATTTTGGATTGTATTGAGATGAGAAAAAGACTTTAATTCCATTGATTTTCTTGACCAAAAGGCCTGTGTCTATGACACCGCCAAGTAATCAAATCCCTCCAATATAGCGCTTAGAAACTTTATTAGGCAGCAGCATTCAGTTACATGGCTAGCCTTTTCACCGTATCGAAGCACTAAAAAGTTGTTTGACTGAGCAAAATACAGCCTTATTCATAATCATTATAATCATAATCGTTTATTGCATGTCATGGTAATATAATATGTGGTAAATATTATTAAAAATAGTTCATGCTCTACATGACACCCTGCAAGGGCACTACAATTTCTTAGGTTATTATTAAAAGGCTGAATTAAGAGCCGTCGTCTAGTTTGAACTGTCATTTTTGAAGATGGCGTCAATACAACAGCATATTTGCTTCAAGTCTAAGTAAGCTTCGGTAGGGCGACAGAACCAAGTAGATGGCTGATATGTTCACTTGGCGGCAACATGTGTATGCCAAATTTCGACTTCCTGATATGAGTTGTCTCTGAACTAGGCCGCGGACAGACAGACGAATACAGCGAAACTATAAGGGTTCCTTGTCTACTACGGGACCCTAAAAATGGGTTACTATCCTTCCTTGCTGCGAACCTCTGGAACGATTTCGTCAGTAAGCCATATTCGTCGCTCTCGAGTGTATAACATTATTTATAGTAACTGTTTCTAGTATTATGAAATTCTGCCTTATGTTTCCTGTGGATGAATCTTATGAAAGAGTGATTCTCTTTGTTAATAATAATTGAAAATGCTTACTCCCCTACGTTACAAATTTACTCCTGTGCAAAATTTCAAGTTTCTACCTCTTATAGTTTAGGCCCTGCGTTGATATGTCAGTCAGTCAGTCAGTCAGATAGATAAGAGATCGTTCCAGTGGTAAACCTATGCCCGATCTATTTTTAGCTATCCAAGATTGAGAATTCAATCTAATTTATAGTTGTTCCAATAATGATTATGTCCTCACCGAAGGGCACGGGTCTCTTCCCTGAGGAAGGTACCTATACATATATACTAGTCAAAACAAAATAAGGGCCACTGACTCATTTCAACTATCGGGTCGTTTTTACAACTTGAAGGTGTTCCTAAGTGGCTAATTCTTTTGTGTGCTTGTTACCCTAAGTGTTAACAAACATAACATATCAAACATTTACCCACTTCACAACTGCATAATTTGTGAAGTGGGTAAACTTTGACATTTTTTGTAACCACTTAAATTTACCCACATTTGAAGCTGCATTTTAAAGTCATTCAAAGTGTGGATTTCTTTGTGTACACATTAACTTTTGCTAAATTAGTGCCCAAATAAACATTGGCTTACAAAATGCCGAGAATTCGAAGACATAGACCTGCAAACCACAACTAGAGCAATAACATTGATCCAAGAGGGCCATTCACAGCGTTCTGTGGCTTTGCAGCTAGGATATTCTCGTCGAGCCATCCAGAATGCTTGGAACCGTTTTCAAGAAACTGGCAGTGTATCCAAAAGACGGGAATCTAGTAGAAATCGAGTAACTAGCTCACAGGAAGAACGTTACATACGTTTGACTGCGCGCAGAGAGCGAGTGGTTACTGCACGCTCTCTACAAAACCGCTTGCGCCAGACCACTGGAACCCGGGTTAGTGTCCAAACTATCAGAAATCGGCTGCGTGAAGACCAGCAGTTTTCTAGAAGACGTGTAGTGCGGATTCCATTAACAAGCGCGCACCGTGCAAACCGATTATCATTCGCAAGGCAGCACCAGGACTGGAACATAAATGATTGGAGCACAGTATTGTTCACTGATGAGAGCAAAGTGACATTTTTTAGTGACGATCGTCGCATAAGGGTTTGGAGACGAGAAGGTGAGAGATTTTCCGATGCCGGTATCCACGAAAGTGATTGATTTGGGGGTTCCAACGTAATGATGTGGGGAGGAATTTCTGTAACTGATCTAACGGAGCTCGCTATTATCAACGAAGGCACGATAACGGCTCAGCGATATATTGAGGAGGTCATAAGACCCCATGTGATGCCGTATGCAGAAAGATTTGGTGCAAGTTTTAAGTTAATGGACGACAACGCCCGTGCCCATGCAGCTAGAGCCACCAGAGACGTTCTAAACGAGGCTGGTATACAGGTCTTGCCGTGGCCTGCCACCAGTCCGGACCTCAACCCAATCAAGCTCATCTGGGATTTGTTAAAGAGAAGCGTCCGCGATACAAACCAACTGGTGCATAATGAAAGACAGCTCATCAACGTGCTTAAATCAAGCTGGGAACAAATTCCACAAGAGACAGTGCGACATCTGGTGGAGAGTATGCCTTCCAGGCTTCAAGAATGGGTTGGGAAACGGGGAGGACACACACGATACTGAAAAAAGGTAAAAACAAAAAAAAATAGTTTTATTTTAATTTTAGTACCAATAACGATAGTTTAACTAAAAATGCATATTTCGCAAAAAACATTAACAAATGTTCTTTTTCTAATAAAATGTTCCTTATTTAGAGTTTTTTTAATTACCGATTGATCAACACCTTAAAATAAATCATTCATCAACCATTAAACAAAATACATCTTTTATAATACGAAAAATACATGGTGGCCCTTATTTTGTTTTGACTAGTATATAATAGGCCATACTCCATCAGGGGGGCAAAGTCTGGATTGGTGGAGGCTTATTTTATTTTATTTACTAGGAAACCAACAGAGACGGTACAAAACAAAAACAGTACATGAAAAAGTTGCGATATAAGGCCCAATAAAAGGTTAACCTTAAAATACCTAAGAAAAATCAATACACGTTACACGAGAAATTACTACTGCTTACAGCTAATAAAGACTGCGGAACAGTTACCTAATTAAGATTTTACCCTTATACTCCGCTTGTAAGACTAGTGGCTGGTCTTACTGTCAGAAGTTTTCTAGCCGCCCTGAGGCCTCTGACTTAGCTTAACGACTGCCATCTGTCTACGGCAGCTGGCAGTAAGTAATTTACACTATTTTACCTAATTCTAGTTATTTGACATAATTTTATCTTTGAAATTTTAAAGAACAACGTTTCTACATATCGACTAATATGTTTAAACGTGCCAATTAAAGTAAAAAAATGGAATGTGAGTATAAAGCTGGAACGAATCAGTCGTTAAAAAAAATTACGTTTAAAAGACTAATTTGTTTCAGGCTCTCTCTTGCCTATTATAGAGCCCTATTATGACTATAATTCTTTTTCTTCACTTTCTAAATGACATACCAAATAAATAACATACAAATAAGACAAGCGATGAAAATTATTTTGTCGTCGGCTATTAGATTCATTTGATTGGAGCTTATTTTGTTGCCGGCGGCGTAACGATTTTTTTAACTTGAGGGAAGTAATAACATTCTTTAGTTCTCTATTTGGAAGGACCTAGTACTTGAAGCAGCTCATTGCAAAGTACTAGCATGTACCTGGTCGGACTCTTCTGACAAAAAGTCCAGTAAGTCCGGAATAAATTTATTAATACGAGCAAGTACTTTGAAATGAGTCCCATAACCAAATAAATAAATAAAACCGAATATTATCAAACCTTAAAAAATTGATATTGAAAAATTTGATGTTATGAAAATTCTTTATTGCACAATGAAGTCATGTACTTACATAGGCTAGTTTAATACTAAAAAGTATTTTCTTCCATATAACCTTAAAAATAAAACATATGTTTAGTCTAGATAATAGATAGAGTGAAACAAAGATAAGAATATTCGTTATTGCACACAAGAAACAAGAGATAGAAATAAAAGTATACATATGCATTGTACACATGTATGCGTGCGTGTGCATGTGCATGTGTGTGTGCGTGTGCATCATTTTGCATTGTGTGTTATGCATTTACGAGAATTTTCTTACTTATGAAATATTCGGATGATTAGAGGATGGATATACAACCTCTGGCATTAACAGCTTTAAAACTTAAAAGAAAAGCTGCTTGAAGGCTGATATTAAATGTAGCTCGGTCCTCTTAGCATGATTTCTTATCCCGCGCGAGAGAAGTAGAGAAATAATCGCCCTATCCTACGCTCACGTAGCGGACGAGAAAGGGATGACGCGAGTCTTTGTTTTCTCGCGCGCGGGATAAGAAATCATGTTAAGGTGGCCGAGATAAGATAAGATAAGGATATTTTTTATTGCACACAAGAAATAAGAGACAAATAATAGTTTCAATTAAAAAATTACAATAGGCGGTCTTATTGCGGAGCGACAGACTTTCCTTGTCAAACTAGATGTACACGACGTAGACGACTAAATTGAATTTAGTACGTATGGTATGAAGTGTAGCGTCCAAAACAGAGTTTTTAGTGCAAGTGGGGTTTTACTAATCAGAATCGGTCTTTTCATTAGTCTTTGATAACACGAATCAGAGTAGTTACTAGTCTTCACAAACAATATTTGACCTAATTACCTTTAAGTAAAATATTATTTGTAAATACGTTGTTTGCTATTGATCTAGATACTTGAAGTGAAATAGTAGATAACACTCAATGTAATTTATATAATTGCTGCAACTGATAAATATTTGATAGTACATATTTATATTATGCCGCAAATTTTGTTATTGATTCTCCTAATTTTTTAACTTTCGTGTGGCTGAGTGTCAAGCTCTTTCAGGGTATCTTCAGGATATCGTGACTAATAATAAAACACGATGTATTTCCGTAGGTTCTGGTAGGTATATTAAATTCTAAGTTGCGCCGACGTGCGTGCGATCGCGTTAAGTCTGAGCGAGTTGCGTGTCGGCCGCGGAGCCCGTGGAACCGGTCCGAAGACCCGCTGCACCCGCGCCGCCGCCGCAGCCCGCGGAGGTCCGTTCGTGACGTCAGGAACAGATTCCCCGGGTTGAAGTATGGAAGGCTTCAAGAAGATGTAGAAGAGACAGGAAGTGGGCATACATTGTTGTATGCACGTGTGATGATGCCCTTCTTCGTGCGGATGTCGGTGTCTCTGCTGTGACCATCAGATCCCGGCTTCACGGCGACCACTCTACCCAGCAGCCATAGAAGAGGCGGACGATTGGCATCTCTCACCAAGACCATCGTGCCTGTCTGCCATTTGGTCTTCTGCTGAAGTAGAGAGATATACTCATTAGAGAATCGCTGCCAAAAATGTTGCCGTAGATTCTCTATACGGTCGAAGCGCTGTAGCCGCTGAATGTTGACGTCGGTGATGTGCGGGCGAGGGACTGACGTGAGTGGACGTCCAATAAGGAAGTGAGAAGGGGAAATTCAAGAAAGATCTGATAGATCAGTGGATAGAGGTGTCAGGGGTCTAGAATTTAAAATAGCTTCTATCTGAATCAGACAAGTGGAAAGCTCTTCATAAGTTAAGTGAGTAAGACTAAGGACTCTACGAAGTAAATGTTTTGTTGATTTTACTGCCGCCTCCCAAAGACCACCAAAATGTGGTGAGTAAGCGGGTATAAAGTTAAATTCTATGCCATCTGTAGCAATATCTGATGCAATCTCGTTAGATGAAACCTGTAGGAAGCGTGAGAGTTCATTGAAAGCTCCCACAAAGGTAGTACCGTTATCGGAGTATATACGCTGGGGTTTACCACGACGAGAAATGAAACGGCTGAAGGCCGCGAGAAAAGCCTCTTTCGTAAGGTCGGAAACCAGCTCCAGATGAACGGCTCTGACTGCAAAGCAAACAAAAACACATATGTAAGACTTCACAAGCTTAGAACCTCTACCTTTACGGTCGGCTATTAGCACTGGCCCGGCATAATCAAGCCCTGTGTTCAAAAAGGGGAACTCGAGATACGTTCTATCATTAGGTAGGTTGCCCATTATGACCTGCACAGGCTGGGATTTGAAGCGAGCGCAGCGAACACATTCACGAACAACTTGCTTAGCGAGGTTTTTGCCTGATAGAGGCCAAAAGGTGTGCCTGATGGTAGCCAAGAGAAGTTGAGGTCCCGCATGGAAAAGTGTGAGGTGTTGCTTTCGAAGTATTATTTTAGTTAAGTGATGTTTACTACAAAGTAAGATGGGATGTTTAATATCGTAGCTATAATTCGAATTGTTGAGGCGCCCACCTACTCTTATAAGGTTCTGAGAATCAAGAAAGGGAGTGAGGCTAATTAGGCGACTCTTTTTGTGTAAACGCTGATTAGCTTTGAAGTTTGTTAGTTCCTCAGGGAACATTTCCTGCTGAGCAACTTGTAGTTCTGAATATGTTAAATATGACGTTTTTTTGTTGGTGTTTTTGCAATTGTGTATAAATCTTTGTATAAACGCGACGACTCTGATTAATTTTGTATATATTGACGTTTTCTGTATTAAAAGTGAAATTGGATTATTATTTGTTTGTGTATTATTGTCAGTTTGAGTTGTGTGTAATGAATTTTCTAATGATGTATTCTGATGTGTGTTGGGAGATGTAGGAAATGTAATCTCTCCTTGATTAAGAAAGTCAGGGCCCGACCACCAAAGAGTGGACGCGCTGATGTAATCAGCCTTCGCCCCCCGAGATGCTAGATCTGCGGGATTGTGCTTGGAAGGCACGTAGCTCCACGTCTGGCCGGTAGTGGTTTTTCAATTTGACTGACTCTGTTACCGACAAACTGATCGAGTCGACTGGGTGACGGTGTAGAAAGCCATCCCAGTACGATCGTTGAGTCACACCAAAAGTAAGCGTGATTGAACTCAAGTGTTAATGATTTGCGTACCTTCATATAGAGTTGTGTACCTAACACGGCGCCACACAACTCCAAACAAGGTATGGTCGTGAGTTTTATAGGAGCTACCCTATTATTGGACGTTAAAAGGCGAACGCAGACTGCTCCATCTACCGTGACCGCTCTCACATAGACACACGCACCATAAGCACGTTCGGAAGCGTCTGAAAAGATATGAAGCTCGGTCAAAGAGGGAAGGCAAAATGAAACCCAGCGGGGAATACGCATTGTATTAAGAGCCTTGAGAGAGTTCAATGTCTCTTGAAACTGTGGTTCAATTTCTGCCGGAACGTCGTCATCCCAGTTGCATTTAAGAATCCACAACTGTTGTAGAAGAAGTTTGGCCTGGACGATGCAAGGTCCAACGAGGCCCAAGGGATCAAAAATCTGACTGACTAACGATAAAATGACACGTTTCGTTATTTTAGTCGGTGACTTTCAATCAATGGTGAAAAAAAGATTGTCTGAAGTAATGTCCCAGTATAGCCCTAACGTTTTGCTAGGAGAAGTGTCATTTAAGTTCAGCGTTTTTTCTGTTGATTCCAAGTTAGTGTTACTGACTGACTCTAATATTTTATGACTATTTGACTGCCACTTACGAAGGTGGAAATTAGCAGATTCGAGAGTACTAACGACGCCTTGGCACTTCAACCTTGCATCAGTCATGATGACGGAAGAAAAAAAATATGAAGGCAAAAAAAGTGCGGGGCAATAAGATGCAATGCAAAAGATGCGATGTTTGTTTACCTACGTAATAGTGATAGGTGGCCGAGCTAACGGTAATCAAGTTCAGAGGCCGGCGTGAGACCGGTTCGCAATACAAAAGAAACAAAGCGATAGGCAATAAAATTAAATTGAAGATCAATAAAATCATAAATTCAATAAAATCACCTGACGCGATAAGCGAACAAAAGGCTGGCAGATGTTGATGTTACGTAATACGTAAGCCTTTTGTTCCTAATGACGTTGAATGAGTGACAAAAAAGATGAATAGCTATTTATGAAGAGATCAAAATGCCTGATCCGTATAGCACTATTCCAAATTCCTGGAAATATGATAAGGAAGACAGGAAATAAGGATATGGAACGGACTCACTCAGTACAAAAAGTCCGTTTTGGTAGACTGCCCTCTACGCGTCCGCAGCGGCGAGTCCAAAGTCCACGGCGAATTGCGCAGCAAAAAGACGGCGATCTTGTTCCTTTCGAAGAACCTCTGGCTTCTGCGCTCGAATGACCACTGGCTGAGTGTCAAGCTCTTTCAGGGTATCTTCAGGATATCTTGACTAATAATAAAACACGATGTATTTCCGTAGGTTCTGGTAGGTATATTAAATTCTAAGTTGCGCTGACGTGCTTGCGATCGCGTTAAAAAGTCTGAGCGAGTTGCGTGTCGGCCGCGGAGCCCGTGGAACCGGTCCGAAGACCCGCTGCACCCGCGCCGCCGCCGCAGCCCGCGGAGGTCCGTTCGTGACGTCAGGAACAGGGTATGTATTGAAATTTTTGTAAAATTATATCAACATCTATTTGTCCACCCAAAAAAAGTAAAAAAATAAAGAATAATATTATTTTACCGGCTATTCGTCTTTCTCTTACTCATTTTCTTCAGCAACTTTCCATCGTATGGTTGTCTGGAAGTTCCTACATGTTATTGTTTGCTCTGAATATAGATCGCAATAGCGAATATACGGAGCAGATGTTTAATATTTTGAAGCTGTACAAGTAAATAGTTTTCTGTATAATAAAGTAAAATTAAATCTACACTTCTACACTAATATTATAAAGCGGAAAAGCCCTGCTATTCTGTAAGCCTGTTCGCACGTGCGTTCGCAAGTGAACTAAAGGCTGTTTTTTAATTAAATACAAAAAATAAAACTGTCACGTTGACATCTCCATACTTTTTTATTTTTTATTTTTATTTTTAGTTTACTACCTCAGAATCCTTATTCTGAGCCAATGAGGAAGGAAACCTATGGAAAGGCCCTATTCGTCTATATGCATACCATTACCGGGTGCCATATTCGCCATGTTTTGCGACAAGTTTTCTCTAGTAATCTGTGAGTTTTCTGGTATGTTAGCTGTCAAATTGCTTTGTTGTCGAGAGTTATTTGCAATTTGAGAAGTCAATACTACTAATTGGCAGTTATTTATGCTGTGGGATTGTTGCGGCATTAATAAATAATATGCCTGTATGTTCTATTGTGCAGTGTAATTCGCGAAAGAACAAAAATCGACCGGAGTTGACTCTTCATAGGTTAGTACCTGGTTTTTACAGAAATGTCGTACAATCTGGTCGTTTTAGGGCCCTCAAGTCTCAACTTAAACCTTTAAGACAAATTTTAGTTTCTGACTGCTCATTAACCCGATATTTTCGTAGGTAAAGCAATATTTAATTTGTTATGATTTGTTGTCAAACCGTAGTGCGGGGACAAAGTCATTGGATGGAACATAAAACATCGATAATAGTTATAACAGTAGAGCTAAAATAATTCAGTTACTAAATAACCATATTATTACCATTCTCTAGGTTTCCCAGTAGTGAAGCCTTAAGATCCTTAAATTCACGACACAAGCAATAATAATGTCTGCTCGCTGCACTTTAACGCGGACAGCTTCAACAGAACACTTGATGTGGTGAGATTGCGTGATAATGCTGTTCCCTCCATTTTCTTGTGGTGAGTCTCGTTACGTGATCTGCTTCACATAGTGAGAGCTTAAAAACATAATGTTACAAATAAGTGTTTCTGTTTAATATTATATGTACTTATTGCCTAAAACTTAAATTTTTAAAACTTAAATAATAACGACATTGCACCAATTTTTCGCAGAGGACTACAGTAAAGAAAAGGGCCGTTTTATTTGATCGACACAATGTACAATATCCACTTAGCTCTGCAGTGACACTCGCGGGCAATTTTAATTCCACAAGGGGATTTGCAGGAATCACTTAGCTCTGCTGTGCCCTATCACAGTCAATCGATTTGAACCCTGACAACCCCAGTGAAGAGGTATTTTTGACGTATTTTATAAAGACTTATTTTTGTTTTATTGTCAGCGCTATCTTTATTTGATTTAGATCAATATTCACATTAATTTCTCTCATTCCAGATGCGTCGTAATGAAGAAAAAAATAAGCGACTAACTCAACGTGCAAGAAGCAGCGCAAAATCAAACGTTTCAATGATAAAGTGTGCAAAAGAAATAGGAAGTTTGCACTTTTACATGATAATGAAGATTAAAAGAAAGGATATAAAATCTGTTCTGGCACTGTTTTTTTATTTGACTTTGACTCTTGAAGTGATTTTGTAGTGTTTTGTGTGGAGTACCTGCATATAACTAATAAGTCCTTCTGGTAATCGAAATCTTTACTTTCCAATGATAAAAATAAATATTCAGAATAATTAAATGCAAATGATTTGTATGTGTTTTTCCTGGTACAATAAAGAATATTCTCTTATAATGTGTGTGCCGGTATGTAAATGTAAAAGTTAATTTACAAAGTATAAAGCGCCTTTCTTATTTTAAATTATTTCTTCAATCCATGGACGTACTTTTTTTTTAAATATAGAAGTATCTGTGAGTTTCAACGGTGTTTGTTCGACTGCGACGATCTACTTTACGAATTATCACCTGTGACAAAACCACAAAATAGTAATTCTTACAACCCGAATTTACTTCAAAGCCGCGGTCTTGCATATAACACCAACACCACAATGGTATATTTCGTGGCTAATAATCGGTAAACATTAATTTCCTACTCGTGACAGTGCTGCTTGAGCACTGCTGCAGTGCTGATGATGCAGCCGCTAATATCGATATCGATATTTTCGATAGCTCTGGCGAGGCACTAGAAGGCGGCCATTTATTGCGACAACTTTTTGGCACCCGTTTTCTGTAGGTACAACCGGTCCATATATTTAGTAGGTCTGTGTTCTGAGCTCAATACAATCCAAAGCACAATCCAAAGGCTGTCAATGTCTGAATGTTGCTAGTACGCAAAAACCAAATAACCCCATTTTACTTCCAAGTAAAAATTGTGTGCTACGTAGGTGTTTTTTTAGACTTTGCTCTTATGATGAATTACATTTTAATATCTTTGATGTGATAAGGATTTTGGTCACACGAATCTTCTATTCACGGTAAAAAAAATCTACCAAATAAACCTATATGTTTTACTAGCTGTTGCCCGGGACTACGTCCCCGTGGGCTTTAGTCCAAAAAAGTGTTTTCAAATAAGTCACGGATACTTTTAGCGCATGTGAAATAATTAAAACAAAAAAATTGTGTGCTCATTAACAGTCATATCTATTACATGTCATAATTTATTAAATTTTATTGAAATAATTTTGAAAATGAGAGAACTATCATACTAACGTTGCACCCCCTTTTACCCCCTTAAGGAATGATTATCAAAACATATTTTACTCGAGTTTCATGACTTTCAATGACGAACCTTCATACTGGATTTCATTCGAATAACTTCAATAACGACAAACGTTCATACTAACTTTGCACCCCCCTCTTAACCCCTTAAGAGATGATTTTCAGAAAAATATTTTACACGTGTTTCATGACTTTCAATGGAGACCCTTCATATTGAGTTTCATTCAAATAATTTCATGTTTCATACTAACTTTGCACCCCCTTTTTACCCCCTTAGTGGGTGAATTAAAAAAAAAGAAAATAATGAGAAATAATCATCATTAGAACCTTATAACCCAAATACCACTTTTTATTGAGATAACTTTGAAAATCAGAGAACTTTCATACTAACTTTGCACCCCCCTTCTACCCCTTTAAGGGACGATTTTCGGAAAAATATTTTACACGTGTTTCACGAATTTTAACGAAGACCCTTCATACTGAGTTTCATTCAAATAACTTCAAAAACGGCAAAGTTTCATACTAACTTTGCACCCCCATTTTACCCCCTTAGGGGATGAGTTTTCAAAAATCCTTTCTTAGTGCTCCCCTACATTATAAAAAAAACCACTATGCAAAATTTCAAGTTTCTAGCCCTTATAGTTTGGGCCCTGCGCTGATATGTCCTTTTATATACAGGGTGACATTTTCACTGGTACAATAAATCAACATACGTAATACTAAGTCCAAAATACAAATACCAACATCTTTTGTTACTACCCCGTTGGTAGAAAAAAACAAAAATACCAATGTCTGAACTTATCCGCAAATCTTAAAGAAATATGGACTCATTACGCATGAGCACAACTAAACGCACGAACTGGCAACTGCGCGCGGCTTGCGGGAAGGAAAAGAAGCGGCGGCGGCGGCGCAGCCAGTAGGTATGTGACGTAGCAAAAAAAAACTTACTTCATTTCAATTCTTCCTTCATACTTGCACGGGCTTAGGACCGTCACCGGCGTGGAATGCTTGCACTGGTTGGTAGTGGTATGAATTTCCACACCACGTACTGACTAACGCCGAAGTGCGCCGTGCCGTGCGTACCGCGTCGTTGGTGCTCCTTCTGGGGTCTTCCTCGAAGAACGCGAATATCTGTTCCTCGATCTCCACGGCCAAGGGAGTTCTCCCTCCTCGGCCTTGAGCGTGCGCTGGTGCAGTGAACTGTCCGTAGTCTAGCAAATGCTGCGTCACTCTCATGAATGTCCTGTTGTTGAGTATTTGAGGTTAAATAAAACCGGCCTGATAAATATCAGGCGGGGCAAACTTTCTTCATCGTATACCCGCCGAGCTGCACTGTATTTTCCCCACTGAGAAAGTACTACGAACCATTTCGTAATACTCGCGGTTTGTAAGCATCGTGCGCGCGTAATTTTCGACTGCAGGAAGTGCGGAAACGGCGCACGTGCACTCACCTAGGTCAATGCGCGCGGACTGAATGACCGGCCAACGGCCAAATCGTGCGCCGGCCAGCCCGCCGCCCGCTCACTCACCCCACCCCGCCGCCCTCTGCCTCGCACCGCGATGACACCTTGTAATGGGTGCCCATGAGTTACAAATTGGATAAATGATAAATTAAGGAAAATGAAAAAAAAAATAAAATAATAATAATACCAATGATATGGTAAAATTTTTTGTACCGGTGAAAATGTCACCCAGTATATAGATAGATAACTGTAACACCGCGTCATTTTTTTTTGCATCGAATCAAAAAACGGACTTTAGGCTATTTGTATTCAGACACTAATTATACACTAGTTTTCAAGTTTGTACATGTTCATAGGGTGTAATCTCCGAAAGTACTTAGATGATTTCTGAAATTCTTTAACCCGTATTCGTTGTGAACTTTCATGGTGGACAAAAGTTACAAATTAATCTGTTTACCACGCGAACGTAGTCGCGGGCATTGCTAGTTTATTATTTTTTTTGGAAGTGGCTTGATAACAAGATGACAATGTTACCAAGTTTTCCGTTTGTTAAATGAAACCAACAACATGTCATTGTGATTAGTCATTTGAATGGCGCAGGTGATCCCCATTATATAAACAAATTTGCATTTAAAACCACTAGGTATTCATATGAGTGATATATGTATATCCTTGTATTCAAAATTGCACATTACTTATATTGTAATGGCTTTGTCGCCATCAAGCGAGCGTAAATAATTACGAGTATTTATCTAATCAATGGAGAACTTAACATGTTTTCATCTCAATTTTGAGGCGATGTTAAAAGATATTATATCACTGGTGGATTTTTAAAGTAACGCAAACCCTAGTACGTATCTGCTTATTACCCATCTGGAAAACAGGAGTGAGTTTATGTAATGTGGTGTGATGTAATGTGATGTGATGTGATGTGATGTGCCGTTATGTGATGTAATGTGATTTGATGTGATTCGCCCGTAACGTAACTGAGTGGAGTATACTCGTGTTAGGGTTGTATTGCTGTCGAGTGAAAAGCTAACAGCCCATAAACCTTGATAGGTAAGCACTCCACTCAACTTAGTTACAGGTGGCTTTGCAACAAACTTTATAGTAATAATATATATTAAATCCTAACATATTATGTAATTTTAGAGCGCAATTGCCTTACAATTGTTCATATCGATAAAAGAGTTGACCTTGTCGGTGACGTTTATTGGATTAGTTATGCTTACTTACTTACCTAAGTATTCAATGCCAGGGCTTTTATACATGCACAAACACATAATAGTAAACTATAAACAAAAAAACACTTTTCATAAATTTTATACAAATTAGAACTTCTAACATCAATGTTATGAATTCACTTCCGTTTTTTATTAATTTTTTTTATTTTTTTGTAACGAAATCTAGGCGACGAGTCACGTCCTGTGTAGGTCAGTTACTACTGGTTTTATGCAAAACCAATTGCTATTATACGCACTAAGGTAAGTACTTGCCCGAGATTACATAGGTAGCTCGAGAGTAGACGACGCGCCAGATCTTTATGACGTTCTCTGGTGTCGTCTGCTAATATGTTTTTATTTTTTAATGTGCTATAATATTCTTATAGTCAATCAAGCCATCATGTCCCCATCGAGGGGCACGGTCTTTTCCCTGAGGAAGGTATAGGCCAATATACTCCACCACGGGGGCCAAGTCCGGATTGGTGGAGGCTTGTAAAACTAGTGGCTGGTCTTACTGCCAGAAGTTTTCAAGCCGCCCTAAGGCCTCTGACTTGGCTTAACGACTGCCATCTATCGACGGCAGCCGGCACCAACTACTTAACGTGCCTTGCGAAGCACGGAACCGCTCGGAAAAATGCCACTAGCGTTAGTCAGACGGTGACCCATCCATGGACTGAACGCGGCGTATGTTGCTTAACCGTAGTGATCGTTTAAGATCACTCAGGCAGCCCAGGCTACGAGCGATTCCCTAGGCTACGAGCGATAATATTCTTAAAGATAGTTACTAAATTATTTTGGCTTCTTATTTTTTCCGTACTTATTGCGATTTTATTTGTACAGATCTGCTCTCGTAACGAGAAATACAGTAATAGCTATTACTGCGTTTTTACTTTGGATGCAAATATATCTACTGTAGAGATCTACTCGGTGGCATTTTTGCAGTAAAAAAATAAAGGCTGTAGAATGTAGATCTACTGTAGATCTACAGCCACCATATTTTTTTTACTTATATGTGCTCCAGATATATGCCACCGAGTAGCTTATTTTTGCATCCAAAGTAAAAACGCAGTAATGGCTATCACTGTGATTCTCGTTACCAGGGGAAGAGATGTCTACTTGGTTACTTAACCGGGGACTCTGCAACTAAAATCAGAAGTCGATGGAATTGTATGATGGATATTCGGCAAAATTCTAAAAATTACGAATTGTTCCGTTGAAAGGAAACTAAATGACACATAAAATGTTTTACATATTTTATGGAGCATCCATCTAGGGTCGTTGCTCTACAAATTGATTGTTAAATTCCACCTTCCACAATAAGTAAGTTTACCGTCGCGGGCTCGGAGTGCTTAGTGCGAGTTTTTTCATTCACTTTCGATAGCGAGAGCGTTTGCGATTTGCATAGGAGTGACAAAGAGACAACTAAGTGGTGCGCTTTGTCACTCCTATACAAATTGCAAACGCTCTCGCTATCGAAAGTGAATTAAAAAACTCGCACTACGCACTCGGAAATAGAACTCGTAAATTCTACTTATCGCTGCTGATTTCTAGGCGAATGACGTCAAATAATTTCATTACTTTTATTTAGGTTAGTTTACCTGTGGTAGGTTCTGTTCGACTTGATTTCATGATTTCAAATGTATCTTTAAGTGCACTTAAACAGTCTTAACTCTCTCTCTTCAACAACTGATAATGTATTTTGAAGTGTACTCAGTTGAGTACACTTTGAAGTTTAAGTACTTTTGCTTTTTTGTACACTTTGTGCAGTGAGGTGTGTAACAGAGAGACTACGTATATCCAAAACTGTCCACCAATGGATTGGAAAACAGTTTTGGATATACGATGTCTTCAGAACAGTGAACTAGACTGGACGCGGTATTATATAAGCGTCGAATACACCTTTCACCTTCGTTTTGCCAAAAATATTAAGGTAGAAGCATTCAAACGAGCATCACCAAATGCTCGGAGTTCTTAAAACTGCCTCCCGATGGGTCTTGGCATAAACCTGGAAAAGACTACGATCATGTTCAACGATAGACTTGTACCAGAGCCGGATCTCGTCGGCGAAGTCACCCTCAATGCTGCTAAGGAATATTACTAACTAGTGCAGACGATTTAACTGGACACAGGCAACGTCGAGAAGAGAGAGGGGCGGCGAGAAAAATACAACTGTTCTAGGCTCGAATCGGAAAACTGCGCCTCATTTTCTCCTCAGCTATTCCTCAGGGGATAAGACAAGAGATTCTATTCTACGTAGTGCCCCCTGCTAGTCATGGGCTATGGACCCAAGAAGTGTACACTAGTGTAGGAATATTCCGCTGATTCAAAGTTATGCGGGCTGTGCTTGGAGTATTTTTTTACATCATCATCATCATCATCATCATCGGCCTATGGTTGTCCACTGCTGGACATAGGCCTCTCCCATTGCACGCCACTGAACACGGTCCTCGGCTACTCTCATCCAGCTCTTGCCAGCCGCCCTGCGAAGATCATCGCTCCACCGAGTCTGAGGACGTCCTACACTACGTTTACCGATCCGCGGTCTCCACTCAAGAACTCTTCTACCCCATCGGTTATCAGTTCTTCGGGTGATATGGCCGGCCCACTGCCACTTCAGCATGCTAATTCGGTGGGCTATGTCGGTGACTTTGGTTCTCTGTCGGATGACTTCGTTTCGAATTCGATCTTTCAGAGAAACCCCGAGCATAGCCCTTTCCATAGCACGCTGAGCGACTTTAAATTTGTGGATCAGCCCCACCGTGAGTGTCCACGTTTCGGCACCGTATGTCATGACGGGTAGGACGCACTGATTGAAGACTTTCGTCTTTAGACTCTGTGGGATTGGCGATGTGAAGACTCGACGTAGTTTCCCATAAGCTGCCCAGCCCAGCTGAATTCTTCTATTGGCCTCTTTCTCGAAGTTGTTTTTACCTAACTTCATGGTTTGCCCGAGGTAAACATACTCCTTTACAACTTCAAGAGTACTGCCTTGAACTGCAATTGGCTCCGGATTTACGTGTTCATTGAACATAATCTTGGTTTTATCCAAGTTCATCCGGAGACCAATGCGTTGAGAAGAATCAGCTAGGCTACTCAGCATATGTTGTAAATCTTGCAGCGTTTCCGCCATGATGACAATATCGTCTGCAAACCGCAAGTGTGAAAGGTACTCGCCGCTAATATTAATGCCGTACCCCTTCCAGTCCAGCGTCTTAAACATATCCTCCATAGCATTTGTGAACAATTTGGGGGAAATAACATCCCCTTGTCTCACACCACGATGTATGGGGATAGGTTCAGACTGCCGGTTCTGGATTTGGACGGCCATAGTAGCGGCGTTGTATAGACCTTTCAACACTTGGATGTATCGCCAGTCTACTTGGCATCGCTGCAAAGATTCCAGAACAGACCAGGTTTCGACCGAGTCAAAGGCCTTTTCATAGTCCACAAACGCTAAGCACAGGGGCCGATTATACTCTTCGGTCTTCTGTATAATCTGCCGCACTGTGTGAATGTGGTCTATGGTGCCGTAACCCGACCGAAAGCCGGCCTGCTCAGGTGGCTGAAACTCATCGAGTCTCCTCGCAAGACGGTTCGCGATGACTCTTGAAAACAGCTTGTAGACGTGGCTTAAGAGTGAAATGGGTCGGTAGTTCTTCAGGAGGGTTTTATCACCCTTTTTGAAGAACAACACGACAACACACTTACTCCACGCCTCCGGAGTTCTCCCATCAAAGAGGACAGCATTAAAGATCTTCTGGAGCTCCTTCATTACGGGTTTACCGCCGGACTTCAAGAGCTCAGTAGTAATACCGTCCTCTCCAGGGGCTTTTCCATTTTTAAGCTGTCTAAGAGCCATCGCGATTTCGTCTAGGCTGACTTCTGGCAAGTCTTCAGTATAGTGGCGTGTCAATGTAGCTCTGGAATCCTCATTTTCGGGATCTGGCCGAGATGCATGCGCAGAGTACAGCTGGCCGTAGAAGTTTTCAACTTCCGAAAGAACCTCTGGTATGGAGGAAACAACCACTCCATCCGTGGTGGTCAACTTTGTCAGATGGCTTCTCCCAAGAGATTGGACAAACACTTTCGATCCCCGATTTTGCTCGATTGCTCGTTCTATTGAACGAGTGTTGGAGCGTCGGAGATCGCGTCGAATTAGTTTGCCAATTCTCCTGTTCAGAGCATGTCTTTCTGACGCAGTGACTGGTGGGCGTTCACGTCGTTCCTCCATAAGCTTAAGTGTTTCTTCCGAAAGTTTAGACTTCGTCCCTTTATGCCGCATTGCGCAAAATCTCACACCTTCCTCCCTGAGAATTCCGACTACATTTTCGAGGGCCTGGTCGATGTCAACGTCATTTGTGGTTTCCACGGCAGCGAATCTGTTCTCCAGGTTAGACTGGAACTTTTCAGATCCCACTATAGTTTGGTGCAGGGTTGGTCGGAGCCTGGATTTCATCAAACGGACACGTTCGAGCTTAACATTGATATTCAGAGAGCCTCGCACTAGTCGGTGATCGCTTCCGGTATTAAACCTATTGATCACTGAGACGTCTCTGAATATACGCTTTTTGTCCGTTATGATGAAATCGATCTCATTTTTTGTCATAGTGTCGGGGCTCTGCCATGTCCACTTCCTTTGGGGCTTTTTCTTAAAGAATGAATTCATCAAGAATAACCCCTCCCTTTCGAGGAAGTTGACTAGCAATTGCCCCCTATGATTCCTGTTTCCATAACCATGGGATCCTACTACCGATTCGCTGCAATTCTGTACTCCCACTTTGGCGTTGAAATCCCCCATGACAACGTTGTAGTGGGCCTTGGTGGTGGAGTGTAAGGCCTTTGATATGTCATCGAACATATCTTCCACTTCATCGTCCGAGTGCGTCGAGGTCGGTGCGTAAACCTGCACAACCTTAAGGTTATACCTCTCGGTTAGCTTAATGACAAGGTACGCAACCCTGTTCGACATACTTGAAACTTCTACAACGTTGTCACGGAGAGCTCTATTTACCAGAAACCCTACGCCACCCTGAGATAGCTGATCTCCCTCTCGAAAGTATAGCAGGTGGCCTGATTCAAGGGTTACGGTGTCCTCCCGCTCTCTTCGGACTTCAGATAACCCAAGAACATCCCACTTTACCTTCTCGAGTTCGACTTCCAGTTGTGCCATTTTTTACATCAGAAATGAGATATTGTGATTAATTGATGCTGATAAATTGTGCCCGGATAACGGCGACAGGCTTGCCACTTGTCATGTTTGGGACCTAATAAACTCGGCAAATCGGTGGGCCCAGTTTCAGTGACTGGTGCCTCTGCCTACCCCTTCGGGGATATCGGGCGTGAGTTTATTAATAATTAATTTTATTTAAATGAGATATTCGCCTAAAAACTAAGATGACATATAATCATCTATATATATAAAAGGAGAAGCTGACTGACTGACTGACTGACATATCAACGCAGGGCCTAAACTATAAGGGTTAGAAACTTGAAAATTTGCACAGGGGTTCCTTTTGTAACGTAGGAGAGCATTAAGAAAGGGTTTTTGAAAATTCATCCCCTAAGGGGGTAAAATGGGGGTCCAAAGTTAGTATGAAACTTTGCCGTTTTTGAAGTTATTTCAATGAAATTTGGTACGTAGATTCTTCATTTAAAATTATGACACACGTGTAAAATAGTTTTTTAAAAATCATCCCTTAAGGGGGAAAAAAGGGGGTGCAAACTTAGTATGAAACTTTGCCGTTTTTGAAGTTATTCGAATGAAATTCAATTTGAAGTTCATTAAAATTTATAAAATACATACATGTAAAATAGTTTTTTGAAAATCATCCCTTAAGGAAGTAAAAGGGGGTGTCAAGTTAGTATGAAACTTTGCGGTTTATGAAGTTATTCGAATTAAATTCAGAATGAAGGTTTTTCATTGAATGTCTTGAAACACATGTAAAATAGTTTTTTGAAAATTATCTCTTAAGGGGATAAAAGGGGGCTGCAATCTTAGTATGAAACTAAGCCATTTTTGAAGTTATTCGAATAAAATTCAGCTTGAAGATCCTTTATTTAAAGTCATGAAAGACGTGCAAAGTAGTTTTTCGAAAATCATCCCTTAAGGGGGTGAGAGGGGGTTGCGAAGTTAGTATGAAAGCTCCTTCGCATGCGCAAAAAGTATCCCTATCTTATTTGTAAAATACTTTACTCAACTAAAGCCCACGCGGACGTATTCGCGGGCAACAGCTAGTAGATTATAAGATTAGCAAAGATTGAAGTGGCTGTGCAGTGGGCTTGTCACATATGTCAATTGACCTTATTGTTATCAATATGTTAATATTATTAGTGTACAGTCTGTTAGCTTTTAGAATATACCTAGGGCTCTAGAGTAGGCTTCGGTTTTTGGCGAAAGCACACGAGTGTAATACTACTTTCTCTCTGTACAAAACTTTTCTTCACTATTTTGAAAAGTTATGTAAAGTTATAAATAACGATACAAAATAAACCTTACCTTATTGCAATATAGTCGGTTTTTGATTGCTCAGTTGAGGTATATTCTAAAAGCTAACAGACTATACATAATGTTACGGTGGTTTTAGAGATTTTTTTCTCCACAACTATAGGGATCTGCCTTGAAATAGACACTCATATTTAATTTATTCTTCACTATAATATAAAACACTAAAATTATTTTTGAAATATATTTACTCACAACATATCAACAATCTTATCCTTTTACTTTTTATCTGAGAATTTACGAAATGAAAATGTAAATGTTCCCTTTCTAATACACGAAAATCCTTTAAATGCTCGCAGCATCTGGTTGAAACTGTGTAGAGTCATGTTGTCTACCCTGTGTTATGTGGAGATAGAGACCGTTGAAGAATGATCGCGACATGACCGGGCAACTTGCGGGTCGCCTGTTTACTTTATATCTGTCAGAGAGAGCGTAGACGGCCCGATGTAGAGTTAAATTGGTAATAAAAACGCTTGACTGTTTGATTGTTTTTGAATCGATTTTGACCCTCCCAGAAACCCCATGGGTTCTCGTAAGAAAGGAAAAAATATCAGTCTCGATGGAGCTTTACTTTACATAATTATTTTCGAACCTAAGAGTACAAGACTCGAACTCCTAGGTCCGCCCCTAGTTGGCGACGTTATCACTAAAAGTGATCTCTCCCAAACAACCTTGCATGAACTGGATTAGTACAGTGGAGAAGGAAGTAGGCGTATAAATATACAAGAGGAAGAGTTATGATATACTCATGCCAAACGCAATTATCAAGAGGTAATATAAAACGATAACATAGCATAAAAATTTACATAAAAGCACATACATGCTTCTGGTCCCACATGAATGTATTCTAAGATACATTCATTACCTAGTTAAACTTACTTAACAAAATATACATATTGATAGTAGAGAATTATAGTAAACGAGCGTGATAGTAGTAGTAGACAGTATCTTTGCCGTAAAAATGGGCAGGGACTTGGCTTTCCGCACCCCCAGCGGTAAAGCGTTCCATGCTAATTTAATTTTGAGAGAAATTTTGTATGTTTTTTGATCATCTACCATACAAGTACTTTTGCTTGTCGATGTTTTTTTGCACTCTCTACGTTTCACTAAGACGTATATGATATGAATATTCTTTACTGTAGAGAGCACATGACATAAAACTATCAAAAATACAGAACATTGGCGGCCTTGTCAGAGCAATTTCTTCCAGACAACCCATATCATAACTATCAAAAACATTAACAAAAAATGCTGTAGTCGACAGCTCGTCAAACCTCACAAGTTACGACTTATTTGAAACTAAAATGTAAATGTTGATTTTCTGTCGATGGCCGATGGTACTTTTACCCTACCGTCGATCTCGTTGTATTTGTTGCAAAAATATCACGAAGGAAAGAAGAAACAAACAGTTCGAATAATCTTAACCTTAGCTTCAAATTACATAGTTTCTAACCCTCGAGTGCACACGTGATACAACGTACGGAATTACTACGCAAGACGCCGACCAAAAAGGGCCCGCAAAAATCAGTGGCGATGACTGGCGAGTTGCGTTCCGAATCCCCAACCCTTCAGCGCAATATGATTTGCGTCAGTGGCGATGCGTTTAGAACAGATCACCAAACGGTAACCGAGTGGAAAAACCGCTTCTCATCAGAGGCAGTTACGAGAGTCGGGCACGGTCGCTCGGAATTCGAACCCAAACTGGCACAATCAATTCTTAGCAGTCATGTAAAGATATTCAGTTGTAAGTGCTACCGGAGAAATGTGCCTTCCGAGAGTTCTTCTCCTAAAAATATAGAGAAGTAATTGTCAATCTTCGCTAGTAGGACATTAGAAAAATAAGTTGACAGTTGATAGGAGTTACACCTTTATATTTTGTTATAGTGCATGTATGTGAAAGTCACTTTATTACTCTATTGTACTACTGTATACTCTAAACAGGTAAGTAAGTATTTTGTAATTTAAGCAATTAATATTGAACTTGCTATTTCTTCCTAATTCCTAAAAATACGTCTTACCTCAATATTATAGGTAAGTAATGTTATCATTTCGTAAATTACAATAACAATCCTCCATTTTTAAAAATAAATTAATCCGATTAGGGGGGAGTCCAGAACCCGCTCCGTCCGAGTTTATTCAGGCAAGTTTCTTTGGAATAATTATTTTTTGTAATTAAATCCATCAACACGATTTTTTCCTAATGATTCTCCCGAGGGAGCGCCTGCGTCTCGGGGTGGCGGGGGATTTCGCTTCTTTTATGTTTTCTTTTTGGAATAAAAACGTGCGACTTGCAACAGTCAACTCAATATGGATAACATTTCGTTTCTTATTTTTTACATTATCGAACTTTTGTTACACAAAAATATAATATTATAATATGTGTAAGATTTTACTAATACGAGTATGTGTGGAGTCTGCGTCTATATTAGATGATTAGTTGGATGACATAAAACCTTATTTATTAAACCACATACATACGCATTTTGATTTGACAGAAAGGTAAGATGGATAACCCAACACAGTGAAGACTTACAGAAAAGAGGCGTAGATCTGCATGGCACACACATTGACGATAGTTAATAATTCTACAGGAAATCAACTTTCCCTGAGGTAGGTTTTAATGAGAATGTAGCAGGAGAGAAATTCCTGTATTCTACTAATATTTTGGTTCATGTATCTATAGGTAACTCCACCATCTACTTCCACCATCCCAAAAACATTATCCATACTATTTGAGGAGCGGTGGGGGCACCGCCCGCCCCCACAGCGCCGCCGCAGTGTTAATGATATCTCGCTTTTAAGGGCACATCATTTACTTATTTCTACGAAAATTAATTGAAATGAGTTTTGAGAGATGATGAAAAGATGGCTACACAAAAGAGCGGTCGCCGCTAGGTGTCGCGCCGAGATAAGTTGTTCATGTTTAATTAATTATTTTGTAACGAACGAAATTTATTTTCTTTGATAGTCACTTCCGTCTCGTCTTTATTCGTAATTGTAAGGGTTCTATTTGTGATGAATTTTGTTACAATATCTTTAAATAAACCTTTTTCTTTATCAAGCCACGCAGTTTTCCGGCTAATACCGAATCCGAAATAAGCCGCATCTGCGTATCCGCTGGTTGCGTAACGGAAACGATGTGTGGCCAACTTGGATCGACACAGAGGATGGCAGATTGATGAGTGGCCCATCCCCCGCACCCCCGCGCCACCCACGGGACCCCATTCTATTGCAATAGATTGATCCTGTTTTGTTTCCTTCTTAGTTACCCCACATGATGATAACGTACCAAATACATCCGAAGACGATTTTTATTTTTACTGTTTGTAGGAACATCGACAGCAAAACTAAACAAAATATTACTTACAAAAGTAATTGTAATACTCGTAATTCCAATTAAATATTTCCATGGAATTACTAGAGAGTAGGAAATAAACAACTTAATAGTAATAGTAAGACAAGGAACAAGTACAAAATCTTAAAACCTAGCTGACTTCTCAATTCCAAGGTCCGTCTCTACATAAGAAACTGGTCCGCGGTTCATACAGCCTAATTGAGCCGTACCCTTCAGAACATGACTGTCCTAACAGGCAGTGTGTGTAAAAGCACTATGCAAGAGAAACAATGAATGTAATTTCTGACAATGTACAGGTTTTAGTTGGTCACCTTATATAAATGTCAAGTTAGTTACCGTATATGCAAATAATTTAGGCTATTATTTACATACGTGTTTACAAGAAAATAAAAATAATAAACAAGTTCTCTGTATAAACCTGCTAATCAAAGAAAAGGACCGGACAGCGGGCACCCCACCCAGATCTCGCTGATAGAACAATGAATGAGCTGAGCTGGACTAATAAGAGCTAGAGGCAAACAGTTTCAAACAACTTCAACTAAGTGTGCCATACAAGTTTTCATTTTTCAGCATCGTGTCAGCTGAAAGGTTTCCGATTATTCTTTGTCTATATGTGGTGTGTGAGTGAGTGTATGTGTGTGTGTGTGTGTTTGTGTGTGAGGGTGTGTGTGTGTGTGTGTGTGTGTGTGTGTGTGTGTGTGTGTGTGTGTGTGTGTGTGTGTGTGTGTGTGTGTGTGTGTGTGTGTGGGTGTGTGTGTGTGTCTATGTATGTGTGTATGAGTATATGATTTGCTCAGCCGTGCATCGTGATCTTGGCAATGCCGTAAAATAACTAAAGAAAGAAAGAAAGAACGAAAGAAAGAAAAAAACGTTTATTATACCAACAAGACACATCACAGGAACTACGAGTAACTAGAATGCACGCGCGCAAACCTTGATGTGACGTCAAACTACCTAAATGGTGGTAGCGATTTATAAATAACAGGTGTAGGTACCTCAAAATATTGTGTGTTGTTTTAGATGCTCTGTCGTAGATGAAAGTAGCCACACAGCACGGAATAGCTTCCACGCCTAGAAATCCAGACTTCCGATATGCTCAGATTTGTGTCTGGTCTCAGACGCGCGTGTGAGTTCGAGAGTAGATGTGCCACATACGAGTATTGCCTGGGGATCTATTTATTTTCCCTGCGATGAATGTTTCAGTGGAAGCTATTGATGCTTCAGTTAGATTTTCTTTTCTCATACCCGTGGCTCAAAGGAACCTTTTTGATATGGAGCGAAAGGAAATTAGATAGATATGACCTGCTACCGTACCGAGTAGGTGCACGTTATCTACAGCGCAACTCTTCATACTGTTTTATAAGCGTGATCTTTGACTGAACTGAAATGAACTTGTAATAATAATTAACTGTTCAAACATACTTTTTTGATTTTATCTACTTTCCAAACTTTTTCCTTTAATACAGAAATCTTCAAAGGTCAACAGGAGATTTGAGATTGAAGTATTTTTTTGATTACTCAGACACCGTAGTATCCAAGGAAATGTGACCAAGAGCTTCGACTCTTCAGTCTTTCATTCAGTCTTCATTCAAAAGTTGAACATTATTTTTTTAACCAGATTTTTTTTTCGCTGCTTACAAAAAATAAAAGCACTGTGTTATTTTATAAGAAAGTGTCACACGCCACGATCCTGACAGATCACTTTGGCTTCATCGACATTCATAAGTCGTTGCATGCAGGCTCGCCGATCTCGGGTACCTTTTATCTTGCCCGTTGCTAATACATTCCCAAATTGGTCGAAGTATGTCTGGCTGGGGCTTCCCTTACCGGCCCTTACTGCCCCAGTAAGTTTTCTTGAAATTGTATATACTGCCGTGAATTCCAGACAGTAGGCTATTTGTGTTTAGCTATGATCTAAAAAGTCTTTTTAGACATTATTTTTAATGCGCAATCATATTTTTGACAGTTCCGACTACGTGGAATTGTAAGAATGTAACGAAGTAGATTACAAATATTGAAAGATGAACCCTCAGAAGGCATTAATTTTCCAGAGCAGGTCAACTTTTACAGTTTTGTTACAAAGTCGTCCTTAACGTAGCTCAAACGAGTGCACGTGTGTAAAGGATAATATTATGGTGTCGATTGTAGCTACGTTGACATTCAACAAACGCTGATGTCAATTCACGGTGAAATTAATTTTCTGATTACTGCATTCCGCTCGCTTGAAGTTCCTCTAAGATTGCTTTCGCTTAGTTAGTGAAGATAATTACAAGGTTATGAGCACATAGAACCTCTGATTTTGTCTCTTGCTTTTTCGTTGATTCTTTCCAAATGTAGGCCTCCTCCATGTATGTCCCTGTATGTAAATGTTTATTTTTTATGTTTATGTTATGTTATAGATTTCCAAAAGGACCGATTGGAAGCGGCTTGCATCCAGCGTCTTCCTGCCACTTGGATGAGAACGTCTGTCCATCTTGTGGTTGGTCATCCTACGCTGCGCTTGCCGATATGTGGTCTCCATTCGATCACTTTTCGGCCCAATCGACCATCATTCTGCGTGCAACGTGCCCCGCCCGGTTGATTGATTTGTTTGACATAAAAATCATATATTGGATAACATTAATGTAAATCCCACATTAACGAGGTTGTGGGCATATCTACTAAGGTATATTATTATAAGTGCGTATGTTATTAGTTAGTGCGCATAGGTCACAGGTTCAGTCCAACGTTCCTAACCTGACGATAGTAGGTAAGCATTTGTAATATTTATCTCAAGTCTTAAGATTTATCTGTAAAATTGGACTGAACGCCCCATAAACAGAGCGCAGTAATAAATGGCGTAGTTATGAAAGAAATACAGGCGCATATATCTGTTGTAGATGGGATCGTTTCAGTGTGAGCTAGCGGTCGCCGGTCAGAGGTCAGTGCGGAGACGATACGTCCACGAGGCAGAGCAATGCAAGGGGAAAAATACTAAGAGGCCTATCTGATTTGAGTAACTGTTCCCTGTCTTTGTTCTTCAAAAAGGCTAGTCTTTTTCTACTGATAGAAGTAGAGTCACAATTTGAGACACAATGTTGAGAATTTGAGGCTTGAGAGCTTGGTGATGACCACCTCAAGTACACTTACGTACACATAGGAGCTATGGCATATAAATCTAGGTATAGGTACGCACCTACATTGAGTAACTAACGATGCCTCTGGGTCCGCTCAGTAGTAAATGCCCAGCACGACTGCTAGTTAGATCAGGCCATTTAGTCCACTAGGATCCCCTTATGGTAAAAGTATGTAAAGTTGCATTCACAGTGTTGGGGTAATAAACATCTATTGTTAAGGATTTTCTTGTTATTTTCATATGTAACCTTTATTTGATTTGATTTGATTTATTTATTTATTATACCATAAGAACTTACAGTTGCCCAAAACGTTCTTATTGTTACTATAAATACTATTGACCTAGCTACCGCCAGCGACTGGCTAGAAAAAACTAACAGATCAGTCGTTGGCGTTAATAGAAAAAATATTCTCAAACAATAAAAATATATGTAATAGATGGTAATAGTAATTACGTTTTTTTGTTTTATAATTCCTTAGTATGAATGAACCTTAACGTTATGAATCTGCATTCAGGGGATTCTGATGAACTCCTGAGTTCACCAGGATCCCCTAAGGGATCAGGACTGGATGGATTAGGTGAGGTAATATTTTTGGATTTTTGTTTCTTTTGTTGTTTTAGTAACAGCAGCAGCTAGCAAAAGCGCCATCTAGCGAGAATATAGAGAAGTTCTTATATTTGAAATGGATTTTAATTTGACTTGAAAGTGAAAGAGTCTAATTCTATTCTCTATCTAATTCTATCTATTTCTAACAAACTATCTAATTCTCTAAGAGAGTATAATTTTAAATAATTGGTGTTTCTCTTCGTTAAATATAAACAACTTTTACGTTACGGAGCAGAACGCCGTTTTTTATTGTCTCCAGGAATTTTCCTACATTCTATTAGATACACCTAAAAGCTGTTAATGTCGCATTACGTTCACCACAAAAGGACCATTTCGTGGTAGAACAATTAAGTTATTTTTTTAACCTGTAAGGGAAAAAAGTGGTTTTAATCGAATGCACGCGAGTGAAGTCGCGGCTAGGGCTAACTGATAATCTCCGTGAAGATACGCATATCGCGTAATATTCGTGAGAGAGGTTGCATAAGGATATCCCCTCTGAGCGGGATTCGTGCTTATCTCTTTGATACGAGAATTAGCCTTGATGAGCGATGCTTAGCAGCTCAGCGGAAGCTGCTGCTGAAATAATGAATGAACATTTGTTTCACATTATTCCGAGAGTTGAGAATATGCAGCAAGTTATTAACTGGCATAAAAAAACCTGTCAACCAGGCTACTAATTATTAGTAGGTCAGTAAATGAAAACAAAACATTAGATCTACAATTAAATAGAACCCCTATTAATATAGGGGTTTAACTAACTATATAAATTTAACTAACTGACGTTAAGCTAAACATTGTATTTTTTTCTCCAGTCTTGGACCGACGCAATTCTTATGAGTAACGTGAACCGACCTAGAGAGGAATTCACTATCTCCGTTACAACTTTCAAAAGAATTTGCTGACAATTAACTGAGAATGCCACTTATTTGCATTTTAGTCAAACCGAATGTGTTGTTCAAACGATGTTAAAATTACTGACTAAATTCTCCAACCATATCTAAGGTGGACTTTATTTTAGCTGAATTTGCTATTATTCTTTTTATATGTGCATGTATGTATGTATACTAAAATGTATGTATGTACATATAATAAAAACAAATTAATGTCAAAGTTGTTCGTTTCATAATTAATAGATTATATGGAGAAGAAGCTAACAAAGAAACTATACATTTCTTTTTCTTTTCTTTTTGAAACAGTTTTGACTTATTTAAAAGAGTTTTTATAAATCAATATTAATTAAGTTCAATATTAAAATATGCCATGACACGGAAAACACACTTTTTATTTCAGCTTTAATGAATAGATACTGCTAACGACATCTATAAGCAGTTCTGAATATAAATCTTGTAAAAATAGCTTTTTCCGTAGCCGAGTCACAATTTATAATCATTTGCTTGTTGAAATAGTTCAAGAAGGCATCTGTAAACTGCTATAGTCTTTGGACCAAATTTATGATTCCAAACCAAAACTTTTTTAAGCACGAGTTAACCTTATGACATAAATTAAAATTACTTATGAAAATCCGGGTTGTAAAGCGCATGAACCCATGTACTTCAAATAACAATAATAACGTCCACAGAATTATCCGGATATTAGTACGTACACACCCCTGAGTATCTTATAACGTAGTGGCACCAATTATCGACACTTTTAGGAGATGGTGGGCTTCTTTACAAAAATAAAGATCATTTAGTCATATTTAAACCAAAAGTAACGATTGAATATGGTAAGGTATATTCTTGAGATAAAAATAGGATGTATTATTTTTATTAACTATACATGGGCTAGAAAAAAATCGCAAAAAAGGAAAAAGTGTATAAATCTCCAGTCATCGACACCGAATCTCCAGTAATCGACCCCCAGTCATCGACAGTTACCAGTTACCGACACCCAGTTATCGACTATTACCTATAATGTGTATCTGCCAAATCACAACCCCCTTAGTGGGTAATTAAATTATAATAACTGTTTAATAAGTATTCATTTATTGTCCACAGTACAATGTTCATATTTTTCTTTCTAAATCATACAAATACACACATAGTGTACACACTTTTTTAATATAATAAAAAACGTCAATGTCAAAAAGTTTAAATTGCAAAAATCAACAACATTTACTGTAAAGCAACCTTGCTGTAAAGTTACAAATACTAATATTGCAATGAATTGGTACTTAGTAGGATCCCGTGGTTATGGAAAAAGGAATCATAGGGGGCAAATGCTAGTCAACTTCCTCGAAAGGGAGGGGTTATTCTTGATGAATTCATTCTTCAAGAAAAAGCCCCAAAGGAAGTGGACATGGCAGAGCCCCGACACTATGACAAAAAATGAGATCGATTTCATCATAACGGACAAGAAGCGTATATTCAGAGACGTCTCAGTGATCAATAGGTTTAATACCGGAAGCGATCGCCGACTTGTGCGAGGCTCTCTGAATATTAATTTTAAGCTCGAACGTGTCCGTTTAATGAAATCCAGGCACCGATCAAACCTGCACCAAACTATAGTGGGATCTGAAAAGTTCCAGTCTAACCTGGAGAACCGATTCGCTACCGTGAAAACCACAAATGACGTTGACATTAACCAGGCCCTCGACTTTCGATGTAGTCGGAATCCTCAGGGAGGCATATGCGGCATAAAAGCACGAAGTCGAAATTTTCGAAAGAAACACTCAAGCTTATGGAAGAACGACGTGAACGCCCACCAGTCACTGCGTCAGAAAGGCATGCTCTAAACAGGAGAATTGGCAAACTAGTTCGACGCGATCTCTGATGCTCCAACACTCGTTCAATAGAACAAGCAATGGAGCAAAATCGGGGATCGAAAGTGTTTGTTCAATCTCTTGGGAGAAGCCATCTGACAAAGTTGACCACCACGGATGGAGTGGTTGTTTCCTCCATACCAGAGGTTCTTTCGGAAGTTGAAAACTTCTACGGCCAGCTGTACGCTGCGCATGCATCGGCGCATGCGGCCTGATCCCCAAAATGAAGATTCCAAAGCTACATTGACACGCCACTATACTGAAGACTTGCCAGAAGTCAGCCTAGACGAAATCGCGATGGCTATTAAACAGCTTAAAAAGAGAAAAGCCCCTGGAGAGGACGGTATTACAACTGAGCTCTTGAAGTCCGGCGGTAAACCCGTAATGAAGGAGCTCCAGAAGATCTTTAATGCTGTCCTCTTTGATGGGAGAACTCCGGAGGCGTGGAGTAAGTGTGTTGTCGTGTTGTTCTTCAAAAAGGGTGATAAAACCCTTTTGAAAAACTACCGACCCATTTCAGTCATCACGAATCGTCTTGCGAGGAGACTCGATGAGTTTCAGCCACCTGAGCAGGCCGGCTTTAGATCGGGTTACGGAACCATTAGACCACATTCACACAGTGTGGCAGATTATACAGAAGATCGAAGAGTATAATCGGCCCCTGTGCTTAGCGTTTGTGGACAATGAAAAGGTCGAAACCTGGTCTGTTCTGGAATCTTTGCAGTGATGCCAAGTCGACTGGCGATACATCCAAGTGCTGAGAGGTCTATACAACGCCGCTACTATGGCCGTCCAAATCCAGAACCGGCAGTCTGAACCTATCCCCATACATCGTGGTGTGAGAAAAGGGGATGTTATTTTCCCCAAATTGTTCACAAATGCTATGGAGGATATGTTTAAGACGCTGAATGGAAGGGGTACGGCATTAATATTAGCGGCGAGTACCTTTCACACTTGCGATTTGCGGACGACATCGTCATCATGGCGGAAACGCTGCAAGATCTGCAACATATGCTGAGTAGCCTAGCTGATTCTTTCCAACGCATTGGTCTCCGGATGAACTTGGATAAAACCAAGATTATGTTCAATGAACACGTAAATCCGGAGCCAATTGCTGTTCAAGGCAGTATTCTCGAAGTTGTTAAGGAGTACGTTTACCTCGGGCAAACCATGCAATGAGGTAAAAACAACTTCGAGAAAGAGGCCAATAGAAGAATACAGCTGGGCTGGGCAGCTTATGGGAAACTACGTCGAGTCTTCGCATCGCCAATCCCACAGAGTCTAAAGACTTAACTTAACGTAAGTCTTCAACCAGTGCGTACTGCCCGTCATGTCATACGGTGCCGAAACGCGGACACTCACGGTGGGGTTGATCCACAAATTTAAAGTCGCTCAGCGTGCTATGGAAAGGGCTATGCTCGGGGTTTCTCTGAAAGATCGAATTCGAAACGAAATCATCCGACAGAGAACCAAAGTCACCGACATAGCCCACCGAATTAGCATGCTGAAGTTGCAGTGGGCCGGCCATATCACCCGAAGAACTGATAACCGATGGGGTAGAAGAGTTCTTGAGTGGAGACCGCGGATCGGTAAACGTAGTGTAGGACGTCCTCAGACTCGGTGGAGCGATGATCTTCGCAGGGCGGCTGGCAAGAGCTGGATGAGAGTAGCCGAGGGCCGTGCTCAGTGGCGTGCAATGGGAGAGGCCTATGTCCAGCAGTGGAGAACTGTAGGCCGATGATGATAGTTTAGGCCCCGCGTTGATATGTCAGTCAGTCAGGTTCTCTTTTTTTTATATTATAGATTATAAAGAGGAAAAAATTCTATTTTTGTGTGTTTGTAATGTACGCTCAGAAACTACTGAGCCGATTTTAAAAATTCTTTTTTTTTTGCCACCCGTGCGAAGCCGGGACGGATCGCTATTAACTATATATTTTTCTAACTGGTCGGGAGTATAATGTTTTCTCGGAGCCATCTGTAAGAACCAATCATCGACACTAATTATTCCCCAGTAATCGACACTTGTCGATTACTGGTAGCTCGACTTTGATTAGTTTACTTCAAATATCTAACAATTAAGCAAACTAAGAAGAACTTTATTCGCTTGCCAAATGAAAAATGTTTAAAAAAATTATTTTCGAAACATGTCGATTATTGGAAAACTCGGTTTGAAAAAACCAGTGATCGACACCTACATTTTACTAATATCAAAATAATTTTAAACTTTAGTTATAACAAAAATCGATCCTATAGTTCTTCTAATAACCCGTGAAAAACATAAAATTCAAATAATTTACAATACATGAGTTTAATTAAGAAAATATGTACTCACTTCCTTAAGGATTTCAATAAGAAATGTTGTTATTTTCACCGTACTCCAGCCGCAATCACTTGCCACGTCGCCATTTTCAAACAAAACGGCACATTTCGCTCAAATGTCAATGGGAGACAGTCAAAAGTGTGCTAACTACGGTACAGTGTCGCTATATTAAGAAATCGGTTTCCTACCCTTATTTTATTGAATCAAAAAATAAAGTGTCGGTTATTGGTTCTTGTCGGTCATTGGTGCCACTACGTTACCTGGACTTTAATATTTCAAAACTGTATTCATATAACACTAGATGCAATCAGATAGTGTGCAGCGTGATTGCAGAGGTTCCGATTACTATGCAAAATTATTAGCATCACTAAGACTAACTCCAGCTAACCCTCTTGAACATTCGAGTGCTACACCGATCGATATGCCGCTTTTGCATTGCGTCAACTATGCATCGACTGCAACAGGAGGGAGTACGGAAGTATCTAGTGCAATCAATGATTTGCCCTACCTAGTGGAAAAACCATCGCAGAAGGTATGTGCAGATAATACTTCATACATTTATGAGTATACAATAAAGAATATTCTATCTATCTATTTACTTCCCTATTTTCTAAAGCGTCAAGTTGTCATTGCTCAATGCTAAAAATGATGACACGTGTCTAAAAATATTTGGTCAAAAATTTGAGTTCATAGCATCCCATCTATTTTTAGGGATAACGATAGAATTAAAACTGCAAAGGGGTCCGTATGAAAAACTATCGGGTAGGCCTACGGTTGTCCATAGGCCTCTCCCATTGTACGCCACTGAGCACGGTCCTCGGCTACTCTCATCCAGCTCTTGCCAGCCGCCCTGCGAAGATCATCGCTCCACCGAGTCTGAGGATGTCCTACACTATGTTTACCGATCCGCGGTCTCCACTCAAGAACTCTTCTACCCCATCGGTTATCAGTTCTTCGGGTGATATGGCCGGCCCACTGCAACTTCAGCATGCTAATACAGTGATTTAATTTCAGACAAAGATAGAATATGTTTTGGAATCCTGCTGTAATAACGATGATATTACCTTGGCTAAACGAAATTTGCAAACGAAAATGCACGTCCAGATAATAACAAACTATATCTCATGATACTCCAAAAATAACTAAAACAGACCAGCCTTGCAGTTGATTCATATGTAAATTGCCTACGTCGGCTAAAGTAGCAAACCATTTTTTTCTCCATCTCCAATTTTTTTTTCAAAATTTAAGAGTTATTTACTTTTTAAGGACCCAAAAAAAACGAGTTAGGAGGTTTGCGAATTTAAAGTTGGCGACTTTAGCCGACGAATTAATTATCTCCAAACTGTGAATAAAAACAGCTGTTATGATACGGGAATCAACAATTTTTGTTAAGAAATGTTGTTCTTCCTGAGTCTTTAATTCATCTCATTAAATTCAAGTATTAACAATTGCTACTATTTATTAAGCTTTAGATTAAACGAAATTATATTTATATTTGTAAAAATGTCAATAGCGTTATAAAGTTTTTGAAATATAGTTTAATGAAACTAGATTAAGTACATTACGAGTATTAGGTTTTGTGGCGTTAAAACACGAGAATTTGTACTGAAAGTCTCAACTTTTGACATTCAAAACGGCATTTAAATTTTGACGTCTTAAATGTCTGATTGCTGATGTATGTAACATACTACAAATTGCTGTAGTTATATTCGTCTGCATTTTATATTAATGCCATGCATATTTCACACGACTTCTTGCCATCCTGAAACAACTGCGCGTCCAACAATTTAACAGAAAATGTAGGGGTACCTATTGATTGAAGCCTGAGTAATTTATGCGACCTATTCTAATCTGACATAGTGATCTATTCCATTATAGGTGTAGCATACTCATATACATTGTGGAAAGTTTCGTATCCGTGTGTGGGTGAGGCTCGTTAATCATCATTTCAGACGTTTGTTAGTGTGCACACGCTGGTCCTTATTATTAGGTTTCGGGGATAAGAAATTAGTTAGTGGACATTAAACTTGCTCAGTGTGGCGTATGTGGTCTTGATACTTTAAGAATTTGAAATGAAATCTCTATCTCCCTTTACGCCAGGCAAAGGAAAATAAAAAGAATGAATCTTAGCCTATACATGCTCGCATAGGATATTATTCTGGTATGGTTGGCATTGCTGGTATTTTGAAACACCATGAGTGACGCCCACACTGGACAATTTTCCAAGGTTACAGAAGGCACACCACTGGGTGCTCTCGCCAACCTCAAAAACCGATTCAGATAAACTGACTGTCGTATAAATAGAAAACATTTTTAAAGAAAATACAGTGAAAGCAAGCAATGATGCCCTGTAAGAAGATATTAATACGTCTATTACACCGGGTTACATGTATAATCATCATCATCATCAATCCATTATTGTCCCTATCGAGGAGCACGCGTCTCTTCCCTGAGGAAGGTATAGGCCATACTCTACCACGGAGGCCAAGTCCGGATTGGTGGAGACTTGTAAGACTAGTAGCTGGTCTACTGTCAGAAGTTTTCAAGGCGCCTTATGGCCTTTGACTTGGCTTAACGAGTGCGATCCATCGAGGGCAGTCGGCATCAACTGCTTAACGTGCCTTGCGAAACATGGAACCGCTCGGAAAAATGCCACTAGCGTTAGTCATAGACGGTCACCCATCCATGCACTGAACGCGCCCTATAATGCTTAACCTTCGTGATCGTTTAAGATCATGCAGACAACCAGGGCTACGACCGATACATGCATAAGATAAGGCATTAACACAGTTAGGAATTAGGAACTTCTGAGTAGGTAATTGTGTTCATAGTTTAGGTTCGTAAGTATCGTATCGGTCGTAAGCCGTCATTTTGTCTAATTTGTATGTCTTATGGCACTTTCTCAAAACAATTGCAGTTTCAAAGTATGAGGTTCTAATTACCGATACTACGTATATACCCTGATATCTAACGACCCTTTTAATAAAATAGGTATTGACACCCACCTAATAACCCAGCTGAGCCACGTGGGCGGCATCAGCTAGTAGATAAATTTAAACACATTTTATGACGTACGAGTACATTGAGTTGATTTTTTACTTTTACCTACTTTGTTTTCTAAATAGCAAAAGCTTGTTTTTACGAAGAAAAACGAAGGAAAGACAATTTTCACAGTAACCTTTAATTTTTCACAGCAAGTATCAAGACTCAGTGGGCGCGCCGCCACGTGGAAACTTCTCAAGAAACATTAAGGGCCCACATCGAAGGGACTGACCCGTCATGAAATTTAAATCTAGATCAATAACCGCGCTTATATCATTGTCTTCATTAAGGATAATTGGGTCCGCTCCCTGATGGCCGCATGTTTGTGTACTTGCCTTGATAACTGAACGTCGTTATCACGCTCACACCGCCCATATTTCTACTATATTTGTTATGCAACTACTCAGTATCTCATCTTGTGTTGCTGGCTCTACTTCTATTGATGGTTTAATATATTTTTATTCATCAGTAGGTAGGTACATCACTTATCGCACTCTTATAGTCTTTCGAGATGTTAACAAGTCTTTTTAAAATCAATATCTGAGACTTAACAATTGGCTGACTTATATATATGCCCATTTCTAAATGTAAAATTTATTTTAACTTGAATTTAAAAATATATTCATTTTGTCTAAAATCTTTAAATACCTATTATAAAATTTTATACTCATAGGAAAGCCAATTTAGATAGCAAAATTGAGAAGTGGTGCAAAATCTAAGACCGAGATTTTGTGTTTCATAACCATTTCTGTTTTATGAGATCATCAATAATTGAGGTTATCATTATATTTTAAACATCGCTTTTTAGACAGTCTTATAAGTTTTAGTTTTTAAACAACGTGTTCATTAATTTGTAAAGTAACGCCCGATTCATTTTACTTTCTACTCATCAACACGAACATGGAACAACTCTTACTATAGGGTCGATCTGTAAAATCCTTAAAAAAAACAGATCTTCCATACTTTGTTTTCAGTAGGAATCGAATTCAGCTCATTTTTTTCTCGATCTTGGAAACGACCAACTTCAACTGATTATGTTCCAGGCATACTGCGGGTAAAGTATTTACCATTTGGAATGTCAATAACCAGTGCCTCTTTATGACAATCTTGATTATTCTTTATGACGCCGATAGCGAGTAAATAGTGCGAAAGTTCACGCAACCAAAACGTTTTATCAACAACCTTGCACCCCAGCGGAGCATTTATCTATCGACGCTTGTTTGCATAATACAAGAGGAGAGAAAACAGTGTAACGTGTCGATGACTACCTAATCCCCCTCGGTTGAGAAACCATTACGATTTTTCTACTACCGCGGATCGAACTCCATATTTTCTGTGCATATCTCGACGACTCGCGGGCCTATTATTTTTTATGGGGCGAATACACGACGCTAAGCGGCGCAGTCACCCCTGCCTATTGGGCTGAGTGCTAACGTCTACCTTCACGGTGTTTGAATGCGGTGTTTGAGATACAGTGGGTTAATAAGATTTCGCTAATACCCGGGCGCTACTGTGGATTGATTTTTAAAGCATCGTCAGGTGATCTGAGTGACTGTGGTGTTGCCAACATAGATTAAAATCGACAATCCGCAGCGGGAATGCGTGGCGTACCCATAGGTAGTTAGGTACTCTATCTCTGGGAGAAAGCTCCTGTCCTGCAATGGGACTTGGTTAGATTCACTTCAATTAGAATTTTTTGCTTAACACACTTACGTTCTATGTGTTGTTTTCTCAGATTTATATTTTTCGACATATCAGGTTGAAACAAAGGTAATTTTATTAAATTCTTACTTTACACTATACCAATAAAACTCTGAGGAATGGAAACCACCCGTAGAACTACACTACAAATTAAAGTTACTCTAATTTACATGTTTCAGGAGATATTTAGGTACTGTAGCGGTAACCTGCCTATCTACCTATCTACCTATAAAGACAAGGCACTACATACAAAAGACACGGATTTTATTAAATACCTACGTGTTTGCTCCTTCATTTGGTCAGCTTAGCACAAGTAGCATGACGGCCAGTCATATCACGTGTTTTGTGGTGCTAAAAGGTCAGAATTTTTATGTCGCGACTTTTCATATACCTATCGCGTATCATATTCCCTGCGCTAATAAAAGATGGCAGAATGTTTATTTTTGAATCCTCAGTAGAATCTACAAGAGAAGGTAAGAAATGTATGCTTCATCAAAATAAGCGTCTGTCCTTAGGATTCGCGAGTCAGCCACCGAGGGCGGGCGCTTTCTTCCACTCAGCGCGTTTTATCGACAACCGTCACGGAACCCGCTGCGTGTCACTTATGTAAATATTTAAATACGATCGAGTACAGGCTATGAATATATTAAGCGGGTAGGAATCCACTCGTGTCTTTGTTTAAGCATAAAAATATTTGATGAGTGCTCTTCGCGAATTGGGGATCGATAAGTGACGCGTTATGCTGATTGGATTTTTTTCAAGTAGCGGGGGTGTCGCAGCTTTTTGTTTGAATAATTAAGTCCGATAGATATTTTGTGAGGCGCAAACTTTATTGCCTTGGCTACGCCTACCAATCTGTTAAATGACATCAGTTGGCGTACTAATACATTTTGCTACATTTGTAGCACCAGGCGCACATTTTAAAAAGGGCGCTTGCTTAGGGCAGGATTATCAAAATATTATGAGCACTGAGGTGGACACACTTAGTGAATAATTCAAAGTTTGGGAAAGACTGCTTAAAAAATCTTGATAGTGGACGACACTGGGGAACTAAAAGACGAAAAATAAATGTACTTATTGTAGATATTGTACATTCAAGCAGTGCCTCTTTCAAATGAAAAAAGTTCAAAGAAGAAATCTTTTTCTTTTTTTATAATTCGGTATTATAAAAAAATAATACAAGGAGCAAAATAATACTAAGTGTTTAGTTAGGTATCAAGTTTCTAAACGATTAACAAGAGCTCCAAAAATGAAGTGGCCTCGTCTGAAAATTGTGACAATCAACAAATGATGATAAGTCGAGTGTTCGATCGTGCCTGTATCAATTGATCGAGAAGATTCCCAGCTCAGTGCTCCAAGGACCACTTGTTCTCACTCATTCATCCCTTCTATTTCAGTAGATTCTAGTGGGATGGGAATATGTTAGTCTGTATGTCTCACTTAGGATTCTCCATATAAATTGATAGAATATTCTCGATTGTATGTAGAAATAAGATAAACAGAAATTAAATAAATCGAATTATAATATTGGCGGACATATTACTAAAAGCAATTAGTTAGCCTATTGGGCCTATTTGCCGCGAAAAATCAGGAGATAAATGCTGTATGCCGGAACGATAAGTAAAGACTAAAGTTTTCTCTAGCCTCGGTCTGACAAACTGCGTCATCAACATACCTACAAGGATTTTTCTTCTATGAGTTTCTTTTCTGAGATTATAATTTTCAGAAATATCTGTCTTGTGATTTTATTAAACTCTTGATTGGTAAAGCGCCTATCTACAAACATCACAGACTTTAATGAATTACTGTCCCTTAAAGAAGAATGTTGTTTCAATTTAACACATCATTTTAGCGTCACATCTTAAACAGCACGTCTATTACAGAGCAGAAAATCATTAAAAATATTTTATTGGAAAACAAAATAGCAAACAAGTCAAATTGTCGACAGTAGCATTTATTTTTACGAATAGTTTACTATTCACAAAAATAAATCACAGTTTACTCTCACTATTGAATCTCTCACCGACATGTTTTTGTTTATTTTACAAATAGCTCTGGTAGTAGCTAGAAATCTGAATAATAAAACAAATTGTAGGTACTTACCATCTGAAAAGTTATGTCTGATGGATTAGCCTGAAATCGACAGGCGGATCCGAATGCGAGCCTAGTCGCAGCATCAAAGTGGGTTCCCTCACTCAAGCCAAGTGCCCTCTCTTTCAGTTCCCTTTCTTTTGTGAGCAGGCACTCCACGGACAGAATACTTCATTGCGGAGATACTCGGATCACAATATCTTAGTGCATTGTCTCTCCCGATATACAGAAAAGATTGTATAAGGCGTTAGCTGGAAGGAATTATAGACATCCGCCTGGGTAGGGGCTTCAAGACTTCAAGTCGAATCTTTTGATAACTTCACGATGTCAGTCGATAATAATAGGGTAGTTTCCAGGGTCAAAATAATTAAATTCTATTTAGTCCGTATTTTAGATTATAAAAAAATATTGGACACGTATTTTCCTTTTTTCGATTCAACAAAAAATAACAAAGATATAGCCCATCAAAATTACGTGTGACGTCACTCCGTGCTCTAAAAAATGCAGCACGGCGTGACGTCACACGTAACTTTAATGGGTTATATCTTTGTAATTTTTGGTCTAATTTATAAACAAAAAAATACGTGTTCCTTATTTTTGAATAATCTAAAAGACGGACTAATTACATTTTTTAGGGCAACTAGCCCATTGCAGAGACGAGCAACCTCAATCATAGTGAGCAGAAACTGAGCTCGTGTATCAGAGCGAAACCTGGTCAGATTGTTCCGACAAAAAGTCAAGTAAGTGTAGTCTGTCCGTAAAATAAATTATAATACAAAATTGCAGTGCTTATTTATTTGTTTACTTTATGTTTTAAGGAAACTGGTAGCTTGAATCAAAAGAATATTTAGGTATACATTTAATTTATATATCGATAACCAAGGGAATCAAAATTCATAGGCTACTCGCTCCTGTTTACCTAGAACTATCAAATTTGGCACGTAATATCGTCTTATAACAGAAGCTAAAATCTGAAACTCTACATTTGTAATGAAATCATAAAATAAATTGTCTTTAAAGTTCGGGAAAAGTGCGGAAAAATCTGCGAGTACGGTACCTCGGTAGGCGAGCCCGACTCGCTCTTGTCCGGGTTCTTATAAATACCTAACATAGATCAATTTTTAGTCATAAGATTGCACTAATGCAACAGACATCAGATTTTTTTAACTAAAACTTTTGTAAGCACTAAAAATTCTAAACTATACTATTATCCGGACACACTTACTTGATTTTTTTGTCGGAAGAGTGAAACCTGGTCGGACTCTTCCGATAAAGAGAATCTAATAAGTGTATCAGGATAGTATAACTTAGCAGACATCTGATCTACATACATCTGGTGTACATACAATAAAGAATATTCTATCTATCTATCAGATTATCTAATTTCTAGACCTGTATTTCAGACGCAAACATAAGTAGTATATCGGGTTCATGCTAAGCACGCCGGTTATAATACCGTCGGAGGCTTACTGGTGATAAATGGATGCTGCGGTGACACCCTGACGCGCCGTCACCCGCGCATCGGCACATGAAACTCGTAAAAATGGCGGAATAAATGGAATTTTGGACGCGATGGCTCCAGTCGGTTTTTTGTTTACATATGGTGTTGGTGGAGAGGGATATAATACTCATAATTCTAAAATCTTGCAAGATCCCAGTCGCGGCTACTAACCCTCTTCCAGGGGTGCAATTACGTAAGACTCCACTGTATGGAGTTGTCTGATTTAGCCCTTTTGTTCCCGGTATGTTACACCACCTTATATCACACTTAAATTCTGGGACTTTTTTCCCAGTAGGTATCTCATACTCCTACTCCCTACTGTCATATACATTCTTATTTTGACTCTTTCGAGTTGTCTAAATGTTGAACCCGATAGGGTGGAAAGTTACGTAATATAAGGGCAGATAAAGAGACGTGGCAAGCAATTCGACGCGTTTCCATTGGAAAATAGCCGACTTATAGATGCGGAGATTGACAGATTGATTTTGGCGGAAGATCATGGATTCGACTGCCACTGGGGGCTGGCGACATTTTGTACAAATGGCCTTAGCCTGACGCTACAACAAAAAAGTTGACATAATTACAAACAACAAAACATAGTATTTAAGTACAGGCACATACATTGCTACATACATACATATTACATAATATACGTATATGTCATGTACATTGTGGAAACCATGAAAAAAATCTTATTTAGAAGACAAATGAGGAGCATAGAAACAAATTAGGATAACTCCACGTTTACAAAATGTTGTGAGACTAGAAAAAAAGGTTTGAGATGTTATAGGTATTCTAAGAGAGAAAAAAAGCAAATACCTAATCGTTTATAGAGTAGAACTATATTATGCAGTGTTCTCGTTTTTGAGTGATTACGAGTAAAATGGAGAAACGGAACAGACAGAGACGTAAAATAAGAAGTATGAAATACGCAGATGTGGCTCATACGGGCATGCACAAAGATGGCCAGGTTTGAAGACCTGCCACGACTCATAAATCTCATTCGTTTCATGAACATTCTTTAGTCGTGCTTTTTGAGTACTTTTTATCTTGCCTTTCTCAATACATCTCCTATTAGGTGAAGTTTGTCCGCCTGGGATATCCCTGACCTGCTTTTCTGCCCATTTTCAATATATTTCATTCGTTTATCTTCCTTTCGTAATATTCCTTTCTTATTATTTCTTTCTCCTAGAAATATAGAGAAAGAAAGTGTTATAGGAGAATTCGGAGAGCGACGGGCAACACTGCAACAGAAGAAGGAAATGAAAAAATAGCCTCGACGTTTTGATTACATCCCATCAATAAGAACATTTTTCATAACACCGGCTTATCTATAGAAGCCGAAGAGATATATAATTTATGAAGTGGATTGGAAAGCATCAATCAAAGCGGTTGAATGAAAAAAGCACGAAAGCGCCGTTCCCATTGTCACCGATGTTTGTGTAAAAACGACTCGGAGCGGCAATGGTGGGGACAGTAAAAAACGCTGGGCAAGTGAAAATGGACGCATTTCTTGTGAGGTTCCGTATCTTTCTTTTTACCTGACTGCACGAACGTTGTAAGTACCTATACACATATTTATGTGTATTTCGAATGTCCCAGAGGCCAAACATAATGACCGATTTTGATAAATAATGTGTCAAATTATAGGTATTGACGACGCAAATGTTGCATTCACGAAGAAAACAAAATGGCGGATGTCAGCTGTTTTGCCAAATAAAATAAGAAATCTAATAGAAGCAAATGTCCCCAAAGTTAAACTTGCTCTAACTTCTCTAACTCATAAACTCTCTAAACATCTCTAACTTGGTAATCCAAATACATTATTTGGATATCTATAACACAATACAATCACATTGCTCTGTTTCAAACTAGGATATCCTGTAATAGTTAACTAGGCAAGCACATATCTGGAAAATTTAACCCACGTCTTCATACTCAAACGTTTTACCTCTAGATCAACTAGACAGAGTTCTAGTGTAATACTAATATTTGTGGTGTAATATTAAAATGTATTTAACATTATGTCATATTAAAATTTATCATGTTGAAAAATTTGCACCTGCTGACATAGCAGAAGTCTTCACGTCGTAAGCGACCTTTACATTTTTGTTTGCAAAACCTTCGTAACGTGACTGATTAGAGTGCATGTATGTAAGTACCTAAAGGTTGATATGATTTCAACTGTCATCATCAGCCATTTGACGCCTACTGCAGGACAGGCATTTCCCAAAGTTTTTCTCAAAGTGCCGTCCGCATTCAGCAATTCCTTGCCACAGTAATCAGACGAATTTCGTCTGTAAGAATGATAATATCTGTTATAGAATATGTACGCTTCTGAAAGTTCGCTTCTCGAGCCGCGGATCCCTGAAACCTTCCGGGCTCGAGTTACCCGAGAGCGCGTAATGCTCAACAATCGTTTATTGCGTTGCGATGACGCTGCGGTTCGGGCTTGGCCCGGGAGCGACCTGGATCATACGTCTCTGGCGGCATCAGTGACACTTTTAAGGTTACGCACAAAAGGGTGCTAGGCACCGAACTTATGTGACAGTTACGAATTGAAATAAGCTCTTGAACATTTCCTATATTGATTAATTGTGAATTCAACCTACGCATCTTTATTTATTTTTATTTTATTTTATTTGGGACAATAAACAGCTACACAATATAAAATTATTAACAAATATGGTCGTAAAGTCGAATAGGTAAGAGTCAAGGATGTTATAATCAAAGAGGATAGAGCACCACGAAAAACCTTCCATAGAAAACTAAACTCTTTGTCTTCTCAAATAAAACATAAAATCGTATAAGTAAGCAACTAGAGTAAAGTGTCCAGAGCGAGAGCCACAAACTGAAGGAGTGTGTCTTACTCTTACTCATTTATGTGGAATACTATGACCATGATGTTGTAAAATGTAGGCCATTTGTTTGATTACCCAATGGTCTCTTTTCAGTTTTACTAAAAACGAAAGCTTACGTTTAAAATGGATGGATGCTATATGAGGCTCTGGTTCGACATCACAAAATCCTTCATTTTGTGAAGCCTGCAAAAGCCGGTATTTTAGAAAATAAGATTTTAAACCTACTGTCTTACCTAGGTTGAAGGAAGATCCTGTACCATTTGTAGTGGTGAGTAAAAGGCTTCAAACCTCCTAAAGTTACTACCTACTACCTAAAGTTTGTACGTTTGTACATGAAAAGTTGCCGTTTGGTGTACATTATGCCAATCGATAGAAAAAATAATTATCACAAACAACAAATACTCTTTGACAAAATGTCCCCAATTTATTGCTCGTTGTAACGCAAAATACTTTAAAATGATGATAATGGACAATTGAATGAATTAAATTTATATTTTTTTATATTTTGTATTTTCAAACGGGAATAACTCAGAAAGTATCACTTAGTTTACTTTTTATTGACGTGCTTACCAACCCCTTTAGGTACTTTGCACAGGACTTTTCTGTTACCTTTGTGTTTTGTTTCCTAAGAAGTTTATTAGAAAGTAAGTAATAAATAAATATTTACAGCCTGTGGCGAAAAAAGTAATGGTACTAAGCGACGGAAGAAAATGTTGAACTGGAAGACAACGAAGCAACCACAGCTCGATACAGGTGCCTAAATCGACTGAATACATTCCCCAAAAGAAGAAGCTTTGAATATTATGTTTGAATAGAAAAATTGACAGGAGGTATAATAGAATATTTAATTTTATACTTAATAATTCTATTCTATTTTGTAATGTATTAGCTTTTATGCATATTTTAAATGTAAAAAAAAACATTCAAATGTTTGTCATCAATCTAGCTAGCTACATGAGTTTTATTCGTATTGGCAAGTTAGATTTTATTATCTGAATTTACAATTTGTACACTAAAATTTGTCTGCAACAACATTTTTAATTTTTAATTTAACCCTTGTCGAGACCAAGAGTACCATAATGATATAAAGTTCTAAATTGGTTCACTGAAAATAATTTGTAAACTTATGTAGATCAAAATATGATTAAGTTAATTCCGCAGAATGAGTGCGATTTCCGCGATAAAAAGTAGCCTACTGTAACTGATGATAAGAAATGTAAGAAAAGTTCACTATTAATAACTGTGAATATAAGTAAAGTTCACTATCTTGCATGTATCCATGTATCCATGCAAGATAGTGAACTTTACTTATTCTCAAATTAAAGGCCCAGACTCGAATCGAGCCATGAATGTATGCTAAGTAATTTTTGTAGCAATACCACTCAAGGTTTTAAAAACGTATTTTATCATAGTCGAAGTTGAGTTTTATCTTTACTCTTCTCTCTACTTTTCTTTTCCACTACAAACGTTATTGGAGGGCAGTATGTAATGTAATGTACATTAACACTCAATAAGCAAGTTGTAAATTCTATACATTTAAATGAGTTATTTCTTTGTGTTTATTTTTGGATTAAAGCTAATTTTATGACTTGATTTTGGCTTTCATTTTATAATGTTAAAACTTCGTTAAATGCAAATATAAGTATAATTAAAGTTCTTCAGTCAATGAATATACCTACCACTAGGTACTGTGTCGCCCATTATGGAAGTAAATGCCCAAGTTACTCCTAAAGAGAGAACTTCGCTCGTTCCTTCCGGCTTGCTTCCCTTATGTTCCGTCCGGTTTTCATTGACATCAAGGTCACCCTACTTAGAAAGAGATGACATTCACTAGTTCGAGCCTCCTTGTCAGGACATTTTTTTGTCAGAGTACTCAATCCTCTTTGATTATTACATCCATGCCCACAACATTATCCACAGATTACTGTGACGAGATTAAAGGACGGCAAAAACTTTTTCGCCAGAGAAACATAATTTTACATAGGTCTGTGCTGAATAATTAATTGAATTGAATTGAATTGAACACCCCCGCACCCCCGCGAATCCTTTCCTTCCCTTTTTTTTTTTTTTAGGTACCATATATATAGTATGAAGTACAAAATAATCCATAGAGCAAAAAAAAAAAACAAATAAATCACAAAAATGCGACCCCGATTGCTCCCCCAAAACACCCCTCAATTAGAATACAAGAAGAAGAAGTGCTATACATGTTTGCATGATAATAAGGGAGGAAAGATATTTATAACATGCAATTGCAGCGAAATTTTGACACACTTGAACACATTGTTGCATACTTATTAACAATAAGTAGAACATTATAAATTAATTACTCATTATAAAATAAAAAATCGTATTGCGAAATTACATTAATTAGATAATTATACAGATAATTATACAAATCAATTCACTTGTCACTTTTCTTTTTTCCAATTTTTAGTTATCATTTATGTAATTCTTATTTTTGTAATTCAATTGTATTAGTAAACGTTTTTAAAATAGGTACTTTTATTAAAATATTATTTTAACAATACTGAAAGTGATTCTATAGCTTGACCAGAAAGAGTAGAAATTAAAGAGTGCGATTTTGCTAATACTCTTATTTTCCATACTTAAACTTTTAGTACTGAAAGACATAGTCTCAACAAGGAAAAATAACCTTGGTCTCAGTTACAAAATTGTGCTTATATTAAAATAGCAGATGGCCTGAAAAGTTCGTACAATATTTAGTTACACTTCACTTCCGTTTTCTAGACTTTATGGTCAACCTACAACAAATTAGAATCATAGATACTATAGAATTTGCATGGGACTTTTTTCTACCTAAGATGGACACATGTAATAAATTTAAAAACTTGTGTCACGGTTAGCAAGAGCAAGGCAGATTTGTTTTTTAAATTTAGAGGGTGAGAGGGAAAATATGTCTATATCTAAGAAATTATTATTGTAGGTTTCTACCAGACGTCACAGAGGCGAGCGAACACCAGAAATGGTCCGGCTTACACCGACAGCAAACAACTTGTACACACGCGCTGCACGACGATGTATCTTATTGGGAATCAAGTAGCACAAGCCATTGACGAGCTCCATGCAGTCAAATCTGTTATGACATATATTGTATAAAGTCATGACCTCCAACAGTTTACGTCTATCTTCTAGGGACAGAACTTTGTATCATTTCAGTAAGTCCTTGTATGGAATTTTGCAAGAGAAACATTTATAATGCATTGTCTTTAAGAATTTACGCTGGACTCTTTCGATAGCAGCGATAGTCATATATTTGTTGAAATAAGGATTCCATATTGGTACCGCGTATTCCAGTTGAGGTCTGACTAAGGCTTTGTATAAGTATAAGTATGTACTGGGCCTTCTGAAATCAACAGATGCTCGCAAGACAAATCCAAACATTTTAAACGCCTTATTTACTATTGTATCTATGTGTTGATCCAACTGCAACTTTGAGTCTAAGATTAGGCCTAGATCACGCACGGTGGAAACTTCTTTAAGAGGAACATTATTTAGACAATATGGGAATTTTGTGCAATTTTCCTTTTTAGTAAATGAAATTAAGTTACAGTAATCTGAAAAGCGATTCAAATCATCTTGAAAGTGGAGGCAATCTTGTGTACTAGAAATTTTACAATATATTTTTAGGTCATCAGCGTAAAGTAGAAATTTAGAATTTAGAAAGCAACCGTTAATATCATTAAGGAAAATTATGAAAAGTAACGGCCCTAAAATTGAGCCTTGTGGACCTCCCGAGGAAACGTTAATGGAGACAGAGGTATAACCATTAATTATAAAAGTTTGAGTACGTTTAGAAATGTAAGAAATGAACCAGCGCAAAAGATTTCCCCTTATACCATTATACGCTAGCTTAGATAAAAAAATCTCGTGATCGATCTTATCGAAGGCCTTCTGAAAGTCTGTGTAAACAGCATCAATTTGTTGACGATCATCAATACTTTCGAATATGTAAGAGGTGAACAAAAGAAGGTTTGAGATAGTGGACCTGTGTTTAACAAAGCCGTGCTGTTGCGGTAGCAAATAGTTATGGAATGCAGGATAGATTTCATTGTGGATCAGTCTTTCAAACAGTTTAGACAGCGCTGACATGATAGATATGGGGCGGTAGTTTGTAACATCATTTTTAGAACCACTCTTAAAGACCGGTGTAATATTAGCATGCTTCCAGATGTCAGGGAAGATACCCTCATCGAGACATTTATTAAATATTATGTGAAGAGGAATATACAGGGTGTCATGAGTATTTTTTAGAAAAAGTGGCGGCAAACCATCCGGTCCGGGGCCTTTGCTTGTATCCAGCGATTTCAGTTCAATTTTTATTTTATTAGCAGTCAGTAAGAGGTTACTAAGATGTGTACTGTTTTCGGCGCAATCATGCGGTGGCTTCCAAGATGCAGGGCATAGGCTGGAAGGTTCGTATACCGAGTGAAAGAAAGCAGAAAACATATTGCAAACACTTGAGGGATCACTGGAGCGTTGGTTGCCAAAGTGCATATCTGAGGGGATACCAGGGTTGCTTTTACGATGTGATACGTAAGTCCAAAAGCTTTTAATATTAGTTAAAATATTATCCTCCACATCATTGATATATTTTGAATAAGACTTTTCACATTCTGCCTTAAATCTGGCCCTGTATAAAGAAAATATGTCGTAGTCAGAAATGTTTTTATAAGTCTTCCACTTGATCCAAGCTCGAGACTTATTTTTATATATTTGTATCAGGGATGATGAGAACCATATTGGAAAATTCGAGGTCTTGGACGAAGAAACAGGGGTGTGTGCTTTTATAATTTTAAAAATACTTTAATAAAAAATATCGACTGCAGTTTCAGCTTTAAGTTGGCATAGCAAGCCTGACCAGTCAATGCCACCTATTTCAGAATTTATAGCAGTATAATTGGCTTTAAGAAAATTGTATCGCTTTATCTTACTACGGTTTAATCTAGGCGAATTCAAATCTACAGTGACATAAAATGGTGGATGATAATTACACTAGTTTACAAAACTCGACTTTTTGGCTGTTGCTGTGAACTTTGTGGGTTTGTTTGTTCACTTGTGTCATGATCTTAACAAATCAACCCTCAAAAGATTTTGTGCAGCTCGAATTTCTGTGTTGTTGACTTTCATCATTTTTGCGTATATGTTCGTTAATAAAGTGGGAATTTCAGTGTGTTAAGATCAATTTCATAAGTTTTTACAACATGAGTGGTTCAATAAGAAGCTATTTAAATGACCTCAACCATTTTTGCTACATATGTGGAGAATATGTATAAAAAGAATACAGAAAAGCTTTATCGGAGTGCGTTAAAATTACATCTTTTCTGTAGGTACTTTGGGATATTTTTTAATGAAAATGTCAAGTCTTAGGCTCCCAATTGTGTTTGTAAATAGTATGTCGAATATTTAAGATTAAAAAAGCGGCAAAAGTCTTAAAATAAATCACCAACAATTTCGCAACAACCACATATCACATAGATGACTGTTACTTTTGCAGTGTCAACATTAAAGGCATAAACCCAAAAAATCGAGCTAAATTGCAGTACCCAACCACTACATATAAAACTAGAAATCATAAAGTAGTGTTTTTTAAAGCACTCGATAAAAACGGTGATTGCTTTTCCTACATTTACCAAAATTTTTCTCAGCTCACTAGGAAAATCATTAAGGCCCATATTTTTGACGGACCCCAAATTAGACGACTTAGGAAAGATACTACATAATATAGATGCGAAAGATAAAGATATTTAAAAATGATTGAGCTTGAATTAATAGTAAGGACAGCTTTCGTATCGGTCAAGCGAAATTTCTTCAGAAACAAAAATTATAACGAACTTGTAGAAGACCTCCTCTTCCATTGAGAACTCTAAGATGCAATATGAGTATAAAACTCACTTTCACCATAGTCACCTAGACAGGTTTCCAAAAAAAATTACGAGTCATGAGCGAAGAGCAGGGAGAGCGAAAGCATCAAGATTTACGCGTCATGGAGGAGCGTTATCAGGGTTTCTGGGATAAGAATATGATGTCTGACTATTGCTGGAGCCGAATTCGCCATTTTTTTTAAGTCCACACGTAAAAGAAGAACTTCAAAACGAAGTTTTTTGGAACACAATTATTAATAAAAAAAAATCTTAGTGAATACTTTAATTTTAAATTTTTACACGTAATGACCTGAAACTTATAAACTAGAGCTGAAAAAAAAAATCTACTCATATATTTGTAATCAGCACATCATACGTAGTCAGCAACAGCAAAAATTTTATCGGCAACAGATACATTGTAAACTAGTGTTATCAGGTTGCACAAGAAAAACGTCGGGCTTAAACACTGTGCACTCAACATTACTTATAGCTAGATCCAGCAGCCGGCCCATATTGTTGCTAATTGTATTGTACTAGCTGTTGCCCGCGACTACGTCCGCGTGGGCTTTTGTTGAGTAAAGTGTTTGCAAATAAGATAGGGATACTTTTAGCACATGCGAAAGAGCTTTCATACTAACTTCACAACCCCCTATTACCCCCTTAAGGGATGATTTTCGAAAGACTGCTTTACACGTCTTTCATGACTTTCAAAGAAAGACCTTCATACTGAATTTCATTCGAATAACTTTGAAAATGGCAAAGTTTCATACTAACTTTGCACCCCCCTTTTATCCCCTTAAGAGATGATTTTCGAAAAACTATTTTAAACGTGTTTCAAGACATTCAATGAAGGACCTTCATTCTGAATTTCATTTGAATAACTTCATAAACGGCAAAGTTTCATACTAACTTTGCACCTCCCTTTTACCCCCTTAAGGGATGATTTTCAAAAAACTATTTTATATTTGTTTCATAATTTTAAATGAAGAACCTTCGTACCAAATTTCATTTGAATAACTTCAAAAACGGCAAAGTTTCATACTAACTTTGAACCCCCATTTTACACCCTTAGGGGATGGATTTTCAAAAATCCTTTCGTAGTGCTCCCCTACGTCACAAAAGGAATCCTGTGCAAAATTTCAAGTTTCTAACCCTTATAGTTTAGGCCCTACGTCAGTCAGTCAGTCAGTCAGTCAGCTTCTCCTTTTATATATAAAGATTGTTTAGCGAGTAACATAGACATAAAGTTCATTAGGTGACGGCCCAAAGCCTTATAAGCTCAAAAAATTTAAAATTGTAAGTTTTATTATAGACACATCTCGGCACTATAAGGTCTATTAGTTAAGTTTAAAGTATTGTGTAAACATTTTTTGTAATTAATGACTTTATAAATTAATAACAATATTTTAATTACAGACAATAAAAAAAATATATATATTTGGGTTAATTTTTTTATATTTCATTTTAGTTTTGATCTATGATGGTCCATCTATCCGGCAGTGAAACTTTTAGGGGTCCGCACAAAAGGGTGATGACGGGACCCTGTCATAAGCGCCCCGTACCGAAAGGGTGCGAATGGGACACTGTCTTTTATTTCCTGTCTGTCCGACTGTGTGTCTTTCGAGAATTGTAACGGATAGCCAATTGAATTATTTAAGGAATAATTGTTCTTATGACCGATTTTCAAATACAAAAAAAAGTTACAAGTAAGAGTACCTTGAGGTGTCTTGTCCAATAATGGACGAATACGGGCTGATTGATTGTGTTTTTTCTACGTTTTATTACTTTTGATCTATCGTAAAAACGGTAATAGTACAAATCGTTGCCTTACTTTCTCAAACTCGTATCTTAAAAAAATGCAGCAAACTCTTATTTAAAAAAATGCGTCTGTACTAAAGCTAAAAAAGATTAGTATCTTAGTTTTACTTATATTTATAGCTAACTAGCTGTGCCCCGCGGTGTTACCGGCGGGTTATTAAGGAAAATAAATGACGTATTAACAGAAAAAATAATAACTATTCACATTTTTAGGGATCTTCTCATCGATAAGATATTTTTCGGGGTAAAACGTAGCCTATGTGTTAATCCAGGATGTCAGCTAACTCCATACCAAATTTTATTGAACAACGCTCCAGCCGTTTAAACGTGAAGAAGTAACAAACATGCACACTCACACACTCACAAACTTTCGCCTTTATAATATTAGTGTGATAGTCCACATCTGACTAAGAAAAGGCATTTCATATTTTACCGAAACTCCATCGTTATAAAAAGACAAACAGTTTTATTTCTCTCCTGAAAAGTTGCCTTTTTTAAGATACGAGTTTGAGAAAGAAAAGCAACGAAATCTAACTTGGCTTGGTGTTATTACAGTGCAAAAAAAAATCTGTCGAATAATCACCGAGAGTTACAGGTCTCTTCCCTGAGAAAGGTATAGGCCATACTCCACCACGGGGGATAAGTCCAGTGGAGGGTATATCTAACGTAAGCTATGGCCAACCCAGTAGAAATGTAGTAAAGTCGTCCGGCCATTTTCGATATTTTTTTTCGATTGGGTTAGTGTTAACTGGTAATGCGTCTACCAGACGTGACCGATTCGATTGCATTTCAACTAAGACTCTAAGTACACACATAAGGGGTTCAAATGTAGTTTCTCATATCTATGGTAAAAATTGTTAACGCGAGTCGAAAACCAGATACATATACTACTTGAAATGCAAACAAAAGAGATGCACAGTTGATTTAAAGGCGCTTGTCTTGCTAAAAAAATTGCGCCAATAATTCTGTTTATCACGCGCGAATTTGTTTACTTTAAAGGGTTTATAGGGTTAGAAATATAAATACAGTTATGCGAATTGAAAATTATTTATTGTAAGTAATAATTAAAAACGGCCAAGAGCGCGTGTTTTGTACCACGTGACTATATATACTTTACATACTAACATATTATGTATTTTTGGATAGGCTAAGAAAAGTAATAAAAGTACAGAAAAATCTTCACTTAACATGACCGTATTGCCGTGTTCATCATCATCATCAACCCATTTTGTCCCCACCGAGGGGCGCAGGTCTCTTCCCAGTGGAAGGTATAGGCCATACTCCACCACGGGGGCCAAGTCCGGATTGGTGGAGGCTTGTAAGACTTAGTGGCTGGTGTTACTGTTAGAAGTTTTCTAGCCACCCTACGGCCTCTGACTTGGCTTAACGACTGCCATATATCGACGGCAGCCGGCACCAACTGCTTAACGTGCCTTGCGAAGCACGGAACCGGTCGGAAAAATGCCAGTAGCGTTAGAACGGTGAACCATCCATGAACTGAACGCGCCGTTTGTTGCTTAACCTTAGTGAGCGTTTAAGATCACTCAGGCAGCCCAGGCTACGAGCGATTGCCGTGTTAAATAATAAAAATATCCGAATTGCCATAGAGCGTGTTGCTCTTTTATTCCACTGTTAAAAGGTATTTTTCTTCTAAAAAGGTTAATGATAAAGATCTTACAAAAATATGTAGGTGCTTACCTAATGTAAAGTTGAACGTAACTTCGGTTGAACGTTTTGATTAATTGTGAATAGGAACGCGAGATTTCAGTCAGTGACGTCGAGTCATTGTCGAACCATTCCTAAAGACATTTAAAAATAAACGAGTGAGTAACACTATAAATGAGTAAACTTTTACTCAGCTTAAGTCAAAGTCTAAGGAGTATGTGTATTACAAAGTCCTCTAATTATATCCAAAAATGGAAGGTTCTGCCTATACGATCTACGGCAATACGAACAACTTTTACCTACTACAGGAAAAACTTCAGAATCGTAAAATTGACAGCTGTTCCATGCAATTTAATAGCTTGTTATGGTTTTCTAGCAGATTAGTTAAGTTACTCATAGATGAGTACAACATCTCATTTTCGGATGTTAATTTTGTTTCATTCTGTACATGCATTTGATAGATTTACCCGGTAGCGAATTTAGTGAATACAGCCAAGGAGAATATTCTCCTTGATACAGCCTTGGTAATGAAATAAAAACAAGTGAATTTTATTAGAATTCTAATTGTAAAGCTAACAAAGGTCATAAACTAAAGGGAAAAACCTTAATTGCAAACCGAATTATATTATTCATCAATATTAATTACGACATGAATAATATTACCTTTAAAAAATATGAATTCCTTCTTGTCAGCACACAGAAGGCGACCGACATATGAGGCCGTTTCAACCCCTCGGCCAAGTAATTAGAATAAAAAACGCAACTACTTTTACGTCGCCAAATATGCTTATTTATTCGAGGTATTACTCGGGCGTTCGGGCAAGTGTCTGAATAGGCAAGGGTTCGCAGTCCGCGGTGATACGACGTTTTCCATTGAAAACTTTATTCGAAGATTACGCCGCTGTATTGAATTTAAACATTTACATTTAATGTAAATAAGCTTTGCTGTGCGGAGTTTGGGCTTCGAAATTCGCTCGCTGGATTTAATGACATTCTCACTTGCCATGCCGACCGACAGGGGAGGCCGTTGTTTGCGGCGAAACAATGATTTTGAAAGTCACTTCTTTCGAATTTTGAATACTCCTCCTCCCACTGGATCTGACGGAATGTTTTACGGACAAGTGAGATTATCCCTGATAATGAGTTCTAAATTTTTGCATGTATCACTGGTTTTTAGCACTAAAAAGAATAATCCCTAAGACTACCTAAACTGAAAATCTGGACTGTTGAAAAAAAGTTTATAAGATTTTGTAACATCGAGTCGTCATTAGGAGGTACTGTCGACAATAACTAGTCAACCATTATATTTTTGTTGCACAGTGACCCTTAAGGTAATTAGATAATTGGGTAGAGTGCAGGATTGTAAAGTTTGATATGCTGCCCACTGTAATCCTTGCATGGCAATAAATTATTATTCTATTTTATTCTGTCGACTGTATAGACGGAAACTAAAAAACATACAATTTTGGACTTGATATTATTCCGACGCAAGTAAATTTTCATCGTATTTCGTAACTGTAATAAAGATGATGTATGCATTGTAATTAAGCACAACTGCTCCGATCGAACCGATTGTAGGGTATACCTGACAAACGAGCGTCAGCGAATGTATCAAGGTTCAAATAGCACTCCATGGCGAATAATTAATAATTCAATAGTAATTCGAAGCAAACAAGACGTGGTAAGTAAGAAAATCGCTGGAAGCCTCGGCTGCCTTAGTGATCTTAACGATCACCGAGGTTAAGCAAAATAGGACGCTTTCAGTGCATGGATTGGTCACCATTCTATAACTAATGCTAGTGGCATTTTTCTGAGCGATTCCGTGCTTCGCAAGGTACGTTAAGCAGTTGATGCCGGCTACCGTCGATAGATGGCAGTCGTTATGACAAGTCAGAGCCTTAGGGCGGGTTGCTAAGTTCTGCCAGTAAGACCAGCCACTAGTCTTACAAGCCTCCACCAATCCGGACTTGGCCTCCGTGGTGGAGTATGGCCTATACCTTCGTCAGGGAAGAGACCTGTGCCCCTCGGTGGGGACGTAATGGGTTGATGATGAAGACGTGGTAAGTAAAATGTCAATATGCGCTCTTAGCCATTTTGGCAGGAGCTGGGTTTTATTTTTTTTATTATATATGCACATTTTTCGTGATCGCGATATAGGATTCACATTCTCTATCATTCGCTGTTATTCGGCCGGTCTGTTTAGGGGAACTCCAATAATAATAATTTTAACATCGTTCTATCCATTCATATTAAGAAATTTCTTTTACGATCAGCACTAGTCCACGGTACTCATGTTTTAATGTATTGGTTTGAAACAGTGTAACTCATAAAGATATTAATCTTATGCCCATACACGTCAGATTGTTTGGCTCAGTTTTTATGCCAGACCTGAGATGAAACAAATTAAGATATTATAAGATAACTAGCTGACCCCCCAAACTTAGTTTTGCCAGATAGAGGCATGAAAAATAGATAACAACCTATTTTCAGACCTACCGAATGTACATACAAAATTTCATCAAAATCGGTCTAGCCGTTTCGGAGGAGTATGCGCACTAACATTGTGACACGAGAATTTTATATGTTTGATTAGAATTAGATTGATTAGATTAGATTTTCATACAACTGTGAATCGAATCTCCACAGTGAAGGCAGAGTTACGAATGCCACGTCGGTCTAGTGGTTAACGCGCATTAGTACCAAAACATACAGCAAGCCGTGGGTTCGATTCTTAATGTAGGCCGCTGTACTTGATTTGTACTAATTGCCTTAGTCTGGGTGGATTTCCATGTTTGTGATGTTCTTGAATGGTTAACCATAATATATGTCTAAGTTGTTGAAATTGCCATTTATAAGCAGGTAGTCTCTTTATCTCTTTCTGAAATAATATCTGTTCAGTGAGGGAAATATAGGCAGTATTTTGTAAATAAGTAAAAGAGGTAGCTCGACATTAATTTGCCGGGACGACGTCTTGTGAAACTACAAATCGATGACTTCTATGGCGCAGCGGTTAGCGCATCTGCCTACCATGGGAGAAGTCCCGGGTTCAAATCCCGGTTGGAGAAAAAAACCAGGTCCCGGATGTTTACATTTTGTGATGTCGCTGTTTCTGGTTCCCACGACACAGGGTATTCAAATGTTGGGCTAGAAGCAATGTAGCATAGTCTTCCACTTGTTTGTCTGAGTGCTAGCTGACTTTGCAATGTCCATCGAATAGTCATTGTCAACCATGAATTGTAGTATTACGAAATAGGGCACAAGTAGACAATTTATCGTTCGAGAATTACTACACAGGGCTTCATGTAATTCTTCATTTCCCAACAATGAACTGAATAAATCACGTCACTGAAATGAATGAGTGGGCCACGTTACGTATTGGACCCAAAGGTCCGAACTCTATGTGAATGAAGAATATTTTTTTGTTGCCATAATTGGATTTCATACGCGCGGCTATTCGGACGGGGCAGCTGTTGACTCATGGTTGTTTGTCACGATACTATTTTGCCGGCGCAATTTTCTATTCCTAGTTTTTGTTCACTTTTCTAAGTCGTTTTAATATTGGAAAATTAAGTCTGAAGTGGTCGGTACTTCGAAAACCTGCCCACATTTCACTACAGAGGGCTGTTTGCCGATTTTTTTGTCTTGGGAACGCTATGATTGCTTTTGTGTGGAATTGAACAAATGCTAAGATAAATGGGTTGAGATTTTACTTGTTAATTTTCGGCCTAATCCGCCATCGGCCTGCCGATCAAAAACTACTTAACCAAGTTATACAAAACCGATCCTTCGGTTTTTATGGCGTATTTTTTATTCGAAACATTTAGTTAAGGGTAATCTCTTTTGGAAACTTCGTTATACTTTTAGCAATTTCACTTAATCACATAATAAAACTGTTAGACTTATAAAAATGTTTTGGATTGTGTGAATTTGTATAAATTTAATCAGGAAAGCTGATCTGGAGTTTCACAATACAAAATCAGCTGGATTAAAAAATAGTCATGCCCTTAACGATACCCACATTTGCAAACATTAAGATAACAGGAGGCAATTCTGAGAATTCATTTAAAAAACGTAATGCTATGGTGAGCTCAAATAATGGCTATTAAAATGTATAACAATCATTAAGTGCAATCAATTTTTGGAGATGCCTCCGTTAATGTGATCTTCGGGCTTTCATTCGATCTTGTTTTCTCACGTCTTTTGATCATTTTTGTAAAAGCTACTGTGTATAAGATATTTAGATGTTTTTCTCCTGAAAGCACAAAATTGCAACAAACACATATAGTCGGCTAAAGTCGCAAACCTCTTAACTCCATTTTTTTTCAAATTTTTTTTTCCCTTTTCTTGAAAGTAAATTTCTGGTCGCAATCTCTTAAATTTTGAAACAAAAATTGAGTTCAGAGGTTTGCGGCTTTAGCCGACAATATTAAGTTAAATTACATATGTTTTTATTTCAGAATACACAGTTCCATATTACAAAATAGACAATACAATAAATAAATAAAATAAAAGAAATAAACGAAATAGAACCTATGTCGTAATACAAATAGACACGATCATTTACTATTTAAGCTTCATCATCATCATCGTCAGCGCACAGCTGCCCACTGCTGGGTATAGGCCCAAGCTAAGCTTCGTTAAGACCAAAAGGTAAGTTTTGCATAAGTTTGGGTAGATTACCACAAAACTTAAAGTCCTATCCTACGATATCCTATACAACAAAAAAAGTAAGATAAGCTAAGATAAGATAATAATATTCTTTATTGTACCAGGAAAAACAAATACAGAACGTTAACAATAAGATGCAGTACCAGAGGCGGTCTTATTGCTATCTTAATAAGTATTTTCCTTTATAAAGTAGGTGCTGAGATAGAATAGCTAAAGTTTGATATAATTCCTAAAATACACAGCAGCTGAACAGTGATAGGATAAATAACAGTGTCCGTGGATATTCTACAAAATCTGCTCAGCCTAACTGAGCAATTACTGGCAGCCGAATGAAATTATTTTGCGAGAAGTTAAGGGTTCATCTAAAACCTACTCCAACGATCTCGGTGGACTAGGCGAAGTAGAGAAGCCAGTTTTAATTTGAATAATAATTTATTTTTGAAATTGTTGCGTTTTAGTCTGTCTGTCTGTCACCATGTATTTCATTAACCGTGATAGGTAGACAGTTGAAATTTTCACAGATGATGTAGATTATTCTCGTGCCACTTTAACAAAAAAATACTACAACTTAAAACTTAACAAGTGTTAGAAATTTAACGCGATTACTCTTACCAATTTATTAGTCTGTTGTAAATTACCAATAAATGCGAAAGTTTGGATAGATGCTTGTTGGCGGAACAGATTCAGATGAAATCGGGCACAATCACATAGACCACATTGAAATGTGAAATGAGATGAATCACAGAAAAATATACATCAAAATTTCCACGCGATCAAGGTCGCGGACCAAAGTCAGCATAGATACATCTGCCGGTTAATGTTCTGAATGAAAAGTCCAGTCACCCCTTGTTACCCAACCGCTCCAAAACTGTGTGTAGTGAATTTTCCTAGCTCCTTGCTCCACCCCGCGCGGACAGGAAACCTCGTTAGAAAGGATATATCCCGACTCGATGCATGTTTTTAAATGATTATTAGCTTCCGAGTTAATTCTTAATTTACTGCTCGGATGATGCCAGTCGATAATTGGATTGGACCTGGGGTGATGGCGCCGGCAAAAACATTGCCTTCATATTCTCTAGACGTTATTACCTCACAGGCTGAGTTTACTTATCTAATGTCTATTCAACTATTTACTGTAAACTCATCTCACGTTAACCTAATCAGTTTTTCTAGGTAGAGTTCCACTATGCGTCGACAATTTGCTTGTTTTTTACTGCGTCTAGACATACGGTAATCCTGGAAGAAAAAATGAGCATATCTAACCGGTTATTACATTCCTAAGTAGAGCTATTACAACAGAAAGAAATGACATTTATTACAACCGAATAGGGATCTGGCAAGGCTGATGTATGGACCAACGTGGGTGGGAAGTTAATTCCCTAATCAGGGCCTCAATTCTGCTAGTGCGTTATAGTTCAATGACAGATACTTGGTCGTGCCATGTGACATGTTTTTTTATACCTTTGACGCCTAAAAGGTTTGGTACGTGTGCCTGAGTAGATTTAAGAGGGCAATGAAATGAAATCATACAGTTGTCATTGTACTACAATGCACTAACAGAAACTTAAATAAATACTGTTGGTTAATATCTTTAAAAAGTATTGAAATAAAAGAACCTGAAGTGTCAATCGGATAAAATTGCAAAATTAAATTTATATTCTACGCGTTCTTATTAAAAAAATATAATAGAACACATTTTCATAGCCTAAATTATCTTAGGGATCTTTTATTTTTGATACTTGATATAGAGCGATTTATGAAAAAACTAAACGGTTTTTGTTCTGTTTTTTTAATTTATGAAACTTAAATATTATGCAACATTTTTGGCATTTTGTTTGCCAAACTTACGTGTTGTCCATGAGTGTATTTATCGATAGTAGTAAGTCATATAGTCAACCCTTGTGGATAGTCCACAAGGCCACATAATCCACATAGCTAACCATGCTATGGTGTAAAATAAACTTCCTACGAAAAGGGTTAATAAATATGAATTCAGACTAATAGTCCACCTTCCTGCGTGATAGTGATCTTTAATACCGGTAAGAGTGGATGAAACATTAAAATCTGAGTCGTCGGAAGTGACCGCGCCTTGCAGCGAAAAAGTTAAAATGTGCTCATTATTTTCCATTCCATCTACTCGGTGGAGTTAAACGAAAAATGTGTTTTATCATCAACGCGCAGGAGATATCTCTCCGAGTTCTGTACAGGGTGGCTTGAGTTAGGGCAAAAAGTTCGAAAGAAACTCCATTAAAAACGCTAAAATAAGCAAATGTCTCAACAAAACTGTCTAGGCAAATCTCAGTGGTACCATCTGTGGGTAATTTAACATAACATAACATTTACATACAGGCACATACATTGCTTCTGGCCCCACACTAGGATAGGTACACTGTCTCGTGGGAACCAGAAACAGCGACGTCACAAACATGTAAACATCCAAGACCTGTTTTTTTTTTGTCCCCAGCCGGGATTCGAACCCGGGACCTCTCGCATGGTAGGCAGGTGCGCTAACCACTGCGCCAAAGAGGTCGCCATTTCGTGTTGCCATATCTTTTGTTTTGAGCATCGGCTCATTCCTCGTAAGGTGTCCGAAGCGTTAAGCCATACATGTTCAATGCTGCAATAGGCAAAGCCCTCAATTTATATTAGGCTGCGGTCTGATATAGGGAAACAATAGTACACCCGAGGGGTTTCGGACCGGAACATGTATCTCTAATCCCCTGCCAGCGAAACTTTGAATTTGTTACGTCAAATCTTAGTTAATTATTCGGCGAAGATCTTTAAACAGGATGTGGCTGAAGGTTCGACCGTAAATGTTCAACTCTACCTCTGACGTGGGTGAAGTAAATTTGTGTACCTTCTATACTATTGACGGATTAAAATAGTTATATTACATACGTGTATTAAAACACAGTTTTAAAAATTCGATTTTTATTTAGTAGATAAGAAGATAAAAAGCTCTCCTTTGAACATGCTATTTCTTATGTATTATCCTGTTAAATGCTTTGAGTGCAATTAAGTATAACTAATTACGATAACATAACATAACATTTACATACAGGCACATACATAGCTTCTGGACCCACACTAGGATACCCTGTGTCGTGGGAATCAGAAACAGCGACGTCACAAACATTTGAACATCCAAGACCAGGGTTTCTTTTTTTTTGGTCCCGTGCCGGGATTCGAACCCGGGATCTCTCGCATGGTAGGCAGATGTGCTAACCGCTGCAGTACAGAGGTCGTCAAATTAATTCATAAAATAAGATAATATGAAAAGCATTTATTTAAATAACTACAAAGCAATTGCTAACGTGCAAAGGTGACAATTGCATAGTTAGAATGAACTAGAGTTATAGTTTAGTTTGTTCTGTATTGTTGAGGCCTAGGTAAATTATTATGTAACAATTTAAAGCAGAGTAATTTATTTACGAGAGAGTCTGTAGCATAGAAAATATTATGTCTCTAGTGACAGGCAGTGAGAGTGGAGGCATTAACCGATTCAAAGTCTCTCAGCGTATGACTTAGCACTTAGGACTTTGCAAGAAGAATTATTTTTTGGATCCCGTCAAATGGAGATGGAGAGCCTCCACCAATCCGGACTTGGCCCCCGTGATCGAGTATGGCCTATACCTTCCTCAGGGAAGAGACCCGGGCCCCTCGGTAGGGACATGATGGGTTGATGATGAAATGGAGATGGAGATGGCACCACGAAACTAATTACTAATCTAATTAATCTACATAAAACCGTCACGAAATGCTGTTAAATGAAAAGGAGAAAGCTATAGTTTAGATTGTTAAGCCAAAATGAAAAAAAAAAAAAAAGTTTTCACTGAGCGAAAGGAAAAAAAACTGTAATACAAAGGTAACCAAGTATTTTTTTTTTAAACTGTTTGCAGCAATAATCGTATAATAACCTTTTATGAAAATAAAAGAAAGAAATTTAGTAATGTATCATCATCATCATCAACCCATTATGTCCCCACCGAGGGGCACGGGTCTCTTCCCTGAGGAAGGTATAGGCCATGCTCCACCACGGGGGCCAAGTCTGGATTTGTGGAGAAATGTATAAGTATAAACAACCAAAATATGTACCAAAGGAAACCTATACGAACAGCCAAGGAGGCAACACACGCTGATGTGCCTCTGCACGTACTTGCTTCCGTGCAGAGGTACGGTTGAAGGTAAGCAGGCTACAGAGACGAGCAAGCCAGCTGTAGAGACAAGTAGCCAGGTCGCGGAGATGAGTTGGCAGGCCAAAGAGGAAACACAGACTTTACAGGAGTAGACTTGTAGACAGCCCGTTGAGACGAATAGTCGAATAGGTCGCAGAGACAAGTAGTCACGTTGGGTGAATACTCCGGGCCTAAGTTGGGTGAAGACTCAGAGTTCAAGTTAGGAGAAAATGAAGACTAAAGATTCAAAGTGTGAAGAGGAAGAAGAAGACTCAGGTTCGAAGTTGCAAGAAGTTCGAAGTTCATTCGAAGTTCCATGTTAGGTGTAGACTTTTTATATTTCGATTTGGAATACAAATAGTTTTCTAGAAGTCTCCATAGGGCTGACGTAAGACGTGAGTTTCTAGATTCATAAAAGTAGCGATAGAAAGAGTACGTGCTAAACGATAAGCTAAACCTAACCACAAATGCAGGTGGGAAATGGTAGGATGCCCATTGCCCACTAGCTCATTGGACCTACATTCAAACGGCTGGATGAGAATGGGCGACTACAAAAAGAAGTGTCGTGCCATGGAGGATGCCTATTTTCAGCAGGGGTCGAATAAGAGCTGACTTTTTCAATTAGAAAGGTTTAACGTTTCTCAAGGAAGCTAAATATCTTATAAAGTATGGAGGATGCTGCGCCCCCAGTTGGGTTTGCGACAGGGAAAATAATATAAATAAAATTAACACAAAAATAGATGTTTGCTTCACGACTCTATTTACATATCTGGCCAATAAAGGAAAATACTGAAAAACGTAAAACTAAGTTCAAATAAAAAAATCACAAATATAAAAATAAATCATCCCTTAGTGAAGAGCCACTACACAGATTTTTCTCATTGATACCTTGCGCATGAAGTATTATAATTTCCCCCAAAGTTAAATAAGCTGTGGAGGCGCCATTATATGTACATGTAAAGGTAGTGCGGACTCTCGTTTACCGCTGTTAAACTTGTGATTGCATCCTCCGCAACTTTGAGCTACGATACTCGTACCTTTTGTGGTCGCTCTGCTTTGTGTGCCCCTTTACCGAGCGCTATGATTAACCACAACTAGGTAAACCTATATCGTCTCTACTGCTCTGAATATACAGGCTGAAATGGGAAACTCGCCGTGCGCTCCGCCGTGTACCAACTCTCACAGTCGGAAGTGCACGCATGCATCACGGATTTTCGAAATTGTTGACTTTTACTCGAACCGATTGGGTAGGCCGTTTTTGTGTCGCATTTTCTGGACAAAAGGACTACAAAACACAGCCAGTAAAGCAATAGCTTTGAAATTTGATTTTTTTTGTTGTCATACTGTACCAATCCTCTAGTGGTAAGTGCCCAATGACGCGAGTACAAGTTAGTAATCCCATTGTCTCTTGACAGATGTGAAAGCCAGTCTACCTAAACGTCAATTTAAATTGCAACCACGGGCGACGACAAAATGTGACGCTGATGGCGAAAGCGATAATCCTTCGCGTCTCAGACCTGAGGACCTATCGTGAATCACAATGTAGCGGCCGAGCCAAATAGTAGAAATCTCAGCCTAAAACATGAAAGTTGGGCACGATATTATTATATTTTTTCCGAGACAAATTAAACAAACCCAAATAGGGCTACCTGGTTTCATTGCATTCCTATGACCACCTTCTGACTGCATGATCAGATCAGTTTTGTAGTGCCATAAAGTTATCGAAGTTACACCATATTCAAGCTCAGTGTTTCATGGGAATTTATTACATTTTTCTTTGCAAAATTTGTGAGTCTATTGATAGTAAATGAAATAAAAGCTTGTAAAAAAAATATATTTCATCATACGTTCGAAAAAATACAGATAACATTTAGAGATGCAAGGAGGTTCACATATTCAAAATTCGAAGTCGCGCAGCACCCTATGAAACTGGTTTTGCTCGGAGTCTGTTTGTTGGATTACACCTGAAATTTTCCGAAGAACTAAATTTATTGAATTATCGCCTTTATCAAGATTAGCAATACTAAAATTACAAATAAGTAGCAGGTTATTTACATCAGCCGTAGATCCGGTAGTCGTTAGGGTACAAACGCTATCGATACCAACTCGCTGGACCGCTGATCCTAAGTAAGTTGCTTGCAGAAGCTAGTTGAAGCCAGCTGAGGACAGAAAGAAGTGGCGTGCCTTGGTGCAGGCCTAGATTTAACAATAGACGAGTATAGGCTGATTGTACATTTTGGAGGTTTTATGTACTTACGTAATGACGGGAGGAATAACGACCGTACTTAAATTACTCTCTAATTGTTTAGATAAGTAATCGTTACTTTCAGGCAGCGACCAGACGACGTAAGCCGAGTACAAAAAGAAGTAGCTTACCTTTTGGGAGCGCTATAATTAACAATATTAATGGTTTCAGTCAGTAATCATCAATCACATTGCAATGGTAACTATAACCTATGCAGCTTATATCGGCGCTTCGCGCGACTCGAGCTTCTTCTCGAGAGATGCCTATTTAATTCGCACTTATAAACAGGTCGTACAGCGTCTGCGTCGTCACTCCATCTATCTGTTGGAGTTGGAGAAAACGGAATTGCCATTAAACGCTTTAAAAAATCATTGAGCGTATTTAGATATTATTTTGCAGCAGCGGACCAATACGGGCAGATTGATAACCGTTACGTTCGTTTTGCAATGAGTCCTCCGAGTTAGACACCTTCGCGAGACTAACGAAGTTCCTGTGATCCCCTCCTCCTCCACTCGTAATTGAGTTATTGCTTGCCGTCTCACGTCTTACGTGGCCCCGGTTAAATAGTGACGCGATGCACTTATATTCGATTTTGGTTAGAAGTGTCGTGAACTGTCGCTGAAGATGTGACAACGGCTGGTTAACGACGCAGAGCGTTGTTTGGACACAAACATGATCGTATTTCCATTCTAGTTACAGGTACAAAGGGAGAGATAAAAATAAAATAATCATCGATGCTCGTTATTGAATTGGTTAATCATTAGGATCGTAAAAGACTTATACTGTTTTATTAAACGAATCTCTTCACGTTTTTTAACTGGAAATTTTACATTTCATAAACGTCGAGTGGTTTCATTATTTAAAACACCGTTCTGGGGGCATGACACCAAAAGTCATACCTAGTTGTTCTATATAGTCTAGTCATCAATCCCATTGCAATGGCAACTATAACCGATACAATTAAATCGGCGCCTCGAGAGATTCGATTGTCTTCTCGAGAAAGGTCTATTTAATTCGCACTTATATACAGGAAGTACAGCGTCTGAGTCGTCACTTCACCTGTCTGTTGGAGTTGGAGACGACGGAGTTGCCATAAAACGCTTTAAAAACCATTGAGCGTAGATATTAATTTCATAAAACGCAAATCCAATTGCCATCGATCATATTGTTTTCACTGAAATTGTGCGTTTAACTGACCAAATTAAATTACTGTGCACTACGCGCATGGCATATGCAATTTCCCAGCGATTATCAATATGCTAGTCCCTCGTGCGATGAGTGTTCTCCGCAAAAAGCCGAATAAATATCGCGTAAATAACTCGGCGCCCACTCTTTATCTTTAATGATAGTCGCCTTGATGGAAATTCAATTGCTTGAAAATTAAGAATGAATTACTGAAGTAATTTTTATTTATTAGGTTGATGTCTATTTAGAAATACATTATTTGAGGTATATTTTTTTTAATTCCATACATTCTACATAGGCGAAGGGCAGAGGCTGAGATCCACTTTAGAGCATTGGGTCTCCGTTTAAACACTAACGGTGACTGCACGATATTTTTTGACGGGAAAACGTCTTTCAGTTCGATAGTAGGTGATCACTTCCTAAAGCCGCATGCAACGAATAAATGTCTCCTGGGCGATGGCTGTAACTCTATGGGTAACCTCTATGTGTAGCTACGTTTATTATCGGTGAATAGAGCAACGTAGTAATAACCCAGATCCTCTTGACTCGTGCCGCTCAATAGCTCCGATGCTGCGTTACACTTTACGCAGTATGAATTAAAAAATAATTATTACTTATTATTCCCTTAAAAATAATTATTACCATTAGGCCCTTCTGGTTAAACCAAAGGATGTGTGTGTAACCCTACCTAGCCGGTCAAGTTTGTAAGTTTGATGGTAAGAGACAATCTTGGAAACTACTCCAATTAAAAAAATACTAGGTGTAAGAATTACTTTCTGGATGGACCGCGTTTTCACGGCGGAAGTGTCTTGTTTGTATGAATTCGAAATAATCTGAAAAAAGCTTTTTAGCTCAATAACTTCCCTTAATGCGAGAACCTCAGTTCATGGGCCATAATTTGTAGCTAATCGGCTTTAAATTGTAAGGAATATGTCGAATAACCCATCATCAAGTGTAGGTCCCTCTAGCCAGCAGAACTCTGATACAAAAGTCAACGTAATAAATAGTGTCGCCGCGGCCACTGGACTCGTCTTGCGGGGGGAGGGGGGGGGCTAATGGCGACACAGCACGCGACAGCGCAGTGACCATTGGCCACTGACGCGGTGCTTTTTTTTTGTTTCGCAGCAGTTTTTCATTCGTAAATGTCATCATGGCCGTTCATTTCCGAAGGGTTGAGTAAACTCCAGGGTGGTGGAGGTTAGTTAGATTTTCTTTTTTTTTTGCTTCGCGCGGTTTTTTGAGTGGTCTAGGAATAGAAGTAGAAGTAATTTTTTCTATGAAAACTGAAATCTTCATTTGGTCATTGGACTTAGTTAGTTAGTTTTAATTTTGGTGATCTATCACCATGACTAGTTATCATTTTAACCTTACAATTTCTAAGATGGATATTGAAAGAAACTACCTAAGTGGATACGGAATAACATTTATAGGGCCGGTTCCGGAATTGAGGATTTCACTTAAGTAAATACTTAATTAAGATTCTGTCACGCTCTTTTCTGAGAAATTCGACGAAACGGCACTAGAGTTAAGTAGTTACTTAGTGAAATTCTCAATTCAGAAATCGGCCATAATAACAAAGAAATTGAGTTTACTCATAGTAGGAAACGGACCCAACAATTTATTTTTGTTTTGTTCTTTTTCTAAAATACGTCGGACACTTGAAAACGCATTAGTTCACGATGTAATGTGTCCATAAAGCGGTGGCATGGAGCATGCCAATATCGGCGACCACCAGTGATTTATGACACCAGTTTTGCCCAAATTTGAAACAAAAACTCGATATCGTTCTAGCTTTTATAAATAAATCTCTGTGACGGAATTCTCGACGAGCTTATTTATAAATAAATACTCACGCGGTGAAATTTCGCGGTTTGACAAGGTAACGATGTCGTCTCTAGTTTTTCTGCTAATCTAAGGGAGATGCTTAATACATTTTTTGAGTGTAAGGCCTTAATCACAGTCCTTTTTACCTCAGGTCCCGAATTTTGACGTTGACGATGGCGATCAATCACTTGACTTGATTATTTTCACGAGTTTACAGAGGTCCAAATTTACCTAGAACCACAACCATGGACTTTAACCGCTAAACCTTAATTGCATTGGACCTTTTGAAATCATTAGATTGATGAAACCTTTTAGTGAAAGAAGAATACGGACTGTCTCGTTGATCTAATGGTAGCACGCTTAAGACCATGTTGGAGTTCCTGGGTTCCATTATCAGTGGGGACCGCCGATTTTTTTTTAGTCTGGATTTATTCGCATGTATGTGATGCCCGTACAAGGTATCCTAGTTTGAGTCTAGGACAAGTAAGTAATTGTGTTTATGTGGAAGTAATATTTGAATACCTATCGAACTCCTACTAAACGACTTCCCTCATTTTTATGTCTATTTTTTGTGTACATTTGGTGAAGTCTGACCTTAGAACAATTAACTAATTATGTCACACAACGAGTTACGGTGTACGACACACACTTTTTTACGCATTTTTTTTATATTTCTTTCATTCTGTCTATCGTTTTTAAATCAAAATTCAAAAGTACGTCACCCATTCTACTAGTTTTTTTTTTTGACATCCATTCCGACTTCATATTTTTACCAGATGGACTGACAACTTAATTTCCTCTTGCTAATTATATTTTATACTGTTTCCTTCTATGTTTCTCAACTTTTCTGTTTATTGGTGAAGTAAAACACAGTTGGAGTTGTAAAGCACACGATTATACCATTTAAACCTCAAAATATTATAGAAAAATAAGAAATTCTCGGGTCACAGTGTTTATTATCGCACTTATCCGAAACAGCTTCATCGATTTTTATGATTTTTTGTGTATGTTTGTTAGCTCTGAGAATATTTTGCCGGGTCAGTTAGAAACAATTTAGAACCAACAATGCCTAGAAAGAAGTAAACTATTTTGTCATCAACTCTTCATATTGTAACTTGGTTTTATACGTTCTCAAAGAAGTGAGTAGTTACAAGAAAAGCTATTCAAATTGGGGTTTTGGTCCGGGGAATATTATATGTTGCGGAGTAAATTGTTTACGGGCATCATTAAAATACATTTCCATTCAAGCCGAGACTCGAAACGGCCCGATTATGATCTTTATCTTTATAGGGTTCTGCCGATGACTAACGAAACCCCTACAATGAAACTCCAAAATACTAAGTCTTATTTAAACATCACGTTTTCTAAGAATGCTCCTTAGGCAGCGGCACGTGGAATAGGCTCTGGTAATAGGCTTTACCGCTGACTATTTCAGTTGGATTTGAGATCTTTTGAGTAATCATGCTTTAAAAATAACACCACTCGATTTTAACAATTTAGTAAGGTTGTAAGTAAAATGTGGAGACAGTGAGTCCTTTGACACCAGCAGAAGTGTTATATTACATCAAATTCATGTAAGTAAGTAAGTAAGTAATTTATTTGTGACTTAAAAGACTTAATAGACTAAAACTAAAATTTTACATAGGTAATGTTTTGGTTACCACGGATTTGGCCCCCGTGGTGGAGTATGGCCTGTACCTTCCTCAGGGAAGAGACCCGTGCCCCTCGGTGGGGACATAATGGGTTGATGATGATGAATGTTTTGGTTTGAAATTAAAAATTATTTAGCATCCGCTGCTGTGCTAGGCTCATGGCCTGTATTACAGCATGACTATCTGTAAGATGGATTGTAGATATTGAATTAGGTACGGAACCCCAGTACCAGCAAAAAAAAGCATAAATTGAACCTGGTTTAACGAAAAGCATATGCAGTGAAAACAAAACTAAATGAATCGTTTGGAAACATAACCATCCTCTATAATTTTAATAAATAACTATTTCGATACGTTTTGTCTGCCCCTTTAACTATAAAAAATCTAAATGGCCCCGAAATTTAAATAAAAATACGTTTCTGAAAACATAAAGAGCTGGCTCGATGTAAAATTAAGTTGTAACGCAGCTGCGCGATTGACATTTCATATAACGCTGATCGATGTTTTGTAAAATGATAATTGTCTTGTTAGCTAACGGTGATACAGTAGATTGTCAACACCTACGACCTGGGTTCGATTGCCATTGGGTTCACAGTAGGTACTTCCGTTGTCGTTCAGCCGTTTTCTATCCATGTTTCTATTGTCCTTGTGTAGTTTTTTACAAAACTACACTACTTTATTTGTTTTACAATTGACAGGTTTTATGGATTTTTTAATTACAAACAAACAAACATTTACATACAGGCACATACATTGCTTCTAGAACCACAGTAAGGATGCCCTGTGTCGTGGGAACCAGAAACAGCGACGTTACAAACATGTAAACATCCAAGACCTGGGGTTTTTTGACCCCAGCTGGGATTCGAACCCGGGACCTCTTGCATAGGCAAATTCACTAACCGCTGCGGTAGAGTTCGTCAATTATATGTACACTAGAAATTGCACATGAGATTTTAAAATAATAGAGTGCCGTACTATAATAATATCGTTTATTTATCGTCATGATTATACAAGAGATTGTGCTGTGTGGATTCTGGTTATTCTTTAAAAATATACTTTTTCTGTTCACATAACGATCTTATAATGTGTTCTTGATATAATATAATTAAGCTACTTCCATCAAGCAAAAGTTTGAAACGTTCAGTAAGTAATATATTTTAGTTTTATTGTGGTTACCGATACCGAAGATACGGTTTTCAGGTTATCCAGGAATAACGCCACACACCCTGTATCACATTAATATAAAATAAAATATTTTTTTTAATTACAAACAAAAAAAAAATGGTCAAGAGTGACAAATGATTCCGAGATAGCAGCAATAAGAAAGGTTGATCGGTTTTCAACGATTTCCAATCTACCACTCGTACTTGTGGAAATAGTGTGTAAAAATGCATGCGGAGTGGTAGGAAGGTGGAGGCAGTGTGGGTATGAGGCCACACCCACAGCGACGCCCGCTCATTTTAAATTGTAATAACAATTTATTATTGTGTCTCTGTGCCGCCTCCGTCGAACCCGCCGCCATTTTATCGATCATTGCAATGCGAGTGGATTGGAAAAGGGGCCATTATTGAGCTTTTCAGTTTTCCTCGACTCTTTGAGATTGATGCCAAGAAAAGAAGTTTGTGAAAATCGTACTGCGTCTTACAGTAGAACTGAATGGAAATATTAATATACGTTTGTTACTTTGAATTTATAAATTACTAGCTTTCGCCCGCGACTCCGTCCGCGTGGACTTTAGTTCAAAATTTTGCAACCCCGTTCACTCTTTTGAGGGTTAAATTTAGAAAAACGGCGAAACACGTGTTCAATCAATTGTGTTGAAGTGTATTTATTTTAAGTTTCAAGAATATTAGACAACATTCTTTATACCTTCCATACAAATTTTGGCAACCCTTTTCGCCCACTTAGGGGCTGAATTAAAAAAAAATCCGGTCTTATTCCTTACCTACATTATGTATAGACCCTCTGTGCAAAATTTCAGCTTCCTAGGTCCAACAGCTTGGGCTGGCCGTTGGTGAGTGAATGAATCAGTCAGTCAGGACTTTGAATTTTATTTATATAGATTTTCCGCTTATTTAGGTGCCTGTATATAAATGTTAGAAATCAGAAATTTATTTGAACGTAAAGAATTTACATTCTGCTTGGTGAATGTCAACGTACTTATAATGCTAAAGTTAGCCGTTGCCTTGGGGCCGAGTGTAGTGGAGAATAAGGAAGAAAAAAAAAAACTTCACTCTGACCATCTTTTCTCAAATCAACCTACGTCTAATACAATATTTGGTACAAATGTCCATATACTTTTATGTTTGTTATTATGTTATGTTATTAATTTATGCAAGCTCGGAAAACTACGAGTATTTAAGTTATAAACCTAACTTAGGTAGGTACATGTTATTTTGAAACTTACTAAACAAATAAATAAAAAAAGAGTTAAAGAAAAAGTTACCCTCGCGGTTAATCCACTGGACTACCAAAACAGTGGTCGAGGATTCAATTCCCATTGAGGGATGCATTACTAAATTGGTACAAAGAACGTATTCCATGTTTGTGGAGTTTTGACTGGTTTTCATAGCTAGGACAAGTGGTGTTGTGTGGAAATTATAATCATAACTATTTACAAATAGTTTGTTCAATACTTACTACAAAATTTCTTTAAAATAAAACTATTTTTTATTAATCATAAATTTCCGTAGTTGAGGAAACGTAGCTGTCTATCTGTCCGCGGCTTAGCTCAGTGGTGATTAGTACTAGAAAGGTGAAATTTTTCATAGGCATGCATACTCCAAAACGGTAGAATAAAATCTTAAGTAAGTAGGTACAACACACACACACCTCACTTAGGTTTTTTTCTCGATTGCACCATGGTTTAGGGTATCGACGACCTCTGTGGCGCAGTAGTTAGCGCATCTGCCTACCATGCCAGAGGTCCCGGGTTCGAATCCCGGCTGGGGAAAAAAAAAACCCAGTCTTAGATGTTTACATGTTTATGATGTCGCTGTTTCTAGGTTCCACGACACAGGGTATCCTAGGGTGGGGCCAGAAGCAATGTAGGTGCCTGTATGCAAATGTTATTTTCATGTTATCGTTCAACAATATTGAAATTTTGTCCGAGTAGGCCTTCACCTGGCTAAATTGTTGATTGTAAAAAATTTCAAGTTTAGGACATTAGCCCATAATGCGTATAATAAACGTGGAAGGAACATTATCACGTCTAACTCCCGGTTTCTCGAACGGTAACAGTCTGTTAATCTAATAATAGGAGCTGTCAGTGGTAATTTTTGTATGCACTTTTGCCAACTGACAGTTTTTAACAATAGATTAACATGTTAAAGTTCGAGAAACCTGGGTTTAGTAGGCTTTAAAAACAAAAGTAAACGAGTAATAGGTGATCAATTTATAAAACTGAAACTTGGTACAAAATCCATTGAAAACTAATTTTATGAAGTTGTTACTTCTGTAAAACAGACAAAGCCCCCTCTTTCTACGAGACCCTACACTACGCGGGACCCAACACGCTCTTTTCCAGTATTTATTTTAATAAATAGATCTTTACATATTTTACAGTTGTAGCTTAAACTAAAAAATTAATAAATATAGTGACGATGATGATGACCTAAGGTGGAAAGGCTGTAGTAACGAGATCGTTACAAGTTTTTGAAGTCGACAACACATCGACTTTTACGTCCGTACACTCTACTCTGTTATCTTTCGGACTAAACTGTATAGGATGATGCGCTGGCGACTGAGTGAACATAAACTTTGTTTTCAATGCTCTTTGTCTTTAAGTAAAACCAGGGTTTAAATCTCATTGGATTTACATGCGGCAAGAGGTCACCCTCTTTAAGTTTTGAGGCCCTACCTCAAACCAAACACTAACGTCAGCTATTGGCGAATATAACACGATTCCTCTAAGCCCTACTCAAATAGTGTCCGTATAGCTTTCACGTGTTCGATTTCAGTAATTTCAAGTATGCCACCGAACTGCCTTGTAGCACTATTACGAGGGCGGTTTGATAAGTCCGTGACTTTGAGATAAAGAAAAAAGTTTTTAAGGAATTTTTTTATCTATTTTTCTACATAATCTCCTTTCTGCTTTATACACTTCAACCAGCGATATTTCAGCTTCTTTTACCCATCCAAAAAGTATTTTTTATCAAACCCTGAAAAATAGGCTTTTGCTTCAGCTAATACTTCTTCATTGGATGAAAATCTTTGTCCGCCAAGTCATTTCTTCATGTTTGGGAACAGGAAGAAGTCACACGGAGCTAAATCTGGTGAATATGGGGGTGTGGCAATAATTCGTATCGCAATTCCACTAGTTTTGATGTTGCAATTGCCGACGAGTGGGCAACGAGTCGAGTCGACGCGTCAGCAAACGCGGCACCCATCCTGCAGAAAGCTTTTTCATGCCGAGTTTATCGTCCAAAATATGAAAAACTCGTTCGATAAAGATGTGAACAGCATCAGCTATCTCCCGTATCTTCCTTCAAGGGTCTTCGATAACAATGTCGTGAATTTTGTTAATAACATCTTCAGTGGCGACCTCAATCGGCCTTTCTGGGCGGTCGGCGTCATTTGTGGTGGTACGACCGCAACGAAATTCAGTAAACCACTTATGAACCATTCCATGAGACGGAGCAGAGTCCCCATAATATTTTTTCAGTCTATCCTCCATCTGCTTAATGATTTTACCACGTAAAAAGTAGTGTTTAATTAATACACGAAATTCATTTTTCTCCATTTTCAAACAATATTCCGACTCCGCTTACACAAAAGCTTCTAATTTTTTTTTCTTTCGCGCCCATTTTAAAAATGGAACAACATAAACTCGGTAAGGAGTTCCTAATTAAGAAACAGAAATTGAATTTCGAAAAAACAATGTATTCAAGCTTAAAGTCACGAACCTATCAAACCGCTCTCGTAGACACTATTGATACACTGTTCGGTGGGATGCTTGAAATTACTGTAATCGAACACGTGAAAGCCAACTATACGGACACCTCAAATCGTGCATAAATCAGACTAATTTATTTTTATTTTCTTAACTTATCAGTGTCAATCCTAGTAAACAAGTATCGAACCAAATCTTTTGAACTTTCTTTTTGGGTCGCTATTACTGATACTCCACTGTCCGCCTGCGTCTGTCCTTCTGTCCGTCTGTCCATCTCCCATACAGCGAATGTGATTTATTTGCCGTTTATTGTTCGATTAAAATATTCGAATGTCGTATAGTTACATAGATCATGAAACGGAACCCCTCATACGCGAATCCGAAACGCACTTGGCCGGTTTTTCTTATTTAAAATGACCTCTGGCATTGGAAAAAATAATAAATTATGATCAATACGGTATTTGACACTATCAACAATAAATTATTTGAGATGCTCGATTAAAACAAAAATTACAAAATTATTCGGAAAATGTATTTCTTTTAATCATTTACTAGTTATTACAATTTCTAAATAGATGAAACATAAAAAGAGTGCTATGAAATGTGACGTCACAAGCAAGTATTTTCATACAAAATTCCGTTTTAAAAGTAACTCATTTGACATCCTGTCAAATACCCAATTGTCGTATGTTATTTTTATGCATATGTTCCTCTGCAGTTCCGTTTGGTTCATGATATATCACTTGGGCTTAAAAGCGGAGTCAGGAAGTCTATCTTTGTTTCGTTGCTGTAATTTTATTTGTCCAACTTGAGACACGCTGTCCTTAGTCCTTAACCCTTTTGATTTGGAGAACAGTACACAGCTAAGTGAGGAGGCTTATAATTTGGTCCATCAAATCCTTGATAAGTTTGAACGATTTAAGAAATTGTACTGCTGCGTTTTGTAATCAGTCAGGCCTAGGCTGTTCTAAGCGCACAGTTCTTCTGAAGGGTTTCAGGGCTGCAGGGTTTTTTTATTATTGTTTCTACTCATCAATAATAAAAACTTCTACTATTAGGTAGGAGGAAAACATTGAAATTGCTTTTTTTATTGCCCCAATTACAAAGAAATGTACAAAGACGTGCTTAATGCAAAAAATGTTATCTTCCAGCCTGTTAATAATATACCTTACTAGCTGTTGCCCGCGACTTCCGCGTGGGCTTTAGTTGAGTAAAGTGTTTGCGTTTGCAATTAAGATTGGGATACTTTTAGCGCATGCGAAATAAATAAAACCATACTACTCTCTCTGAGAGAAGACCTATTCCCTGCAGTGGGACATATACTCGTTATTTTTGGTACGTCACTACAAAAAAATACGGTTGACATAACCTTGTGACAGCGTAGTAAGGATTTTACGCACGAACATTAAATATTGATTTCTTCTTATTTAACATTTAAATCACAGTGCAAAATATAACATTGATTGTAAGTTTACAAAATGATATAGTTTCAATGACAATTATTTGCTAGTAGGATAAATAGGACATAAAAATATTTTAATCGAAAATTTAACGCCACTTCAAGGTTACGTCGTCCGTTCCAACATGACCTGTCAGGATCGTATACTCCCAGCGGCCGGACGGTAACTTTGCACCCCCCTTTTATCCCCTAAAGGGATGATTTTCGAAAAACTATTTTAAATGTGTTTCAAGACTTTCAATGAAGGACCTTTATTCTGAATTTCATTCGAATAACTTCAACAACGGCAGGGTTTCATTCATACTAACATTGCACCCCGTTTTACCCACTTAAGGGATGATTTTTGAAAGCCTATTTTACATGTACCTATTTCGTGACTTTTAGCGACGGATCTTCGTATTGAATTTTATTTGAATTACTTAAAAAACGGCAAAGTTTCATACTAAATTAGCACCCCCCTTTTTCCCCCTTAAGGGATGATTTTTGAAATACTATTTTACACGTGTTTCATGATTTTAAATGAAGGACCTTCATATTAAATCCCATTTGAATAACTTCAAAAACGGCAAAGTTTCATACTAAATTTGCACCCCACTTTTTCCCCCTTAAGGGATGATTTTCGAAAAACTATTTTACACATGTTTAATGACTTTTAATGAAGGACCTTCATATAGAATCTCATTCGAATAACTTGGATAACGGCAAAGTTTCATACTAACGTTGCACCCTCCTTTTTCCCCCTTAAGGGATGATTTTTAAAAAACTATTTTACACATGTTTCATGATTTTAAATGAAGGACCTTCGTACTAAATATCATTTGAATAACTTCAAAAACGGCAAAGTTTCATACTAACTTTGCACCCCCCGTTTTTCCCCCTTAAGGGATGAGTTTAGAAATACAATTTTACACGTGTTTCATGATTTTAAATGAAGGACCTTCATATTAAATCCCATTTGAATAACTTCAAAAACGGCAAAGTTTCATACTAAATTTGCACCCCACTTTTTCCCCCTTAAGGGATGATTTTCGAAAAACTATTTTACACATGTTTAATGACTTTTAATGAAGGACCTTCATATAGAATCTCATTCGAATAACTTGGATAACGGCAAAGTTTCATACTAACGTTGCACCCTCCTTTTTCCCCCTTAAGGGATGATTTTTGAAAAACTATTTTACACATGTTTCATGATTTTAAATGAAGGACCTTCGTACTAAATATCATTTGAATAACTTCAAAAACGGCAAAGTTTCATACTAACTTTGCACCCCCCGTTTTTCCCCCTTAAGGGATGAGTTTAGAAATACAATTTTACACGTGTTTCATGATTTTAAATGAAGGACCTTCATATTAAATCCCATTTGAATAACTTCAAAAACGGCAAAGTTTCATACTAAATTTGCACCCCACTTTTTCCCCCTTAAGGGATGATTTTCGAAAAACTATTTTACACATGTTTAATGACTTTTAATGAAGGACCTTCATATAGAATCTCATTCGAATAACTTGGATAACGGCAAAGTTTCATACTAACGTTGCACCCTCCTTTTTCCCCCTTAAGGGATGATTTTTGAAAAACTATTTTACACATGTTTCATGATTTTAAATGAAGGACCTTCGTACTAAATACCATTTGAATAACTTCAAAAACGGCAAAGTTTCATACTAACTTTGCACCCCCCGTTTTTCCCCCTTAAGGGATGAGTTTAGAAATACAATTTTACACGTGTTTCATGATTTTAAATGAAAGACCTTCATCTTGAATCCCATTTGAATAACTTAAAAAACGGCAGAGTTTCATACTAACTTTGCACCCCTATTTTACCCCTTTAGTGGGTGAATTTTGAAAAATCCTTTCATAGTGCTACCCTACGTTATAAAAGGAACTCCTGTGCAAAATTTCAAGTTTCTAACCCTTATAGTTTGGGCCCTGCGTTGATATGTCAGTCAGTCAGTCAGCTTCTCCTTTTATATACCTATCGCTCATTTGCGACAAGAACGTGTTAACGCAAATATGTATCGTTATGGAATAATGATACAGTAGAATCCGGCGCTTCGCGCTCTACTTGCTGCTAAAACGCGATATTTCTAGCGCCGAACATGACCAAGTAATGAGGGAAAAGGTCGGTGACTATCGGTTTAGCGCCATCTCTTTCCGTCCCTAAGTTTAATGCAAGATCGGTTCACGTCAGTTTTCGCCCCTCGCTTGAGGAGGAAAGTGCTGCCCGATTGCGGCAAAAACGTAACAGCTCATGGTGTCACGGTTTTGATGAAAAGGTAAATACTGCTTTTTGTTTTTTTAGTGGTCTATTTTTGCAGCTATAACGGGACATTTGTATGTGGGTCATTATTGTAGTAAAAATAGTAGTCGCATGCTATGGTTTACATAGGATTGTACCGTTGTTGCTGAAATAAACAATGTTTTGTGTTGGTTAATTTAAGATGTTCCATTACAGTTGATAATAAAAGTACAAAATGTTTGGTCTTAATGTTGGTTATCTCAAGTTAACACATTCTTCATAAAAAATAATACATTTTTACAACGAATAGCTTACAATGTTGCATTATAAATGATAAAAATATTGTCTAATTACAATTTATTTTTCAGATGGAATCACAGTCTACGAAGATTTTAAATCTTGTCCAAGGAATTAATGTACATAAGTTGTAGAAATGAAAAGATAATACCGATTCTTGAAATACAAATGAATTAAACAATCAATTTATTTTTTAGCATGTGAACCAGCACCGGAAGAACAACAACTGCAATGTAACCGGCCTCATTGCGACTCGACTAGTTCTTGGAGCAGCAGCACTTCATCATCAATACCATCAGTTATTGAAGGTATACTATGTTCACTTATAATAACAATATAGCAGTATTTTTATTCACAGTGCACACTAATGAAACCATTTAATAAATCACGAAGTATACTATTTTTTTCAAAGAGTAGGTTTGTGGGAATTACAATGAGCAACAATATTATTATTTACTAGGAATGCATCAAAACAATAGGAAACTTATGAAATTTAAGAACGAGTATGATGTATGATGATTCCCTGATGTATACAATAAAGTGTTCTCTCTCTCTCTCTCTCTCTCTATGATAATAATGTTAGTTTCTATATTTTAATGATAGCGCTATGCTATTCCCCAGTATTGTAATAATAAAAATTTTAAATAAACTTTTGCTCCAGACTCTGACGACTCGGTGAAGAATCCTGGTGGAAGGTAAAGATGAAGATATAATTATGGTCGACAGCGAAAATCCTAATAAGAGTGATACTTATACGTAATATACTTACAGACTGATGAGAAACAAAAAAATGAGAAATCAACAAATATATTGCAAAAATAAAATCGGCAAAACGTGGGTCCAGTTCTAGAGACTGGTGCCTCTGCCTACCCCTTCGGGGATAACGGGCGTGAGTTTATTTATTTTATTTTTATTGCAAAATACGATTTTAAATGAAGAAATAGATAACACAGCTAAACAAATGACAGGAAATTACGATAAAATGTGACAAGAAATGCTGGATGCCATAATGGCATTGCAAGCATCGTGCCCACAGCAAAAGAAACACCAACATTTGTATCTGAAAATAGATAGGTATTCGACTGCAGACGTACAGATGAGCTCCAATGAAGAAACAACTGCTAAAAAAGAAAAAGAAAAACCGTTGAATGAAGAAATTGAACCTAAAAATCAACTACCGCCTGCAGACGTACATAAGAGCACTAATGGTGAAACAACACCTGCAAAAAAAAAAAGCAAAAAAAAGACCATTTGATGAAGCAATTTCACTTAAAAATCAACTACCGCCTGCAGACGTACAGATTAGCACTAATGGAGAAACAACACCTGCAAAACTATAATAACTTCGCTAAAATATCTTTAATTTTGTAAAACAAAATACAAAAATAAAGAGATTTCTACGATAGTAACGTGTCTTAGTTAAAAAGTTCCATACGTTTAGATTACAGATTATCAATAAAAACGTAACAATACGACATAACTTGTAAAGGTTTAGATTTTTATTCAAATTTTTTTTGACAAAAACGGTACATATCTGTTTGAATTGCAATAATGCAAATTTTTTACAAGAAGAACGCAACAAGGAGGACCTTTTTTTAAATAAATAATCATAATAAATTTAATAACTGACTAAAGGTCTGAATGCAATTGATCTAAAAAAACGGAAACTTTGATGATATGTTGTATCGAGCTGAATAGTCTAAACATAATAATTAAAAAGTTACAGGAATTTTAAACTTTCAAATGCGTTTTACCACAAATTGAGATTTTTACTTTGTCACGTTCTTGTCGCAAATGAGCGATATATAGATATTAGCGGAACAAATTAAAGGAGTATAGAAAATGTGTAAGGACTTGACACCATGCCATTAGTAAATCAAAACAAAGCAATAAATCGACGCTCAAGCAAGCCAATCAGGGCCTTGTTTCATAAAACTACAATTCATAGTTTTTAGTAACAATTTGATTTACATTTCGTAGTATCAAGTCTTCGTGCTCGTTAATCTGTGGGTCAGTGACTTGTCATAGTAATGCATGAATTGTAATTCTATGAAACAAGCTCCCTCAGCTCATTTCCAACATCCTAATTGAACTTTTATTTTTGTGAAATTTCTAGGACATCTTAACCAATATATCCCAGGATTATCTTTATCAAAGATCGATATTTCTTAAATGGTGAATAAATAACATAGCTAAGATCAGCAAATATAATTTTATTGCATATTTAAAATTTTTTATTCATTCTCATTCCTCGGCAAAACGTGGGCCCAGTTCTAGTGATTGGTGCCTTTGCCTACCCCCTCGGAGATAACGGGCGTGAGTTTTTTTAAATTTTTTTATTTCATTTTCGTAAATACCTAGCTTTTTTTATCTGCAGAAAAGAGCGGAGAATAAAGGAATAATTCAAATGCCTGGCACTTGAGGCCGTAAATTTTATTTTTTAGGATTCCGTACCTCTAAAAGAAAAGATGGAACCGTTCTACGATAACTTTTTATCAGTACGTCTTTTTGTCCGTCTGTTTGTCCGTCAAGACTCTTTATCACGGGATCTGAGTCGAAATTAAAGTTGTACACCTACTCAGGTCTACGCTGCCCCCGTTATTATAATTACAGTAAGTCGAGTTACTGTGTGTAAGACTTTTTTCGCTGTAGCATGATCCATAGTTCAAGACCTACGTATATATATTTGAAACTTATTTGTAGCCCTAATATTACTAAATATACGGTTAGCTTAATCATAGTCAGTACTTGACAATTGACATAAAAGTGCGATTTCCCACACTTCTACTTTTTCAACTTACTGTAATCATAATAACGGGGGCAGTACAGTTCCTTAGAGCTGGCAAACTCAAACTTCTGAGTTAACTTAAAAAAAAGTAGCGGCCGTTTATACCGCAAAGAATCTATATTTCGACACTCAAGGAAATCAATATTTGTAGGGTACTTTCCGTTGACCTATAAAATGTATCAAGTAATATTCGATATCATACACTACAGCAATGGTAAAAATCTGAAAACTATACATTTGTTATTAAATTACAAAATTCTCTTTGAAATTCGGGAAAAATCTGGACACCACCTACATACCTACAAATTTGTACGGAACCTTGGGTGGGCAAGTTCGTCGCGCACTTGTCCGGTTTTTCTTCACTAATCTGTCTCCAATAAAGTAACCTATTAGATTCAGCAAAAGTGTCTTCTGTTATTGCAGTAAAATTAAAATTGTAAATGCAAATGATTCTGCCGAAGCCCCTGTCTTTGAAAGGGTTAAGATGCTTTCACAACTAAGTGTCCTCGTAACGATTGTTTGGCAATCGGGTTTCCTTTGAATTTAATTTAAATTGTTAACGATTGCCTTTCATGTACAATTGGTGGGAAGGAATGCTTCGGAGCTTAGTAAGAATTAAGTAATTATTGTAGAGTAGGAATTTTGTATTAGCGATGATGGTGGGCTCACAATCTTGATGAACTGACAGTCTAGAAGAAAAAAAGAAGAAACATTTATTTAACACTAAAAATACATACATATGACATGCGATTTGATGATGATGATGATTGATCCGACCGATTTCGGCCATGGCGACCACATTGACCCCTAATCAGGCATTTGGCGCTGGTGCGCTCGAAGATGGCTTATGTAGCCTATCTTCACGGCGAAACTCCGTGCACACTGAGGGTATAATAAAATTGTCGTTCTCATAATTGTATGATATGGCAGCAGGTGGGCAAGCTTTTAACTGGTCGCGTTTGGTACCTATCCAGGTCAGCTTTGCGCTGAACCTCGAACCTCGTACTTGGCTGTTCACCATCCTGCGCCATTCTGTCCGCTGTGCTGCCAAACGTTCCCAGCGGGAGGGCTCTATGTTGCATCTCTTCATGCGACATCTTTATGACATGCGATTTATAAAAGAAACAAAACAATCAAACAAAAAAAAAACTAAATAATTTCAAATGGATAAGGGACGTAGGGTATGTCTGTGCAGCGATAAAATGGCCTCGAGCTTAGTATACACTGCCGTAGCTTACTATACCTCGAGCTTAGTATACCCAGAGCACTGGTTTTCAGCACGGGATTTTGGTGACTCAGAGAGTTACAACCGAAACAGAAGAGAAGAGATAAAATAATACATTTAAAAAATAAAAGAGACATTAATAGTATACATATACTAAAAAGAATTGATAATAAACTGAATACATTTAATACATAGTAGAACATGACCCCGACTTGTGCAAGGGAAGGATAGCAGTAGTAGATAACTGGCAGCGGCTAGTTGATAATGGCCGAGGACAAAAAGACGTGGCCTACCGTTGGGGAGGCCTCTGTCCAGCTGCGGACGAATACGGACTGATTGATTGATTGATTGAACACGGGGCAGCCACCCAGCGGAAAAGTATGTCTATACTCTAGTTCCAAAAAGTATGTCTATACTATAAGTAAATTAGTTAAATTAGTCCCACTGGCTGCAGGTTGAATTAAATCCAACGCCCTTTTTCCATTTTCACGAAACAAAATCTAATTTGACTGCATTTAACAGAACTAGAATTTGGAACTAAATCCTAGACATAGTCATATCGTTTCAGGATAGGGGGTCCATTGAGTGTAGACATACAAAGAAACGGAGGTTTCATATCGCGGATCCGGGTTGGGCACGGATTGTACTTAATCCCATACTATCTGTCACTCTCGCAAGACCATAATCTGCGGTACATCTCAACTATTTACGCTTACTACACTTTGAAGCATTAAAAAACTGTAAATCAAACTTTCGTAAGCACTAGAGTAGACATATGCCCGGTTCCTATAATATACGCCTACCGGCTACGATCCGTTTTCCATACAATTTATTGACGGTTCGTAGGAATTTCGTAGGAATTGTAACCGATCGTAAGCAAAAACGAAGCGTTTTGTGGATATTGGAACCGGCATTTAATTCACTTTATTCCGGTGTGTCTGGCCGCAGCATAGGCGTTTTCATACTTGCTTAAGAATATCAAATAATGTTTGACATTGTAAGTATTGATTGCACTCATGGGTCTTGAATTTTGACATTCTTATACCCAGTCTTAATTAAAAATATTTTTTGACGTTTACTGGGTTACCAGGTGACAACGAAAAATTAATAGTGGTGTACTAAAAGGTTCTGTTCAAATCAGTCACTTGGTGAACGAATGATTAATTTATTTTTGTTCTGTAATTTCATTCTACTTGAAGTTCCGACACTCAAAATTAAAACCAATAAAATAAATTATCTTAGTGAACTAATGAATGACTGGTTTTGCGGCCAAATAAATTACATACTAAACTCGTATCTATCGTGGTATAAATGGAACAATCTTTTACTCCGAAAATTACAACCAAGGAGGTAACTTATCAGAGGTTTGGTTTAAATTTCGAACTCGCCTATTGAAAAAAAAACACTAACGCGGCTTCGCCTCAGCCCACATTTCCACGTTCGTCCATCAATGCCTCTTTTGCTGGTCGCTGCAGTAATGTACTATTATTTCACAGCTCGTGCTTACCTTTTCAACAGTTGGTGCCTCATTTACTTGAAAAAAACTGTGAACTTTTCTTCTAATTGCAGAAAACGTGAATTCATTTAGCTTATTTTTGAACGATCTTTTCAGTCCTGGTTTCTCGGGGAATCGAAAGCACTCAGTTGTCTTATATTCCTTCATAACTTTTACTACAGAGGACTTCGATATTCCCAAAATCTCGGCAGTTGATGATAGGATGGAACATTCGTTTTGGTTCGGATATTCAACCCCTAGTAATAAAGTTGATAGAATCAAATCTATTAAAACACGTCAGATATTCGCAACAGACTAATTTATTTCTAGAAAGAACGGTATACATAAGTTATATGTGACAGGTAAGAGATGGCGCTACTAGTCATCAGTAGAAGTTTATTATTTTGATATTCCATACTAATACCCCCACTTATCAAAATAAGCTAAACACTATGATACAAGATTTAAGAAATTTAACTACTTATGAAATACAGAATAACCCATCTGTATACATATATGCCAATTATATAAAATAATTTTCACTCTTGGCATAGTCAAAAAAAAAAATTTACAAAGGAACAATGCCAAGCATACTCATAAACTTGTAATGTTTTACAGAACACAAACCTTTGGTCAACAAATCAGCCGGCATTTCCTCAGTAGGAATGTACTTAATATTTACATGGTTAGCCTTAACTACATCTCTGACATAGTGATAACGAACATCTATATGCTTAGATCTATTATGACTTTGATGGCTAGATGCTAATCTTAAAGCGCTCTGGTTATCACAATGCAAATTAATTACATAAATTTTTCCTGTAATTTCATGCAGTAAATTTCTCAAGTAAACAGCTTCTCTAGAAGCTTCAGATAGAGCAGTGTACTCAGCCTCTGTACTAGAAAGACTGACGGTCTTCTGTTTTCTGCTTTGCCAAGAAATAGCTGACCCTGACATAACAAAGCAGAAACCAGTATAGGATTTCCTATCTACAGCATCACTTGCCCAATCACTGTCCACAAAACCTTGTAAATCACTATCATTATTAGTGTATCTCAAACAGTAGGATTTTGTTAACTGCAAGTATCGCAAAATACGTTTTGCATAGTTATAATGTACCATACTATAACAAGTATTAAATTGGCTAAGGTAGCTGACAGCATAGGCAATGTCAGGCCTAGTTAAAACCGCCAGGTACATAAGACTACCTATCAATTTCTGATAAGGTACATCAGGTAAGCGATCATCTGTTTTTTCTAAATTTAATTTCGTTTCGATTGGCGTACTTTGAGCTTTACAATCAGCCATTTGAAACTTACAAATCAACTGTTCAATATATTGTTTTTGATCTACAGTAATCACATTTTTATTTTCATTCATGATTATTTGCATACCTAAATACTGCCTAACAGGTCCTAGGTCTTTTAACTTGAACTCTGAATGTAGTGCATTTTTCAGTTTTTCAGTTTCATTGACATTATTTGAAAAGATCAAAAAATCATCGACATACAATCCGATGATAATCTTGACTTTACCAGTCGTTTTTGCAAACAAACATGGTTCATACTCACTGTTTTTAAAGCCTAATTTATAAAGACAATCCTTGACTCTTTCATACCAAGCTAGGGAAGATTGTTTTAACCCATAAATAGCCCGCTTTAACTTCAAAACATTTCCCCCACTTTTGTTTGCAAAACCTTCAGGTATTGACATATAAATGTTTTCTTTTAGAGAACCATTTAAAAATGCAGTAGTCACATCTAAATGCGTTATACTCATTCCTAACTTAACACTAAGAGCGAATAATAATCTCAGAGTGGAATGACGCACTACAGGAGAAAAAGTGTCTGTATAGTCAACACCAGGCTTTTGCGTAAAGCCTTTTGCCACAAGCCGCGCACGATAACGCACATTATTGTCCACATCAAACTTTTTATTGAACACCCACCGACACTTCACTATAGACACATTACCGGGGTTAGCGACGAGCTCCCATGCTTCATTGTCCTCGAACGACTGTAACTCTTCAGCCATGGCACGCCTCCACTGCTCCTTCTCTGGCCCCTCGAGAGCCTCTGAGTACGAGATCTCCTCAGATGCTGGAACAGTGCTGGAAACACACATGTTGCTGAAACCATATCTGTCAGGCTTTTTTCTTATTCGCTTAGTTAATGGTTCAGGGGTTGATGTAGTCTGGACACTCTGGACGGGTTGTTTTGGCTCCTCATTTGATGTAGGTTCTATCAATGTGTCATCACCATCAGCATTCACCGAAGAATCTGAAGACAGTTCAGTATGATCCTGAACTTCTGGAAGTTCTGGAACATCAGGACAGGACTCCCCCACTGAATCGCTGCTCTTCTCCTCCACACTGACTGGTGGTGCCTCCGCATTGGATATCCAGATAGCCAAGTCTTCATTAGTGCTCCTGCCATCCATTTCACCATCCATCACAATGACATCTCGGCTGGTAACAATAGTCTTCTTAGTAGGATTATACAATCTGTAACCTTTTACAGTCTCTCCATATCCAACTAAGATATGTGGTGTGGCTTTCTTGTCCCACTTTAAACGTTTCTCCTTAGGGACATGTACCATCACCTTGCTACCAAACAATCTGATGTGGCTTAAATCAGGTTTTGAACCATACCATAGTTCAAACGGAGTTTTCTCTAAACCTGACACAATGGACCTGTTTTTCAGATAAACTGCGGTGCTGGCCGCCTCTGCCCAAAATCTCTTGTCCAGCTTTGCATCATAGAGAAGACATCTACCTTTTTCAACCACGGAGCGATTAGCCCGTTCACATATTGAATTTTGCTCAGGCGTGTAACTGTTTGTGGTCTGATGTACTATACCAGCATTATTCAGATAATTTTTGAACGCTCGGTTGCAAAACTCCAAACCTTGATCTGTATGAAAGATCTTTATCTTTTGACCTTGCTGGTTTTCAGCAAATGCTTTAAATTCTTTAAATTTGCTGAATGCTTCGCTTTTCTGTTTGAGAAAATATATGAATGTCATTCTGCTGTAGTCGTCAATAAACAACATGAAGTATCTGCTGCCATTCAAAGAATTCACCTCCATTGGCCCACAGAGATCACTGTGTATTCTGTGACACGCTTCTGTACTCCTTGTGCCAACATGAGTAAAAGGTAGCCTCGCTTGCTTACCTTCACAGCAAGTTTCACATTGAGCTTTGGTTATGTCAAAGGAACCTTCATATGACACACCATCGACGATACCATTTTTCATCTAGTTTAAATCTTGACAATTAATATGTGCTAATTTCCTGTGCCAATCAAGTCCAGTATCTACTGGAGCCGCCAACAAACTACTTTGCTTCTGCAGTCGCAACTTGTAAACACCGTTAGTTAAGTCGGCTATCGCAACCAAAGTACGATCTTTATCACGAATGTAACAATGCATTTCATCGAAATCGACGTTGTTGCCCTTTTTGATCAGTTCGCTTACTGACAACAAGTTTGTTGTTAAACTAGGCACACATAGCACATTCTTCACCGTTATTTGACAACCCAAATCCGAAATAATATCCACGTCGCCGGCAGACACAACTGGCACTTCTGTGTTATTTGCCACGACGATTTTTTCTGATAAACATGACGTAAAGTTCCCATTCTTCACCCAGTCCTTGTTTACCACAAGATGCCCGCTAGCACCTGAATCTACGTAAAAGTCCTCCTTATCAAAGTTCCCATTAAGGAAAACTACGTTAAAGACGCATTTAGTAGCGTTTTTCTTTAACAAAGGGCACTGATTTTGATAATGATTACCCTTACACTTGTAGCAAGTCACATCTTTTGTTGCTGAATCTGTCACTGTCTTGTTTGACGTTGACAAGCCGCCGCGATGCCCGCCATTATTTTTATGTTTAGTGTTGCTAGAGTAATATTTGTTCTTCGCCGCGAATGCAGCGCTGCTGCCAACTTCAGAGTCGTTCACTTCCATATCGAGTAACTTTGACTTGAAGACATCTGCAGTTATCGAAATACCCGAATGTTCAATTGCCATTATCATCGGAGAATAACGTTCAGACAAACCTGCTAATAATAATGACCCCACCCACTCATCGGTGATTGTAAATCCTGTGCCATTTAACCTTTGTGCTGTTTCGACCATTTGTGTGACATATGTAGCCATCGAATCACAGTTTTCCAGTCGTATGTTGATCAAATGTCGAAGCAAGGTTATTTTTCTCGAGAAACCAGAGTCGTCAAACATGGTTTTTAACTTAGTCCATAATTCCGCTGAGCTCTTTGTGTTCTTGATATGCACGTACAATGCTGGATCAATAGTTAAAATTAGCTTTGCCTTCGTTTTTGCATCTTCCGCTTGCTTATTTTCAAATCCCTCCGGTGGTTTGATGTACTTGTCCATTCCATCGAGCACCAGTAAGCTTTCAGCCGCAAAACTCCACTCATCATAATTCTCCCTGCCTTTTAACTTCGGCACACTAGCAATATAGTTCGTAGCCATGTTTCCGCGAATAAACTAACACTTTTTATCTATTTTAAACCTTAAAATAACTGATAAATAAGGGAAACGCCCATAACCTATTAAAACACTCAGATATTCGCAACAGACTAATTTATTTCTAGAAAGAACGGTATACATAAGTTATATGTGACAGGTAAGAGATGGCGCTACTAGTCATCAGTAGAAGTTTATTATTTTGATATTCCATACTAATAAAATCAAATACGTATTTGTAGACGTTGCGAATCATTTCCTTTTCTGTCGTGGTGAAAGCACATGTTCTTCGGTTTTTCTTGGGTGATAGAAAACTGTTTTCTTTGGATGAACCCAGTTGAGGTTAAATTCCAAGAGTAACAGGAAGCAATAAACTTAACAATGACCACAAACACAACGTTACAAAACTCAACATAAACACTATTACAAAACTTAACTGACAAACGCAACAAAACAAAAACTTAACAGATCGCGTCCGCAAAGAAAACATTCGTGCACTCAGACTGGTGGAAAGAGCCGAATCAGAAACCTCCCTCAAAAACAAGATGGCGGCTATTGTCCCTTCCAACCCAATAATGTTATTATTGTTGCCAAACAGCAAAAACAACCAAATTAATAGCAACAATAAATTTGGCAGGTAGGTACGTAGCATATTTTTATTAATTTTCCAAACGTATTATTAAACTGTTGTCCTGTAATATGTTAAATTTTTAATATTTTTCGCCAGTTTGATTATTTTAGTTTAAAATTGAATGAATTGAACGAATTAAATTACTGAACCTATCACTTACGTTAACACTAGTAAAATAAGTCTGGCAACATTATTTCATAAAATGACAGTTCGTGTACGTCAAAAGTGTTTTTTAATTAAAACTTAGGGTATAGGTAGATGGACATTCCTACCTACCAAACTCTGTATTAGATTTAAGATGATTTGAGAAAAGATAGTCAGAGTGGTGTTTTTTTTGCTGCCTTTTTCTCCACTACATTCGGCCCTAAGGCAGCGGCTAACATTATAATTTTATGTACATTGACATTCAACAAGCAGAATGTAAATTCTTTACGTTGAAATAAATTTATGGTTGCTGATTTCTGTTACATTTACTATTCTTTCGTCGGAAGAGTCCGGCCAGGTTTCGTTTTTTCGCTCACCATGATTAAGCTGCGCGTATCAGAGCGAAACCTGGTCGGACTCTTCCTACAAAAAGTCAAGGATGTCCGGAATAAAGTTAATAATAGCTGTAAATAACATTACATGAATCTTGGTTTTTGTTCTAGAAAAAGTTTCAAGGCACTGTAACACGTTCCATACCCCCGCAGTAAGCATCAAAACATTGTTCCAAGCACACGTAACGCAGAAACACGGCAATAAACGCTGCCATACATCACCGGGATCTCGCAAATAACGCAACGATAACTCAAAGTTATTTAATTATCGCATCGAAAAACTAATCCGACGGGATGTGGGCGCGCGACGCGTGTAGGCTTGGAAATTACGCACCCTGTGAATCTTTATATCTCGCGACGACAGGTGGCGTTACTTGTAGCGTAGCGTATACAGGGTGCTATTTTAGATTACGGAAAGTACTCAGCAGTTACAGTTTTAAAATATTAATTATAATATAAATAAGTAAGCGTTTTAGGAGTTCAAAAACTGCCTCGCTGGTCTCCGGTGTCCAGTCTGATTACCATGCCGATGGTCGTGGTTTCGATTGATACAAGAGCCACTGTAGCACAAATCCTCAATCTGGAGATTTGTGATGTCCTTCCTTGGTGACCGTAGTATATGTACGTACTACGGTCAACAAGGAAGGACTACTTTGGAAACAGGACAAGTGACTGTTTTGTAAGGATGTTGTTTGTCAACGGATTGAAATGTAATGGTCTTCTGTTGATTCCAATACCACGCTCTTAAGACGAAGTTCAAGCCGGTTCATGGGAGGAGTTCCTGCTCCATCTTAAGAGTTTTCTACTGGACTCTACTTAATGTACTATGAACGTACTTCTAATCAGCCATTAATTTTGGCAATGAATGAACTTTCAATCAGCAGTTTAGGAATTATAGTCTTTCTTTGCATAATAATTAACGAAAAGTGATTGAGCTAAGAAACCTGGTTATGGAGAAAATTTGTACATCACGAAAAAATATCAACAATTTCATACTAATAATATTCTATCTGCGGCATTTAAAATGTATGAAACAGATAATATTTTTTTTGCAAAAGTGGTTTGTATTAACAAGTGGAATCCCCATTTTCAGGCCTGAGTGATTATTTATGTCAGTGGAAATTTACATGGAAGTATTTTGGAGCTGTCTAATAACCAATAATTATATAAAAACTCCCTGTATAAGAAAGCTATACTTCAAAGAAGACTCCACAGCGCTACGCTGTCGCGCAGCAATATTTATGCGCCAAATATTAACTCATGAGACAGGTATTAACTAAACTCGCATGTGTCTTTACCCCCTGCCTGCAATCTCTGAGCACGATAGGTGAACGCAATGTTCGCAAGGAATAATTTGGACTATTTCAACGACGCGAAGCTCTGTCTAAAACATGGTTTGCGCCACATTTGCACTCTCTTCTCGGTAAGAACTTGAAAAAAGCTAAGTGCGAGTCGGATTCGCAAGTAAAGTATTCAATGAGCATTTATTTTAATGTGTTGTTCTTCACGTAGTATGGTTACGTATTATATTACTATTAGGATATATTCTTACACACTAACAATCTGTAATCTGTCAATAATTTTATTACATCCACATTTTTTTGTTAGTGCTAAAAATCTCTAACATTGAGAGATTTCACAGACACTTTTTGCAAATTCAATCTGGAAAAGAACATTGATTTGTTTTCACTGTTGGCGCTGGTTAGCCCACTGGATCCCGTTAAGCTTCCAGTGCCGCCTCCCTAAAACGAAAGAACACAGTCCTCTATGGTTAGAGGTCCGGACTCGGAAATAGGTACCTCCGGATCTGAAGCTAGCGTCTAAAGTTCTACGATTTAAAATATTTAGATCGTTCAGCGATCAATACCTAATCCATAAAAAAATCCACAAGTTTGTGTCCAGCTCGAAAAACCAATTTAGCTGCCACTCGCTTTACTACAGACTGCTCTAGCCCTTTTCGCTAGCGAATATCGGTCTCTGGAAACTGGACACCGCGTTTGAATTCCATTGACTCGATGAAAAACACTTCTGCCCTCTGCCCATTTCATTTTGCATCATTGCTCAGAACAGGCCAGGCCTGCCCCCGGGCAAATAAAAATCATCCATACGAACAAAATAAAATTGCATCCCAAATATCCCGTTGCTCATCGGACGAAAATCTATTAGCAATAAATATGAAGTTTTCCGATTTTCCGGATTTAAGAACCGCCCCGCAGTGAAGACGGTGGTTTAAATTGGGCATCCTTTTGGCGCTTCTGCTTTATGGAACTTGAGTTTTTATTGGCGGCCCGCGAGACAGAAATATTTTTCAATTTTAAATTATTGCTCTTCTCCAGTTTTTTATTACTACGTCACATGATTCTTTGATCTTATTTTATTCTACTCGTACTAAGACGACAAATAAATGTGCATTAACCCGTGACCCGTATTTTAATATCAATTATAGTAGGTACGTGTCTTTAGAAATACTCGTAAATACAACTATTTTTAGATAACACTCAAAGCAATTATCCCCGAAGGGGGAGGCACCAATCACAAGAAGGACCCACGTTTTGCCGAGTTTATCGAAAATCAAATAATCATATTTTATATTTAATTTAGTTTTAGTTTGATAATTAATTAATTGAATACTCAAATGATAAAAAAATCGAATTAAGTTTAATAATTATTATGTCAAAGTCATAGGTTAGGTGGAGGTAGAGTTTTCTATGCATTATTTTGAAATAAAATAAAAAGCAAGTAGCACCGTAGATTTCAGGAAAACACGCCCTATCCTCCTGAGTCCTGACCTTGAAAATAACAATAGGAAACCATAAATTATACTTTCAATATTTTTACTTTTTACGTACGCAAAATCATTCATAATTCCAATTTCTTTTCACTACTCCTCGTCACCGAAATACTCTATCTAACGTTGAAACTAGAAACAACAAATTGTTGTAAATGAGCGTGGAATAACTTTTTTTTTTAAAGTGCTTACGCATATTGAGGTTCGGATCGCTAATGACAAGTATATTTTTACCATTATGTACCTCATTTTGGCTTAGAGCCGGCTCGGCGTGCCTAATGATATTTGTTATTCGTAGGCGATATAATATGCTTATGAATATTAATTGTTGTTCCACAAATACACTAAAATATGGCAAGCATTTCTGGATTGTTGAAATTTTTTTAGCCTTTCTTATACAGGCTGCCTCAAATAAATAATACCATCAGTGTGCTATTCAAGGTATCCAAATTATTCACTATAAAATATTCAAGATTGTATATTTTATAATTACGATTATTTATACTTAGATTCACTATAATTAGATTTTAAATGGTTTTAAATTCGGATACCAGTAGCATTATTATTAGTAGTAGTATTATCGCAAACATTTCAAGGATTGGTCTGAAATAATTTAAACGCAATTTTGGTATTTTGACGTTTTAATCTTGATATTTTCATCTACGATATACAAGGCACACACACAATTTTAAGTAAATTAATTATAAAATAGAAGTAATAAATAATACCCATCCTTTCAGTATTACATACGATAAAATAAGGTACTGTGTACAAAGAAAAGCCTCAACCAACTGAAACTAATGAAAAGAGTGGAACAAAATTACGAGAATAACGTTCTAGTAGACGACAAAAGAATTAAATACTGTTTTCGTAATTAAATTATGAAGAAAAGTAACTGATACAAGTGTACCACATTCACGCTCTTTACAACCACACGTATGCTCATCTAACATTTATAATAACAACTAAGTTTTATAATTTATGACGCATTACCCATTACAGATAATATGTATGAAATTAATATTACGAAGCGATTATTTGGATCGACGCTTGACTATTATATGATTCAACTATATAATTAGACATGGCTCGTAATAATTTCTGTTTTGATTCGTAATTAAGATCGTGTAAGTAATGTTGTTTCTACTAATTTATAGATATATTTTTAATCTCAATAGTCAAGCGCCAATGGTGCCCGAGATAATTTTTAACCTTACATTCAAGCAATTATAGTATTTAGACATTCAAAGTCATCACGTAATCTAGATTTTAATATAAATATCGCTATCGTTTATGTACCTATGCTTTTAATACTATCGCTCTTAATTTAGCCGTTACTCTATTCATATACATCAAAACTGCTGTTACTTGAAGTAATGTATTTTTTTTCTATACACATTCTAATATGCACGATTTCAGTGATCTTGTAATATTGTCATTTTTCGAAATTTTTCTATTAGCATTAACTGTTGTATTCAGTAAGTTTATTAAAGACAGCATTTTGGAATAATATTAAGGTAATCGGTACTGAAGATACTTATCATTATGTACCTACGCAATTTCTGTCTCTGTAGTCTTCACTCGGTTTAATTGATATACATATAAAACGTTTTTGTGTTAAATTGAATAGCTTTCTCGGACATGCTGAATGATTACATCTAATTACATCTAGTCATTGCACTAAAGTTGAATAAATTACATGTTTCTTAAGACAAATTATTATTTGTGAAGATCACATAATACTAATACGAACGTAAACTAATGTGTGTGTTACTGATGAATTGTCCGCTCGTCATCTGAGTTCTATTTCATAGTACTGCAAGGCATGGTTCACTATGATTCTTAAATGATCTTGAATGTACTGTACATTTCAAAGTCTGTTAACCCACAGATTCACTATAGAAAGACTCAGCTGCGCAATACACGTTAAATTGTCTTAATACTCTTAATAATCTATGAACCGTAGTTTTATAAAGCACGACCTCGGACGAGTGTAATACAAGTTTTGTGCTTTGAAATGATTTGTTAGGAACTAAATTAATTAAAACTTGTGAGGAGACTAGCGGGAAATCTGTTTTTTTGGAAGCGCTAAAGAACATGCGCTTACAGCGCATCCAACACATCCAAAAAGCAGTCTTATTTCAATTCCGACACTTGTAGTAATATTTTTTTTTGTAAAATTAGATGTAAAATCTGATATGTTGAGTTTTATTTACTGAACAATCAATGCGGATTGAAACTAATGATGGCTTAGAAAAAGTAACACATAACACAGGAGACGCTTATTAAATAAATATGGCATTTATTTAAAAAAAGGTATTTTTCATAAACAATAATTGAGTCAACTTCTATCGTCTATGAAACCATTTTTTTAGTTCTATAAAACCTAATAAAAGAGTAATATTTACAAATTTCAATATTATTAAGATCTAATTACAATTTCACTATGGAAGAAATACTTATTCTTGTAATAACCTCGTCTTAAACCACGAAAACTACTGATATTACTTAATTTCAATAACAATATTTACAGGTGTAATGATAGTTAGCTTTTAATGATAATAAAATGACAATACAGTACAAATGTCTTCGAGATCTTTTACAAGAAAAATGACCGTTACAAAAAATCGTTTCCATCGATCTAATGAGTTTGTTTAATTTACATTCTTTTAATTTTAATTCGCCGAATCCGCCATCGATTAACTGCAACTCTACCGAACGTGCTCTACGCTGCCAACTCTACAATTTTCTGGCCAAAGTCGTCCTACTTGACTCTGAACTCGGGTTTGACGGTGATCATGGGTTTCTTGGCGTCGAGTCCATCTTTTTCACAGTCTTCGGGGAAATCCTGGGCCCCGGCGGTTGGCAGCTAAGTAGCCGAACTGAAGAGTACCGAGTTCTTGTAGTACCCGGCACGCTCCGACAGAGGACTCTTCACGTCACGCTCCATGGCTTGTTGGCGTGACTTGCGCTCCATCTCCAACTCTTGGGCCAGAGTGTCTGTTGGCAATGAAGAAAACATGCGTTATTTAAGAGCAAGACATCTTCAAATGAAATATTAAGGAGAGGCGGGTCTGAAAATCATCATCAACCCATTATGTCCCCATAGAGGGGCACGGGTCTCTTCCCTGAGGAAGGTATAGGCCATATTCCACCACGGGGGCCAAGTCCGGATTGGTGGAGGTTTGTAAGACTAGTGGCTGGTCTTACTGTCAGAAGTTTTCAAGCCACCCTAAGGCCTCTGACTAGGCTTAACGACTGCCATCTATCGACGGCTGCCGGCACCAACTGCTTAACATGCCTTGCGAAGCACGGAACCGCTCGGAAAAATGCCACTAGCGTTAGTCATAGACGGTGACCCATCCATGGACTGAACGCGCCGTATGTTGCTTAACCTTAGTGATCGTTTAAGATCACTCAGGCAGCCCAGGCTACGAGCGATTCAAGAGTCTGAAAATAAATCGTGCTAACCATTGCTTCTCTACGGGTATAAGGCGTAACAAAATCCCCATGCATAAATGCACGCATGTACTCCGTAAGGGTAGGCAGAGATCTCTTTCGCTTCATCAACATTCGTGCAGGCCGGTTTCGGTTCCTTTAAACCCCCCCATGTGTATATTTAAAAAAAGTACTGCTTTTCCATACTAAAGTTTTTATATCACATCTGGAGGTTTTGTAGTTCCCTGTTCCAAGCGCAATTCATAATTTTCATCTTCTCCGTCAAAAACTTGTAACATTTTAGTGAAGAAGCCAAAAGTGTACGCTTTGTTTAGTTGTTTCCAAATTAATATCGTAATGTACCCGTTTGATTTTGCTGACGGCAGGTTGACAGTAGACCCACAAAGGCTACAATCATACAATTCCCGCGTAACAACAGTACAAATATACGTATGTGGTGTAAGTGTATCGTCGTCGAAAATGTCATTAGTAGCGGGGCCGAAATGTCTCACATCAAACGGACTACATCTCAATGTGAGGCCGGAATTGTGCGCACTTGATAATTTAATATTGAACCTCCCTTTGGTAAAAACGTTGTACAGTTAATATGGCGCGCGATTATTAAATTGTGTCGGGAAGGGTTGTTCCCTGGTAATGATTTCAGCGAGCAGTGAGAATGTTGTTAATGGATACGAAATGAGAAATAGAACTGTTCAGCTATTCTATAGTCACATCCTCGGTTTATGAAGGCAGTAAAATGAAATGAAGAATACTGCACTGAAAGAAATTTGCTTTAAGCACAAAAAAAACAGTAATAAGATTTTAAGAAAATTGACAAAGTTTGTGAAGTGTAGGCGCGAGTAGGTGAGGTAAGGCAATTGTCTCCGAAAACGTCGACGTTTTACGAAATATGCTTATTCAATTTCATGCAACGCTTGCCGCCTCCTGCAATTTACGAGATATAAAAGATATAAACGGAATCTCGTTTTTTGCTTACTTTGATGGAACATTTTCTCAACGGGGAATTCAATTTCTCTTGACATTCGTTTACAATTTATGTTTTGAATGCTTGAATTACCAACTTGGTATTTTAAAAGGGTGTTTACGTACATGATCTGAGCTACAGTCTCGAAACTTGACATTGGACTTGTAAATACATTGCACAGTTAAAAAGCTGGATGGTAATCGTATTTTCGCTGGCAGAGGAGCTCACAGCCGCGGGGCGTAGCACTCGCAAGTGTCGCGAGGGCTATCCCAAAACAGAAACCTATTATCCCTGGCGAGATTATACGCCTAGGGCGTTACAATTAAATATTATACACTTAAAAGCTTCGGTCTTTGCTGTTTCACTTCGCTGCCACCCCTAAATGTCCTATTAGGTTTGTTTGAATACGTAATATTTTTGCATTTGCCGCTCTTAAAACAGAATTGCCGGTTCCTTTGAGAGCTGTAATCTATTTGTTCTTTGAAATAACTTTTTGTCACGGCTGAGTGCTTGGCTTAAAGAATAGACAGATGAGCTTTCACTTTTATTTTTGGTATCCACTTGTATTGCAAGAAAGTTAATTGTGACAGGTGGAAAACTTTCGTTATCGTGGAATGACAAGAAATTTATAAAAAAACAAAGTAATCTTAGTTTTTAGTGACGATATCACAAAAACATGTTTTGTCTGTGCACGTGATTCGATTTATTTGGTAGTCGTAAAGTGGACGATGTGCTCCGGTAACAGCGAGATTTGGTCGAGTAGACACGTTTAATTCGTTGAAAATTTAATTGATTACTGGCTATTGCTCGAAACTTCGTCCGCGTGAACTTCAGTTGTTAAAAGTGGTTATAAATAAGAAACGGATACTTTAAGCGTATGTAAAATAAATATTACAAAAAAATTGTGTTCATTTACATACTTCTTTATTTTAGCTCGCTTCTATCGAGTTTAATTCGAGTTTTTTTTTTTTTTTAAAGACAGCTCCTGTGGTAAAATCCAAAAACTAGGGCTATAACAAAGTATTGTGTCATATTTGAAAAATTTATCTTTTAGATTACAGTTACAACGGTACAACCTCTTTGCTTAAAACGTTACACATTTTTCCTTTAGATGTTAACGTGACCAGGCTGATCTAAGGAGAGCTCACTCTAGCCTCGTAAGGCCCGACCTTGAAAATAACAATTATTTTTGTGATCACTTCAGGATATTGGGCCTTACGAGGCTAACAACGTACGCTAAAACTTGCCGTGACATAGAAGAGGGTATCGACCTAAGCTGAGACAACAGAATGTTAAATTTAGATATCTCTATTACAATTTATAAGGGCTGAACTTTTGAAAACTTTGAATTATGTGTTTCGTACATTTTATGGAACTGTTTCGGTTCCCACGACACAGGGTGTAGGGCCAGAAGCAATGTATGTGCCTGTATGTAAATGTTATGTTATGTTGTGTTAACTAAAAATATTATTAATCCTAAGTTCGGGGAAAATCGGACCACAAAAATTAACTACCCCTAACAAAATATGTTGACACCCCTTTTCACCGCCTTTATGGTTGAATTTGGAAAACTGCAAAAAAGTAATCTAATTCTTCAACTTTAGCACTCCTTCATAGCGTGTAATACGGATTACCTCAATTAAGTTGAGGTATACCTGTGCACCAAATCTAACAGTAAGCCTTCAATTTTATGTCTAACGTGTTTTACAATATTGTTTTACATTTTTTTAATAACCTCTATTTCGGTATTTAAAGCCTCATAACTTTTTTAGTTATGTTTGTCAAAGTACCAAATTTTGTTTTAAATCTTATTTATATAGGGGCTTTGTTCGCAGCACAAGCCTCCACCAGTAACAGTGTCTGAATCTGATGTATAAATGACAACCTACTAACCATTTTTTAACAAAAGCACCCTGTATTTTGTGCGGAAAGGTGGAATTCGCACGCACCAGTATCTAATAATATCAGTACCTAGATTTATTTAAGTAAATGACTAGTTAATACGCCGTAATTACATGCTTAATATTCCACAAATTGTAAAGCTTCTTAACAACTTTATTGATTAAAGAAGACCAATCAGAAGTCTGAATACATGAAAGACGGCCATTTTGTAAGTAAATAAAAACGCCGCGCGACTGTCAGTTTTAATTCGACAAATTAGTTCCGCCACAAACGCTGCGTCAGTGAGCGCTGGCCCGATTTGCTTGGACAAAATGTTTTATTACATAAGAAAGTTGTATGAAGGAGTCCAAGCACAGAAGTTATTAAATAGAGTGGCTTTACCACGACTTTGAATATTATTTGACACAATACACATCTACACAATATACCGGTATGGGTACATTATCAAACTTTTCTGTTATTTTTTTTTATGTAGCCTCACGTCTCACTACTTCCACTGATGCAGGACACAGACTGTCTCTCAGACAGAGAGAGAGAGAGAGAGAGAGAGAGGAAAAGTGTGGGCTTAATTACTACGCGTGCCCACTGGGAATTGGTAATTTCAAGCACTGTCGTATGTGTGAACACCTAAGACATACCGATAAACATCGGCGACTTCAATTTCGTCGGTTCAAAAGTAAAACTCACTAAGTGACATTTTTTTTCTCTAAATGAGATTTTGCTAACATTTATAAACATTTGTAATTTGTAAGCGGATGGAGCAAAATCTCATTTCGGAAAAAAAAGTCACTTAGTGAGTTTTACTTTTGAACCAACGGTTTGTTCTTTTTATTATGGCCGCCTATCTCGATTGTCGTACATTTTCTAGAGTTCTGTACATCAAAATCAAAACACCCTTATAGGACCACTTGTTGTCCGTCCGTCAGTTCAGCCATAGATGTATGGCTAAATGAATAGCTCTAACCATTTCTAAGACACAACCTTAGAAACTGTTAGAGCTAAAAATTGTAAAGGTGAATAAAAGATTAGTAAAAAGAAAAATGATGAAGAATCGCTCGTAGCTTGGGCTGCCTGAGTGATCTTAAACGATCACTAAGGTTAAGGGGGGTTAGGCGGTCAGCGAAAATTTAGATTTCGCGACGATCCGCGTGTTTAATCAGCGGGGCAGCGGCGGGCGCGCGGGGAGGCGCACGCGGTGCAGACAGAAGCGAATACAATAGGCAACAAATCGAGCTACCGTTCTCCGAATTTTGATGCTATTATTATAACCACTACCATGTTGCTTAGGGCAGATTAGCTTGACAGTTGGCTTCTAGTTCTAATAGGTGTACATCGAATAAAGGTGGGTCACCTAACAATCATTTATTAGAATATATAATATACATTGGTATGAAATCATTTAGGTATCCAAGTTATAAAAAACCAAAAGCCAAGTAATGTTAGTGCCGTATAAGGTTTTATTTCGCTATCTTTATGCATTTACAAGATACAAAACATAGTCTACTTATCTATGTAGGTACTTGTAATATTGTAGGTAGGTACATTTTGAAAAAATGAAAATAGGGTAAACGTTAAACGTTAGGAATTATTGGAAGTAAATTATAAAAAGTCAACATACGTATGTAATACTAGGGTAAACGACCCAATAATCGAACGTTAAATGTTAAACGGTAGAAATCATTGTAAGTAAATTATAAAAAGTCAACATACGTATATAATACTAGGGTAAACGACCCAATTATTGAACCCGTCTGCAATTTGGATACAAACAACATTTGGGTACCTATTACATAAAACCAAATATGTTTGTAGGCAAAATAAAAAAAATGATGAAAGTAGGCATTAGCAGTCCTTCACTCAGAATCTGACCTTAACCGAGTGAAGGTTAGTAGCCAGCTACAATTAAATAAAAGAAGTAAGTGTTTTAATTTTTTTAATGTATTTTTAGAAATAAACAGTTTTATAACTGATTCTAAATACTTCTTTTATTTGATTGTAGCTGACTAATAATATTAATAGGCAAAATAAAACAAAAATATTAAATTAGGTACATAATTATGTACCTAATTTAATATTTCATATTTTTTTTATTTTGCCTACGAACATATCGGGTCAAACAAAATAATATTTGTTATATTTATTCGCTTATTTTACCTTAATTATAATGGTGCAGAAGCAATTACATACTGAAAAAACATCTCAACCAAAAAATTAAAATTTTAACATCCACCCGTGACACCTTTCGAAATGAAAAAAATTTTTTTTTATCTGTTCACGGGTCTTCGAGTAATCGCTGACCATACAATAAAAAAAATTGATCCCGAAACGTAATAGTGGAAGCTTTCTAAATAACTAAAAAGGTCGCAACAAAAAGTCGGAGTGCGCATTGAAATTTGCTTGAGTTTTTTCGCAAAAAATTATTAGACACAATCCTTCGTCCATCCATTTAATTTGCTTATCAAGGAGCGGCTGCCAGTTTCAATTTCAAATTCAGCTTCTGTTACACTCTGTGGTACATTGAATCAATCTTTTGTATTCACTAAGCTAAAAAATAACAAATAAAAATTAATTCGTATATCGATACCTCAGTTTTCTAGGTATCAGCATAAGTATCTGTAACGAAATACTTTTGCACATATCCAGAAAACTGATTATTTGTGCCAAAAAGTGAATTTATCGATATGTCAAGCACAAAAAGTCTAATTTTGTAAGAGAAGTAATTAAATTGTTTAGCTATTATAAAATTTGCTGAGCCACAAAAAACAGCATTTAAATAATTTGGTCTGGATACTCTGGATACAAGATTTTGTTTGCAATAAAAAAAAATCAGACAGCAATCCTGGCTCCGCAAATAGTTTTGATAATGGTAAAAATTAAATCGTAAATAGGCAGCTACAATACCATAATAAACATTCAGTCCGCAAAAAAACTACTTGATCAGCAAAATTTAATTATTGATCAGCAGAGAATTGTGTTTATGCAATCTTATTATGTTGAGCAAAATAATAAGATTGCATTTTTGTTAAAAAAACAGCAATGTACGTTCAAAGTGGGCGGAGCAAGATCGTATAATTTTCCCTTTATCTTTATTTTAAGCTATATCTTTATGACGAATAAAAATATAACTTAAGTACTTAGTTACCTACTTAATTGTTTTATATTTTTTGATTTATCTCAATTATATTTCATAAGAATGGATTTTTTTTATTAATTTACGCTTCTATAAATAATACTTATCCAAACAAACACATCACATCAAATACTCTGAGTATAAATAAATTAAATAACCTTTCACAAATTTTTGTACAGTTTCGTCCGCTCAGGGGTGGTTATTAACATGATGTTAAGAAAAAAAATATGAGAAAACATTTTTTTTTAGTGAAAATCACCTAAAGTCGCCGGTTTTGCGGCGCCGGCAGCGAGCGCGCGGGTGCACTCTCCTGCTTCACCCCCCAAAACCCCCGCCGGACCTGTCAAGTGCAAACGATAGAAGCTAATCCATATAATTTCATGATATTTAGGTGATTTTCACAAAAGAGTAATTTTTTTAATACTTTTTTTTTACTTCAGTATTATGTGAATAACCCCCGAGTCAGACGAAACTGGACAAATCAACACCCTATATAATTAATATGCTGTACAAAAATAATAGCTGATTGATTTTGAAATGATTGCGGGCAATGAGTTGCTGATCAATTAGCTATTTCTTCTCACAAAAATACCTATACTATGCTAACCATTTAAATAAGACCCATTTAAATAGCAAAAAATTGAGCATTGAAAATGACAATGCATAAAATAGATTTACGTAAGTAAAGTACGTAAAGTAAGTGCTTTCATCACAGTGTATTTAGTTGCTTTGTAAATTTCTGATAGTTTTACATGATATTTCTAAGTGTTTGGATGCTTCAGCTACATTCCGCAATGAGCCGTTTTCAGAAGAACTAAAAAAATATATCTAATGGCTGTCAAAGGAATGCAATTTTGGACCTCAGTCCAATAGCCATGTGTGATACATCATCAAATAGGTCTCAGCGAGATGAATAATTATCCTAATCGATGATGTATCACACATGGCTATTGGGCCAAGGTCCAAAATTGCATTCCTTTGACAGCTATTAGTTTTTTTTAGTTCTTCTGAAAACGGCTCATTCAGTTGAAGTTTTTCTGTAACCAAGTCGTTGATAAATGGGTAAATTGTACAATGTGCGTTTTTCTTCTTTTTTTTTTTTTTTAGTTCTATGAGAAAATCTAGATGGCACCATTCGTTTCTACATACAAATTTGTGATTGGTGGCAGTCAATGTCAATTCACAGATTACTAAAAAAGAAAAGGAACCAGGTTTGCCATTCATACGAAGTTTCTCGTAATGAAAAATAAAAACCCACAATCCACGGCAAAGATTCCAAAATATCTAAATAGGACGTAGGCGCACTTATCACCGAACTAAAACATGTTTTTTTTAGGTAATCATCCATCACAAATTCCACAGAACCATAGTATTTTTTGGCTTTGACGTTTATTACTAAGGCAGCGCCACCTAGTGAATCTTTTAAAACTAAATTTGACATAAGGAAAACGCTCATTAGGGTAAAAAGCAAAAATGTAGTTATATTTCGAGGAATTATGTAATTAGAGTATACTAAGATGATACAGACGTAGTTTGATCGCATAGGTTAAATCCCCCTGGTATGTCCGTTGTTGGTGCATTTACCCTGTTGTTATAAAACCAAAAAAATATGAATAAGTACGCAGCTAGATAAGTACACCTAACTATGTTTCAAAAATACGAGACCCGAAATAGGGCATTTTACCCTATTTTTCAACAAGCCTAAAAATATATCGTATAGGCAATAGACATAACTAATCGTAATATTTATTAACCCCCCCAGTTCAAAATTTTATTTGTTTGCCATGCGTCGTCGTTTTCTAAAATAATTGGGTAGCTAAATAAAAAAATAAATAAAAAAAAAACTCACGCCCGTTATCCCCGAGGGGGTAGGCAGAGGCACCAATCACTAAGAACTGCGCCACGTTTTGCCGAGTTTAAATAGAAGTATGTAGTTGTCTAAAGCATAAATCAAGTAACTATACTTGAGCCATTACAAACGTGCGAACTAATTCATAAGCATTTGTATCAGACCATTCAGACTTCTCCCTCACACATATAGGAGGCATATCAGGCAATTCAGGCATGTCCGCATATCTGAACTCTCGCTCGCACTTTTGTGACTCGGTTCGCACGTTTGTAATGGCTCAAGTATAGTACTTATTGCAGGTATACACCCATGCACTCTACTCCGTTGGCTTAAGGGCGACTTTGCAACTAAAATGTGAAGATTGACGTGCTGTCGACTGTACTTACTATTATGTAAGTCAATAGGCAGCGTAGGTATGTACCATAGCAACTCATTTATAGCTTTAGGCGACCTTTTTCTGTAAGTACTCAATTTTAAATTAGTTGTGTACTCGTGTTTTGGACTCGTAATTTTTGCGCGTGCAGAGTGACAAGCGACACAGCCCCCACGTGCGAATGCCGAAGCCACAGAGCACATTACTAAAGCCGAAGCGAAACTGGGCCTCGCGGAGGTGCGCCGTTCGGGGTGGACGTTTAGTATGGAATCAGCGAGTTCGAAACTAAACATCGTAAGCGCCATCCACATATTTGGCAAAAGTTAATAGAAATGTCTTGTGTTTTGGAAATCTACAACAGCGAAGAAATGGAAAAGGTAAATACTTATCTGTTTGTGATTTGACAGGAATTTGTATTGTAAAACACGTCCGCAATAAGCATTTACCTAAAATTTTAGACGTGAATTCTGGATTTTTTTCTATGGAGCAAAGTTTTTCCAATCGCGTTTTGGAAACAGCGATCCCCTCACACACGGTCTGTAATACACATTCCAAATTTCAATGCGAAAAATCGTAAAGTTTTTGAATTACAGCTAATAGAAAACATCGAATTTCGGCATATTCACTTACTAAGGGCCCTTAAGCAACATACGGCGCGTTCAGTCCATGGATGGGTCACCGTCTATGACTAACGCTAGTGGCATTTTTCCGAGCGATTCCGTGCTTCGCAAGGCACATTAAGCAGTTGGTGCCGGCTGCCTTCGATAGATGGCAGTCGTTAAGCCAACTCAGAGGCCTTAGGGCGGCTTGAAAACTTCTGACAGTAAGACCAGCTACTAGTCTTACAAAGCCTCCACCAATCCGGACTTGGCCCCCGTGGTGGAGTATGGCCTATACCTTCCTCAGGGAAGAGACCCGTGCCCCTCGGTGGGGACATGATGGGTTTATGATGAAAAAGAAAAATATGAGTGAAAGCGGAAAATTGTGTAAACGGTTTTTTGCACTCGCTCGTGAGCAGTTTAAATCAGATCCTTGTTATGTGTGGTATTACTTTAAATGACAAAATACGTCATATACATACGTCAAATACCTGTTAGATTTTTATCGATATCTTTAACTAGCAGCAACGAACACTAGCAGTCAGCACTATGCTGCTGTATTGCAGGTGCTGTTCGTGGACAAAAATATAAAATATATTGGAATCCCATAATAGCACCAGCCAAAAATATCAGTAGGTGCGTAATATGGACTAGGCCATGTGCTATTTGTGCAGGTGCTATTTAGGCGGGTGCGCAAACGGGATTACCTCAAATTAAATTTTTGTACTTTATTATGAAAACAAGAAAAAAATTCGTGGACCCCCACTTACAACTTGTGAACCCCTGTTTTCTTTTCACGTCTACGTGGACCCCCGTGTGGTCTCCTCTGGACCCCTGGGGTTCATTTTTAGGAACCTATGATCTATATACAGTAAAGTTTGTAATTGTTTGCTCGAAACCCTAAAAGCGAGAGGCCAACTCGCAGTTCGCCACACCTCTTATACAATCAAGCGAAAAAAGTTTTAGTGGATGGAATATCGCAATTGATTTCTACAAAACTGGCCTGCCTATTGAAAACAAAATCTATTCCAATTGATATTCTCTCGGTGACACGGGTTTATTTTTCGAGATCGAATCTTTACAAAAAAAAAAAGTACATAATTTTCTTGCCGGTGTAGCTGGCTTGAATAATTTCATAACAAGGTCCATATTTTTAATTAAAAAAAAGAATAGGTCATTCAATACCTTTGTTCAAGCAACGATTAAAGTATCGCAACTCATTATTTTTCACAAAAAAGAAGCGTTTTTAACTAACTCTAATGATGGCTACAGATTTAGAGCAATCGACACCTCGTCACGGGGCCGGATCGCCGCTAACGCGAAAATAATTATTTTTGTTAAAAAAGTCTAATAGAGAAGAAGGAAGCTCGTATTTTTTCGCCTGGCAATTGGAATTCGAGAAGGTTGTGTACAAAGGGTGAGGTTTATCGGGTCATTGTGTTAAGGGGCTACCGTCTGAGGAGCAGGTAGCGTTTACCCTTCACGAATGTGCTGCCATTATGATGGACAATGCTCCTGCTGGGAGTGAGTGCTACTGCTACCGCGTGACCAATCCCTTACAATCGAATTCTATTAGTCGAACTTCTTGTTACGTTCTCTTAGAATTGATTTCTCTTTATTGGACATCTTGTAACACTGTTAGATGAATCCAATTGGAATCCAGAAGCCAGTAGTATTGTACAAAAAACTAAAAAGGTCCTACTTAAATGTTTAACTAGCGACCCGCCCAGGCTTCGCACGGGTAGCAACGTTTCCGTGGAAATTGCTATATTAGTTCCGTGGAAAATTACCAGGGAAATCATTTTTTTACACCACCTACATTATTCGAGATTTCGTACGAAACCCTTAACTTTTTGAAAATCTAATACCTATAGCCTGATTTACTCGCGAAGAATGAAGCTTTCTATTGGTGAAAGAATTTTTAAAATCGGCCCAGTAGTTTCTAAACCTATTCATTACAAACCTACACACATACAAAAATACAAATCATCCCTCTTTATAATATTAGTATAGATGGATGAGATGCGTAACTTTAAGTCTACGGAGAAATTGTTAATAAAAAAAATGAAGGCACGAGATATTGTGCTGGTGTGGTGTGGCAGGTATCCGCTATGTATTACTTAAACATAAACAAAAAGTTAATATCGTCAAAGGTTTCGAGCGCACCTGTGCTGTACAATTTTATTTCCATTCATTTTACAAGCGCACCTATAAAGGCGGGAGAAGTTCCCTCTTTATTAATTTTTCAACTTTATATTACTTAGCATCAGTTGGCCTATCCGTCTCATTGCGCGAGAGATGTATCTTAATAACAAATATTGTAGCTTAGAGATTAACTTCAAACAATAGGTATACGATCATGACACCTGTCTGTTTCATATGACTAGTGATGGGAGAAAATCAACGTTATCATTCCTTACGTTATTTTTAACTAGCTTTTGCTACTGACTCACACGATTAAGTAGTTTTGTTTTTTAGACGACCTTCACTCAGTCATCTCTTGTGCCATTTTCGCAGGCATTTTAGCAGGGTCATCATCTTTTTTGTGCCGAATGGCGGTGAAGTGTTGTGGCGTGCTGTGCGACCTTTTTTTTGAGCCCAGATCAGCTCAATCGCTTTGTACGGCAGTGGTACGGAGAGATTCTGAGAACGCGATGATCTTTTTCTAAAGCCTGTTTATCAACTTCGTATCGTTAACGGGACCGTTATTATTTTCGTTATTTTTGGTACGTCACTACAAAAAAATACGGTTGACATAACCTTGTGACAGCGTAGTAAGGATTTTACGCACGAACATTAAATATTGATTTCTTCTTATTTAACATTTAAATCACTGTGCAAAATATAACATTGATTGTAAGTTTACACTATGATATAGTTTCAATGACAATTATTTGCTAGTAGGATAAATAGGACATAAAAATATTTTAATCGAAAATTTAACGCCACTTCAAGGTTACGTCGTCCGTTCTAACATGACCTGTCAGGATCGTATACTCCCAGCGGCCGGACGGTGGAAAGTTTTAAGTATTGCTAGAGTGGGACACATAGTAGTCTCTCGGGAAGAGAAGTCTTAATCAACCCGCATGCCCCACTCGGATAGGCTGAGATTAGATAAGATCACCAAACACCAGAAAATACAACACATATCTACGTATTTATACTCCATTCCACGAAACGAGATCCCAAAGAAAATCGTACCATTGGTTAATGGGCCTTATCGACCTTCAATAGCCACTGGCCTACCCTATGAAGTGGACCGACTTCGCTTATTATTTCGCTTATCTCTAGCCGGACGCATTGACCAATAAGATGCGAGTATTTGGTTCTCTAGAAGTTCTATTCGTGGAACGGAGTATAACCTGATTATTTGAGGTGTTCGTAAATCTTTTCTCGCAATGTTTCCTTTCCCAGTTACCAAATGTACCTTGTAAGTTATAAAACAGAACTATAACATAACATTTACATACAGGCACATACATATATAACTATGACAGCGTTTTCTTTTTTGCGGCATGTATGCACAAACTATTCAGAAGCATTGGTGAAGCCAAAGATAAGACCGTGTTAACTACCTCACCGACCTTAGAAAAGAAACCGAACTTTACCCAACTTTACAAGGCGATTTAATTTTAAATTTTTTATCAGGCCCAGCAATTAATTCGTACATTTTTTATCGGTTCAGTTCCCTCTTTTATTTTCTTCGGAACAAGAACAAAGTTTTTCAATTTACAAAAATAAAATACTGTTTCTTACATCTCAAGCTTTATTTTTCAGAAAAGTATCAACTTTTTCTCAAGTTCTGTCTCTCATAGCCTTTGTTTTTATTGTGTACCTATATAAAATAAAAAGTATTTTAAGTTTGTAACTGAGTGAAAACCCTTTAAAAATATTTTATTTTATTCGATTTCAATAGCATGTCTATTTAAGTGTATACGTCCCAAAGCAAGGCCTTCTCTCAGAGAACCCATCCTGGATTGACTTATTTTTATTTAAGCCTCTTCATTATTTACATTAGGTTCTCGAATTGCAAGCTAAATATATTTTAGTCGAAAGCTGCTGGCATGCTGGTGTAAACCAGTATCATTCTAGTTCCGTTTCGGTCATTGATAGTAGGCATATCCGTTTAATACATAGGTTTACTTCAGTAACCTGTGCTTTGAGGTCACGCAATGTTTATTTTGGCGTTTATTTCAATCTTTTGGAACCAAATCCATCTGAATTAAACGTCAGAAACTGTGGAAGTTGTTGAGTGCACTCCTGGGATTTTTTTAAAAATTTGTAATTATGTACTCGTACCACCTTATGTTTTAGATTCAACATGATTTGAGAACAGATGGTTGGAGTGGAGTTTTTTTCTCCATTACAGCTCGATCCGAAGACGGTAGACAATATTGTACATTCAATTTTTACCCGAATCTAATAAAGGGGGTTCTCAATCCGCCAAAATCTTTTTTGCACTTCTGATTTCTGTATCAAAACTGAAATCTTCACGTCTAAAGCCACTAAAACATGCATTCGCAACGCAAGTAAGTTAGGTCGCGTGCTTGCGTGCTCACATCGAGACGGGGGCAGGAGCAACACTTAAATTACTCGCAATTTCACTACTTGAAAGGCACTCGTAAGCAAAAGCACAGGAAATTATTAATTCCATATCAATGTTTTACTACTCCGAACCCCTTATTCGGATCGCGCTTTTCCACAGGGGTTGCAATTGTACAATAGTTGCAAACAAACGGTAATATTAGAAAAAGTGGAATCATATGAATGCCACCGAATAATTTTCTGGTTGTACGGTAGATAGGCTTCAAAGTTGGCATGCAGGGAGGGAGGCTTACACACACAAAATAGTGCTCCGCCTGCCGAGCCAACAACGGCGCATTTTTAATCAAATTTCTGGGCTTTCCACATATGTATCTGAATACGAGTAAAAAAACTGGTTTACTTCACCGATGTTTAATTTTTGGAGAGTGAAATATACGTATTCACTGACTGCCTGGCACATCGTTTCCGTTGCTCTGATCAAATGTATCGAAAGTGCTTGAAAAACAATGAGAAATTTTCAAAATTTTACTGTTTGTTTATCAATAAATTTGTTCAGTATACTTACTGTTCAGGAACTCAGTTCAGTTCAGTGAAATCTTTTTACGTATCCCAACATCCTTGTTTTGGAATCCACCATAAATTGTGTTAAATAATTTGTAAACTTCTTTGAAGTAATTTTAATATTATAATATGAGACCTGCTTGATACGAATAATAAGCTCCTTTTCTCTGAAATACTGATTCAAGTATTTATCACAATTAAAACCTATTATGCTGTATGAAATAGTTTTTATTTCCACTGCGTCACTAGCTTTTACTGTATAAAGATTGCAGTCGCAGAATTCCAACGACGGGCAATAATAATAATAATAATAATAATAAACTCACGCCCGTTATCCCCGAAGGGGTAGGCAGAGGCACCAGTCTCTAGAACTGGACCCACGTTTTGCCGAGTTTATTAGGTCCCAAACGTGACAAGTGGCAAGCCTGTCGCCGTTATCCGGGCACAATTTATCAGCGAATGGTGTTGCTGTACAAACAAATGTACGTAACTAAAAGTCATTGGTACATGCGTGGTTCGAACCCAGACCCTCATGATCGAGAAGCAAGGGTCAACCCCACTACGCCACCACCGGGCAATAACACGTTATTTTTGGTGAAATGTAAAAAACGCCCGGCCCGACGCTGGTTTCGGGTCCGAGAATTCAATAAAGAAAATTTACGACATGAAATTCGATTGATGTTTATGGAAATTGCAAATAATTACGCACCGTGAGGAAATATGAATGCGACTCGCCGGCGGTTTCAAGAATTTTTGTCAAAATTGATGTCAGCCCGCGTAATGTGAATTGCATTTTTGAGTTTAGCTAGTAATTTAAATTGTAGCAGCAATAAATTACGTTTTATAAATAATATGAGTACATTAGTGTAAAAAAACAGGTAACAAAGTAATTGTAATAAATAAAGCAAAATATTATTTCTGGTGTCCACTGTTTTTGCTAGAAGAGACATTATTTGATTCAAGCGAATTCAATGATACCAGAATAGTATCCACAGTGTTTAGTGTTTTTAAAAAAAGTTTCGTTTTTGTCGAAATAATGTCAGTATCTACACCATATATATTTATCTATAGCCCGTAAACAGAGCCCAGTGTAGTACCTAGGAATCTTCTGTTTCACACCAACCCATCCGGCATCGTGCCAGTCTCGTCCAATGCTCTTACTATGTCGTCGTCACACCGAAGGTGGTCTGCCCGCCGACCGTCGACCTGTTCTTGTCCACCACTCAATGGACACTTTAGTCCACCGGCCGGACGTCTTCCCATCTAACTTATCTACACTAAACATAATTTATAGTCGCATTTTTTCATGAGACAGTGTGCTTGTAGCCAAGTGCAAACTTTCTAATGTCAAAATGCCGTTTCTTTTTTAAACTTGACACTCACCAGAGTAGTTTTGCCAGAAGGCTGCGCCGCCGCTCATGATATCGACGGGCGGCGGCGGGTAGTTCCACTGGGGCTTGTCGGGCGTCCGAGGGGGCTCTCGCTTGAAGGGGGGCGAAGCCGCCGGCGGCTCAGCGCTGGTCGGCTGGCTTTCGGGACCGTTCTCGCGCTCCCGGGGTTGGCTCTCGGGCGCCGGGAACAGGTTCTCTGTTGGACGAAGGACCAATCAATCTCAGGGTATCCTAGTTAGGGACCCAGTTCAAGTGTTTGTGTCGTGTCTAAGTTATTATTATCTATCTATATAAATAAAATTCAAAGTCCTGACTGACTGACTGACTCACTCATCAAAGCCCAGCCCAAGCCGTTGGACCTATGAAGCTGAAATTTTGCACAGAGGGCCTATATATAATGTAGGTAAGGAATAAGACCGGATTTTTTTAAATTCAACCCCTAAGGGGGCGAAAAGGGTTGCCAAAATTTGTATGGGAGGTATAAAGAATGTTTTCTAATTTTCTTGAAACTTAAAATAAAATAATACTCTTCAATACAATTGAATGAACGTTTGTCTAAATTTAACCCTTAAGGGGGTGAACGGGGTTGCAAAATTTTGAACTAAAGTCCACGCGGACGAAGTCGCGGGTGAAAGCTAGTTTATTATAACAACGTGATGAATTACTATAATCAAATAAAAAGGCAAAGGGGAACCGTTGCCGTTATCTATAAAACATTTATATACTTCAAGCGTCTATCTGATGTCGTTATTACTCGTAATATCGAGCACAAAAATAACGTTCGTTGTAAGGGATCCCGCGTTACTTATTAATTTTCACTTAATTATTTATTTTTAAAGTAAATATATAATTTAATATTCTGTGAATATTACACCGAATAAACGAAGGCTATTGTTAAAAATATGCGAATTTTGATACCTTTGAAGTCGGTCGACAAAATGAAAACGATGTCGAAGTCTTACAATCTCTTTGGAGAAATCAGGAAAATTTAAGGGACAACGTAGACTTGATCCACATGCTCTTTTAAAAAAAGTGGCGAGGTTATGCAATGCGTGTTAGTCGAGCACCAGCCAAACCCTCATTTCAAATGGCCTGCGAAACGATTTCCTGACACGGAGATTAGTACAAGCCTTCACCAACATTTGCCCCCTTCTTACATCACGCACTCAATCTCAACCACTGTAGAGTAATGCCAGAACTCGTACCTCTAAGCGATACACACTGAATCTTAACTAAACAAATTAGGGTCGAGAATTGATTGATTTGGGAGCTTCGACTCGGGGGTGGGTATACGTCACGTTGATCCATACACGGACAGTTTGACAGACGGTAAGTTAACATGTCAGGGGCACGAATAACTCGCGCGAATTACGCGCACTTGAAGTTAGGACTTGTTGAATAGCCCGGGGGATCCCAATGTCGACATGTTGCTTTGATATGAGGTACGATGATTGGCGGAGGAAATTCAAAGTTTTGCGGTATGGAGAAGGAATTTTATGAGCTCGGGCTTTCCTTACATTTCGAACTAATAACAATATATGGAAAAGTGTAATTTCGAGACAAGCAACCGATACGTACGATTGTATTTGTACGTACTTATAAATAGAGTTGCACAAAAGTGACCATAATTTACAGGTTTCTGACGCAGAGTTTGCAATAGATTAGTCTCCCTTCTCTATCGATCGTCAATATTCAATCAAATAAAAATAATTTATTTCTTTATCGTAAAGAATTTATTTTACGTTTGCTTAATGTCAATGTAGGTACTGTGTTAGCTACTTCCTTTGGGCCGTATTTGTAGTGGAGAAAAAGGTAGCGAGAAAAAACTCCACTCTGACAATCCTTCCTAAAATAATCTAAAAATTGATACATCCCGAAGACTACAGCACAGGAATTCAGCAGCAATTCTAATAGAAGTAGAGTGGATTTATCATTCGCAGTAATCCTCAGGACTGAAACGTGGGAATTCAATGACATACATACATCAAAGGCCTTCGCGTCCGTTACGGACGATTCCAGCTGTGCCTAAGGACACAGGACTTGACACTTTTTTGAGTGACTGAAAAATCCAGTTCGAGAGCGGCTCCTACCCCATGTAGGACATAATAAAGAGAAGGTCCAGTCGGTTCAGTACGGATTTAGTGCCTCCTGGCTCTTTTGTCCGCCAGTGCTGAGCACCATACTTCGTCGCAGATCTTCCAGCCTTTCTAGAATTGCAATTTAGCTGCAATTCTTACAACACACAGAGTTCATTCTCACCTGTGACAATTCGCAGTATCTCGGTGGGCGCACCGGATTGCTTGAGGGCCTCCTCGATCTTCTGCCGCCGCTTTAGCTCCATCTCCAGCTGCTCCTGGTACTGCTGCCGCTGCTTCCGTTCTTTCTTTAGCCGCTTCTGGTACATCACTATGACAAAAAAGAGGTTCGTTTTAGTTTCGCTTTTGGAGATCTTAACAATGTTTATGTCCTAATTTTTAAAGAATAATCTGACTTCTCCTAGTGTAGTGACTCACCTAGTCACAGATTCATATTATGAAAACAATTGAGAATTCTATAGGTCGTTTAGAGATCATAGTGAGGAAATGTGTTTAATTTAATCTATGAACACTACTTATTTGTGTGTACACTAGTGATATAATTACATAACATTTGATAAGCGATGCGAAGTGCTTACCTGGGGGCAAAGCGATTTTTTTATGGATGTACACAATTCAAGGGTTCAAGAAAGAGAGTATAATGATTCTATAATTTAAGGGCAGCTACATACCTTCATTTCTAAGTGTGCCACATAAAGAAGAATATTAATCTAAATACTGACAGCAATAATATGCTGGCGTCACCCACCATACCGATTAGCTACAGTCCTCGACTCATACCGTATCAAAATAACAATTTGCTACGAATACCGCACGCAGTACAAAACAAAACGCCGACTAAATAATCGGTTCTCCCCACATAGCGCATGCGCTTGCCTCGCCCAAGCGCCATACTTTTCAGCTGCAATTTGCATCTGCACGCATCTCACTTGAACATCGAACATAAATATTGACGCCCGTCCCTTTCGTTCCTCCGGCCGCGCATACCCGTATCTCGTTCCAATCGGAAATTACCTTTCAACCGCACATCACGTCCTAAAGAGCGCAAGTCGAAGGAATCCACGTGCAAAACCGATTTGGACCGCCGCAGTTACCACCTTTCGATTCGGAATTAGCCTGTCGATAATCGACAGATCGTCCACGCATCAGCCTTCATTCCTTGTCTCTCTTGGGTACGTTTCCAGCGTCTGTCTTGTTCGCTCTGCGATGTGATTGACGAATGATTGAGTCGGTGCACGTGTCGATAGAGGCCGGAGCCCGGCCTCCGCTCGCGGGGAGGGGGAGGCATGGGTTTGAAGATGGCGCAAGGAGCCGACAACCAGCGTATTAACTTTTCCTATTCAATTTGTTATCTAAGCCTTAAATGTGAAGAAAATTAAAAAAAAACATTCGTCCTAAATTGTTCGTCCCCGATTACAAGACAATCTAGCTACATCAAAAAACAATATGTCGATAGATTATCTCTACTGAGGATTGACTCTGCCACATGCATTACACCAGTTATTTTATTACTACTATTTTTTTAAGTTGTTTAGCCACGGTCAACGTGGCAAAAATAGTCAATTCTATAGACACCACGCAGTAAAGGAAAGTCATTGTTTACGAATTTTTTGCCGAGGCTACGAATAGCCTTCGCGCGGGTTCGTTACTTGGACCACAATCTTTCCCGCGATCTGTCCTGCGATTAGTCAAGATAGAGTTTGATGGAGGCGACCGGCGAGGGTGCAGATAACTCGTTCTCTTATAAAAATGCCATGAATAATAAAATAATATAAAAAGTCCACTTATTACTTCAGACACTGAAGGCGCGCGTGAGCTGAATGGCAAATGAAATAAAGCCGTGGATACTATTACTTAAATTGCTTTATTAACACATTTGAACAGTACCTAATTGAAGTCTAAGACAGTGTTTCCATAAGCCTTGTTGTACCAACCGAGAAACAAAAGATAAGTGAAACAAAAGGCAATTATCTCAGTCACTAAGTATTCCATAGTTAATTAATGTTGTTGCTAATGAAGCAGGTAGATCTCGAGCCCGCCCGCTGACGACTCTTGCACATCATTCGTCATAGAGTGAACTCTGACACTGCCTGGTAATAATGCACGCATATATTCAGGCAATGGTTCATCTTGGGTTAACGATGGATTAGAAACTGTTAGGGATATAGATAAATCTCGGTGCCCTTTAGTTTGAAATCAGAAACAACTGATACCTTCTTAATGCATCACACCATTAATGATTGTTGGCACTAGCATGTTTTTTATAACAAAATTCCTGAAAGTATTCTATCCCTGCCAGGAAATAAATTTAAATTTGTTATTAAAACTGCGCTGTGTAAAAAGGCATACTACAGAATAGATGACTTTATAGATGATAAAAACCCTTGGCAGTAAACCAATTCCACAACGAGCTAGTTATTGGTATTCTAATAATATATAGGGTTTAATAAATTTCATACATATTTACAGACGCTGTGATTGCATATCAAAACTATGCTATTATTATAGATAACTGACAAGAACTTTATCACACAAGTTTGCCAAAGGCCATGCGAATGGTGGCGCGGTGGCCGGGTCGCCTATCTCCCTCTAATATGGTTGAGACTGGTGATGGCTGACCTCTGCGTTACGCTCGTGAACGGGTGCCGTCCGTGTGTCTGGCCGCAGCATTGGTGTTTTATTACCTTTTAAGAATATTAAATGATGTTTGACTTTGCAAGTATTTATTGCACTCATGGATCTTGAGATTCTTGGTATACGAACACTCATACCTAATTTGTATTAGCTTTAAGTTGATTTGAGAAAAGATGGTCAGAGTGGAGTTTTTTTTCGCTGCCTTTTTCTCCACTACAGACGGCCCTAAGGCAGCGGCTAACATTATACATAACTGTATGTACACTGACATTCAACAAGCAGAATGTAAATTCTTTACGTTGAAATAAAAATTTTTGATTTTGATTTTTTATTTCACAACCAGGAAAAATAATTAATTTGGCAGTAACTATTTTTTAAAAAGTAAACTAAAGCTAATTTAAATAAAATATTGGAGCCAGATCGCTGTCAGCCGGGAGAGTTCCGAGAAGGCTGGCGGCATTACCTCGCTGTATGGCGAGGCTTAGCCTTTGGCCAAAGTAGGCACCAGCCCTCGGATCTCCAGAGGCGTCAACTAGGCGCGACGAGATCTCCTTAAAGAGGAGTCGCGCCTCCGGGCCCCATGGCCCCAGAGTCTCTACCCCAAAAGGCACAAATATATAGCCCTGACCTAGAGCTGCATATTTGCGCCTCTTGTTGGACTCTGCGATAGTTGCCGCCGCGCCCGCATGGCAGGCGGTCGCTTGGACATGGGAGTGTGCTAGGGTATCGACGCACGTTGCATCCCAGACCAGCGACCGCCCATTCTTCCACGGGATGAGCGTCATTCCGTCGGGCCTCTTGCCATCGTCACGTGCTATCCCACTCGGCTCTAATACTGCGGGCACGCTTGCGCTGACAAGGGCCCGACGAATGACGTCATTCAGGGCAGCGTGTCTGGACAGACGTCCAGCGCTGCGGCGGCAAGCCAGGCCATGGTGACCTAACTCGTCGACGCCTCCACCGCAGCGGCAGCGATGTGGCTCGTTGGTCCTGGCCCCCAGTCTCAGACTAACTCCCAGGCTAAAGGTAGTCCGGTCTAAAAGCGTCCCTATGCTCGCCGATGGGAGGGCCCTCAGCCAGTAGCCCGACTCTGGCTCACAGCTCGCTAGGAGACGAGCACGCTCCGCATCATTCACTGCAGTATCAATGAGGTCTTTACGAACCTGGATGCAGAGCGGCTCGTCCCAAAGCCGCTGCAATGCCGTATTTGTCGGTACGTCCTGGCTCGGACCGGCTGCGTCAGACCAGGCGCTCCTGGCCTCAGCCAAGCACGCGACCTCTACATCTCCAAGAGACGGGGAAACAATTTTACCAATGAGGCCGACCGTGCTATGAACTGAGGACAGGAACGCCGGAAGGGCTACGCTTGAGGCAGTTCTTATACCCAGGCCACCATGACGGATCGGAAGTGTGGCCTGGGTCCAGCTCTTATCTTGCAACGGGCAATTTAGGATTTCTGTTAAAGTGGTTCTGATAAGTTCGTCCAGACAAAGTAGAAGATCCAGGTGATTCCAGAGGGTTGAGCACCTGAGAGCATACGTAAATTTAGGGACAAAAAGGCAAAATTTTATTATCCAGTAAGCCATGTGTGGACTAATCTCTTTGAGACGACCAGACGACTCTTTAAATTTATATATTTGATCACAAATGAAACCAGCATAAGAATCGTCCAGAACTGGGGCACCTAGCAGGCGAAGCGAATCACTGTCAATAACTTTGATATTAGGTGCCAAATAATTAAATTTTGATATCAAATCTTGTTTCTTATCGGAGCGTGAAACACTTGTGTACAGTTCGCACTTTGAGTAATTTAGTTCCAAACCAATAGACTTGAATTTATCAATTAAATTTTGGAGATCCGAAAGTACAGAATTCACGTCGCCTCCTAGGGTCCCATCGTCCAAATACCAAACGTTGAATTTTGAGGCCAAAGATTTAATGTGTGAGTGAATTGCCAAACTGAAGATAGCCGGTCCGAGCGGGTCGCCTTGCTGACAGCCGACTGCGGAGTGAAGTAGGTGGCCGTTATAAATTATATTTGTTGGACTGCTATAACACTGCCACAAATAAGCGTATGTCGCAGGTATATGTTGTTTTATTTCTGTCAGCAAAGCTCCCCGGTCCACTGAGTTGAAGGCGTTCTTAACATCCACCTTCAGAAGCACCTCCCCTCCGCCGTGTTTCAGGAAGGTGCGAGTCGCGTGTACTGCGGCTTCGCACCCTCCCTTGGTCCCGAAGCCCAGTTGTACTGGTTGAAATTGTGCTGTTAAATCTGGTAAAATATACATGCAGCAGATCTTCGAGACCACACGGCGGATTGTATTGCCGATAGCAATGGGCCTGATGCCACCGTCCTTTTTACGGAGCGCACATAGGTTTGCGCCGTATAGAGTATCTATTATATTGGCGCAAACCTTACCCGAGAGCATGAGGTTCACAAGGCGCGTCATGTCTCCCAGAAGGGCTGCGCCGGCGTCCCCGGTCACACCCAAAATTAAATCTTTAAAATGTTGTGGCGTGAGGCCGTCCAGGCCGCCGGCGGAGCCGTTTCTGAAAGACATGATCGCCGCCTGCACGTCCTCTGCGGTGGCCTCGGGAGTGGGCTCCGACGGGTCGGGGGCATCCGGCAGTTGAAGAGTGGCCGCTGGAGGGGGATGTTTTGATTCCAATGCGGCGAGCGTCTCCGGGGTATCGGGAGCGACTGCGTCACTGGAAAAAAGTAGTTGGGCAGCTCCTTTTATGTCACCATCATTAAATTTATTTTCGACCTTTTTGGAAATTTTGGCGGTAGATCTCACTCCTGAATAATTATCTAAACTGGGCCTAAAGGGGGTTGAGCAGTTGTTTTTAATTTTTTGCGTTAAGGAGCCGCTACAACTTTCTCTTTTGTTTACGTGCAGTGTGCGATATGAGAAGGTCAAAAGACTCTCCCAGCTACTCTTGTCGTTTTTCTCTACTGCTGTTCTAATATGTGAGGACAGAGAGGTGGCCACACTGCGTCTTGCTCCCCGTGGGATTCTTTTTACTAGCGGGAGGGAAGTTTTATAATTACTGATTTCCTGCCAGAATGGGGAGACAGGTGGAGAGTTTGGAAGTATATTGTGCGGCTGAGGGGGAAGAGTGACAGTTGTTGGTGTTTGGGGAGCAGACGCATGACGGTGTTTGTGGCATCTACTTTTGTGGATGTTAAGACCCCTCTGTCCTCTGAAATAGCGAGGCTGGGAGCATTCAGGACACTGCACGTGAACTTGCGCCGATGACGACACCCCGGAGTGGCCTTGGGAGGTTGTCTGCGAGGGAGCCGGGCATGTCAGAGTAGGTAACATAAATGTACACACTAAAATCTATAAATTATCACAGATTAGAAGTCTCAGGTGTTGCATGGTAGTCCGGTCTAAAAGCGTCCCTATGCTCGCCGATGGGAGGGCCCTCAGCCAGTAGCCCGACTCTGGCTCACAGCTCGCTAGGAGACGAGCACGCTCCGCATCATTCACTGCAGTATCAAATTTATTTTCGACCTTTTTGGAAATTTTGGCGGTAGATCTCACTCCTGAATAATTATCTAAACTGGGCCTAAAGGGGGTTGAGCAGTTGTTTTTAATTTTTTGCGTTAAGGAGCCGCTACAACTTTCTCTTTTGTTTACGTGCAGTGTGCGATATGAGAAGGTCAAAAGACTCTCCCAGCTACTCTTGTCGTTTTTCTCTACTGCTGTTCTAATATGTGAGGACAGAGAGGTGGCCACACTGCGTCTTGCTCCCCGTGGGATTCTTTTTACTAGCGGGAGGGAAGTTTTATAATTACTGATTTCCTGCCAGAATGGGGAGACAGGTGGAGAGTTTGGAAGTATATTGTGCGGCTGAGGGGGAAGAGTGACAGTTGTTGGTGTTTGGGGAGCAGACGCATGACGGTGTTTGTGGCATCTACTTTTGTGGATGTTAAGACCCCTCTGTCCTCTGAAATAGCGAGGCTGGGAGCATTCAGGACACTGCACGTAAACTTGCGCCGATGACGACACCCCGGAGTGGCCTTGGGAGGTTGTCTGCGAGGGAGCCGGGCATGTCAGAGTAGGTAACATAAATGTACACACTAAAATCTATAAATTATCACAGATTAGAAGTCTCAGGTGTTGCATGGTTCGGCATACATAAAATATTTTCTATTTCGACATAGGCTGCTACAATGACGGCTGTCAAAACGTCACGCGCGCGCAGGGGTGACATGGCAGACGGGCACTCCTATTGGCCGCCGCCCTGTCGTGTTGATGTCGTCGCTAGGACGCCAGTATTCGCCGTAGCAACGCCGGGCTGTCACGTTCGCTTGCCTTAACGACTGTCAGTTGTCGATTGTATTGTATTTTAAACACCTGATTCTGATGCTTCCATGTACAGGCGGCTTATTCCCACGGAGGACCGGCCATGTCGTTATTGCGCGGTGCTGTTGCCACTGTTTTCTAAGTGTTTTGGTTCTTAATTTCACCAAAACAAGATAAAATAGGGAGCTGTGAATCTACAGTCGAGAGCATCAAAAACTCCAGCAATCCGGGATTGGCCCCCGTGGTGGAGTATAGCCTACACCTTCCTCAGGGAAGAGACCTGTGCCCCTCGGTGGGGGCATAATGGGTTGATGATGAGCACAGAAACCTTACTTCTGACCATTGTAGGTACATTATGCGCTATTTTGCAATTAAAATTTAAAAATACTGGCGATTTCACGCAGTAAGTTAATTTTGTTAGCACCGATCCATTAATCAGGGGTCCGACGTCTTTAGTCCTCCACTGTATGGAGTTGTTGGATTTAGCCTACTCCGAACTGTCAAATTCAAAAATATTTTAAGTGTCAAAATATTTATGTGTTTAACAATTCGCGGTTAGTTGTCTAATACAAGGGCAGGTTTACAAATTCCGTTCAATAATATCTTATAATTTTATACAAGATAAGGAAAAGCTCCAGGATGAAAGTAACGAATTACGAATCTACAGGACATAGAAAATGGCTGTGGCATGCTTAATTACTCTGTTTACTATGTTGGGTTTTAAAAGGTCCTCTTTCAGTTAATTTCGCGCCAATACAAAGGTGCGGCTCGCAAGCTCGCTGGCTGGAAAATGTGACGGTCGGTCGAGTCCGAGCATCGATTCGGTCTAATACCTCTGAAAAACCATTTCGCACCCGGCTAGGGTTTATTTTTGGTCCTTTTCATCCCGCCTTTCTTGTCTAATGGCGCGTTTCCGATGATCAATTAGCTAGGAGTTCATTAATGTGAAAAGTATCCGTAATTGGATCATATACGTACGTGTACATTGTTAAACTCTATTCAGGGCCAACAAAAAATAGATAACAAAATTGGTTCAGCCAGTGCTTTAATTGGTTTTATGTACTGATCTTAATTTAATACCATATCATATTAATTTTATAATTTATTTCGCACTATTAAAATGGCCAGTGATCTAATAAAGTTTGTACTTGTCACTTAGAACATTTGATGGAATTTAGAACGCCTACAGATCCGGTGAAACCAAGCGGGGTTTCACGCATCTAAATGAATAACTATTACTGTGAGATCAACTTTGAATCATTTAAATTAGTACTCTACTAGCGATAGCATATTCTAGCTGATAAATACTATTAATATTTGAAGATGTGTTTTGTAATGATGTAACTAAAATGATGATGGCAAAATAGGATAACCTACTTAAGTCTCACTGCACCGTTCCTGCAACACGCTGTATGAATCTATCAAATAATAATTAAGTTGTGAAACTCAAACAGACCCGACGTATCAATCAATGTCTTCCTACGTCATATCCATTCAGGAGGTGGCAGTAGTAGTAGGTACTTAAATCCCGCACCCATTGTTTCTGCGAGTCAATATTTGTCTATTGAGTCGTCGGCGTCGCTCTTTGAGCTCATAATCCGGCCTATTGCTTCCTGATTCAAGCATTCACGATGAATCGTAATAATTCTTCAATCGATACCCTTTCCTTTGATTCGCTGCGGACGAAAGTCGGCTTGACAAAAAGTTTGTAATTTCATGTAGTCACCCTTTGTGTCGGGCGGTAGTTCCTATTTCAAAGATCTATTCACTAAATTGAAATAAAGTTAATCTTTGTTTTGTTTCGAGATGCTTTGTACTCAGTTGAGTTCTGACTCGTAGTAACAAATCATGGGGCAAAGGCATCACTTTGTTCTTTCAGGCTGACTCTACCATTGAAATGTTAAGTAATTAGTAGAAACATGATTGGCGATAAATTAATCAAACAATACAACCCACGGTTAACAACACAATGTACGAGGAAATTTAATAAAGAGATAAAAAGTCGATAAACGAACGGTACGTACGAATAAAAGCAAACCGCCGAAATATTGAAGGAATCCGCTCAAAGGGAAAAATGTAATAAAAACCCCACCGATACAACATGCGAGTGCGGTTAAAAAGCAACGAGCGAATATGGCGCTTGCATCCGCTGCAGACAAAACTCGGGCTACTTGCCTATGCAAATTATATTTGCGGACCGCAACGGATAAAGCCCGATCTCAGACGTTTCATTTCATTCCAGTTACGTATTATACGCGAGTATTCCTTTCATATTTTCATGCGATTTCCTTCCCCTCGTTCATTTTTCCGTTTTTAAAAGTCTCCGAACAATGGCTGCGGAGCCGCGAGCCGTTTTCTTGTACGGGCCTCTGACGTTATTATTATATCTTTTGAGTTTTCTTTCTTTAATACTTCCCACTCATAAATGGCTGATACAGTCCCCTAGGGTTTGTAGCTCGAATAACATGTAAATGAGCGGCGCATAGGAGAAGAGGCAATCCAAAATTTGTATTTTTTCACGACACAACTGGAGAGCATATTTTTCAATGCCTAATAATATTGTGAAAGTAATAGTGTTACATAATACTTGTTACACATTGTTTCACCCCTACAAACAAACGACATTATTGCAAATGATCTACTTCGATATTGACCTTAATACAAAACCGGCTCCCGTTAGTCTTCGAAGAAAGGAAAAATATTCATGTTACTAAAATAATTATTTATTGTTGCTTAATGAAGCATATGAACATAATAAAGTACTTCTAATTGGGGATTAATACAATACGTTGCCTAAGGCAGCACACGTGGAATACTGGAGCCTACTCACATGTATTGCGCCAGTATATCACTTATTTTTTCCAGCGGTGGGTACATTACGTTTATATTTTTTAGACATTATGACAGTTAAAGACCTGAAACCATAACTTTTGTTGAATCTTATGGATAATACGGGTCAAATTCTAGCTTTGTGGTAACACAAACAGACAGACAAAGGATATATTTTGCATAAACTTGTCATATTTAACAATGGGTATGATTTTAAGCGATTTCGGACAATTTTACCCTAATAATAAAGATAGCTATAGATAGATACAATTTTTTTAATGAGCGTGTTGTAATTTTATATAGCCATATTAATTAGTCTATGACCTATTCTCAGACATACTAAATAGGTATATTCTTAAATATTATCCGGATCCACTTACTTGATTAGAATGCCTAGTGCTTACTAAAGTTATAGTTAAAAAAACCTATAAACAAAAAAAAAACATAGAAAGTGTCTATGTTTTTTTTTTTGTTTATAGGTTTTTATACATTAGATTTTCTTTGTGCAATGCATCAAAAAGTGAAAAAAGCCCTCATTGAAGTTATCGGTAAGACTATTAACATTGCACGTTTCTTCCCACTTCTGCAATATGGCGTAAATAACATTCGACGTTTATGACAGCCAAGAGTCCCCTCGCAGTGGCACCAAACCGATTTAGATAAGTCTTTTTATAGTTCTTTATTGAAAATAAATTGCCTAGAATGAAATCTGATCGAACGCTTTCCAATGGTTTTTCGATAAATGTTCGTCTTCTGTGGTAGAAGACAGGCTAACCAGAGATTTGTTCTTGTTTTTTTTTATTGCTGTAACTCTAAGACAGTACAAGGTTGACCTTGACCACAAATGTTTTATTATCAAGGCAGTAAAATTAATGTTTTTTATTTTTTGTACATAATGCAACAAGGTACTTATCCAAATAAAAAATGTGTACACACCGTACGTATTGGACTTTTTGTATAAGAGCTTGCAAGGCACTCGCCTTGCCTTTTTGTGTATGTGTATAAGAATTGTCACCAAGAGCTTGGCGATAAACTGCATTAGCAGTTTGGCAAACTAATGGTATAGTAATTTTGCATGTTTCAGTGAATGAATAAATAAATCTGTGGTCTTTTTGTGAGCAATACGACCGGAGTGCCCCCTCGCGCCTGGCACTCTTTACAAAAGTCTCTGCAAAATGTTAATTTTAAAAACTTCTCTTTATTTGTTATAATTTCTGTTTAACCAAAAAAAAAAAATTATGACAGCCTAGTCGAAAAGTGTCAACGAGCACGATTTTCACGTTTTTTGTCTCGTTTCTCGCTATCCCCATATTTACGACTAGAGTGGCCAGTGTGATAAACGTTTTTACCGGAACTGGGTAGATTGTTGTTTGTGTGCACCCCCTCGAGACTGGGTGAGTTATGTGCAACGAATGACCTTCGAGAGATAATACGTCGTCCTCATCTTTGCACTATATTCTTTTCATCTCTCAACATTTTTTTCTGTAATAAAAATGTACTACACTATCGGTTGTCTGGAAGAAATTTCTATAAGCAATACTGCCGCCAATTGTACTGCATTTCTGTAAATATTTTCAGTCTTGATTACACGATTACCTAAAACACCAATTAAAATAAATTGTAGTAAAGATTTTAAAGGGGCAAAACTCCGTTGATTTGCGGCTGACTGGTAGATAATGCTTATGGCATTATTTTAAATCTATGTGCAATAAAAGTATCAATAAAACATAATACAAGTAATTTATAGAATCTAAAATTGAAGTAGGTAGGTATCTCAAAAAATATTATACATCAGAGACCACAATGTTCAATTGAAAATTTGGAATTAACTACCTACCTTCTCGTGAATCTGAAAAATGTAGTCGCCCAGAATATTAAAAAAATATGTTCAAGTGCCCTGTCCCAAATAAAAGTATCAACAAAGAAAAACGCATCAAACGTAAAAGGGGAGATGTTTATGAAAAAGAAAATAGCTAGCAATTTTATCAAACCGATCAAAGGGACGGTCAGCATTCCGACTCCTTATGACCGATAGTAAAAAAATACGCAATCTCTCTTTATAGTTACCATTTCACTGGTTATTATTATTATGTATCGATATGGGCTGTGTTACGAACCGTGAAATGTTGCTAGCTACGAGATACGGAGAATCACGCCTCGGGCAATATTGGACTTGTTGTCTTTTACAATAAGGGACTCAATGATAGATTAGAGTGACGTTGTTTGTTTTTATATCATAGAAGATGCGAAAAATCAAGGTAACTACACTAATTAATATAAAAAAATATTATATTTAGTTGTTTTCAGTGAATTCTAAACGTTTTCAAACGAACACTTATAAACACAGTATTTTACGAGGTAACTGATATCGTTTCATACCTTATAGTTTGAGCCCGATTGTAAGGTACGTGTTATTTATTACTTTTCGGCAGGAGAGATGAAATAACAACGATGATTGCATCTCATTAAAAATATATTTTATTAGAGCAATTTCTGACTTACAAAATACTATTGTGGATACAAGTGATGGAACAATAATTTTCTTAGATGGCAATAATTTTGGGTAAATTGGCATTGTCCCAAAAAAAACTGTTTTTTCTTTCGGGAAACATGTAAGTTTTATATAACGTTGGCTGAATATTTTAATTGGGCAGCTTTGATTAGTTTTTAAAAAGTAAGAAAACAATCAGAGTCTACGAAACCGAGATGTACGTCATGCATGGAAATACGTCATCAACTGAGAAACTAATAGTTGCTAGTAATACCATGGCTCGAGTTCTTGTACAGTCGACAGCACATCATGGTATACACCCATGTACTCTATTCCGTTGCATAACGGGCGACTTTGCACCTAAAATGTGAAGATTGACGTGCTGTCGACTGTACTCCTGAAATAAACAAAACTATAAAAACTCCTAATTTGTGCAAACGTAAAAGATAAATTATCTACGTTGAGTTTTTGCGAAATACTGAGATGTCAAGATCTTGGCGTTATTCAATCGTATACCTACTTTCACTGACGTGTGGAACGGAATTTAAAACGTCGAATTAGTCACACACTTATTCACAAAAGGCTGTTAAAATATGATTAATCTATAATTGTTGCATTATATTCACATCACACTTATAATTATATAATATAATTTGTAAATATTGTCAATATTTAGAACCATGCCCATTGGCAAACTGTCAATCCACAGTCAATATTTAGTTGGATAGGATTGCGGATTGTAAGAAAGAGATAGATAGGTTTAGAGTCAACGATGTCAACCTTTACATACGTTCTCATAAACTTTACACAAACTCATTTATTTGATTGGAATTGAGACAATAGCACATCAATTTTACATTTTTGCTGCAAAGTCACCCTCGACGTAACTGATTAAAGTAGGTAAGTACCACCCTGATACTCATGCAGTGTCAATGTACTAATTTCGTTTAATCGGAAATTAACCTCGAATTAAATTGAAAATCATAACTTTTGTTCACTTGAGCCAACCAGTTTTAATGAAGCTACTCAAAATTTTCATTAGCATTGCTCTGGGTCCGTTCTTATCATTTTAAAATAAAATATCGATAAAAAATGGGTTAGCACAAAACTTTACAAAGACCGTGACCAGGATTAAACAAACATCAAAAACTGTCGACCCAAAAAAGTTGAATTCTGGATCGAATGTATTTTTCCTCGCACTGGAGCATTGGGCCATGCTTCCTGCGTCACCGGTGGTGGTCGTAACACGACACTATTCATTAATATGCCTGAATTAATAATATTGTAGATATTCACTGGCGGGGACCCTTCGCATCGCGTGCGAATGCATCGTGAGGCTTCTTTGACTCGATTCGAGATGAAAATATCGATTTACATTCAACTCTTCTATTTAGTCGCAACTGTCGCGAACGTCAAACTCAATTAGATCATTTTCGGTGATTAATAGTCCTATCAACGCCGATAAAATGTAAAACCAATTGATATCCAGCGACGAATTTTATAACGTTTCATTTCGTACAACAATGTAACAAAGCAAATGTAACTAAGTGAAGGCGGACTGTTCGACAAAATATCTGGTACATATCTCATCAACAGTCAACCGTAATGATGTACAAACAAACCATTAAGCGGGAACCAATTTTAGCGGCATATTTATATCACCCTTTTATTATTATATCGGACGTTCCGGCCGACGCAGAAATTACGCAGCTACGTCATCGCCTCATAAATGTCGTCATTCGATCGGTTTACATTGAATTAAACGTACAACATTTTAACAATACAGTAATTACGAAAAATAAAACCCCAAATGTTTTAATATTCCACTGAAACCTCTACAAAACCGCGGCGCAGGTAAATTCGGCAAATATTGACCATGGGTGATTGCAGGCGACTGCTAGCCTCATCCCCTTGGCAAACTGAGAATTAAAACGGGGAAGAGAAAAAATAATCCTAATGCAATTTTAATGAAGCTGAAGGGAATGAATGCCCTAATGAAACTCTAGGCAGCAATTCATATCGCATCATCGTTCTATCAGAATACGATTTGCGTAATACGTTAATGACTCGCCAAAGCCGGAGTATATTTCAAGATATAAACTGAGTGATGTATAAAAACATGTGATCCTGAGAAGACTGATGACTCAAAATAGACAGCAAAGAGATACCGCTGAAAATGTACACCTGCAGTCGCTGTGTAGTCCTGCTTTTGCGTTAACGAATGCGGAAGCGGGTACTTTGCATATAGGACAGGATGTGGCGCTGCTTCTCCCCGCGTCTAGCCCTCCTCCCCCCACTTCACCCGCTAGTGTCCACCCCCTCCCCCGGAGTCAGTCGTTCCCAGAGCCTCTCGCTCCGACCAGACGCCTCCAGCAAACACAAGCCTGTCCCACCCGTGCATTCATTACCTCCACACGGCAACCCAACAATTCAAGTTTGCTTTCCGCCACGCAATCTACTCTACCAGACAGACTACACCTATACAACCCAGCACCCCGGCGACCGTCCCCTAGAATAATAAAGATGCAGAAATTAACCCCGCCCGCACTGAAAAAGAGGAAACTAAGTGAAGCTATCTCAGCCTGAATGGGTATAACGCCACACGAGCACTCAAAGAAGAAATGAAAGAAACTCGCTGGAAAAACGCGCTCTGTTGAAACAGAGGGTAAATGTCAACTGCGGAATATAAACAGTCAACAGATAAATGCAAACGATAAACACACGCGGAAAAATCTGAAAAAGCGAGACTTGAAAGCTTTTCAGTGTAGAGTCTTTCATAACAAGCCGAGTCTTTTCTAATGTAAATGTTGGTAGGAAACGTGTTGTCACTGAAAATAGTAGACGTCAAACCGAAACACAACCACGGAATCAATAAAATGGCCGTAGTAAATCACCGTAGCCTATAAAATATTCAATTACGCATATGCACACATTTGCTAAGGCCAACAACGACCACGCGGCACCCCCATTAAAGACGCCTAAGGGCCATTTAATCGGTCAGTGGATGTAAATTCGCTGGCCCCAAAACAAATATCCCGAAACTAATAAGGAAACGAAATATGTAAATCGTCTGCCATATTGTTTCACAAGTGAAATCTTCCTTTAATCTTATAACAAATCCGTGTCCAAATGGCCGGGACCGGCCTGAATTTGAATAACGTGAGGGGGTCTGGCCAGGGAAAGGGTCAAGTCGCTTGCGGTGGGCAAGGAAATATATGCAAGACACGAGCCGTGGAGATAGCGCCCGTAATGCTGTCCTATGCACATATTGCATCAAATTAGTTGTCGACTTGTAAACAAGGTGGAGGAAAGTAAGGCCGCTAAGACGTTGGTAGTTTGCATGGATATGCAAGCGGCAATATAGGTGCTCGCAGCTGCTAGCAACGCTCATTAAGATGTTTTATGGGCGGCCCGCCGGACGATGTTGCCAATTTAAGATATTTCTATGCGGGACAACGCCGCGTTAGTTTGGCTTCCGATTAGGGTGGATTAAGGAGGTTCTTCAGGGTATTAGTGTAATTATTGTGTCGCCCATTATAGGGTAAGGTCTATCCTCCGCAAGGCTTGTGGTTACCGCATTTATAGGTCACACTCCAGACTTGTTATATATTATAGCCAATAAATGATCAAAACACCGCTATGGCAATGAATTTTTAGAACAATAGAATTAGAAGATTGAAGACAGTGGCACCGCAACGGAACGGTCAAAAAGCTTAATGATTGAAATTCTAGAAATCCAAACTTCAAATGTGTACTTTTAAATTTGACCAATTTGAGAGGCACCCACCTACCTATCTGTCCCCACACAGTAAGTAAATCAAAGGGTGTTGAAACTGTACACCCACTTAATGCCGGACACTGTAATAAAGCGTTCGAACTTCCCCAAGCCCGGACATCAAATGGTGCTCCCCATCTCTCATTTTGCTGGCGAGAAAATTAAAAGTTCGCAGAATGCTGGTCACACGTGAACATCGGGCGGTGATTGATAGACCCCACCTAGACTTTCGATCGCTAAACGATTAGGTTTCGTTTGTGATGGTAGGGCCTCCGTCATGAGACAAGCCTGTTCAAGTATCTGTTTGAAATATTACATCTGTATTACATCATAATAAAAAAAACACTTCATAGAATTCTGGATAATTTTATGAAAGATCATATCTTTTTCAGAATATCCTTAGAAGTTTCCTCTTATTGAACGCTAACAAATATACCCGTACGAAAATCTATACCGGATACCAGATGGAAAAATCTTATTTAAAAAAACCATAGTCAGTATAGGTATGTAGAAAGCAAGTACCTAAATCCAACAATAACAAAACTGGCATATTAGTGTTTCGAGGGTTCTATGGTTGGCTTCGACCACTAGACGACTCCGACGACTCATAAACGTTTAACATAATCGAAAAAAAATAATATTACGCTACTACTTTTGTACACCTGTAGGTACGTATCACTATGTCTGTACCTACCCATATTTCACAAATAAAGTATTTGTATTTGTACGTAAACTTTGAATTTTGATTTATAGTTTCCAATAATTACAATAATTTTGAGTACACGAATATTTAGAAATATGTTATGCTATAAAATATTTATTAGTAATACTGTTTATCATAATGAAAAGAGCATTCATATTACCTTTAAATAGTTATTTCAAATTATTTCAAAATTATGCAATAGTTATACGTTTTCAATGTCAATGTACTTATATCAGAATATCCTCAGAAGTGGGAAAGAGGCATCCATAGACAGTTGTCGAGATATAGATGGGTAAGTAGGAGACCCTTGCAAACTAACCACAAAGACATCTTCCAAGTGCAGGGGCCCTAATCAAGGCTGAATTAATTGTTTCTAAAGAGGTGATTTGGCCGAATGTATTGCCTGATTAACTTGCCTGGGTCGGGGCAGGGGTTATTAAATAATTTATTGTTCAACAACTATTCGTAAGGGAGCATACCGCTTAAATAGTCCACTAAGATTCTGCTGAATCGCCGAATGGGGTTCCCGAACTTTTGGGACTTACTTGGAAAACATATCTTGGCGAAAGGGAAACATCCCCAGACAGACAATAGTCGATTGTATCTGTGATTTTTCTTTTTATCAGAACCTTCGTTTTTGTAAACGAATGATTAATTCGATAAAACAACAACATTTGTGCCGTGATTGAGTTTGATCAGAACCTTTTACAGCTTTCAAAGGGCGTTTCACGTCAGCGCAAGCCTGGGTTCCGAAATCACTCTCTTCAATTGAGTATGCCGCATGCACTGCCAAAATAAAAAGTTAATTCATCACAGGGCGTGAATGTTGCTTTGTGTGCGTGTATCCCCTTTCAGGAAACCAAAGCAGGAGCAAATGTCCGGTCCATTTGCACTCCACTGTAATGGTACCGACAGCTTTTTGACAATTTATTGAATTATTCGCGATTCAATTGTACTAGGTACCTACTCTCCGCATAAGCGCGCGCCGTTGTACTACAACTATGAAGAGTACAACCGTGCGGCGATCAGTGCTGCGTTTTAATGAAATACAATACTCAGATTTTTTTATGATATTTCGTAGCTGATAAAGAGAATTAATCTAAGCTATTTAAAGTTGTTCTATAAAATAGGGTCCAGCAATGAAATCCCCGACCTTTATGGTTATGTACACACCAGAAAAACAAACAAATACATTATGAGACTTTTAGCTAAGTTTTGCCATCATGACAAAGTTTGAAGAATATATATTTAGATGTAACTGTCAATCTACAACGAAAATGTACTTTGATTTTTTGTCACTTACGCGTATTTTTTATTCACAGACAGTAGACAGACATTATTTCAAAACAAACTTGTTTGTTTCCCTGTCCAAGCAGAGTGCACTGGAGGCCAAAAATTGATGCCTATTAGGTAAGGGAAGGGTTTCCACGAATCAATTTGTTCTCGTATCATTTGATTAAGTTCAGTCATGTAGTAGCGCAGAAAGGGAAGCAAGCATAATTCGTTTTTGTCGAAATATGGTTGCATGCCCCCCGAGGAAATGAATCGTAATGGTCTCTGTCCATTACATTATTGGAAGTTAATTAAGTATCGGTAGCATATTAGTAGTAGACATTTGACGTTAATCCCGCTGTGTTATACAGTGTGGCCCTGGATAAAGTGCAATCCCGAAAGGGGATGAAACTAGACCATGAATCATTGACTAGAAAAATATAAAAAAAAATTAAAAAAAATTATTGTAGGATTTATTGGTATTTTAAGATTTTCATGTTTCATTAAGGACTCTATGTACAAAAGTATTGATTTCTTCCAAAATAATGGGTCTATTTCTTTGAAATAAAAAAAACAGTATGCCTAATACCTGGCGATGACCATGAAATAATAAATAGTCCGCAAAAAAGTAACTATCTTGGGTAAAAAAAGGTATTTTTATGAAAAAAATGATTTTTTTTAGACGTTTATTTTAAAAAACTTCAAATTACTAAAAAAATGTGCCCTATAACTATGTAATTTTATAGCTTACTTTTATTCTTTACCATTTTAGCTTCCAAATAAAAAAAACAATGTTCTAACTAAAAAAACACGCTATCTACGAACTTTTAAAGTGGAGCCTAATCGTGTTACCGTGCAGGTAGAGACCGTTTTTTCCATTGTTTCCGTCCTACTCTGTGCCCTTCGGCAGTCGCAGTCCTTTTGTTCTACACTCAGGTAGAGGGAAGGCGAGGGGAGGGGAGGCAGGGGGTTCGAAACAGGACTTACACAGTCGCTCCGATATTCTCGCCGCTGCTACTACTGTTCTAGTTCTCGCATTGTGTTCTCGTTGATTTGTTATTAAGTTTTTGTTACATTGTTGACTGTTACGTTTTCTACTGTTCGTTACGTTTGCACTGTTCCTGTTCTGCTGTTAAGTGTTGACGAAATGCCGCGATTGACAGAGTTCTCACCTCGAGAAATAGCCGACATGCATTATTATTATGGCATGTCACATGGTCGCACAACAGTCGCTCGGACTGCATACATAAATGCATTTACACGAAAATGTAGATAATCGTCCAAGATGCGTAATGTCGACGTGGATTCTAAGAAAAATTAGAGCTGACCCAAATTTTCCCAAACGCATTTTTTGGATGGACGAAGCGACATTTACCCGAGACGGCATTACAAACTGCAGAAATTTGCACCAGTGGTCTCACGAAAATCCACGATTGAAGCGGGCATCTACTTTTCAAGTAAAATTTTCAATAAACGTATGGGCAGTCTTAATCGACGACATTTTAATTGGTCCAGTCATTTTACCCAGAACCCTAAATGCTGAACGTTTTTTAGAATTACTACAAAATTTACCCATGTTGATGGAAGATGTTCCCCTGGCTACGAGACGGCGTGGGCGTATGTATCTCCAAATGGATGGATGTCCTGCACATTATGGGCGGGAGGTGCGGCGATTTTTGAACGAAAATTACCCGAACCGGTGGATTGGCCGAGGAGGGCCAGTAGGCTGGCCAGCGCGTTCACCTGATCTGACACCCCTAGATTATTTTTTATGGGGTGTCATGAAGCAAAGAGTATACAGCACGCCAATAAATACCGAGGCACAGTTGCACGACCGAATAATTCAGTGCGCAAATGACATTAAAAATGATCCAGGAATGATTCGCAGAGCCACTAAGCAAATTAATATTCGTGCAGTAATGTGCTTGCAAAATCGAGGAGGCCATTTTGAACATTTAATGCATTAAATAAAAATGCAAAATTGTAAATTACGGATAATTTTATTAATAAAGTTATTGTGATTAAAGTCTGACTTTTATTACCTACTAAAATGTAAATAACTCCTACCTAGCCATTTTTTTAGTTAGAACATTGTTTTTTTTTATTTGGAAGCTAAAATGGTAAAGAATAAAAGTAAGCTATAAAATTACATAGTTATAGGGCACATTTTTTTAGTAATTTGAAGTTTTTTAAAATAAACGTCTAAAAAAATCATTTTTTTCATAAAAATACCTTTTTTTACCCAAGATAGTTACTTTTTTGCGGACTATTTATTATTTCATGGTCATCGCCAGGTATTAGGCATACTGTTTTTTTTATTTCAAAGAAATAGACCCATTATTTTCGAAGAAATCAATACTTTTGTACATAGAGTCCTTAATGAAACATGAAAATCTTAAAATACCAATAAATCCTACAATAATTTTTTTTATTTTTTTTAAATATTTTTCTAGTCAATGATTCATGGTCTAGTTTCATCCCCTTTCGGGATTGCACTTTATCCAGGGCCACACTGTATACAGGTTTACCACTAAAATGCGAAAATTAAGTACCTAACCCAAATAATGTTGCTGTTTTACAGCAACTATGATTGTGTGAGTATTTGATCATGTTAATATTTTTCTAAATACGATAATTTACATAATTTCTGTAACGTACTGTAAGGGTAAATATTTTGTCACATTCTATTTAACAGATAATGGCATAAGACATTATATTATATAAGGCACCGCTACTAAGAAGCCGAAAACCATAAGACTAAATAAAATTGAAAGGATTAGAAACTTTTACAAAAAATAAAAGCGGTAAAGAAACTAAAGTTGTAGTAAATGACAACCTCTTTTTGAATTGTTAAAAGAATTGCGCATTTTAGGGGTGACCCTGTATATACGTTGCGTGCGCAGTAAATCGCCTAACGGAATCAACTTAAAATGATAAAACAAACCAACATTCGTTTCTGGACATATAAGTCTAACAGTAGCATGCGGAATTCTCAATAAAAACCGATAAGTCAATAAACAGAGAGAATTTATGGAGAGCGGCCGTCAAATGGTGGAGAGGAGAACATAAAACGTCTGTTTGCAACCGAACGAGATTATAAACGGATTCATCTTTCACAGGCCGATGGGTGGCAGACGAAAACAACATTGATTTTATTGAAGATGCAATAGGCAAAAGTAGGTAATAGTTTCATCTTAATAAAACGCTCCTGCCAGCACGTTCAAGTGGCTGATTATTTATTCAATGTTTACTGCAATGGAACTAATACGGCAGATATACTTAGCATTATTTTACCGAATCGGACACCCCGTCCGCTCGGTAGCAGATGTCTGCTTCTCGTGTGTGGTCCCATATTAAACAAAGATCTTAATGATCGCCTCGTACCGGCGAACGTTAACAATTTATTAGCCCGCAATCGGCTTTGTCGTTTCAATCGGTTCGTGCGCTCGATGCACAAACCGATACTTTTGTACGATTCATTGAATTCGAGAATGGATTCCTCGTTTGAGTATGGATCGATTTCAATTACGGAAATAATCGTTTTTCAATCGTTCCATACGATTGTTTAGTATCCGTTTCCAATCTTTGTTGGACGTCATCGTTGTAACACGAGAATCGCGCCAGCGTGTGGGCCCAGTGTTACTAACCAATGAAATCTCTATACTTCGCCGGCTATTCATTGATTTTCAGCAACTTTTGTTAGAACTGAATCAAGTAGAAGTTTAGAATTGAGTGTTACACAGACATTCCACTGTTGTGACTTGCTATGTCTAGGATCGACATCAAACAGCTATAAATAGTCAACGGACCAGAGTCAAAGTTGTCGGCGAGGCAGCTCATTGCAAGAAGATCTTACAACAACAAACACTTTGAGAATTTAAACTCGTTCTCTAACCCCGCTAAGTCACTCCCAACTCTTGTTTTTGTTTGTTTCTTTAATTAAAACCCAACTTAACGCTTTTGAGATAATTATTCGAACTGTGTTGCTACTGTGGAAATTCGGATTTAGGGGAGGGTGTCCTTTTTGTACATTTTCGCCGCTTTGTATTGTTTAGGATTATAACTGGCCCTTATAATTATTATAAGATTCTTTAATCATTTACTCGAATACACCTTAGCTTCTCGCTTTTTACTATTTCAGTAGTATTATAACTTGTTGTTTACGAAATATACATGACAGGACGTAAGATAATAAATACTCACGGAGGAGCTCACTAACACAATTTCCTTTTAATTTAATCTTTGGCGAAATTAAAACTAAAGTGTACCGCTCAAGCGGAACCTGTCAAAGCAACTCTAGAGGTTGTCCGAACCGCAGTGAAGTGGTGATATTGCAGTTGGGTGGCAGCTGCCGTTGAGTCATTTAGCTGGCTTCGTCGGTGGCACGGCACTTCCCTCCGAGCCTGTTTCTTTGCCTCGCCTAGCTCCCGAACTGTTCGGACGAATTGGCGCAAACACGCGGCGCTCTGTCCGCTTCGGTAGTTTATACGCTTCAATGGACCATTAGAAATTGTACACGAAGTGTTACTCACGTGTTTAAAATGTCATTGTTTCAAATAACTTTAAAATCTATGATCCAGGAGAAAACTGAGAAATCAAGTTTGATAAATACTGCTCAACTGGGAACGCTGTCATGGTGTCGAGGCACCGGAGCATTCAAGGTTGACAATTTCACACTTTACTTGAAAATGTTGTATCGAAAATTACTTTTCCATAGAAAACCGCGCTTTTTAAATAATATCGGTGGAGGCCAAAGCTGGAACTACTGCTTAACTGAAAACGTTATGGTGCCGAGGCACCGGATCATTCAAGTGTGAATGCTCGGGAACCCCCAATAAATAAGGAATGATTTTTTGTAGAGGACAAGAATCAGACGTAACACCGCTAATAATCTGCATTGACAATGGAAAGTAAACTGAAAGTAACTTATTGTGTTACAGAAAAGTGTTGTGCGATAAATTGGACAGGAATGTAGTCGCAAATCGGCTCTGCTGCGCCTGCGTCGAAGTGCAACATGCATCGGTTCGGTGTCGTGTTTCGATGCGCGTACGCTGGGCGCATGGCGCGCGCACTCGATTGGAGCTAAGCGTCGCTGACCGCCAGCTATCCACGGTGATTACGTCTCTTTACGACATAGGCAGAGAGCCTTCCTTTTTTGTGATTATGTGAAAATATATTTGCGTTTTTTTTATAAAACATCTCTAGAGCCTACAGCAACAGCGTTATTCAAAAACCGAAAAAATCTGGAAACATTTGTTTTCAGTATTGTTAAGTAACTTTCATTAAAAGAAGATTAAATTTCTCAACAGATTTTTTACTATTCTCACTACTTGACCACGTAAAAAACGTGTGAAATTTGAATGTAATTTAACAATAATACGGTAGAAAACCTAAATCTCTATTTTGTAATAAAACCATAGCTTAATCTTTATAAATTGAATGCATTTCTCCATGATTGTAAGAAAATATAAATATATTTTATCTAGACATCTAAATAAATATTTAGATATCTAGATATCTGTGCCTAGACAACCTGTGCTATGGTAACCATGTAAGGACATTATAAACATGGAAAAACACCCGGACTGAGGCCATTTGTACAAATGTACGGCGGCTCCTATTGGAAATCTAACCCACGACCTCTGTGTTGGTAAGTAAGGGCCTTAAAGGCTAGACCAACAAGGCAGTCAGACCAAGGAGGCAGGCAGTAACATTACGTCGTAGGCCCTGATATTAAAAAAACTCATAGAACAAAAGTAGTTAGGTACCTAATCACAATTCTCTAATCGGGTGTTTCGGAAATTACCCAGTATAGAAATCACCCTATTTACCTGGTGTTTCATAAACTAAAGTAATTCAACTCATCAATAGAGACAACTTTATCATGAGACCATCTGCGAAATGGTTATCGGAAAAAATATCAACTGCTCGGTACTTAATTGTAAGTTCTAACGTCAGTATGACACAAATGGTATTCATGATCTCATTATTAAGTTGGTTTGTTGTAACTTAATTCCAGATCACTTACTTAAATTGTTGACAGAAGAGTCAGACCAGCACGCTTATTTGAAGAGTTAATCTTCAAAATGTGCTGAAGTTGAAGTGCTGAGAATAAATAAAAAGTTAATCATGGCGACTAAAGACGGAACGGAGCTAGCGTGCAAGTACATGTGACCTCGAAAATTGTTCAAAAATGTTCTTCGTATTGATAAATAGAATAACCCTTTTATGTTTCACCGGACGTTATTAAACACCCTGTATTTCAAGTATTACAAAACAGTCACAGATTCACCCTGTATTTTGTTGTCTTTTTGTATAGAATGTAGAGTCGACAGCACGTCAACACTCGCATTTTATTTGCAAAGTCGCTCGTAATGCAACGGGGTAGAATGCATGGGTATATAGGATGTTATGTTGTCGACTGTACAATATTGTATCTGAACTTTATTATGACTGTGTATCTGTATGTAGTGTGTATTAACTTCAGATACAATCATAAATTCTAATTTGCCCCGTTCCGGGATCGAGTTACGTAGCATGTTCGGTTTCGCCCGCCCCCCATCTTATGCTTATTGTATGTTACTCCCAAGACATTGCAGCCCCGGAGCATATGAACAGGTACGTGCAAAATTAATTAGACAAAATCTTCGCTCTCGTAATATTTTATTATTACATTCACCGTGCAAGATTTTATTAGCGCGTTATACAATATTTATTGCGATTCGCGTATAATGAATCTGAATAGGGTCTTGATTAGCATCGTTCTCGCACCGAATGTCTTCTCTTTCGAAGGCATATAATTACAGTAGTTGTAATTACAAGGTTGCTTACGCGCGCTTAAAGTTTCGCTGCTATGTTGAAGGGTAGTTAAATTAAATGTCGAATAGGGAATTGCAACTCGGTTAATAACGATATCTATTTTAAGTTTACTCGATTACTTGAGTGTCAAGATTCATCAGGCCACAGACAAGGTAGTTATTAGATATAAGTACCTTTTGTAAATAAATAGTACATTTCACACAACAAAATCACTTTGTCTGGGCCCAAACTGGGGTACCCTGTGATATGGAAACCAGGCAAGGACATCACAAACATTGACATACACCCATATTGAGGCCGTTATACAATAGGGTAGTTTCCAGGGTCAAAATAATTAAATTCTATTTAAATTATAAAAAAATATTGGACACGTATTTTTCTTTTTCGATTAACCAAAAAATAACAACGATACAGCCCATTAAAGTTACGAGTGACGTCACTCTGTGCTGAAAAATCTAGCACGGCGTGACGTCACACGTAACTTTAATGGGCCATATCTTTGTCATTTTTGGTCTAATTTGCAAATAAAAAAATACGTGTCCCTTATTTTTGAATAATCTAACAGACGGACTAATTACATTTTTTAGGGCAACTAGCCTATTGTACGCCAGCCGCCAGTGGGAATCGAACCTCCAAGACCTCCAGCAGGTTAATCAGACATGATACATAATATACACGCCCACACACATACATAGACATAAATATTGTAAACTGTTAGTCCGGATCTACTTAGGGGTGTTGTTATATCGGAAGAGTCCGACCAGGTTTCGCTTTATTTCGCTTTACGAAAGTTTTAGTTCAAAAATAGACATACATACATTTGTAAACTCACGCCTGTATAACAGAGGGGTAGAACCTCTGTCCGTCGAAGTTCTTGGTTTCTACCAGGAACTTCCACTTGCTACGATCCTGACTAATTCGCAAAAAAAAAATCGCTTCAGCGACATTAATTAGTCGCCGGATACCTACTAGCACACCGGTTTGGTACTTTAGGTACACAGATAGATTTCCAGCTATAACTAATGAATGAAGTTTAAAGCAAATGTTTTGCGAATTTCACTATTAGTAGCTATATAATTGAAGCGTTTTTATGATTGTTTAAGTAACTATACATTTTCTTAAATTGAATACAACTTTAAAATGCATGTTTGGCCACTGAGCCCTGATGCTCCGGTTATATAATAATAGTAAGCTATCATTATATTATTATTATGTTAGACTTAACTGAAATTTAGTGACTCATATCGCTTGTTAAAATTTCGCGTCGCAGCGCATTTCGACCTTGAAGCCCTATTTTGCAGTGTTATAAATATTTTTGAATTTAACGCTCCGCGTGGGCTTTAGTTGAGTAAAGTCTTTGCAAATATGATAGAGATCCTTATATCGCATACGAAAGAGCTTTCATACTAAGTTCGCAACCCCCTCTTCCCCCTTAAGGGATGATTTTTGAAAAACTATTTTACATGTAACTTTTATTGAAGGACCTTCATATTGAATCTCATTCGAATAACTTCAAAAACGGCAAAGTTTCATACTAAGTTTGCACCCCCTTTTTTCCCTCTTAAGGGATGAGTTTTAAAGAACTATTTTACACGTGTTTCATAATTTTAAATGAAGAACTTTCTTACCAAATTCCTTTCGAATAACTTCAAAAACGGCAAAGTTTCATACTAACTTTGAACCCCCATTTTACCCCCTTAGGGGAAGAATTTCAAAAAATCCTTTCTTAGTCCTCCCCTACGTTACAAAAGAAACCCCTGTGCAAAATTTCAAGTTTCTAACTCTTATAGTTTAGGCCCTGCGTTGATATGTCAGTCAGTCAGTCAGTCAGTCAGCTTCGCCTTTTATATATAGATGTTTTTAAGGTTCCGTACTTCAAAAGAAAAAAAAGGACGCCTTAATCTTGAGTAAGGGTTCCGTAATTAGAAATCAATAATTTATTTATTTCAACATAAATAATTTACATTCTGTCTGCTGAATGTCAATGTCAATGTACTATGTTAGTCGCTGCTTTCAGGCCGTATTTGTAGAATAGTATTTTTCAAAGGATCACTTTGTTGTCCGTCCATCCGTTTGTCTGTCAATATCTCGGGACCGCGTGGAGACATCAATTTGAAATTAAAACTAAACTATAAAATCAAACTTCCAAGTTACCATAAAAAATATATATTTCGACACTCAAAGGAGTCTAAATTTAAAGCCCACATTCTGTGGACCACATTCTAGATGTTGAAGACTCCCTGGAACCATATTTTTGTGTTTTATAATTTTGCTTTTATGACTTTTATCGCATGTCACTCATCATTGTAATATTCTGTTTGTCACCTCATAATCACCCACTTTTGTTCTCGTTTTCTGTTATTATATTTTATTTAACCAATTTCACCCTCTCCTTTAAATACAGTCCACTCATCAACATTTGGAAAGTAATATTATCTTATACTGCAAATGCAGAGAATAATTTGAAAAGTATACATTTGTATTTAAATCATAAAAAAATAGTATTTGAAGTTTCTGAAAATCTCGGAAAAAAACTACGAGACTCTATTAGCGAACTATTTACAATACATATTATGTAATTCGTAAGTGACTATACATACAAATACGCACAGACGGGCAACAAAATTACCTTAAAAGGGTTCTGTTTTTTTTACTTTTGAGGCACGGATCCCTAAAAATTACCTCCACCGTAGCTCAAATCAAATAAGTAGATATGTTAACTAAGTGCGTCTCTCCAATACATAGGCTTATCTCCTATTCATCCGTGTGAGAGGATAGTTAAGCATAATAAAACTAAGGAGCACTGCTCTAGAACGCGGATGGATAATCTCTTTCAGAAAATAAGTGAAACATTTTCGATTAGTATTAGACATGTGCCGCTAAGTAGAAAGTGTTGTAGGGCGTGTGTAAGAGCTAAAAGATTGACCGCCTTTTAAGAGAATCCACATAGCGCTTTGTTAGTGTAGACCTTATCTGGTATGGCATTCGGAAATGACCTGCTATTTATTACTGTTGAGAGACAATGATCCTGTACTCTACCTCTGTTTGCTAAATTCAATCTGAATGCAATGTTCCGCTGAAATTCCGATCTCCTGACCATTCGATTTAAAGTCAATACCTACTTGTACTTTTTTCCCTAATCAGTTTTCCATTTATAGCCCGTAAACCTATTCTCTTTTAGACTTTATGGAAAGTGGAATATGGTTCACGATGGCGTATTTTGACTTTTAGTCGGATAACAGGGTAGAGCCGTTCGGGACGGAAGCTTCCAACTGCTAAATCTAATCGTTTCCATTACTCACGCGTCGTCCGCGGCTCATACTGCGGTCCATTTACCACAAATATGACTGACTGATTGTGTTTGCCGCTATGGCTAGGCACAGGTAGGGGCCGTTTGTGCGTTCAATAGCCAAGACTTATACATAAAAATACAGTACAGCAAGTAAAAAAGGTTTGCTCATTATTAAGTTCATTGATAAATTCTCATGCGAACATACCGAGTTTTCTGGAGTATTTTCCCAACAGGCAGTACTTTTCTCCGCCACAAAGCCTGTATCCCCATGTGTACTTAAGTATCTTCATACTCCGGGCACAAGCCGAGGTGTTACGAATCCTCCAATATCGGAAACTCGTCACGTACCGGCACCCCGACAACGTGACGAGCCCGGCAAATATGCCGGAGAATTAAACAAGGATTTCCGGAAATCACTGCCGGAACTGGCAAGGTGGAAACGGAACAAGTGGCAACTGAAAAAGAATAAAACGCAACGAGATCCGTCAGCAACAAGTCCGCGACCACACTGCCGAAATCCTCCGTCGAAAAGCAACACGAACACAAAACCGCACGGAGCAACGTTTAATAGCAAATATTTATTTACACGGCGCGCCGTCGTGAAAATTTTCGCTGTAGCGCCGGTAACTTGGTTCTGCGACCTCAGCCGGCAAAAACTCATGGTGGAGAAAAGAAGAAAAAACAAAGATGTTATAATACAAGTCGGTAATCGAATTCCGGACACGGTTTGGAGCTGGTCGGTATTCGCCGCGCGCCCGCACGTCGCGTCGCGGTCAGGCTTTCGCCGGCTATAGGGAATCGTTTCGAACGCTTCTTCCAGAACTCCTCGCGCGAGGAATCACTGGCATTTCGATGAACATTCATCGCTTATTTATATGCCTCTCATGCGCTGGTCATTAGTGATGTTACGAGTCCTGTCCTTTGCTGCACTACACATACGTAGGCACCAATAGTAGACGTCAATCTGAGCTTAAATTTCGTTAGGAGCGGAGAGTCAATCAACGTAACATAATATTCTGAAAACAACTGAAACGCGGTGATAATCGAATCCACAGTGCAATTGTTTCATGCGGACGCTGCGGCGGACGGGGAGCAGGGATGTAATGGCAAGTTTCCTGTCTCGGCACACAATGGGGATGCCCGAACGCGCTTGCATTTGATAGTGCAGATTGCATTTGCGGCCTTGATGTGCGAAGCGATGCCTCGATGCTAAGTGATGATGGTGTGTGTTTACAGTAGGCACACTAATTATATCAAGAGGGTACATAAAACGATATAGTAAGATATTGTTTACTACATTTTGCTGAAAGATTTGTGCTTTACTATTATTTTATACAGTAAATTTCGGAAAAACGCAAGTCGGTAACGGTTTTCTCGGTATAGATAAATAATTAAACCTATCCTGTCTTGTATCCTGTAACCAAAAAATATTATATTGTTTTGGGATTTAACTTGGTAAATTTGTATACCTTAATAAATAAAATGGGATTTTTCACCTTTGCTTTTAGAAAGTGGATCAACTACATAATCGATATACCAAACAGGTCACATTTTGTACATGACTTCAACTTCACGTTGTATACATGTAGAAATGTGTGTACATATTCGGATTGGGATAACATAATAATATGCAGGGTTACCTTAACAAATATATCTGAAACAGTTAATTGATCTTTATAGAAAGTAATCACAACCTAGGCTAGACCTAGCGTGGAGACCACAGTTAACCGTCTGTTATATTTACTTTTTATTACTTTGAAAAGAGTTTGTTAATTAGAAGAACTATTTCAGCGATCTAAATCTTTCGAATGTTTTGTACTTTTTTGTAATTTTTCTACAATAATTTGCCTTGTTAGAGCAAGTAAAGCGCGAATTTCATAAAATTATGTGAAACTGATATTTTGTAAAAATGTATCCGAGAATATCCAAAGTTCTAAGTCAGTGGCACCTATTTATAAACTTCTGGGAGAAAATCATATTACAAAAATAGTTATTAAACAGAAACTGTACTTGATATTTTTAGAAATTGCGCATTTCATTGGCAATCCCATTTAATAATGAGTCTGATACTTAGCTATTTTGTACCCAAGAAGCATAATTCCTAAGTTGAAGTTGTTATCCTCAACAATCGATTGTGTCATCATCATCAACCCATCATGTCCCCACCAAGGGGCACGGGTCTCTTCCCTGAAGAAGGTATAGGCCATACTCCACCACGGGGGCCAAGTCCGGATTGGTGGAGGCTTGTAAGACTAGTGGCTGGTCTTACTGTCAGAAGTTTTCAAGCCGCCCTAAGGCCTCTGACTTGGCTTAACGACTGCCATCTATCGACGGCAGCCGGCACCAACTGCTTAACGTGCCTTGCGAAGCACGGAAGCCGACTGAGCGACTCGATTGTGTCCTCCTCTCAAATTTAGTTATTTGTCATTCGTAGCTCCGGGTCGGATTTAGGCCTCGTGCAGTTGGGGTGCAAACGTCAGTAAATCAAGCCTGATGACTCTGACGTATGACGATACGATTGTTCACTAGCTAAATGATTTCATTTGCATTTGATCACTCGGGCGTCCGTTGTGATAGTAACACAATATGAATAGAGGTGGAAATAAAATATAACGACCGTTATAGTTGGAGTTTTCTGCCTTAATTCTGATTATGGAATTTGGAAAGTGCATGCCTCCCATTATGATGAACCTATACATATAAATAAATATGTCTAATTTCTTGGTATGCTCATACGTATTGCGATCCCTCCATTCCAAACATAATGTTCGCATAATTGGCGTAACATTTCGACTCGGAACCCTTTCAAGATGCCTTAATGTTATGGGCTACATGTTATTTAATTATACAATCTATTGTACAGTACAATCGACTAGTAAAGTGACGCACCATTATTCCAATTTGAGCTCTATGTATGGTGCATAGAATTTCAAGTGTGAAGAAGCTTGCATCGTTGCAGATTTTGGGGGACAATGTCGATTATAACTGCTCACGGGACCTTAGTAGATCTTCAAGTTAACCGAAATGTAATATGTAAGACTTCAAACTCGACAAGGGCCTGTTTTATAAAGCGATAAATTAGTTATTAACTTAGAAATATCCTCAGCCTCACTGGCCGGTATTGGCCAGTTGGACAAATATGACAGACAATTTTTTAACAAAAACTTTCGTAAGCCTTGTCGGACTCGTCCGACAAAAAAATCAGGCAAGTGTATCCGGAATAAAGTGACTGATATGATACCAAACAAATATGATTGATAATTTAGTAAGTAACGTAGCCATAAGGTACTATCGTCAGTACTACAAATATAGATTTATACTAGGGGAATCCTTCAAAATTGCGAAAAAAACAGGTGTTCCATACTAAACTTACTACCCGTGGCAGTCAAATATATCAGATTTTTATAAAACGGGACCCACAAACCACGACCACTTAAAAACGCAAATCAATCGCGGCGCAGCGCTTAAAAAAATGGAAGTGAAACATATGCTGGAGCGTGTTTGCAGCGCTTCTCAAAACTATCACACAAGACGCTTTAAAGCAAATTCAAAAGACGTCGCAAACGATGGCTCTAAATTGGACACATAGAAGAGCGAGATGGTCACCGCAAAGTCTGCCGGACAACATACTGAGCTCTCCGGTTACATTCCTCGGGAAGTTTTCCGACCATTTCCCGGGTGCACCCCTCGTTACGATCAAAAGCGTATCGCGTAACAGACAGAAACGCTCGGGAATCACAGGGCGAGCAATATTATATGCATAGATGATCCAACGTCTTCCCTCAGCCAATATATAGGACAACGCCCTCATTTCTTGATAATGAAGGAACACTGCCGATTTACCCTTGAGGGTAGGCCCAAGAGTCCGACTCAATTATAATCGAATAAATCAAAATGATTGAGTAGTAGTGCATACTACTATAATAAACATGCAGAGGTAATGTAATTTCTATTGAATGGCGTACTACTAGATTACGATAGGATAGTGGACGATTCAATACAATATCGTTTATGAATACCCTTTCGCTCCGCGGACGTTGATTGCCGGCCCTATTCCAATTTTCATGGGGCACTACGATCGCCGGACCTGATTGATTGTTATTGGAGCCTCACGAGAACGTGCTATACTTACATGTATCTATCTGGAATATGATAAACTGAGGAAAATTGTCTAAAAAGGCAATCGAGCCAGTTTAAATAATTCGATAGATAACCCAAATTCTATGTTGAAATAGACAGGATAGCAGTTGTTAGCACCAAGTTAGCATGAGTCAATTCACTTTGCGTGTAACTCAGCAAATAGACGGTGTAACAAATTCCCTGAGAAAACTTTGGCATTGCGAAATAAAAACCAGGTACTGCATTAACTTTAATACAGCAGATAGCACTATCTGTGGTTTTAAAATACTAGTAATTTAACATCAGTTGATATTTTTACTAGCTATTATTCTATCCAAATTATGGAATGGAATGGAATTATTCCCTTCCATAATTTATTCAAAATATTCCCTCTAATCCTCTAAGAATCCTCTCATTTCAGATTTCTGGTATATTCAGTCATATGTTGTCTGTAAACAAAAGAAAATTAATTAATTAATTAACTGCTAAAATATACTTTCTCTCTGAATGAAGATCTGCGTCCTGTAAATGGGCGCATGCAATGCTGGCTACATTATTAGAAGAACATTTGGATAACAGCAACCACATTGTTGACGATGGTACTACCAACGCGCAACTTTCTGTTTCGCATAAAAGTAATGTATCCAGTAGTGGATAAAAATGGAGTTCCTACGAGCCTGATATAAACCAAAGACACATCTGAATATCAGAAACTAACTAGAACGTCATATCAAATGTAAATAAATAAATAAATCATCCTCACTGTAAAAGCATTAGATAAGTCACGCAACTGAAGTTCATCCATGGAACTGAATTCCACTCGTATATCACGGAGGTAGGCTGCGGCATAGTGCACGCGCTATCTGATGATTGGTTTTTGGCAATTAACAGTTGTGCCGGCATCACAATCGGGCTCATTCACCGTGTGAAATATGTATGGAGAGTGAGGTACGCTCTTTGTTCCCTCCTGCAGTATCGTGTCTATTGAGATGATATTGCCAGCTGCAAAATATTTGTCTGCTGTGCGCGATATTGGCATTTAATGTAGGCTAAGCAAGGATTATTCTGATTGGCTGTCGAGGAGGATATTAGGTGATAAGAAATTAGGTTGATTTTAATGTTTCAATTGAAAAAATCAGTATTTTCTGGGTTTCATACCTCAAAGAACACGAACCCTTAGAATATCACCGAGCATCTCTGCCCTCGTAAGGAAGAACGCAGTAATAGCCATTACTGCGTTTTTACTTTGGATGCAAAATTGGGCTCCCTGGTGGTATATCTATAGGTGAAAAAATAATGGTGGCTGTAGGTCTACTAGAAACCTGAAATTTCAGTAAGAAAATATGCAGTAATGTATGAAATCCTTCTAATCCTAAGAAATAAATAGCTATTTACTCAAAACTGCGTTTTTACTATTACTGCGTTCTTCCTTACGAGGGCAGAATCTGTCAAGGGCAATTTATAATAAGGTCTATTGCAGTTCAAAGCAATGCTTATTCATATCTGATTTTTCATTCACAATAACTGACTCTTTGTCTGACGGCACAAAGAAAACGTCTGGAAATCGGCCAATCTCGAAAATGTCCAATCGGATTGTATGGAGGAACATTTATTTCGACTGCAAAGTTAAGTTTCTAAATCTCCTCACGCATTTCCAAGTCGCACTTGTCCAGTTTACTGCGTTGTTTTTTTCCGCGAGAGTCGGATAAAATGTAACTATTCTATAGGTACCGACAACGGGTTACATTATTGAAAGTAGGCAAAACCTAAAAGCTGTTTATTCAGTTTCTACAACATTTCCGATAAGTTCATGAAAAATCAATACATTTTTCATGAAATCTTGAAACCTAATGAGGTACTCGTAATTAAAAAAAAATCTTTACCATAGACGTATGTATTAGGAGTGGTTTTATTATTGGCGATAGAAAAAATAACCTAATAACATTGTAAAAAAATAAACATCTTAAGAGACATTACAGAATACGAGTTTATAACAAGGTAGCCCTGCAACAAAATACGTTTAAAGATTGGCTTTTAACAGCAAATCCAAAGATAAACATAGAAGTCACCACACAAATGTGTCATTCCGACACAGTGTCAAAAAGCTTTTACCGAAGCTTTGGGTAGTTTAAATTGCTTGCTGAAGTCCATTAGTTGAAAACACTGGTCGTATTCTTATCCGACGTTGCTATGCGACGTATCTTGTTAACTAGCTGGACGATAGAAATAATCCAATTACAAAGCGAATTTCTATTGAAGCGTGTAAGCAAAGTATTAATCATAATAAAATATGCGCAGACGTATGTCCAGTAGCTGCTGCGGAGTGGCAGAGCAAACGAGCGCATTAAGCATGAGTGGATCTCGATCAGATATATCTATATCTATCTGATCTATTTATGCATGGATAGGTAACCTTTTATGCACATAGTTGAGAAAGATAAGACGCTCAATATCTAGTTCTTCCTTTAAATAGATCCAAATATTACAAATCACCTCAAAGAATTATACCTATCACACCTATACACCTATCACACCAACTCGAGAGCCAAAAGATTGTATCAATCTATCTTCTTTCTGTAATAATTTCAAGGTGGTAGTGATTATACTGAAGGGCGAGCGAAAGGCGTTACTGACGAAACATTACGAATCTCTCTCCTGTACAAGTGAACTTTGCAATTTATCTAGCGGCGGTGCCAGTTAGATGTTTGAGAAGAAAGAACCCTGATAAAGGTGATCTTAGTCATTTAAAGATATAATGATGTGATAAATATCAGCGGATGAAAATATAGGCTATTGAGTCAATCATAACGAGATACAATTCGCGCGTGTCTATTTCGCGTGCGGCCATGCGCGGCACTTATCGTGTTAGGTACTTATTTGTGTTAGATTAGAGAATGTTATAGGAAATATATGAGACTATTGTAATGGGAAAAATACAATAGATATGCATGAATATCCAATAACTTCCACTCACACAATATATTATTAAATTGTTCGATCTCAACAACTAAATGAGTTAAAATAAAAAACGCGTTTCTTATTTTTCTAATATTTTTTTTTCACTTTTCGCGTTTTTCCACATAAGAAACGCTAGAAATGAGACTAGAAAAAAATATTAATTTTTCATTTGACTGGTAACTGTCGCATTAATTATTATTTTATACGTTACACTGTACAGATAAACAAATACTAATTTTCTTTAAAGATTCGGAACCACAGTTTCTATCATACTGATGGCATTTTGTCATTGTAGTTTGCTAAAGGTGTTCGCTCTATTCTGTTCGATCGAAATCAAACCCTGTAACTAGGTGACAAGGATAAAATTGTTTTGTCAAATCAACATGAGAATTAAACCCTTTGTCTCAAGGCGATAGTTCGATTGTTGGGTCACCAGTCACCGCGACGACTTTTAGCTTGACATTTCTGTAAAGGCCACATCCACTTTTCTTTTTCTTTGTCTGATGAAATGTTTTATTGGCTAAGAAAGGGTGTTGTTGTATTGTAAACTATGTTAACCTTTGAATGCGTAAGGGTGGCTAGGACAACCTTTAGTCAGTGCTTTGTTTACGTTAATAACTTGTATACATAAGGATATTATTCTCTACGTTTTTGATAGCATAAATGAACTAACTAATTTCAGAATTATACTGCCTTTATAACTTAATATTAGCTTACCCTGCCTAGCAAATTTTTCATAACGAACAACATAATTATATGGACGTCAACGTAAACCATAAAACTGTCAATGGATCGATAAGTCTATTCATCGCGACGAGCGCGAGTATGAGAAAGCACACTTCAATACCGAACTGAGTGCAAGAAAACAAACCGGAGTTATTCGTGAGAAATGCGTTATAAAAATAGTATCAATTAAGCACCCACGAGATATTGTGGCGCTATAGACAATAGCCGATAATGGCACACGCAGCAATTTCAGCCGGGCCGATGACTCGGTGGCACGGAAAGGAAATTGGCAACATAAAAGGCTATAATATGTGGCGTTCAAATTAGTACTACAATATAATCGTTTTAGCTCAGGAAATAAATAAAGCGTAGATGGCGTCCCCTACGTCCATGGGACAATGGGAGTGTAACAAGATCCTCTGTTTGCGAGCGACTAATAGTAGCAACCGTGGAGAGCGCCGCGATCGGTGATTTATGCTCGCGTTGAAATTACACTCTATTTTATGATTGCCAAAGGATGCTTACACAAAGAGCGAGTCTAAATAAATTACGCTTAATTGCACACACATACATCCGTGTGGTGTACCTACCTCTGACTTTCTGCTCGTCGAGAAGTTGTCTCTCGAGGTTGTCTTTCACCTCCCTCTCTCTTAGCACGTCCATTTTCAGTTCAGCTGTAACAAGATAAAAAAAAACCGATTAATTCACCGACTGCGGTGCTCAAAAGGAAGGCAATATATTTGTTGGCTCGTATGTTATGTGTGTCTGATTCTATGTTCCTCCGTAAGGAATCGTCATATTTTGAGAAATAAGATCTGTAGTACTGTACTATGCTATTGTCAAATTTCATGTGTAATTCCTGGTGTACATACGAGTACAATAAAGAATATTCTATCTATCTATCTATCTATCTCAATTGATTCATTGCAATCGTGTACCGTAGGTGCCATAGGCAGTATACATTCGGCAAAAAAACAAAAACCACTTTATAAATACATAATGTATTCACGTATTTAACTTTGCCTCCTACTGACGCAGTAACATAACATAACATATAGATACAGGCACACATCCATTGCTTCTGGCCCCACACTATGATACCTTGTGTCGTAGAAACCAGAAACCGCGACGTCACAAACATGTAAACATCCTTAATGGAAACATCCAGAACTTGTTCTGTGTTTCTTTTTTTTTGTCCCGAGCCGGGATTCGAACCCGGGACCTCTCGCATGGTAGGCAGATGCATTGACCGCTGCGTCACATAGGTCGTCGTTTGCAGTACAGGTGTTTACGTAATGTGAACGAATGGTGAACAGATTTTGATCAACCCTACTTAAGTAATCGTGTTATAAAAAACTAGACAAGTGCGAGACAAGCTCTCCCACCGATTGTTCCGAACAAATTTGTAGGTAATTATAACATAACTTTTATAAATAGTTCAGAATCGAGTCGTCTTGCAGTTTTTTCTTAGCTTTACCGGAACTTCATTATATATTTTTTTTCAGTTTTTTTTCTAGTATAAGAAGTGTAAGACAATATTACTTGCTAAATTTCATATTTATAGATCAACGGAAAAAAACCTTTTAAATCTTGACTCCCTCGATTATCAAAATATAAATTTTTTAGCGGCATTTTTTAAACGCCCATATCTTTTTTTTCACGTAGCTAGGTACGCAGTTCGAAGTTTGATTTACTTAAAAGGGAAAGAACATTTCCCAACAAGTTATTTACCGTCGGAATGACACTTATGTAACTAGCTGACCCCGCAAACGTTGTTTTGCCAGATAGGGGTATGAAAAATAGATAACCTATTCTCAGATAGGTCTGAGAATAGGTTGTTACATACATATAAAATTTCATCAAAATCGGCCAAGCCGTTTCGGAGGAGTATGCGCACTAACACGGTGACACGAAAAGGTTATGTACCTATGTATTAGACTAGCTGTTGCCCGCGACTACGTCCGCGTGGGCTTTAGTTGAGTAAAGTGTTTGCAAATAAGATAGGGATACTTTTAGCGTATGTGAAAGAGTTTTCATACTAACTTTGCATCCCCTTTTTACCCCCTTAAAGGATGATTTTCGAAAAACAATTTTACATGTATTTCATGACTTTTAATGAAGGAACTTCATATTGAATTTCATTTGACTAACTTCAAAAACGGCAAAGTTTCATACAAACTTTGCACCCTCCTCTTACCCCCTTAAGGGATGATTTTCAAAAAACTATTATATATGTGTTTCAGGACTTTCAATGAAGAATCTTTATTCCGAATTTCATTCGAAGAACTTCAAAAACGGCAAAGTTTCAGACTAACTTTGCATCCCCCCTTTTTACTCCCTTAAGGGAGGATTTTCGAAAAACTATTTTACATGCTTTTCATAACTTTTAATGAAGGACCTTCATATTGAATCTCATTCGAATAACTTCAAAAACGGCAAAGTTTCATACTAAGTTTGCACCCCTCTCTTTCCCCCTTAACGGGATGATTTTTTAAAAACTATTTTACACGTATTTCATAATTTTAAATGAAGAACCTTCGTACCAATTTTCATTCGAATCACTTCAAAAACGGCAAAGTTTCATACTAACTTTGAACCCCAATTTTACCCCCTTAGGGGATGAATTTTCAAAAATTCTTTCTTAGTGCTACCCTACGTTACATAAGGAACCCAGCAAAATTTCAAGTTTCTAACCCTTAGAGTTTAGGCCCTGCGTTGATATGTCAGTCAGTCAGTCAGCTTCTCCTTTTATATAGATTAATTCGGTAAATAATTAATTATAACTTAACACATTTCCAACAAACAAATCTATTTTAAATGCTCGTAAGTATGTAAGTAATCTGATTTGAGATGTTGTGAACCAATTAATGAGTTTGTTCCAAGTGTTCTGTGACTGAATATTCACAAAGGACATTGTGTAATTTAACAGTCGGCTAAACCGGTAACAAGGCTGTAACCAAGGGGCCGATTAAGAACATAAACATGGATTAACCCATTCGGAATCCCGACTTCCATTGTGAAGGAGTTGGATCGAGAGATTTGCATAACATTCAATTAAGATCAGCCTATAACGTGTTAAGGGTTGCTTTCCTATTCTTGGCCATTTCACTACATGTTTATGGTGATATGGTAAAAGACTGTAGTAAAAAAGTGTAAGGACATGCATAATGTTCATGTTCAGATTAGTTACATACCGGCAGCTTCGATGGACGGGTCGGGTCATCTTTAGACAGAGGAACAGGCAAGTCCAGAAAAAAAAATGGGTAGGAAACTCAGGATAATGGGATTCGTCCACTCGAATAACAGAAACGGATCACATCGAATAAAAAACAAATTTCCACTCGGATCATGTGGTCAGTGGACTACATTTTTCGCCATATTTTTTCCATTCGGATCACATAAAATTCGTTCACCGCGCGCCAAAGAGAATATTTTCATATAGGTACCTTCAATTTCATTAAACCTGGAACATGACACGACCGATTTAATTGCGAATAGATGCTTGCACACATCGGGCGCGCGCTCTAATGTGCTGTGCTGTCATATAATATTCTGCTAGCTCATTATTTTTACCTGGTGTGGAATATTTTTTTTTTGTTTTGATGTGATCCGTTGCGACTGTGATCCGTTTCTGTGATTCGAGTGGACGAACTCGGATAATGAGCAATTATATCAATTAGAAATATGATTCGAGCTCTAGGAATGTAGGAGAAAATAAGTGTAGGAGAGAATGTAGGTGGATGCCAATAGTCGCAATAGCTCAATAGAAGAAGATCGATCGTAAGATTGGAAGAAGGTTGAACTTTTAGTAAAAAATATTTCTAGGATAGTATCCAGTCAAGTGCGAGTCGGACTTGTGCACGAAGGGTTCCGTACCATTATCTACACGTTGGAATAATTCAAGCGTCTACCTGTTGCAGTTATTAATATGGAGCAAAAAATCACGTTAGCTGTAAAATTTACAGATATTTAATATCTATTTTATTCTGTTTTAGTATTTTTTGTTATAGCGGCAACAGAAATAAAATATGTGTGAAAATTTCAGTTGTCTAGCTATTACGATTCATGTGGTAAAGTCTGAGGGCAGACAGACGGACTTGACCCTACTGCTAAAACTCCACTGTCCGTCTATCTGTCCTCAGACTTTACCACATGAATCGAAAAGAATCGTAAAGTAAGGACTCTTTAGGTGCGGAACCCTATCAAACATAATGTAATACATATAAATAAAAAAGGTACACAGTACAATTTTAGTTCTTGTTGCTTGCCTTGCTAATTTCTTCCAGACCACCTTATGATCAATATAAACCATTTCCATAAGGCGATAGGCGGCGTGAACGGGTTGATGATAGTAAGGTAAATAAGGGTAAACTATTCCATCCAATATAGGTAACTACCGAGCACATCAAATTGTATGCATGCAAAACAAAAGATGAGACGCTACATAAAACGTCATTACGCCGAATGGCATTAGGTGATGCCAACTAAAGTAATGCGTTAGCGGAACCCTGTCCATACGGGAAGCGCAATTAACGTCAAAGGACAGGTCACAAAACCAATACAACAGAAGCCTATACACGCCACATTGTACTATATTTTTACTTTAAATATAAGTGCAATAAAAGCATGACATTAAAAACATACATGAAACTGCCGTAGTCAATCAGTTGAAAATGAAAAATGAAAATCAACAGGCAGCGGAATCATTAAAAAATTGGCGATCCGCGTAAGCCAAGAGGGATCACATGAAGGAGGCCTATGTCCAGCAGTGGACTTCTTGTGACTAAATGATGATGATGAAGCACTCCTGACTGAGGTCTGAGAAATCTCAGTGTGACACAACGGTGTAGGTTTAAGGTCCATTTCTCTGAAAAAAAAACCTTCTGTTCTACTCCCTTTGCGAAGCGAGCGAGCGAATTTGAATAGAAAGAGGTCATACCACCCGCGTGTCGTTTCATTCCGTCCCTGATTCAATTAGGTAAGTCACTTACTCTATTTAATGGGGATCGTAAGGACGGGATCTTACTGATTAGCTCTCCGTGTTAACACCTACAGTTGACTGTCGTTTGATTCTTGAATCCCGCCTTGATATCTGTTTCGAGACTGTAATGTCTTTTATTCAGTTCATCCCCTTGATTAAGACTGCCGGTAGAAAACAGTTACTGTTATTGTAAAGATGTTGAATTTCTGTACAATTGTCTAGTCCACAGATTTTCTTTAAGTGAAGTTTTAATCTTAGATGCAGTCGAGAAAGAAAATGTTTACCACCTTAACGACCTCTGTGACGTAACGGTAAGCGCATCTGCTTACCATGCGAGAGGTCCCGGGTTCGATCCCCGGCTGAAAAAACTCCAGGTCTTTGATGTTTACATGTTTGTGACGTAGCTGTTTCTGGTTCCCACGACACGGTATCCTAGTGTGGGCCCAGAAGCAATGTATGTGCATTGTGCCTGTATGTAAATGTTTATGTTTATTTATTTATTTTAATTTATTTTAAGGTTTTCGGACTAAATCTTTTGTAAGCACTAGACACATAACATCTTAAGATTTAAGTACAACAAAGCAAATAATTATCATCGTTGATATTTTTAATAGTAAGATTTTTTTTAGATAGTGGATGAGCCAATCTACCTTTCTTCCATTCGTCAAAAGATCTAATAGCAGACAATCTTTGGAGTTGATCTGGTGATTTAAGAAATATGGGTGTACGAACATTTATAATGATACTGTGGCACTCCATTCGGATCCGTAACGATGGTATTAGCTAGCCCCGCAATATTGCTGTACCGATCGGAGAGGTTTGTTTCGCTTAATTATTCCATAAGCCTTTTCATTATTGCCTAGGATTCGCTGCGAGCTTACAGTCTATTAGGAACGGCCCTTATTTGAACCAATGTTGATATTGCAATTATATCGCTGTGAGAGACTTAATTGAAACAATGATATAAATTTTAAGATAATATTCTGGAAGTGGACCAGGACCTCATAAAAACGAGGAAAACGAAATTTGATGTTGAGTAATTTGACGATTCGGAAAAAATGGATGGAAAATCCTTGATAGTGGACAGCAAGTCTGCCCTCGTAAGGAAGAACGCAGTAATCGTAAAAACGCAGTTTTGAGTAAATACTCGTAGCTATTTATTTCTTATGATTAGAAGGATTTCAACATTACTGCATACTGTCTTACTGAAATTTCAGGTTTCCAGTAGACCTACAGCCACCATTATTTTTTCACCTATAGATATACCACCAGGGAGCCCAATTTTGCATCCAAAGTAAAAACGCAGTAATGGCTATTACTGCGTTCTTCCTTACGAGGGCAGAAGTGAACTACGCATATCATTTGTAAGAGAATTTGACTAGTGGCGCCTTCTGCAATTGAAAATAACTTAGTCCATCTGAAATGCTTTTTTACATTTGTGTTCTGCATTTTTTCTTCTTGAATTAACATTCCCCAAATTTTAAAACATTTTATGTCACCTTGCACTGACAACAATGAACACAATGATAATTATTTTGTGACTTACTTTGAGTCATGTGTTCTTTGTTTATACAATCTTACAGTGATGGAAGTTTTTTTTAGAGAGAATGTATTGTATTAATTGCCACAAAACGTGTCAAAACTAACTCACGGCCGATACAGATCTACAAGGCACGATAGACATGTATTATGGACGCGGGTAAGGCGACAGCGTCTCTGGCTCGTTACAAAGTTTTCACGTATCGCGAGACAAAAATCTCGCGATAACATTGAAACAAGTTAACTTGGAGCCTGCTTGTAATAATGACCGGAATAAAATGTGTATGTACCTACTACATTGGACTATATGACCATTGCCAAATGCGTGTTTCTGTTTATAGTTAACTATTTTTGTTCAAACTGTATAATATGAATCAGTTATTAAATACTAATCCAAAAATACTTAGGTAAAGTAAGTAAGTAATCAGCCTATACAGGGTGTCCCAAAACTCAACGTCAAGCCGGAACCAGGTGAAAAGGGAAATCATACTGGTTATCAGAAAAATAAAAAAATAAAATCGATTTTTTTACTTTAAGTACAATATTTTATTATTATTATTTACTAAAGAAATGTCATCAATTTTCACAAACATAATCAAAACTAAAATTAAAAATGGGCAATTTTTTAAGTTTTTTTTAAAAGTCTCCTTTTCTTACAACCTGGAGCAGCTGGTTTTGAAATTTTGTTAACAGTTTAAAGAAGCATTATTCAGAGTTACAAAACAAAAAAAAAATTGGAAAAAGTAAAGATTTGTGGCAACAGGATTTTTCAATTTTTTTTTAAATGCCTATAATGTTGTATACATGCAATTGTTTTATTTTTTTTTATTTTTCTGATAACCAATATGACTTTCCTTTTCATCCGATTTCGGCTTGACGTTGAGTTTTGGGACACCCGATATAAGTCCCACTGCAGGACACAGGGCTTCTCTCAGAGAGAGAGAGAGAGAGAGTATGGGCTTAATCACCACGCGTCCCCGTCGTGGATTGGCGATTTCAAGCGCTGAGGTAAGTACCTAAATAGCTGAGATACAGAGGTAGATTAGATTAAAACTCTGTATTTCACATCATAGAGGCAAGGCCGTATGTATAAAAGGCCGTGTAACTTCCGAAGGAATTAATTTTAGATTAGCGAAAAGATCTCTGCCGATTTAGCGTTAATAAAAAATAAAAATAAAAGGGCACGCTTTGGATGCGTCCAAAGCGAGATTAATTTCGAATCAATCCCCTTGTATGCTGTAATTTAGAAGGCTTTTAGTTAAGAGTGGTTTCGCACATGCGACGTAAATTACCTCCGCCGAGGGATGCCTATTACGGGCCTCGTCGGTATGCCGCGTATCTCGACATCTCGCGATTTGCGAGCATACGGCCCTTAACAAAAGGAGCCCCCGGTGGTCCCGCGTACTTAGTAGCTAATATCTATCTCTGCATTGTACCCGTGTTTATAATAAATATCGCGAAATCAGCCACTACTGTGAAGACTGCCGCATAGGAGCAGCTATTGCAGAGAAAAGTATGCGTCTCAATTACAGTGGTGAACCAAATTCCATTCATCTCAAGTTTCCATCTAATATTAAATGGAGACTATTATAATAATAATCAAAATGATCGTTAAGTATACGTATTGTCTTCGGTCGAAATATGAAATAAATGTAAATGAGTTGGGTGATAAATCACTCACGGCGCAACACTAAGCAGATAGAGATAAACGTAACCAATGAGAGCGTTTATCGAATATAAAAACAAGAGAGAAACTAAAACACCAAAGCGAAACACATGATCATTATTAAATCGATCTTTATATCGGATCAATCAAATTTAAAACCTGATCGAGTCGCGGTCTGAGGAAAAAATTATAACTTTATAAATAAAATAGCAATAAAAAGGATGCGCCCGGTTCAAGGGAATATGTAATTATGGACAATTATTATGATACCGAAACTCAATGGCCGATAGATGATTGAAAGGATCGAGACCCATACACAAAAGGATCCATTTGGGTTACGCAATTTAATAACACTCGAGAGATATTAAGCTAAACTTTAAAACCAATTAGCTTTTCGAATAAACGGACAGCATTTGTGATACTGTCGAGAAAATCGAAGAAAAATATTCACGGGCCAGATCTACGTGTAAGTTGAAATGTCATTTGCCCGCTTATTTTTTGTCAGGAGTCAAATCCGTTTTCCAGCCGAGGAGGGTGTCGGAGGAGTAAATTCTATTTCTCTTCAATTTCGTGCACTCCGTAAAAATAACAAATAATATTTAAATTCGAAATGCGACGCCTTCAGCCACTGCAAATACGATCAAATGCACAATGTAATTAACCTTTGAAACTTGAAAACGAATAGCATAATTTCCTTCAAGTAAGACATAAGTCATAGGGAGAGCGAATTAAGACATATTTTCCCGGCCCCCGGCATCGCGAAGACTAAGTAGAGCTCGCAGTTAAAATAACAATTAAAGTCCACCTAAAATTTACGACTGAAAACCGGCGAAATAATTTAAACGCGCGTTAAGGTGAAAGCGACCAAAAACGGCTCTTTGAAAAGGGAGACAAAAGTAGGTATTCAGTTCCCTCTTTGAATTACACTCGCTCCAGCAATGAATCGGCGGAACACTGGGAAGGTCTTAAGGTGAAATTTTAATAGTAATAACCAAAGGAAATATTACTGAGGGATATTGTTGATTTAAGCACTTTTAGAGGTTTAAATGGGAAGCGGATTTGATTCATTACGCATGCCTTTTGTTGGATTTAAATAAAGCTCAATGTTTACGTGAATGCTTGCAAATATGTGTAGAGAAAGAAACCTTCTTACAAAAACCGGCCAAGTGCGAAAAAGACAAGATTTTTTTACCTTTTTTATAGATTTATACGCCTTTAAATATTTATTGTATTCTGTTTTTTAGTATTTGAAGGGTACAAGACTAGAACAATGAATGTCCTTTTTCCAACATTTCGAGATAATCGAGTTTGAAGTTTAAACTCTTAGCGTTACTGCTATGGAGCGGAATATTTTTTTTTTAATACATCTCTTGACTCACAGCGTTCTAGTGTATGACACCTAGACGAAATGATAGAGATCCAAGAGTGCCGGCCAAGTGCGAAAAAGACAAGATTTTTTTTACCGTTTTTATAGATTTATACCCCTTTAAATATTTATTGTATTCTGTTTTTTAGTATTTGAAGGGTACAAGGCTAGAACAATGAATGTCCTTTTTCCAACATTTCGAGATAATCGAGTTTGAAGTTTAAACTCTTAGCGTTACTGCTATGTAGCGGAATATTTCTTTTTTAATACATCTCTTGACTCACAGCGTTCTAGTGTATGACACCTAGACGAAATGATAGAGATCCAAGAGTGCTACCATAAACAATAATAAAATAAAAAAAAAATTTTTTAGACATTCATCGTTCTAGCCTTGTAGCGTTCGTTTCACGAAAGAAGTCCCATGAGTTAATGAATTTTGGCTTTTATTGTTATATTATTAAGGATCTTACCGTGGGACTTGTTTGGTGAAACGATCTTTACCCTTCTTGTTGTTATAGCGGCACTGTTGCCGCTATAACAACAAGAATGTATTCCTGTGAATACATCATCTGTGAAAATTTCAACTGTCTAACTATCATGATTCATGAGATACACCCTGGTGACCGACGGACGAACGGACGGACAGCGGAGTCTCAGCCCTATTTAGGGTCCGTTTTACCCTTTGGGTACGGAATCCTAAAAATGATGTAAAGCGAAATAAACGTGGGTATAATATCAAGTGCTTAAACTTAAAATTCACGCCGCGACTGATAAATCTGAAAGTAACCGGCGAATGTCATCGTTTGGAAAATGGGAAATTCCTTCCCCATTCTTTTTTCTCAAATTTGCAAACGGGCAATTTGATTTTATTGTTATTAGATTTTTCCGGCTTACGTCACACACTTCTGTTTGAGGAGGATTACTCCCGCAGCCACCGTGCTAATAATCATAAGAATTACTCCACTTTATTATGTGTGAAAAATTTGATCGTAAACCGTGCTCCCGTGGCGTACAAAACTGGCTCTTAGACTTTTGATATAAGAGTGAATTTAGTATCCCCGGAAAAATAGAAGCCCCCCATAAAAGTCTATTGCTTCAGTAACACGAGAGAAACATTTTATTTGTCTCTCGAAAATCTGATTTTATCAAGTGTGTGTAGAGATCATAATTTTATGAATATATTATAAGCGATTTGCATTTCATACGAAGGATCGTACGAGTTCCACCTTTCACAGGATACCTACTGCAATGTGGCGAACTTATACATTGAAAGTTAAAGAAGAACAAATAATGAAGATGTCGTTGTAATAAAAATGGGTAAAAAGACAGCTTATGGAGCGTGCAGCGACGGAATAACTCCGGTGTTATCGACGCACGCGCTCCCAATCTGCGATCGCAACACACCGGATAAGATTATCCAGTAGCCCTGTATTATTTTAATGAGACTACACGACTCCTCGAGATTCGATACGATACCGAAACGGTTAAGTAACGAACACAATAAGAATAATACAAACTGCCTGTAGTCTCAATTGTTCAGACCAACTCGAGGTCAGCGGGAAGGGAATAGGTAGCTTTATTATGTCCCAAAATATTAATAATGTTACAAAATTATAAAAAAAAATAGGACCGGCCGTACAGTCGACGGCCGGTCCTATTTTTTTTTATAAGAAACTAATGATTGCAAGTGCACATAAGTTGAATGGATCCTAAATTCCTAACAGGATAGTTCAGTAGGAGAGGAACTTTTTCAAAGATAAGAAAAAGTGTATCTTCAAACAAGTATGCCAGCATGTCGCGGGGTCCAAATATTCGCCCTCGGTTTTTAAAATTAGCCACGAATCACGATAAAGTTGTGTACGTCCATACCAGCTGACGGCAGATCGGCCGATACCATTATGTCTCCAGGTAAAGCACGGATTAAAAAGAGCACATTTATAAGCAGACAGCATCTGGTGGTATTTAAATAAGATATAAAACGCGAAACACCGCGAGTATTTGTTTTTAACATCTTTTTTCCTTTCCCCGGTAGATGCTCCCCTCGTCGGATATATTGGTATTAAAAATGTAAGGGAGATTTATGCGAATGGCTCTAAGCTTTCATTAGCTGTTTCTTGTTCGGCGTTTTTGCGGCGCAGCGGCCACGGCGTGACCGGTAAATTTTTCATTTTCGTGCAAAGTTCCTGATGTTGCGGGCGGAACAAGAATTTAAATGCATATAAAGAATATTAATGTGTTCATGGACGATTCCCTCGGCGGCCGGCAGGTGCGCGATATGACTTATTTTATTTCAATCCGCGGTGAGATGGGGGGAGTAGGAAGAGCTGCTCATTGTTTGCAGTAAAAAAATCTAAATTTCTAAGAGCGCACACTAATTGGATGTTATGATTCTTGCGGTGCAATCTGAAGCTAATTTGTAGTAGAGTAGCCTTGGGGCATACCGGTAGACTGGTTTAATTCTCTGTGGTAGTCGATGAAGCGAAGGAGAGACTTTCTGAGGCTCTCGGATGATAGATAGATAGAAAATACATTTTATTCTTAAAAAAGATATATGATACTAAAATCATACTTAAAAATGTGATAGAAAAGAAACTTTACTATTTTGCAACAACATAATTCAGTAAATTTCCCTTTGCAGCGGCGAAGAAAAGCCAGCCCCTGTCATCGTAGGTTACGATAACGCCGTGCGTAATGCTTCCCACACACTCCCGCAATCATAAACGAGTGTGTCGACCATATTTCCGCTTGTAATTCCGTATGTAAATTATAACTACAACAAGGAGAGACCCCGCTCACCCCAGAGACCGTTGTTTGTTGCCGCCACACAATCTTGATCCCTCCCAAAGGTACTTTTGTCTTCGAGCACGGATCCGACTCAACTGGACGTAATGTAACAGCTTAGTAAACCTTGGTTTATGCAGCTTTTAAATTATTAAGAATAGCTAAAGCATGTATGATGTGATTCTCTACTGATTAACTTTGGTTAACTTTTTTCGAAGTAGGCGATGGAAAAGCGGAAATGTAATGAAGGACAATGCAAATAAAGCATGCGAGCTTGTACGAATATTTCGAAGCGCGTCAGATTAAATTATTTCAGCTATACGAGTAAGTAATTCCGGGCGGTTAATTATTTGCGCTCAAGCGGGGGCGGCCGAGTTGAGAATGTAATTATTATTAAACTTTACGAGATGATTGTCTCACATTACCCCTTACATTGCTAACCAAAGTGGAGGAGCATAACGCCGCAGCAACTGTAAAGGAATCTCAAGTTTGGGACGCTGTTTATAAAGTGCAATTTCAAGCTTTTTAGTGTTCGTGAATTCGACGTTACTAGTCTGCTTCATTAGTTGCCTACATTAATCTAAAGGAGATTCTTGCTCTGTCAGTTTAGGTATATGCGGAATATCATAATATATTGTTGTGAGTATGTTTTCTTATGAACCAATTTGCTTACGTGTTGGCACATAAAGAAAATAGGAAGTTAGGTAATATTTTTTTTTCGCGAAAATGCTCCACCTTTTTGAAATGGACACCTAGTCGCAGTACTTTGAATAAAAAGAATAGAATTTGACTAGTTTATTGCTCATAACAACAATTAGAATTTGACAGCTGAGAGCACTCTATTAACTTTTTGTTAGTATTGTATATTGAACATAAATGTAGGGAATATTAAAATTATTTCATGACCAACAGGCGTGAAGTGATAGGGGGGGTGGCTAACAACGTTTTTATTTTTGCCAGACCATAACCGTTACTGCACTAGTTATTCTAACTTGTTTTACAGCCTCAGGCAAATGGGCGATGCTCATAAGCTAGAGATAAAATACACAGAAGGGCTGGGCTATTCAAGGCAAAAGGCCCAATATAATAAACAATTTACAAAGAATGTTACTATATGTAGATGAATACCATCGCATGCCAAATGCCATTCTTTTGATTATGCGTAAAAAACGGCCAAACATACATACTGGTACTAAAAATGCTTACAAACTATCATTTTAATAATATTAAATAGATAATAATTAATTTTCACATGCGGTGAAACATATGACGTCTATGCACGTATGGAAAATAAAATATGTCTAAAATATCCGTGATATAAGTTTTTGTCTGAGTTATATAATATTGTTGAAAGTCTTTGACAATCAATAATATATTAGAACATTTGAGTTATGGAACGGACGGCCTAAAACTATCGTCTGCACTGAATGTCGTAAACTATCGTATTATTAACTAAAATAACATATAAAAACACAATAATAGTAGTTTATGATACTGTTGCATAATAAGGGTTCTAATAACACGAGTGTGTTTTAAAAAAAACGAGCCGTAGGTGAGTTTTTTTATACTATCACGCGAGTGTTATAAGACCAAGTTGTGTACAGTGTCATACACTACTTTATCTACTCTCATACTATAATACATAAAATAATATTGAAAATAAAACGATGAATAATATTCATCGTTTTATTCAGTGAATATCAACAAATTTATTTTTCCATACCATGAACTCGTGGTAACATTTATTATAGTTGCTCCTAGATTTCGCCGGTAACAGGTTCATAGTCATGTTTGACGCAGCTTCCAGAATGTCTGGTGGTGTACAATTACCACTATCCTCGCTTTCAGACATGTTTACAAAAACTAATTTATTTTACAAACAGAACCAAACTTTGGTTATATTGAAAAGATTTTTTTTTTATGTAAAATGTTGGCGCTAAGGCGCAAACATCGATTGCGCATGCGTGTTGCGTCGCCGCGGACTCGTTCATTGAAACGTTTTTTTTTAAAAGTAGAGGTTCAGCCTTTTTGGTCCAGCTGGAGGTTGTATAGGTGTATCGTTATGATTAAAAAGTTATATTATGATACAGGTGTCCATAAAAGACCTGTATCGTAATAAAACTTCTTTTTTGGCCTATGCGTAATGTTTGTCATATTCTAAGAGTTTTTTTTTCAGTTTTATAATGTTTGTATTATAGTATCAGAGTAGATAAAAATAATAATGTACGTACACCCCTCTATAGGGCAAAGGCCTTCTCTCACAGAGAGATTAATCACCACGCCTGGCCATAGAGGCGGTTGGTAATTTCAAGCGCATCTGAACACTGGGCTCCCGTTTCGTCACAATATTTTTCTTCATGGTTAGGGTGGTTTTGCTACCTTTTAATTCTCTTTTAGAAAATTTTGGGAATGTTCTCTTTTGGAAGCAATCCTGAAAGAGAACATTTCCTTAAAATAGCTTTGGCTGAAAAAATGCAGGCATATTTTTCGGCGAATCTAAATACACAGAGTGGGCCAATCCGTTCTTCTGAACACAATTGATTGAGGGCTCGTCCAAATAGGATTATCATACGGAATGCTGCAAATCGACTACTTTAATTTGCATTCGGAATAACATTTGCTTTGGCCTACGGCTGGTTGGACCCTTCGGTGAGATTTTGCCATTTAAAGTTTCTCTAGCCAAACCGTTCACACAGTCTGGTAGTTGTGTGCAGATCCCAGAGTCTCCCGTACACTCTACGAGTACGTACCTACCTACTCAAGTTACGTCTCTTGTCACATTGGTTTGTTCTGAAAATGTACCTACGCTTAATTTTTTTCGTTATATTAATATTGGTATTTATTATTTAGTTAATCAGTACCTCCTCCACCAATCCGGACTTGGCCCCCGTAGTGGAATATGGCCTATACCTTCCTTAGGGAAGAGGCCGGGGAAGGGAAGGCCTCGGTCGGGACATAATGGTTTGATGATGAATGTTTGTTTCGACGAAAGGCTTATTGTAAGTGCATTTTACGTTGATGTTGTTTTTATAATCAATCTGAACTGTCATGAAGTGAATAAGTCTAGAACTTCACGTTGTAATGGATGCAAGCTTTTTTGGTGCTTTTATAATCAATGGGAAATATAGACCCGCGTGTCGATTTGGAAACAGTTGAGCCCCATTGAGACAAAGGAACTAACTTTATACCTACCCAACTAAATTATCAGCAACAAAAATCACAAAAACAGTCTTTCGATCAGATAACTTTTTATTATGATAATAACATATAACCAAACTTATCAACAGCAACAGCAAAATGGTTAATTTAAGAAGCAGTTAAAATAAAATAAATAAATGGTCTGCAGAGGGTACTCAGACGGCCCCAAATGTTCGGAATGTACTTGATGACATGACTTTGTTTTCTACGTTATATTAGCGAAGTTGTAGTGAAGTATGCCCAGTGGTGGGGGGATAGTTGCAGGACGGCGGCGCAGCAGAGAAACAACAGGAACGGTTGATCACATTTTAATTAATACATCGTTAAGACTCCAGTCTCTTAACTCCCTTATTCTAGTCTTACACTAGCTTATATATAATAATCCTACGTGCTTTGGGAGGAGTTGTCTATATTTCAGATACGTGAAGGCATGTGGCGTGATGATGTTATTTGCCTATCACAGTAGTAGCAATACACCTCGCTAACGGTGAAGAAAAATATCGTGAGGAAATCTGACTATCTTTGTTGGTACATCCCTCAATTGAAATTACCAACCCACAGTGACCACGCTAGGTAATAAAAAGCCCTATTCTTTAGAAAAGGCCTGTGCCTCTGTGCAGTGGCATGTATATAGGCATGACCCTCATGCCGTACTGAGTATTTTTTATGAAGCCTTAGCACAGAATACATAATGTATTAGACGTTTAAAATGGTTTTATTGTGATCACTAGTGGCACCACAAATTACTTATTCGAGATCCGTCCATCCATCAAATAACTTAGCTGAGAAAATGTTCGTTGGGCTTCAAATGGCTGATGATAATGATGATGACAAAATATTTTGGCAAAGTATAAAAACATTCAAGAAAATAATGTAAGATAGTATAACAATTATTTATTGTAATGTAATTTTTGCAAAAAAAAATTGCCAATACCTTTCCGGATTTGACCAATAGGAACCTTCACGCCAAGAAGACTAGGTTTAGTTACCCAGGTAGAACGCATGTTCAATAATCCGAACGTACCACATCAATGCCGCGCGGCGTGTGGCCGAGTCGCGTGCGCAAGTAACCGAAGTGACACGCGCAAGTAATCTAATACAGCCGCACAGATAGCGGAGATGCAGTCACTTGACTCCAAATCGTATGTATTTGTGAAGTGCCAAAATGAAATTTTGATTTCGTACCACAAGTCAGAAGTAGTCTTAAGATCATTGTCCAAAAAGTTTCTTTATATTTACTTTCATGCAACAAATACTAATCTATTACTTACGAATCGCAGAAAGTGGCATACCTTGGTGTCCGCATACTCCTCTGGCATACAGGCATAGGTTTAATTAATTGTCAGAGTTCGTCAACTACGAAAGCGAAAAGCTGACAGCGCACTTAGACAGTCTCGACACACTCATCTGTCTGCCAATTTCAAAAGCAGTCAAACGCATCGTGCATGACATAGTCACGTGAAACCAGTATGTGACAGTACAGTAACAGGATGTTTTCTTTAGCTTCTGTGTAAGACCATAATAAGAGTAAAACAAATACACAATAATGTGCAATAATAATGATAAGTTATAATATTACATTTTGATTTTGCATGAAAATATTATTTTTATTTCTAAGAAATACAACCAGGTGTACTATTTTGAGAAGAATGACTCATATTATGTCAAATAATAAATAAATAATACTTTTTCATCAATGAGTACAGAAAAAGTTTATAAAAGTAGAATAATTTTACTGGGTACTTGCTGGTTAATTTACTGGTTAGTTTTAGATTTCAATTTGTTTAACGTTCACCCAAAACGTGACAAAAAAAAATCCAATGTCGTCATCATCATCATCATCATCAACCCATTATGTTCACACCGAGGGGCACGGGTCTCTTTCCTGAGGAAGGTATAGGCCATACTCCACCACGGGGGCCAAGTCCGGATTGGTGAAGGCTTGTAAGACTAGTGGCTGGTCTTACTGTCAGAAGCTTAACAACTGCCATCTATTCTTTATTCTTAAACAAAGTCTTACAGCATTACAACTTAAACTAATCTATCGACGGCAGCTGGCACCAGCTGCTTAACGTGCCTTGCGAAGCACGGAACCAATCGGAAAAATGCCACTAGCTTTAGTCATAGACGGTGACCCATCCATGGACTGAACGCGCCATATGTTGCTTAACCGTAGTGATCGTTCAAAATCACTCAGGCAGCCCAGGCTACGAGATTCATGTCGCCATACTAACTGTTAAAATGTTTAGAGCTATTTAGATTTTTTGTAAAGAGTAGTTAAATAGGTACGTAGAATTAAGTTGATACAATATTTAAGGTGATACACAACTCTCAGGGCGTGAATCCAACTCGCACTTGGCCAGTTTTTTAAATAATTCACAGTTACGTAACTATACCTTCCACTATGTTTCGCTGTATCGCTCGCGCTGGCTCTATCGGTACGCAAAGTGCCGGAATGGCATTTTAATACGACAGAGTATCAGTTATTGTTAACCAACGTTAATCAGTCTACTGATTAGCATAGACAATAAAAAATCGATACAATAGGAATTCACTGGTGAGCTAATGACTATCTAAACACTAATGATCTCTCAGACGTAAAATCTGAAAATAGTTTCAAAAGGGGCATATTGGTAGAGTATTATTAATTTGCTTACGAAATATTGTATTTTTCTATTGATTTTAACTGAAAATATAATATGCCTGTTTATTTAGAAAGGTATTTCCATGACGCAGAGAGTAGACTTGCAAAAAATCTTCTCCAGAAATCTCAGGCAGTGATATTCAATCTGCTAATAAAATGCCGATTGTGTACAGTCTGCCTCATCGGGAGTTGCAGCATTTTGTTCAACACCAGCGCTTGTATCGCATGCGATAAGCGTTTAGGTTGCCGCTGACATACGAGGTTGGTATTTCCAAAGACATTGGCAGGTAAAGTTAAATAAACGAGGCCCCGCGATTGGAATCGTCGTGGCATAAATCTGCGGCGCTACCCTTTAAGACCTTATCCCTGTTAATTCTTACCGCTTAGTTTATTCACCGGCCAAATGGCTTAGCCGAGTACCTAGAGTAGTACAGATGGTCACTTTGGAGGACCCTAGTATTTAGATTTATAATAGTTTTGATTTAATGTGTGCATTATTTATTACCTATAGTGTTTTTTAAACGGCGTAAAGTTACGCTTTGATATGTGCAAAACAAGTTATAGTAAATACGATTGAGGTATGTCAACTTTCGTACATTCTAATCATTCACAATGTCTACCAGCTGTCAGTCGTCGTATACTACACCAATAATTACATAATACTCTTATTGTATAATTACAATTATAATTTGTAATGGAAATGTGTTATTTAGACAAAACATTGAAATATAATTGTCAAATATGAATTTGGCATTCGTAGGGTCAACTCAACGTCAAAAGAGCCACTACTAGTCAGAATATCGTCACACGACACGCATTCTGTTTTTATATGCTTTGGTTCCCCATTTATTTATTGAACAGTTGAGTTGGTGGGTTAGAGCACTATAAGGCTGACATTCAGAGATGAAAACTACGCAAAGACTGGTCTCAGAAATGTCAAAATCACGTACTTAAAAACATTTCGTATTCAGAATCGAATCTTAGCAAGTTTAGTATGAAATGGTGCTTAGCTAAGTGTAAGTAGTCAATATCGGTGACTTTACGTGAACTTAGAACTGTCACTTCTAAGCCTTTTGTTCACAGACTACTCCAAACGTCATTTCACTGATGTTCTACGAGCATTATCTGTGGGATTTTTTATTCACTCTGACATATATAAAATTGTATGATGTTGTCTTGCTCTCGTGTAGCAATGTCAAATTTAAAAAACCGGTAAGAACTACATCACTAAAAAATGATAGACAATATAGATGACTTTCTTAAGTAACTGTGAATACGAAAATTACGGCGTTTTACTAAGTACGACTTTAGTTTACTTTGCTAAGACTGATCTAAGCGTGAACTTAGGATTCGTCTCTGAATGTCAGCCTAGTTGATCGCACATTTGTCAGCACCGTACGCGCCTCCAGACTATTAGCACGCAATGTACGCGTCATTTTCTTCGTTATTATAGCACAGAGCGTATTGTATAAACCAGTGTTACGCTCGCTTAAGACCTCCGATGTTTTCAACACATTGCGCGTTGATAATTCGAATTCGTTTTAAAAAAAATCTTTAAATAAATTCGACATGATTCTTTGGGAAGAAAGTTTTCGAACCTGGATGATATGAGTCAGAGCTTTTAAGCCGTTGATTTCCCAGACAGGTCGGAAAATTCGAGGGTTTTGGGAAACGTGTCAGTAAATTAACACTCCGTTTAATACCACTCGTTTATCACTCTCCGATGTAGAATTGTTTCTTCTTCTTATTGCGCTCGGCCTTGTTCCTGGCCGCGAGTTTGGTTTCGCTCTTTATTTACCTTTACACCTATGCCCTTTTAGTGTTCTGCTTCAACACTAATGGGATCATGTATTGGAATGCGACTAGACTATCTCTATTGTGTTGGAGATAATACCACTGCACAATATCTACCTGTACCTAAACAGGACTTTTGTCGAGGAAAATATTTTCGTACGGTAGAGTCGACTTATTAGGAAAGAAAACGACTTCCTTCGTGTAACTTAAGGTCTTGAGTACTTGACAGACTATCTCGTCAATAGCAAAGAACATTGAGCCAATTCGATCGACAAACACTGCTAACAAAACGATGGACAATCGAGAGTATGTGGGGAGGAAACGGGCCATCAATAACGTGGAAGTGACCGATCGTGCAAACACACACACTGACCAATGATAAAAACTGACAAGTAAATACCCGGGACCTGTGTACTCAGCTAATGGATTCAATTGATATGAAAGCTTTCACAATGCGAATGGCTGTCTGGGTCGATTTGTTATCAGGATAGGGCGCGGTGAAATTATATTACTTTTGTCACTGGAAACACCTTTTCAAGCTGCGATGTTTAAATTTTCCGTAACTTTTGTGAAGATCCATTTGAGCATATATGGACAACTTTAATAAAGTTGGTAAATACTGCAATTCATTTCATATTATCTAGGTGTCTGTCTATCACGAGCAGTCGGTCGGCCATAACTCTTCCGTGGGCTAGCTCCCACCGGGCAGTGCAAACAACCGCCCCCAGCGCGCTAACGAGCCCCCGTGAGATGCGCCCGCGCCGATACCGCAACGATGCATTGTTGCCGCGCCGCGCCAGCTTTCGCACCATTGTGCAGGAGGTGTGCTGCGAAAAAATCGACGACTTCGATCTCTGTTTCTTTACTTCGAGGGCTCACCTCGCTGAGCTGAGTTATGAACGAGATGATCAGGGAAATTCTAGTCCGTCTAAGCTGCGCAAACGGATTTCATGGCCAATCAATTATTGGTACAAAATATACCGTCGGCGGCAGATAAGGGAGAAATTGAAAAAGAATCCGCTGATAATCCGCTGAAAATGAGGGGACAGGACACACAATATTCAATGAATATTTCGGAGACATTCGCGCATTGTGTCAATATTATACAAAGAGGATTGTGAAATGCCAAAAGAAAAACGCTTCTCCTGCTTCAATGGCACGGAAATGCGACACCCATTTTTCATTCATTGCAAAACATATTTACACGTTGCGAATCGACAGTGGTTTATCACAGGAGCCTTTCATGCAACCCTTCCAGCGGTTATCTGATAAACGTTTGAATGAGAGACATTTGTTTGTACGTCACCCACTCCAAACTAGTGTAAAAATTGTCGGCGAATGCCTAGATAGAGATCAACCATTTGCGGTGACAAGGGAGGGGTGTTCTCACCACAAACTACATCGCGAAGCAAAATAGGAAAGTCAATGTAAAATTTGAGATAAATTGAGACTCGTTCAACTTTCTTTTTAATGAAGAACGGAAGAAGACAGATCTATGTGTCTTCACATATTAACAAGTGTATGTAAAAAGAGTCGGAAGGGCCAACTGAATCTCTCGCGGATCGATGCGAGTAACACCTACCAATTGGACGGGACGGACCGAGCAAAGATTGCTGTAATTTCAACAAAAAATCCTTCGGTAAAGTTCTCCAGCCAGACACAACGATTCGAAAAAATGTTTCATCAACAATAATTTTATTATCGTAATAACGAAATTACGGGTTGGAGTAAACGCACGATTTCCACTCTTACATTCAATGGATTAGGGACTTATTCCTTTAACATTTTGATATTTATCAGGGGGAGAAATGGAACCTTTTGTTGGCCTATAGCATTATTATTTCTCATTTTGTTTTGTTTATTAATACAATTGGCTCGAGGCGAAATATTGATATTCAAGTTTGATGATGACTCGCGTTGCAAATTTTCTCCCGACCTCTTTGTATTTTTATGGGATATATAACAATTGGGTCTTATTCCTTTTGTTTAGGCTTCAGAGGAATGAAAATATTTACCGATTTCAAATTCTTAAAACATTCGGTTGCAAATGGATCTTGCCAAATCTAATTAAGCGAACATTGACTAATATTCGTCGTTGAATTAAACTGCGAATACGAAAAAAGACAGGTGGTTGGGAACCCAACGTTCAGAGTGCAATTTAAGCCACTTTACTATTAGCGCCGCTCGCTCGTGTGCTGCAGAGCCTCATAGACCATAGCGCACGGCGCGTTTCTCATGGAAACGATGGAATGACGTGAATAAATAACTCGGAGAAATATCAATTAAACAATTATGCTGTCCGAATGGAATCGTGGGTAATGATAGTGGGCCGGGTTATAACTCAGACGCATCTGTGCGGCTCTACGGCTATTTGCACAGAGAACGACGCACTGCACCGGTGCATTGCATAGGGGAATCTAGGCTTCCTCGTGGCACGTTTAATGATGACATTCTAGCATACGGATTTTTGAATTAGTTATTGAGAAAGGATGTATGACCTCTTTGTAACTGCTAAGAAGTTTATAAAACCGTGAAATGCTTTAGATTCAGAAAGTACTGTCGATACTGTTGGTTGTGTAGATTACGTAAGTTTATTATGGAAAAATTGTTATTAAGAGTTTGAAATAAAATACAAAAAAGGTCAAATTTGCGTGCCGTTACGATAATACGCATAGGTATAGGTACAAAGGTAATACATACAAATTAAAAAGACAATCAATTAATAATATTAGGAACTAAGTTTCTCCTGAAATAGTTTCCAATGTAATGCTGCTGAGCAAGGCGCAAGAGGTGTAATTGTGATTATTCATAAAAAGAAATAGCTGGAAGCGTTCCCTAGCCGCGGTAAAATGTTATGGTTGTAACTATAAATAATTACAACAAAACTGCGATTTAGCGTCAATTTTCTAATGCTAATAATTTTATCGTAATCGTCACCGGTTCCCATAAATGGTTAATGTATAATGGAATGCAAATGTCTCGAGTCTGGCTCGCTCGCAGACGACAGGAATGCAGATCTACTGAGGCAGAGACTAAGACATCTAATCAGCGCTCCTTACGCCTGTGCTTACCTAGAACCGATTCGGAGCAAAAGATGTTAACTAACACCGATCACAACATTCACAGCATCGGTCGAAGCCCTTCCTGCATCCCCATTGCAAAAAAACATAATTTCTTATGTAAATTCTGAAACGGTACAGCGTTTATCGTCTTTCGAAGAAATAGTATCATTACTCGCCAGTTTTCTTCGTCTTTACGGCTTTGTATAATGCTTATTAAGTGGTGCGCTAGCATTATAAATGCAGCTTTACTAATAGAGATGGACACCAATTTTCGTTCTAAGAAATGTTGGAATATTATGAAATTTACAGTATAATTTTTTTTTATGTCGACGCTAAGTATAATTAAAAACTAATGCTCAAAATTAGAAGAACAAAAGCGGATCTTATATTGAGATCTTAATTGAATCAGGACAGTAAAAGCTAATTCATAGCACCAAATCTAACTCACTAATAGTCCTGTTTTATAAGCTATTATAATTCGATGGAGAGATCTTCCGGTAAGTCTTTCAATTCATACTACTGTGTAAAAGAAGATGGCACGTTGCACATATCGACCCGTTAGTAACCAGGCCAGCTAAATCCTCCAAAAATTACACTGCCTATTGTACTCCACCCCGGCCAACTTTACCACAGAGGCAAAGAGTTCAATATCAGATTGCTACACTAATCTAAAATTTTTAGGCCTCACGTACCTTTCTCGTAACTGATCTGCCGCTCCTGCTGTCTGGCGTTATCAGCTGCCACTTTTAGCAGCCCCTGGATGTTCCTGAGAAGGGTCTCGGTTGAGGAAACCAGGGTGTCCGCAGTGGGGTCCACAGGTACGGCGGGGGGCGTGCCGGCGTTGGCGACATAGCTCACCGGCGCTGGCGACCCCGAAGTTTGCATGTCGCGCTCATTCTCACTTAGCTCGCCACCTGGGAAAAGGTGATGACGATGCCTTAGTAACAAAACGGCCTGCCCCTATAATGCGCATACCAAATCCTGAGCCATTCCAATGTCTGTCAAATTACATACTAATTGCTATCACGGCAGGATTCTGACAAGATTTGGTGCGCGTAATTAGACCCCTTATCTGATTTGATTGGCCCTACCACTTGTGATAATTACTCTAGATTCCCTAAGTTACATGTTGTATTTCTACATTGGTTGGTATTGTTATTGGCTGTTCAAAAAATTGTTTAGCAGTATCACTAGATTAAGTTTCGTTGAGTAAGAATAAGAAAAAGTTTCCTAAAGGCCATATTAAATTAATAGCAGGAAGAGAAGGATAGGCTCGGTTAATTACGCAGCAAGTGGACTAATATGGGCTGATGTACCAGTCAGTTCGCAAAATTAACAAAAAGGATATCGAAGATGTTTCAATTTACAAAGATCTACGCGGCAATGTCCGCAATAATTGTAAATCAATGTTCCAATAACAGCTCCTTAAACAACATGCGAGCGGATCCCAGCTGGGCAGTAATAGTGACTACATTTGGATGTTGCGTGCCGCATGTATCATTCGAGTTGCAATTATTATTGCTCGGAACACGGATATTGCGTGGTGCGGGCACGGCGCGCCTTTGACGGCGCCGGCCGGCTATTCGACACCGAGTGGGCTGTCTCTCCCGATGTATATGCGCCGATGCACTATGCCACGAATGATCCTTCCTTTTTTCATTCAGGGGCCTTTTTCATAAACCTACAATTCGTACTATACTACTAGAGGTTGGATTCGACAATGCAAAGTCGATCAGGCCACAGATTAACAAATAGGAAGACTCGTTTGTAGATCGAATTGTCGTTATAAACGATGAATTGTAATTTTGTGAAACAGGCCCTGATAGTACATCTAGAACACCACGTAAGGTTACACTTAATTGTTGACCCTGTCGACGAAAGAAAGCGTGAGCCTGACATCTCTCACGGTCCAAAATAATCTATCGATACGTTTAATTTAACTGACAAGATAGTGAACGCTCATCAAATAATGAAGACAACGTCGTTTCGTCATTGTCGATGAGCACGATAGCACTCTCGTGTTGTCACAACACAATCTCCCTAATAAGGCCAATTAAGAGGATGGTCAAGCTAATCGGCAGTCGAAATCAATCTCTAACATCTGTATTTAAGGTGCATATTGCACTGGCCACACGAATGGTACTTGAAACTTTTTACTGGAATCAACGTCAAACAAATCTTGATCAAAATTTAAAATATATATCAAAAGGAAGATGTAATCAAACCGACTAAAATCAAAGTTGAATGACACAGTTAAAGATGTTTGTGATAATGAGGCCGTGGCTATCGCGACTCAGGTTTTCGGATGTTAATATTTTCATCACTAAAACCTCTACGAGAAGACATTATGGTGGAACCTAACGGTTTGGCGTAAATAAACTAATAAAGCCATTGTTTAACATAACTTCTCAAAGGCTCATAATCCGTCAAGGTACGCGACTTGGAGAAAATGGCTTTCCTTTCCCACGCTGTCTATCCACATTTTGTGATTAGCCGCAATAGCAACAGTACACAAACCTTATTGTTTCACTTAATTTAGCTATTGTACGCTCTAGTTATTTACATTTCCAATCGCCACGATGTTATGACTCGAGAGGTTGGGAACCTATGTTCCTACAAGTGCTCAATTTATTCGCCACAATCCGGTCTGACTAATGCTCTCATTGAGATTTTAATGAGTGAACAAAAAGAAAAGACTGTCTCACGGCTGGAGCTGTGATTTTATGCTTAGCTCAATAGCAATGCAATAAGCGTTAAATGCTATCTTTCTCTCAATCTGTGCTGTGTTCCTCCATTTCCACCGTAACTGTTAAAGCAACACGCGCAATTCTTCTTCCGACACTTAGTTTATGATTTTCTCATTATAATTTTCAAATAGCAACTACTGCGCTCAAGAGAAATTACTGAAGTCAGACTGATAGGCAGTTTTCACTTGATTGATGATCCTCCATGAGATAAATGCCAATTTCATTTTAATATTTAATAAACCGCTATAAAACTTAACAGTTCTACATTATTGCACAAAATAATGCTGCAAGTTACCACGTCTTTACTATGATGAAGAACAAGCGGCGAGGGCAACAAATTGGTCGCGTGAAACTAAACGGTACACACTAATGTGATTTTATAATATCGATATATTATGTGAGAACTTGTGAGGTCTCAAGATCAATATGTGCCATGGGATGATCGTATGGGAAGAAAGCCGGGTCGCTGATTGTGTTGAAGCTTGATTCGATACCGGCCCACCTCGCTCTCATGTGATTTGTTGGTAACATCCGGACAAACAAACGCACCACGCTCGGTTACGGCAAAGATTACCTTAAAATAATTAACAGCATCTTCATGCGGCGGCGGGACGCCAATGATTACGCCGGGACTCGAAATACAATGTATTGGAGTAGCAATTTAACACTTATTATTATAAGAGTTTCAGGTTTCCAGAATAAAAGGAAGGTGCTTTTATGGCTGATAATTTCCGAACTATGAATGCTGAAGGTTCTAGAGCTATTACTGGGTAATTTCGCCCAGCATTACATGCCGCTTATATTGAACGGGTGATACCACTAGACTGTATTAATACCGTACACGGACACTTTCTTGCTATCTCTTGCCGTGATTATATAGGTGCGGGCCAGAGATTGACTTATTAATGACGACATGTCGGCCATTTACACGTACGATGCCGCATTCCGAGTGTTTTACTTCATTGGCAATTTTGTCTCCCATTTCGCACTTCCTCATGTAATATTTCATTGGGCATAAAACGTGGAAGGCGAATCAGCGAATGGTGTTGCTGTACAAACAAATGTACGTAACTAAAAGTCATTGGTACATGCGTGGTTTGAACCCAGACCCTCGTGATCGAGAAGCAAGGGTCAACCCCACTACGCCACCACCGCTTTATCGATAGTACAAGATTTTTGCTGAAAATTCAGGTAAAATGGCCTTTTCTCTCAGTTACTTCCTCTGGCTACATTATTACATTAAATCAGAGAATAAAAGCGTATTTCCATCTACATCTTGTTTAAAAGACAAACTAAAACTAATAAGAATTCAACTGGGTACATTACATAGGTAGGTAATTTTGAACGTATTATGAGGAGAGATTGGTGATGGCTTCGTCTCTCATGCGGAATCAAATACTGCCCTAACCTTCTCAGTCCTGACATTCAAAATAAAAGTTGTAACCCACTGTTATTTCGAAGATCAGATCTAAAGAGAACAAACTGGACGTAACCAGTAAGAATCCAGCTTACCGTCCTCTTCGTCCTTGACATTATGGTCCTCCTGGTCCGAGAGTGCCGCGTCGCTCTCGTCCGTGTGGGACCGTGGCGAGGCCGCCGCCGTGGCCGCGGAGGGGAGCCGCGGGGGCTGCGGCGAGCGGCGGGAGGCAGCGGAGCTCCGGCCGCTGGCAGAGCCTTCGCCTCGTTCCCTGTCGCTTCGCTCACTTCGCTCACTGCGCTCCGCCCGCTCCCGCTCGCCGGAGCCCGACTTGGATAGGTTCAGCACGGGACTGTGCCCCGGCGAAGAGCCTGCCGGTGGTGCACATAACATTTTGAACATGGACAGATGCCGAAAGTTTAAGAACTGTACTATCAGCCTATTGCGAATGGTCGCCAAAATCGGCTACAGCACTGTTAATGAAGTTAATAGACTTCTTATCTATTATGATTAAAATGGTAATGAGCCGAGAATTTACTGAGATGGAGGCATTATACGCTATTACTTTTTGAAGCATTATACGAACTGATATAGCTAGGGCACCTAAGGCCTGTACCCGGTATGGGCAATATAAACAAATTATTCAAAATCACAAGGAATGCATAGACTAAATTTGAAACACAAAGATGGTTATTACCGTTGTGTGAGCCTTCACGAACTTTGTCCATGGCCATGACGCGTTCCATATCACCCCTCTCATCTCGCAATCTGTAACAAAAAATATAACATTAAACAGTGATTTACTTTTCCCAACTAGATGAAGCTAATCAGGGAGTAATTGGCTTGTACATATTGGTACCTTGAGGCGTACATACCCCTAACTTGAATTCACTATTTTTTACTAGTTAAGATGGCAAATTTATGTTTCTACAAAAAGATCCGACAAATCAATATATCATTCGTAACCACACGTCAATCCCAATTTAATTCATAACTGGAAGCAGGCGCTTATAATTCAGTCACGGCACATCGACAACACAAAAAGGAATATCCCAATAATGCTACTTACAAACAGTTTTATCATTTGAAACCATAAAGAATACTACCCACTGAGTTGTGGAGCTACCACAAAGGCGAAGGCACAATATCACGGTACCCCGCTGAGGCTCTTTGTGAACAGAGTAGGAAGGCATGTAATCATTTTGTATGCCGACAATCTTTGCTACCGTTACCCTAATTTGGTGGGTGCCTTGTTTGATTGTGAATTATTACCTATATTGCATTCGAAACTTTTGTCGAAAAGAAATTGATTGTATGAAAATTAGCATAACACTCAACTTGAAGAGACTCTCGTAGAATGAATTCGCAATTTGACCCCTTCTGAACGAAACCAATTTCTCTCCTTTCGGGGGGGTTAATTCGACACAATTTTTGTTCGGTTATACCTTTGAGCATTTGAATATAAATGACGTCTGAAAGTGAAATGTAACATACATAATAAGTGGCTGTTTTAAGCCTTCGCGGAACCCTTTCCTAAACACAGAGTAAAGCAACAGAATAGAGGGAGCATGTGCCACTTTGTAGGGACTCGCTAACAGATTTGTTCAAAGAAACTAACATCTTAACAGTTGCAAGCCAATACATTTATGAAAATAATATGTACGTTTGGAAAACTATTAAAGACTTCGAAACTCTTGGTAGCAATCATAACGTTAATACTAGAAATAAACATAAATTGACATTTCCACGATTTTAATACTTCCTTTATGGTTGTATGGGGCACTGTATAAGGTTCTTCAACAAAATACCTCAAGATATATTAGAGTTACCTCCATCGCGGTCTAAGAATTTTGTTAAGCACACTCTTTGCAAAAAAGCTTACTAACTATACAATCAACGATTATTTAGAATATAAGAATAAAAATAAAATAAAATAAATAAACTCACGCCCGTTATCCCCGAGGGGGTAGGCAGAGGCACCAATCACTAGAACTGGGCCCACGTTTTGCCGAGTTTATTAGGTCCCAAACGTGACAAGTGGCAAGCCTGTCGCAGTTATCCGGGCAAAATTTATCAGCGAATGGTGTTGCTGTACAAACAAACAAATGTACGTAACTAAAAGTCATTGGTACATGCGTGGTTTGAGCCCAGACCCTCATGATCGAGAAGCAAGGGCCAACCCCACTACGCCACCACCGCCGATAAGAATGTCTGGCATTAAAGTATTTTAATATTAAATTTAATCAGAGGATAACTGTGTCTAGTGTTCAACACATCCAAGAGTAATATTTTTAAGTTTGACAGTAGGTTAATTAGGTTAAAACTGTATTGAAAAGAATAAATGAAGAGTTTCTGTGTTAGTTTCTTCTCCATATAATCTATTATAATTGTGAAACTAACAACCTTGACGTTCATAAAGTAAACATTTTGTTTGTACTATGAATAAAATATTTGACTTTGACTTTGCAACAAAACATCTCGTAGACTCTACAGTAGATTCTTACTTACGAACGGTTCGTAACACTAAAAAAGTTTACAATGGGTTTTTCAGAAATCAGAAAATTATTTCAATGTAAAGAATTTACACTCTGTTGAACGTCAATATAAGATGTAATTTAAGATGCCTGCGAGTAGATTTGTAATGGTTTCAACTTCAAATACCATGTTTTTTAAATCTTTATTTAAAGAACTTGGCATATACTATGTTGTTACTCGTAGGTTTTTAATATGTACTAAGATCTGTTTGATTATATGCACCACAAAACAAGGCTATTGGAACGTTCTTTCTATACCGTTCAATACTCTATGCCCATCCCTCGAAATGGAGTTGTTTCATACTTTCCTGACGAGTCACGGAACTCCGTTAGAATTTAATATATTTTTCATTTCCGTTCGCATTAATATGGAAATATTTTCTTTAATCAGTGAAAAAAAATTTGTTTGATGTTTATGATCGCTTTTTGTTAATATTTCATTCAATTCCAATCAATTATTATAGTGAAGAGTATAAATGTAAGGCCAAGATGCATGAAGAACTCATCCTGTGTGATCGGACGTCAGATAGAGCCAATACCAATAAAATAATAAATTATTTCAACTTCCTACGCTTTATTTTTATCTGAATAATGTGTTAGTGTGATTGATGATGTTACAACTGAATGTGCCTTTTTTAATACAAACCGGAGGCTACTCAATTAAGCCGACGGTACCTGCCTAACATTTTCTTAAGAGTATTGCGAATAAGTAAATAAAAAAGTATAAGGTGTTATCTTACAATCGGTTTGATGAATTAAAATGTGTCTCTTCCTTATTCTAGTGACTTTATATTTCTATGTTTTTGTGAAAGCAATATTAGAGAGTAGAACCTCGCTGGAGTAATGAGCAGAGGCCCTACGCCTGTCAGCGGCAGCCCTCATCAGTCAAGAAGCGAAATAATATTATTCATTCACTTGTCAAAACGCAAATTGGCGACGAATCACTGGAAAGGCAGAGTGAAAATTGCAAAAATAAAAATTCCCGGTCCGTGACATGCAAATTTAAAGAAATCTGTTTACTGCCACGCCCGAAATATAACTTTCCTTTTCCTCTTTAGGGAAAGAATGACTTCGATTAGAATCGGAACGCCCTGATAGGCTGATATAGCGCGCCGCACTTTTTATTGGCTCTTTCATAATTGGAATATCGATTTTTTTATTTGTGTGTGCGTTGTAACTGTGCGCTTGTGTGCTTTAAGCGGTCGTTTAAAATGACAATGCTTCAGTGAGGGTAATTACTGAAAACGGCTATGAAACGTAGCGCGCTTCAGTGTTTATGCCGGTAGCTCTACGCGAACCATTCCCATAACAGGGTGTCCACTGGTCACTGGCCCCAACAGATATTCCAGTGCTGCGCGCTCGGACAATGCGCCAGGAAAATCAGCTGGCGGCACCAATGTGCTGATTAGCTCTAATGCTGCATAGCCCGTAGTCCGCACAGCCTAATACCGCATGGGACGTTCAGAGGCGTTCTTGTATGCATAATCTGATTAACGCCGGTAACTACCACGGCATTCTAACAAAGCTTTTGGTAATCGCTTTGTCATTTACATAATAACCTGAAACCGATCGCGGAAACTAAACGGTCATATTTGTAGTTGAATCCTTGAAAATAACTGACTTTGTCGGAAATCTAGTAATCCGCTTATGTTTTCGGTAATACTTTTAAGTGATGTATATGTCCAGGTAGATTAGTACGCGTTGCGCTTGTTATAGTACGTCATTGTTTGTGTAGAGCTTAAAACTCGTTTTCTATTTTACATCGGCACAGTAGATTAAGGAAATCAAATCTTCGGCGCGTTGCGATGGAAAACATTTGCCCGACACCCGAATCAAAAAGCGCTTTAACGCACCCCTGTGTGGGGGAGCATCGTCGCCTCAACATTTATTATTTCAGACATATCACTCACATGCAAAACAAACTCCATCCGATCCATCAAAAAGTTTCTTTTCTCAGCCGCCCCCCTCGCCCTTTGAATCGGCCAAATCGAGTGTGTAAGTATCGAGGTCTATATAAGTCAAGTGGTAGCTACTTTATTTAGGGAAATTAGGCCACATGCTTCATCTACCACATCTACGTGTTTTTATTAATGTAGAGTAACTTGAACATTAGGAAGCTCCTTCAATCTGATCTGCTTTTGTAATGTCTCTTGTGGGATCCATAAAAAGACAAGAAGGCAGAAAGTAAATTTAGACTCGGAAAGGAAGAACGGAAACGAACAATAAATAAATCAAAGAAAGAAAACAACTTGGTTCATTCAAGAGAAATGTGCGTCGGCTCCCTCCCTCGAGCAACAGTCCACAAAAGCTTTCCCGAAGAAAATCGAGCGAAAAAAGGCTAAAAACACCTTGGGGGTTACTAATCGAATAAAAAATATCAGCGGCCAATGCCAATGTGCAGGGGTGAGATGGAATAAATTATAAAGAATATACACACGAGCAACAAAGGGGCGTTGTTATGGGTAAAAGTTCCGAGCATATGCAGATAACAGATTAATCTTGTCTACGAAAAGTCTAAGTCATGGAGATATTTCTAGATTATTAATTTCGGAACATCTTCTATATATTTTTTTAAATGCTACAGATAATAAGAAAGAGTGACTTACTGTGTGGTGTAAATCTGTATCTTTAAAGTCAAAGTCAAACCAAACCATAACTTCGTGACCAGGATGAAATAAAGAAGAAACACTTAGGGCGAAAACAAGGACAAGGAAATGCAAAAATAATAGGAAAGAAGTAACATGATGACTTGTCGCCACTCCTGACTGCGCCGCCCCACAGCATAAACGTCACGATGTCATTTGTAAAAATTGCGGCCTCCTAACTTCGCCAATTTTGGAACAGGAAATCCATAGAGTTTATTATCACAATGTAAAAGATATATTATCATAATAAAAAACTGTCTTCTTTCTTTCATTTAGCTTGGAACCCTTAGTTTTTTGTTACGGAACTATCTAATCCCGCTGCAGAGGACTGCAGGTGAATGTTTAGGTCATCTGGACTGTAAATGGCAGTTACGTAAATGTATAGCCTTACACCTGTACTTAGGAAAAGCTTATGACTCCAGTAATAACGCGGTCAGCGATGCAATTTTTTTGATCAAAAATAATTTAGTGTAGCCTGCATCGTTTTCCATCAAAATATTAAAATATTGTTTTTATTCCGTTTAGTTAGCCTGTTGGTATCAGTATAGATTATGTAGAAATACATAAACCTTTGTTTACCTGATTGACATAGCTTGGGACCGAGACAGATTATTTTATTTTCATCGTCATCATCAGGCTATATTTGTCCACTGCTGGACATAGCCTCCCCTATTTTATTTTATTATTAAGCTAATACCACGTTTGACGCTTGTTTATATTATTGTTTTACAGTGAAGCAAAAACCATAACAGGTTTCTTGTACTAAAACAATTTTCATACAATTTTTTTTAGAAACTAAAGTCTATATTTAAATAAAAAAAATGTTTTAATGAGTAATTTTTTTCCATAATTTTTGGTTACTATTATATAAGTACCTATTCCGTAAAAAAAAGGACATTTTTAGTATCATCTGTTATTTTATTATAGACCTTTCTGTTACAGAAAAAGAAATACAGGCCTTTAGAAATAACGAACGGACAGACAGCGTAGGCTAGTAATATTTAGGCTTAGAAGCCTTTTGGCACCCTTCATATTCAAAACCTAATAAAGCACGGAAATCGACCTATAAAATGTTGATATTTTTCTTAGGGACTCCACACACGACGGCTATAACTTTACATCTTCGTACCTTAAAGGTACTGAGCGATACGAAGATGTTTATTTACCTGTCGATACGTCTTAATATATCTCAATACCTTTTCGTATATTACGATACATCTTTCTTCGAACAGGGTGTTCAAAAAGTTTCTTGGTGATTCAAAAACTCCACTAGGAGTCTTATGTCGCTAAACGACAGGTATTCAGAGTCCTATTTCAAAAAAATCATTTGCTCCACATAAATGTGCTCCATATAAATAGTCTCGCTAAAGGCCCGTTTCCGAATTGAGAATTTCACTTAAATATTTAAATAACGTTCTGTCACGCTCTTTTCTGAGAAACTTGACGAGACAACACTAGAGTTAAGTAGTTACTTAGCGAAATTCTCAATTCAGAAATCGGCTGTAAGCTACGTTTCGTAAGCCTGAGGAAGGTATAGGCCATACTCCGCCACGGGGGGCCAAGTCCGGATTGATGGAGGCTTGTAAGACTAGTGGCTGGTCTTGCTCTATGGCCTCTGACTTGGCTTAACGACTGCCATCTGTCGACGGCAGCCAGCACCAACTGCTTAACATGCCTTGCAAAGCATGGAACCGCTCAGAAAAATGCCATTAGCGTTAATCATAAACGGTCACCCATCCGCGCACTGAACGCGCCCTATGTTGCTTAACCTTCGTGATCGTTTAAGATCACTCAGGCGGCCAGGGCTGCGAGCAATTCTTCGATTCAGTCGATTGATGACCTATGATTTTATAGATATAACATAGGAAGTTACAACTTGTATATAATGATGGAATATAACATTAAAGTTGCCTTTAACATGAAGGATAGTAACAAAAATCAATCTACCTCAAGAAAAGAAAAAAAAGTGTAGCAACACAGTGGTCATCAATTTTGTAATTCCGATAAAATTGATAATTCCGCATATAATTGAAACTCTTCGGAAATTTCCTTACTTTATATGATGTTCAATGCACATCGTTCTATTTTTGGCACATGTGCCAACGCATACGCGCATCAAAATCTCAATCATCTTCTGATGAACTACCTATCTATTAAATCTAGTAGTAAGTAAGTCGACAGATCCATAACAACACCCTGTATAACGCCTTAGCAGCCGGAACGTGTGTCGGTCGAGACGTATGTCAACGAAATGAAGCGAAATATACATTACGTTACCTGTTGCGTGTGTGATACTTTAATATAATGTAAAGCTATACCTCCCGGGATGTAATGTATATTATAGCCGTCGTGTGTGAAGTCCCTTACTATCAAGGGCTACTCCACCGATTCCAATGTCTAAGCGGAAATGTCTAACCAAAATAACCAAATTCGAGGGCGACGAAAAGAAATGGAAGAAAAACGGGACCTCGCAGGGGAAACCCGAGACAGTTATTTAAATTTGAATAATATAATATGGAAAAAATTACATCACTTAATACCATAATAAAAGTGCACTAAGCGACCGAGGCATTACGCGATTCAAATGCAGAGAGGGACATGCAAATTTCGGTTATGAAACGTGAAATGAAAGAAAATGCGTTCGGTGTAAAATAAAATATGTCTTTTAGAGCTCCTGAGCTCATTACGATATTAGAAATACGTGAAGAGATTTAAGTTGTCTTGAACGATGCGGCGAAGACAAATGGTGCTTAGAATTGAGGGTGATTTAGGTACAAACTTTACAGGCTTTTATTTTAACATAAACGTAATGGGGTTTTGCAAGCGCACTTACCTCGCGATGTCTGAATTTCGTGTCTGTAAAATCAATACTGAAATTACGGGGATTAAACGAATTCCCCGCTGTGAGATTAAGCTTAAATGAGAAAAACATTGCAACAGAGAAGAGATGTTGAATGCGGCGCAGCAAGAATCTAACAAAATAGCATCCTATTTGTTCGCAGCAGATTACCTACAGTAGCGTAACGAGGTTTCGATCGGGTCCGCGATGTTATTAGGATTGAAGCGATGTGCCGTCTCCCGCCGAGAAGTTGGATAATTATGCAAAATTGCTCCTACGATTTCTGGTCCCCGCTTTTTTTAAAGAGACATTACCATTATCCAAAATGGGAATACGTTTTGATAATGCTGAGTTTTATTGTACGATTATTAGGCAAATGCGAGTTGGATGGCATCGTAATATTAGCCTGCTTTTCGTCCCCAAGGAATTATTATGCCATGAGTTTTTATAGGCTTTTCTTCTGTATCCTTCATGGTTCTACAGTTTATTTTTATTTGTCATTAGCTGTTTGCCTAAGGTTTCACTATAATGTGACCACACAACATTAACGCATTATGCACATCGACACATTTCCATTTGAGGTAATGCTAAGCGACGAACCCTTCCGCGTATTGTGAAGATCTAACCGCTGTCGCATGTAGCCCGTCGATTCGTGTAATAATGCTTGAGGCAAGTCGATGGAGCTATATCCAACGGTCGGCCCGCTGACTTCTCGCACTCGGACTTAAGGGTAATGATTGTGATCGCGGCACTGATCGCTGCCTTCAACCGCAACATGCTCGGAACGAGACGATAATGGTTTATGACCAGAGAGCCTTTATTTCTGCGGCAACAGCTAGAAGCATATGGAATCAAATGTGGTTTCGTTCAATGCCTCTTACAAGCACCAATACTTTTTATTCTACCTCGAGTAGAGTAGGTAATGTAAGGTAATAAATTATGAAATATCTTAAAATAAAACGCCTGTCTCTTAAAAGATACAATCTAACGAACAAAAGTCATATCTGTGTCGCTTTATCTCCAACCAGATTTGAAACGTAGGCCATATCGATCATGGTTTTGTCCAATTTTTTTTTGATAAATTTAACGCCTTCGATCACATAATTAAAACAGCCTCACAGGTTCACTAATAAATTGCCTGAATTATATGTGATAGTTTATAAGTGTTATTATCTAGAAGCAATTTAATATGTAACCGCTCCGTATGAGAAATCTTAACGTTTTAAAACACAAAATGGCCCGTTCCCAGTGAACCGAGCCAGTGTTACAGAACGTGTGTAATCATGTCCGTACTCATAATAAAGTTTAATTAACATAAACACATAACGGTGTTACTGTAACTAGACCAGTCACTGATAACGATCGGAATAACACCGGATGATAAGATCTTTACTTTCGCTCATCGAAACCGAAGGTTTCTATGTATGCATGACTTGCTCCCTTGGCATATGACCGAGCATCCGTACAATGCTTTTAATCTGTTGAAACTTGAAAGATTAGAGACTTAAGTAAAAGTGTTGACTAGTAAACTCATCAACAATCAATCGTGCCTAATACTGATCAAAAGTCAAGTCATAATAAAATTAATGAACACCAACGAGAACCGCCAAACGGGTCCATCAAAACAGAACATGGCGTTTGGCAGAAAGTAAACAGAAAATATAATTTACAAGCAATTTGCCGCGGATATGTCCGCAATCAAATTGTCTCGTTAATACCGTGGTGCTATCAAAACATTTGATTTGTGGCCGCCTGGATAGGGTTGCCGGACAATTGTAATTAGCTCTCGATACAGTCAATGCTCGGTTGAGTGAGCCATGATTTATGTGCACATCTATTGGCGAACAGAATTACTAGAATGTTAATCTCAATTACTAGCCATTCCCCTCATCAACATTTTAGTTTATTTAATTTGCATTAAATAAACGAAAACCTGTACAAATCAATATATTTTTTGTTTAAAAAATGCGTGACAGCCCTGTATGTCCGACATCACACCCCAAGCCTGCGGGGCATGTCCACAACCATCCGATCTTCGATTGGACGTCATAAGCTATTCATTTGGTAAAACACGCATCTGAATTGCAAATTCCAATGCTTTTTGTTCGATTGCCTTAACCGTAGTTGACTTTTAAAAAATGTTTATTGTTGCGATACCCGTAACGCTTCGTTGTTCTAAGCTACATTCGTTCACTTCGAAAAGGTTGATTAGCAGGTTTCTACAAGCCTATTATTAATCTAAAATATAAATTAATTTACGCGTCATTTTTTTGCAATGAGCACCCATCATTGGATATAATTCATAACAATGTTGCCCAGACAAAAAGAAAAGTGCGCATCACGATGATTTATTCCACTTACAGCGGGAAACCCTGACTTTTCATTTGCCGATTTATGCGCGGGCACACTTCACAGCCACTCATAGCCGAGTCAGCAAACAAACACGTACTTTTTATTCGTGTTCTGTAATTCCCCCTGAAAAAGGCCGATTTGCATAACCCAACAGGGAAAAGGTCAGGAAGCGAACGGAATGGCAAGTGTCCGTTTTGATGCCTATTCAGCATTGCTGGTCGACATGAGCATTTACATCCTTCAAGTATTCATGATTTCTATCTAATGCGAGGCAGGCAATGTCGAGATTAGGGTTGATGAAGATTCCTCTTCCTCTTCCTCAAAATAAGGAATTTCCTCATATATTTGAGGTTCCTCATCCTATTCCTCTTCCTCAAAATTGATTTTTAAAAAATCCTCTTCCTCTTGCTCATGAGGAATTTAAGAGGAAGGAGAGTTATAAGTTTTGTTGAAATGAAATGTGTTTGAGAGAGAGAGAGAGAGAGAAGTCTCGCCGTATTAAAAAGTTATAGGAAGACAGAGACGGAAACCTGTAGGTAAAGAAGTTCAATACTAGCGTAATCTACGTAATGTTATTTTGCTCTTCGTCTTTTGCATCCTCTTCCTCATCCTCATCCTCTTAGTCTGCCAGATTCCTCATCCTCATCCTCTTCCTCATAACAAGTTCCTCAACAACCCTAGTCGAGAGCTTCTAGTTGAGTTTACTTGGATTATATTTCAAAATACTAATTTTGCATCAAAATATGTGCAACTAAATAGAAATTTGGTATTTTTGAATGCATACATAATTTTGTCACTCAGTAACATAAATGATGTTACAATGGTGTAAATTATATATAATTATAAAAAAAACACTCGTGGACGAATTCTATTAGAGTGCTGTGGATGTAGCAATCGGACCAGCGGCTAATGAGTGTGTGAAGGAGGCACACGATGTTCAAGTTCAGCCGCCGAGATGCATATTCATCGCCCGCGCGGCGCCACATGCAAATTGTGATTTACACTTTGTAATGAATTCTTTTGATCTGCGAATTCACATATTTGATTTACCCATCGGTGGACCACGGTGATTTCATATTCATAGCCTCTGTGACTATGATCTGTTTACACAATCCGCTTAATCATGAAAAATAGAAAACTAAAGCCAATTGACTGCCTCGTTGCTCGTAGAGGGCCGTTAAGGCCCTCTACTACCAAGACAAAAGGTCGTGGGTCGATTCCCACTGGCGTCCGCCGCACATCCGTACAAATGGCTTCAGTCTGGGTTACAGTTACAGTTTGGAACCAGGACAATTTTAGTAATTGTGTTGTGTTTAAGTTGGTATTATTTATTTATTTTTTTTCAATAAAAAAATTCCAAGCCTAAAAGATCAATAGACGTACAAAAAGAATCGGAAGAGGCAAAGAAATCAACTAAAAAGTTACCTAATTACTTTAGCGATTCAAACTCGCAGGAGAAAAAGAAACGCAGAAATGACAAGACGATGACAAATGAGCATCGGTCGCATCGACGGGTGGCAGACCTCATCAAAAATTATCCCGCGCTTAAAATTCTCACAAACAAAAAACTGTCTCGGAAAAAAGCGGGCAAGTCGCGCGCCTCGTAAAAAATAGGTATTGGCAACATTGATTGATGCGTACTAATAGGGCGCGAAGGAATGATCCTCACCATAATTAAAGGAAGAATGACACCTTCTGTCAATGGCAGCCTCCCCGGCTAGGAATAGAAGCGACTACCGAGAGGAAGTTGATTAGTGTTGCAAAGTTCTCATTTAATTAAAAAAATACTGAGCGAAGGCGTCTAATTGGTTGCTGGTTTAGTCTGCTACAAAGTAAACCCTGACACGTGTGGCACGAATATACTGTGTACATTCAGTCTTCTGTCGGGCACTGTCACATGCGGTACATGTAATTAATTCTATGTCACGAGCTTCAAGGCAAAATAAGCAATGTAATAAGTAAACTGGATACCAAACGAAGACCGTGCCCTAATTATTCGGTTGGAACTGTCGTAGATACTTTGCGTTAATCCGTACAAAGTTCTACCTGTAAGTCGTGAAGCTCGTTTTGGTAAAAAATGTTTTCATAAGAATTTTTGTGGCATTATATCACGCTATTAACGGCAACAAAAGAAATGAGCTATACACCTACGCCTATCGGCTAGATGACTTAGACATTTTTCGCGGCGGTTTCCCTTACGATCTGTACATATCATTAGTAATGCAAAATAATGGGATACGGACACCTCGTGCCGTTTGCGAGGCAATGATTAATGCTGCTCGTCATTAATTCTTATTTTTGACGAGAAATTTGACTTGGTATGCTGTCAGGCGCCGGATCCAGATTAATATAAGCTGACGTTGCAAGTTGTAACATTATCACACCATCCCGCGATACCCGGTCTTCGCTATAGAAATGTTTGTCGCCTTATTAGGCTCATTTTTGTTATGTATCGCTTGGTTTTAGTCAGTTTAATCTGTTCTTCTTGGCTTTACTCTCAAGTGGAACAATAAACTTGCCACAGGATTGACACACGCCGCAAAACTTATTTTGTGACAAAGGCCAAAAGCGAGTCAAATAAATAGTTGGGTTGGCCATCAAAACTACCGAAATAGTTTCGGTTATGAAAGGCCGCGGCACAAAGAGCTAGTTAAAATTCCGCTAAAACCGCATCGGTGACGCAAACTCCGAAGGTATTCATGGGGAGAGGGTTGACGATTGCCGTGACGATGACGTAGCACAAGCGACTCCCGAGCTGCGAGCTTTGGCCGACGCCCTTTGCATATTAGCTGAGTGAAAATCAAAAGTCGTTATTAATGATTTCACGGCGTGACAATCTAAATATCTCACTGAAGCTGCGCTCTAAACTTCCAGAGACATTAATCGATCCCCGATTCTCCCAGCTAATTCAATGGCACTGCCGGAATAAATGTAGCCAGTCAACCAGATGTCATCAACGGCATCATCCCTCATAATCATAGCAAAGAAAAATCACTTGAGATTCTCGAAGCGTTCAAATGCGTTCTTTATCTTACGATTCAAGAGTTCATTTCATCGTCATTAATTTCACGCTTTCCGCAACTGTTTTATCGCAACGGATGTGCGTCTCTGTCGCGCGTCTCATTAATCAAAAGCATTTGTTTACAAGGAAGGGATTTTGATTTGATTAGATTAATTTGCAATATCCTTGATAAATACCACCCTCGGTCTCCGTTTGATCTTCAACGGAATTAATGGTGGAGGATTCAATCAAGCAAACGTTGCCGTCAGAAATCTTAGACTTAGGCCGAGTGCCGGTGACGCGGAGAAATGTCTTGATTCTAATAAGTTCTGGACGTTTATTTGTTCTTTAAAAATGCAGGTTTGGAAGACCTGAGGCAGAACAAACAGAGCTATCAGTGCGGCCGGGCTAGGGGGCGCTGGATGAGTAACGAGCGCCGTCAGAGCGATGTGTGCCGATCCGACGTGGCTGCCGGGCTTTGCCGGGCGCGTGACGATTAATCGCACCTAATTCGATCCAAAAGGGAATTAAACCGGACGATTGCTGTCTGTTATCCGGACAATTTGTTTGGAAGTCGCATTTCAAAGCGCACTTCAAACAAAATTGAAAATGGTCCTGCCCCAACTCCTGCAGAGAGCTGTTTAAATAATCGCATGATTTTTAGCATAAAACCTCTCGACAAGAAGCAGATGACATCAGTTGCCTGAAACCTAATTTTAAGTAAGGAAGAAGTAGGTACTCGCCTAGAAGGAGGTACTTGCACCCTTTTACGTCAATTATCCATCAACATTTACCATGAACATAATTTAACAGCAATAAGCAACAAAATAAGCAGCGAGTTATTCGATATTAAGACAAGACAAAAGCCTTTAATGGAATTGCGAGCGGAACAGCGCAAGAGCAAATTGTATAAATCAGAGATAATCCCGTCAATTAATTGGACTTAACATTAAGAACCGGTTCGAGAGTGAATCAAACGAGCCGATCTAATTTGAAACAACGCATAGGAGGCCACGGTGAAACAGAAGCGTAGGATTTTGCCGAGATGCGGGCTTTTGCATAACTAGGATTAGTAAAAGTAATAAATAATCTCTTAAATTATATAGAAAATTATTGCTGTTCGTTAGTCTCGAGAACGGGGGGACCGATTTGGCTGATTTTTGGTTTTTTATATTTGTGGACCAATCCGAACTTGGCACCCGTGGTGGAGTATGGCCTATACCTTCCTCAGGGAAGAGACCCGTGCCCCTCGGTGGGGGCACATAATGGGTTGATGATGAAATTTTGGATTTCCAGGGAATGTTTAAATGGTGAGAAAATATGGAAAAAAGTATTCGTACGATGGTGGTATGATGTTTGCCGGGACAGCAGAGCTAGTTAAACAACTACCAAATTAGAATTTTATTTTGTATTTTAGTTGTAGAATAGAATATTCTTTGTTGCACACTAGAAAAAAATACAAAAGAACACAAAATAGTTGTAGCAACTTATTTCCAGTGTAGGGAGGCGCTACTAGTCATAATTACACAACCACGGTACTTAAATCACTTTGTCAAATGTTTTTCACATGTCCACTTTCATGAAAAAAAAAAAAAACTTTTGGCATGGACAGGAAAAAAATAGAAAGGCGACTTTCATAACAATCAATTAAATAATTAATATTTTTTATTGTGAACAGAAATTACTCCCCAAGGTTTACAGGAAGAAATGTCTTACAGACATAAGCTCGCCTTTGTATATGCTATTTCCTACGTGTTATACTATTAAATGTTTCTTGTGCATTAAAGTATAATAATTAGCTGCTTTAACTTCCTCAGGGAAGAGACCCGTGCCCCTTGGTGGCGACATAATGGGTTGATGATGATAAATTATTATAATATCTGTAATCTGATTTTCTTACGTCACCATAGGTCACATTATTCGACAAAATTACCGGGAAACTCTTTTTTTTACAATCATTTTAAACTTTGTAACATGAGAGGGATGACAGAAGCATAAGAACCATAGAGTGGTCTTTCCGTTCAACTAGGAAGCGAGTGGATCACACAGCACGATAACTAAACAAGGACATTTATATTATCACCCCGTTCACTTACGCTTTGCTTGAGTTCTGTTTATATACCAAGTTTTCTTAGGAACGGAAAGAGGTATGAAATATATTTAAAAAATTCTTAATCAATTGGTAAATAAGATTCATTCCATAAATAAAAGTACCTGGGTGACCGAGCTTTGCTCGGTACTTTTTTTGTAATATAAAATATGTAATATAAAATTAAAATAATCCTTTTTCAACAAAAAAAGAACTTGGAAAAAAACATCATGACTCGAACCGGGTCTCTTGAAATCGGCCCGAAACGGGTCGCCCGTTTTCCCGTCAGAACTATCCCAACCTTGCAAGTAGACGAGAAATTTACCTCTGTATGTTATTATACCAAATTTCAATTGCCTTAAAACACGGATAAAACAACGTTTTCTATAAATGTAACCTAGTTAGATCAATTAAACGCCCCCGAAAGCATCTGCCTACAAAATTTCGTGAAAATCGTAGGAGCCGTTTCCGAGATTCTGATTATAACCTCGTGCGGCCCAATGTCAATTAAGATGTACAAAATCAATTGTTGTTTTCAAGGTCGGGCCCCAAGAGGATATATAAATATATATACAAGAATTGCTCGTTTAAAGAGATTAGATATCTATATAGACAAAAATATCCCTAACCTAAGTAGTTCGGCGGACGGACGGTTCAGGTTCATTCTTACGTATCATCACCCTGTGGCACTTACGCGTACCTATTGAATATTATTGACAAACAGTATTTTTTCCTAAAATAAATCTCTATGTTTGATACTTCTATTTAAGCTGTAACAAAGGAAAAACCAATACACTGTACACCTATAGGACCGTTGCAATGGATATCCATGTAATTTCTTTAAAATGTCGACTAATCCGCGGCCGGCCGGACCATCGCCAGCTGACAGTGACACATCGGTACACGGCCCGCTGTCCAACTGTAATTCTACCCTCCACTCCGACCATCCTTGGGCCCACGCCTACAAGCGACTCTTATTTCTTTTCGATTTTCATTTATTCTTGTTACTGTGTATTTGTGCGGCGGGCAGAAACGTCATCGTCGCCGATCTATCCAAAGAGACGCTTGAAGCGCAAGTCAAACCCACCAGTGCCGTTTAAAGGCCCACCGATCAATCACCATCCATTAGAGCGGCGAAAAGAAAAGCGCTTTCCCCACCGATTGGCCCTTCGATACTTTTTTTCTGAATCGGCCCAATTTACATGAGAGCCGCATTTTCCAGTCGAGATTAGCTCCGACTCCGAATGAGGTTGATGAATGGTTCCGGCTCCGCAAATAGGGGAGGGCGCGCGAGCGGTCATTTGTTAAAAATACACTGGATCCGTGGATCTAATTGTCTCCTCTAATTTCACACCCGCTGGTGACTCCGTACCTACGTGTTCTTCATTTTAAAACCCCATTCCGTTTGAAATTGAACCTCCTTTGTTATCTTTAGGGATTGCGTTTAATTAATAAACCTTGTTTCACAGTGATTCAAACGAGAGACGATGAAAAAAACAAAAACGTTATGAAAAAACAATATATGAATAACAGGAAACGAGTTGAAAGCCTTGAGATAACACAGCAAAGTGTCAACCAATTAGGAATCAGATTTATTTTACAATGATTGAGTATGCCTTTGGACGTTTTGGGTCATCATAATTAATTGAACTTTTGGGTTTTGTTTTTGACTGTGGATTCATTCACAGTGTTCATTCATGCAAAAATTGGTAAGTGTCAATCGGCTCTTACCTCTCAAGATGTTTTACGATGTCTTCGTAAGCTGCTCTACAATTCTCCCAGATTCCAGATCTGTTGACAAAGAAAATAGAAATAACATATAAACGTGAGAAACAGAAGATAAATTTGATAGACTCCGAAATAAAATGAAGAAAATAATCACGAAGCATGCAAAATCTTTAGTGAAGTGAGTGGTAGACAACTTCTCATTCAAGTTGTGGATTAGAATCTCGGTATGAACTAATTACTTTGTTTTGTATTTTGATAAGTGAATTATTTGAAGCATTTGTAGAAGCAAATCTACACGCTAACCGTGAATGAAAATATCGTGAGAAAACCTGAGTGCCTGGTGGTATTTTCACTCCTCAGCGTAGAAACTTAGGAACCCACGAGTCTATCTTTAAGATAAGGTCTATGCTCTACAATCGGATGTATAAAGGCTGCATTATTACCTGTATGCAAAATCTCCATCGCTCTATGAGAAATGAACGAAATAAGTTAAACCAGCATTATCAAAACTTTTTTAGGCATCTATCTATCTCCGTCCATAAAAAATATTCTTTTGATCTTGTCCGTCTTAAATACAAAAATGTTGATGTCCGCCGAAGTAAGCAATGTTACAAATTGTTGAGAGTTATTGAAAAGCGAAAGGAACTCTTTAGTACGGGAAAGGGTTTTGATTATAAAAGGAATAATTATGAGCACTCTATATTAAATGTACCGTTAGGTTAAACGAAGGGTGAGACCATTGAAATTAATTAAGTTTTAAAAACAATTATGACTGTACGTACTTCCATTTGTGCCGTGCCCACTCATGTGTGAAGTTTGAAATTGTTTCTCAATTAATTCTAGCTCTTTGTTGAACTTCTGTTATTGCTTTTCTTTTGCCGAAAGGACTATTATCCAGGAGAAGTGTATTTCTTTACCTTCATTGATTGTTTTCAGCCTCTTGTTTGTCAAATATTTGTAAAATAAAATAAAATAAATATTTACATAATCATACATTGATAGTCAGTGATTGTTTTGTATTGTTACTTTTAAGAGTTGAATAACTAAGTAAATTGTTCCAACAGGAACCTTTTTATATGCCAAGGATGTCATCATCATCATCATCAGGCTATATTAGTCCACTGCTGGACATAGCCCTCCCCTAATGAGCGCCATAGCGCCCTGTCTTCAGCTTGCCGCATCCAGCATCTGAATGCCAAGGACGTAATCACCCAATAAATGAAGTTACGTACATTTGTTTGTTTGTTCAGCAACACCATTCGCTGATAAATTGTGCCCGGATAACGGCGACAGGCTTGCCACTTGTCACGTTGCAACCTAATAAACTCGGCAAAAACGTGGGCCCAGTTCTAGTGATTGGTGCCTCTGCCTACCCTCTCGTAAATAACGGGCGTGAGTTCATTTTTTTTAAATATAAAATTCCAATTAAAGAGGTCACTATACAAGAAATGTGTATTTGTTTTTTCACTACAAACGTTTAAAAATGATATCAGTGGAACTCTAGTTACCCGTAACACACAACATATACAAAAAACGACGTTTTCTCCGTTGCAATAGGAGACATCATTGTATAAGGTTACACACTATTAGCCCACTCACTTCACCTTTGAATACCGCCACGCGTGTGACTCTTACTGGAAAGCAATAGCGGCTACATTCAAAGAAAGACGCTGCAGAGACCACAAGACATCACAAGTGTTGTAAGTCTTCCCCGGAAGTGGGGGCATCGGTGTTTGTACTTCTCTAACACGATTATAGCGATAACTTGGACATCGTTTAACCTGAAGTCCTTCTAACCTACTTACAAGGTTTCTTTTGATTCTACACTAGCTATGTAAAGCAATCATATGCGATTTGAGATTTAAAAACTTAGTGTCATCCAAAACCAAACTTACAGGTATATAAATGCGAAAGTAACCCAGTATCGTCTAAAGAAAAGAATTACAGTCAAGATATTCATTACCACCAAATAAAACATTAAGTTTGTTTGATACGTTTTTAAGCCTAAACCACTGAATTATTTTTATTAATTTTCGTACAAACATAAATTGTATCCCGAAGCAAAAGTGATCTGTCAGGATCATGACAAGTGGCAGTCCCTGGTCTCTGCTTACCCCTCTGGGACACAGGCGTGAGTTTATGTACCTATTGCAGTACAGATTGTATTCCGAGGAAAGATAGAGTTTGATTATAAAAAACAGTACTTTCTCGTCTAACATTAACGTAAAACAAAAACGTAGGAATCCTTCAGGATTTTCACGCCTGGTGCGCGAACCTATATAATAGGTTTCACACTTGACTCGTGCAGACGTACTATCTAGCTGACGTTAGCGAGAGCAAATTAGTATAGAATTTTACAACTGTATGTTAGGAATCCTTAAGGATTTGAAGCCCTTAATACGGGTTTCACACGTGACTCGTGCAGTAGTACTATCTAGCTGACGTTTGCGATAGCAATTAGAATGGAATTATACAACCATATGTTAGGAATCCTTAAGGATGTGGTGCGCTTAATAAAGGTATCACACGTGACTCGTGCAGTAGTACTATCTAGCTGACGTTTGCGATAGCAATTAGTATGGAATTTTACAACTGCATGTTAGGAATCCTTAAGGATGTGGTGCGCTTAATACAGGCCTTACACGTGACTCCTGCAGTTGTACTACTTGTACTATTATGTATTCTGTGGTCGTACTAACTAGCTGACGTTTGCGATAGCAATTAGTATGGAATTTCACAACTGTATGTCAGGAATCCTTTAGGATCTGGAGCGCGTAGGGCGTAACTCATGCAGTCTTACTACGCTGACGTTTGCGATATCAATTAGTATGGAATTTGACAGCTACATATATGTTAGGAGTCCTTCAGGAGAACCTACAACAACAGAAAAACAACAGCAACAGAAGTTGCGTGATAGAAATTTTCTTGGCAGCTTACCTCGCCAGCGCCTCCATGTTGTGCATTGGCTGGCCCTTGATGATGGAGCCGTCGGGCCGCGGCACGCCGTGGTGGGGCATCCCCGGGGACATGAGCGCATGCTGGTGCATGAAGCCCATGGGGCCCAGATGCGTGGGCGGCGCGTTGTACCCGTTCGCGAGGAGTGGCGACTTCTCCATGCGGGCCATCTCTGTGGACAAAATTAGATTAGATTAACATAAACATTTACATACAGGCACATACTTTGCTTCTGGCCCCACACTGGGATACGGCGTGGGAACCAGAATCAGCGACGTCACAAGCATGTTAACATCCAAGACTAGGGTTTTTTTCTCCCCAGCTGGGGTTCGAACCGGGACCTTTCGCATGGTAAGCAGATGCGCTAGCCGATACGCCACAGAGGTCGTAGTGAAGGGTCAATTTAATTAGAACTTTTTATTTTACACACCGAAAAAAAGTAAGCGTCAGGATCCCTGGACCAAATGCGATATTTGATGTTTGAAAAACATTACATTTTAGTACCTATTTGGTACTATTTAGTACCTCAATTGAAATATTTAGTACCTCGATAAACAGCGAAAAAACGTGTAAAGAAAGTGGCCAGACATTCTGACGTCAGGATGCCTGGACCACATTTGTTTAACGTCGTTCCAAACAATATAGCTAATTTATCTCTTTGGATATATTTAGTACCTCAACATATATTTTTTTCAAATTTTTTTGGTGTAACACAAAAAAGTTACGCGTGAAAGAAATTTTGCCAGGTACAGTAGTAGGTAGGTAGGTGGTGGTAGGGCAGTCTCCTTAATGAATGTTATCAATTCTATGCCATAGTACTACTAACAACACTAAATACTAAGTAGACAGATAGATTGATACTTATAGGAACTGTGAAACTATCGATATCGGGTTGAGTCAATAAATGGCAAATGTTGACATTCAATCATAGATGTCCATTTGTTTACATTTATTACCCCGTCTCGTTGTCCTTAGGGGGCGTCCATTAATTACGGGAGGCATTTTTGAGGATTTTTTCATGTATCTCGAAAACAACTGATACTAGACTACTAGGTCCTAGAAAGAAATGATAGAGCTCGTCAAGATCTTCATTTTGGATGATAGCTGTCACACTAAAAAATCATGTATCTCGAAAATAGCTGATACTAGACTACTATTTCCTTCAAAGAAATGATAAAGTTTTATTAAAATTAAGGTAGTAATAAGATCACAATCATGTTGTTTTATTGAGCATTTCAATTTAATTTTCGCAAAAAAGATTTTTGCGAAAATGAAATAAAACACTTAACTTCATTTTTAAACAATTTTTTTTTAATATTTTTTTATGAGTAATAATAAAATAACTAGCTACTTACATAAAATCCTGTCACCCAGGGAAATGGCATTTAATTAAGAAAAAAATTGAAGTAGGTACCGGAATGTTTTTTTTTCAACTATATTACGTTTTTCAACTATATTATTCCGACACATGCCGGAGTGGTCTGAGGTGGCACAAGACAGAGACATCTGGTCTAAGTTGGGGGAGGCCTCTGCCCAGCAGTGGGACAAACTCGAGGCTACGTAAAAAAAAAAAAAAATGACGTGATACCACATGAATTTTTTTTTTAATTTGCCGCCTTTTTCAAGTTCCGCTTTCATTTGCCAGAGAACTCTATTGGATTTATTAAAAAAGATAACACAATTTGTTTAATTACTTTTATTTAAGACTAGCAAGGACTAGTATTAATTTGTGAATATTTGTTAAATAAAAATAATCCTTAATTTTCAAACAGTTTTACATCATTTTCTGCTAAAAAAAATTACATGATATTTGCCAAGACGCCCCCCCTCCCCCATTTGAGATTTAGTAAGATTCAGCTCAACCCCCTCCCCCTCCCCTTAAATACTTCACGAATGCAGAATGTCCATCACAAAAAACTTGCAGAGAGTACGACCAACAACATCATACGTTGCTTGACAAGGACATAAAAAAGTGTAGCAAAAGGATAGCAAATCCTTGGCTGGAGTTTAACTACAAATCATGAATCTTTCAACGCGCTGGAGATTTTAATCACTACTACGCTTCTCCAAGTAAAGGCTTCCAACGGGACTTATGGGACGCTAGATCCTACATCTTCCCGTACAGCTTTTTTGAGGTTCTTAATTACTTTGGACATCTATGAACATGAAAAAGTAATAGAATACCAAAAAAATTGTTAAATAAAAATTTGTGGTCGATACATTACTGAAAACTGTAAATAATTTCATATGAGAGAGTTTATAAAAAAAATAGACTTTACAAAAAAAAGTGGAATATTATGCTTCTACATTTTACCCGAGCAAAGTCGAGTTTGCGTCTAGTAGTTAAGGAGACTGCCCTACCACCACCTACCTACCTACTACTGTACCTCGCAAAATTTCTTTTACGCGTAACTTTTTTGTGTTACACCAAAAAAATCCGAAAAAAATATATGTTGAGGTACTAAATAGGTACCTAAATATATCCAAAGAGATAAATTAGCTATATTGTTTGGAACTACGTTAAACAAATGTGGTCCAGAGATCCTGACGTCAGAATGTCTGGCCACTTTCTTTACACGTTTTTTCGCTGTTTATCGAGGTACTAAATATTTCAATTGAGGTACTAAATAGTACCAAATAGGTACTAAAATGTAATGTTTTTGAAACATCAAATATCGCATTTGGTCCAGGGGTCCTGACGCTTACGAAAAAAAGGCACACTAAAAGCTATACCTATCAAAATTCAGTGGTTATTTCACGAATATCCAAATATAACAAAGTTTTATCTCGTCTGGTCTTGTTTGAAAGCATCTTCTTATAAGCTTTTCTCCAATCTTATTGAAAATATCACGATTTAATCCTTCCTTGTAATCAATCCTCTACAGACGTTTTGTAGCTCTCTTGTTTTGGAGGCTTGTCTTGTACGACTTATTTCAAGAATCAAAAGAAAACGTGGTTCGAGATTTGCAATTCCATCAGAATACTGCCGTATTTGGCGACTGGCGTAGGCAAGATAAAAACCGCCCAATGCTAATCGGAATCGCGCGCGATAGGTTCCGTACCATTATTATTTATACTACATTACACACCATATTAGATTAATATCGAGAAAAAAAAAACAAGTTTGTTGTATGAGTGTCCTCTTAATAATTTATTTTATTTAAATTTAATTATTTATTTCAGAAATAAATATACAACTTAATATTGTATGAATATTTGGAGTATCTAACTGTTTCCGTTATTAATATCGCACAAAAAACGACAAAAAAATAAGTTATATTGTTTCATTTTATTTTTAGTATTTTTCTTTTATAGCAGCATCCTCTTGTTTTCTAATTTCTTTCTCTATGAAAAATTCAATTGCTTAGCTATAACGGTTCATGAGATACCTGGTGACAGAGAGATGGATAGTAGAGTCTTAGTAATAGGCTAAGGAACCCTAAATATTGTACGTACTCAATCAATAGCCACCATAAAAGGTAGTCTGTTTAGATACATTTGTATAGCAACTATCAATAACTGACTCTACCGAATAACCCTCAGTCGATGATGTAATATGTGAGATTTTTTTTAATGCCCCAAGGAAATTTCTACTCAAGAAGTACAATTCGGCATTCAATCCCCCGGACACTGCTACCCAATAAAAATGAAATATGAAAATTGTGAAAATTTCAACACTCCAGGGTTTTAGTAATAGGGTCCCGTTTTTATCCTCTGCGCACGGACCCCTAAATCGGACTCAGGTAGAGACCTCGGTAAGCGGTCGTAGTATTATCATTTAATTACGGACCCCAACCAATGATCGAATCCAGTAAAACGGCGAATCAACAATAATAAAATGAGCAATGAATTTGGCGACCCGATACTATTGTTTTCTGAGCGCCGACCGCGAGTGTACACAGTGGGAGGGGGTGCTGGACAAATATTCTTAAAACTGCCCCCCGAGGGCTGGACCGGCCGGGACCCTGACCCGGCCGGCGGGGGTCACGAAACCGACTGGAGCGGTGGAAACAATTAACAAGGTGTCGAATTAAACACGAGTTAACAGTACACCGTTAAAGGAAAATACCCTTTTCCATTGTGGCAACGTTTTGCGAAGGATTTTGGGATTGTTGCTGATTATTATTACGCGAGCGTGCTTAAAGCTTTGCGCTCCGTGTGCAGACGCCGCTTTTTGTCATTTCACACAGGGATGAAATGGGAAATTCCTTTATTGCGCGGAATTAGCGAAGTATTTGTATTAATAAAATTTTGTTTACAGCCGCACACGATAGCATTCGTTGCGAGATCAGGTACACTCGACAGCACGTCAATATTCACAATTTAGTTGCAAAGTCGCCTGCAATGCAACGGAGTACAGTGCATGGGTGTATACCATGATGTGCTGTCGACTGTACGCCTCACTAACTTTCAAAATAACGTTTGAAACAATATTATTGGGTAACAATAAAATAGAACGCGAAGCTTAGTTTGTGAACATCGTACGTTTGAACGGTGAGAGAAGTTCACAAACAAACGAACAAATATTATGACCAATGGGCCCATAATTAATTGTTTGGGTCTATTTACTTGGTAAACAGTTCTGCTTATCTTTTACTGCACGCCCGGTTTATTCCCATAAATTACTATTCAACGTTTTGGGCATAAACCTTCTACTCCAGAGCATTTAAAATAAATTACATTCGTAACTGTTATCTGAGAAAGACGGAGTTTCAGAACACGTAACTTTTTGGTAACTTTTTCATAAAGGTATGCATACCATTTTTTTTTATAGGCACATAAATTGCTTCTGGTCCCACACTAGGATACCCTGTGTCGTGGGAACCAGAAACAGCGACATCACAAACATGTAAACTTCCAAGATCTGGTGTTTTTTTGTCCCCAGCCGGGATTCAAACCCGGGACCTCTCGCTTGGAAGGCAGATGCCCTAACCCTTGCGCCACAGAGGTCGTCTTTTCTTTCTTTCTTTCACCTGCTGCGGTTTTTGGGATAAAAAAGCGTACGAGAGTAATCAGTTTCTCGAACGCTAACAGTCTGTTAATCTATTGCTAACAGCTGTCAGTTGGAAAAAGTGCATACAAAATAAAGCAACTGTCAGCTGTTAACAGTAGATTAACAGACTGTTAGTATTCGAGAAACCGGGGGTAAGTCCGTCGCATTTCCTATATAAAATATACTTATTTTCAATAAATGTATTATGTAGGTATATAATAATATAATATATAAATTATGTGTACAATAAAAACTATTCTATTCGTATACGTCTTTACACAAAGTTTAAGAATGTTTGTATAGTAGCAACAAAATTTATTCGAACAATAATGCCCGGTTCCCATATCCACAAAACGCTTCGTTTTTGCTTACGATCGGTTACAATCCCTACGAAATTCCTACGAACCGTCCATAAATTGTAGGGAAAACGGATCGTAGCCGGTAGGCGTATATTATAGGAACCGGGCATAAGCAAACATGGCTAAAACCATTGGTTAACCTACACACGATCAGTTGGATGAGTTCACGAGCTCGCGCTCTCTAAAGATCAGTAACCCGAAAATAATATTTACTAATTTGACCCGCGTTAGCTCAGGATGAAAGTAACTATATGCACAGTGGTAAACCGCACTTACTAATTATCTAAATATGTGTTAAATCTTATAACAACCTGCGGTTAAAGCATCCCTTCCTACAGCTCTCCTTGTCTCACCAACATGTTCGTATAACGCCTTCTCTCTCTAATTAGTCGCGGGCCGGCTGGTGGCCAGGCAGTGGTTTGTGTGTAACTTTATAAAGCACAAAATAACACAACCGTCGGAACCCTTTTAAACGAGTAAATCGCACACAATTAAAACAAGTGCCACGAAAGTTTCTCACTGTTGTTATTCCCAATTACTCCTGGCCGTCACAGTAAAACAAAAAGCTTTCGTAAAAGACCCTTCGCCGCGTACCAAATAAATGTTCATCGTTTAGCATTATGACTATTATTAAGCGAATCCACTAATCATGCATTTAAAGAAATGAAACGTCGATCCGAGACAGCCATTAAGATGATTTCCATCGATTCATTGATCGGATATCGATTGATTGTCCTCGACAAATGCTCCGTTCAAATCACAGGCCATTATTTCGAATTAGAATCGATAGAGGACCCCAATTATATCACTTACCTATGTGTTTAAAGGAGGCCGGGATTTAGGTAAAGGTTATAATAATCAAGACCTTTAAAATCGATCAAAACCATTTTTTGTTCTAAGAAAAACTTGTTTACGCATTAGTTCATTTCCTTGACTTGGTGAAAATCCTAATTTATTAATACATCAGCTTACACCTAAACTGGGCGACGTATTTTTCATATTATATTTATGAAATATTGTACCTTTAATCTAATTACGGTTTTTATTGCTTTTACCATAGTAGTATGAAAACAAACACACGCAGGCTTACATTGGCAAACCGAGAGATAATGGAACCAGCTATGTGCTCGTTGAGTTTTATTACAGGCAGATTACAAAATGACCAAACGGCCTGGCATAAATGATTGGCCATAAAGCGAAAAGTACGAGGTATGTTGCTAACATTGTATCATTCTTTGCTTCGAAATGGACTACGCTCTTTGAATATGGTACTTTGTTTGCTACTGATGTTCGTTAGATGTGATTTAATTTGATTATAGCCGCTGAAATAGAAATAAAATACAAAGCTAAATTGACGTTCCTTATTTCGTGTATCTTCGAAATATAATGAGTAACAATGTTTAGCGTTTGTGTTTAATAACATCTCGCTAACTCATATTTTAATGCAACATCAATAAAATTCAAGTATAGACTTCATTTGTGAACAGAAAAACCTACAGAGCCTACCGAGTATGTACGAATAACATAAAAGTAACATCAATGTGTAGTCTACGTAAGACTTGTTTTATTAAGTTTTGTTGCAGTCGTAAAGTAAAGAAATATCGTAAATGTAACTCCTAGATTTTACAGCTCTGACTCTTGCCTTTAGGCTCTCTAAGATTGTCGTTATTGATACTAAATCACTTGATAGAAATAAATTTATTTACATTAAGTGCCTGCAAGTTTTACTGCATTAAAATTGTAAAATACAATGTTTCACTCTTTAACACTTTTAACGTTTGTGAATATTGCAGTTTTGTTTTTTCTTTAAAACTATTTAATGCCGACTCCAATGCTTTTTAACAGCAAATCCAACAATAACTCGAAAGCAAAAGAAAGAAACCCGAAAATGATACGAAACACGGCGAATTAAAAGCAAATTACAGTCGGCTGCGAAATGGAAACGTTTACAATAAATACATAATTGCGTGTCCAGTGATACGTATGGCATACGTTCTCGCACAAAATAACGGACTTGCCCTTACAAACGATGGATATCATCGTAATCTTCGGTTCTTTTTAGGGTTCAGTAAGACTTTTCACTCAAACCATAAAGTGGTTCTTGAAAAAATTTAGGTATACATATAATCGAAGTATTACTTAAATATTCTTCTCCAACAACATTTGTTTGACCACTGCTGGGTTAAAATAATGTCAGTGAATTCGCGTAATGCATTTTAGTTTATCGTACCTTTTAGAAGTTTTCTTTCACTGAAGGTTGAGTCTATAAACATCATAGACGAAGAAGTCAGTCTGTCCCCATCTTGAATCATAAAAGAAAAAACAACATCAAACTCAAGAAAAAATACTAAAATGCCGGCATAAAAAGTAGTTTCAGTAAGCAAGCAATCAATAAGGTACACAAGTTCGGACATTGTTATATCGGTAATATCGACAAGAGTACAGTCAGCAAGACGTATCGCGCGTCCGGTGAATAGTGACAATAGTACAATCGGCGACAAAAGGCAAACAACCAATAACTTGAGTCAACACAAACGCTCGACATGGACATTGAGACGCACTATAGACAGATGTATTGGGCAGGCAGACGGTGTGCTAAGCTTCGAAATAAAAAATCCCAACAATTCAATTTCAATCATTCATCTTTTCTATAGGTATCGTCGAATACAAAGCAAATTTTCAATAAATTCTTAAACGGAACTCGATTTTTCCCTTAAACGGAATAGCATAGTGTTAAAAATATATAAAACGCGTTTTATCAATCTTAAGTGACCAAGGGAACTTCAGACGTTATCAGAAAGACTTTTATAATTTCTGTTTATTTGATTATGTTTCAAGTGTCTGTATTATTGTGCACGATTGATATTTTTGCGTATATTACAAAAGACCCAGTGGACTAGCAAAGTACCTCTGCTAGTCCACTGGGTAGATTTTTCATTTCAATGATTCCGTAGTATCAAAATATGTACACGTAAAGGTATTTAAATATTTGAGTTATTAAAAAAAATTACGCATCCAGCCAGTGGATATTTCAAGAAAGGTGCGTATACAATATTAACGAAATATTTTTTACCAAGAAAGGACATTTTTCTCAGAAGCTGCCAACACTGACTTCCTTACGCGTCGTCGCCGCCATAAACCGTTTCATTTGGGCCGGACGAGCCTTATGAACAATAAAACGTGAAGGGCCGGAGATTTGGACTGTAATAAAATATTTGCCCTAGCACTCGCTAATCCGCGTTCTTTACTTACGAACGCAATTTGAGAAGTTATCGCCCTAAGAAATAGTCTACATCGACATAAAGTTTCCTTTCTTGTGTGAGAATAAGAAATTATTTTGGCTATAGTTGTCTGTGCTTTGGAGACAAAAAAAAGACAGGAAAATACTTTACTTGACCTACGCTTATGAAAAAGTAGAGTCAGTCAAATTTTATAGAACTCACGTGTATATTACCCAATACTTGGTATTGATAGGTAATGAGTATCAAACTTCTACCAAACTGCTTCAGATATTTACTTCCATGTATGGAGGCCTATGTCCAGCAGTGGACTTCTTGTGGCTGAATGATGATGATGATGATGAAATAATTAAGTAACGTTCTGTCACGCTCTTTTCTAAAGAAGTTTGATGAGACAGCACTACAGTTAAGTAATTAGGCACTTAGCGAAATTCTCAATTCATAAATCGGCCCTATGATGTTCACACACCTCAGCGCTTTAAAGTACCAATCCGCTGTGGGCGTGGTAATTAAACCTATACTCTCTCTCTAAGAGAACGGTGAGGTATATACGTCATAGAGTGGATTATTATTACTTGTATTGTATATTTAAACATAAGTAGTCTACCAGAAAAACCGTTTACCTCAGCTCTATATAAATGGTTAGTTCAAAAGCCTGTGTACTCAATGAACGAATTTTTCGCAATGTAATTTTTATTTTGTGACATGTTGTAAGCTCGGGTTGACATTTAAATTATCAATTTTTATTTTTATTTGTATGTACCAGGTGATTTGTAAATTGTTTGTATTGTTAGTTTTAAAGTTGACATAAAATATTTTGATACCAGCTGCGCTGGTGCATCACGCTTGTGCTAATGAAATGAATCATATTGACATCAACATGAATGTGCCGTTTTGCTGACAAATAAATGAAATCTGAAATCTGTGTGAGTACGAAAATACGATTTCTTTTCCTCAACCGCGAAGAATGATAAGGTTCATCACATAATTAAAGACCTTCAGTCGCCGGAAAATCTCTTCGGGCTTCCATCTAATAGGCTAGTTTAGCGCCCGCAATGCTTGCTCTATTTGACGAGGGAAATAAAAGTCCCTCCCTTCTTGGGAAGAGGGTCAAGCTTAATTACTCGTAAATTGACCGGGATACAGTTTTATCTGAGCAAAACAGATCCAACAGGATTAGTATGTGTCATGCGGCACGTATGAGATGTTATTATGGCTTTGTACAGTCATTTGATATACGTGCAACTTCACCATACCCTTATATCCGCGTTCCTCCATTCTGCATGTATTGCATGACTGTACCTTTGCTTTTAGCCCGTGGCAAGAAATTAGTAGAAATATTTAAACCACTAGCGAATTACACAACGCTCTACTCATCCGTAAATACTGACAAAAGATCCGTTGCCATTGTTACCGTTTGAAGATATAGAAAATATCAAATCATATTTTTATTAATAACCGACCGAGCACGGGATGAGTTCGATTATGTTACAAATGTTGTAGGCTCCCACAATGGAGAGATTATCTGTTCGTCGGTAGCGGTTTTTTCGAGTGCAGCTGTTCGATGTTTCCGTTTATTGATTGCGTTTTTGAATTCGCCAAAATTGATACTGGCCAACTAGCGAATCGATTGATAAACTGGCAATTTTGAAAAAAAAAAACGCAAGCGTTCCAAAATCAAATCAGTACTTAATAGAACTTCTATACAATATGATATTATTGTTTCCTATCGCCAAAATAGAAGGAATCGAAATCTTGGTATGCGGAAGAATGGAACATATAATTTCAGATCGGCTAGTTAGTCGATCCGCCGTGAGATCGATTGATATGTAATTGGCCCGCGGCAAATAAACAGTCTCATTCCGTTGATTGAAGGCTAGAGGTAACTTGCGCAATGACATTTTGCTGTTAATTTTATTCTTGTTTCATTAATTGGTTTGTCAGGATGATAAATGGCAATTACTTATCGAGCTTGAGCTCCTCTAACAGATGGCGCTGGATGCCAATCACAAGTGATTATTACAATTCTACTCTGTTTTAAATTAAAACGTCCATGTCAAAGTTCTCTAGATTGTGTCATGACAAAGTCTCACACATTCTACTCATAATGAATTTTGTATGGCGCACGGAAACATCGTTACTTTAATTGGAATATAAACGCTGCGAAGAAATGTAATGGAGTGTTAAGTTAACACTTATAAATGGAAGGAAAACATCGCAATAAAGTATTCTTAAAATGCGAGTGCTGCTATGCTCGCGTCCACACGCGGTTCAGCTAATTAAAAGAAATAACTCCGCGATGCTTTTTGTGGCGCAAAATAAATAATAAAAAAATCGCAATTGATGACTTAAAGGTGTTGGTGTTATAGTAAATGATGCACGATGAAATTGTTGCAAATGGTGTTATGCACGACATAACTTTGGAACATGGACCTTTAAATGCATATTTTTAGGGTCCCGTACATCTAATATGAAACGGAAACCTTGTAGGTTTATCTCGTGTGTGTCTATCAGTCAGGCGTTATCATGTCCTAGTTTTTCATTAATTCGCCCGCCTAACTAGATCAAAGTATACGTACAGTCGACATCACATCATCCTATACACCCATGCACTCTACTCCGTCGCATTACGGGCGACTTTGCAACTAGAATGTGAAGGTTGATGTGCTGTCGACTGTACTACTTAGGCCTCAGCAAAATCAATTCTCTCTTCTATACGCTATAGCATAAACCGGTATAGCGTAGGCCCAAACTTGTCGAACTAATTTTGTCTAGTCCATATTCTTTTATAGTTAAGTCTATGTAAACAGGAAAAACTAAGGTAAAATGTTAAGATTAACCAAAAAGCACGGAATTCTCTCCATACGAGTCGGACTCACACTTAACTGTCTTTTTTAATGAAGTTATGAAGGAATGAAGGGTTATTTTCTATATTTGCCAACGATTGGTAACTTTTTTTGACAGCTAGGGTCTTATGAAATATTACATAATTGCAATAAATTGCCACAGGAAAAAGTTGATGAGCAACATCTGATACTATTACAAATTATTTGCCCGACCGTTGCTCTACCGGCATCACGTTTGGCTTACAAACCATTGGGCGTGGGTTTGATTCCCACTGGAGACCGCCCTCCTACTTGATTCATACAGATGGTTCACTCTGGGTGTCTTCATGTCTGTGATGTCTAGGTCTTGTTAGCTTAGCATAGGATAGTCTGTGATCAGCACACCTCTGTGGCGCAGTGATTAGCGCATGTGCCTACCATGCGAGAGGTCCCGGGTTCGAATCCCGGCTGGGGACAAAAAAAAGAAACCCAGGTCGTCGCTGTTTCTGCGTCCCACGACACAGGGTATCCTAGTGTGGGGTCAGAAGCAATGTATGTGCTTGTATATAAATGTTATGATAGCTTATTTTTCTGTGTGTAAGAGGTATGAACCATTTTTTACCATGGTAGGAAGAGAGTAAAACACGTCCCAAAGTTCCTAATTTTCCGTTGCTAAATTTAAAATATATTGATAGATTCCCATACAACAAACGTGATTTTTCCCAATTCTATAATGGTACGGAACCCACCGTGCGCGAGTCTGACTCGCACATTTTTCCTCGGTGGCGCTACTAGTGTTCCCTTGGACCCCCTTAACATTATTCTAGTGTTTAATACTACACATATATTTGTCTTCCAAATAGTCCTGTATGTTATAACCTTTTTTGAGCACAGTGTATATAACACATTTTTATACAGCATCGTCGGAGGTAACTCTAGTGCGAGACGTTTGTTTAAGTTTGAGTTCTGTTTGCAGTCACTAGTTTCCTCATGTCACCATCTAGTCACACTCAGCCAACTGAACTCCGGTGAACTGTGTCATCATTCACGAACTAGGGATGTATTTTCGATGCCTGGCATTTTTTTTTCATTGTGACAGAAAATCTACAAAGTCAATTATTAAAACAACAAACATTTTTGTAAACGCATATTCTCAAATTTTGTATCTTTCGTAAAAATTCGTATAGTTACAGACAATTTTGAAATTATAATTTACAAACCGACATTTTTAGAGAATTATACATCTAAGTCCCCTAGACGACCCAAAATATTAAACCTAATGTAACTTTTCAATAGAATCCTACGTGAGCCAAGTAGCGGGCATAACTTAAAGATGTGAAGCAAAGAAACTAAATGGAATTGAAAATGTATTGGTATAACAAGCGCGTCACCGTGTCTCGGGCAGGTGGACCGGTCGCTGATAAATGGCCGCTTTTAAATCGCCGATTATGATACAGGGAAGAATGTATTCGCGACTTTCTCGATCCAATTCTAACAAGTACTGTTGACAGCTGATCCACCCTTACATTTTTGTGGCAAATTCACCCCTGTGTAAGTAAATTGACTGCATGCGTGGAAAGATTGGATGTGCTGTCCGACTGTACAATGTCACTGCAGCCAGCAAAGCTACGGCCTTATTTAAAATCTAAGTGCCCTGCCTCACTAGGACGCCATGGCGACGTCGCCAGCTACGTATCCAAGCAGTTTGTATTGAATGGCGACGTTGCCAGACCGTCGCCAAGTGAGTTAGGCACCATACATTTCAATATTAACTGCTTGGATGCGGTCGTTGGCGACGTCGCCATGGCGTCCTAGTGAGGCAGGTCACTAAAAGTCTGTTTATTTAATCTGGAGCTAACAATGATAATATAAATATTATTTCCGAAGCAGATTCTATGTAATTCTGGTAACTAAGTACCTGCAAGAATGTGATTGTAATAAGTTCGAGTATGCTATTTTAAGAAATCACGCAACAAGATACAAGTAACTACATTACTACTGGTACAGACGACAGCACGGCAACCTTCACATTTTAGTTGCAAAGTCGCCCGTAATGCAACGGGGTAGAGTGCATGTGTGTATAGGATGATGTGCTGTCGACTGTACTAGCAAGTAACTAGTGTTATTGAAGCAAAAACGAAAATCCTTTTTAACAAACCAAACTAATTTTAGTAACTGCAATGTCATTTTTAGGCAATGCACATAATCACATTCCAACTTGATCGTAATTTGAAGCAAATTTTGAAGTTATATCTGCTCATGATTTTGGTTCATGTGTAATCCCAGAAAATGCCTTTTTGATCCGGAAGTGTTCAGCTGTTTATATTTGATTGTTTTACTAAATGTAGAATACTGGAGAACTACTCTAGAATTCTGTAGTTGAACTTCGTTTTGGTTCCACCCACAACCTTTGCAAGCCGGTGTATGACCTAAATTATTTACTTGACTAAGGTTGCATGACTTATCAAGATCAATATCGCGTTAAATATACCCTGTTTCACGGGTTGTTTGCATTTCACCTCTTTTCTAGAACTGTTTTTTTTTCAAATCCTACTTATATTAATATTAGTACCTGGATGACCGAGCTTTGCTCGGTATTTTTTTTGTAATATTTTTCGTGATTTTTGGAATAGTACATTACTGCGGCGGCCAGCAAAAGAGGCATTGATGGACGAACGTGGAAATGTGGGCCGAGGCGAAGCCGAGCATTGAGCATAGTCCTGATAAATTTTTTTAGAATAAAAAAAATATTTTGATACTAATTAGGTGCGTTGATAAAGGGCTCCTGATAATAGATTACAGATTATCTCCTGATTACAGATTTTTGCGAAAATTACCTTCTTGTAGTGTAACAATTATTTCTTTGCCTTAAAACACGGTTAAACGACGTTTTATAAAAATGAAACCCAGTTGGATTAATTAATTGCCCCCGAAACCCCCTGAATACAAAATTTCATGAAAATCATTGGAGCCGTTTCCGAGATTCTAATTATATATAGATATATATATATATATATATATATATATATATATATATATATATATATATATATATATATATATACAAGAATTGCTCGTTTAAACAGATTAGATTGTGTTCTAAGGATTAGATAGATGTGAAAGTTTGTGACGATTTATGGATGATGAAAAAGATCTGATGATCTGACACACAGGAAACTTGATATCCCGGTTATCCTGCGCAGACGAAGTCGCGGACACCAGCTAGTGCTTTATTAGTGAGCAATGATTAGGTAACAATCCCTAATTGTCTAATTGCACCGACTACCCGTCATTCAGCTTCTCTACTTTTTTCCGTCAATGGTTGCCGCCAATTGTACTGTACTATGTTATTGTCAAATCTCATGTGTAATTCCTGGTGTACATGCAATAAATAATATTCTATCTATCTATCTATCCCTAGTCCAAGTACTTGTAGTAGAACTACCAGCACGTAACCTTTTAGGTACTATACTCAGCTACGTTACTGGCGACTTAGCAACTGGCCATGCTACGAGTACATTTTTTAATATGAACGGAAATGTCAAAACTATTTCGAGAATTGTTTTAAATGCTTTTAGTTCAATTTCTATTTATCAGATTTGTAAATAAGTCTATATTTTTTAAGATACATACATTTACATACAGGCACATACATTGCTTCTGGCCCCACACTAGATATTCAATAAAAAGCCTTGGTCTTAAATGACTTTTCTATGACATCAGCAATGTATTTGCTGCAGTATTAATCTTTTGCCTTACTAACAAAAAAAAAGGCCAAACCAAATTAACTGACGTTAATGACATTTGCTTTTTTTGTTTTATGTAAGCAAAGACTATCAGTCTTATTAATAAAAACGACCTATAGTGTGCTTGTAGCGCACTTTGGCTATAGTCCTCTATTAGACATATAGTACGCTCTAACTTTTCCTTATTAATAAAAGTACAACAATCCTACTTTAACTATCGTGCTCTTTTACGACCTGTCAATTTGGCAACGTCGCGTACTATGAATCGTTCATTCTTTTAAGTCTGTGGAAGTGTCAAAACACCCAGATTGTCTAATCTATGTACATGACAAGAAAAAAAAGTTTTCAACTTTTCGTTTGAAAGTTTTTAAAGAGGATACATTTAAAAAGAATCGAATTGAAGAGGATACCATTTTATACCATTTTATTTTATACAAAGCCAATGTCAACTGTGAGAGCAGATTCGTCGGTGTCCAGTAATAGCCAAGGTAATATAGGTAATCCGTAGTCAATCAGGGTCCAGTAAACAGGCCAAAAACGTTCGATAATAGCACTTTTTCACGAAAAACCACTTCAGGACTTCAATGACAACCAAACCACTTCAGACAACAATCTGACAAATGCACACTTTCTTGTGGTTTTGCAACCACAGATTAAAATATCGCTTATAGTAAGCTTGTAGTCGAGATAAAGTAGGGCCATATCAACTATAAGTTATAGCAGGGTTATAGCCCAGTTATAATGTGGATTTTGTTTTATTAATAACGTTTTTGTGAAACCCTATTATAATGATCTTATAAGGCCACTATAGCAGTGCTTTTAGTGACCTGACTTTTTATTAATAAGGCTGTATCTTTTTAATCACACTATGATGGCGTCACAAACACCAAAATTTTAGAAAAATATTATATTCGATTAGAACTCTTTATTGTACATACCAGAAAGTAATAAATACATTTGAAGCCTTATGTATCTATGTTTTGTCGTATACAATTAAAAATGGACATCATGAATAAAACTCAAAACTACCGAAATTAGTTTCTTAAAATGGTCAAAATTATAAAAAAACATATATGAAAAATAAGTAGCATGGCCAATTACATTTTAAAGGTTGATGTGCTGTCAACTAACCGCAACAGAGTTGCATTTTAATAAGACAGCATCGGCCGTCAAAGCGGACGAGTGGCAAAAACTGAGCGGCGCAGGGGCGCAGTGGAAATAGCCCCAAGCGCGAGTAGCGCGCGACGCGGCGCTGCACTGCGCAAGCGCAAAAAGCAAACGTCAGTTTTCTTCAAATAGTTCCATTCGTAACAACACTTTTTTCATCGGTCTCGCGCCGCTTCTGCGTTTAATTGTTGGCACCGAGTTAATTATTGCGATTTCCTTATAAGGTGCAACAGCAATTTGTTTGATTGCCCACAATTGTTTCTCGGTGTTTTAACCATTAAACTTGTAAACGCTGCCGTACGGACGGACAAAAAAATTGCTACGAATGCAGTCTCGCACGGTATTTATCTTCTTGCATTATCTACAACGGGAATGTATAAGTGTTACAAGTCACTGGCTGTGTGGAATATTAGTCCACTCTCAGCGCGATGTTTAATGGTGTCTATCGGATGTGTGGGCTATCGCTGGTAAGCTTTAAATAACTCGCGCCGCTCACCAGTCACCACACTCGATATAAGAGAAATTTCCTCACACAATAGTAAAGTGTAATAGAAAACCGTAATCAGTCATCAAACGGTGTATCAACGTGGCAACAACAAAAGAACAAAGACGGGGAACATGTTACAAGGAAACGCAAATTGACTGATCCATCAAATCCCCCGCCCTTAACATAAACAACCAAATCCTTACTTAATTTCAGTCGCAGAATTCAATCAGAATGCAAAGCTTTACACCCCCTGGAGGTAATGTTATAATATAATGCTTTACGTCATCCCCTGGGCTCGCGAGAGAAGAGAAGCGCGCGAATACACCCGGACATTTAATTAGATATTGTCAACACATAATTTTCATAATCCGTTTTAGGATTTTAAAGGGTTGTTAAAAACGGAAAGCGCCCAGCAGCTTCCATTCCAGCAATCCACCACCGTAAGGGCAAACCGTTCTAGATGATTGTTGCCTTTATCTCCAATCTAAAAAGCCCATAGACGAAAAAAGGTCGTTTCGTAATCAACGCTTTAAGTTTACTCGGCGACAGGCGGAATGAGCATCGATTTTGATTTACCGCCTGAAGATAAACATCAGTAACCCTTCCGAGCGGCACGCGGGCCCAACACATCCCTTTCGCGCATTTCATATTCCTATTTCCATTCCATTCAACCTTCGTAGGAGGATTATATTCTGCCTCCGATGTTTTCGTATCCTATTATTTCACGGGGTGAAAATGGGCCACCCACCTCCTGCGAACGAGTGACACCCCTGACTCACACACTGCGCTATTTCTGCACTGTGTGACGTGTGTGGTCGTGCGATCTTTGAGGGTGTGCGTGCATCCTTATGGGATTGCTACTGCTGGCAGGGAATGTGTGCGTATGTTTCATCAACTGTAAACCACTGTCAACGACTCGTCAAAATAATATTGGCTTAACGCTGGGAGGCTGCTTACAGTTGGAATAAGCAAACTTGATACGTGCTTTTAATTATATTTTGAACGCAACAAATGAAGTAAAGGCACAATCCATATTATTTTATTCGCTATTCCCGCGATCTCATTTGCTTGTAAATTATCATCATCATCAGCCACTACGCGTGGTAATAAAGCCCATACTCTCTCTCTCTCTCTCTGAGAGAAGGCAGGCCTTCGGCCTACGGCAGGGCACAGGTACCCCGATGTAGCGAGACATACATATATAGACTGCATAAAAAAAATCTAGAGCTTATTCTTATTCTGAGCTTATTATTAAATTGGATTCATAATGTTATTTTTCGTATATTAATTAATATCACGTAATTTTTTTTTTCTTGCCTCACGGTACTATGGGAAAACAATATAATATTTTATATTCTTATCTTATCTTATCTTATTTTGCTGAATGAAATAAACGAGATGCTCCTTTAAGTTATGCAAATTGGTAAGTGCTACCGCTTGTATGCAGTAGAGCCTGGAGCTCTCGAATCGGACCTTATAGTCACTCGAAAAAGTGTCAATGCCTTAGGCATAGGCACGGCTTAAATCGTCATTAACGGACGCAAAGATACGCTATGATGATGATAATGGTGAATAATAATATTTTTGTCTCTTGTACGCGGACAGCGATTACAAGCGTGATTGTAATAGATATTAGATATATAATATAAATATAAGCTTTTACTCATTTACAAATTGATGAACGATTAAGTATCAAGAACTTTTGTAGATATGCGAGATGGCATTTCAAACTACTAAATAATTACCTCGGAGATTCATCAATCTTAAGACTAATTGTACAATAATTAAAACGAACTCAGCGTTGTCAAGATTCTAATTCAATAGCAAACGTTTCCAACTAAATTTGAGTTTGAATATTCCACAACACACTACATGCTTTTATGCAAATGCTTGGATATTTGTATTCACGTTAATATGCTGCCGATATATAACGTCAGTGTTAAAGATTTGTCAGAAAACCCGGCGATGGATGGTTGATATTTGTCAAATACGCATATACGAGTGGCCAAGTAAAGCAGGCTTTAAGCCTGTATTGCATCGGGGCAACACTGTGCGGCATTGCGGCATGCCACTTGTACCATTTGTAGCATACAAAGATGCGGCAGAAGAAGAAGAAGAAGCTGCGAGAGTTAGCCACATGACGCAAGGTGTTGCCATGTCACATGGTTCTTGCTACAATGCGGCCTTGTGGCATACCGTTATGCCACACAGTGTTGCCCCGGTGTAATACAGGCTTTAGGAACTCAAAATGTCAACGGCGGCAAAAACTACAGCAAATCGGGTGACCGTAAGCCCACGCGGTGCAGTCTGGTTTGTTTCAAATTACAAATTTCGGGGGAAAAAGCCAGCAGACACAACACTTGAAGTCGGACGCGGCGGCGGAGTGCGATAAGCAAGCGCCACTTATGCAAGATCACGAATGTAATTGCTCCCTTGTCTGGCACGACAGTTCCCGTCAAAAAGAGATGGGAAGCCAAAACGTCCGATGCGAAAACGGGACAGCGGCTCGTACGTTCACAAATGCCGTAAGCGACTAAAATGATTGATTGCTAGCCGTCTTGCGCTGAGCTCTATTTAATCACTTTATTCCCTTTTCTCCGTTTGCATTGAGATAATTTTGTATTTGTATAATTTGTTTATGAAATGAGGAGGCGTAAGTATCTTCGTGCGAGATGGAGTCTCATATCCGGCTTGGAATTATTCATTGAGTTTAATCTCTACAACAATCCATGATATGGGTGCTTTTGACTGAACTCTTTGAAGGGACGTTGATAATTTCGTAGGAAACAAAGGTTTTTTCGATAAAAGCGCAGAAAGCATAGCAAATAATATTGTCAAGACATTTCGAGCCCTTCACCAAACTATCCATCAATTTGTAGCCACTTTCAGGTCAATTTCCTGAATTCAAAGTGTTCATTGACCAATAGTTTGGTGATCGAGGTCTTTTGAGTCTCAATTACAGTGGCAGAGTAATTTGTCTGTTATTTAGGCACTATACTGAACAAGGACTTACAATAATTTTATTATTAGTGAAGCTTTAGGTACTTGGAGATGCTTCCCTTCTTTCAAGCATTTAAAGATATTTTGATTCGGTACTTAAGCTGCCTATTGGTAGTCACGCGCGATAAGAGATACCAACAAGCGCGGGATAAACTTATCCAATCAATCACATGGCTTAAATGGTCATCTACCGCCAGTAACACTTTCAGTTCACCAAAAAGTATTAAAAATCTAAGTCTTATTGTTCAAGCTCAGGCCTATGCTGACTCTACGCTGCTTCTGTAACCGAGCCCCTCTAATGACGTCACTCACCACTCATGTGTCCGTTCTCGTAGGGCGAGTAGTCTCCGTTTTCAAGCCGGTGCTTCTTGAAGGGGTGTCCCGGGAACTGGGTAGCGGCGAGAGACAGGCCCACGCCCGACGCGCGCTTCGGTGGTCGGCCCGGCCTGGAACTGTGAAAATAGTAGCCCATTATGCGGTTAAACACACAGCACTTACTCTAAGGACAGATTGGGATAAGCGTGAAACTAGGGCTGCCATTCATAATCGACAGCTGAACGATGTCTAGGTATATTTTGAATTCATTCTGCTGTCCAGCAGTGTGCAATTGTTGTAAGTAATTCGATATACATACATATTTACATACATAAGCCCACGCCTGTATCCCAGAGGGGTAGGCCAGGGACTGCCACCTGCTACGATCCTGACAAATCACTTTTGCTTCATCGACATTCAATATAGAATAAGTAATTCGATATAGTTTTGTTTTAAAACAAAACTATTAACAAACAGCCGGGAAAACCACTTCTTCGTAGAAAACACAAAGCCCGAGTATGTTAAAGAATATATTTACTTAGGAAAACAAATATCCTTCAGTCCAAGTAACAATATCGAAGAAATAGATAGAATAACAAACAAAACTTGGAAGAAATTCAGGAGCATGGCTGAGGTACGGGTTCTCTACTTATACACCTTAAAAGGAGAGTCATAGATTTTTGCATATTGCCATCGCTCGTAAATGGTTGCCAAACCTGGAAATATACAAAAGAAGCTAAAGATAAACTGACCACTTGCCAGAGAGCTATAGAAAGAAGTAAACTAAAAAAAAACTAACCGACAAGATAAAACACAAATTTCTAAGGAAAAAAAACGAAAATAATAGACCTCTTAAAATCCAGAAATTGAAATGGCAGTGGGCAAGATATATTGCAAGGATGCATGAAGACAGATGCACAAAGAGAACAACGTTCTGGAAAGGACCGCCAGGCAAAAGAAGAAGGGGTAGACCTTGCACTCGCTGGACAGACGACATAGAACAGACGGCAGAAACAAGAGACTGGAAAAATCTTGCTCAAGATAGAGATGGCTGAAAGAGACTGGAGGGGCCCTATTCGCTTACGGGGTCCTAATTTTTTTCTAATATTTTTATTTTTAGTTATTTTGGTGAAGGTTCTTAGGAAAAAAAGCTTTTTATTCATTAATTTTTATTTCGATAAAGAAACTAAAATAATTAAATATTGTAGGTATACATCTATTATTAATAACCAAGTGGTAATTTATGTGGATAGATTAGTGCTTGAGCATACAAATATTCGACCTTTTTATCAATATGCACGGGTGGACTACATGTAAAAACCACATTTAGCAGTAAGACCAGCCACTAGTCTTACAAGCCTCCACCAATCCGGACTAGGGCCCCGTGGTGGAGTATGGCCTATACCTTCCTCAGGAAAGAGACCCGTGCCCTTCGGGGACATAATGGGTTGATGATGATGAATGGAAATTATTTTTGAACTAAAACTTTCGTAAACACTACACTATTATTAACTGCGACAAAAAATCAAGTAAGTTTAACCGGAATAAAGTTAATAATGAAAATTAGATTGACAGTGAAAAGTAGATGCGCTGTCAACTGCTATAGGTACATTTCACATTAAAAGACAAAATGGTTGAATCAACAAGTGAAATCGGTCGAGCGATTGTGCATGTCTGTTGAATTCAAATTTGTATGTTCTTGCAAGGTGACTTTGAACAAGATAATTGGAATAGTTATAGTTGATATGCTGTTATCGCTGTCGACAAACTTAAATAAAGTGAAGCAAAATGTGGCCTTTCATTGCATTTCATTATTGCATAACTTTAACAGTGATCCACATAAAAATAATTTCATTTTATTGTAATACAAATCGTTACCCTTTACAAAGAGTTAGTAAAAGAATTTTACAAAGACGGCGACATTGTTTTTGTATTGGGCCAGTATAGCAACGGTTCCGAAAGGTAATCTTTCAGGTCCTGTTGAACCTAATAGGCTTACGTTCAAAGATTTAGGTGGCAAAGTTTATTGCGCCCAAGAATATACTGTTGTCCATTACACTGCCATAAATCAGGGATGGGAAAACAATAAGCGTGAAATTGTGGAAACTGCGGACGACGTCTTCTGGTATTAAATCTTGTGCGGGGGAAATAAATAAAAATAAATCTGCGCCAACCCTCACGCGCGAACTTGATTTATAGGATAAGAACAAGGAATTGTGTTCATTTGGGCACAATTTTTAGGGGACTGCAATGGTGCAATTATAAAACGAAGTAATTGCAATAATTAACGTTTTCTTATGTCTTAGGAATAAAAATATGTTATTTTTATCTCGGAATTGAAATAAAGGTATTATAACTACAAACTCATCCAAAATTAAACACTCATCAAAAATTTGAATATACTCTAATCTTTTTCTCGATTTATCATCCACGTTTCAAGATGGTCTATTTAACAAATGTCATAATTATAAAACAGACATTCGGAATTAATTTTTCAGTATTATGTGACGTTATCAGGCAAACAAACATTTGGAATAAGAACGAAAGAAAGAAAGTTATTTTGTGTGGATACTGGAGTTCTCATTTGAAATAGTCACTCGCTGTAACTTTTTACCGCTTTATTTGCAAATCTATAGATACTATATCTAAGTTATTGACGTGTGCAAATGCTAGAAACCGATACCTGGTACTGATATCTTCCAATTACTAATAGTTTAAAATTATCATTGGACAGGGAACTTGCGTCTCACTTAAGTTTGAGTGACTTTGCTTTTATAACATAAAATACGTTTTCGAGACGACAAAAATTGTCAAAAATAAAGTTACTCTAATAATCAAAAACTTATGATATATATTTTCATTGGCTTGAAAACGGTTTCTTATAAGGATGAAGAAGAAGAAGAAAAGTGAAGATGAATAAACAAAATATTTTACGAAACCACTGAAACATTCATAAACGTTTCATATATTCTAAGGCGTTACGTGAGAGTGACGTCATAGTCTAGGTATATCTAACTAATCTAGTCGATTTGTATGGTGCGTTTTTATACCACGACACTATTTTGACTTTTCGACTGTTAATAATATAAAAAATATATTCGTACAGACAAAAATACCATGGTTATTTATCGTTTAAGGTGTCCTCTCTGATTCCATTAAAACATGTTTCAGTGCATATTCCCCATTATTTATTCTTCATACTTTCGTTAAAAATAAAATTCATAATTTAAATCTTTTACTCAGTGAAAGTGGTATAACTAAATCTATTAGGTATTGCAGTATTTCTTTAAAAAGACGGCAAGTGTTCGCATTTTCTATAGCCAAATCCCCAAAGACCGTTCAAAATGTTTTATCGGGTGACTGTTCAATCTAGTTTCATTCCTCAAAAGCAATCATCATCCCGCATGTAGAATATGAACATAATCCGGGCCAATATAGACGTGTGTGTTCATTTCGTGTAATGCAAAAAGTATCGCCACGTATCGCATAACTGGCGCTATCGTGACGGGGCAGAGACGTTCTAGTACCGAAACAAGTTACTTAACTCCGTACAGATCCATACTTCACTTACAGTCGAGTCGTGACCACATTCCTTGCAAGCTGAAACCTAGTTGATTGATGAAGCACTTTGCTCATGTGGTACAATCGATTGACTTATAACTGTACCTACGCAAGATATTAATTAGCACCCTAACAGTAGGTGATAATGTTAAGAATTATTCAACGATACTTAATCGGTATTAAATGTCATTTTTTTCAATCACATCTGTACGCTAAAAATGTAATGCTATAATATATTTTTATTACTAATAAAAAAAATGTGTTGAATGAGCGAGAGGTGGGTGGGTTGTATGGTCCTTTTCTTTGATTAGCAGGTTTGTATAGGAAGCTTTTTCATTGCCCATCGTATATTTTCTTGTAAATGTGTGTTTAAATAATGTAAGGTTCTAACTTCACGTTATATATAAGATAAAATAAACAACTAAAAACAGTTCCGGACCAAAAGGTTGAATTCTCAGAAAGTTGAATACTGTACCTTGTCAGAAATCGAAAAATCAAAGCTATTTATTAGCTAGGTTTTAAGATTTTGTACTTCTTTCTTGTGTTAATGACAAACAATATATTATTAAGTTCTTTATTTCCTATTGAACCATTTTGACACAGGGTATCGTAGTGTGGGACCAGAGGCAAAGCATGGGTCTGTATGTAAATTCTTTTGTTTAGTCCTCTAATTCCGTCGAAATCTATAATTGACCTTACTATAAGTACTTTTGTTATAATGCAAAAAAATGTTAACTTAAACACTAGCAAAGGTGCATGCTGTGGCAACCTTAATAGGCTAGGCACTTACCTTAAACACTGTTCATGTTTTATAATTAAGATGTATTAGGATACTAGCTACTGGTTGTCCTAAGTATATAAATAAAATATCTTGTTTAGTTTGTCAAATCAATCTCAATCTAATATATAAAATTCTCACGTCTCAATGTTAGTGCGCATACTCCTCCGAAACGACTTCACCGATTTTCATAAAACTTAATATTATTATGTATATTCGGTAGGTTTGAGAATAGGTTATTATCTATTTTTCATACCCCTATCTGGCAAAGCAACGTTTGCCACGGCAGCTAGTAAATAAATAAAATTTAATTCCTTTATTGACAACTAAGGCACAATAATTGTGTTAATTATTATGATCACAATTTTGACTAAAAAATTCGCGTACTGTAACTCCTCTACAGCAAGGCGTTTCGGTAGAGTCGTACACGAGTTCGGCAATTATTGGGGTGCCAGAGGGACGGCTGTTATCATAGTATCGGCTTACACGCAGAAACTGACTCTCCGCTATTTATTTTTATGTCACCACACCGCCATCACTAGACACTCCATTAGCTTGGATTGCAATGATTTCTCTCGTGTTCTCGGTTACGCTTTTATAGGGTGATTGTAGGTGTGTCGTGGTGTCTGTTCGTGCTGGAGATTACGTGTCGACTGGGGTCAAAAAACTATTTGTAAGGTACCACTCTCTTCGCTTCTCTCACTTTGGTGCATCAAGTGGCTATATATACTTGTTTTTAATGCTTAAAAATAGGTAAGGTTAACGTTAGGTACCACGAGTTCACGTAGGATTCAACTCACCTGATAAAAAATATTAATCAAGTATTAAATTTAACTACGTCAGGTGCGACACTGCATTCGATTCCTTGCCTACCCAAAACTTCGTGTTTAGTGTGTATTGTAGTCATAAAAATATTGTGTATAATTTCATGTGGGTCATAGCAATATATTTAAACTGGCTTCAGATAAGGAAGCGGGTAAAAAAAGTAGTGTTCTACTACAGCGAAAACTACCTGCCTTTGGACTTTTTGCTGGCTAACTATTGCAACCAGATAAGTATTTGCTTATCGTCATGCTTATCACGCGTGCATAACATCCAAAAGACCCTAAGATGAAAGCGGTGGCCACAATCCAATCGATTTGCTCAACGAACTTCGAAGGAAACGTCTTGCATAATTTCATCTATCCGTGCACTGGGGAGTGTTTCCAAGTCAGACCTACCTATTAAGGTATCCCTGCCCCAAACTTGATATCGTAGACTGCAACTATAACTCCGATAAGATAATTGTTCTATTTGGTTGATCGAATTTTCTCTTCTTCTTGGCTACCCAGATCACCGAGAATCTTAGGCTGACATTCAGAGACGAAAACTAAGCAAAGAAAAGTCTCAGAAATGTCATAATCACGTACTTAAAAACATTTCGTATTCATAATCGAATCTTAGCATGTTTAGTATGAAATGGTGCTTACCTAAGTGTAAGTAGTCAATATCGGTGACTTTACGTGAACTTAGAACTGTCACTTCTAAGCCTTTCGTTCACAGACTACTCCAAACTTCATTTCACTGATATTCTACGAGCATTATCTGTGGGATTTTTTTTATTCACTCTGACATATATAAAATTGTATGATGTTGTCCTGCTCTCGTGTAGCAATGTCAAATTTAAAAAACCGGTAAGAACTACATCACTAAAAAATGATAGATAATATAAATGACTTTCTTAAGGACTGTGAATACGAAAATTACGGCGCTTTACTAAGTACGACTTTAGTTTACTTTGCTAAGTCTGATCTAAGCGTGAACTTAGGATTCGTCTCTGAATGGCAGCCTTAGTTTGTGAGCCAGGAAATATCCACGAATAAACTCAGTCTCGTATGCCGGAGGTGTATTAGGCAGATGCCATTTCTCACGGTCCTGAAACGGACCACGGTCTTTTGGTTCATAAATATTAATATAACTCACTGCAAGCATTCAAGTGACATTTACGCCGGTTTCAAGAACTTTTTATCTTGCCTTTAGCTTATACATTCTCTATTCTGGCCGACGTATGTCCGCCTGGGGCGTACCTAACCAATCATTCCACCCGACTAAAATACATCATTTTTCTAACTATACGTTTACCTCTGTACTTGAGACATATCGACAAAGAAATATACCGAGCATATATGTATAAATACAATCTAAATAAATAAAATTCAAAGTCCTGACTGACTGATTCATTCACTCATCAACGGCCAGCCCAAGCCGTTGGACCTAGGAAGCTGAACTTTTGCACAGAGGATCTATATATAATGTAGGCAAGGAATAAGACCGGATTTTTTTAAATTCAACCCCTAAGGGTGCGAAAAGGGTTGCCAAAATTTGTATGGGAGGTATAAAGAATGTTGTCTAATTTTCTTGAAACTTAATATAAATACTCTTCAACACAATTGATTGAACACGTGTTTCACCGTTTTTCTAAATTTAACCCTTTAACCCCTTATTTTTTAACCCTAAAGTCCACGCGGACGGAGTCGCGGGCAAAAGCTAGTGTATACATATAACAACCCAGAGTAGACACAGCAAATACTTTCTGTCAGCCAGCATGTCCGCAGCGGACTGGCGATTCCCGACACTGATGCTTTGACACTCCAAGTGTATCCTTCTGTGGCGATTTACTTAACAAAAACACCAGCCGCGACGAAATCGAATATTGAAAGTGTCGAGGGACACTGATAAGGGTGCGCGTGCCTTACCCACGGCCACTTAGTGCGGTCGTAATCTGAACACCGCCAAGCTCATTCCTGCCGATAAACCGCCATTAAAAAGCGTTCGATTTATTACAGGACGATTCGCAAACGATTTATACGATTGGCGTGGCACAAGGGCTACAAACTAAAATTACGCAATTTTTAAAGGGCAATTTTTAAAATGCGCTTTTTCTGAAACAATTCGGTTAGAATTTGTCATTTATATCAAATATTGTTCTGCTACTTATTTAAAAAAATAAAATATTTTAGTTTCGCCGTTTTTCTACTTTCTAGTGTTTATGTTATTTTAGGGACTAAAACTAAAACCATATACATATTTCTTTCTTTTTAATTCTTAGGTACATAGAATGGAATTTTAGATACCTATGTAGAATAATTATTTACTGATCATTGGCATTCGCTGTAACATAAGGCGCGAAATTAATAAAGTAAACTCCAATCTAATCTCTTTAAACGAGCAATTCTTGTATATTATATTTATATATAATCAGAATCTCGGAAACGGCTCCAACGATTTTCACGAAATTTTGTAGGCAGATGTTTTCGGGGGCGTTTAATTGATCTAACTAGGTTACATTTTTAGAAAACGTTGTTTTATCCGTGTTTTAATGCAATTGAAATTTGCTATAATAACATACAGAGGGAAATTTCGCGTCTAACTGCAAGGTTGGGATAGTCCTGACGGGAAAACGGGCGACCCGTTTCGGGTCGATTTCAAGAGACCCGGTTCGAGTCATGATGTTTTTTTTCCAAGTTCTTTTTTTGTTGGAAAAGGATTATTTTAATTTTATATTACATATTTTATATTACAAAAAAGCACCGAGCAAAGTACCCAGGTACTATTAATAAAGGCATGGGCTTAATTACCACGAGTGCCCATCGCGGATTGGCTATTGCAATCACTGTTAACTCTGACATAAAAAAAATACAAATGTGAGAAAAAACCCATGCTACATAAGTTGTTTTAAAAGAACAACTATAATTGGGGTACATACATATTTCAATGTAGTATTACCGTGCAATATACGGAATTCGGAAAACTATTATCTTGCGTGATGGCCGATCCAAGACGATGACAAGAGACACGTCTGAGTGAACTAATGCCTCCAGATTTAACCTGGAAGGTTAGGTACGCCAGCCCCACGTGAAACGCAACCGACGATAGTTTAACTTCTTTAGGGTTGCGTACCCAAAGGCTGCAAACAGAGTGCTTATACTGAGTTTTTGCATTCACTTTCGATATTGAGAGCGTTTGCAATTTGTATAGGAGTGACAAAGAGACAACTAGGTGGCGCGCTTTGTCACTCCTATACAAATTTCAAACGCTCTCGCTATCGAAAGTGAATGAAAAACTCAGTATAAGCACTCGGGACCCTAATTACCTACATTACGACATACGTCTGTCTGGCTTTATTTCCCGAACAGGTAGGCAATTTAAATTTTCACAGAATATATGTAATTAAGGTGGATTAGCCAACAAATAATAAAAAATACAAAAATAAAAGGGATAAAAAAAATCGTAATTTATTTTGTTCCACCATAGAAATTCCACCTATTGCAAAAATATTTCTAAAGTGTTGTGATTATATTGCAGTTCCTGTAGTACATATAAAAACAAATAATAAAAACCGTTGCGAGTCGGATTTCCGCCTAGACTTCTCTACAGAATGGAACAAAACACAAAGTTACTAAGTTACGAAAATCGTATACGTACGGAACCAGTTTACGCCAGTCCGACTCGTACTTGACCGGTTTTTTGTAATATTTGCGTGGCAATATTCATCACTCACGGTCTGTCACTGCGCAAACAGTCCCTCAAAGGAGCCCCGAGATATGTCTGACAGATATACCTATGATAGATAGTTTCGCAAATATACCGAATAATACGCCCCCGATCGACGAAACGTGATATCTTGTTACAAATGGAAATAAACGGAAATCGGAAAAATAAATAATGGGCCATTTAATCTTCAAAGAACTGAATGCAAGAATTTCATTACAAATATTTGTTTTAGGGACGTGCTACCGGAATGTATGTGACAAGTACTTAAAAACTTTGCTTAGAAGATCCTTCAGGATTATATTTATAGGTTCTACCCTAAGTTTACGTGTTCACACTCTTTCTAATTATTATGACGGCACTAAGCCGCTCACGTGGCGTAAACATCCGTCCCCTGAACCAAACGAATACAAAACACTCGTTGACAGTCTCTCAAGCTAATACTCATACATAATCTGTAAAGAAAACTTTTGTTTATTTTCAAGACTGATTATTTACAATACAACTTGCTACGGCACTATAGACCGTATGGCAATGTTTACGTTGTAAATTAAACACTTTTTGAAACCGTTTGTCCTAGTCCTCCCCAAAAATATACCCTATGGAAAGATTAACAGATTTACACCTAGAGTCAAACGGGCGAAGAGTAAAGATTCTTGAAACAAATAATTTCTACCAGCTGCTATGATAATAATTTTAGTGTTATCAAAAACTCGTGGATCTGTACTTCACTTTCAGATTCGTTGCCAGTATCAAATTAGAACATTTTGAGATTTCGAAAGCTATGTCTATTCCGCTAGATGTCACGCATCGACGTGTTTGTTTGTTATTTTTATTCGAAATTTTCGTCACCTTTCGGCATCGGCCAATCGCATGTGGAATTCATAAAAAGAGCTGCAATAAGTTGTTTTAGGGTGAAGGTGACGTAGGCCCCAAAAAATGACTATGACATGACTATCGAATAGTATGATGCGTTGCTGAGTCAATATAAAACGTAACCTCTTTTAAAGTTATCTTTACGTTTACATACAAGCGAAGTCATTTCCTGTCGCAGTTCCTTGCTCTTCCGAAGGAATATGAGAGGAAAAAACAAAAAATAATGGAGGCTTTGTCTTAAAAAATGGCCCATGAATCGGTAGACAGGTTAAAACAAACCGGCGATGCGGTAATCTTATCTACAGCAAACTCAAGCGCAGTAGCAGTTTATCTTGGGCTTAGAGCAAACGAGATAAACGATTTCGGTTATAAAAAGCGGTGTTAGGTTTTTATGTGAATATTCTTTGTAGGAAAGAGTGGGGAATACGAGAGACTAACCAAAATGCCTATTATTATTGTCGTCTAAGAGTACGTGGAAGATCAGAAATCTACAAGTAATAAATATACATAACTCTTTAGAAACGGAAAATAACTTGAATTTGTATTCGTAACGATACCTGAGGGTTACAAAACGCGTATAATTGTGTCGTAAAAATAAAAATGCAAAAACCGCCCGAGGGTGGAAAAGTTTGACCGCCATAATTTTCTCCGCGCAATTATTTTATATGCAGTTTCACCAAGATGTTTCCTTGTTTATGCTCTACCTGTCTCGGGGGTATTAAAATATGCTTCTTTTATTATTATTTCCATGACATTTTAATCTCTTCTTTTCTAATCACATCGTCAGACGGAACTCCTATTACTTTTTAGAAATCAAAAGTCAGGAATCAAAGATGAAATGTAGAGTAATCGTAATAAGCAATTTATAATGAAATCCCACCTATAAGAGATTTTAATCGGAGTCGTCGAGGGTACAACAGACTGGTACAGTCACTATAAATATCTTTTGACTATATAAACAAATATAAACAGGTAGGTAGGTACCATATTATGCGACTAAATCGACAAAAAAGTTAAGCCCAGTATATAAAAACTCAATTCCTTTTTGTTCAGAGATAGAAAAAGACAAATGGAATTAAATATATTATAGGCTTGTAAGAATAGTCTTGAGAGTCGTATCTTAAATGTCATTTAAGTGGGCATTTACATAGAATATAGTTAGAAGACTTTCACTTCAATGCTAGCATAGGCCTTTTATCAGTGAATAATTCTTAAATATCATGCGTGCCTACCGCGGATTGGAAATTTCAAATGGTGAGGTATGTGAACGTCAGACAGACAGATTTTCTCTTGAGTTTTTCCTTCACCGCTAGCCTTAATGTTAATAAGAAACAGAGTTTGATTTTTAATATATCTACGACTCTATTGTACACGTCTGTACCTCTATGTCGGAATATGGCAACTCACCTCCAGTGAGGTAGCTGTTACGTTTCAATTTCTTGATGGCATTTTATTTACAAAACTAATTACGTTTGTCTGATGGAGTGCATAGACCAGGATCCCCTATAGGATAGCTGGAGCGAGCATTGGTTAACCAAATGAGACTTGAACGTTACGATTTTACGCTTCTTATCATCTTATTAAATTATTTATACCACCAAATATTTTTTATAGAAATGACCGGGAAAACGTTTTTTTGCTATATATAGCATATGTCCTAGTCTCAGACTTACCAAATATAGGTACACGCAAAAATTCATAAAACTCGGTGAAGCCGTCTCCGAGGAGTTCAAACACAAACACTGTGTTTTTATTAAACACTTTTTTATATAATACATAAATATTTGGTATTCTTCCTAATCATTATAATTAATTTAGGAAATAGCCTTCAAAATTAAATAGATGCTTGGGTGTCTTCGGTCAATTATGTAAGTAACTCGAAAGCTCTAATAAATAAACAAACAAAAAAACTTGCAATACGCAAAATTTACCGTGTTTCTTAAAAACCGCTTTACCGTAAAACAATACACATTTTACTACCTACTGAAACACGTACAATGTTCAGTTACTTTATGTTATTAGACATTTATCTACACCGGATCTTAGTCTAATAGGTACGGCTCCCACTTTTCTTGACTTAATTCGTTGACAGTTAATAAAAACATTCCTAAGATGTTAACATCTTAATTTGATCGAATAATGAAGAAATCAAATGTTTTTATTGCTGTTAATGTTTTTCACTTCATATTCTCGATGCGTGTGTCTGTACATGAAACTCTCGAACAATGTACGAAGTATTTGCTCCAAACACACGTAGACGATAGAATTTAGTTATTTTTCTATTTTTTATTGTTGCTGGCACGAACATCACTGACAGCACGCCACGAGGTGGTCGAGATAATTGAAATGTCCAAACAGTAAATTTATGTTTCAACTATCGTTTGCCCAATTTTTCCTTTTTATCGCCCCATCTTTCATTTTCTACTAACAACGTTTTACTTTACTCGGGTTTAAAAGGCTCTTTAAAACGGCCTCTTGTTAGTGCTACCAGTCTACATCAAATAAGCAAAAATATCTACTGTATTAAATCTGGCAAAGGAACTTACAGAGTAATAGGATAACGTAATAAGGAAACAGAAGGAGAAAAATTCACAGTGGCGTCTGAAGTTACACGATAAAAAGATAAAATGAAATATTAGATCATCCCTCTGAAGCCAGACGTATAACCGACTCAAAATCTAGGGTTGTCACTGTCATTGCTATATACATTTACAAATATCTTTCGATTTTAAACAAACCCAAAACAGACTTTCAACAAACTTCCAACATAAACCCAATCGTAACCAACGAGAATGTCGTTACAACTAATGCAATCGAGCTGCGGAAACATTAGAATGTTGAAATATTAATAACTCCGGCACCGGAGCTACCCGTCAGCCGGCAGCCCTTACTGTTGGGGCAACATAATCAGCCCCCAAGGGACAACCTCTTGTAATTAGCGCTGTTCATTTCTTAATTTCAATATTTAATTACAAAGGAAACTCGACGACTGCTCTCAATGAAAAAGAGACGTCATCTACAGAAAGACTTGCAACTCCTTTCCGCTCCCATTACTTAGGATTGCGCTCCCCGCTTACGGCTTCGGGATTGTTTCTTTGTCTTACAATAAATCAAAGGATACTCCAAGTCGATAGGCCAATACATTTCCTTGTGGTTCTTTGGTTAAAACGGTTTGCTACAACGTTACAATTTAATTATCAGAAATTAGCTTTGACCTGGTTCCTATTCACGCAATATTTGTTGAATAGATTTCACTTATATCTTTTATACGGCTATCGTTCAGGTAAAATGCCAGTGTAACTTTATCGCTAAGATGAGCAATCTTTACAATATCCTTTTGTCCACCCCATTGTGTACGGGCCACAGCGCTCGCAACTCGCAACATATTACCGTTTTATTTCATTTCTCTCATATTACTCAGAGATTCCCTTTTTGAGTATTACCTGTCTGCAGATTTCATTACGGACTCAACTGTCATCGTGAATTTTGCATAGGCTTTGTAGGTTTCTTTCTTGCGACCTTAATCATTCTCATTCATGCAAGGGTTTTAGGCTTCAGCCGATATAGCATTGGCGTAAATTCTATTTTTATTCATATTATAAAAAACATCTGTTTAGTTTGTTTCTGTGATGTGTCTTGTTGTAATGATAAAATGTTGTGTTTATTTCCCATTCCATAATGGTCTTGGCCCACCCTAGGATATTGGGTTACTGGGCTGCGGCAGACCACCGTTTTTCAAGGCCAGATCCCTGCTGAAAAATAACCCTAGATACATCAATGCGATAGAGTCAAAAATCCATTGCGCGGCGAGTCGCGAGAATTTTTATTTCAAGTCATATTGTACTATTAATTTGACCGCAATCAGTGGACCGTCCTGCATTTGGCATGTTTTGTTCGTATTGGTTGACGGGCAATGGTTCGGACGTAGTCATTCAATACGTTGCGTTGTAAAATTGTTTTGTTGCGTTAAATTATACAATTTGCGGACGAGTGACCGCTGGCGCTGTGCAGTGGACGGCCTATTCCGTCTGTTACTAAATTAATGAAGCCGTTGGTCGCACCCATTACTGGGCTTATGGTAAAACTAACTGTTGCCCGCGACTTCGTCCGCGTGGGCTTTAGTTCAAAAAAGTGTTTTCAAATAAGTCACGGATACTTTTAGCGCATGTGAAATAATTAAAACAAAAAAATTGTGTGCTCATTAACATTCATATCTATTACATAATTTACATTTTATTGAAATAATTTTGAAAATCAGAGAACTATCATGCTAACGTTGCACCCCCTTTTACCCCCTTAAGGAATGATTATCAAAAAATATTTTACTCGAGTTTCATGACTTTCAATGAAGAACCTTCATACTGGATTTCATTCGAATAACTTCAATAACGGCAAACGTTCATACTAACTTTGCACCCCCGTTCTAGTCCCGTAGAGGGTGAATTTGCAAAAATCCTTTCTTAGTGCCCTCCTACCTTAAAAAAGGAACCCCTGTGCAAAATTTCAACTTTCTTACCCTTATTTTATTTTATTTTATTTATTGCATCACACAACAGATAAGTAACATTGCATGTTATAACATGCAATGTTACTTATCTGTTGTTCACTTACTCACTTATAGTTCAGACCCTGCGCTGATATGTCAGTAAATAAGTTAGTCTACTTCTCCCTTATAAATTTGTACCCTTTTTGGGGGTAACCCCTTAGAGATTGAATTAAAAAAAGGTGTCGGAATAATTATTATTAGGAACTTATAAACCAAAAACAACATTTTATTTTAAAAAACCTTGAGAGAACTTTCATACTTACTTTGCACCCCCTAAGGGATGATTTTCAGAAAAATATTTTACACGTGTTTCATGACTTTCAATGCAGACCCTTCACATTGAGTTTCATTCAAATAATTTCAAGTTTCATACTAACTTTGCACCCCCTTTTTATCCCCTTAGTGGGTGAATTCACAAAAAGGGATATCAGAAATAATCATCATTAGAAACTTATAACCCAAATACCACTTTTTATTGAGATAACTTTGAACATCATAGAACTTTCATACTAACTTTGCACCCCCCTTTTACCCCTTTAAAGGACGATTTTCGGAAAAATATTTTACACGTGTTTCATGAATTTCAATGAAGACCCTTCATACTGAGTTTCATTCAAATAACTTCAAAAACGGCAAAGTTTCATACTAACTTTGCATCCCCATTTTACTCTCTTAGGGGATGAATTTTCAAAAATCCTTTCTTAGTGCTCCCCTACATTATAAAAGGAACTTCTATGCAAAATTTCAAGTTTCTAACCCTTATAGTTTGGGCCCTGCGTTGATATGTCAGTCAGTCAGTCAGTCAGTCAGTCAGTCAGTCAGTCAGTCAGTCAGTCAGTCAGTCAGTCAGTCAGTCAGCTTCATCTTTTATATATATAGATTGACATCATTTTTATAATCCAAAATGTATTATTTGACGCTAAATGCATAATTTTCCTCGATCATATTTACGGAATTGTTTTTATAATTCAAAATGTATATTCTTCTGTGTGGTGGCAAACGAGATCTGTCAAAGTAATACTGATATTACACAATCATTAGGAGATATTCTCATCTCTGAGTGGGTCCTAGGGACGGAAGAACCAGTTCTTGTCGCTGGATTATTTTCCCTTTCGTAATCCTATAAGCTATAAAAATAAGACGATAGCAATAGCCGATCATAGCTTCAGCGCTTTAGACAAACACGCTCAGCACAATGCTGAGCCAGCTGCCTTTTGTAGCAACAGGGACATTGCATTAAATAGTATTTCACTGTAGGTATTATATATTAGTATTTTCCTCTAGTTTGAAGATTGTTTATGTTTAATATTGTAACGTTGTTACGTTATTATAAAAAAATAGTTTTATTCTCATTCTATTTAAGCTATAAAGTGTTCCTGCCGACGGCGGTCCGGACTGCGTTGGGAAATCAGCTTTTGGGGGTTACTTGAAATTATTGCCAAAATTTTAGGGTCACTATTAAATTACTATGTCAATAAAGAGGAACAATTTACGTTCCAATATTTTGTCCTAGGTAAAGTAAAGTTATATGTAAAAATAAAATAAATAAACTCACGCCCGTTATCCCCGAGGTAGTAGGCAGAGGCACCAATTACTAGTACAATTACAATTACTAGTAACTTATATAACGTGGGCCCAACGTTATATAAGTTACGTCTCTATAGAAAATTGTATTCTTAGCATATTATTTCGTAAACTCATTTAGGTGTGGGTGGTAACGGGCTGATAATTATATTTTTGCATAACTACTGCCGATGACCAACAATGATTTCATTTAAAAATAACTTTTGACTGCTTTTTGCCGTTGGCGCCAAGTTTTTGCCCTGCAAAAGGTTTTCAATTCCAGTTCTCTATTGATTTTAATAGTTTTCTGTCCAACCGACTAATTTATATAGAATTTATCGGAAAGAATCGTATATTTTTGCTACCGTTTCCAATCAGAGGTTGAATAGTTTTTTCATCAAAAAGTAAACAAAAAGCATTCTACCCGTCGGGTTCCACATAAATTTCTTTAACACTTAAACGAGTTTCAAACGAATTGGTTGCTGATGAAAAAGTGCTTACATATAGTGTCGAGTCATACCAATATAACATATGCCATCGGCGGCTTTTAACATCTACGACTCTACAAGCAAAAAAGAGAGTTGCTCGTTTTTCGTCAACCGCCATTAGTGGGACACTTGAAAGATACATGTAGGGCTATATTTAAAACTGTTCTGTATTTGTCATTTCAGTTACTCATTAATGAATGAATGATTGAATGCGAGAGGTCCCGGGTTCGATCCCCGGCTAGGGAGAAAAAAAACCCCCAGGTCTTGGATGTTTACATGTTTGTGACGTCGCTGTTTCTGGTTCCCACGACACAGGGTATCCTAGTGTGGGGCCAGAAGCAATGTTTGTGCCTGTATGTAAATGTTATGTAAATAAGTCATGTGGCATCGAAAGTACATGGTAATTCCATTAAAAAACGTTTATAAATACGTAGACGTATTTTGCCGGAAAACCGCAAGGGCAGCATTTCAAAACAATGCTACATACGCTAGCTATTCTAGTTTTCTTGGCTCAAAATTTTGTATAAACACGACTTTTTATAATCAAAACAAACAGGAGGCGGGAGATTTGAAACAGAATAGAGTTCCGGACATGTGATCGTTCGTTCGGTGTCGAACGAAAATAAACGTTATGATTTGTTTAACAGCTTATTAGAAAAGCATTGAACTAAGCGTCGAGGAAGTTAACTTCAGCTTTAGTGGATGCGGCATCTTGCACTGTACCACATAGGACGTACATAACTATAGAGGTATATGACAATCCGGTCTCTAGTAAAACTTGTATTAATACAAGAAAGTTATTTCTTTCGTAAAATTTGTATTACTTTTCTTACCAATGATTATTAAAAAAATAATCTTAATGAAACACGTGTATCTTTTTGTTAATTTTTAGGCAATCCGCCACAATGAAGCGGACTCTGAAAATTTCTGCTATTACGGTTCAAAAGAAGAAACATTTTACATATAAGTCATATAGACAAAGAAACGTCATAAGCATATAGACAGGATTTTGTTAGGCGCACTTCAAAATAATTTCTCTACCTTCAAAATTATATTTCTATGTAAGGACTAAAATACAGTTGACGGTTCTTAGCATTTTTCAATGACTCCCGACGCTTAAATGTATGATGGCCGCGATTTGTTTGACGCGCCGAGTATTTCGACGTGGAGCGCATAGAAGGCACGAGTGTATTCGCAGCTCTGCGTAACGCGGTAGCAACTAATGCAGGCGAATGAAAAATAATCGATTCATAAAAAAATTAAACAAGGGCTACTAAAAACGGGCGTTAATTACAACCAGACTGTGTAGCACAACCGAAGCACTTTTTGTATAATAAAGCGGCTGGATATCTATTTAGTTATGTGCCATGATTTGGACCAGTTTTAGTAAAATCCGAGATGCGTTTGACCATTCCGCCATTAGTTTGCGTTGAGATTACTTCCCAATTATTTTCCCGGATAATATTTAATGATATGATATAAAAAGTATTCAGTAAAACATTGATACGTCAAAAATCGGAAGTTACTTTATTACTATTCATCATCATCATCATCATTCAGCCACAGGAAGTCCACTGCTGGACATAGGCCTCCTCCATGGATTTCCAAAAAAACCGGTCGGAAGCGGCTTGCATCCAGCGTCTTTCCGCCACTTGGATGAGATCGTCTGTCATTACTATTACTTATTGGAAATGGCTTAGTTAACGGTACCAAGGAAATTAATTTCGTACTTAAATTATTAATATTACAGTAAGTTTATTTAATTTGATAAGCCGTCATAGGTATGCCGTCGTACGAGGTATTAGGTGCATAAACCTGTTTTTTTTTTGGCTCTACGGTGTTTTGACTTTTCGTAACGTGTCTATCTGTAAAAAAATCTAAAATATTCGACTCTATACTTATATTGTGTTGACGATTCAACTCTACCTGCCCCTGATTATGTCTATTTAACCTTGATAAGGGGTTAAATTACGCCTGCTTTACATTTTTCTAAAACGGTCTGTTCAGAGTCAGGTAATAAATAACGAAAATTCAGTGCCTAGTTAATAAAATAAACACTGGAGCCATTCTTCTAGCCGCCCGCAAGTATTACAACTCTACACTGGAAATCTCTGTTTGATCCAAATATATTTCTGGATACAGAACAGAAGTTGATAGTAAATAAAATATCTTAAGTCCTTTTGTATGGACAGGGCAAAAAAGTAGCAGGCTGAAACGATCTTAATAATATAAGAATAGCTACTGGAAGTTTATCTTTTTCATCTAGACTATAACATAAGCCCTCACTCGTTTAAAAGAACCATTCATTTAACAAGGAGCATAAATAAAAAAATGATCTTTATCGTTATACGCGTTATCGTGAACATCAATGATCGGGACAGGCTTAAGTTTTAAATTCGACGCAGTAAAATAACATGGTCTTGCCTTTGCTAATTGTTTCAATCATTATTCAAAATGATGCACTCTTCACTAAATGTCATTCTTAAGTACAAAGGCCGTAGATTATCGTTGTTTTTTAACCTCATGCAGCTAATTGTGACATCCTTGTTCTATAAATAACCCAGCCTAGGCTCTTTTAATGCCTTCTTCCAAAGGCCTTTTATTACACTACCCTCTATTGATGTAGGATATGTACGACGACGTAAGTAATTGAGCTGTACTACTGCAGTACTGCCAATTAATTTGCTTGTATAGCAACTTTTGTAACGACAGCAATCAGCAATTCATGTCTTGTCTATACCTAACAGTTCATAAAATGGATAATATCACTGTCTCTTGAGGGGCTTCACGAAGTTCAGTAGAGACTAAAAATATATCTTACTAGATGATTCGGAAAAAGTTATTTTTAATAGATTGGGCTAGGGCTAGGGCTTTTGTTTTAGGAGGTTTTTCTAGCATTTCTGCAAAATAAATTGGATTATTACTGATATTTTGTAAAACCTTTTTTTTTTTGCAACAGTACCTAGATAAATGTTCAAAGTATCAAATCTACTTGGCAAGAGTACAGTCGCATCCGAAATGTACTCGGATTCGTTTGGAAGTAACTCTGTACAGATTTGTTATGATAATACATCATAAAACTATTAAATATCGGTCCGCTGAGTGAGACTGAGCGGCCGGCTGAAATCCGTTTGTTATTTCAGCGCTTAGCTTTTGTTTTGTTACGTCATTAGTTACAGGCATGTGGGAATCATTCCAATGTAATTTTAGGTCCGTTTGTCTGTTATAAAAAAAACCGGTTATGTGCGTGTCAAACTCACGCACCGACAGTTCCGTAATATTATAATAAAAAATATTTAGGTAACCGACACACAAAAATATTAGTTTTGCGGGAGAACGACTCACCTGTTAAATTCTTGTGGGCCGATTAGTCCATTTTATTGCGATTATGGTAGAATTCTTGGTGGTTCGATTGGCCTACCTCGTCTCCCCGTACAGATCATTTACACAGCTTTAAAAAAGCCAACCAACAATTACTATAAACAAATAAATATAAATATCAATTTGTGAGCAGAAAAAAAATCAAAATAACCGTTTCTTTTTTTATAACTTTCAATTAAAATTGCTATGAGATTCTAATTTGATTGTGTTATTTATGTCAAGAAGGGATAATCGTATAAGAATATTAATACTCTTTACAGGACCAGAATCAAACACATAAGACAAAAGTTATCGGAGTTTTTGTAAAATTTGGTAAGGGCTGCGCTCCTACTGAAATATGCCAGACTTCTGGGGATGTGCATGATAATAAAGGGCAAAATATAATCAAAATTCAGTATGTGATAACAACAGTGACACCCACACAACACAATTAATCGTCTTGGTTTCAAAATGGGATACCCTGTTAGGCTGTTACCTATAATGCACCCCTTTGTATCACGTCTATTAGACATTCTAGACTTAATAGTTTGTACATTTCGGTTATTGAACCCAAAAATTGTAAGTACAATTTTATTTTAACACATAATTTTACGTGAAACCATTGTCTCCCGTTCCTTTTTCTACAATAAATAGTGTGTCGTTTAGTCAGTGGGTCAATGGTATTAAAACCCAGAGTAAGTTGATAACACTGAAAAGGGTTCATCAGTAGGATGTGAATTTTAAACGTTAAGTCCACAAGAATACTCCAACAGTACACCGGATGGACTTTGCTGCTCGGATAACTCTATCGCCATAACAATTAGGGTCATTTTGATCTGCGTTAAGAGCATAGCTAAGTATGTGGGTGCGCCTCTCCGTGACTTATCTGACGTTTTGAGTCAGGACAAGACCGAGAACTTCCGTTCCCATCATCAGGTAGCTGTTGGTACAAAATTATGCGCTCACTCTTTTATCTTCTACAAATAGTTAAACTACGACAAATTAAACGCAACTGTTTGTTTATGCTTCTGTCTTGTACACTTGAAATGTCACTCAGTTTCTTTTTGTTTATACACGCTGGCTGTACAGTTGAGAGTGGATCAACTTTAACACTTTCGTTGCAAAGTCATTCGTTACGTATCTGAGTTGGGAGCACGGGTGTAATGGTTGACGTACTGTCAACTTTATGTACCAAGCGAAAGTTTCTCAGATTGTTACTTTGTTCTTCGTTAGGTATACAGCGTGTCACTATACGAAGGAGAGACCATCAATTCAATTCTTTACTTCAACTTCCACTTCGTGAATTTTCCGAATGCTTCCTATTACTATGGATCATAGCGAACAATGTTCAGTAATATAAGCTATCATCTACACTTCTCCGAAACTGCAGGAGCGGTCTATACTGAACTTCCACTTATGCATTAGATCCGCAGCTACCTTGCGAAGTTCGGCTTCTATTCATTTGAGTTCGGTATCTTTGGGGTAAATTAAAGCGGAGTTCAGATTAGTCACCAGAGCTTTGTTAAGCGCCCGGAGTCGGGGCTTCTTAGATGTATACAAATTATTACTTCAAAATACGATCAACGTCAGTAAAATCGAGTAAGTGTATCTGGAATAAAGTTAATATTGTTCATTACACGTAAAGATATTATAAAAACAAAAAACATGACTACGAAAAAGTTATAAACTCGGGGTAGTACATAGCATAACTGAGCTGCACGCATAAATATCCTTGCACGACAAACATTTACTAGAATTTCCCGAATTTGAAAAAAATGCTTGTGAAGAAAGGTATATTACTGCACATCAAAATATGCGCAGCAAAAAAAATCAAACTCAACATATTGAATATAAATTAAAAAGATCATGTAAATAACTAAATAGAACTTTTATCTGCTAAAGAGTACCTATTAACAGAGGTACAACTTAAGGTAACCAATTTTGTATTATTTCATAGCAAAAAAAAAACGAGCAATTCTAGCAAACTTAGCACGAGGATTAATATTTAAGAATTCTTCAATCCGGTCAATCATATTTTGGGCACCTCTAATAGCCAGGGCTGTCACCTCGGAACAAGTTAATAGACATAATCAATTTGTTTGAAACTGTGTGTGGGAGCAAAAAAACTATGCACCGCGCCAGTCACGCGACGGGAACTGTCAAACAAGACTCGAGCTCTCACTAAATAGGGTTGTCACGTTTTGAAATCTTAGTGGATTTTCAATAAAGACAGTAAACAATTTGGGGCTTCCATCCATGGTAAAATGTACAAAAAAAAAACAAGAAATAAAAACACATTTATGTTACAAGTGCTATTTCGTAACACTTGCATAAATGTCTTGGAAGATCGATATAGTATTGAACGAAGAACACTTCGTTCAGTACTTTAACCAATAAACCTAATATTATTATTATTATTATGGTATATATAGACAGAAGTTTGATGAAAGACAATGCTTCTCGCATCAGGAACGTCTAATTAATTCGTCTAATTAAAATTATAATAATAATGACAGATAAAATGCTTATTTTAATAATCACACAGTATTATAACTCTTTACGGTACACACCAGAGAATTTTTATGCATATAAAAAATCGCCAATGTTCGATATTTTCTGTTTCTTACTGTGCCATAATTTTCCTATAAGGAGTACAAGAGATTCCTAAACTTATTTTGGCTGTGACGTCCTTTGGAGTTTCTCATTTAGTTGCGATTGTATTACTATTTATCTCTTTAGTTTAAAGCCTTGGCGTAAGCCTGACTCACAGTCACAGCTAACTCCTGACGGTTTTTTTTTATTATATTCTGAAATTTTCACCACAGGTAGAATAAGTAAAATATAAAAATCTGTCGTCAAGTTTTGCTACCGAACTCCTCTAAAACAGATTCACAGACTTTTATGTTTTTGTTTTTATCCTCATAATATGAAACGAAAAACCACTCCTTATCAGTCCGCATACTCGTATTTTCACGACCAACTACGAAACCCTATACTCCGCGTAGCCCTACACGCACTTAGCCAAAATGTGCGAGTGAGAGGGCTGTCAGAAGTAAATGCAGCCTTAACACGGTCGCGTGCTTAGTGTGGTCTGCGGTCAACCGCGGTGCACCGACCGCCCTACTAAATGGTGCCACGAGGTATTCGTTCCAAAATACAAATGCCGGCACCTCTCCTGGCCACTCGCATTTGCCTATGGATGGTAAATGTTCTGCAATGGATGAAATAATAACAATTAAATCAACCATGCGATCCATTGCGGGGTTTTCTTCCGAATAATTTGCACTGATTTTGAAAAGCCTGCAATGTATTGTGGATCGTTAGCAAATAGGCGCGTATATGCGACACAATCAGATTAAGGAAAACTTGGTCCTGGTTAAGGCTACTAAGGCTAGTTAAGTTACGTGTGGCATGAGACGCGTCGTTCGCACATTCTAAAAATTTTTATAGGTTTGAAAAAATGTATACTTTTGCTATCGCTCGTAGCCCCGGCCGCCTGAGTGATCTTAAACGATCACGGAGGTTAAGCAACATAGCGCGCGTTCAGAGCCTGGATGGGAGACCATTCTATGACTAGTGGCATTTTCCCGAGCGGTTCCGTGCTTCGCAAGGCACGTTAAGCAGTTGGTGCCGGCTGCCGTCGATAGATGGCAGTCGTTAAGCCAAGTCAGAGGCCTTAGGGCGGCTTGAAAACTTCTGACAGTAAGACCAGCCACTAGTCTTACAAGCCTCCACCAATCCGGACTTGGCCCCCGTGATGGAGTATTGCCTATACCTTCCTCAGGGAAGAGACCCATGCCTCTCGGTGGGGACATATTGGGTTGATGATAATACGTTTGCTAAAATCTTGCCTAAATGTTGAATTATATGACATAGTTTTGTCACCCTGTTTATTATTGAGAAAATTTGATACTTAACTTAATAATTTTCAAAGAGACTTTTCTTTATCAAAAACTAAGCAGGGCAACAAAATCAATAGAACCGCATTTATAAAACACTCTTTTTTTTCAGAAAAGTGTTTCGCGAAAGACTTTTTGCCAAAATTAAACAAAAAAATGAACAACAAGAATTTTCCGAGAATTTCGGTGCCACATTTTTCCAGATTTTAACTGAACACGTATAAAATCAAACACTGTTTAGTTTTTGCTGTGCTGTGTTCAAGTCAAACCGAAAACTAATCAAATTGTCTAAACTATCGGCAGGACAAATACAGTTAATTAAACCTAGAGCCGTGTAACCGTTAGTTTATTTCTAATTCAACCGTGGTGGGCTGCGGCGCGCGACATGTTTGCGCTTGGCCAGGGTGGGGTAGAACTGTTTAGGAAAACATTAGCGAACGAACCAACCACAGGTTCGTACATTTACACCGTGTTTGTGATGCTATGAATCTATAATTGTACCTGAGCAGCATTGAAACGCGAACAATGGATGCGGGTGAAAACTTTCTTTCAGGAAATAACTGTATAATTTTGTAAAAAGTAGATATACGATGACTGGTAGATATATCTTACAAATTGTATTATGTATATTGTAAAATTAATTAAACTTTACTTTCTGCAAACAAACAATTGTTTCCTGAAAGTCCTGATAAAGATTGTTCTCTATGTGCGATTCATATCTAAAATAATTGTGGCCGGAGAGCCAATTATTCATGAAAATTGATGCTCATTAAAATAATAAATCCGGCCAAGGGCAGAGGACTCAAATTGAATGATAACAATAGCCACACTGTAGCTGTGTGCCATTAATTTTCAATAAATACATGCACCCACCAAACAAATGGGTCTAGCGATTTTAAATTTAAATTAGTACCTAAGCATTGAAATGTTAAATAAAACCTAAGTATGAACTTTCAACTGCTTGAAACAATATGCAATAAGTTCAGCATTTATGTTATTATATTTCAATATGATGAAAGTGATAGTGCCGCACGTCGATCGCTCATGGGATAGGCGCTGACTAAAAATCAGTGCTGAGGAGACCCTCGGCAGTATGCTGAGTCAGCTTCCAATTGCAGCAGCAGAGACACACCGTGACCATTGTTTGTATTTTTTTGTTAAGTACTATGTGTTGGCGACAGATCTGGCAACCCGGTTGCTGTGAGAATGTTATAAAAACTTACTTAGCAACCGGGTATCGGCCTGGATCGATTTCTGTTTTATTGTCCTTTTTATTGTTTAATTTGTTATAAATATAGCTAATATCTACAATTCGGGCTTCCCATTTTCGGCGCTAACATCGTGGTCCTTCGAAACGGATGTAAACCAGCATTTTTCCAAATTCCAAATTTTCTCTTCGTTTGAAAAATTTAACAACATTGAAATGTTCACTAGGTCTCAAGCCCGAGACAATAAAACCGATCCAGACCCACATCCCAATGGGTCGAACAAGCCCCACTCAGCTTCCTCCTCTACTTCGAGTGCTGCGAGAGGGGCTCGTCTGAGGGCCGCCAAAGCGGCGCACAAGCTGCATCTCGCGCAAATCAAGCAGCGTGAGGCGATGGCCCTAGCCGCCGCCGAACGCGACGCCGCGGAAGCGACCCTAGATGCGGCGGTCGCGGCACTCGAGGTGGAGGAAGTACTGAGTGCAAGAGGGAGCTGCAGTTCGCGTTCGCGAACCGCTGTCTGGGTAGAGCGAAGTGATTTTACAGGAGCAGAACCAACCCTGGTTGGCACGGCAGCCCCTGACGTGGGGGTTTCAAAGAGTGAGGAAAGTGTGATGCTATTTCCTTCGCGCCCCGACCCGTTGTCGGGCCACGAGCGCTACGCCACGTGCATTCCCACTCAAGCCGCTGTCCCTAAAGCAGCGGTTAATTTCCCAGGCCAACATGAGGAAGGTTTGCTTCAAAATAATCTTGCCCCAAGCCTAATCAGACCCATCCAGTAAGTAATGTCGTCGAGAGAGTCGTTATTAAGCACAGTGATAAGGGCGACTTGCCTAAATTTAGCGGGCACGTCCTAGACTGGCTCCCGTTCAAGCGAACATTCGACGCTACCAAGGTGCACTTCACGAATCAAGAGAATATAGCGCGGCTAATCAATGCCCTTCAGGGTGAGGCGAGAGAAGCGGTCTACGCTCGCTTGTTATGTTCTGATGATTACGAGCCTATTATGCGCTCCTTAGAGACACGGTTTGCTCGTCCAAAGCAAATTGTATCTCGTCAGCTTACGGCAATACGACAATTGCCAAAAGTTGGGAAGGATCACAACTCTCTTTCTATATTCGCGAGCAAAGTCAGAAACACCGTTAGTATTATAAGTTCATTAAAAGAATCCCGATACCTACATTCCCCCGAGCTAGTTGATATTCTAGTGAATAAATTGAACCCTATTTTACAGAATAAATGGTGTGATCATGCGACAGCGTGTTGTACTGCACTAAGCCTAGTGGTCGAAGTTTTTGCGCAGTTCCTCGAAAATGAGGCCGAAAGTCAAGCCAAGTTCATGCCTTGCGAGGACCTTGCCACTCCTACGCCTCCGCACCTCGATAAACAGGGAAGGCGCCCAGTACTACCTCAACTACCTCGCTTCGTACTGCACCATACTCATCATATAGATGCAGATCCAGCTACTAGCTCGCATTCAGTTTCGGCCTCTCCGCCGAGGCCGTTGACCTCGCCTGCATGCCTGTACTGTGCCAACAACGGTCATTCTGTGAAATCTTGCCCAAACTTCGCAGCACTTAACATCACTGAACGTGTTTCATGGGCACGCAATAGCAAAATTTGTTTAAAGTGTCTACGTAAAGGCAAGCACAGCTACAGGAACTGCAGGGTGGGGCCCTGCGGCATCGACGGGTGTAATCAACCTCATAATAAAATTCTGCATTCTCCGAATGATTCGTTTTCATCATCTCATCAAAATGTAAACAATAAAAATTTACATTTTGATGTGTCATCTGTCTCACAGACACCATCGACATCTCATGTCAACTCTGTCCATACTGACAGTCATAAAGAAAAAGTTTCATTCGACAGCCATAAAGTCGGTTTCATAAAGTCGAATGAGGTTTTATCTCAAAACAAGGATAGTTTCATTACAAGTACCAGTTATTCTTATGCACCTAAAAATGAGAACGCGATACTTTTGAAGGTACTACCGGTAGTACTTTCGGCCCCTTCAGGCGAGGTAGAAACGTTCGCCCTCTTAGATGACGGAGCCACCGTAACCCTTCTAGATATGGAGATAGCTAAAAAGCTATGTGTTTCGGGGACCGAGGAGGTCATGCGCATAGACACTATAACTGGTTCAAGTGGCAGTATCCCTGTTCAATTTGTATATTTTCAAATCCGCGGGAAATATCAATATGAAAAGTTCTTTATTAAAAAAGCCCGCGCCATCCCTAATTTGAAACTCAGACCTCAGGAGGTCACGATTAGGGATGCTAACTTTCAGCATTTAAATGACATCTCCTCGCAGTTAGTTTTTGACAAGGCCACGCCTAAGCTGATAATAGGGACCTCTGATTGGCCTCTTTTAATTAGCAGGGAACACAGATCAGGAACCCCTACTCAGCCTGCGGCGGTCCGTACAGACTTAGGTTGGGCTCTATTCGGTCAACTACCTCACAGTTATTCTGCTGCACATTTAATGAATCACCTTACTACTAGCGATTCTCGTGATAGTGAGTTAGATAGCCTTATCCGAGATTACTACCAGCTAGATTCCATTGGTATCAAACACGAGGAGAAAATAAATACTGATGACGCGAGAGCAATAAACATTTTAGAGAACACAACGCGCCGCTTACCAAACGGTAGGTTCGAGGTAGGATTACCATGGCGCGAAGATGATCCTAAAATCCCGGATAGCTACAATTTAGCCCTGTCTGGACTACAAAGTCTGCGTAAACGGTTTTCCAAAGACGCCGAGTACGAAAAATTATACAGGGTCAACATTGAGGCGTACGTACAAAAAGATTATGCTGAGGAATGCGTGGACACACATGACAATCCTAAGTCATCTTCGCGCCGTTGGTATTTACCCCATTTCGCGGTAACTAACCCGAATAAACCGGGGAAAATGCGAATTGTACACGACGCGTCAGCTAAATCTTCAGGAGTTTGCCTGAACTCATTAATCCTTCCGGGTCCTGATCTTTTGCAATCGTTGCTAGGGATTTTGATGAGATTCCGTGAAGGCCAGATTGCCCTTAACGGAGACATACGCGAAATGTTCCCCCAGATTAAAATTCGGGAGCAGGATCGCGATTGTCAACGTTACATATGGGTGACCCCTAGCGGGGAAGTAAAGGAATTAAGAATGTATCAGAGAGGATATTTGGCGCATCTCCCTCGCCGTACACGGCTATCTATATTAAAAACAGGAACGCTCGTGACTTCCAGGATCAGTATCCCGAGGCTGCCAAGTCCATAGTCCAAGATCATTACATGGACGATTTCCTGGGATCTTTTGACAAACTGGAAACTGCTACTCGCGTAGCAGCTGATACTGTCCATGTACACTCACGGTGCGGCTTCGAGATGCGATCCTGGGTGTCCAACGTCCCCAAAGCGCTCAGCCTAATTCCTTCACATCTCCATAAAGAAGACACGACCAACGTTGATCACAATTTAGTCAGCATCCAACAGAATGCAGATATCCGTGTCTTGGGAATGCATTGGAATCCCCAAGATGACTCATTTAACTTTAAAATTAAGATCGACGTTCCTTTACCCACACAATTCACTAAACGCCAAGTTCTCAGAGATCTTATGCAAATTTACGATCCACTAGGACTCTTACTGCCTAAGGTCACTAAGGGAAAGATCCTGTTTCAGAGAACATGGCGTCTGGTTAGTTCGTGGGACGCCTCACTCCCATTTTCCGAAAGGGCACAGTGGGAAGAGTGGTACTCTGACATAAAATCAGTTCAAGCCTGTACCATTCCTCGCGCTTACAAACACTTTTCCATTTTCGTTGAGCTGGAGCTTCATATTCTTACGGACGCAAGCGAACTGGCTTACGCGTGCGTTGCGTACTGGCGTTTCACTTTACAGAAAGGCGACGTCCACCTCGCTCTAATTGCGAGCAAGTCCCGGGTCGCGCCTCTTAAGCCAGTAAGCATACCGCGGATGGAGCTCCAGGCAGCTTTGCTGGGAGTGAGACTAGCTGATACTGTACAGATTGAGCACCGAATCCAAGCATCGCGCAGAATTTTCTGGTGTGACTCTAAAACCGTTCTCGCTTGGATTAGGAGTGACGCTCGAAAAAACAAAGCGTTCGTTAGCCATAGCTTGGGCGAAATCTCAGACCAAACGCGAGTAGATGAATGGCGTTGGATTCCGACTGCCCTAAACGTTGCCGATGACGCAACGCGTGCAGCAAACGTCTCTCTGGAGAGATGGTGGACTGGGCCCTCCTTTTTAAAACTTGGGGAAGATACTTGGCCACTGGAGGTGAATGCAGAGCCCATCTCTCCTGAGGATGACCTCGAACTCAAGCGCCAGGAAACCTCTATTCATCTGATTTCTTTATCGGCAGACCGGTTCTCCGATTGGCGGCGGCTACTACGCGTAACCGCACGCGTATATCAATTTGTCCGCCTGCTACGGGACAGCACGGCGCGCTCCACCGACGCTTCGGGCGGTGGTCTCCGTCCGCTGCTCGCACGGGACGTCTCACCCTCCATTTTCCTTCGTCGGGCTAGATTACTTCGGCCCGGTAGAAGTAGCCGTGAAGAGGAGTCGGGAGAAGAGGTATGTGGCTCTATTTACATGTCTTGTGACCAGAGGGGTCCATATGGAGATAGTGGGAAGTCTCTCCGCAGACAGCGCTATAATGGCTCTACGCCGCCTTGTAGCTCGCCGCGGATGCCCTAAAAAGATACTGTCCGACAATGGGACAGCCTTCATTGGCGCAAGCAGACGGTTGAGAGAGGCGTGGGCTGCCATTAACCATACACGAATTCTTGACTTCGCCGCATCCCACGAAATAGAGTGGCATTTCACCCCACCCGCGTCGCCATTCATGGGGGGCGCATGGGAGCGCCTGGTCCGGAGTGTCAAGCATGCCCTCTCGGTTACCCTCAAGGAAAGGGCGCCGAAGGAAGAAGTTCTTGGCACGCTTTTAGCCGAAGCTGAATTCATCATCAACTCTAGCCGCTCACAAACGTTCCTGTGGCACACGATGACGAGCCCGCCCTAACGCCGAACCATTTTATTATGGGGTCGAGCTCGACTTTACCCTCACCAGAAGCCACGGACGCGGACCTTATCAGCCGAGAAGGTTATAAGAAGGCGCTGCGATTGTCCGACCACTTCTGGGCTCAATGGGTAAGGGAGTACCTCCCCGACCTTCTGCCAAGACGCCCCGGGTCCACACATACTAATCTACGAGAGGGTGATTGTGTCCTGATCGCCGACAGTAACATGCCGCGCGCAGTTTGGCCACGCGGCAGGATCGAGAAGGTATTCCCAAGCAGAGATGGCGTCGTGCGGGTAGCGGACGTACGGACTAGGGCAGGGGTGCTGCGCCGCCCCGCTCGAAAGATGGTCAAGCTAGACCTGTCGCCTTAGTTTTAAAACTATTCTTTTACCAGGGGGGAGGATGTTGGCGACAGATCTGGCAACCCGGTTGCTGTGAGAATGTTATAAAAACTTACTTAGCAACCGGGTATCGGCCTGGATCGATTTCTGTTTTATTGTCCTTTTTATTGTTTAATTTGTTATAAATATAGCTAATATCTACAATTCGGGCTTCCCATTTTCGGCGCTAACACTATGTTTTATAGAGTCTCAATGTATGTATTAAATAGTGAGTATGTTTGGTGCGGCACGTTAACCAGTTGGTGCCGGCTGCCGTCGATAGATGGCAGTCGTTAAGCCAAGTCAGAGGCCTTAATAGGGCGCGCGGGCGGCTTGCAAAGTTCAGACAGACTAGCCACTAGCCACCAATCCGGACTTGGCCCCCGTCGGCCCCGTATGGCCTATACCTTCCTCAGGGAAGAGACCCGTGCCCCTCGGTGGGGACATATGGATTGATAATGGGTTGATGATGATGATGTTTCGTGTAACTGTTGCTGTAATAAATGTATTTTTCTTTAGATCTTCTGTCACAGCAAGACACTTAACCTAACTTAATAACGGTGTTCAATTGTTACTTTTCAAGGTTTGAACTGCGGAGGCTAAAATTGCATTTTTTAATCCATCATAAACGAATGGTCGTCTAACGTAATCTATAACCAATATCAGTTAATTAAAATAGGCTGTTAGTGCAACACAGAGAGAGCAGCGAACCCTTATTTATTCAGTAGTTTTGCGCTTTAGTGTACGGAGTCGAATGCAACCCTAAATGCAATTGTGTACATTTGTGCCAGCGATTGAGTTACAGTAATATGATGGAAACATTTACATGTACTGCCTGCGCCAACCGCACTGATAGTTCGCTACACCGATATGGAGAAGGTCTCTACATTATTGTGATTTTATACTGACAACACAGCACTTACGATAACTAAGTAGCTGAGTAGCTAGATTGGGTTAGCGAATAAAAATTTCTAAAAGGCAAAAACCAAACGAGGGGTTTAATTGAACCATACACAATATGCTCGTTTGGAAAAAAATGTGCATAGACTCTTCAGTTAGTCTGTAAAAACAATGCTTTGAGATGTGTAAAAAATCAGTACGAACAACTTTTAGTATTAAGTCAGTTTTTACTATTTAGTCGGACTCGCCTACTGAGGGTTCCGTACTCGCAGTTTATTCCGAGCTTTCCCCGAACTTCAAAGTCAATTTTTTTATAATTTATTCACAAATATACTGCACTAAAATTTTTTTAAGCACTAGACATTCGGACTCTTCCGACAAAAAGTCAACTAAGTGTATCTGGAAAACAGTTTATTACAAATTATGCTGTTTTCAGTTTTTTCCTATATTTGTAGTGTAAGACGATATTACTCACCTAATTTCATAGTTTTTAGGTCAACGCAACATAATAAATTTTAATTCCTTTGAGTGTCGAAATATACGGTATTTATCTAAATCTACGGAAACCAGCTCGATTTTTGCTGAAGCATGATTTGACAGCTCCAAGGGACTTCAAGGGACTGTACAACTACTAAGTTGAAATGAAATCCATGTAAGTCCTCCAGGGAACGCGTCTAAAATTTTAAAATTAAAAATAGACGGACGGTTCCGTTTTTTCCTTTTGAGGTGTGGAACCATAAATAAACTTTCCATACTTTTACCATAGGGGTACCTAAGTTCCAGGGTGAATGAGTGTTTAGCAGGAACCTTCTCCACTCATAGCGACCCCGAATGCCCTCAGCTCCATTAGCTGTCACCGGGTTATTACTGAAATACGTTCGATTGTAGCTGCCAGCAGATAGTTGGTGTCCGCGTCCCCTGCTTGGTTTGGGTACAGTCTACACCACATCCACATTCACATCTGTGCTCTCTAGAGTCTCTACGCAGTTACATTACGGATGACTTTGCAACTAAAACGTTAAGGTTGATGCGCTTTCGACTGTACCGCGAGCCCCCTATTTGATCACCACTTGGCGTCATCGCGCGGTCATCCCGCAAATTGCGCTTTCCGAACGAAATTGTCAATAAAACTCATCTGATTCGGAGACCAACAAGCCGGCTACATTATTAATTTATGCGTTTTAATATGGTGTTGACGTTATCCTGGTGCGAAATATTAATAGTTGTGAGGGCAAAAATTAAGCGTTACGCGTAAGGTTGATTGGCAATGGGTAATTCCGGCGCGGACGTTAAGTTTTATGTTGTTTGTTTCTGTTAATTTGGTTGGTGTTTGATGGTCCTGGCAACGTCACATTTGATTAAATGTTGAATGGCATTCAATAATAGTCTCGAACTTTTTGTCTTTTTTGTATTTTCGTTGTGGTTGTAGTAGTTTTCCCAGAGAGATGCAATTGCTTTTGGGTAAAGTCTTGTCATTTGGCTCGCCTTCGTTCATCGTTACGAATGGTCCGTTCTGTTCAATTTTATGGTCACATTCCACTGCTCCGTCAAAGACACCGCGCGAGGTCAGTGACGTCAAAATATCCAAAATTATTTTCATCTTTTGATCGATTACATTTTCATTTTGTCGATTTTTTTCATGTAGGTATTCGTCTTCACTAATATTATAAGGAGGAAAAGTTTGTAAGTTTGTGTGTAGGGGGTAATCTCCGAGAGTACTTTCCGATTTCAGAAGTTCTTTTACCGGTATGTAAAATGGACATTCTGGATGGCCATGCCAATAGGCTCATCCGTTTACTACGCGAACGTAGTCACGAGGACTGCTAGTTATAAATAATGTCGTTTGCAACAATGTGGGATGATTAAAATTTAATGACGCTAACCAACATTTTTGTACTACCTAGGTCAGTAGTTTTATAGATTTTCATACACACTTTTCAGTATTTCAGTTTTTGTCCCGATGATATGTAGATGTTTTATGTTTTCTATAGTGATTTTTTAATATGAATAATCAATCACTCATGAATCTACATAAAGATAAAAACTTATTTGCGGGATATTCGAATTTGTCGCTTACACGATTAGTTCTCTGTAAAAGCGCACTGTCCAATTTTTTCCGCCATAAGTACCTATCATGCTGCGTGAAAAAGTAAATTTTTGATACGGTTCATATTCGTGTTACTAACTATCAAATCGTTTTCGATTCAGAGCCCACCGGAAAATCGAAATAAAAAATCAATAATAAAGCAAAGCGGGCTGCTACCGTAAAGTTGCAAAAAAGTCTGAAGCGGAGCGGCACTAATTACCGTCGATTAGAGTATTTCAATTGAATACAAACATTTGTCTCCTAACCAATCGTGTCGGGCTGACTCGGGCGGCTTCGGCTTGGATCAAAGCGCGTGATTCGGCAGATCCGTTCCATTTTCAAATGCTCGTGGCCCATTCGCTCTTCGTCTACGCCTACCCAACAAATTAGATGCCAGCCGTACTACCGTATCGCATAGTTACAAACTAATGAAATCACGAAAGAGATCTTTCAACCCATTTTCTTAAAAAACTTTTCCGGGAGAACAGGCGCCTTCAAAGATTCATCCCGAGCGAAATAATTCCGCTAAGGACGATGGGCTCACACGGGCCGGGAGGTACGTTATGAAAACCATAGGAATTTCATTAGATACACACGCGTCTGTTTGTTAAGGCGCTTTCCATTGCTAAAAGTTTCTTGAGGCGGGTATAATTCCTTTGTTTGTTGTTCGGGGTGGCGGGCGCGCCTCTCCCACTCCGTTTTCTAAGTCATCGAGTCCAATTATGCCCCTTTGTAGGTTTTGATATGTAAATTCGCGATTTTATTAAACAAACCGGGATGGCACTCGGGGGCAGCGAGCCGGATTAATAGCTTCTTCAGATTTGTGTAATCGCTTTCTCTTAAGACAATATCGGCTAAGTCATTGGGGAGTACTTTGCTTTTAAGTGCGTTACTGGATGCAAAGTACATCCGTTTGATCTTGTCTCGATATCGACTATACTTCTTATCGTACGAGGAGACGCTATAAAAATAGCGAAAGGCGTTCTTTCAACATGATTAGCCAATATTCGACCTTGGGCAATGATTTAGCCCTAATCAATAATTTAGTGGCAAGTGTGATGTTGGCCAAAACATGTCACAAAGTCGATAGTTCTACTGAAGTGTTTATTGTTCTATTAAATAAGAATCAGCAAATACCTATTTTGTAATTCGTTTACACTTGACAAGTACAGTCTATCAATCGTGTCAAAGTCGAGTCGACAAACTCTCAAATCGATTCCGCCGCGAGTCGAGATGAATAATCGAATCTATTAGGTCGTGAGATTACCGAATTCCTGCAATCGTGAGCTCTAAATACTTAGAGCAGACATAAATTAAATTGTTTACTTTCTGGGAAGAAACCCTATCGGAATAAACAAATTTTCTTTGAAAAAAATACCAAAAAGTAACTAGGACAAAACCAAACTGGCTAAAAGCTTCCAAGTCAATTAAAATCTACAGACAATGGTCGCTACATTGTCCATATTAATGCATCCTCTAATAGCTCTCTTTGTTTTACAATTATTTCTTACTACAACATCATTTACTCTCCGTGTCTAATAGTTCTTAGGTCTGCACGAATCCCGGAGCAAAGCAGTCGATTTGTACTAATTATTACGCGCGAACGACACTATTAGCTCCGCGAGGATATCCAGATTAAACCAGATTCAACTGCTTGCTTTATAGTGGTGTTGCTTATAAGTATATGATATCTTAGCAATATAGGGCGCGTTCAGTGCATGGATGGGTGACCGTCTATGACTAACCTAGCGACATTTTTCCGAGCGGTTCCGTGCTTCGCAAGGCACGTTAAGCAGTCGATAGACGGCTGTCGTTAAACCAAGTCAGAGAGCCTTTGGGCGGCTTGAAAACTTGTGACATTAAGACCAGCCACTAGTCTTACAAGCCTCCACCAGTTCGGACTAGGCCGCCGTGGTGGAATATGGCCTATACCTTCCTCCGGGAAGAGACCTGTGGTCTTTCGGTGGGGGCATAATGGGTTGATGATAATATGATGTCTACTATACAATACAGGGCGGTAGCAGAGATTATTTTACAGTGAAGATACTTGAAAGTTGCGTCCTTCACGCTAACGCTATCGTTCTGTCCTATCCATACACTAGAGAATATTTCACTACACATTACAGAAACTGGGAAATATTTATATGGAAAAGTTAAGCTTAGACTTTAGCTTAGGTACAATTATATTATATTTGTCCAATTTTTTTTTAGTTAAGTACAGTTGTTAAAAAACCCGTTACGAGTATGTACACTGAATTCGTCAAAAAAATAAATTATGTTTCCATACATTTTAATGCTACGGGTGGTAATGAACACCTGATATTTTTCCTGATTTCGAAGTTTTCCCATGGTGAAAGTCAGTAAAATTTATGACCATTTATTACTTTTGGATGAACATAATTTCCTCTGTATGGATTAGAATTAAGAGAACAATTGGATTGAAATACTTTATTAAATAGAAAAGAACTTAAAAACAGCTTGAATCTTTGTATGAGGGTAAACAAAACGCCTATTAAATACCTACGTTATGCCTGCTCAAAATTACTTGAATGTACCAATCGCCATCAGCAAATCATAATTATGAAAAAATATCAACATAAATTATCAAAATATCCCGAAAAGTCCTGCAACAAAGCTAATGTACAGTAGGAGAACGTTAGCACACTGCGTCAAAATCCTCAAGCAGTCATATCAGATTTACCGACACATTAGAACAAAAGCACAAAGCTGAGTGGAACACGTGCATTCATTCGATTGTGTCTGTAACCCAACACCCAATAGCGAAATAAAGGCTGGCGACAGACAGACAAGTGACAATATCCTTAATGATGGAGCCAGGAGGAGTGTCAAAGAGCCCGTATGATGACGGCTTGCACTTATTTCATTCACAGCTACGAACAATGTTCTTTCAAAATCACCACTTGTGTGGGAAATCCATTACCTACATCGTTGATATGTGTGGCATTGAACTGGATGAGAGCTGGCCGGTGAAAGTGGCTAATTAAAGTTATTGACGTGTTAGGCAGAATTTATTTTTATGTGGAAATCATGTAGAAGCTACGTAGTGTTGTCTAATTTGTAAAATCTCGTGTCACAGTCTTTGTTATCGGACACCTCCGAAACAACATAACCGATTTTTATGATTTTTTTGTGTCTGAGAATAAGTCGGAAACTTAATTAATACTACAAAACAACATTTGTGGGAGCCAGACATTTTTTTTTTTAATAAAAACACTGATTTATTTCATCGAATGAATAAACAGTGTCATTTGATTCTCTCACTAAATTATAGTAATTTAAATTATCCTATCTAAAATCCCATAAAATTTACGGTTTCAGTTGCAAGTGCAGCAAGCACTTGATATAAATTGAATAAAAACAACACCAAAAAAAATATTGTTCCATTATCCAACTGTAAAAAAAATCCAATAGTCAATAGTAAGCAGCCTATATACCGACGTCCCCACTTCTCTCAGAGATAGATTATGGACTTAATCGCACGCGTGTCCATCGCGGGTAGCTCCCTGGGTAGAACAATGGACTAGAAAGCGAGAGACTCAGGTTCGATTCCAGTGCGGGCATGTACGAGTACCTATGATCTTGTTTTCTAAATTACGAACATTTGCGACGTAATTGTAGGAACATCACTCACTATAGCTGCAAAGTAAATCTGAGTGTCTGAGCTATTCACATACCTCAGCGCTTGAAATAGAATCAATACGAATACAAAAAAATCTTAAATACAAATCAAAAGTTGCTGGAATGTCTCCTTTAGTAATAAGCTATAACACACATTAGAAACAGCTGATAATTTGTCAGACTTGATTCCGCAACACCCGTTCAGCGCAGTTATTGGAAAAGTTCTTGTAAAGAGTCGGCGACACAAAATGGAATTATTATTTTCCCCTAAAAGCCGCCATCAAAATTAAACTCACAACTTGGCCCTCCCCTGCGTCCCCGTTCACGTCCTAGATATGCTCAACATTTCCGGTGTCGACTTGAATTTTTTCACAACTCACGACTTTTATTGAAAAAGAAAAACATTCCGTTAAACGAATCAATGAGCCTACAATTTAAGCTCTCCCTGTGAAATAACTCCACATGTGTGCAACATCTATCTAACTTTTGTAATCGTTAAAATTATATCATCGACAACCCAGAGAGCGTACCGAAAGTTGTAAAACGAACGTCAAATGGGTGCGGGGACATGCAAACACATTAATTTATAGGCCCCATCGCAAACTTTTTAAGTCCGTAACCGACTTGACGAACTTTTACATTAGCGGAGGTCGGAGAGCAATTACGACTACCTCTACCTCGCCACCAGCCCGATTGTAACAGGCGCCTTTTATTTCATTTCCTGAATCAAAACCTTGCCTTACAACTCAGTTTAATAGTCATATTGGCACGGTAATAGCTGTTATTTCACACTAATCTGTATTCTATAAGTATTAACAACCGCATTGAAATGTCATTAAAATGACAGCAAAAACAGACCTTTGCTTAATAAATACCACCAAGTTTTGTTGCACGCTAGGTATTAGAATTTGATTGAATTGTTGACTAAAAATAGTGTAAACAAAATTGCTATTTCCGTCTAAATTCTAATAATTAATAATAATAATAATTAAGATCAATTCTACCGTTTGATATTTTGGCAAACGTCATAAATAATAATAATCATCTGAGCGCATCAAAATTATTGCCATTTAACAACGCAACTATGTTGTCCGCTCTACGTAGCCATAAATATTTAATAACATACAATTGTCGAATAAATCCAGCAAATATTAATTTTATTAACGGCATTGGCGCTGTTTATAGGCATTATAAAAGCCGCGGGATCGGCGCGGAACGAGCGCTGCAACCCTTAGGAGACAAAGTCTGAGACGCGCAACTATAAAATAAATCTAGCAACTTATCGTCAACAATAAACAGTCGCTGCGGAAGGCTATCGCCAATTCCCACGCAAAGTTGGCTCTAATAAAAGCAACAAAATTATATATTCAAGAGTGAAAAGGTGGCGGCGGCGCAGTTAAGGGCGTACGACGTGGTCCGGGTTACAATGCAAATTGTCGGGCTGGAGGGGTGCGATGCCTTCTAACTGTGGCTGCCACTCGCAAAGATGGCCGCTGTAATGGCGAAATGAAATTATTAAGCATTGTCTTGTGAAATCGACCGCGGTCGACACCTGAGACACTTGGACGAAAGCGAGGCATGGATGCGCCGCCCAACAATTGGGCCATGTTTGGAGATTTTCATACAACCTCTGGCTACCTTGATATAACGGTTTTGTATTCAAAGTACATTACCCCTATTCTTTCCTTGATTTTATAATACCTACTACTACTTCTTATCAGTGTGCCTATGTATTAAGGAGCATCTCCATTCCATCTGAACGTCTTCTTGCACAACCCTCGGCTGAAACCTTCGTATTAAAATTTAAATCTACTTTGCAAAGTGTATTTTATACACGTGGACTTACCATTAGGTACATTCATAAAGCTTGAAACTGGCGTATTATTACGCTTTACCTTTGCGGTATTGGGTGTTAGTACTCGTCTCCCCCTATTTCATCTCCTGTTAACATTTCGACTAAGTCTCCCATGAATTTCGTATGCATAACGTTAATATATTATAGATGCCTTAATTACTCGTTTGTGGGCGACTTGCGGCTTCTGGTTGTGTGATTATGTTGGGTATCATCATTGTAAGAACAGTGAATGGGTAAAGAAATTTGCTAAGGGAGTAATGAATGGGAAATATTTCAGCCATATAGAAGACAATTGAGTTCAATTGCAGTTTCCTACAAAGTCAGGTGGCCATTTATTGGCCACAAATTAGTTTTTAATCCGACGCATGCAGAGTTCCTGTGTTAATTTCGCACAAAAAGCAGCTCCAAAAGTCGAGTCGGTGATCAATCAAAACTCCCGCTCATATTTTTTTTTCGTACTTTTCTTTGTGGAAGTACACTTTCGCTGCGATGTAACCAATATAAATGTGCCTTTATTATTTTGTTTGCAGATCCGCAATGGATACGTTTTAAATTAAATTACGGTCCCTCACTAACTGAAACTTGGTTAGCTTTGATGAATTTCGCCATTACTGTTTGCTGTTGTGCAACCCCACCAATCATCCAAAGTGACTCTATTGGTTTCCTTTCTTTAAAATTTTAATAGTCGTAAGCAATAAACTCTAAGTTTTTATTTTATTGTTTTTAGCAGAAAAGTGACAAAAACTATTTTACCCTAAAAAGTACAAAAACTCTTTGATGTTTTACAGTGACAAAAAAGTGGGAACTGCGCGAACCAACTCACTAACAGACAAAACGGATTTTAAGCGATACAGAATCAGGCGTAATCTGAGAAAAAAATTGACGCCATTGAAATAAACCCAGACAGCACTCCCACCGTCTAATAGCATTTCAACAACACCTCGACAACCATCGACCTTTTTGCACTTAAGGATAAGATTACCGCCTTAAAAGAACCCGACACGAAATCTGCACAAAATCCTATTGCTTCAAAATCATGCAGCCGTGATTTAGAAGTAGAAGATTTGTGTAATTCCTCAAAATGTCACAAAAGCCGCACAGATGCGTGTGACGTGGTGACGTGTTGAAGCCTACGCGCCTACACATTTTGAGCCATGATCTTTTTTTAATCTCTAGCAATAAGTTTTTTGGCTATAGGTACCTTCAACTTTAGCCGAGAGGTCAACACCGCACTTGTGCTACTCAAAAAATTAACAAGTAAAAAAAAATATTTTTTTAAGAAGTAAACATCTAATTTATAAAAATCTAGTGTAATTTAAAATCTGTAAGATATGATGTAATCTAATTTATAAAACTGTGTGTTATTAATTTATTATCGAACTCCTCCGAAACTTTTCACCAATTATTGACATTTTTTGTGTATATTCGGTAGATTTGAGAATAGAATGTAGGCTTATTAATATGAGACAACAATGTTTCCTGGGTCAGCTAGTATTGATATATATTCGATCAAAAGATAAAACAGCACTTACAAATTACTGTAATTTGATATTGGAAAAAATACAGAACCAAGTTCCACTATGGGTGTATCCAAATCAATATAGTTTGTACTACAAACAAAAGAGCACATTACAAAACCATAAAACTAACAACAAAGCACCCGACGACTATGTGTTGAATGAAACTGATCCATCATGTCTTCTTTTTAAAATTACAAAAAACTCATACGGAATACGGAACAGATGTTTTTGTGGAAAAAACTCGACCCCTTAGCGAGTGTTGGGCTCGGCGGACGCGTCGCTATAATTTCTATTAAAATAACAGTAATTTCCAAAATTATCATTCTATCACAACCGTTTAGATGTAAATTTGGCATCTGACATATTAATAGCGTCCAAGTTTTGACAAATTGGAGAACGTAACATGATCATCACCTAAAATGTAATTATAATGTGGATAAAAGGTGTTCCTTCGTTCTATACCTCGAACTTGCTAAATATAGTTAGGCATTTTTCCACGATGATGTCATTGCAATGTTTAAATAAGTCTTAACATTCAAACGAAAAAAATGTTTGAGAAATGAAATTCGGCCAGCAGTCTTGATAAAGGTATTTTGTTAACAAATCTATCTCTCGCAGAAATACGACTACATACATTATGACCTAAATTACTTGATTTATCAATAGTCAAACAAGGCCGCGTATATCAATCAATATCCCTAAACATACAATATCGTCCATTAAAGAGTCCGTACTCATACATGCAAAATTCCAATTAGATTCGTAACATATGGATAATGATAAAACCAACTTTATTGAAGCCTCTTATCAGTGTTATTAGAAAGTAAGTAAACTATAACCATTTGTATTTTAATGGGAATATTGGAGTGTCACATGTTGCTTGATAACAAATGTAATAATGCGGTGTGCCTATCGGTTTCCTCAACTACCGCGCACATTGTAAGTAGATGCTTAATGCGCCGCAAATGTTACTCCTGCCTCTACAATTATGAGTTCCGCAATAGTGGTTCACGGGTAAAAAAGTGAGTCTAATATCAAACGGTATTGCTTTAATAAATGACGGATTATAATTGCCGTTTCAACTAGGCATAAAGACAATAAGTTCAATAAAATTCCGCGGACTGGTTAAATTTAATTCCTGTTAGAGATGTCATATCTAAATAAACTCACGCCTGTATCCTGGCGAGCTAGGCAAGGGTCAGGGTTTGACCTTGCCACGATCCTGAGAAAACTCTTTTGCATCGTCAAGAATTAATATCTTCAGCGATGTCGTGTTAAAAGCATAACAAGGGTGTGGAGTAGCGCTTTTAAGAAAGACATTCAAAAATGTTTGCGGCTCACAATGTGGCAGTTCCCGGAGAGCTGCGGATTCGTCATAAGGGAGTGCGACATCAAATATTCAATTTTGAAAGAGCCGCTAAGAGCGAAATGTCATCGCGAACGCTAACACAGCTGAGACTGACGATTTAGATACAGATGGGACACGCACTCCAGCCGCTTTACGACAGACATAAGTACAATATTATATTAGAGCAAGTGAACATTTTGCTAGAATCCCTAAAACAAGATTACATTTGACATCCCCCAAAAATTTAAGCTGCGTAATCGGTAATAGATGCAAATGTCGGCCGCATTCAAGACATTACAGTGCAAAAAAGGAAAGAAAACGCTTTAGCCGTCACAAAACGTTTCATGCAGTCTTGGAGGAAATTACGCTGTCAAGCACAAGGAAACGGCATAGAGAGAAAGAAGAATTTCATTAGCGCCAATCAAAATGACGAGGTCCAAAATGAAGCTCACTAGAAGAGTCGTAATCACAGAGTTCACGAGTCCCCCTCGACATGAGGTCTTATTAAAGGAATAATATTTGCAAAACGAGACGCCTCAGAAATCCCCAAATTAAGATCTCGCCGAGGCCCGCCCAACTTCCACAAAGTGGAATCATTAAATTAAAAATGTAAACTTTTCTCTTAGCAAGGTAATGGGCATCCTGATGTAGATAAATAGATGGAATAGCTGCAAAAAGGGGCATTTTCCTGTTCATTAAATTTTTCTTTCGCTTTTTTATTTCGACCCCTGGTGCTAATTTTGTTGGAATTCACGCCCCTCGCCGCCCTGCCGGGGCTCAATCACAGACATTTTTATATCCGGAATTAAATAAGTAGTACTATTAAGGGAAAATATTAATATGAGCCTATTTTTCCGGAGTCTCTTTCGTAATTAATCGGATACTCTACGCTTATTGGATTTAAAGATTGGTTTGAGTTTACTCCCAAAAAATATATTTAATAAACCGGTCTACCTAATGTAGAAGGACTCTTTTGGATACTATACTTTACAACAATTTAACGTTTTAGGGTTCCGTATTCGAAGAGAGCCAACGGTATCATATTGCTATAACTACGACGTCTGCCTGTCTATCGGACGTATAACGGAATGCCCAACAAATAACTTAAAGCTTAAGGGAGCAGAAAGGAGAGAAATCGTGTGTGGGGGACACAATGTTTGTTAACAGTTTATTTGCGCTAACGTGAAGACAGTAGCATAGTGTATTACAAAAAAAAAACTTAATTTCTCCGCTTTTTAGGAAAGATCCGTACCTTGAAAGGAAAAAAACGGAACCCTTATAAAATCACTTCGAAGTGATTACCTCGACTCTTTATCTTGGAAACGCGTAAGGGTGGTGCTCAAATGTATAGTCACTTGAAACTGTGTAAAAATCAACCTTCTAAGTTGACGTAAATTTTATCGTTAGCGTAAATATTTCGACACTCAAGGGAATCAAAATTCATAGAGTATGTACGATCCGTTGATGAAGAACTACAAAATTTGTCAGAAATATCCTCTTACACTACAAATACAGGGGACAATTTGAAAACTATACATTTGTAATTAAATCATTAAAAAAAATTGTCTTCGAAGTTTGGGAAAAGATTGTAGAAAACAGCGGCTACGGAACCGACAGTTGGCAACCCCGACTTGCTCTTGCCCTGTTTTAATTTGTGGGGACGCTGTTTGATATTTACCAAATTTGTCCAATATCATTTCCAATATGGGCATGGATATACTACTGTGTGTGACAATGGTTTACTGAAGGTTGTGTCATTGAGAGAATGTAAAATTTTTTAAAAGGACCATTATAATTATTTCGAAAAACGAAAAGTTTAGAAAAACGTTGCAAAAAATATAAAAATAACAATACTTACAAAAGTATCAGACATCGTACTATTTATGATGCAGTTCCTATAATAATCAGTCATTTGTAAAGACTGGCCAGTGTGAGAGACACCTGCGAATTCAAATTCCAAAACAAAATATTTCTACGTACCTTTCATGTCTATTTGTAAGAAACATAAAAAAAGATCTCTTCAGAATGACTTGTCCTGAAATCCTTTCACACTGATTAGTGCTTTCTAGAGGAGAAGATTGTTCCAACTTCAGAAGTCAATCAACAAGCTTTAACTGTAATGTTCTCAACAGAGCACTGAACTTATTTTGTGGGGTGGTTTGCGTTGTTAATTCCATTTGGTAAAGATCCAGCGAAGTATTCGCTGCAGGAAACGTCAGCGCGCTCGGTAGCAAATGCAATTACATCTCCTAATACGCTGTCTGCGACCGCTAGCGCTCCAAGGAAAGCCGCCCTTGAGCTGTTTGACGGAAATTACTTGAAATCGATTTAACATATCCTGCTTTCCTGGCGCACCTTGAGTGTAAAGCTTATCACGTAACTTTGTTCCCCGTCGCCCAACAGACTAAGTACCTATATTGAGTTTGTTTCTCAAAGTATCGATTGACAAATAAGGAAATCGAGTTAATCAACGTCCACCCCTCATTTGTTTGTGCTCCCCCTGGCAGAGATGAAGAAATTCTTTCGGAGTTTTCGATTACTGCGCCAATTAATTTTATAGATGCATTTGTCTTCGGTTCTGAATAAACACTACCGTTTCTCGATACCCAAAATGGTACATCGTCCTGCCGTAAATTACTTAGCGAATAAATATTACGAATAGCATTTAAGGTGACTTATTTGTCTCGATGCGATACTTAAATTTCAAATTATAGAACTTTACACGCATGAACTCTACTCAATCCATAACAGACGAGTTTACTTAAAAACCAGCAAAACTTTTAAGTAACTTTCTATTGGGAAATCTTCGCATCAGTCTAAGTTTTAACGGTGACCCATAAAACATTTACTCAGCCTTCTATCTTGACCAGTCATCGGAAGGAGGGTGGCGGCGTCAGTTGGGGTTTGTGATGAGAGGGAAAGTTGCCGTTCTGTTTCTGAACACGCTTCGTGCACAACTAGGTGAGAGCGGTGCTCTGAGCAATGCACCGACCATTCATGACGTAATTGGCAACAAGCTCGATTAGGCCCAAGAGTGTTCTCACTACACACGGTGAAGCACTGAGGGGTTAGCTGCTATGAGATGGGCTAAGGAGAAACAAAGAGAGAAAAATTCTACCTACGCTTTTGCAATGAGCCCGACTGGTGATTTCACAGACATACCTATCATGTCAAATTTCCTAGTTAACAAACCAACACGTCGAGCTCCATCGACTCACTGAACACAAGGAAATACATCACTCATCGTGAATAACTCTTGCATCAGAATCAATGGAAAACCAAGAGGCTAGACAACGAAATAAATCCATCGACAGACGGAAGAACCTTCAGACAATTAATAAACCTTCAACGGTGAACCAAGCGGGACAAATTAAATCAAAATAGGCAATGAAATGAACAATAGAGGTTTCTACCAATGAGCGCAACAGTGCCATAGGCACGTCGAATCGTCTGGCAGTGTCATTGGGGAACAATGAACGGTCGGGTGAGGTGTTAAGCGAATGCCTATTGTTTAAATCGGCGTGATGGAGCGGGGGCGGGGCGGCGACATCAAAGCCCGTCGACTCTGACATTGAAAGAGATGTGACCACACCTTAGCGGCTCCGGTTATCGCGTCAGCGGAGCATCCGAGACTTCTTCTGATGTTGACCTTTGCGACTGATTGCTGCAAAAAACTATTTTTGAGTTTTAAGAATTAAAAGGATATTCCGTTTTCTGCTGGGTACTTCTGGAAGTTCTGGTAAGACTTAAGAAGATTTTTCTAATGATTGTCGCAAAACTGCCAACTCCGAATTATCGCAGAAAAATGTCAACAGTTTCATACATTCGATATTTTTGTTCTAGCGAATGTATGAAACAGTTGATACTTTTTCGATACCTATTTCAGAGCAGAGACTCTCGTAACAAAACTTGTTTTTAGCGATTACTAGAAATATTCTGAAACACCTGTGTAGCTGCCTCTTAATTCGGTTTTTTTATTTAGCTTATGTACTCCCAGTGCAGGGCACAGGCCTTCTCTCAGAGAGAGAGAGAGAGAGAGAGAGAGAGAGAGAGAGAGAGAGAGAGAGTACGAGCTTAACTACCACTCGTGCCCAACTCAAAAACTCAGGTTTTCTCACGAGGCTTTCGTTAGCGAGTGGCATTGCTACTACAACTTCACAAAATTAAATGTAGGTACGTAACTTAAGTCTGAATTCATGAAACTCAAAAATAAGTAATTTTAGACTTTGGCTACACTTACAATGAATTACCCAAAAATTATACTATTATTTGTAAACATTCCTGGAGTGGCGTTGTAGGCGAAAGCTGGCAAAAACAAATGCGCCGCACAGGGAGTGAACAATACAAACACGCACAAAAGGGACTGAGTCAATGAAGCAAATGGCACAGGCGGACGCCTTCTGTGATTTCACAACAAACAGACCAGCGAAACCCTTTTATAGGGAAAGTCGTTTCCATTCCGTTTTCCAACGTGAAAATTGCCCATGGCCGGTCAAAGGGGTTAACAATTTACTGTTTATTTGAATTCAGCCTTTGTTAGTTTAGAAGGCGTTAGAATGTGGCGCCGGACCCTCGCGTGCCATTTGTTTTGCGAAAACCGTTTGTGAGGTTCAAAGCAAAAGATGAATATGTTTTATTATGCTGCGTTTAACACATTTCAAATTGACTTTCCCACTTCGCCCCAAACCTTCTACTAAAAGTTCCAACCGATTGTAGTCTAATCTGACAGTAGCATTAATTTCAAAACTATGATTGGCTTAATATGCTCTGATAAGGAACTCTTTATCAAATTAATAATTGTAATCCATAAAGCTCTTAAGGAGCTACCGGTCATGGATTCTTTCAAAGGGGATTATTTATTTGTAGACGTCTTCTCGACTCGTCGTTTGTATAGAGCTATTTAGGAGAGAAAATATCCGTGTAAACATTATAAAAGTTGCTGACACAACATTTAAAATTGGCACAGGCCATTCCCGCACAATCTGGGAAACCGATCCTGTTGATAAAGGAAGACACAAGGGCGAAACATTAGTTCTGTTGCTGACCATTGTTGGTTCAACAGCAGGGCTCCAAAAGTGAATGGACCCACGCGGCAGGGCGCCTCACAGTAGCCTCCCAGTCTCTTTTTGTATCGGAGAGAACATTTTATCAAACATTTTAATGTCGGCTTTTGTGAAGATAACAAAAGGAGCGTGCCAACGGAGGCGTTAAATCCTCTGCGACTCGATGATGGCGGTGAGTCGGTGACGTATTTGTCGTTGAATCACCCATTTGAGTCTCGCCTGCTTGTCGCTGATGCGTGATATCATGCCGTTGAGATTAGTTGCTGTGCGGACGGCTCGACGAACTTTTTGGAAAACTCGATAACAGCTTGTACAAAAATTATGTTCAGTTAGAACTTTGTAATCGATATATTTATCTAGCTTTTAAGACTGGTTAAAGCAGGAACATAACTGTAGGTAGGTAGATTCCGCTGGTTTTCTGTCAGTGAAGGCTATATTTTTTTATCTTCATAAAGCCATCAATAGCATTTGTTTTCATTAAAGTAATTATATAAAGCCTATAAAAAATTAACAACATGCAACAGTTAACTACATTATATATACACATAAATAAGGATATTTAACTGTAAATTTATCTGTGATTGAATTGAGACGATCAAATAGTCATAGGTAGGGTGTAACCTGGACATACCCAAAACAACGACATCTAACATTTCACCCACAATATTTAGTCAAAAATACACCTACAACAGTACGCAATCACACCACTTATACGATACAGTCGATTCTAATTACGGTCCAATCAAAGCAAGAAAACTGAGAAAAGAGGTCGCAGACTTCAATGGAAAATGAGGTGGTAGGACCTACCTTTCTTTTAATGCAATTTTTGATGATAGGAATTTCCAAAAATAAACCAAAATAAAACACATCGATTAAGCAATTTTGTTGGAAATGTATACTGTGGTGATCAGTCCGGGTGTGTCGTGCGGTCTTCCAGGCTACCCCCTTGGCCTGCGACCAACCGAAGTCGGCCGAGCGGAACCGAACCGGCCCGAACGCAACCGATCTCGGCCGAATGAAACCGAACGCGCAGTGCGAGCGAGCTAGCGACATACCTGTCTGGCGCTTTCATTGACAGGCACCTGAAATGAAGAAAAAAATCCATCCAATTCGTTGAAAACTTAATAAGTTCAAAAATTTTGACTGACTACATCACTGTACGATCGGTTTACACAGATAAATTTACATGCGATCAATGATAATTTATTATGATAGTATAACATGCACATTTGAGGAATATCGGCGACTGTAGAGTCTCAAAAAACGAGACAATGCATCCTCCTAAACAGAAGAATTACCCGTTGAATCATAAGAGAAAAAATCGACCCTAATAAACGAGCCACAAAAAATTGGAACCAAAATTAAATGTAAACATGCTAAAAGAACAAACAAAACAATAATAGGGTCAAAACAGTTAAAAACAACATTGCAAGATGTATTAGGACAGTTGTTAAAATATGGGGTAGAGTCGCAAACGGCTTGACTCCGTAGTTGATATGGAACTTGCGCACGCGATGTCTGTGTACCAATACGCAGCTACAGGAGCTTTTTTGTTATCAAAAAGGTGTAACATTAAAAATCCACAACAGTACTTAGGCCAGCTTGCGTAGGAAATCAAATGAACAAAATTATATTGCAAAACTTTGTATCAATACCAATCTACGAAATTACATAGAGTCATTACAATATTGGAAACTGCCCTTCTGATAAATGATTTTATTACCATCATATTACCGGTCGGTATCACGCACACCTAACGTCCTAAAACCGAAATCAATCAAAGATAATTGAATACAATTCTTTTTATACCAAGCACGTAAAGAAAAATGCAACAATAATCACGATTAAACAATAATGAAGACATGAGTATTAAGAATTCGTTAGAACGGTATAATGGCAGCATAAAAAGAAACGCATTGGTTTTATAAAGTGGTTTACTAGTTCAGACAATGTGTTCCGCTTCGCGTGTAAATCCAAGCCGATGACTATCGTTTTGTGTTATTTTGACACAAATGAAGGTATATCTCACTAGCTATTATGAAGGAAATAGAAGACAGACCATCCAGAAATCGTCTGAAAAGTAGTAGCTTAGTAGCAGCTCATACGTCCATTCATTTTTGTAAGTTATTAACTTTGATATTACACTGAGTTACGTACGATATATTTTGTGTTAGCTCTTTATTCTATACAAGTATAAACAAACTTACACACTCACACTTGGAAAAAATAAAAGTCACCTACTTGAAAAAACCAATCTATCAATATTAGAACACAAAAAATATGCAAGTCAGTTAATAATGCCGAATCGGCAATCTACAATGGAAATACAGTTACAGTCAGTTTTTTAATAATGGCAACTTGGTTTTCTTTTTTATCGCCACCCTAGGTTCGTTTGACATTTGAACTGGCTGATGACTTGGCTGGTATGATTGATCGTCACGATCCTGTAAATGAGTGCAATTTAACGTTTATTTTCCCCACTCAGGGCCTTTGTTGAGTTAAAAATATACAATGTGTCCCATCGAAAAAATGTTTCAATCGTAATCTAAAACTTTATTGCTATCGGACAGAAGACAGATATTCAGAACAAAACAGTCAATAAAAATCATATTTACATACAAATTAACCGTTGAACTGTGACTGGTAATCATTTGTCAGTCTGGGGTGTCATTCTGAGTCCCACAGTTGAACCACTATTTCCTTTTCTTTGTAAATTAATTCTAAGTTACATTATTTTAAAGTTCACTTTTACGGTTCTCATCTGTAGACTCTTTCGGATGCGCTCTTTTAGTTGAAATTAAAACTATAGTCTCTATTTTTATGTAGCTGTGGTTCATTTTGTTTTGCGGCTTGAGAAGGAATTTGAAGAAAATGAGTAACGATGCACAATTTATCATCGGACCAAGTATCCGCCCTAACCGTAACGAATCGCTAGTAAATAAATTGACCACAAACATTCGGTCCATTTCTTTTGATGTGGCGTCCTTAAGTTCGGTCTTCGATTCAATTTGTTTACGATACGCTCGAGGATTTGTAAATTGTTTTGTCGATTAATGCAATCAATAATGATAAATCAAGTGTCATATCAACTTCTGTATGTAATTTATTAAGTTGATCTCCACATATTTGGATGTATCTTAATAAAGATCACTTTTTATTATCAATATCCACATACCTACTATCACGAGTCACAAATAAATTACATTTGACAGGGCCGAGAATTAGATTGATTCGTTCTAGGCTAAACATCCAATTGAGTATGACGCCAGGATGTGGGGGTCTGATCGGGATATTCAATGGATGCTTTCTGTTGCTAAGCATTTTTCTAATACTTCACAGATTGGTTTTGGATGTACCTATACCATTTGGTGCTCAACTAATATTGGATGTAAATAATATTTTTAACAGTTATAGCAGAATCAAAACTTAAATTTCGCACTCGAATACTGAAATATTTCGTGGATCTATATTAAACTTGGAAATAATTATTTAACTCAGAATGTTCTCCCTAATTCTGAATTAAAATTAATAATTACATGCTATTCGATGCCGTCCTTGTTTGATTACGGTGGCTGATGGAAACGAGTGGGTACTTGATAAAACCTAATTAGTTCTTAAACAAAATAATAAAATCTCCTGAGAGCCACATAAAACACCTAAGTAGAGCTGTAACCCTGCAACCTTTTCCGGCAGCCCACCTGCCCTGAAACAAAGTTTTGACGGAGACGTTAAAAACGTATTTTGGGGAAAAATTATTGCGTATTTATCCTCTCGGGGGCATTAATTTCCCTTCACTCGCAATCCAAACAAGAAAACAACCCAATTAGAACATTACCTCTGAGTACATATTTTAAGACTGTTAAAGTATGCTCACCACACAGAAATATAACTAATGGTTGTGTTAAAAAAACGATGGGAGTAGATAGTTAGTACTTATTATGTTTTATAATTGTCATTATTGAATACAATATTTTATAAATAAATGGTAACAAGAAGCAAACTTGCAAGTTTGCATTGCTAGTACCACCAGATCGGAAAAAATATAACCAGCTAGAATCAGCTAGCTCGCAGAGGAGACTTGCCCTCAGTTTATTACAACAGACTTACCCTTTCCCCATCGTCTCCCACGACAAGCTCCTGTGTTTTTATTATTTATAACACTCGGAAGAATTATTGTTTCTGAATCGTTTAAGTCCTTGCTCGGTGTTGCCGTAATCCTGTGCGCAGAGATTAAAATTCTCGCCTACCGCTAATTAAAAGGGAAACTTTTTTACCAAAATGATTAATCGGAACACTTTGCTAGCTTTGTTGAAGAAAATTTTTGTGATAAATGGGAATTCGGCTGTGAATCCGAAATAAACAGTAAATACATAAATTGCGCTTTAGCAGAAACAATATTTAAGTAATATAATAAACATACACATTTACATACAGGCACAATAGGCACATACATTGCTTCTGACCCCACACTAGGATAATAATGATATGAAGTAAATCAAATAAATTAAAAAGATGTACGGCACAATAAAAGCTCATACAGCAGCAAGAAAATAAATTCAAATACAAGGTTTCACTCCTTGCGTGCGTTTGAATTTATTAACATAAAACAGAACTGACATAACTAACGCGGGAACTTACGACGTTACTGAAATCCAGTAACGTCTTAAGTTCCCTCTAATGCAGCAAAAGCTTGGGAGACGCAGTAACGGAATGGCGTAAGTATCAAAGTAGTTGACGTTTCAAATGGAATGGCCGAACGACGACGGGAGCGTCTAGCTGCGGGCGCAGAATGCGTGGTCACGATTTATTGCGTAGCGGCCACTGGGAATTAGCCGACTGCTCTGCTTAAGAAAGATGCTTGTCTGCCTCTGCAGTTGCTGGCATTTAACTTGCTGATGCTTTACTATTTATTATGCTTGAGAACGTTTCCGCAAAACTAGCGGTTGCTTGAGAATCGTTAAATTCAACCATTTCTATTCAGTTCAGTCCAGTTCCAAGTTTTCAATTTTTTATCAAAAATATGAAATAGAAAGAAAGTGGTTTGACTATCCACAGGTACAGACAGCACATAAACATTTACAAACGTGTAGGTACTCTAATGAGTTACGTAATACGCTACATCGGGCGATTTTGCGACATTTTGTAAGTGTTGACCAGCTGCCAACTGTCGTTAAGGAAAGTTATTCAAATTTTATTTTTATAAAAGTACTCTTGGAGCACATACAAAATCGATCGGTGAGCTTATTACGGCCTAGGCGCCGCTCTGCAATGAATAAAGAATATAAAAAAATGCACAATTTAAAAACCGTCACACACAAGTGATACCGTAAACGACCACCATAAAAGAGAATTACGCTGTTAAAACAACGACTGGCAACATTTTTGCTGCAGCTCCGCAATAAGTTAGTGGAAACACGCGAACAACTCAATTGGATAAAGGTGAATGTGTATGAAACCTGTCTCTATCAATTGTGTTTGTTACTACCAACATGAAACATGCACGGGATCGTGCTTCAACAAATACATAAACTGTAAAATTATCCAGCAGCAACGACCAAGTAAAAAGCCCGCAAAAGTAACAATCAAATCCATTCGTCCCTCCACCGCATATGCCCTGACTTCCGGTTTGCAATCTGCATACGTCATCCAAACGATATCATTAAGACATCAAACTATTATATCAAGAAAAGGGGCTGAAATTTGTACTAAGAATTTGGGCATATCACACGATATTTTGACAGTAAACGCAAAGTTAACAACTCTTTCCACTAAGAATCATACATCATTCATATATAATTCAGTTTATATAAAAGAAGATTTAACTTTTTAAGTGCTGTATTACGAACGACACAAATCATTAAGCACTTCACATGATAATGAACAATTATCAATTAAATGCAAACACGCAAATGTAACAAGACAGCACGATGGAGCACGCCGCTTTATTGCGACTTGCAAAAAAGCAAGACAAAGTTATATGGGAATGTAGAGTGGGTTCCGTTTCTAGATAACTATTAGGTATTCAATTTATGTCTCGTAATAATTTAGATGTGTGTTGTAATAGACGTTGGTTTTAATGTGCAAAGTGCATACATTTTATTTATAGTGTGACCTGTTACAAAAATAATAGTGTGGCAAAGAAAACCCCGCCGCGTGGAACTCTAAAAACTAACTCAACAGCAGTATAACTCACATTACAATTGACACGAAAACTGCACTAACTAGTTACGAAAATGCACAATAATTAGAACCGTTGGCGAATAAAAAATTGCTGAGAATTCTGATGTGCAGATAGACGCGATTGTCTTAGATTGCATATTGAAAAAGCATGCAACAAAGATAAGAAGTTACACGGCTGAGCGGTTAAAAGTATCGCGGGTGAATACTTGGTAATTGCATTTCCTGCTGGGCTACCAGTTACCACACCGTCTCATTATATCGTAGTGCTTTATTGCTCATTTGGGCACAAGTCTATAATGTTAATCTACGATATACGAGCCCCGATCCAAAATATTTCGTCTAGTGTGAAATTTTCTCTGTGAGATTTTTTCTAACTTCATTATTTTTGTATATCTATATAAAATACTAGCTGTTGCCCGCGACTACGTCCGCGTGGGCTTTAGTTGAGTAAAGTGTTTGCAAATAAGATAGGGATACTTTTAGCGCATGCGAAAGAGCTTTCATACTAACTTCGTAGCCCCCTCTTACCCCCTTAAGGGATGATTTCCGAAAGACTACTTTACATGTCTTTCATGACTTTCAATGAAGGACCTTCATACTGAATTTCATTCGAATAACTTCAATAACGGCAAAGGTTCATACTAAGTTTGCACCCCTCTTTTTCCCCCTTAAGGGATGATTTTTAAAAAACAATTTTACACGTGTTTCATAATTTTAAATGAAGAACCTTCGTACGAAATTTCATTCGAATAACTTCAAAAACGGCAAAGTTTGATACTAACTTTGAACCCCCATTTTACACCTTTAGGGGATGAATTTTCAAAAATCCTTTCTTAGTGCTCCTCTACGTTACAAAAGGAACCCCTATGCAAAACTTCAAGTTTCTAACCCTTATAGTTTAGGCCCTGCGTTGATATGTCAGTCAGTCAGTCAGTCAGCTTCTCCTTTTATATATATAGATTAAGCTGTTCTACAATCGCATCTCGCGTTACCTAAGCCCTTTATTAATTATGAACCAATAAACTATTTTACATCATCATACATCATCAGGCTATATTAGTCCACTGCTGGACATAGCCCTCCCCTAATGAGCGCCATAGCGCCCTGTCTTCAGCTTGCCTCATCCAGCATCTGCCTGTAGTCCTTCGCAGATCGTCATCCCACCTGGTTAGAGGGCGTCCTACACTACGTTTGCCGAGTCGCGGTCTCCACTCAAGAACACGTTTACCCCAGCGGTTGTCGGTTCTTCGCGAAATATGGCCAGCCCACTGCCACTTCAGCTTGCTAATTCTCTGAGCTATGTCGATAACTTTGGTTCTCTGTCGGATGTATTCGTTACGAATCCTATCCTTCAGAGAAACTCCGAGCATAGCTCTCTCCATAGCTCGCTGAGCGACTTTAAACTGGTGGACCAACCCTTTCGTGAGTGTCCATGTCTCGGCTCCGTAGGTCATAACAGGTAGGACACACTGATTGAAAACTTTCGTTTTCAAGCATTGCGGTATGGATGACGAGAAGACCCGGCGTAGTTTCCCAAACGCTGCCCAGCCCAGCTGGATCCTCCTCTTGGCCTCCTTCTCGAAATTGTTTTTACCTAACTGCAGAATCTACCCGAGGTAAGTGTATTCGGAAACGATTTCGAGTAGGTGACCATGTACGACGACCGGTATTGGATCAATGTGACCATTGATCATGACTTTGGTTTTATCCAAATTCATACCAAGACCGATGCGTCGCGAGGCTGATGCTAGGCTGGCCAGCATGTGGTTCAGCTCCTCTAGCGACTCCGCCATTAAGACTATGTCATCTGCGAATCGCAGGTGTGAGATGTAGTCGCCGTTTATGTTAATGCCCTTTTCTTTCCAGTCCAGCGTCTTAAACATGTCTTCCAACGCGCTTGTAAACAGTTTCGGTGATATAACATCCCCCTGTCTTACTCCTCTGCACAGTTGGATAGGTTTAGACTGCTGGCCCTGTACTTGGACACTCATGGTGGCGGCTTCGTACAGACATCTCAACACCTCGATATAACGATAGTCTACTTGGCATCGCTGTAAGGATTCCAGAACAGCCCAGGTTTCGACAGAGTCAAAGGCCTTCTCGTAGTCCACAAAAGCAAGACACAGGGGCTGATTATACTCCTCGGTCTTCTGTATAATCTGCCTCACTGTGTGAATGTGGTCTATGGTGCCATATCCTCCGCGAAACCCGGCCTGTTCCGGCGGCTGGAACTCGTCGAGTCTTCTGGCGAGACGATTCGTGATCACTCGTGAAAACAGCTTATAGACATGGCTCAGGAGCGAGATGGGTCTGTAATTTTTAAGAAGAGTCTTGTCACCCTTCTTAAAAAAGAGCACCACCAAACTCCCGCTCCATGCCTTTGGAGTTCTCCCACTGTGAAGGACGGCGTTGAAGAGCTTTTGTAATTCCTGTATAACAGGGGCTCCTCCAGCTTTCAAGAGCTCTGATGTTATTCCGTCCTCACCGGGGGCTTTTCCATTTTTAAGCTGCCTCAGAGCTAGCACGATCTCGTCTTGACTGATGTCAGGCAGTTCGTCGGTGTAGTGGCGCGTCAGGGTGGCTCTGGAATCTTGGTCGTCTCGTTGGGAATAAGGGGCATTTGCAGCGTATAATCGGCCATAGAAATCCTCTATCTCGGCGGAGATCTCCGGCTTCGACAATACGGTCCTCCCGTCGTGCGTTGTAAGCTTCGTCAGGTGACTCCTGCCAAGCTGCTGAGTGAATACTTTGGACCCTCGGTTTTGCTCAATTGCCTCTTCAATGAGGCGTGTGTTGGAGCTCCGAAGGTCGCGCCGTACCATCTTCGCAATTTGCTTGTTCAGGTTTGACCTCTCTGACGAAGTCGCTTGGGTGGTTTCCCGTCTTTTTGTCAGCAACCGGAGAGTCTCAGCCGAGAGTTTGGATTTCTTGCCTGTCCGCTGCGTTTTGCAGAACTTGATGCCCTCGTCCCTAAGAGTTACGACCAGATTGTGTAGGGTCTCGTCAGCGTCGTCTATTTTTAATAAACTAATTTAGTAAAACTTTTAGAAAACTATTTTAGTTTTATAAATTTATAGATATCCTGTTTTAAATTCGAAGAAGTAATAAGCAAAATAGTTCGTCTAATTGTTAATCGATGCCAAAGAGTTCGTCTATTGGTGAGTTAAATAAAATTTCTATACTTTACGCTTTGCACTACTTTCCATACTAGACGAACTATTTTGCATCGGGGCTCGTATAAACGATGTATATGGTAACATAAATTCTAAATAGGCTCTTGCGTTTAAAAATTTGTCAACTACTAAGTAAAACAGAAATTGTGCACGCTAAAAAGTTCCCAAGATACAACACTAGCCTAGTATGGGGACTTAAAACATTTTTGTAGTACCCTCCAATGTCTGTTGATAAACAGTTTAATTTGTATTATCTTTTTAGAAAATAAATATATACTTACAGAAACGATTTTGGGCTACATCTTTTGATCCCAATGTGGCGACTGTGCACGGAGATTTTTACTTATTTTCTTTAACAAACTTCAAAAAAGGAGGAGGTTTACAACTCGACTGTAGTTTTTCCTATATCATCGCATTCGTCATCAAATCTGATCTGATTTTAACAATTCTTGGTTTTGTGTTATATTTATAGCATCTGTAGTAGGTAACGTAGTTCTCATTTTGGATTCTGTACCCAAATGTATGTGATGGTCTGGCAACTTGGCACCGACTTCAAAATATATCTACTACTGCAATAGCTACTATGTATACCTATTTCATTTATTTTGAGTTTTCAGTGGTGTAGTGTTCTGAAATCTGTTTTTATTTTTTCTTTAGATTTGTTATTATTATTTTTTTCGGCGACTTTCTCCCCCGGTTTGTAACTCAAACTTGACAATATAGATATCACAGAATTTTGCAGGATGTATTTTATTATCCTGCAGGATTTGTGTGGTCTTAATATCACGACCTAGTTTAGGCTATGAACTGAATTGTGAAAATGTATTAAAATACAATCTCATTTAAGTCTCCCTGGTAAGGAAAGCCACTTGCTGAATATTTGGCAAGAGATAGATGCGAGAGGCAATTCGAATGGCAATCAAAGCTGCCACCTAAAGCTAAATAATAATAACTTTCAAACAAAGTAAACTTTCATGAATGGCTCACAAATTGTCGGACCACAAATGAAATTAATTAGATGCATTTTCTCGCAATGGCTCACAAAGGAATCATCATCGCTGCCTCTCTTGTCGGTGGAGCATTCTCCACAGGCTCACAAGGACATTCTGACAATTATAGCTGACAAAAATATAGTGCGTATACAGAGAAAAGTCATTTCTGTTACCGCTACTGTTATCCTCGAGTTAAATATAAAGATTACCTACTCAGCTACCGGGCATGTATCCGGGCAGACAACATGACTCCGAAACATTATCTCATCTTGGTACGGAAGTTGTACTATCGTATCGTGGCCAACTATTTCTTGAGTAAACATCTTGCCTTCCAACTTTGTCGCAGTCATACGATGCGCTCGGTGAATGCACTGGATTTAGAACCCCACTGCACAGTTATTTTATAAAAGGTGTAACACAAAAGTCTGACTAGTTAGGTATAACATTATCATTACACTCTGTAGAAAATAATCAAGCTAGAAATCGCGAAAAACATCATATTTATGACCGCTTCCACATACTCAGGTTTAATCTACAGATTTAATTTGCACGTTTGACATAGTATGTAGGTTTTAACCGCCATTATTTTATCCACATATTTATAAAATCCGAACAACAGCGAACTTAATTTTATAATGGATCAATGGGCAATTCACGTTTGACACAAATTGCGTTGTTTGAATTAAATTCTAGGTATTCGTAAAAAAACGGAAAGTGCGAGTAAGACTGAAACAAGTAACTATAACTTAACTTTATAGTCGAAATAGACCCATTTATACCGTTAAGTTGTAAAGTTAAATTTGTAACCATGAAATACTTTCTTTTGATTCAACTACAAGTTAGCATTTTTCTGATATTTCTGAAACTCATTTTTTTTTTTTATATTACGAAAATAATGATACAACAAAGTAGCAAATACCGGTGTTTTTCTTATTGCTTACTGTCAAATTTTACACTTTAGGTCAACGGGAAGTCGGAGTTCATGGGGATTTATTATCTATCAAAACATAGTATGTGAATGCTATACCTGTCCTTGAAAAAAAAACTCTTGATAGACAGACAAACGTATTTCTTTTTGAGGTACGGTACCGGAACCAGAACCACACTACCTTCTTTCTTTGTGTACGATCTACAGGATAAGTTTGTGTGTTTGCATGTAGAGGGTAATCAACAAAGTACTTAACTTTGTTTTTAGAATGGACTTTTAGGATAAACAATTGGGCATAGGCTAATTATATAGACTAATCCGTTCACAATACGAACGTAGGCGCGGAAACTGCTAGTAAAGGATAACTAAAAAAATAGGTAAAGTATGGTATAGTTTAATTCTTGTACTATTTTCTACTTAAAGGGAATAAAGAGACTAAACATGTTAAGTTCTACAACGTAAATTTATGGCCTGTTAAATATTAGCTCCTAGTAAATTTATTTTTTTACTTCAATGGTAAATCGTAAGTGTAGTTGTATGAAATATAAGACGCAAAATTTACATATATTAATAAAGTACCTACCTAGTAATAAAAGCTGCAGTAGGTTCTACCCGTAATTGTGACAGGCCAGTTTTTTTATCCACTAATTTCAAAAAAGGTTATAGTGCTACAAACTATTGGTTTTAGTCTTCAATTGTAGTCAAAATATAAAGCCATTTATCAGTTTAGTACGAAGGTTCTCTTACATCATAAGACTCAGCAGCTAGAGCTAAACACCCTGTAAAGACCAACTCAACTGTATCTCATATCTCTCATTGTGAAACTGTTATCTTTCCCAAGTTATGAATGAATGTGTTATGCTTTTGTATGAGCGTTAATGTTAATAACTACAGGGCTATCAGAAAGCTTTATCAATGAGGTCGGCGCGAGCTTTATTATCACCACGAATAAATCACCGAAAATTACAAAATCCCTGCTAATAAGCAGTGTCTTCCAGCACCGCAGCCTAAACCGTTGCGATGAGGGAACAGGCAATCATATTTTTTCCTCCCTAATAAATGATAAAAGCTGTTACACATGGATTAGGCCCACCAACATGGCAGGATGCAGTAATCTTGTTTGCCGAGAGGCATCGAGATTGTGTTTACAGCTTATTACACTACTTGTACTTGAAGTACTTTGGAGGACTTGTGACTGTCGACGGGTATGAGGACGCTGAGCTTGGATTATACATCGCTGAAACCAGATCTATTTGCGTGATGCATACCACTATGCCTGAACATAGTCTGTTTGAATTGGTAGATATATAAATGAAATTTAAATTCAACGTACAGATTTAAGATACTTACAAATCGTATTATGAATATAACGTCAAACTGGAAAACTCATATTACTAACATAGCTTAGCTTATTGCTTATTACTAAAATCATTTTTTTCTTATTTCATATGTACGAAAAGATTTTTTTTTATTTAGCCCTATGTTTATAGGCTTTTCTTGGAACAAATTTAACACGAATGATCTATGGATTCAAATTTCGATGCAATTTTGTGCTAGGAATTATGTTGTAGCCATATACGCGAGGCTAAGCGATTTGGCGCAAGAAGTGTACCTAATGAGTACAAGCAAAGTAATAGACTTCTACAGACGAGCAAATTATTTATACATTTGTATGACAGAAATAAAATGTGTGTATCAGCTCACGCGACTCCGCGATCAATTACTAAAAACATCTATGCCTCAGGTTGTATAACGATTCAATGCACAATAAGACATCTGATTCCAAGCAGCCTGTCTCTATCGAGTGTCAACTAGGAATTTTAATGAGAAATGTGAAACAAGACAATGAATCCGTGCATAGTTGTTTAGAATACAACGTGGTCTATTCTGTTTACTACTTAAGTAGCCATTCCTATCAGTGATTGAAGTATTGTAGAGTAGACCACCTATGGATAAACTAATGTACCTATTTATTATAGAGGCTCATTCTAAAGCAATAGCAACAGAATCGCTCGTAGCCCCGGCCGCCAGAATGATCTTAAACGATCATGAAGGTTAAGCAACATAGGGCGCGTTCAGTGCATCGATGGGCCACCGTTTATGACTAACGCTAGTGGCATTTTGCCGGGCGGTTCCGTGCTTCGCAAGGCACGTGCCGGTTGGCGTCGATAGAAGGCAGTCGTTAAGCCAAGTCAGAGGCCTTTGGGCGGCTTGAAAACTTCTTACAGTAAGACCAGCCACTAGTCTTACAAGCCTCCACCAATCCGGACTAGGACCCCGTGCTGGAGTATGGCCTATAGCTTCTTTAGGGAAGAGACCCGTGCTCCTCGGTGGGGACATAATGGGTTTATGATGATTCTATAGCAGAAAGTATAGAAAACTTCCACAGAACACATTCACTTAATAGATTACCGTAAAGAACAGATTATGTAGCTGAAACCAGGTTCTTCAGTTTCGAAAAATTAAACCACTTGTAGTCAGAGCTTAAAATTAAGCGTGAATTATTTTATTTATAAATGAAACTGGCATGCGTGGATGAAACTACAAAAATGTCGATGAAACTATCAGTCAGGATAGTGGCAAGTGGCAGTTACTGGTCTCTGCGTACCCGTCTGGGTTACAGGCGTTTGTATATGTATTAACGTAAGAGAGAATTTGTATGAGTTTCTCGAACATACGAATGAAAATCTCCTTTTCTAGGATTCCATATAACAGAAGGAAAACACAAAAACCTTGTAGAACCACACACACCAGGTCTGTCTGAAACAATTTTTTTTTTAAAAGGTAATAATATCCAGATAATATACACAGAAAAGAAAACTAGTTAACGTTATGAGCCTAATTTTGAGATAAAAATTAAAATAATACCTTCGGCACGTACGTCATTGTCGTATCATAAAACGGTTTAATTATAGCAAATACACCTATTTCGACTTTTTTTTAACTTCAAAACTCATTACTTTTTTTTATTATGACTCATTGAAATGATTACATTACCGTTTAGAGGTAGCGTCAAGAGTCCTGTCGAACGGGGTTGTTGGTTTTTTGGCAGGCCGTTGTACATTTATTTAATTTATGGCATTCTTACGATTAGAGGGGTGCCGTCCGAATGTCCGAATTTTCCGAGTTCCTTCGGGATGGGCGATACGTTTAATTGGGAAAATAAAAAACAAATTGAGTTTTTAAATGCCAATCCGCTTTTGGATCCGTAAGTATTTTCGGAATTTCAAACGCTCGGCAATATTTTTGATATGGATAAAATAATAAAATGCTTATTCATTCAGCGTCTACCCTCCTTAATGCGTATGTTGAGAATGTCTGCGTTTTTGTTTGCAAAGTAGGTACTTACAGCAAAAAGTTAAAAAACATGTAATTTTAAATTTTGTTGTCAGTTGAGTGTATGCAGTAATTTTTGAGCTCGATCACGCTGGTAATATAATTACACCTTCCACTCCAATTAGGGTGCTGACTAGTCTACTGAGAGAATGAACCAAAACAACTGCTAGAAGAGTTTATGTATAGTTTTTTTTATGTTAAATAATGTTTTCAACGTGACACAAAGTTTCTGTCTGGCCCAGATATAAAGTAGCTCATAAATTTAAAAAAGGATGAAAACACAACGCACTTCTACACTCAGAATGTTAAGTGATCATAAGGTCTAATAATCAATTAGCTACCAAATCAACGTTTAAATCTGAGACTAACGGTAAAACGTTGTTTTTTTTGTTGAAATAAATTGTTATTCCGCTGGATCGAAACGGAATAAATAAAGAATAGCTTGTGAAATAGATTTCTAAACACGAAAATAGTTCGATTTTCGCGTGCTATGTCTAATCGATTTGCAGCTCTACCACCCGCACAGTGTTTAAAAACACGGAGCCAAATAGCAAAAATAAAAAGTGCAAAATCATATCGCCGCTACATCTCGAATGGTTCGTTTTTTATTTCAATTTCCGAGGGTTCGCTAAACGTTCGGAGCGAACTCTATTATTCCGTTCCCGTTCCGCTGTGTGACGTAAGCATATTTTTCTCAACAGCCGTTGTTATTAAATGTAATAATGTATATCATAACGTATTCATATTACAGAATATAAGAATGGATGCCAATTTTATTTCACTTTCTTTCATCCGCGTGATTAATGCTTAGTGAAATGTTTACCGAGCCATATGGCAAATATAGATTTTCATCACAAGCTAGTCACGCCACACGATTATTTGCTTAGGTAAAACAAAGTAATTCTGTAATAAAACTAAAACGATTTGTTATTCCCTTTTTTCGTCATCGAATTACGCCCGTTTCTTCAAACAGTTTTATTAACATAATAGCTTTCTTTTCCGCCCGTAACTACTTTCGTAAATATTCTGATTCACCTCGCTGGGGACCCATCGCCAGGGTCGCACGCACAGAAAACATAAAGTCAATCAGTACACAGGGTGAATTCGTGGCAAACAAAATAAAGTTGACGACCTCTGTGGCGTAGCGGTTAGCGCATCTGCTTACCATTCGAGAGGTCCCGGGTTCGATCCCTGGCTGGGGAGAAAAAAAACTCCAGGTCTTGGATGTTTATATGTTTGTGACGTCGCTGTTTCTGGTTCCCACGACACAGGTTAACCTAGTGTGGGGCCAGAGCAATGTATGTGCCTGTATGTAAATGTTTATGTTATGTTATTATTTATAGTAGTTATGAGAAACACAAAATGACATATATTTTTTGTGCCTGCAAGCTTCCCATTACAGGCTATTTGACCGATTTCTGAAAACTATCTCATATTGGTATTAATGGAGTCCTAAGAATGTGGTCATTCTAAATAAGCCGCCAAAACGTTAATCTTGGAAAATAGGGCGTCGCGCAAGAATTATAACGTCACTTGCCAGTAAACCTAGCAATGAACGTAAGAACGAATGTTGATATTCTCTCCTACTTCCTTATTTCGATTTTAGCTACTCATATCGGACACCCTGTTTAAGGAGAGCATTTATGTAAATAAATCCACAATACTCTACTATTATGAAAATGCGTACAGTAAAGGGTGTGGCCTCTAACGTAACGTTCACAATTTGGGTGTGGTTTCTTTCAGTAGATTAATTTAATACTATTTCGAATCAAAACACACTTTTAGAAGCATTGCTATAATTCCTTTTCATTAAAAATGTGCACGTAACCGACAATTAATATAATATAAATAATAACGAAGAAACCACAAATTGGATTTCGTGAGCATTAATTTCAGTTCTTTCAATCAACGAAACATCAGAAAGCAATAAGCTCTATTAAGAGGAGTCCGATAGAATTTCTCATTTCATTTGTCTTAAGTCGTCAAAAACAAAGTGCGCTCGTCCCCAGTGGTGTTATTAACGCGTCTAAATAATTACAGGGCACATCAATCACAGGGAATATGCAGATAGAGCGTTTTGTGCGAGTCAGCGCGCGGCCCACTGTGCTGCCAACCCTTTCTTTGATATCTATAATGATATTTCGAATGAAATTAATATTGAAACACATGCAGGCAAGGTGCACCTAGGGATGTAACCTTACTATATCGACTTTTTATCGAATTCATTTTAAGATTAAGTCTCTGAAGGAGCGGTCAGAACGCACGGCTGGAGTTCTATAACACAAAATGTTTAGAGCTCAATGGAACAAAATACAATAAAGTCTCTTTTCAACATTTTTGTGTCACACCGCCTTGTCTGCTAGCTATATTAACAACCGAGCATTTAGCTCTCCATTTTTTTGTCTCTTAAATACAGCAGCAGTAATTTTAATTTACAATAACGAAACATCCAATTCTGGCATCACTATTGTAGCTTTCCGAAACCCTGTTTGTGTGAGTGCTCTCAACATTTGGGTGTTGCACGCCATGATCAGCACATTTCGACTAGAACGCCTCAAATTGACCGCAATTATAAGAACAATGACTAGTTTCAATTCCCCAAACTTAATTTCCTCCTCGTGGTGGCGAAAAGCTCAAACCCCTCGTTTTATAAATTAATTAAATCTTATCGCTTTCTATTGGTTTTAAAAACAGAAATAGGTAAGTTGATATTTTCAATGAACAGACGATTCTCTTTTACAAAAAGTGGTGGTAGTTTTCTCTGTGAATGGATAGGGCACCAAAATGGCAATTAGCTTCTGACCCCAACAAAGTGAGGCCCGAAACACGGTGCTCACGGCACGAGTCAATAATTGACTCGCATCTCACCGCATCATCACATTAAGCATTGACCAGACGTCTTTGAAAGCGGCCTATTTCCGATTATATTCTTTAATGTATCGAAAATTATTTATCTTAAGCGCTGATTGACAGGGACTGGAGATGGCGCCAGCGGCGGTTTAGAATGGATACGTACTTTTGGACTGAACGGTTTGACAACATCAATTATAAGCGGACGTTATTGATCTAAACTGATATGAAGCGACGCATGTGTGGGCCTATGGGAAATATGACTTAATTTCAACAATCGAACAAAACTATAATCGAATAAGATCATGGCAAGTAACAAACTCTTAAAATAACCCCACTGCGGGCTACAGGCGTAAGTTTATGTATGTACCTATGTATCATTTCAACGTTTGTTCTCAAAACTTCAGATTCTAACGGTAGAGCGTAAATGAGCAAAAAATACGACGAGAACTGTGCGTAGTCACGAACCGCTTTTGTATGCGACGCCACGTTCAAAAACTGCGCAGCATCAACAACTTGCAATGCTTCGGGCAACACCGTCGCTTCGTAGCTGCCCTTGAAAAACTACTCTTTCATACCGCCAACACGAGAAAGATAGCCGTACTTTTTCTGTAATCCAAAAAACCCTGTCATTCACACGATCCACACTTTAGAACTGTAAACAGATGAATCCATCAACCTCAAACGCTATGCCCGATCGCGAAATCCGCCATCAATCATAAACATCAGAAAGGATTAAAATCTACGTTGCACCTTCCGAACGCTTCGAGTGCCCTTGTTTTTCTCTAACCCGTAAATGCTGAGGGGCGTAAGTATAGCTGGGGGCGGTAAATATTATAAAGGGGGGTTCGGGGTCTATGCCCCCACCCCGCGCGGAGGGGGCACTATCCCTTATCGCGAGCGTTACCCTCGCCGCCGGCCGCTAGACCGTCAAAATGTGGGGCAAATCGATGTCCCATTTTTGTGCATCTGGACCGCTATCGATTTTTACATCCACCCGCGGGTCGATATATTTTCTTGTTAGTTTACGCTCGCGTTGGCGCATTGGTTACAAGTTTACAACAGGACCTAGATTTAGAAAGGGTATTCCGTATTATAGTATACTTAGGACTGATATCTAATAGTGATAATTGAATAAACACAACGATTTTATTTCATTGCCGCTTCAAGCCTCAACGTGTCAAACTTCTAGGCGTCAATAGATAGATCACAATGTCACATAAGCCGACCGTGAATCTGCCACAGTAGGTACAGTCGACAGCACGTCAATCTTCACATTATAGTTGAAAAGTCGCCCGTAAAGCAACGGAGTAGAGACTCTACTGTAGAGTGCATGGGTGTATACCATGATGTGCTGTCGACTGTACTACACACTAACATAATAAGATCCATTGCTTCATATTCGTGAGGTTTTGGTTGAACCGTAATATGTAACCTAAGACTCTGATTCTCACAAAATAAGATGACGAATCGACCAGTGAAACACAAAAAACAAAAAAGTGGGGAGAGTAAAAGTTTAAATACTTTATAATACATAAAAGCGATGATAGCGCAGTGCCTATAGTAAAACCACGTAATAAAAACTGGTCTGCTGTGGGTCGAACTTTATAATATTAGATTAGATTAAATTCTCTATTGTACGCCCCAGAAAAAATAATAGGTACATTAGGAACCTTACATATTATTAATATTAATTCTTTATGGCACAAACGATAGTGTACAAAAGACTTATATTGTCAGTCATAATATTATATTTAGGTTATAACGGATGCCTCTTAATATTTAATCAGTTATGACCTCGTAAATTACAATTAAAAATCATTGTAATGGTAAGCCGATTGGCCCACCAAAAATTCTACATTAAATTCAAACATTCATTACATTGACAATCTGAAATCAACACTATAAGAACGATATAAGGACTATAAGGACGGATCAACGACGCCGACGATCCTTTGCGATAAGGACGATGAAACGCCCAAGATGTGAGAGATGAGCATCTACCTATAGATATAATAAAAGCAGCCTAGTTATACGTCCTAATGCAGAAAGGAGAAGAGCATAACTTCTCTCAGAATGAGAGAGAGAGAGAGGGTGATAAAAAGCTAATGTATTCTTTCTTAGATGTAGTGTAAATATATAATTGTGTAAATAACCTGAGCTGAGCCTGACTCTCAGTACATAATTGTAAGTACTTGTAGACTTAAATCTAAAGAATGTAATGAAAGTGGTTATTTTGCAGTCTCTTGCAAATAAGCATCATAAAGTATTATAACAAAAATGTGAATGCAATTACAACACGGGCAATAAAACAGATTAGATATACGGCCCCATCAGAAACCATTAAAGTGGAAACAAAGTTGCAGTGATGATAATTATTTTAAATGTGTCCGCAGACGAATCGAAGGTCTTTTATATCGGTTGTAAATTATTTTTAATCTGTTGGCAAATTACGCTAAGGGAATCCACCCGTGAACTTAACAAGTATGACTTTATATAGGGTTGTATCTGAAATACTCTAATTGGCTAAATAAGACTATATTTTGAAACAACTTTTGTCCTAAGAGTTTTTTATCGGATTTGTATTTTTTCGAAATACAATCAGGATCCATACTGTTATGAAATTCCAATAAGTCCTGCATAGAAGAATGCCCATTCTACCCGCATTGAATGCCCTACAAAGCAAAGTAATGAATATATATTATGGAAATAAAACAAACATGGTTTAAACGAAATCACATATACCTAATTATAAAAAAATAAGATTAAAATAACGTACAATATTAGTTTCAAGTTAAAAAATATTATAGGTACGTCTTATAATTATTTCCTTTACTGTTAGCGAGTGGCATTGCTACTGAAACTTCATAAATAAACATAACTTAGAAAACAAAGTCAAAAGGTGATAATCCAGCACCAGGAATCGAACCTGGTTTATCGATTCATGTAGTAAAAAGTTAGCAAATCAGAGGAGCCATCCATTTGGCAAAAAGAGAACGTTTTATGACCGCCCTTTACGAAATGGTCCGAATCATTCCATTAAAATTGTAATCAGTTAGTTTAAAAGCGTAGCAGTGTGTTTTTACTTCGCTTTCAATGTTACAGTATCATTTAAAGTACACAAGTTATGAATAACTAATAATAAATATGTACATATTAAAAGTAAAAATAACAAGGCTTCGATTCCCACTGTCGCCATATTTTGATTAATTTGTACAAATGGCCTCAGTGTAGGTATGTTTCCACGTTTGCGATGTCCTAGCTTGGTTACCTTATAGGGTACCCTGTACCCTAGTTAGGACCAATTATTGTCTACTGGGGATGTTGTAAGGTACGGAGCTTACGATACAATTTCCTTCCTGTGAGAATATTCGACTAAGAAAACACAATATTGTTTTTACCCCCAACTTTAACTTACTTTGTAACACATTCACATAAATAGCCTACTTAGTAAATGTTAAAATTATACCTTCAACTAAGTCTTTTATTGATTCTCTTAAATTGCTGTCTTCTTCGCCGTATATCAAGCCTTAACGAGGACCTAACACCGCTCTAAAAGAACTGTTCTTATTTTAAGCAGCAATATTATGCGATCTGATATTTATTCTTATCGTATTCGATTCACCACTGCGTTTTATGAGTTGTGTTTGTTACGTTATTGTATGTTTTTGTGTATGTAAAATAAATTGGATACTTTTCTATTTTTCACAATAATATACTGCGACATTAATAGAGTTCCTAAAGCGCGAGTTTAAAAAACCAAATAAAAAAAATATTAAAAAAATAATTTTCGTTTGTAGTATTTAAGAAATACTACTATACTATTACTTAACATAAGGAAATTACAATAATTCTGTATCCTGGTTGAGCAATAAAGTGTTACCTATCTAGTACTGACGCTGAAGCTATAATTTGACTTTATTAATTTTAATTAAATAATCAAACTAGAAGAATCGCTCGTAGCCTGGGCTGCCTGAGTGATCTTGAACGATCACTAAGGTTAAGCAACATACGGCGCGTTCAGTCCATGGATGGGTCACCGTCTATGACTAACGCTAGTGGCATTTTTTCCGAGCGATTCCGTGCTTCGCAAGGCACGTTAAGCAGTTGGTGCCGGCTGCCGTCGATAGATGGCAGTCGTTAAGCCAAGTCAGAGGCCTTAGGGCGGCTTGAAAACTTCTGACAGTAAGACCAGCCACTAGTCTTACAAGCCTCCACCAATCCGGACTTGGCCCCCGTGGTGGAGTATGGCCTGTACCTTCCTCAGGGAAGAGACCCGTGCCCCTCGGTGGGGACATAATGGGTTGATGACGAATCAAACTAGTTTATTCTTATATAGTACCTACTTCCCAATAGGGAAGTAAAAATAAATGTGTAAAAATATTACATAAATCGATAGCCAATAATCAGTTTTTCAATATAGAAGATATTTTAATAAACTAATAAAAAATACTTTCCCATTTTATACTTTAACGATGCTAATTTTCCCTTGTTAGTGCTCAATCCGCTTATAAAAGAAAAACATAATGGCGGAGGCTTACAATAAACTGGAAATAATATCTAGGTACACGATGCTAATGATTAATTAGTTGCTTTGCCCAGAGAGAGACGGGAGCACTCGTGCAAGAACGTCGTTCTCGTGTACTCGTATTTCCGCCTCCTATTGTCTAGGCCCGATGCTAATCTGCATTGGATATCTGCTCGGTAAGGTCGGTGGAAAAACTTAAGCGGTTTTTAACTGCCTTGGACTGTTCCTAGTTCAGTTTTAATTTGTTTTCTCCCAAGAACTGTTTTTGTGATGCAATCGTTGTAACATCAGGCTAAGGACATGTTATTATTGCCTCGATTACATGAGGACACTCTGTACATTTCCCACTAATAGCGTTTCTCATGGTTCCACATCGCGTGCCAAGTCTATCTGTAATTAAAATACATCGTTAAAATACTATCACTTCATTTGCTGACGCTAACTTCATCGCAAAGTGGAGCATCGCTCAATCCGTCATTTTCTCGCGGCGTTTGTATTTCCGTAACAGTTCATCTCATGATAAACGGCAATGACTCCTTTTTATGACTATATGTAATTAAACATGATTAGACCTCAACACATGGTAAGCCGCAATTATAAGACGTTACAACGGCTACCGGCGCGCACAGCACTACACGTCATGCGATAGTTTCCATCAGCCATTCAATAACTAACACGGATGCGATTTTTAATTTCACAAGAGAGTAATTTCATTATGTCAGTAAAGTTTTTGCATCGCGCTCATTGCTGACCGAAGCGCGGGAACGAGTCCCGGCTGACAGTCGTAAGAGCCCTACGGCGCCCAGGATAAAATGCGTCGCGACGTGCAACAGTCACGCAACCGAGTCCCCAAGTGGCGCCGAGGAAATGTGCCTTCCGAATCCCATTCAAATCCGATTACATGAATGAACCAAATGGGAAAGAGACGGCCGAAGGGCCACCCGGCCCGGTGGGAGCGGGATGCGATCGCAATAGTACGCCAAACGGAAATAGAAAGCGGGATAATTCCGTCTCGCCGGAGGGATTCCCCCATGTCATTGGTGTGCGTTCGTTTTTCCGACTGTGGAGAGTATTCGAGGGTCGATGTCGGTGTGTTTCCATCTGTTGAACTCGAGCCTGAGCCCGCCATGCGCCATTCGGAGGGTGCGTCTCTTGTGTTCGCAGTGAGCCGACTTGTTGTCGGGCTCATTCTTTCCATTCCGGCTGAGATTGCGTACCCTTGCTACTTGTTGATCAATGGTAATAAATTGCCTGGTGATATTCCTTTTGCGGACTCGTTTGTCGCTTTACTGCCTCAAGTAATATGTTTCCTCGAGAGGTTCAAGTTCATCTCGTCGTTCGAGGATTTGGGGAATGATTGAGGATTGTTGAATTCGAATCATTTGTTCGGATGTTCGTTTTGTAGCAACGTCCTTTGCGCAAGTTTAGATTATTTCACAATTCAGTTGATCGATTGCTACAAAGAAATCAAGAAAGCAAAGCAAAGCTCGAATCGCGTGGAGTCTGTTCCGATCGAGATAAAGAGTGCAGCCGTGCGCGACGAAACCGGAAAGCAGGCACGCCAACGCTGTTGTATCATTTGCACTAGTATAATCAAACCAACGTCTTTCCCTTGTCAATTTACTGTATTAATTTTATTGTAGTCCCAGGCCTATAGCTATATATAGTAGCTACCTATCTACTGATTAGTAGGTAGCTCGATGTACCAATGTGAAAGTACTGCTTACGTTTACAAAAATTCTGTTTCTAAAAATATATAAGTCTCCTTAGCTACAGGTACATTAGAGAAAACTACTTGTCGACTAACACAGTTCAGGCATTCAGTTTTAACATACTTACAACTGACGTATCGGTTTGATACTTTGCAAATGAAGGGTACAAGGCTAGAACGATGAATGTCAAAAAAAAAATTTTTTAAATTTATTATTGCTTATGGTAGCACTTTTGGATCTCTATCATTTCGTCTAGGTATCATACACTAGAACGCTCTGAGTCAAGAGATGTTTCAAAAAGAAATATTCCGCTCCATAGAAAAGGTGGTTAGTGACGCTAACCACTAAGAACTTCAAACTCGATTATCTCGAAATATTGGAAAAAGGACATTCATCGTTCTAGCCTTGTACCCTTCAAATGTATGTAATTCGGATAGCAATACCGTAGACCATAACATCATTACCATAGAGCCAGGAGTTCATAATGGAATTATTTAACACTCAGTCTACTGCGCCATCTTTTCGTTACCATGCGCCATCTGTTACATTCATTAATAGTATGTATTTCAGTAGATCAGTTCCAGTTCAGGGCCATCTAGGCGTTATTAAAATTATAATAAATTAATGTCAAAAAATACAAAATATGTGTGCCGTCCACCACCGTCCGGCTATCCGGGTAAAAAACATTAAAAACATGGTTATTATGCGCAAAATATTTTCTTCAGGTACCAGTAGAAGAAAAGTAAACCGGACAACGCGAGTTCGGCTGGCCCATCAGGGTTCCGTACTCGGAGTTTTTTTTCCGAGCTTTTCTCAAACTTCCAAGATTCAATAGAAAATATAAAGTATTTTAGCGTATTTTTCCCTGCATTTGTAATGTATTTTTCCACGTTTATTTACCGCTGCTTCGACTCTCCAAGGTTTGCTGGAAGAAATCTCTTAAAGAGATAAGCTCGCCTTTGTCGTTATTCGTGTGCATTGAAATTATTAATGTAGTACCTATATCACAAATCCATTTCAAAGTTCTAGGTCAACGACAAGTACCCAATAAGTATTCATTCCCTTGAGTGTCGCAGTATACGTTTTTTTCCGGAATAAACGGCCGTACCATATTTTTATGTACGTTAAAAGTTCGATTTTTTTTACAGCTTCAAGGAACCGTAGACTTGGGTGTTTGGTTTAATTTCAGCTCGATACCCAGCTCGTACCGTTCCCGAGATTTATAAAGGGCGTTGACAGACAGACGAACGGACGGGCCACGAAGTGGTCCCATAAGGTTTCCCTTTTTCCGTTTTGAGGTACGGAATTCTAAATACTACAAAATAGAATGTTAGTAGATAATTTTTAGCCATAAAGCGCAGGCGACTTTAATTAATTAACAGCAGAACCAAAAATCGTCCCACGTTATTAGGCTTAGCCGTTGAGCATAACTAATTTTGCAAGATTTAATACTTGAGGTTTTTTAAACATTGTGTAATATCGGCAAAACGTGGGCCCAGTTCTAGTGATTGGTGCCTCTGCCTACCCCCTCGGGGATAACGGGTGTGAGTTTTTTTTTGTAATATTACAGTATAAAAGATAAATAGGGATTTTAGGAAAACCATCGACTAATATATTAACAAAATAGAGGGTACCTACAATAGGTATATAGTAGCAAAAAGTCATTTAAAGGTTTTCACTTATAGCATAAATAAAATATACATATACACTTCCTTTTTTATACGAGTAGTTGTATTTTTCATAAAGTGTCAAAACATAATGATGGTAAGATAAGATAAGATAAGAATATTCTTTATTGCACATAAGAAACAAGAGACAAATAAGAGTTACAATAAAGGAAATATATACAATAGGCGGTCTTATTGCTAACAGCAATTTGTTCCAGACAACCTTAATATTAATTGGTATTTAATAGCCCTATTCAAACCCTATAGTCCAGCCCTTGTATCACGTAACTTTCCACTCTATCGGGTTAAGCATGACAACATCAGTGTCAAAATATGTTGTATTTGACAGTTGGGAGCAGGCCAAATCAGACAACTCCATACAGTGGAGGGCTTACGTAATTGCATCGCAGAACCCAGTATAAGAAATTATGATTGTCAAAAACAACAGTTTTTAAAGAAAGTGTTAAATTGTGTTAGGTTATAGGTTAAAAACTGTTTTCAACGTCAGATTATGTTTGTTTACATTGCTTACACTTGTTGGCCTCGACTTGTTTCTTTACCTACAGGGTTATCTAAAAAAATGCGCTATTCTTGAAGCACGTCAGTTAGTGTTAGTCGTTTAAATAACATTTTTTGTCCTACGTGTGATTTATTATTCTTTTGATTAATTTACCATGTTTTCAAATAAAAATTTAATCTTTTACCCCTTTTTTTCTCACACACACAATATCATCACATAAACACACGCCTCTCTCCCAGAGGGGTAAGCAGAGAACAGGGACTGCCACATGCCACGATCCCGACAGATCAGTTTCGTTACATCGACATTCATTAGTCGTTGCTTGCCGGCTTCGGGTACTTTTTATCTCGCCCTTTGCGGTATTAGTAGGGCGCGAAAGAGAAAATTTAAACAAATTGTGTAGGTACACCCTGATATCTTTAAATTATGGATGTCATAGAAAAATTTTGCCGTACGACACAATCTCTAAAGAATAGATTTGTTAGAGAATTATAGTAGCACATTTTTGTGGTTAACGGTGCTGGTGGTGCAATTATGTAACACTTTAAATAATTAGTAATCATGTTAAATAGGGTAGTTTCCAGGGTCAAAATAATTTAATTCTATTTAGTCCGTATTTTAGATTATAAAAAAATATTGGATACGTATTTTTTCTTTTTTCGATTAAACAAAAAATAACAAAGATATAGCCCATTGAAGTTACGTGTGACGTCACTCAGTGCTACAAAATGCAGCACGGCGTGACGTCACACGTAACTTTAATGGGCTATATCTTTGTCATTTTTGGTCTAATTTACAAATAAAAAAATACGTGTCCCTTATTTTTGAATAATCTAAAAGATGGACTAATTACATTTTTTTGGGAAACTAGCCTATTGTCATTGTACTACTGTTTTTTTCCTTAATAAATAAAATAAAACGGCTCTACCTAATATAATGAATTATTTAACTAATGCTAACTATTACATTGTATTCACCTCTACGTGCAGTCTTATAATCAGTTACGACTTTGAAACTAATATAACATAAACATAATATAAATGCCAATCCGGACTAAGCCCCCGTGGTGGAGTATGGCCTATACCTTCCTCAGGGAAGAGAACCGTGCCATTAGGTGGGGACATAATGGGTTGATGGTGATGATGGTGATAGCGTAAACATTTACATAAATGTAAGCAATGTATGTGTCTGTATGTACAGACACATACATTACTTCTATTGCTTCTTCATTGCTGATAAGTGAAGTTCTACCTGCAGCCGACTCAAATCCATCTACATCTTAGCTTGTCAATGTCAAAACTATTTTTATTAGAACTTATTTAACAAGGCCCAGAACTTTGGCACGCTGATTGTCTACTAGTTAGCGTTAGAATAAAGGTAGAATAGAAAGAAAATCAAATTTTTTCACGGCTTTCTCTTGTTTGTATTGTATAGAAAAGATACGTGTAAATATTCGGCAGAATGTGCAAGCAAGAGATATGTCTTGGCCGCAATGCGGTGCCTCGGTTTAATATTTCAATGAAAACGGTTGCTTGGACCAATGCCAGTCTCCTTCCATATAATATCTATGTTTCTAACACGATGCTTCTGGTCATAGGTACTTGCACACAATAATGAGGAAATTTATTATAGATATAACTTACAAATAAGCCCGGATAAGATAAAGAATAATATTAAGACGCGACTGTCATGAAATATTTATTTCACCTTCCAAATCAATAACTTCATGAACGTAAAAGTTTTCGTAGCACATAAAGAAAATACCCGGAAATTTTAGGGCTTTTTACTTCTATCACCATTTTGTATTCAGAAATCCTGTAGAAACTATAGAAAAATCTAAATCTCAGTCGTAACATTTTTTCATCAAAAATGGCATATTTAGGCGATAGTGTCACAAAATCGAACAAGACATCACGACATGAAACAGAACTGAACATACCTAAGTATATGAAAAAAAGAAAAAAGCTTCCGACGCACCTACCGGCTCTACAAAGGTGAGGAGTCAGTTATTTCAGTTCCTTGTTTATTTACAAAATATCACTCCGTTTGAAGGCGGACCATCAAAATGAGTCATAAAAGCTGAAAATTCCATAAAAGTCATGTTAATGACCTCTGTAATTGAATCTCGCCTCTTTGTAGCAGACACAATGGACGGAACTACAATAATATGTTTTTTCGTTTCACTCCATTACCTAGATAAATTTTAGATTCAGGCGAGTTACTGCGGAACGTGCTTGTGATGGCATATTAGTATTTTTAAAACAAGTCCTAGAGACGACCAACAAACAGATGTTTAATTTCATCAGTAATATTAATCCCATATCACCCATGATATATGGCATAAGCGTTACTTATTGTTTAATTAGGCACTTACTCCCGAAGATGCAAAGTAAACGTTGATTGTGTTGCATTTTAATAAAGGCTCCAAGTTTTAAAAGTTCGGAAAGTCGCAAACTGATATGCCCTCAGCTCCATGGAAAGGTAATCCGATCATCATTCATTTATCTGCTATCGAGCAATAATTGAAGCATGAAAAGGAGCGTCCTCCTATTATTTTCAAGATCTGTTGTGAAATGTGCCGTTGCGAAATGTGACATTTCCGTGTGCATCAGATGGCTATCTTTACCGGCACATTTTTAACTGACGAGATTTTTAATAAAACAATGTTACATTTTCTTTTCTACAGATCATACAAGTTAAATATTCAAAGATATTAAAATCAATAATATCTGTCAACGCAACATATTATACAAACGAAGAACCTGAGAGGTTTACAAAAAAAACTTGAAACTTTGTTTACGTCGTCACAAAAACGTTAGTGATTCAATAGTAGGGAGAGTTGTTAAAATCGTAAAGGTGGAAACATGTCAAGACAGATTAGAATGATTTCATTGCTTCTCTGGTTAGGTTTTCGAATCTGCTAATAGTTTGCAAACTAAAAGAACGATTTCTTTTAGTTTGTTCGATGCTATAAATAATTATTTTGTATACTTCATATTTCTTATTATTATTTTAATTAATAACACAATTAATCTAAATAAGGTACCCATATCCTTCTATCCCTGTTCATATCCGCTCACGATTTCAGCCTATTACCACAGATTTAACGTTGATGATGTCATTAAAGTCTACTGTTTGCGTCAGATGACTCGTCATTACTCGTAAAATTGGGCAGTTGCTGTTCACGTGACTCGCAGAGCATCCCGCCCTGTCCGAACGTTTCCGCCTCTACCAATAAACAAACATTAAATATTACAAGCACAAAGCGTCAATACGAGCGAAAAATTAAACTTTACATGTCCCAGATGCGCGCTTCCGTAGAACATTACATTTTTAACTCGCAGTCAGAGCCGGACGTAAAGCTACCCGATATAGGCCTACCCGGCCGAGAGAATGCGCTAACCTAACAACGCCCGATTTTTTAATCTAACTTTACCGTTCGTAAAAATTACTGTTTAAAAATGTAAGCCTCTGCCACTAATTAACAGGGATTTAACCCTTCCGTCGTCAAATTCGGCCTAAATAATAAAGCGGGTGGAAATATTTGATGCGTATTAAAATGTGAAAAATTAATGTGCGCCCTCCCGGCAGCCGCATGTTCGACGGTAGATGCGCTCCGCTGCCTGCCAACTACTTTTGGGAAAATTGTTTGAAAATTTTGAGAGATAGGAGAGGCAAAACTGGTTTTTATTTGTGTTACTGTATATGTTTATTTTATTATGATTGTCATCATATAGATTTTTCTTTCGGTTTATTTCAAAGATACTTTACCTCAAAAATACACTTTAAAATTAGCCTCCAAGAACCTGTTCGTTCTTTATTAATTGAATGTTTCATATGAAATGTTCAAATCAATAATAATAATGCAATGAGAAATTAAAACGACTAAAATAATTAAAATAACAAAGGATAAAATAATTAATAATATAACGACTGCTCATGGGCTGATTTATTGAAAGTCACAACAAACGAAATAATCAGCTCAGTGAGATCGTCAATCCATGAGGTTGAGAGCGGATGCGGGTGCAGTCGGGTGGGCTCCGAGACGTACCTGGCCGTGGTGCAGTCCCGGTACAGGACGTCGAAGTCCTTGCAGGAGAGCAGCTTACAGCGGTTGACGCCGGGCTGGATGGCGCCGAGCCCGCGCAGTATGCGCACTTGCTCCACGTTGCACACCAGCGGCACTATGTCCAGTCTCTTCAGCTTCGTGTACACTGTGTGCAGACCGCCCACCAAGTGTTTCAAAAACAGTTCAAAGGCCTGCGGCAAGCACAGCATCGTATCACCCTGAATAATGAAGGCGGCGACTTTTTGGCCTCGATAGTCAACTAATTTGCACTCGTTGGCAGAAGGGTCCGAGGTGGATATCGGCGGCGGGCTGCCGTATCGCGGCGGGCCGTGGTGGTGGGCCGCCGCCATCAGCTCGAGCGGCGAGTGGTGCATCATCTGCAGGGAGCCTAGCAGCCCCAGCCCGGGCGGCGGCAGCGGCAGCCGCGGCGCCAGCAGCTGCGGCGGGCTCATCCCGCGCCCCGGCGACGCCGTCTTCACTCTCGGCGAGCCCCCTGAGGAGCCGCTCACCTCGCTCGCGGTCGACGCTGAGTCCACGGCGGACTCCATGCTCGTCGGTCGGACTACGCGCGCATCACACACCCGTCGCGCGCGCTGTATCGCGCAACAATAAATAAAAAGCCCGAACGAATCGAGGGCGCGGCCGCGTGCGCGCGCCCGCCCCGACGTAGCAATTCGATTGGCCGACTGGCGCTTGTAGCTAAATTTCATTGGCGCTTGGCGCCGCCGCGGAGTCTCCGCCCTTTTTTCCTGTGCGTCGGAAGGCGCGAAGAAACGTTGTTTCTTTTGAGTGTTGTGCGGTGCGGCCGGCGGCCGGCAACCGGCGCGACCGAACGGCCGTGTATCGTCCGGGTGCCGACGCCGGCCGGCGCCCACCCCCATCTTGTTTCATAAAGAATGTCGCCCGCAATCAATAATTGAAATAAGATGAGGAGTGATTGTGTCTACCTTACAGGGTTTTAAGAAGTGTTTCTCTAATAAGACAGTTTTTGCTATTGATCAATTTTAGGTACTATTTAGGTAAATTTATGCAATCTTCTTTAAGTAAATAGGGTAGGGCTACGGTGACCAAATTTGTGATAGAATATATTTTAATGACTACATAACTAGACCAATGTGGGGATAGTAATGATGAATGAAATAAGATTTGTTTGATTATCGCATTTAAAGATCGAATATTACAGGTAGATTCTGTTCTGTTTCAGAATAATACGTATTTTTTTTATTAAGTATTTTTTTTATTTGCTCTTTATAATAATAGGTACAGTCGACAGCAGGTTAACATTGAAATTTTGGTTGTAAAATCGCCCTTATTGTATGTAGGTAACCGATTAGAGCAGAACCAAAGCAAAGACGCAGTCTACTGTACTTAACTCGAATAAGTTCCTGAATTAGAAGGTTCCTCTACAAAAGTCAGTCAAAGTTCAACAACCTCTCCAAGTTTCGGTCTGTAGATATTCCTGCGGAGGTCAAGCAAAGTTATTAAAAGTCAATGTTTCCTGATTGGCTAGGTAAACACCTTATTCCATTACCAAGAAATTAATGAATAGCTTATATTTGAGTAATTACTTATTTTATTTAACCTTCTTGGTATTGGGATAGGTTAGTATAATGTACCTGCTTTATGTGAGATTTGTAAGTACGAAAAGTTTTTTTTATTAGGGTTTGCCATTAAAGTAAAGTTATTTAAAAATATTTTTAAAGTTTGTTTTTTTTTCTAAAATGAATACTACCTAATTGAGAACCAAACCTAAAATTCGCATCAAAATTTTAATACAATACAAGAACTACATACCTTGTGTGTGCGCTTCACTATTGTATTAGGACTACATTCTGTAAAAATACTCGTAGTAAGCTGTAAAGAAATAAATAAATAAATAAATAAAATTTTATGGTGTTATAAATATTTTTTATTTTAGTTTATTTATTCATAGCGTCGGAATTTATTTTATGTCTGTATTTCGTCACACGCACACCAGTGTTTTTCACAGTGCGATGAAGCATTGTATTGACGCTATGTTTTTTAAAGTGTTTTCCATTATTTTTACAGAGCTTGGAAATGGGTCCTTTGGTACTTAGGAAGACTAAGAAAGTTGTAAAAACATAAGATTTTGACCAAATTAATAAAAGTATAAAATGGTTAGTGAAAGGGCACTATGGATCCATTGAAATATAAATGGAAATCACACAGATATTATTTAGTTTCCTTTATGTAATTCACCTCCATAAACGATATTTTATGATGTAGGTACCTCATGGAACCCTTTAAGGTAGAGTATGGCTTATCGAGTGTAAAAATCTCAGTAAAATACATTATTAATTAAAAACATACCGCTTCCACTCCCATGCATACCTAATATGTGAGTTTAAAATTTTCATTTATACTTTTAATTTATAGATAGATAGATACATAGAATATTTTTTATTGTACTCATATAGATAAAAATATAGTTCATAATTTTAAATTTAAGCTACTGCAAAAATAAGCCCTTAAGGGACTCCCCCTCCAGGAATCGGAGGCTAGGGAACTGTCCGGAACGGATAGGCCGGAAGGCAAAGTTCACACGACCTGTAGCGCCATCTAGGTATCGTCGAACGAATCAACAGAGGGAGTATGCGACGCGTCGTATCTGAAAATTTTATTTGGGGACCTATCTATTTTTTTTTATGAAGCCTCTATACCATAGGTACCCAAAGTGATCCAGGTGGACCTCCAGGGGTCCATAGTAGACCACACGGGGTCCACGGAGACGTGAAAAGAAAACAGGGGTTCACAAGTTGTAAGTGGGGTCCACGAAAAATTTTCTGGTTATTTTTACAATTTTATTATGATTTCACAATTATTATTTTTTGTGTAGCTACCTACTTATAATATTTTTATTGACTTGTAATTAGGTAATAACATAACATAACAATTATAGACTAAATAATAAAACTAAACTAAATACATCATCATCATCACCAACCCATTATATCCCCACCGAGGGGCACGGGTCTCTTCCCTGAGGAAGGTATACTAAATACATACTAACATAAAAACTAAATAGGTATAAAAAAATAGTCTCTAGACAGCCGCCGTTGGGGAGAGTTCCCAAGATACTGGCAGCATTTTTTTATAATTTTAGCATTATTATTTTAGTCATTTTACAGTGATTTCCATTACCTACTTAGAGAGACTTTAGATGACGTCGTCGGTAGAGCAGCGGTAGAAATGATTCTGGAGGTCGTGGATTCGAATCACGGCTGGGGACAAAAAAAAATAAACTCAGGTCTTGGATGTTTACATGTGTCTGACGTCGCTGTTTCTGGTTCCCAAGACACAGGGTATCCTAGTGTGGGGTCATAAGCAATGTATGTGTGCCTGTATGTAAATGTTAAATGTAAAATGTTAATCCGTAAAACAATTCATAATGATTTTAGTATGTCCATGTATGTTTGAAATGGTTTTACCCGTAAATTGTATTGTATGAAATGTATTGTGTAATCCGATGGCAGTTGGGGAGGAAAGGAACTTACCTGATGCGGTCTGACGACCTGGGCCTAGATTCTGCTAATGGATTGTAGTACAATGACAACTGCATGATCATGGCGATTTAGTTTCATTGCCGCTTCAAGTCAACGCGCGCACGCATATTCGTAACTCTAGGCGTTAATGGAAGTCAAAAACGTCACATGACCCGACCATGTCACTGTAATTGAACTCTATTGCACTAACAGAATCGACGCTCTGATTAGGGTGGTAGGGAGTCGCTGGATGCGAGCGTCACGAGACCGGGAGGGGAGGCCTTTGTCTTGCGGTGGTCGTCTAATCATCATCATCATCATCATCGGCCTTGCTTATCCAGTACTGGACATAGGCCTCTCCCATTTCACGCCACTGAGCACGGTCCTCGGCTATTCTCATCCAGTTCTTGCATCATCGCTCCACCGAGTCTGAGGACGTCCTACACACGTTTACCGACCCGCGGTCGTCAAATGGTTGATGATAATGACGATGTAGGTAAATTGTATGCCCTGCAATTTACCTACGTACATACCTCATTATTTGTTGCAGCTTCAGATATTTGCATAAATATTGTAACACTTACGTACAATAGGTATTTGAGAGTATAACAAAAAAAAAACGAGGGCTTTTCCGCATTACAAAGGGGTACAGAGTGAATGGGGTGAAACAAAAGACGATCTCAATAACATCTCGAATCTTGCAGCAAGGAGGTCGCTACTCGAATTATTTCCTCCTTTATGTTTAAAGAAAGAAATTGAGTAACACTTGATAGCTTGAACCTCTTGCGTATTATTTTACCTTCACTTATGTACTATTGTTCTAAACCGTTGGTGTCCGTTAGTTTTATGGAAGAGTGTCTGCATTAATATTGCCTCCGATGGTTTCTTTATGAACATAATTATTACACCCTCGAAACTACCTAGCCGAACCCTAATTGTTCCGAAAATTTCATGAAGAGATTTATTTACTCCAGTCTTTGACGCTTTTGCTTAGGAGATTCAACTAAGAAAGTGGTGAGCCTTTTAGCCTAAGCCGTAAATGCATTTTTGCCCATTGTTACTGATAATAACTTCAGGTAGTTGTTAGTACAACTAAGGCTCGATAACTAGATTTTGACACTTCAACGTGTGTAGATAGATGTTGTTGTCTATGATATTTGGTGTTGCCCTTACATCATTCATCATCATCATCATCAGCAGCAGCAGCAGCAGCCCACCGCTGCCCACTGCTGGGTACTATAGACCTTTTCCCCCAAATGCAATTTCACACGGTCTCTCGCCATTCGCATCCACGGACCTTGCGCCGACTCAACGACATCGTACGACCATCGCGAAAGTGAAAAAAAATATATATGGCAAAATAACATTTGCCGGGGCAGCAAGTCTGCATATAAAAAAATACACTTTATGGGAAATATTTTAATCTACGTAAGAACACGTACCTACTTTAAATAAAGAAGCTGTACGGATCAGTATCTACTTACTTGTTAATCAATCAAATCTTAATGCTAATCTTAGAAGTAGTGTCACGAGGAGGTACGGTGTAAATTCTTATCTATATTTGCCGAAGCCAAAGTCAAACACGATGTCGAAAACACTAAAGATACATAAAGTTAACACATTAATAGTAATTTAGTGGAAAAGTCTTCCAACGCTATCTTAATCACACTTTTTATACCCCATCTAGGGACGTACCTATAAGTACTTAGATGTTATTAGGTCACACACGTAAGAGTACCTTAAAGAAGAGGTGAATATTATTTGTGGTATATTAAAGTGTATCTACTTTAAAATAAAGTGGTCTCAAAGTAGTTAGGTACTATAAGATCAGAAGTCAACAAAAAAAAATAGTACAAATTAATGTATTAACGGATCAAATAAAATCTGACTGACTAAAAACACAACTGTTAATTTATTCTTTTTTGTTATTATTTTTATTATAAACTCACGCCCGTTATCCCCGAAGGGGTAGGCAGAGGCACCAGTCTCTAGAACTGGACCCACGTTTTGCCGAGTTTATTAGGTCCCAAACGTGACAAGTGGCAAGCCTGTCGCCGTTATCCGGGCACAATTTATCAGCGAATGGTGTTGCTGTACAAACAAATGTACGTAACTAAAAGTCATTGGTACATGCGTGGTTCGAACCCAGACCCTCGTGATCGAGAAGCTAGGGTCAACCCCACTACGCCACCGCCGCCGCTTTAATTTATTCTTCTCAATAAATTTTGTAAAATTTTAATTGAACTAACTCTCATGCTGTGAGGAAGCCAAGGAAGCATGGAGACTGGCCTGCCCCGGTGAGGATCCGCCTAAGGATCCCACCATCCAAAGGCAGTGGGACGAGCCCCTCTCCGAGCTGGTGCAGCGCAGATTGATTAATTCCTGCACCAGCGACGCAGAACGCGCTCGCCTACTAGCCGTATCTGAACGAGAGTCGGGCTACTGGTTGCAGGCGCATCCATCAGCGTTAATAGGAACCCTGATGGACAATAGCCCGTTTAGCACCGCCATCGGACTGCGACTGGGTTGCCCCGTTACCGTGCCCCATCGTTGTCCCTGCGGCACCGACGTCGATTGCCTGGGCCACCATGGCCTGTCGTGTCAACGAAGTACCGGCCGCCTACCCCGCCACGAGGCTCTTAACGACATCATCCGGAGGGCCTTTGCCACAGCCGGGGTTCCGGCCACGCTGGAACCTCTAGGCATCTTTCGGGATGATGGCAAAAGGCCCGACGGTATGACTCTGATCCCCTGGAAACATGGGAGGCCACTAGTGTGGGACGTTACGTGCGTTGATACACTGGCGCCCTCCCATGTTTCCCAGAGTGAAAGAGCCGCTGGTTCAGCGGCCGGCGCGGCCGAAAGTTAATACAGTTCTATTGGCAACAATTACATATTTGCGCCGTTTGGGGTCGAAACGATGGGCACATGGGGCCCAGAGGCGCGCCTGCTGTTCAAAGAACTAGCGGCGCGCCTAATCGACGCATCGGGAGACCAGAGAGCACGCGCGTACCTCGGCCAAAGGATAAGCCTGGCCATCCAAAGAGGCAACATCGCCAGCATTCTGGGCTCATTGCCGCGGGACAGTGACCTGGGGCAGGTATTTTATTTGTAAATATTGTAAATATATAATGTACTAGAATAGTTATAAATTTAAGTTATATTTTTAATTATTTTTTGTTAGTTCATTATTAATACGTCTGATTAAATTTAATATACAATAGCAAATAAAAAAAGAAATACTAGCATAATCTACTAACTAGTTTTTTTTTCTTGTGTCCTTAAATTATATTAGGCAAGTACAATGTCATAAAGATATATTAATCCGAATTGTTCCATGTATAGTACGTTGAACAATAACAACAACAATATATACTTCAGCGGTCAGAGAAGAAAACGTGTAACTGCGGATTCCCTATAGAAGCGAAAGTACCTAACACTGTTATTAAATAGTGACTGAACTACAGTACATTGATCTGTTCAGCTTAATGCTTCTTTATGAAATAGTATAGGGTAACCTGAACGTTAAGTAAAGAAATCTTTATGCTCCAGAACCGCAAAATGTTGAGCTACGTCATATCAGCAGACAAACAAACACATTTAACCGCAATAAGCGACAGTCTTATCTGTTTCAATTAGGAGGTACTTCATCTTACAACTCTAAGGCGGCAAAATATACAGCAAATAACTTCGAGTCTATTTTAACAAACAACTATATCGGTGCAATTTAATACGCCATTTTCTACTTAACAAATTCCTGAATTACTGTACAAATTCAACTAAAATCTCTTGTTTTTAGCTTTGATTTGAAGCGCAGAAAATATAGTTCCTTACCATATTTTTGTGACGTCACTGAGTTAGAAAAAAATCGAAGGGTTACACCCCAGCTATTATGTTATTGCATTCAAACTAAATGACGTCATGGCGAAGCTACTTTTATGACATTGTTCATCATGAACACATTATTATGAAAAGTTCAATTTAAAATTGCAATTTGCAGTTTTCGTTGCTTAAAAATATATTTTTTAAATGTGTACTAACAGAACAATTCTTCAACTTCAACCTTCTAAAAATATAAATGTGTGAAAAATCCTTCAACAATTTTATTATCCTAGTACCTATCTACCATCCTTGGTGTCCTTGCGGTCGGTTGCAACATCAATTTGCACACGACAACGCCTGAATCTAATTAGAACGATATAAAGGACGTATAACCGAATTACAGGTTCGCATTACCTGCCTCGCCATACAAAGCGCTGAAAATTATTCGACCAGGCGACCAGTCTGTACCTATCGCATAGGTAATTTGACGATACGCGAGCTTTGCTTCACGCCGCGTGTGGCCACGTGAGCTTCGCTTGGAGCCGCTGCAGAAATAAGAAAAAAATCTTGGTCATTTGTTCCAAATCTAATTCAGAGGCTCGGAAGACACTTTTCGAAATCTGTAAAATTAGGCATGTTGTTTTTTTATAATTTGACCTTATAGAGCCCTTATAGAGCTACATAGTTATGTAGCTATTGTTTTCATATTGATGACAACCGGTTTTATATACATACTAAACAAAATAAAAAACTTTAGTATACCTACACGGTGAAATCTGGGTGGATTGAGTGGCGCGGTTATGTAATAAGTAATTAAAATTATATTTAGAATGTACAATAAAAATAATGGACTAGTGTGACTTGGATTTACCCACTGAAGGTTCCGTACTGTAATAAATACTGTAATTCAGTGATCGAGTCAAGCAGTTTTTCTCAGCTTTTTGAGCTGAACTTCAAAGACTATTTTATTTATGATTTAACTAGCTGTTGCCCGCGACTACGTCCGCGTGGGCTTTAGTTGAGTAAAGTGTTTGCAAATAAGACAGAGATACTTTTAGCGCATGCGAAAGAGCTTTCATACTAACTTCGCAACTCCCTCTTACCCCTTTAATGTAAAAACTACTTTACACGTCTTTCATGACTTTCAATGAAGAACCTTCATGCTGAATTTCATCCCAATAACTTTAAAAATGGCTAAGTTTCATACTAACATTGCAGCCCCCTTGTAGGGGATACAATGAATGATTAAGAGATGATTTTAGAAAAACTATTTTACGTGTGTTTCAAGACATTCAATGAAGGACGTCCATTCTGAATTTCATTCGAATAACTCCATAAACGGTAAAGTTTCATACTAACTTTGCACCCCCCTTTTACCCCCTTAGGGGGTCAATTCACAAAAAGGGATATCGGAAATAATCATTATTAAAAACTTATAACCTAAATACCACTTTTTATTGAAATAACTTTGAAAATCAGAGAACTTAGAACTTTCATACTAACTTTGCATCCCCTTTTTTCCCCCTTTAGGAATGATTTTTAGAAAACTATTTTACACGTGTTTCATAATTTTAAATGATGAACCTACGTACCAAATTTCATTTGAATAACTTCAAAAACGGCAAAGTTTCATACTAACTTTGAACCCCCATTTTACCCCTTTAGGGGATGCATTTTCAAAACTCCTTTCTTAGTGATCCCCTACGTTACAAAAGGAACCCCTGTGCAAAATTTCAAGTTTCTAACCCTTATAGTTTAGGCCCTGCGTTGATATGTCAGTCAGTCAATCAGTCAGTCAGTCAGTCAGTCAGTCAGTCAGTCAGTCAGTCAGCTTCTCCTTTTATATATATAGATTACAAATGTAAAAGACGATATTATTTGCCAAATAGTTCTCATAGTTCTAAGTCAACAGAAAGTACCCTGAGAATTTTGTTTTCTAAAGTGGCATAAAAGGCCGTATCTTTTTTAAGTTAACTTAGAAGTTTTTTTTTTCACAGCTTCAAGTGACTGTTGACTTCAGTATATGTTCAGTATATTTAATGTCAACTCGATACCTCCACACCTTCTCAAGGTAAAGGATATTGACAGACAGACGGACGAACAGACAACAGAATGATCATATAAGGGTTTATTCTTTTTGAGGTACGGAATTCTATAGATAGTGTTAAGTTGAGAATTCGCGAATAATTAGTACCGCCTCTATGTATATCAGAACCACAGTCGGGGGTTCATGCGGTGCGCACGTGAAGCTCTGGGTGGCTAGTAATGGTTCTCACAAATTCGAGTTCTGTGGAGATATTTTTCGTATTCGATATAAATAAAAACAAAAACAAAATTTTAAATCAAATAACGCTTATTTTTGCGTCCTTCACTATGATCATAAAAAACACCAAAAAAATATGGTAATTTTATTCATTTGTTCGGGACTTGTCGTGTTCCAGATCTGTCGTACTCAGATTTGTCGTATTCCAGATCTGTCGTACTCCAGATTCTCCATAATACGTACAGTACACATCGAAAATTGCACTAGGCGATAAGAGTATACTATTCGTGGTCAAACTATAACCTCTTAGAACATACGGTATACGATGTAGTCTTATCGTACAGGGAAAAATAAACTAAAATAACTGTATAATTTTACATTACAGGGTGTAATTTTTTAATAAATTAGATATAAAGAATGTTAAAATTCTTCGTGGTCAAATCAGTTGGACTACGAAGTTTGACCACGAGGAAGGAAGGATAATAATCTCCCAAACAATGCAAAAATTACTCGCTTATTGTTCTTATAATTAAATATTTTGTGACCAAATTAAGATCAGCTCACTTACTTTACTTAATTGTATGTACATTGTACAACTCGTTACCATTTCACGAATACGGTATTTGACACTATCAACAATAAATTATTTGAGATGCTCGATTAAAACAAAAATTACTAAATGATTCGGAAAATGTATTTCTTTTAATCATTTACGAGTTATTACAATTTTTAAATAGATGAAACATAAAAAGAGTGCTCTGAAATGTGACGTCACAAGCAAGTATTTTCATACAAAATTCCGTTTTAAAAGTAACTCATTTGACATCCTGTCAAATACCCAATTGTTATTTTCGAGATTCTCGAGAGCTTAAGTAACGAATTTAAAGTTTAACGTGTTGACAACGTTTTATACCAGCAGGTATAGAAAAAAAATCAGAACCTTCAAACTTCAGCTACTAGTTAGTTAGGCCTGAAGATTTCCGCACTTAGCCTCATAGTTGAACCATCGTACGTAGCAAGGCTGTGAGTTCACTCCAGCAAGCCCATCTACCACAGCTGCTAGTAACAGGGCCGGATTTATGGGAGGGCAACCGGGGCGAAAGCCGGGGCCTCCACAAACGGGGGGCCCCACAATAGAGACTTCGGAAAAAAATCTTTCAAACTAAAAAAAAATGTGTTTGTTAAATACTAAGTGAATCTACTTGGTTTCGCAATAAATTATTTATTGAAAAGCTCGACTGAAAAAAATTGTTCATTTTATTTGGAAAATAATTTGGGGCGAGGGGGCCTCCGCTCCTTTGTTGCCCCGAGGCCTCTGGACCTCTAAATCCGGCCCTGGCTAGTAACAAGGCTACGAGTGAAAGCTTGCCGCACGGCAAAAGAGCTTCGGGTGCACTTAATAGCTATAATAGCTTAGTGGAAATATATATAAGTTCTGTGGTGCAGTTCTCTGTGAATTTAGGCTGCAATTTCATGCATTAAATGCAGGTGAACTATGAAATTTAATTTGTGCACAATGCAACGTGCGGTCGCCCGGTTGCGGCTTTCGATAATTTATTATGTTGTGCCCAATATGCTTCAGGTTCCAGGACATGTTTGCCTGCAGTGTAACTTGAGCAGGGCTGTTCGTTTGTTAGACAATAAAATTATAATCACTTCACCAAAGAATTCATAAATATACAAGACGTTTCAGAAGGGTTAGGTGAAAATTAAAGGGATTATTTAGTTACTAGCTGTGCCCCGCGGTGTTACCCGCGGTTCATCGATTTTCCCGTAGGAATAAGATATTTCCCCGCGGTAAAATGTAGCCTATGTTTTAATCCAGGGTATCGGCTAACTCCATACCAAATTTTATTAAAATCCGTCCAGCCGTTTCAGCGCTAAAGACTGACAAACATATAAACACACACACAAACTTTCACGTTTATAATATTAGTGTGATACTTCTATACTTATATTATAATGAGGAAAAGTTTGTATATTTTTAAGTTCGTGTGTAAGGGTAATCTTCGAAAGTCTTATCCGATTTGAAAAATTCTTTCACCAGTATTTAGAATGGACCTTCAGAGTGGACTTTAACGCCTGATGACGCGAACGTAGTCGCGGGCACTGCTATTTATAATAAAAAAATATTAGTATGCAGAATAAGTTTTACTCTACATAAACACAATCGTTTTTTTATTATAAGAGCAACTCCGAAATATCGACATTGAATCAGCTGTTTCATACGCAAGGAAAAATTTAGCAGCTGGTGTTTTCAGGGTTCCGTACCCAAAGGGTAAAACGGACCCTATTACTGAGACTCCGCTGTCCGTCCGTCCATCCGTCCGTCTGTCACAGGCTGTATCTCATGAACCGTGATAGTTAGACAGTTCAAATTTTCACAAATGATGTAGGTATTTCTGTTGCCGCTATAACAAAAAAAAACAAACGTGACTTTTTTGCCGTTTTTACAGATAATGAATGGTACGGAACCCTTCGTGCGCGAGTCCGACTTGCACTTGGCTAGTTTTTTTTTTTCATATCAGAGGTGTGTCGTAATAAAAGTTGTGTGTATTCTTGAGTAGAATAATCCCTATCAGACCTTCTGAAACACCCTGTAGGTAGAAAATGTATCTATTATGATGATGTTGTTTCCTGTGGCTGGAAATTGACCGATGAATTCTTCCCGATTTCCGGCCAATCGGCCGGAAAGGCCACTGGAAATTTCCAGTGGCCTGCCTTGGACGATGATGGTGATGCCTTGGAAGAGGCCTATATGAAGTAGTGTAGACCGGGCTGATTAGTAGTTTAGTGATGATAATAAATAATTACAGGTAAGAGATTAGGAAGCGGTAGCGGATCGGTAGAACACCGGCATCTCTTTCGGGAGGTCGTGTGACTTTGTTTTCTAATTACATACATTTGTGAAGTTGTAGTAGGAATACCACTAGCATACTGAGGCGTTATGTTACATGTGAGGTAAGATATTATCTCAGCGCTTGAAATTCTCAATCTGCGTAGGGTACCTGTCGTAGTAAACCCACGATATTAAGCCCATTCTCTCTCTCTAAGAGAAAGCCTGTGCCCTTCAGCGGGCAGTATATAGGCTACACAAAAAAGATGATAGGAGATGGCTAATACCCTGTACTATTACGCCTGATGACGCGAACGTAGTCGCGGTCACTCTATTTATAATAAAAAAAATATTAGTGTGCAGAATAAATTCTACTCTACATAAATACGATCATTTTTTATTATAAGAGCAACTCCAAAGGTCAATAATATGAATACACTGGCAATACTTTAATAATTAAAAAAAATAATGCATGTACCTATGTTTATATTGCATCTTGATTAGTTTAAAATGCAAATCTTGAATCTTGATTAGTTTTAAATTGTAATAAGATATATTTATTTTAATAATAAAAAAAAATTGCATGTATTCTTATATTGCTGAGCGCTATCGTGCTATATTCTAGTAATTATGAACTGAATTTTTGTGGATGTCTGTTATTGGCCTTGTGAACTGTTTCTTTATTATTGTAATCAAATTATTTGTTTTCGCTGTTGATATCCTTAATAAAATAAAATAAAAAATAAAAATAAAATAAATCAAAATTTGACGCCCAACTTGGGGCTTTGCCAGTTTTGTGGACTGACGGCTTATCCGCGTTACAACCGGTCGGTGCAGTAAGCAAAATATTTCTTATACCATGTTAAAGGCTACAACATAATTACAAAAAAACCGTGTTCATTTACCCCCCAGTAATGTTGTCTCTATGTCAGAAATGCCAAATATATAAAAAAATCGTGAAAATCCGTGACGTTTCGGAGGACTTCGATAAGAAACATGTACAGCAGAGGAGAGCGTGTGCAGCCCTCGCTCTGTCGCACAGCAGATGTTGTTTGTTGGACGGTGGTGGAAGAAGAAGAAGTCGTTTAACTCTTCATGGTAGTTTATACACGATACAGAATTACATTGTTTAGTTAAATATAAGTGTGTATTGGGCGAGTGGCTCGAGCCGACTGGCGGGCGGTAGTAGCGGTGTGCTGGACAATGCCAAGTCAGCACACGCAGCGATGCACGGTGCTTAGCCCGTACAAAACACAGTGGCTCTAGATTATCATATGTTATATACATACATCGAACTGAACACTCAAATACTGTATAAATTAATTTATTGTATCATCATCATCATCATCATCAGGCTATATTAGTCCACTGCTGGACATAGCCCTCCCCTAATGAGCGCCATAGCGCCCTGTCTTCAGCTTGCCGCATCCAGCATCTGCCTGCAGTTTTTCGCAGATCGTC